>OX463829.1:19220714-20470714 GCA_949825045.1 Argyresthia goedartella | reverse complement strand
TCAATTCCTCACGGACACCATGCCGCAGTACCGTCAAGGGCGAAGGTGCCATGTTTACCGATTGAATAGATTCTGGTCTTATACTTCACTACCGAACTAAGTATAGCCAGAGACCAGCACTTGCCCGTCAGCGCTGGGCACAGAAATTAAAACTAAGTTGTCAAAACTAAGGCAACCACTAAAACAATTAAATCCTAAAAAATATTTAATATGGTCGCCCTGTGGACATACACCTTATGACTATACACTCTAATGCCCGGTTGCTATATTTAACGGATCGTCATCCGTAAAAGTAACTGTCCGTTTTTCCCTAACCAACTACGAGTCGTTGGTTAGGGAAAAACGGACAGTTACGATACCGTTCCACAATTTATTTTCTGTACCTTTTACCTACGGACGTCCGTTGGTTATAGATGTCATTGAAATACCGACGCGCCCTCTTCACTCAGAGATGTGCGTTTCGTTATATGCAGGATTGAAATTTGTAATAAGATAAAGTTCAAGCCGATACAAATTAGATTTATATACGAATTCATCTTAGAGTTTTTTTTTAATTGAATATCAATTTATTGACTGTAACAATACACATCACACAAGTTTAGGCCATATAGGCATTATAAGTATCTACACAGAGAAAATAAAATAATAAATTAAATAATCATGGTTGAAATATGCGGAAAAAAATTATACAAAAATTACCAAATACCCCATGCGGTGTGTACCGCAACAGCGACTTGCAGCAAGTCCTGCAACGCTGATATTCTGTCGGTACCTAAATATCGTGCGTGGAAATCATATATGGGTGGGCGTTAAATAACCTACTTTATGAAATAATATGTAAATATGTAAAGAGAGAAATAAATTAATAAATAAACAAAATAATTGTGTACTTTGTGTAAGTATAAAGTACATACGAAAAACTAAATTATAAAAGTGTCATCCGACTTAAGACCACGACAGGGTGACATTATTTTGCCAACTACACGACTAACGCGAGAGCTCATCGGGACTGAGTCAAACATTTATTTTTTGGAGCTGTAAAAAATGTTTTTTACACTTAATTTTAAAATGAGCTATAGATTGAGCTATAGATTCTCTATATATATATATATATATATATATATATATGATATAGTTCTCTAAACTTATGATGTTTATTAGAGCTATTAGAACGCAGGCATCTTCGTGACAAATTTTTTTCTTTACCAAACTTAATATAATGCAATAGAATACATAACAAGAACGGAACGTTCAGCGCGCGAAAACGACATTTTGACTCGACATTGACATCCATCAATTGAAATATATATCCTGTAAAAAGTTTGAGTCTTCTTCTAGTCGACAAATTCTTCAAATAATACAAAGTGTTGTTAGTTTGAAATGTCCGGTGAGTACCTATCATCTTCCCATTTGATTTATCTACAAATTTGTCTGCCGCCTAGTAGGCATGCAACGTTTTTGCCTCAGTACCTAAATCTTCATTCAGGGCTAAGACTCAGGGATATTTCTGTCGGTTCTTTCGTTCTAGTCGCTCCCTCATGGCTGAGGATCGTGACCGTCATGGTTGTTGGTACGGGGCTTGTTCAGTGATGTCCCATTTGTTCTGTCCTGGGCTGTATGTTTTGCCTATTATCTTCTGCTGAGTCAGTTTCGCTGGAGTTCGATATAATTTCGAACACTTCTCTGTCACTATCTGATGAACTGGACATTTTAAATTCAAAATTACAGCGAAAACAGTGAAATATAAACTTTAACCGACCGAAATTGAGGGGTAACCAAGTGACATTACGAATAGTTATCGGGAAAGTCTACTGACGTTTAAAATATTTATAGGAACGCAACCAAGTGACATCTCCATACAATACGCTTACGCTCCGTTGCCGGTAACTCTCTCATCCGTTAGTAGCCAGCCTTCGGTTGGTTGCATGACGAGACGTTTGTTATAGGAACGGTTTTAGCTTACGCCTCGTAGAATTAACTACCATTCGTAACTAAAACGGATCGTTTTTGAAATATAGGAACCGGGCATAAATCAATTAGAGAATGCAATGCAATTAAGGCACAATAAAAAATAACACACAAAAATTTATTATAGAAAAAAGGCTATTTTTAATATAATGAAGGTAGCTGTGAACCTTCTAGAAGTGGCCCCTCCGATATGACCCACACTTCTACTGAGGTCAGCAAAATCAGCTTAATACCCCTTAAATAGCCTGACCCTGCTCTGTAATCCGAAATAACACTGCAATGCTATGGAACCCGACTGCAATACTATAGTCCGACCGAATGACTGTTTCTTATGCACACCGAGTAGTTTCCGACTACAAATTTATAATAATTGTTAACTAAATCGTCAATTATACTTTCACTAACCGAAAATGAACTTTAATTGTGGTATACCGACCACAAGACTCACTCACAAACTGATTGCCGACCAATCTGAGATACCCTTTTCTCCCAACTACAATGTGGCAAAAAAACAACCCTACAACCATCCGTGAATCGATGATTTCCCACTAGGAAACCGCGCCTGCTACCAAAATGATTAATTCCACGCCTCAACCGAACGGGCGTGGAATCTGGTAGGGGGTTGTTTTCACCAGGAGTATCACACGTGGTACTGACCTTTGACGCCGTAGACCGGAATTCGAAAGCTCAATTCGAGGCAGGAATACGGGATAAGGAGCACAAGGGGTGGGGGGAGAGGAGTCGAATCTTACTCTCGTCGTAGCCCGATGCTGTCGCCGTCGCTGCCGAAGGCGACGAATTGGGGACCAACCACTTCAAGCTTCACAACACGAAGCGCTCACTCCGATGACGTGAATCTACTTATTCCCGACGATTGTTCCGTGCTTATTATAATTAACACTCCGACCAGGCTCGACACCTGTGTTAGACAATTATTACTACTGAAATACAGCCAAGGCCCGAACGCCATGTGCCGACATTTTTTTTCTTGCAACTAGAAGGTAACCTCTAACTCGTCATCTCGTTTCTATACAAGTGACAGCTGCTAGTTCCGTTTCCGTTCCGAGTCGCGCAACAAGAGGAGGTGCGTTCCGAAGCATAAATATTAAACAATAGTTGTATTTTAAGTAGGCAACCGCATGACTCTGCATAATATTTGTATGCCGCTAGGCAGAACACTGAACTCCTATGAACTACCTGACATCTGTAAATGTATTAATACCTGTGTTCACAAATAAATTATCTTTGTCTTTATCTTAAAAAAAAATTGGGCTTTTTTTTCCGGCTGGCGCCGGGGATCGAACCCGGGACCTCTCGCATGGTAGACAGAGCCACAACCATTGCGCCACAGAGGTCGACGAGAATTCAATGCATTTTAGTGCAGAACAAATAAAAAAACAACTCTGATGGAAATAAAACAACTCGAAGCAGTTTGTGTAAATAATATGTTTGCCTCCTTAAAAACCCCGACATCGTCACTGTACTCAATAATTCCAACTCCTCCAAGCACTCCATAATCATTAATTGAATGTATTAAGAAACCTCAGTTTCCCATCCTTAGTACTGATAATCCGTCGGTAGTGGTTTTAGAGTAAAAATAAATTTGTAGAGAATTTAACATATTTTTATGCGGTTGTCAATTTTCTTTTATCTCTTTTCACCTGTTTTTTAAACCCTACCGAATACAATTCTTCCCGGTATCCTGATTATCGTCTTTTTATCGGAGAAAAACAGAGACCGCAAATTATGTGTCAACGGCGGAATAATACTGTTGACATTCATTTACAGTACTATTTTTAATTTGAGGCCAGAAATGTAAACAAACTGTCATTTTCTAGAACAACACCATTGACTTTGACATTCATATTATACTTTTTGTACTGGAAAATAACAGTTGTTTGTTTACATTTCTGGCCTCAAATTAAAAATTTCACTTTAGCAATGAATGTGACACCGCTACTGATAAAATACGTTTATCAACACCGCCATTACGTCCGTCATCCAAATGGTGGCACCGCTTTTAGATATCCTCTGTTTTGTTGTATCCGCTGTTCTTTCGGACCGTTGCTACTTCTTTTCTCTACTGACTTTGGTTTCAAACCATGCGAATTTAACGGATATCATGAAAAAAAAACATCATCCTTGCGTCGCTAAACACAGTAAAAAAGTGATAGGTAGGTACTCACGTTTTCCCTACTGATGAACGTCAAAGATTACTATGGGTTCAAGCATAGTAGAACAAACAGGTAAAGCGATGAAGCTCTAAAAATCAATCTGTGGGAGTTCTACGCCCTGCCTCTCCCACAGTGGTCCAATGTAGCGAAGAGGCAAAAAATGACGTTGCTAAGTATATATGTAAATACATACAGTAATAAACTTTGAATTTGACTTTGTTCACGATACGTCTTAACATCTGTGATAGAATGTTCCTCTGAATTACACATTCTCTTTCTAACACAGGCGTACCGTGCATGACGTATCGTGAATCCGTGCTTGAGATTCTTGGCTATTTCAACCAGTTGAACAAGTAAAGCCTGAATTGACCATAGCAAGTAAGTGTGGTTCTATACTCTTTGGATATTAATTTTTCACAGGCCCTATGAAGGTCAGAAAACCCCCCCATTATGGTAACTGTTGAAAGCAGAAGCTTTTTGAGATGAGTTTTTCGATTGGTATAACCAGCTTTGAGGTATTTCCGGCTCCATTTATCATGCGTCGCGTACTCGTACTATCTACACTCGATACTATGCACACAGTGTGAACGTAATCGTTTTGACCCATTAATAATGACCAGCCAGTAATAGCTCATTCAACTGAATGAGCTATTACTGGCTGGAGCTAGCTATTTAAATCCACTTCAGCCGTTTTTAGAATGCGATTATGACATTTTCTTAATGCGTACTTAATAAGGAAAATTTTTCATTACAGATGTCAAAAATTTATGGTTTTGAGCTGTCAGGATCGCATTATCTCAGCGGCCAGACTTTAGTGGGCTTAAACCCGGGTCAAAACTGCTGCTGAAATTTCCAACAAAAGTTAACAGGACCAAACGAACCGCACCGCACACAAATGACAGTGTTTTGACGTTTTGCGTCAAACAAAAATTTACCAAAAGTCAAAACAAAAAAATATTAAGAAAGAACGAGGAGAGGCAGATAATTTGATATTTTTGCTGATTTGTCTAGCACAAATAAAAGTAGTAGTTCTAAGAGCTGCGTTGTCTTGAGTTTTTGTAGGTTTTACCTTGAAGAAATCTTCTATTCTATAACATTACCACAATTTGATTTCGCCCTGTAATCAGTTGAATCATCAATCATGCACGAAGCGTACGAAATATCGCATTTACTCACTCTGACTATGCAAATTGAATCTATTGCTGTATACGGTAAGTTGGAAAAGCTTGCCTTCATGATAATCCAAAGCAATTGTACCAAATATGCTGTTTAAACTTGGTGGATCTATCACCCATTAGGATGTGTGTATATTTACACAGAAACGCCCATTCTTGCTTTAATTAAGATAGACGCATCTTCCTGTAACATTATATTCTTACTTAGTGTCGTGAGTAAGTAGCCCTACTTATGGTGACTTCAAAGGTAATCAATTCATTTGTCATTCCCTGCTTGATAGCAATTTGTTTACAGATAATAACATCCTTATTGGGACAAGACAAGGGCAGCTTGTGATGTACTCTCTGACTAAGAATAAAAACACCGGCAAGCATGAGGTCCAACTATTGCACATGACAAACAATTTCAGCAAGAAACCTATTCAACAGATTGAAGTTGTACCAGGTTAGTAATTAAAGAGTGGGAGATTGTTATTGATCGCCAAGCTATGAAGCAAAATGGTGCCTACCAGACGCCATAACAAAAATTTACAAGTTGATCTTTTATAACTTTGTGATTCCAAAACAAAATATCGATACCATAATTATCAGAGCATCAAAAAATATGTAAATCATCAGAGCATCAAAAAACTTTAACAAATATATCACACTATAACATTATTAAATTTCCACTATAGTATGAAAACATGTGATGTTTATATGTGTGTGAAGTTGCTTTTAAAGATAAAGATAAAGACTTTTATTTGCGATAGATATGGTTATACAAAAGTGGTACTATATAGTTTCAGTCAGATATATACATCCAGCTAATTAAATTATAGCATGCAAAACAATTATGACATAGAGCCACATAATTTTAAATAGTAGGTTACAAATTAGTCAAAGTTTACAATTGACACAAATTTTAACATTATGTGCTAGGAATTCCTTAATCGAGTAGAAAACATGTTGCATTAACCAATATCTTATAACTTTTTTAAATTTCTGTTTGTCACTTATAATTTGGTGGTGACTTGGTAATTTGTTCCAAATTGTTGTGCACATAGCGTAGCAGTTTTTTGTAAATCTTGCACTTTTTGGGATCACATCAAGGGTAAGTTTGTTAGGTTTCCTTAGACTCCTAGATGTTAGGTTTTTCGCTTCTGTAAACATTTTTTTATTTTGCATCACAAATGTAGCTACTTCTAGAATATAAAGGCAGGGTAGAGGCAATATATATAGAGCTTTAAATTATTGTTTACATGATACGTCTGGGGCAACTCCTACAATTGATCTAATACATTTCTTTTGAGCCACAAATGCCTTGTTTACGTCTGTGCTGTTTCCCCAAACAAGCAACCCGTATCTCAGTACTGACTCTACATATGCAAAGTATGCTGTTAATGCTGTGTCTCTGCTAGCCACTCTAGTCAGCTTACCAAGAGCATACGAGAACCTATTTAATTTATTGCAAACGCGATCTATTTGAAATTTCCAATGTAATTTATTATCAATGTCAATACCCAAAAATCTAACACATTCAGCATTTTTAACAATTATATTATTATGTGATACATTAAGATTATTTATATTATTGAAATTGATATAACAGGTTTTATTAATATTTATATTTAAATTATTTTTATTTAGCCAATTAATAATATTTAATATTACGTCATTTATTTCCTTTTCATGTATTGATAATGAATGTAGTTTTGGTGTTGTTATAATTACTGTTATCTCATCAGCGAATAATATATTTCTATACTTAGTAATTTCAGAAATATTGTTAATGTAGAGCAGAAATAGGAGCGGTCCGAGTACACTACCTTGAGGCACGCCGAATTTATTAAATTTAGGTTCGGATTTGTAAGTTTTTAAATTCCTTGCGGCATCAAATCCGTTAATCTCTACAGTTTGAGACCTATTTTTTAGGTAGGTTTGAACCCAGTTATATGCCGGTCCTCTTACACCGTATGTATAAAGTTTTGTCATAAGCAGCTTGTGGGACACGAAATCGAATGCCTTTGACATGTCAAAGAATAGAATTGTCACATAGTTATCATCATTTAGTCTGTGAAGTATGTCGTTTACCAAATTAAATGTTGCTAGAGTTGTAGATTTTTCTCTTTGAAACCCGTATTGATTTTCGGTTATAATATTATACTTTGAAAAAAAAGATGAAAGTTTAATAGGCATTACTTTTTCAAAGAGTTTCGAAAATATTGGTATTAGGGTAACAGGTCTATAATTTTCTATAAGATTATTATCACCTTTTTTTAATAAAGGTTTATCTTTAATCTGTCTGGAAAAATACCACTTTGTATGGACAAATTAATCAAGTAAGCTAATACTTCACTAATCTCTTTCTTGCAGGCTTTAATTATTTTTGTACATATTTTATCATACCCTTCTGCGTTTGTATTGTTGAGGGTCATTATATGTTTTTCAATCTCTATTTTGTCTATTGGCGTTAAGTAAATCGAATTATTTATTAAAGTTTGGTTGGTATTTTTACAATTATTGTTTTCCACATTTGTCAGATCAATAAAGTAATTATTAAATATATTTGATATTAATTTAGGATCTTTTATTGTTTCATTATTATAAATTAATTGATCTATATTTCTAGAAGTGTAAGAATTGTTTATTTCCTGATTGATTATTTTCCAAGTAGCGCTACTTTTATGTTTGTGATTCAATATGTATTTTCTATTTATATTTCGTTTAGCTGTATTAACACATTTCTTTAAAAGTTTGTTGTAGTTTTGGTATTGCTCCTTATTATATGTAGTATTATGAGTATAATATAAATAACGTAACTTCCGCTTGGCAATACAACACTTTCTTATCCCTTTAGAAATCCAATTTATTTTGCATTTGGTGGTAATTTTAATCCTTATATTTGGGAAACATAACTTATAAAGTAAACAAAAAATATCATGAAACTCGTTGAAAGCTTGATTTAGATCATTTTGATTGTATACTGTATGGAAAGATAAGCTTTTCAAATAACTGAAATGTTGCAATGTTCTCTTCTGTATACATACTCTTGAACATATAAAAGGTTTCCGGTATATTCAGTGAATGTTTAAGCTTCATGCGTAAAAATTGAGCTGTATTATGATCCGATAAGCAAAGAGGAAGCACAAAACCATTCACATTTCTCATGTTACTAATTATAAGATCAATGCACGATTTTTTTCTTGTAGGTTCTAAAATATGTAAATTAAGGTTATAATTTTTTAAAATGTCACTTAATTAGTCTAGATGATTCATATTTTTGTTGTAACATATTTATATTTAAGTCTCCTGCTAATATTAATTTCTGGTTTTTGAATTTACAATGAAATTTATAAAGTAATATCTCTAGTTTTTCAAAGAACATGTCCAAATTATGTTTCGTATCATTTGAAGGTCTATATATACAAATGATTACGGTGTTTTTGCAGGGAATCTTAATTGCACAACATTCAAAATAGTTAGAGACTGCAACGTTCCCAAGAGATTCTAGTTGCTCATATTGAATACCTCTTTTTAAGAAAATGCAAGAACCACCTCTTCTGGTTTTTCTGCAGTAAAAAGCCGCTAGTTCGTAATTTGGCATCTTAACGTTTAATGTATCACTTTTTTTAGGAACGTTTCAGTCAAACATATTACTTCAGGGTTAGAACATTCTTTCATACCATTAATGGTAATTGTAAGTATATCCAATTTAGACAGTAGTCCCTGAATATTTTGATGCATTACTAAAAAACTTGATACAGTATTATTGCAATCATTTCTACTATTATTCACGAAAAAACCTGTTGGTTTCAGGACGAACTTCTTCTCTGATTATGCTTGACAAGTTATAGTTACCTAAGTTTAATACAAATTCTTTTAAATCGTGGAAAATAATTCGAAAGCCTTGAGTGTTTATTCTACCATCACGTCGATTGAACATTTCAAAGTCGCATCTTAAGTGTAGATTAGAGTCTAATAAGTAAGCATATTCGTTGTCTTTATTGTTTCTGTGTAACATTGAGTTGAACTTTTCGACTCTACTGTTATATAATGTAGTAAAGTGACCATATTTGTATGTTGGTACGCAAATTATCACGTTTGTATTCACAATCTTCCTTATATTTTCATTAATTTTCACAACAAGATCTTCAAAATTTTCAGTCTTTTGAAAATCGGTTTCTCCTAGAAATAGTACGCCGTAGTCGTATTTGTTTAATTTTTTTGTCAATTTTTCAAAACATTCTAGTAGATTTTCAGTTCCAGCATTAGGGTAGCGAAAATGATTGTATTCAAACTCATCGTTAAACATTTCAAACCCCAATCGCGCTATTTTAGTATTTTTATTGTTACTGACCATGCATATCTGTGTTTTTTTATGTGCCTGTGCTCTTTTAGATTGTGGTAGTCTATATTCAATATTGATATGACTATAATTTTCTGTGTTCTTCTACTATTTCTTCCTCTAAAGTTGCGGGTAACGTTTTATTTATTCTATTTAGCTTTACCTTGTTCTTTTAAACATTTGGGGCAATGCATACTTTTTCTGGTTTCCACAAAATAGGGTATCCTAGTTTGGGGCCAGAAGCAATGGTACTGGTAACTGGTATTATTATAAATAAATTAAACCAACTGCATTTTCATTCCGATTGTTCCCATTAGTCCCCTCTAGCCCTGTCCCCCGGGGTGACATCCGGTAATTGATTTCCCAATTGTCACCCTGGTGACAATTCGTGCCGTCTGTTCCCTTTGGAAGCTGACTAGAGGGGACAACTGGGAAGTCTGTTTCCCAGTTGTCACCGCGGTGATAAGGTATAAAACATGTCATTAGATTTCAGCCTTTTTATATGCGATAGAAAAATATTAACCTTTATGAACCTTAATTAAGTAAATAAAATTATTTAACAGTGAGTAACGCAGCAAGCGGAACTAACGAAGTTTATCGTAGGGTAGTTTACCAACCCTTCAGAATTTCTATCCGACAAATATTTTGATAGATTGTAAATAACTTTTCTTACGCCACTTTTAATAGTTTTCGGCATTATCACTCATAAAACAAAAGAAATATACCATGCACAATCGACGCCCCACTTTGACAGCAATCGACAGGCAACATTAATTACTTTTTAAAGAAAGTGCTGCAAGTTGAGGAAAATAGGTTCATAGGTTTTCCGCAGCATGGCGATGTTTTTATATTCTCGGTGTGGCTTTACAATATATATTTTATACAATGTATGTAGTAGGTAGGTAGTAAGTTAAAATTCATAGACATACCTAGAAATCTTCTTCTTCAACTTGCTTGGAATTTCATCGTCGTTCGTTGGCAACGCCTAAAAATTACAGCAACTCCTCCATACTCATAGACTATTCACACATTTCGCGACACCTCCCAACACTATTCAAAATGTCGCGTCTCTGACGTCACAGGTTGCGGTTTACAACCTTTGGGGTTCGCCTAGTACACTTATAGGCACTTGTTTACTTGTGCAAAACCAGTTTTTCGATTGTTATTACTAACTTATTGCCGAACTATTATTATACCATTTCTATTTACCATTGTTACATAATATTTAGGCAATTTATGGTGATTTTGGATTAGGTACTTTAATAATTTATCGTGCATAAAATGACGCTGTGATAGTTTTATTCTTACACTTTTCAAATATAAAACACAGCGAGCGGTCACATCACTATGTGTCGGCTAGTGCCGGGGCGCTGGCGTAGAAAACAGTGACGACTACTTACTGCATTAAAACACAGTCTGATAAAAAGTGGATTTTATTTCTGGTAGGTATAAACATATATTTAAGTTTAGACTTATATAGCAATAATAAAAATCCATTAACATTCTTTTTAAGTTTTTTATTAACCCCTCAGCTACCACCGTCGTTAGCTAACGCCACTTTTCCATTACCATGGCATAGGGTTCAAAATCGCGATCCGTCCAAGTACCCTCAGTTTTTGAGTAAATACTTATTGTGTCGGTTATAGCCGACGACGGCGTGGCGCCCGCTATGCTACTGGCACGACTTTCAGTTGTCGGCCAGTGCCGCCAGGGGGCGGTCAAAAGGTTAGTTTATGCCACTGTAGTCCAGTAAGGGAAAAGCCATGATATCGCTAGCGCCAGATAAAAGAGCAATAAAGTTCATTGATCCGCTAAGATTTATACGATTTGACTTGAAATCCATACATTTTCTTAGCGGGTCGATATTTTTGCATCTTTGGATGACACTAGCTTAAAGTATCTTTTATTTTACTTTTATCTTGTGGTATGGCAGCCACATAGGCACACTCTACTTTTAACATTAAAAAAAATGTTAAAGGATTACATAATTATTTGCAGTACCTATATTTATACCTAATTATAAGTACGGTTTTCTCGATGTTTCAGAAAGTAACTTGCTGCTATGCTTGACTGACAATATTCTGGGGACATACAACCTTGGAGGAACCAACTTTCCATTGATTACTTCATTTGCTGAGACAAAAGGAGCCTCACTGTTTGCCTTAGATAATAAGGTTCGTTTTGGCACCCAAATTTTCGGATTACCTAGTACTATAAAAATAATATACCTTGAAAAAAATAAGGCCTCTAAAATCTCTCTTAGTGAGCCCACGCACTAAGCGGTTGCGGTTAGTTAGTTAGTTACAAGATATATAAATTTGATAAAAGTTCAAATCCATAATCTTGGAATTCAATAGTAGTTTATGTGACTGCTACATAATGGAGGGCATTAATACTCGAGAGTGGGTTTATAAAACGAGCCGAAGGCGAGTATCATAATAATATCACTTGTGAGTTTTAATGCCTAATTTACAGTGCCTAAGTTACACTAGTTTATCTACACACATATCATAAGCTCTCTTTGATGTGTTCAGGAACCGCATGTTTGACCGGCATTGTGGCTTTGCTGAACAAGCTAAACAACTAGCTTGTTCAGTAGTACCAACTTCACAGAGAAACTAGGGGCGGCTCGCAGGCGGGCGTCGGCGTTCGAAATTTGAATGTCATAATATGTAGAAAAATTACACATTTTGGTCATAATGTGTAATTTTTCAGATAAGAAATGAGTTTTACCAAGTAGTTTAACATTATGGTGATCGTAACGTGCGGTTTTTGGCGGCAGTAAAGAGGGTTTATGATACGTGTGTAGATAAAATATATAATTGACAGAATTAAAATTAAACAAATTCAAGCTTCGAATGCATAATGCTCTTAATGTATAACTAAATATATCAGGGGGAAATCAAATTTATAATCAAAGGCAATAATAAATCTATTAAATTGCTCATGAAATCTAAAGTGAGGGGTCAGGGTAGACGAAGGCTTAAGGGGGTTAGCGAAGCAAAGTCCCTTTTAAACTTACTTTTAATTAAAATTTTAAATCAAGTTAGGTTGACATGCAAGAATAAAAAACCGTGATTTGTTGACCAATATGAAAAAAAGGCGCAATTCAGATTTTTTCTTGGAAAAACAGGTAATTTATGAAGTTCGTTTAAATATTGTAGCATTATGTAGAGGGAATTCGATCCCGGCCTTTTTTCCGATTACGGGATTGTTGAAACGTAATCCCGGGATTGTAGTATTTTTCAAATTTCAAATCAATATTTATTCAGTCTCTTGTAATCGCAATCGCACATTTGGGTTTAATGGACACTAGCGATCAATGAGTGGGTACTTATTAACCAGAAATAATCAATAAACAACAACTTTAACAATATGTAAAATAATAACAAAAACTCTATTATAATAATAATGCATATTAATACTAAACATAGTAATACTTTCTTAATTAGCTATCAGTCATACAAAATTACAATAATTATGGTACTTCAATTATAAACAATATCTATTTAAATCATAATCAACGAAAACATCTTTTTGAGGTCGATATGTTTACTTATTATCTAAAATAGTATTTTGTTCTATAAATAATATAATTTATATAATTAACTCAACTCATCCATCATTTTAACAGTAGGTAATATTTCACTCAAGTAGGTAGTTAGATATTTAGTTTTTTTTTAAGCCTAGAAATATATATCACGACACGTTCGATTCATGATATAACACAGCAGGTTCTTAATAATAATAAAAATAATTAACATACTACGATTTAACTACGATAAAACAATAAAAATATACTTGCTTGAATATTGCGGCTTCAACATATCATTCACTCAAACAAAAATAGAACGGCGCTCGGTATTGTACTGCCACTGTTGTACGTCCCGAATTGTACGGCTTGTATTCCGCGCGACCCGAATTGAGCAACCCGTATTGCATTGTGTATTGCGGATTGGTACTATAGAGAAGAGGCCTTTGCCCAGCAGTGGGTTGATGTGGGCTGAGCTGAGTCTGATGCTGATAATGATGATGTATTGCATTTCAAGGCATGTATTGTATGATGTATTGCGCTAAAACGGGACGTGCAATGACTATTCACGCCATATGGGAGAAACTTGCTTTATTTCAAATCCCGAAATCTCGGTATTTCACAACAATAATAACGGGATTTGAATCCCGAAAAAATAGCCGGGATCCCGGGATCCGAAATTGAATTACCTAATTATCATCTTATCATATAAATAAAAAAAAGGATATAAAAAAAAATAGTTTACCTACAAAGGTATTTGTTAATAATAATCAAATCTACGTTAATAAATAAATGCGTGTACTAAGGGGTTTTATGACAGCTCCGTTATCAAAGCAGCTCGTTGAATTTGCGGATCTACCACATAGTTTAATAACTGGCTAAAAGTGGGTACAACGGTGCCTCTGCAACTCTGTATGGGAAAAGGCGGGTTATGTAATAGAGGTATAGTCATAACATAACTTAAGGGGTTATCACTATCAGGGCCATCGTTCTAAACAATTTTCACTATAAAAGCTATTTGATCAGACCAAGAAAATAATAAAATCATTATAATTTGAAATCCAGGAAGTACGAAATAAATACATACTTTTTTCGTACTTTCAGGATTTTTATTTTTGTCTTCTAAGTATTATGTGTTTTGAGTTTTTGTATTTGAACTTATACATTGTAAAGTTATGCATTTCGTCATTATGTATTTCGAACAATATGCATAACGCGTACGTTATGAATTTTATAATAACCAGGTCTTTGCCCCTCTGTCGGGACTTTATCGACTTACTTTACTTTTTACCTTAATTTATTTGTAAACCAAGAGTTACCTCTTTCAGTCGGTAACACTAGTGACTGGTGAGTCTAACTCAGTGGCGAGGCTCTGCGTGGCGGTTCGCAGGAGGCTGCTGCTCTACTACGGCAAGAAAGTCGAGTTCAAGAAGGTGCTGTTCGACTTCTCGGTGCCGGACGTGCCAAAGGCGATAGCATGGGGGAAAGACTTCTTGTGCGTGGGGCTGAAGGCCGAGTATTTGATGTTCGAGGTGGGTGAATGTAGTACTTTAAGGGCACCAACAACAAAGAAATTGCTACTCCATCATAAAGCCGAACACCAGGCTCCTTACATTACAATTTACAGTAAACACTCCGTGAAAGTTCCAAGTGATAACGTAGGTTAAAATGACTGATATGTGATGGATGTGACACAGCGGAGCCTCTAATTGAGGGCATTTTCACCCATTTTTGGATATTAATTGTCCCACTACTTATCTAAAAGGCCTCTCCATGTTACAACCATAATTTCCTACTTCGTACGTCCGTTCTCCCTATCAGAAACTATAGTCAAGACAAGTAGGTATTTAAAATAAAGTAAACAAAGTAATGTATGAGTGACACTTGTGAAAATTACAAAGGCTACTAACCATAGATTCAGGGAGGCAGTTGCTCACGTCCGAAGGAAATACTTGGACTTTACAGACCTTCAACCTTCAATCAACACTAACATTAGCGATATTAACCTAAGTTGTTAGACCGCTATTACATAAGAAAATAAAATAACCATAGATTCATTTTCAAACAAACTTTAATTAATTTTGATTGCCATGTTTGTTTTCAATTCTAAAATACCTACTTGACTTGACTATGGAATCTTGAAGAACTAATTTATATTCAATGCTATCACAGCTGTCATCAGACAAGCCGAAAGAGCTCTTCCCGACGAGCAGCTCTCGTTCCCTGGAGCCGATCGTGGTGAAGTTCTCCGAGACGTCGTTCCTGCTCGGCCGAGACCAGACCTCAGTTCTGGTGGAGGAGGGGCGGGACGTGCACATCAGGGGCACGGTGAAGTGGCAGGACGCGCCGCTGGCTGTTGGTGAGACGTTCTGTTCTGACGAGCTGGCTCCTTGTCAAGTTGCGCTTCTAGGTCCCTCAAGCCGAATTAAAATGATAAAATTACCTTTATACGATAGTGAAAGAATGCAACACTTGTTTAAAAACAAAAAAGTAGGGACTTGACATTTGTTTTGAGGTCAAACGCTGTTTAATGTTTTGTTGTGGTCAAACGCTGTTTAATATTTTGTTGTGGTAACATGGTCTATGTTTAGCAAGTTAGTGAATAAACCAACAGCATTAATGCTCATTATTTTGCTTAATATTTAGGCTTTAGGCCAAACATTATTTCGGACTAATGCGCCGCCTTAACCTTTCGAGCCCTGGACCTGGTTATGAGGCATCGCGAATTTGACCCTCATTCCATTTTCATAACATTATAAACCTATAACGCCACAGTGCCACCGCAGTGGCGTCACCAGGGCTTAAGGGGTTAAGCTGTATGTCGTAGACGAGAACTCCCGTGCGCGGCGTCTCATTTTGTTACACATGAATTGAGGATATAAACTGCATAGCTCACTGTTTAGTTCCTTTTCAGAAGCAGCTTGTGTATACAGTTTTGGATTCAGAGTCGAGTGGCTCAAAATTAGATTCAAATTAAGCTGACTCACTGTGTTAGAAAAAAAACATCCTTTTTTTTCTACAATGATTAGAACTGACTACTACTACCAATTTGATACACTTACACGAGTCCTATTCTCGATTCTCAGCCCTGGCCACCAAAGTACCATAGATTTATTTTTAACTAGGTCAGTTTATCTTTGTTATTTATTATTGTTTATCACGAATGCTTTTGTATTTCAGTTTGGGATGAGCCATACATTCTGGCCCTAATGCAAGATCAAGTCATTGTGCAGACCGTGTTGCCATACGAACAACCACTTTTCATACAAACTCTGCCTGAGTTGAACAAAGCAAGACTCATGTACAGGTAAATCTCTAAGTTATTGATATAAAATAGTGGGTTTCCCCATAATAACTAACTTCCTGTTCCACCCCTTGTTAGTCCAATTTTTGCGACAAAATGTAGCCTATGTCCTTCCCCTAGGTCCAATCTTTCTCTTTGCCCAAATTCACGAAAATTTATTCATCTGTACAAGCGTAAATACGTAAAGGCGGCGGTTCGTGCCGCGCAATAGAAGACCGAGACCGGTCTTTGTCTCCTGTCTCAGTCGTGCGCGCGAACTTTGTGACGTTGTCTCTGTCTCTGGTCTCGGTCCACCTTAACAAACGAAGAGACACTTTCGCATTATAATATTACTCAGAATGGCAGGTGGTAGCCAACGGTTGATGAGGCCACTTGGCAGCAGTGGACTGATACAGATTTAAATTATGATTATCTATGGATTGGTCACGTTGGAGATGAAAGTCTATGCGGTTCGTTTATTTTTTTACTGATCAGCTGTCTCGTGGACCAGAAAGGGATGGACATAAATGTGGTCGGTTCCAAATTCCAACCGAACGCTACTATCGTTCACCAGATGCAAGAGCGGGCTGGTGTTCGTGGCGTCTGTGGGCCAGCTCTGGTGCCTCGCCACCGTCGACGTTACCAAGCAACGGCAGCAACTGCTGAAGCAGAAACACTACGACTTGGCCATTCAGTTGACTGTAAGTTAAGTAGCCATTATCTGGGATTATTTATATATTTTCTTAATTAATAGCGGTCTAACAAGTCAGGTTAATATCGCCAATTTCACGAGTTTTTATACATTTAATTGTATTTGGACAGGTTCTCTTTCGAGATAGCAACAAGAAATTTTCGTCATTTGTTTTATTTTATACCACAATGTACAATATACAAATAATCTAATCGAATGTCAATAATATGTCTCAAAATTACAATTTTACAAAAGATAGATAAGAACAAAAAAAAGCTGTAATGAACATAACTTATGAGAAACCAGACTAGACCAGTTCCCTCAAGCAGCACTCGTTCACGAGTATGACTTGTGCACCAGCCATCACCCACCTCGCCATTGAGGGAGGGGAGCACCCCGCTACACAGAGCCGCCGCAAGCAAAGAAATTTTAGTGAGCAGGACCATAAACTCTGGTTTCTTGGTAACTGACTCGTATTCGACGTTAAAACTAATAAATTGTCACATAGGACTTTTGTACACTTAATTTTATTACCAGACTATTAAATTACATTATTGCATTTGTATAAGTTACGTTAATTATTATTGTCACTATCTTGGAGCTTGGGGCATTGAGGCCGTTCATTTTTTTTGTTTACATAGTCATTAATAGTGTAATAGGCCTTAGGTTCCATGAGCAACAAGTGCCGCTAGTGCAATGCTCTCAAGTGGAAGGAGGAGGCACCCGGCATGTGCTGTATGGCTGGTAAGGTGCAGCTCCCACCTTATATACAGCTCCCCGAGCCTCTCTACAGCTTGATAATGAATATACATCCAGAATGACCAGTTTATAAACGGTATTCGTAAATATAATAGCTGCTTTCAAATGACGTCGTTCGGAGCTAAACAGATAGTAAAAGACGGTTGTATGCCTACTTTTAAAGTTTAAGGCCAGGTAAACCATTTGGTTGGAAGTTTGCTGCCAGCACCTCAAAAGGAACCACACACATTGTATTGTAATAGCTCTCGCAGCTTTAAAGGAGAGTCGCACAATGCAGCTTCATCTAAAGTGCTGTCCCAATGCTTGTCGTCTTCCAGCAATCCAAGGGACTTGCATGCAGACTGAAATGTTGGATGGAGGATACCATTCACAGTCTCCAATCTTCAAAGCTTGTTGGCCCTCTAACCTCATGAAGCAGCAGGCGTAGGTGGTAGCACTCGGTGTTGTTTGGATGAATCGTCTAGACCCTACCTAGAGCGTGCTCTTTTTTCACTCCTGACCAGCCCTTGACTTGCAACCCTTGACAACTTTCCCCTTTTTTCGTCTAGCTATTTTTTTTGTTCCAGACAAAGTAGGACGGGACATCAGAGTACAAAAGCATCTTAACAAAATTGTCCATTTTGCAGATAAAAAAAAAACTAATAGCGTTGTCCGAGGTAGGTTGTTTTTTTTTATCTGACAGGTTATTAGAGGTGAAGTAAACACGCTGAACGTTTTCAAGATGAACAGCAACATGTAAGACGGGATTCATGAAATGTACTTAGATTTCGGTTGCAGAAGGTTAATGGTTCATTTATGGGCAACTGTATACGCTTTTATAATAAGTTGCCAGAGGGAATTGATCAATTGCCCATGCACAGGTTTAAAACATTTATTAAGGCTCATCTCATAAAGAAAGCCTATTACACTATTAATATAAACTAATAAATTAATTAAATACAATATTACAATACTATGATAAAGACAAAATTGCATGGCCTCAATGCCCCAAGCAATAATGATAATAATAATGAATTAAACTTTTACAAATGCAATAATGTAATTTAACCTCTCAAAAACCGAGGGTAGTTGGGACGGGTCGCGATTTTGAACCTTATGCCATGGTAATAAAATTTAAAACCTATAACGGAAAAGTGGCGTTAGCTAACGCCGGTGGTATTCAAGAGGTTAATAGTCTGGTAATATAATTAAGTGTACAAAAGTGCTATGTTGTACTAATAACAATTTATTAGTTTTAACGTAGAATACAAGTCTGTTACCAAGAAACCAGAGTCATGACCATAAGGTCATGCTCACTAAAATGTATTTTCTTGTGGCGGCTTTGTATAGCGGGTTGCTCCCCTCCTTCAAATGTGGCGAGGGAGATGATGGCTGGTGCACAAGTCATACTCGTGAACTGCTTGGGGTGACTGGTCCAGTCTGGTTTCTCATAAGTTATGTTCATTACAGCTTGTCTTTGTTCTTGTATATTTATTTTATAAGATTATTATTTTGAGACATCTTATTGGCACTTATGGATACTATGTTATAATATTGTCATTAGATTAGATAATTTTTATATCGTACATTATGTAATAAAAAAAATACAAAAATGACATTCACGTAGAGTTTCTTGGTGCTGTCTTCTCTGACGGGCGTATTTCCGAAGCACTGGTAGAGTTAATGGAGTTTCTTTTTCCTGTGCGAGATTCAGCCATGAATCACCACTTGAAGGGGAAATTTCCTTTTACAAACTCAAACCATAATCAGTTATGTACTCATTAGTTTAGTTGATCATATTTGATTTATTTTTTATTTTTTACATGTATATGTATGTATATGCGATGTTTTATATTCTCAGTGGAATGGCAACAACGGGGTCTTCCTCACATTTACATCTTGCTATGGCTAGAGCAGCGTATCACCCCAGACAATATTGACAATGTAACCTTTGTTTAGGAGAGATCTCATCCTTTTCACCTTTAGATGAAACACCCTAGCTATAATGTCGTGGCGATCGTGACTTTTGGCCAGGTAAAAGTATATCTGTGATGTATTTCCATCGAGGATTACACGTACATGTGATAAAAAGGTCAGGACGACCGTATTGGCGGCACACGTATGTCATTGCGTTTTGTGTGCGCTCGTGCGTATAGATTTTTTCCGCCTGAGAACCCAAAATCAAGCGGCGAAGGTGCTATTGTTAGCTCAGAAGTCGGAAAAAGTTTTTGTTACTTGATTTTATTTTGTCACCTGATTTTAATGGTGGTTAGGAAGCCTTGGGTTTTATAGCCAGTTGCAGAAATTACATGCCAATTTAAAGCCCCGCGAAACGCTAATGGCGCGTCAGTTTCATAAAATTTAATTTTAGGGTTCCGTATCTCAAAGGATCACAGGCACTTTTCTCTGAAACTATAAGAGAAGTCTTGATATCGCAAATGACAAAACGAGAATAGTACATTGTTCACCGAGAGGAGAAAGTGACCGATTACCGTCGAGAGTGTCGTTTGAAGCCCGAGCCGTAGGCGAGGGCTTTAAAACACCCGAGATCGGGAATCGCACTTTCTCTCGAGTGATTCATAGTGCTTTATACTACACCTACGATGAAAATAAAAAACTAAATCTTTACTAATTGAGTAACAAACAAAACATAGTAAGACATGTATAGTCCGAAACACCGTGCAAGTATTTATAAAACTTGAGGATATTTTTTTTGTTTGGGGTTCCTTTTTTACAAATTGAAAATAGCGCCAATGGCGTCTGCAATTTTCACATGTTCTTTTTAGGGTTCCGTACCCAACGGGTATGAACGGAACCCTATTACTAAGACTTCGCTGTCCGTCCGTCCGTCCGTCCGTCCGTCTGTCACCAGGCTGTATCTCAAGAACCTAGCTAGCTAGAGAGTTGAAATTTTCACAGATTATGTATTTCTGTTGCCGCTATAACAACAAATACTAAAAAACAGGATAAAATAATTATTTAAGGGGGCTCCCATACAACAATACCACATACAAACCTATGGATGCACCTGGTTACGTACATGGAGTGTGAAAGTAACCGCACCAATAACTTTGTAAACAATATTTTGCTGTGTAAAATCCAAACTATTCACTCCACACCATCGCTTCCATTGAACGGTGGTACGGAACCCTTCGTGCGCGATTTAGACTCGCACTTGACCGGTTTTTTTCAAATTGTTTGACACCATCCAACACACAGCTAGTGGCCAGTGTCATTTTGCGAACTTGGAGATAAAAACTCACTGTAAAAACTTTTTGGCTTTTGATATTTAGGTTACCGGCGCATAGTCTTACCCAAAATTAAAAAAAAAAACCACGTAAGAAATGGATTTTCATACACTTTTCTCTCCCGCTCAGATGCGTTTTCTCCCCGCATATTTATTCGATATGCAATGACGTACTTTCTACCGTAAATTTGATAAAGTATCAAGGTACTTTCCGAGCAGGTGTAGTATAAAATAATAATTCACCGTAATAAGTCATGTAGGATATCGTTGAAAAGGGCTATTTATAAACTTTTAAATATTAAAAAAATAAGTTTGGTTAACTTCAGAAGTTATGATTAATAAGTACAAATAAAACTGGTCAAGTGCGAGTAGGGCATCGGACCCGCACATGAAGGGTTCCATACCATTGTACACGGAAAAACGTAAAACGACAGTCTTTTGTACGAGTACTTATACCTATTTAATTTTTAATAATAACATATTAAATACTAGATAGGACTACATTCAAAATCGTACATCGAAACATTGAAAAATTGTTTTGTGTATGTAGTATGTAAGTATTAAACTATGTACTCAGGGAAACGAAACTCTTTGCTCATTGAAACCGGAAGTGGATAGAAATCGAGTAACTTATTTACAGAAATAAAATCAAATATGATAATAAACTTAATATTATTTATTATAATTCGAATAAGCAATTATTCATCATATAATTACCAATAACTAAGCACAAAACTCAATACCTGCAATTTTTTTGTTCCGATAAGATCGGGAGAGTTCATTTTTCACCGATAAACAAATAAAACAAAATGGCTAAGAATATGGCCATACCAATAATTTCTCCTATGGGTACTTCTTGTAATTCTTGAAAATCGGTATGTTTCATTATTTGTTGCTGTTGCGGCAACAGAAATGCACATTCTGTGAAAATTTCAGCACTCTACCCATTTCGGTTGATCCGAAAGAGCCCGGTGACGGACGGACGGACAAACAGACACGGACAGCGGAGGCTTAGTAATAGGGTTCCGTTTGGCACCCTTCGGGTACGGAACCGTATAAATGACCATTCCCCCCTTATCTCCGAAACTACTGAGTCTAAAATTATGTCAAAAATCCAGAATATAGAACTGAAGCTAAACATTACAGGAAAACTTACTCGGAATTGCCAAGGTTTTTTTATTTATCTGTAAACCACATAGTATGAAAGTAGCCGCACCAATAACTTTGTAAACATTTTGCAATGTAAAATCCAAACTATTCACTCCACACCATCCCTACCATAGTATAGTGGTACGGAACCCTTCGTGCGCGAGTCTGACTCGCACTTGACCTCTTTTTTTTTTTGATAAAACATGGCCCGTATATCTGACTCCACAATGTTAATGACAGTTCACACGCCTCGACGTTACGCCCATTAGCGTTTTGCGGGGCTCAGTGTTAGAGTTATGTCATGTTCTGTCCGGCAGGCGTGATATTAACTTGTCACTGATGTGATGATGCAGGCCCTGCCAGGTTTCTTGGCGTTTGAGCAAGCTGTCACCTCTCTCTCTCTCCCCACTTTGCCCTATGCGAAACACAGGTCGCTCTCGCCATTAAACCTGGCGTGGCCTGTACTTCCTTTTCACTTCTAACATTACATCAGCAGACGCAATATCATTCCTATCACTCCTCCACAGAAACTCTCCGACGAGACCGACGACGAGAAGCAACAAAAAATCAGCTCTATACAAATGCTTCACGCCATCGAACTGTTCGACCGAATGGACTACTCGCAATCCATGAAGGAGTTCATCCAACTGAACACCGACCCGGTCGACGTCATCAGACTGTTCCCCGTACTGGACAGTAAGCCCGGAGAGGTCAGGAACGGGAAGTGGGGGGAGAAGGACGTGGAGGCGCCATTGAACGCCCTGATTGAGTACTTGACGACCTTGCGCGCGAAGATCAGCGGCAAGCCGAAGCGGCAGGGGGACGGCTCGGCGGGGCAGGGGGAGGAGCGGCGCAGTGTGGCGCAGCAGCTGGAGCTCATAGACACGACGCTGCTCAAGTGCTACCTGCTGGTAACTCTCTAGTATTATCTTAACGTTATTTTAAACCGGCTTCACAAAAGGAGGAGGTTTACATCGAAATCTTTGTTTTTTTATGTAGGTACATATGTTAATCGATTTCTCCAAGACGGGTGGACCGATTTGGAGTATACTTTTTTTTGTTTGACAGTGTTTACCGTTCGATTGGTGCCATTGACATCAGATTAGGATCTGATGAAAGGATCCTTGAGAAATGGAGGAAACTCCTCAAATATTATAGTGATTTTTAATTTTTAATAGTAACTTGTGCTTTTACCCTCGGGCATTATTTTTTGAAGTGAAACTGAGCTTGAAGACTACAGATAGCCACCGTAACTGCTCAATACTACCTATAGGTATCCTACAGTTTGCGATATGATAACTTTATTAAGGCTGGGCACCACCCAAGCAAAACTTAGAATTTCGCCTTCAGCTTACCATTAGGGGATTTGAAATTCAAATATAAAAATCGCTCGTAGCCGATTTATAGAGCTACTAATAGAGCAATATAACAATATTTTTATATATTGATTAATTAAATGCATGATGGGTACATTAATTCAAATCTGGGACGAAATAGTAAAAAAATATATTGTGAAAAACAGATTTTGTGATAACTTCAGGACATTTTTATATCGAATAATTAAATTACTTTTGCACGGTAGCGAATGCGTTAACTTACACTCGTAATCATCAAGCTAGTAAAGAAAAACTGCTTTAAAAATTACTGATGTACAAAAGGCTGTTTTGGCCTACTGCGGCGCCTTAAAATATAACCCATCGAATTATTTGGGATATTTTTCTGATTCATTGCTTCATACCCATCTGACTAAAATGAACAACATCTTCGCTAAACTTTTAGGCACAGATACTACCTATATAATATTACTACTCTTATGTGAATGAGGTGTAAGATGAATTAGTCGTCGTTATGGTAATATATACTTATAAAATCAAGATGGTCAGCCCACGTCGACCCACTGCTGGGCATAGCACTTCTCTATAGCGTCAATCCTCGCGGTCCTGCGCTAACCGCAGTAATATACCTACCTATATACTAGTGGCACTATGAGCTATATGCCTCGCGAGTAGTCGTTGGTAGAAAGATGTTCTTCTAATATACAAACTTATTAATGCACCTGGTTACCTACATGGAGTATGAAAGTAACCGAACTATTATTAGTTTGTACACTATATTTTGCTGTCTAAAATCCAACCTATTGACTTTTTAAGCCGCCTGGGCTGTAGTGTATTTATACATATTCAACACCAAATCTTCGGCACTAAAAAAAATCCAAAAACTGATTCGACAAAAAAATAAACATAATTATCGATCCTGCTCACAACTTTTGAGAAATGCGACCTGTAGAGAACATCCGGACAGAAATCCAGACACACGAAAATATTTTAGCCCAAGCTGAAACGGAGACGCTTTGCTCTCTCGGTCAATTAAAGAATGACACCAATTTCAGACAAACGACGCGTTCATCGCCTCTCTACTCCGACTCAACAACTGTCGCCTGGAGGAGGCCGAGAAGACGCTCCAACAGCACAGCAAGCACAGCGAACTCATCATACTCTACTCAACCAAGGGACAGCACACTAAAGCTTTGCAGTTGCTGAGGGAGCAGGCAAAGCAACCCGACTCCAGCCTGAAAGGGTATCACCGGACAAAAAAATACTTGCAGCGGTTAGGTAAATACCTAGTTCAAAAGGAATCATGAATTTATTTTATTTTTGCTTTCCTGTTCACATATATTGTGCCGAATAGACCACGAGCATATTTAAACATTGAAATACTATAATTTTTGTGCCGAAAATTGCGGATCCAAACTTGACAGTTTTGCGCAAAACGGACCTACAGCGGAAGTGACGTAATAGTAGTTGTCAGTAAGGGACAGAGCTGCGCATAAACCTCTTTCTCCTTTTTTTGCATTGAAAAGGAAACGCGTTGCTCAGTCACTTCTTCTGATGGGGTGTTTTAAAACAAATGCTGTGTGAAGTTACTTTAAATTCATATTTTTTGTTGAAAATCAATACTAAATAAAATAAAAACGTGCAAAAGTGAGGCCTATGTTTTTAGGTCTCAAAATATTAAATATGATAAATATCTTAACCTGAGCTTTTCTATAGTTGAATTAATATTCCTAGATGAGGACTTTAGGAGTTTAATGCCTGGCCAGAGGAACGAAGCTCATGTCTTGCTGATAATTTTCACAGTTAAGACACCGAGTGTGGTAGAGTCACAACGGTTTCACAAAATTTGCAGAACGTAAAATACCAAACCGGTGGTTAATCTAAAATGCGCACAATATTTATTTTAATTTTCTTCGCAAAATAATCCTAAACTGAAGACGACAGCAAGTGTAGTAACGACGCGAGTGAGCGAGACAGCGAGCGTTGTTACGTCGTCGGTACGCTGTCACGCTCACTCGCAACTTTAAACGTTTGTGTCCTCAGGCGCTGAGCACCTCAACCTAATCTTCAAATTCTCTGACTGGATACTAAAAGAGCACCCAGAGGAAGGCCTGAAGATATTCACCGAGGACATCATCGAAGTAGAACAACTACCTAGACCGAAAGTTCTAGACTTTCTTCTACGAGAGCACGAGTCTCTAGTCATTCCCTACTTAGAACATGTTATCCACACGTGGGGAGAAACAAATCCCTCGTTCCATGATGCTTTGATAACTAAATACAGACAGAAGATCACAGACAAAGAAGCAACGACCACAGACGAGGAATTGCAACATACGAAGTCGAAACTGGTGAAATTTTTGGAGGAATCCTCGTGTTATACGCCGGAGAGGATGATTTTGCACTTCCCGAATGACAGCTTGTTTGAAGAGAGGGCCCTTATTTTAGGGAAGCTTGGACGGCACGAGCAGACGCTGGCGATTTATGTGAGGATTTTGGGTGAGTTGTGATGTTTTTAGGTATTATTATGATACTAGCCCGACAGTCTGTGTCAAAAGCTACCAACGCAATCATTGACGGAGGGATGAACTGTATAAAAGATTTTCCGATTTTTTGGCTGTACTCTGCATTCTTCAAATTTTTGTCTTTATATAAATTTTCTTAAAATTTGCACAAGACTTGCAAGTTTCACGCATACCAACACAATTACCGAATCCTTTTTACAGACGATATCAATGTATAGATTTATGTGAAATATTAAACTGCACATCAAAACTACTGATTTACCCAGCAAATATCAGTGCAGAATGTTGCGGTAGCTTAGGTGAAGGGTAAAGGGGGTAAAGGGAGAGCCCTCTTTATCCTTCGTGTTACATTGAACATGTAAGAACAACAAAATAGTAGTTTATGTGACTGCTACATAATGGAGGGCATTAATACTCGAGAGTTTTAATGCCTAATTATGTACAGTTACATACACTAGTTTATCTACACCCATATCATAAGCTCTCTTTGATGTGTTCAGGAACCGCATGTTTGACCGGCATTGTGGCTCTGCAGTTGTTTAGCTTGTTCTGTAGTACCAACTTCACGCAGGCGGGCGTCGGCGTTCGAAATTTGAATGTCAGTACCAACTTCACAGACAAACTAGGGGCGGCAAGCAGGCGGGCGTCGGCGTTCGAAATTTGAATGTCATAATATGTAGAAAAACTACACATTATGGTCATAATGTGTAATTTTTCAGATAAGAAATGAGTTTTTACCAAGTAGTTTAACATTATGCTGATCGTAACGTGCGGTTTTTGTACGCAGTAAAGAGGGTTTATGATACGTGTGTAGATAAAATACTTAAAACGTAAACTTAAGTACACATAAAATATTTAAAACATAAAAAATGATTTTGTTGATCCTTATGTGCGATTAAATACTAACCTAGATTTATTAGTACTTAACTCTTCTCAGGTTAAAATTTCTACCAAGCCAAGAGCTCTTCTTAGCTCCTTATCCTTCCGATGCTTCCTGATTCTCCCCATTCTCCTCAATCACCTTCATCTTCTTCAACTCCTGATCATCCTGAAGCTCTTTACCAAACCCTTAGATGCTTTTCATCTTCTTCAAACTCCTAGAACATCTTCATCAAACTTCTGAATATATTTATAGAGATGCGTGCAGACAGCGACGTGAGTGCTAGGTAATTTTTTGTCATCCACAGCGTCATTGGCTGCTTCTATAATAGCGTCCTACGTATCGTGTGGTGTCGTGGAAGAGAGCTACGCTTTATATAGTTCTGTCCCACACAAGTTGCGTCACCCCGTGACGTGACGCGCGCACCCCGTGGCGTGACAGTGACAGAAACTTTTTTGTCACATTGACACAAGTCTCCCGTGCGTTCCTCACGCTTCAAGGTTTTTATAACATCTGTACAGGCGACGTCGACCGAGCCATCCGCTACTGCGAGACCGTCACCTCTCGCTCCGCTTCCAACAGCGATGTTTACGTCACACTGATGCGGATCCTCATGAGCCCCGAACAAAGTGGCGCCCTCACGGGACCGCTGGCCAGCGTACCTAGACACCCGAGGACAGCTCACCCGGATTTGGAGACGACCCTGGATATACTGGAGAAGCACGCCGAACATATCTCGCCGTTGAAGGTTGGTCTTCTTAGTTAATGTGGATTATTCAAACCGCTGCTCTTTAGGGACAATGATGTCAGGGACATTCAATAATCAATATCGAAATTGAAGACGCCTGTAATTTCCTTCAAATTCCGATCTTCATATTTTGATTTTTGACAATGCTTTACGATTATTGATAGGCGCAATGCTTTTTGACAGACTCAAAGTTTTTGATAAGCACCATGTTTTTGACAGGTGTCACTCCTTTTGCCTTGTGTCAAATGATTGAAAAATAAAACCCCTATGATTGACCATGTACCCACTTGTCCGCAGGCATTGTCCGTGCTGCCCGACTCAGTCCCGCTAGTCCGCTTAAAGCGCTTCCTGGAGTCCTCTCTCGACTCGCAGCTCGCGTGCAAACGACGGACTCAGCTGCTGAAAGGGCTGCTGTACGCCGAGCACTTGCAGGTGACAACATATACCCTTACTCCGCGATGTCCGACTTAGTCCCGCTGGTCCGCTTGAAGCGCTACTACAAGCGCGACCATTTCTAAAATTATACTTTTTATTCGACGATTTTACATTCGACGACAGATGAATTCGGAAGAGAGCCAGTATCGTGTAATAATCTAAAACTTGAGATATTTCAAATTTGTTACCTGAGTTACACATTCAAACAGAATTCCCACCATAGCAACCAGTGGGGTAGCACGCAAGTCGCCCGAAATTAACTATACTGATTCTATCACAGCACCCCGTGTCAAGGTTCAGGTCGGGGTCAGGGTTATGTCAGGGTACCGCGATAAATGCGTTTCCCCTGTCTCTCGCTCGCTCACGCCCTCGACGCATCAGTAGGGCAGTGACGGATGCCATGACGTCATCAGAGCGAGGTTCTAAGTAAATTTTGACATGTAGTACAATTCCTTCTCTCCCACAGATGCAAGAGCTGAAACAGTTCCACGAGTCAAAGTGCGTGGTGATCAACGATTACAATGTCTGTCCCGTGTGCAAGAAGCGCTTCGGCAATCAGAGCGCGTTTGTGAGATACCCGAATGGCGATATAGTGCACTACTCGTGTAGAGTCGACAAGTAGATGGCGCTACTTTGGTGAGGTGAACCAAATGGCTGCTTTTATAGTAGCATTTCTACGACTCAATATCGTAAGAAAATAATACTATACTACATATACATACATAATGAACATTTTGCAAAATGATACACTATAAAAACAGCCAATAGGATCAAGTGGACATTTTGGCGGCTTCCGCCGATTTTGCTGAAATGTGAATAATGCGGAGCGTAGTGAAGCAGTACGGAACGTAGTGTCTATGTCAGAAACAATTGGGTGAAGGGCATTCCAGACGACTTGTCCCTTCGCCGTTAAGTTAGTACCATGGAAACCAGTGTTGCTAAATGTTTTACCCAAAAGTCAGGGAGAAAATATCATAACTAAAGTGGTGTCATTCTTAGAAGTATCATTTGGCATCTGTCGCCAATAGCGACAGAGCGTCCGTCTCCCTTCCTTTTCAATCAACATTTCTTTATTTTCCGTAAGTTGCTCAAATGGCAATTTCAAAACTTCTAGATCTAGAGATGTCCTGTTGTAGTAGAGAATGCATTGACCCTTGGAAGAATTGCTAACTTTAAGTTTGAACCGGGGTGCACCTAGTCTGTGATTATTTCTTAGGTTAACATTACATTTACCGCAAATTTTGGAAAATGTTGAAAGGTGTAATGCGTACATTCTACAGACTATTATGGAGCCTATACGTTTTAAATTATAAATAGCTCGAATAGCTCTTTGCTGTTAAAATCTATCAGCTCATTTAGATAAATTAGCTGGTAGACAAAGATCTGCGGCTTACGCTATTAGGAACATCAGATAAAACACGGAGATATATGGGGTCTCTATTGCAATTTGCTATTGGGATTTTCCAAGAAACTACGTGTCGTTTATTTTTTTTCCATGTTGCTGTATAACACTCAAATGGTCTCAACTTGCCTGACATTTGGAATTGAGAATTTGATACACTTGGTTTTACCGGCGGTTTAACAATAAATTATTAACTGTGTACCAATTCATGGTTTCGGACAATACGTTATTAAGATCATAAAATTCTTCCTTTTGTCTTTCAATCTTGAAGACGAATGGAGTATCATTAGCAAATAACACTATGCCGGTCAAATTCTCCACCATAAAAGGCAGATCGTTAATATATATCAAGAATAAGAATGTGGCTAATATGGAACCTAGTGGATCGCCCATTTTTACACACGATCCATCAAATTTATCGATTTCTGCTCTTTAAATTATATCGCCTAAATATGATATTAGTAGATCCAACGCTTTATTTCTAACTCCTTAAAGCTTAAATGTTTTAAGAAGACTGACGCATAGCCCTGTATTTTCTGTTGACAGACGTCTAATGCGACTTCTTAGAATGGCTCCACTTTTACTCATATATACGTTGCCGATTCCCATAGGTATAATTTGTATTTAATTTAAGTATTTCATATCGTGACGATTTGTAGCTACCTACACTTCTATCTTACTTTTTGAAAGCGGGGAATTGTAATTTGGGTCTGGCAACCTGATATTGCACTTAACTCATTTTTTGTAACAGTTGTGACACTACAGCCAACTTAACGGCGAAGGGATAAGTTATCTAAAGTGCACTCTAGTTGGAAGGTACTTATAAAGAAGGTATCGCGTAGAGTTTTGGCGGCAAGTCCACGCTACGTTCGTTTTCATTCATTCATCAGCTGATCAATGAAATGACATACTGCCGATCTCCCAACAAAGTTCAGCGTTAGACCATATTAGTTAGGCTGTAGTAGTGTAACTATTCGATGACAGATGGTGTCCGAATTGAGATCAACAATTGGGAAGAAAAATGTCAAACGCAGAGGGCGCTAAGTGTCTGTATCAAGCAAAGAGTAAGCAAGCAGAGAGTTTCGTTCATCTGAGGTTAAAAGAATCCTAGATTAAAGTAAGTTTAAGCAAAGAGTTTCGAATCAGATAAATGAATTGTTATATCCATAAAAAGAAGTTGTTGATCTTTGACATGTTACAAACACACTGCCCTCTACAAAAAAGTATTGAGTAATCTTCCTTACTATTGAAGTAAGTAGATTAGAATGATTTTAACTGTAACTTTATATTCATAATAGTCATGTTTACTGATAAATTATGGTTTCCAGTCTTCACATTTGTATTTATTTGTTTATATTATGCTAAGTAGATTTCTTTGATCTTAGAATGAAATGATATTTGGCGCTTAGTAAAATAGAGAAATGTTATATTGTGTTATGGTGAAGTGTAATGTAGTACTGCTTTATTTATATGAATGGTGATACGTGGACTGATTATGTATTGTAGCATGCACTGTTGATTATGGCGATAGTTATGTAGAATATAAGCGTAGTTAAGCATGTTATCGCCCTCATTCACAATTTAATGTAAGTAACAGGAGCATTGCTTCTCTAAGAGAAGATATACCCCCTCTCCTATCTGTGTGTAAGATCTGTCACACTCATCTGTCAATTTAACTGGACAGAGAGATGAGATGCCGTTAATTTGAGCAAGCTTTGTGAATGTGGACCTAAAGGCATATGTATCTAGCTAATTATAAGAATATGTATTGTGGGGTCATATATAAGAATAAGTAAATATGAAATTGGTATGTAAATAGGTATCAAAATCTATATTAAATCTTGCTATAACTATACATAGAGTTTATTTATTTCTATGAACACGTATTTTGCTGAAGATTCTGATTAGTATTATCTATATCATCTGGATGCCGATCAAATGAAAAATTAGACATCGAATCGCATTGTAAGTATATTTCACAAATAATTACGAGGAACAAAATAGAGTAAAAGATAAAATTGTACGTTTTGTTTAATTAGCTGCTACTAAATTATATGCCTATCTTATATCGAATTTGATCAGTGGTGATATTGGGCATTTGTGATTATCGCCTCTTTAGCTCAGTGGTAGAGCACTGGTCTTGTAAACCAGGGGTCGTGAGTTCAATCCTCACAGGAGGCAAAAATAATATGGCAACATTTTTTTTTTTAATTTCAGTAATAACCTTTTCTTTACAGTTGATGGTCAATAAAAGTTGCTGAGACTAATAGTTATGATTCTCGTCAGTTGTATGTCGATAATATATTTGATAGCGAGTTGATGAGTAAAGAAGTCTAGTCTCTGTATTATTCGATTGGATTCGGAGACAGTAAGTAAACTAGTTTTAGGGTGCCGTATCCAAATGAAACAAGTTAATAAGTACATAAGAGTGATCCTCAAATAAAGGGCAAAAGTCGGTGGCAACATAAACGCAAACATTTTATACAGGGTGTAACCGAAAGGTGTAGTCAAATCAAATAAGGGGTTTTGTTAAGTAAGACATTCTTAACAACTTTCACTATGTCACCAACTTGATAATAGCAACTTTGTATTTCACTTCTTCATACAAATCAGCTGAGCGACCGGCTCTAACTTTATTCACGTTCACTTTTTGTCCCTTTACCCTTAAGTGGGGTCTGGGGAGTCGTCTCCATTTTCCTCTGTCCGTGGCCATCATTTTGATCTTCGACCATTTATTCCCTGTTGCCTGGGTTCTGCCAGAACCAACCTCTTCCATGTGTGCGTTCCGAGATCCTCCTACAGGTTTCCACTCCAGGGCCTCCTTTGGCCTGCAGGTCTTCGCTTGGTATGCCCTATCCATGCGCTCCTTCACTTCCTGAGGCATGGATTGTGAGAGTTGTGGCCTTACTTATATCGCACCAGTTGGCAGTGGCGACCATTTTGTTATTTTCTCCGTATCTGTGAATCCTGCTCCAGCATTCCTCACACATCGGGACTTTTGGGCGCCGATGTTTAGATTTTGATGAATTTCTCCTACTCTAGTGAGAATTCAGGTTAATTCTTATGAGAATAAAATTCTCATTAGAATTATTTACCATTTTTTTTCCAATAGCACCAATATTCCAGTTTTAATGCAGCTAATATGAGTTATTCAGTATGAAGCACCTTAATTTGTAATTAATTGCCTAAATAAAATAAAGTACAAGTTAAATAAAGCAAGATTTGGCATTACAGTTTGGTTTTATTAATGCATTATCATGTGTAGGACCTGTTGGTATAAGACATTTTTAGCTTCTTTTTATTGTAGATTTCTGACGGAGGGTGTTGTATTTAACCAATGGAGAAAATTTAAGATTGTTCCTATGACAAAACAACAATAATTCGCAGAACACCTCTACGGTTAGACCCATAGCCCTTATGTCTTGTCCTTGTAAAATATTCCATTCTGTAGTTACACGCAGAATTGAGTGGTATGTAGAGAGGAAAGGCCTGTTTTCTGGACATATGGTAGTATTTAGAAAATCCAGATCATCTCTAGACAACCTATCTCGCTTGGTGACTTGTATTCAAATTGGATTCTCTAAAGGTCAGATTTCTATTGGGTGTTTTGTTGATATTGACAATGCATACAATAATGTAGATATAAGTAATGTGCTGATTACATTCGACAGTCTTGGAATACGCTCAACGCTTTGCACATAGGTACTTGTGGGAATTTTAAGTGAAAGACACATCAACATCTTATCTACCAATGATAATGGTAGGTTTTCAAGATTTACGGGTCGGGGTTTAGCTCAGGGTGATCGTATGTCTCCTATTTTGTTAAATCTCGCTACTATTCGTATTTGTCCTAAAATTGTCGATGTGTCCGTCTCTCAGTATGCTGACGATTTTGTTTTATATGTGTCATGTAAGAGAATTATTGAAGCTACAAGTGATATTCAATTGGCTTTAAATGTGCTGTTCAACCTTGTAGAAGAGTTGAGGAATACTAAAGTGCGCTTGTTTAGCAGAGGATTTTATCGACAACCTGTCAATATTAAACTAAAGGATCGTACTGAGAAATTAGTAGATAGTGTTAAATATCTAGATCTCTGGTTGGACTGATCTCTTAGATGGGGTAGACATATCAATGGAACTTATCAAAAAGCTTCGAAATTTTTGAATGTATTTAAGGTGTTAGCAGTATCTAACTGGGGTATTCATCCGAAGCATTTGGGACAGCTATATATATCTATTATTAGAAGTAGGTTAGATTACAGTAGCTTCTTATTTGATAACTCAGCTAAAACCCATCTTTACAAACTTGATAAGAATACCAAACAGAGCGATGCGAGTTATTGGCTGGTTTATCAAAACTACTTCCATCCATGCTATGGAAAGCGAGCTTCGTCTACAACCTGTACATCTTCCAAGACGGTTTCTGGCTAGTAAGTTTTGGTTGAGGTCTAAATCAATGGACAGTAATTTTATTGAAAGTTTGGATGAATTGTCGTCATTTACAGACACTGGTAGATTTTGCAGAAATAAAAAACCTATTATGTCTCTTGTCCTTAGGATATTTGCAACCCTATGCATGCATTCGTCAAAGTTGTTGGAGAGATGTTGTCTAGATACCTGGGTGAGCAATATTGATAGTGTTATCTTCTGTAGCATGGAGGCGATAGAAAAATCTAAGAGAGATATAAATTTAGCTGTCAAAAAAAATCTTGTGCAAAAAAAAAATAAGTTCAATAACTATTATAAAATATATACAGATGGTTCTAAAGATCGTGATGGTATCGGAGAGGCCTTTTTTGATCAACAATCTGGCAATCAAAAGATTTATAAAAATTCGGATAACATACATATATCTATTGTTTGTGGAACTGTTGGCTATTTCGGAAGCGTAAGCTTATGCTAGCAATCTCAATGTCGATAGTTGTTTTATCCTTACAGACACGAAGAGTGCACTACAATGTGTTTGTAAATGCACATCTACTTTTTGTGGTGCTCCGATAGCATACACCATCTTAGACAGAATAAATAAGTTTAACGAAACAAATAAATCAGTAGTTCTACAATGGATTCCGTCCCATGTCGGAGTGTACGGGAATGAGGAGGCTGACAGGCTAGCTAAACTTGCTATTACTGTGAGAGTTCCATGTTGTACACCATTTTTTACGGACCTTATTCCGGCTGTGAAAGTTCAATGCTCCTCCCTGTGGAAGGATTACATTGATAAGAGATCGTTGAGAGTTGGAATTTGGAACAAAACCATACAGTCTGAGCCTCCCCGTTTCCCATGGTTTGGTGGATGTCAGATGAAAAGACAAGACATTGTCATTGCTCTGAGACTCCGCTCCGGACACATCCCACTGTATAAGTTTGGATATTTGATGCGCAAAGTCGAGTCCCCCAATTGTACAGAAAGTGGTGTGGGGGAGGATGTTACTCACATTCTTATGGAGTGTGTCCGGAATGAGGCCTTTAGATTATAGCTTTATACCCTTATACCGGGAGGCCAGAAGTGCTATAAAAATTGGTTTAAGGAACAGAATGTAATGTACCTTCTGTTATAAGGTAGAATATTGTTTTGTAGTTAGTTTAAGCAGTTCAAATAAGAGTGACTTGGTAATATGTGAAATGTACATGTAACTCTTAATAAAAAATGTCTAGAATTATAATCAGCTCAAACACAGATAGTCCTCGTACATTTATTTTCAACACCGAAGTACGCGCGAACTCCGCCGAATTGCGCCTCTGACAATGGCATTTTTTGAATTAATAACTTTGGCAATGAGTGGCCAAAGCGTATAATAGTATTCATTCATAGGTAGCCTGTTCTTTCATGTGTATTTTGAATTAGGTTAGAAAGAGATCGGAATAAAATGAACATTGCAACGGATACAACATGAAGCTTCTCATAAAATCCTGGTCCAGGAATTCTCACCCATGCAGAAAAAGTGACATTTCCGGCTCCAGGATTTCTCACACACCACTGATTATATGAGTCTAGGTATTTCACTGTAATAATACATATATTTTTATATTTGTTTTTGCTTCAGTGTCGTGTAAATAACAAAATTCTGTATATATGTATAACTAACAAGATACAAAGCGGTACCGCTTCGCTTAGTCTCAGTATTTCGGGGCACGCATATGGGCTATGTATGAAGGTCATTCACATTCTACTTCCATCTCTGAGGGCGCCACAGAGCCCAGAGAGGCCTCAATAGCTAATGTGGTCCAGATAAACTAGTTTGGTAGGCGGGTACTATCAACAAAAATACGCAAATTCATGTTATCCAATCTAATTTAATTCAAAAACGTTTATTTCGAATCACACTAATCCCTGTCCGTGCTACTCTGTGCTACTACAAAAAATGTTACATATAGTTTAAACAAGAGATACAGTAGGTACAAGAATTATGCAGAGTGAAAATAAATACTTAGTAACATAAATTAATAGAATTTTTGAATACGTCGGAGTCATTTCGCGTTGGCAGCAAGATTGGCCGTAATTAGAATCCTAACATTAGATTCATAGCAATTGTTTTAATCGTCTTTTGGCATATGTGTTTAAAATAGCTTCCTTATGGCATTTAGCCATCGATTCTGAATATATGATGCTGGTGATGAGGAAGATTCTATATCTCTACATTACCTCAGTAGTACCTACGAGTATTATTGTTCAGTAGATTGCTATTCCTATGCTAAATTAAATCGAGTTGCCTAAGTTATTAAGAGAATTGTGTTGACTGGCGTTCGAAGTAGTGAATAAATTAAAGCTTTAAACTAACGCTTTATGATTACTTTCTTCATCATACAGGGTTGTGCGTGAATGAATTCATGTTACAAGACATCTCGTGCGCTCATTTGTGATAAATCATTCATAGAATTCTAATAGAGACGAAAGGAGTAGCATTACAACCATTTGCATTTGTGCTATAAAAAATGTTAGTAATGGTTGGTTCACATGGGCGGCTGCAGTTGTTTGTTAATAGGTCAAGTACCTACTAGCGACCAGTTTAGGAAGTTATATTTGGAACATATTGTTTCGTTAGACGTTAGAGTTTTTAAGTTATTGGTTTTATATTCTTGTTGATTTATGAATAGGCATTGAACTCTATGACTTAACGGGCTCTACATGACTAATGCACTTTGTCGATAAGTCGATAGGTATGTATTTTGCAAGGTGAACAGCTAACGTTTGACAGTGGCGATTAGCTCAGGAGGTGACGATGTATTAAGCGGCGGTAGACTTGTATACCTATTACAAAGGTATACAGATAATTTTAGGGATATTTCCAAATCACTCAGTTGAAAATTAAAACAACGATACTTGATAAAAACCCAGATTTAATTGGTATCTACTTGATACTAAAGATAAGTCATCAAAACACTGGACGGCTTCCCAAAATCAGCGTTATCATTTGACAAGTTATATTTGGACAGTTGTGTGAACGCGCCGGTAGTAGGTGGCACATAGTATGACGATGCGTGACGCGGAATGACGCGTGCGCCGCGGGACTAGAGCCGAGTCTCGCGCACTGTTGCCATCGCCTCTGTGGCCCAATGGATAAGGCATCGGCCTCCTAAGCCGAGGATTGTGGGTTCGAGTCCCACCAGAGGTACATGACGAATACTTTTTGTTGTAGAGTTTGGGGTAGGGTTCGGGGATTTGTATTTTAATTGTGGTTGGAACTGATTTCTGATTAGAAGTTTGGGTACAAATGTTGATTAATTAGATTCTTATTGGGTAAAATATTTAGGAGGGTTCGGTTGTCTGGTATAGTTAATGTAGACGTGTATCAATATTGGTACCTGCTCTATTTTTGGCCGCGAGGTCAATCTAGGAGAGCGAACTTTTTGTGCTACAATTCCTATTAACAGTTTTAGTATGAATTTAGAAGCAAAGTTTGCATGTTCTAAATATGCGAAACTATATAATAAATAGGTACTCCACGCCTATTTCATAAAAGCCATGTTAACCATGTATGACGAATATATAGGTTTTGCCTAACCTGTGGTTTCGCGTAATAATATTATTCATATCATAGGCGCGATAACCAATACCGATAAACAAATACCTGAATATGTGGAGGAATATTCTCACCTGTCTTTCAAGAAATTCATAACATTACAACATTGCCTACCAGCAATATCTGACACAGATAACTATCGGCAATATTGGCTCTATGGGTGCGCTCGCTACGTTTATAAAAGTCCCGTATCAGAGGGAAAGCTGGCTTGATATGATAACGATACCATATTACTGATAAGAGACCGAGGGACCATCGATCTGTAGAGTGATAGGACAGTCCATACGCGACTCTGTGAAGAGACGAATCTTTATCAGGCAATATAGCAATTAATCAAAATTGATTTGCCTTTCGAGTGCGCGGTACTCGTATCTAAGCTTGTGTTGTTCCTATAAGTTGTCTGGAGGGTGGTATGATGAGAATGATGGGTGAGGGTGAGATGAGCTATGACTACGGCGGCGGGTATGTGGACAACAGCTGGTCGATCATACCACCGGAATACGTGGCTACGGAGGAAGACTACAGATACAATTCGTATGCGTAAGTACATCCATTCTTTACTACAATCGAAGGGTAGATCATCGTAGATCATGTCAATAGTTTTCCATTGTCTTGTCAACTTATAACGTATTCAAAATTTTCTGTTCTAAAGGCAAGACGAGACAGACACTTTTGAATAATTGTTTCAGCCTGAAGGTGGATCATTTCAGAAACCATTAGGTGGAGCCTTCGCCTCTAAACCGTAAACTTGGCGGGCACGCGACCCAGGTTGTCATCACGTAGACAAATTCACAGAACATTATTACAGTTTACCGAAACAATGACTTAGAATTATATTTGACTTTTACAGAACCACAATAAAGATTCGCGGAAAGAAAGATTCTCTTGATGTTCTAGTTCACCCTATATCTACTAAAACTTCATGAACCGATGGATAAAGTGCAAAAGTAATTAGTACAGAAAGGCTGTAAGCAACTATTAGCATATTAATAGACGTTTTGTTGTGACCCATTGGTATTTCTAATGAAGACCAATTAGGATTGGCTATCCATCATCCAGCATCTTGGTATGCGCAAGTCCCCAGTCGCTCCCTTCTATCGTTATCTTTATCTTATCGTTTATCGTTAGAAGATATCATATTTTTACATGCCAGATACCAACCCCTATACTCACACGTACTAAAACCTAATATTGGCTTATTGACATGTATGTAGGTAGACACAATGCGGCGTCGGATAGTACGGTGGAGGGTTGCGTGTCTTTCCGCCACACTAGACCGGAGAAGCCAGGAGTGCCATCGAGCTCCTAAGCCAGCTGCCCCAGCTCCCAGGCCTTCGTGGTGCCCTTAATTGGTTTGGAAACCCTCTTCGGCGTAGCGTGCCGTCGCTCATTTAGGCCCCGCTCGCCTAACCAGATTGCCATAACGAAATATTCGTGAAAACCCATCGAGTTGGAAAACTCGCGATATATTCGAGCTTCCGTATTCTTGTAAATCAGAGGTTAAGTATCGGAGGTGGTGATGGTGACATGTGTGACGGTCGTTTATTTTTGGGTTACCAGCTCAGCCAGCGAAGTGGCAAAGTCTTATAAAGTAAACCGGGACAATGCTAGACGGTGAAAGGTTTATCTTCCTGAGCGTACAACCTGTAACTTTCAGATTTTCTCGAAATGCTAAGTCATGAAATTAGCATTTACTTTGCTCTTGTTTTGGTTTTGCGAGAAATAATGTTATGTAATTTTTGGGACTACCTGGCGTGGATGTAATAACAGTTAAGTTTGGTCATATAGAGGGTGTTTTTTTCTCCCGCGCTATGGGTACGGCTGGTACCGACGGTACCGCTCAATCTTTCTACTTTTACACAAATTACTTTCCTATCCTGCCTGCGATCAGGCCCATTATTTTATCATTAGATATTGCGAAAGCTCGCTCGCTTCCTTTTAGAATTTGTCGTCTAATGATACCTTTTACTTCGACATTCTTTGGAATCATTAGTAGAGCGGTAAGGATTTCCATAACAATGTTGTGAGTACAGCATTTGGTTTTATTGTGCTCTAATCGATGATCGGTGATCAAGGTGTTCAGATCAGAGGGCCGGAGGGCATCAGCTAGCGAGTGAAGGGAGGGTGCGCAATGAGTAAACTTTTACAATAATTCATTAGTTAACCCTCTGATACATTTTATTGATACCTCTTTACGCGTTACGCATCTGCCTAATGTTTGACTGACCATCCATACCGATGACTATAATCGATACATCAGAATAATATGAATTTGCTTAGTTACAGTAATAAAGGATCTGTGATAATGTATATATGTAGGAATGTATAGTGCATACCTAGTTCTAAGTCTAAGTAATATAAACTGTGTAAAATGTACTGTATATATGTCACCGTAAGATTGTCAATATCGTTAGTTTATAATTTACCTTTTTTTCTCTCGTTATTTTACAAACTATCGATGAATTGGATATGACGCGTTAGTTTATAAGAAAACCGTTAACCGAAACCCCTCTACGGAGGAGGTAAGGGAATGCTGGACACTCTACGACAAACAAGATTCGTAAAGTCGGCTGCATCGGCTATAGTCAACCTTGCCCGTCTCCCCCCTATAACAGAGGCTGCAAATTATCGTTATTGGAAGACCGACCAACAGGTGCAAAATGGTTCAAAAACCCTTGTGACTAGGTATAGGCTATTTGTGAACCAGTTCTTAGGTCCGTCACAATGTGCGCAGGGCCCATTCCTCAGACTCCGCTCAGAATGATGGCTTTCAAATGCAAGAAAGGGTGCTTAGTCTCGAGCACTCGCAGAAAGGTATGACTCCCTAGTTCCCTACCCAATGCTCCTTTTCCCAGGACCTTTCCGATACATTTTTACTTTTTGGAAAAAATTGCTCATCCTTGACTGGCTATATCTCCGTAAACAATGGACCTTGAGAGCTCTGTTTAGAATAAATTTGTAGCAAATTAAGTTTCCTTTACAAAAGTAGAGAGTGAAATATAATCTAATGTTCTCAAAAAACTGCTGCAAGTGCAAAACATGGTAGTATATTACGTATGTTCGTAGTATCCTTATGAGAGTACTTTATACCAAAGTTGGTAACCCTGAAAACCCTGTGCTACGCCCGTGTACTCGAAAAACTGCAAAAGTTTTGAAATTGCAGCATTTTTTTGAGAACATTAGAATATTGTATAAGTGCCGCCTTTTTGCTTATACTCAATCACTCGTATATCGCCGCACGTACTCTTTCCAGAGGTATACAAGCCTCTGCAGCCACCAAGTCACGCTTTAATGAGTCGTTCTTGCGATAGGTATTCGAGCAAGCCTTCTCCTATAAAACTTCCCATAGTCGTTAGTACGATGCGTTGAAATTGGAACTGCCCGAGTGCCAATCTTCAAAATCGGGCAAATTGTCCTTAAACCAGCGTGTATTGCATATAACCAACATTATGTGTAAGTGCATATAAATAAATTAACTTTTTGAGAGATATCTCTTTTCAGGTTCAAATTTTCTTTTGGAGTGATAATTTTTTTCATCCAAAAAAGAATTCGCTGATATACAAACTTCGCGTGCTGCTGGTGTTTTTATCACTATACTCATGATTTTCTCTTTGAGGAAAGGATTTCCAGGAATTCGCACGACATCAGCTTAGGTCCCGGCTGACTTGTGTATTTTCATAGTAAGTATATTGAGAGAATTTAGGACAAACAAAATGTCGACTGGTATTTTGTTACACTTGTGAAGCGTGGCGATTACACATGATTCTCTTTCACACCCCACTCCATCTCTCCAGCTGGGATTGATGCGATCAGTAAGGGTTTTCTTGACCGAACCCTATTTACATACACACAGTAAAAGTAATGAGCAATAACTGGCACTCTCTTTATTCAAATTATCCGAATTCTAAAACTTGGGACAGAACTTACGGCCAGACTAGGTACCTATAGGTATAGTAAAATTATTAAAGTAATTAATTACGAGTACCTACAGTCTATCCCCTAGTTCCGAACCCAAGAAAATAAAAAGGCAGTGATACCGTGTAAAATGTGAAGTTGTACTCGATAGTATTTTTTCAACCATTAATAAAAGTATGATATTGAAAGGAGAGTGAGTGCGGGCAATAAAATCAATGGGGCGCTGCACTCCTTGATGAGTAGCCAAACGGTGTCCCAATAGGCACGTTTGGCGATTCATAATGGAGTGTTGAGTCCGACATTTGTATGGGAGTGAATGTTGGGTATGGCAGAAGAAGCATGAAAGCCGAGTAAACGCTGTAGAAATGAGGTCTTTGAGGCGTATATGCGTGGAGTAACATTGAAAGATAGATTGAAGAATGAAGTTATAAGGGAACGCTGTGGATTGAAAGAAGATATAGTGACAAGGATAGAGAAAGCCCAGCTTAGATGGTTTGGTCACGTTGAAAGGATGAATGAAAGGAGATTGACGAAACAGATTTATACAGCGGGTGTGAAAGGAGCCGTCGGGTGGGGACGCCCAAGAAGGTCCTATAAAGACCAAATCGGCAATTTGTTAGTGAAGGGGCAAATTCGAAGTACCCGTAACCGGCGAGCTTGCATGAAGAGACTTATAATTGTTGAGGAAGCGAGAGATGTATGCCAGGATCGTAGCAGGTGGAGGTCTTTGGTCACTGCCTACCCCTCTTCCGGGAAATAGGCATGAATTAAAAATACCGACATAATTTTTTCTCGAAAGTTACGTGGCATTAATTGGTTTTTATGTTTTGATAACACTGAGGTGTTGTGAGGCCGCGTGCACTCTCAACGAGTGGTGACTAGGATGTGGCGGGCGCGCTGAGCTGACTTTTGAGAGTTTAGACGAGTGTGCAGGTGTCGCATCGCAAACCATGAATGAAGATCCGATGCCTGCCCGATGGTCTGACGACATCATTATCACGGGTCATCAGTATCATACTGGATGCGATTGGCACAGGACCATGAGTATTGGCTCTATAGAAAGGGGCCTATGCCCAGCAGTGGCAATGGTGGTGGTATGATGACGATGAGGGCCCTATACGGCCGTTTGTTAATACCAGACAATACCAGTACACATGGACAACGGGTTCCTTTGTTTCTTTCGTGGTGATTTTTGCGGGCACGACTTATCAAACGTATGCGACCACCGCTTGTGTCCTTAGAAGCGCCTAAGGCGGGAGCCTAACGCGGGTGACTCGAACGTCAAAGCACGCGTCATTTTCAAACATTCGGCTCTTTACGGCTACACTGCGGGCCTAGGCTACGAGCCTAGCGACGTGCGGGTGGCGGTTGAATCAAACCATTTGGTGATTTTAGATGATATTTTACTCAGAATGCAATAATATGTTGTCACGCCGAAATTTTCCCTTGACATTGTGTTTTTATTTCGTTTACACCATCACTTGTATTCAACATATCGCATCCAAGAGCACTGACTAGTAAAAACTTCATAATATCCATGGTTCGCGACACCTGCTCACCTGCTAAACCCTCAAAAGCTCGCGACGCAGTGTGGCCACAAGCCGCGCTCGCCACAGCTCCTAGTCACCGCTCGTTCGGTGTGGACGCGGCCTATGTCAAATGGCAAAATAAAAGATTTTTTGCACTTAATTATGGGATAGACTTTACGACTAACGATTTAATATGAATACTGACAGATTCCTCCCTTCTGAGTTGAATTATTCTGAATCTTGCGCTTTATGGAGTCTGTAAAGGTTGTAACAGAAAGTTGTATTCATATTTTATGGGAATCATCATGAACAATTGTCACTATGAAAACGATTTGATCAAAGCAACTTTATTTTTCACTTTTCATACATTTTGTCCCGGGTGATATAGGATACGATACTGAAACATTTTTTGTGTTTCGTATTATTCTTGAACGAAACATTCAATGATTTTATTTTGTGCAGGAACTTCCCTGTTCTATGAAATGGTTTTCATGATAACGTCAATTATTTCATGAAAATATTAAGAAACGGTTGAATTTCACGAAACATTATATTTAAAATTAACATATTTGATTTGATCAAGCCCAAAATAAAATGGATTCTGACGGATCCTTCCGGAGTGGAATTGAAATGAAAATGCCTTTTCTTTATTTTCTTTATCCCGCTCAGCTGATTTGTGTGTGGAAGTGAAAAATAAAGTTGCTCTGAGCAAATCGATTTCATAGTGAAACTGCTTAGAATGATAATTAGATCACGGTCTCTCACAGCAAAGACAAAAGCCATGTTCAGACAGTCACGCCTGACTAGTAATCGTGGTTGGTACTGCACCCACTGACCCGTGTAAGCGGAGGGCGCGCGCACCTGCCCGCGACCCTCACAAATCTGGCAACGAGCGCTGTACGGAGGAAGTATATGGAAAATTTGAAGATGAGTTTCTGTCTATGCGGCGGCGGCGGCGGCTATGGGCTACCTCCTGTCACGCAAAATGGAGTATTAAATAACTGGCCTAAAGTGGAAGCCACTGTGCCTCTGCTAACCCTATATTATGTGAAGGCGTGATGATAATCTTTGTTTGGACGCTGTAAGATGGACGGTAACTTTTCGTCCCAAAATAGAGTCTAGCCTCGGCGCACGAGGACCACAAAATGTCGCAACAAGCCTTTTGTGACTACGTTTAGTGGTCCGTGTACGGCGAACCTTATTCAAAGTAAACCCTCACCCTCTATCCGACGGGTCTAAACTAAACTCAACAAAATGGTAGTCACTTTTTGCGACCATAAGTATCCTGTGGGAAGTTGCTCAGATCAGTGTGTCACTCTGCTTCGGCATGATAATTGTAACACTACGATGACCCTGTGATTTTTTCCATATACTACAAAAAAATAAAGTTCGCTGCGATGGCTCCGGTAGATATTTTTTTAAACGTATTCTCAATAAGTCAATTAAACCATTCGTGCACGCCACTTGGTGGGGGATGATTTCCAATATAAATAATTGCTCTTTGTTATTGTTGCCCTTTCAACAAGGATGGTTAGGAAGAAAGAAAGAAAGAAAGAAGCGGTCAAAGCTAACAAAGCATAGCAAATACACATTATCAGCACATTGTTGTAAGCTATCGTGCACATAATTAAGTGATGGTTGCTTATGAGATTGATTAAATAAATAGATAAAAGTGTCTTAGCCTTACTCACGGGTTTCTAATAATTGTGCAGGTAAGAATACTTACTTAATTCCTGTGTTTAAATGTAAAACAATATCATATTTCAACAATACAGATTTTCATCTCACTGAATGACCGAACACCTGGCTGTGCAATTATCTACCTGAAGCTTGAAACTATTTCGAACATTTGCTTGCCAGATGCTTGTTCAATGTATTTTTATAACTGTTTACTTTAGCTATTTTTCGGTTATTTAAAAGCACTTATTGAGCCGAATCTTCTTGTTACTCTGTCATATGGGTTTATGATATGTGATGGCGTAAACTACAGACTTATTTTTAGATCTGATAAAAACGTTACCTGTATGGTTCATTATAAAACGTGACGAGTATTAATCAAATCAAATCAAGTCAAATCAAAAGCATTTATTTGTAACACTGACAACACAATTAAATACATAAAGACAAACTAAAAAATTAAACGAACAAAACGAAAACACAAATACAATATAAATTATAGCAAAACGTGGTCGAGCTACAAAAAGGTTTTAACTCAGCATATGCAGGCTCAGACTTTTGAACCGAGACTAACTAAATTAAAAAGATGATGATAGCGGACGTTCACAGAGAAGTAACAAATGAAACATTTGACATACATTGTAACACAGAAAAGAAAAAAGAACCGGCCAAGTGCGAGTGGGACTCGCGCACGAAGGGTTCCGTACCACCGTTCAATGGAAGCGATGGTGTGGAGTGAATAGTTTGGATTTTACACAGCAAAATATTGTTTACAAAGTCTTTGGTGCGGTTACTTTCACACTCCATGTACGTAACCAGGTGCATCCATAAGTTTGTATGTGGTATTGAAAGAATTGTTGTATGGGAGCCCCCTTAAATATTTCTTTTATCCTGTTTTTTAGTATTTGTTGTTATAGCGGCAACAGAAATACATAATCTGTGAAAATTTCAACTCTCTAGCTAGCTAGGTTCTTGAGATACAGCCTGGTGACAGACGGACGGACGGACGGACGGACAGCGAAGTCTTAGTAATAGGGTCCCGTTTGGAACCCTTCGGGTACGGAACCCTAAAAACTAGACAGATCATAATATAATATTATTGCATTAACATTAACATACAATTAGCCAGATTTACAGCGTAAAAGTTAAAATGGATAAATGATTATTTTATAGATAAATAAAAGTTAGTTAAATAAATAATTAAGTAGTTAAGTATATTAAATAGCACTATTATCGTGTAATATAAATTCTTGCTCCTTTTGGCCAGTCTAATAAATATATTTTAAGTTTTATTTTAAAACTTTGGATACTTTGGAGGTTCCTAATCGGCCTAAATTATATTATTAATATATTAAATTATATTAATTACGTTATGAGGAACTTGGTACCGAATACATTTTGGAAACCTTTTCGGAATAGAGATATAATCTCGTCGAAGTTCCCGAACAAGGATAAAATATTTAAAATTCATGAAAACGAGTGCCTATTTTTATCTGGTAGCCCCTCATTAGAAAACAAACTAGTTATTTTTTGCAAAGTAGTTGCCGCCCACCTCCAGAGCTTTTAATCTACTCTATTGTCTTTCTTTATTCATTACATTTTCAATCCATCGTTGCACACCTGCATGTCGTAAACCATATTGTTTCGGTATTTCGATTTCTGAGAGAACAATTAAGCCTATGACATTAGTACCTATCTCTGGGCTTATAATAATCGAGATTGTTGTAAATGACAAATATGTTTTTGTGCTTAAGAGTTATCAAAGGTTAGAGTGGTACGGAAAGGAAAGTTATGCTTTTAGTAGCTTCCGCTATACTGGCTTGAGCTAAACTAAAGTAGGTTCTTATGTAGATAACTAATGTTACATAATTACTTAGGTAGATATGTACTTTAGTGCTAAAGTTTTGGAAAATATTCCTCGAGTCGCATCACCAGTTTCAATACATTTAACAAGGACGTTACTTATCCTTGTTATGTAATTAAAAGATTTTTATTACGACGAGAAATTAATTTCGAGATAACTAAAAAATTATAATAAGAAAGCGTAATCATTGTCATATCAGAAACGTAACTTTGGTAGCGTCCTTTACGCGTAGCGGCGCGGCGGCGGGGCTGCGGGGCGGGGCGGCGGCCGGCGGGGCAGCGGTATTTTGCTACGTGCTTGTAGCAAATGGCGTTTGTAACGCATTACACAATTAAATGCATGATAGGGTTGCTACGAAGCACCGGATGTGTTTACCCACTATAATATTACTGTCAAACTCTAACTGCATGTGCTCTCTGTCGCACTTAAAGGCTTTATTGGTGGCGTCCTGCTCCGACGTTTTATCACCCTGCGGACAGTTTGACGCTACATGTAAGTTTGTATAACCTTCTAAGGCTTATGACTTGAGATGATGCTGAAATTATATTAAATAACTCTAATTCTAGGCAGATTTTTCATCTATTGGAACGAAACGCGAAACAATTTTTTTTTATATGCTGAGTGCATTGTGTCCTATACCGGCGACCATTCCAACAAATTTCTAGTTGCAACAACAAAGCAAACAAGTCCATATTTGTTGACTCTATCTACCTAGTTCATTAACAAACTTAACCAAAAACATCCCAAAGCTCTCAAGACAAAAGGTTCCGAGATTAACAAAAGCTAGTGCACACGTGCAGCAGTTGTTATATCGTTAACTACAGTCCTATTGTTCCTTCCTGGAATCTTGGCCAATGGCCAGGGCTGATAGTGGCCTAGTCCTCTCTAATGGAAAACTGCAGAGTATTTGCACATGTGCAAGGGTTTTATGGTTAAGTATCATTTGTTTATTACGATTGTTGGTTTTGGCTCGGGAAGTGTGAGATTTCTGATAGCATGTCGTTGTTCGATGTATACCTAGTTACTTGGCATCACGTACTTTTTAAATGTTGACAGCAAATATGTAAGTACAGTATTTAGGCAGATAAAAATATCACAGGAAGGGCACATAATAGAATTTATGAGTATTATTCCTGAATTCGCATTATCTACGCAGATGATACGTTGAGACATATCTAAAGATACTTGCATTGATATTATTTTTTGGTTGCCAAATCGATAGTAATCCAAATACGTTTCAATTCCAACAATAAAGCATCAGTGAATAAATATTACAATTGTTCCCCAAACACAGGCTTACATGGTCTTAATAAAACACTCTAAGTGAAAATCGTTATTCGGCGTTTAGAGCGGCCTCCATAACGAACCGGGTCTCAACAATGGGCTTAACGCGCGTACTCATTACAAAAAGCGACATAGCTCCTCTATTCAGAGAGTATACTCCAGTTTTTTTGTTGGGAAGGCTGCATTGGTCGGGGGGCGGGTCCCGGCGCGTCGAGCTCGCTGATTGGTGGAGCGATGGAGCACCCTCGAGCTGAGAGTTCTCGAGGCGCGGGGCTGCTTCACCCCGAGGGCCACTCCAAGGGTTGTTCAGTCAGGGTGCGGCATCGCGAGGAGAAGCACGTGTGTTCGCGAGTGTTCCTAAAGCTTTCAAGATTATTCCGAAGTCGAGCTCTCCCGGGCGGGAGATGAGGTGCGAGGAGGGCGAGGCCACGCGCTCGCCGCCGCCACTGATGTCGCACGCGTCCTTGCTGGCGTGGAGCCCTATCCTGCTGCCGCCGTGGGGCCCGGCCTTCCTGCCGGCGCTCTACCCGGCTGCTTTTCGCTCTGCGTTTCCCGGGTGAGCTACGGTTTTAGAAAAGTGCTGAGTGGAAAATGTTGTACATCAACTGATTCATGAGTTAGATTTGATCAACTTTCCTCTCTGCAATGCTTTCATTGTGATCGAACTCCTTTGTACGAGAGTATTTGTAAATACGAAGATTACAGTCTATGGAAGCCGACCATAACCCCCTAATTACATCGTTGGGTAATTACGATGTTTGATCCAACAGTAAAATATTCGTTATTTTTCAACTTATCAGCTTTCAATCATGCTTTTCAATCAGGTTAGCTTTGATGTGGGTATATCGTTTGACTTTTTATTCCGTGTGACTATCCTACAATTGATAACTAACTGCGATTTAAGATTAACTTCTTTAATAAGTTAGGGCTGGGCACCCCGACACGACAGCGGAACAAACATTAGGCTCATTATAGCCATCAACAATATAACTTTAATAGGTGCTGTGGTTAACAGCTATTATTATGCAACAAAATCTACAACGCCATTTTTGTATATTGAAAAAACTTGTTCTGACAGGTCCTTTTATATTATTCCGGTGCTATATTGGGCTGAAAATATAAAATATAAATTTCTTATATAAACTAGTTTACTCAAAATATGAATACACAATTTTTTAGTAGAAATTTCTACTAAGAGATGCACTTTAAATCGTTGTGAACATTAAAAAACTGGAGGGAGGCAGTTATCTTTTTTACTGAGTGTGTGGATTGAGTGACAAACCTAACAACGCAAATTATAGAAAAAGTAACCACGCTAGAAGGATTAATTTTATTTTACATATTGCTATAGAATACCCCATGGTCCTTGACGTGCAGACACTTAAAGCTAAGGGTCTGCGGAAATGGGTGCAGAGAAAAACATGTGTACGGTGGAACCATCGTACCTATGGTGCATGAATCAAATATCAAAGCTTGTCTTGCTAGTAATGGTTGACATTTTGAATAATCGATTATTAGGTAAATGAATGTTTTATACAGTTGATTGAATGGACTTGAATTTTAGAATAGCAATACTCAATAATTCTAGTATTTTATAATGCAAATAAGTGTACAATTTAAATAAATATTCACAATAATTATCATCAATTCTGTATTTACACAATTTTAACTTGAGTTATGAGTTATGTACATGCATATAAATTATGTTCTTGTTATGTAACACATATTTTATGTTTACATTCAATGAATTTAATTTTAAACATATTAGCAGTTCAAATCAACTTTAATTTTGATCTTAATTGTAGAAATTTTACTGATTTTTTTGTGAAGATGCTAGTGGATTTCTTGTTGAAACATACCCTTATTACTTTTTTAGTTATTTGTTCACGCGTATGTGATCTGTGTGATGTGTGTGTTTGTGTTCACTTTTTGTGGTTCGTGGGATAATTTGCAATGCTTATACAGCTATTATTATCTTCATATATTGGAATGGGCTGGGTTTCTGGGTTGCATTACTATTTAACAATGATATAACTATATTGCATATCTTACATCTTCAAAAAGAGCCATATACTTAAGGCTGCGACTCTATTATTTTGCTTTGGTACTTGCTCAGAATACTGATTGTTGAGCAAATATCTGGCCGTGTGCAAAGCATGGTTTTTGCAAGGTTTGTATCGGAGTTAAGGACCATATGGTCTAATTTTGGTGTGAAAGGTGACTTTGACCGATTACAGTCATTCAATGAAAACTTTCTTAAAACTAGATTTAAGTGAACTGATTGATCTAACGTTATTACATCTTCAGTTCTAATTACTCTTACGCCTTAGATAAATCTTATTACATTTAAGTGAGTCTTGTCAAACACCTTCATTAAAAAATCTTTATACATTTTTAAATTATGAGTGCTTCGTACTTTTGTTTTAACCCATACAACGTTTTGTTTAGGTTGCAAACCTGGTTTTGTTCTGCGGAATCACCCTCAGGCACCTCCATATAATGACATTTTCGAGTACTCCATTTAAAAATGCAGTCTTTACATCCAAGTGATGTACTTGCAAGTCATGTTAATTTTCTAATGTTAACTTGAATTTATACGAAGAAATACGCGCCACGGGTTCGAACATTTCTATAAAGTCTTGAAGCCCACGAGCTTAACTAGATGGGGTTTATAACGAATTGGTTCGTTTTTTTTAATCGCAAAGACCCATTTACATAAACAATATTCACATTTTTGGGTCTTTCTACAAGAACCCATGTTTGATTTTTATGTAAAAATTCTATCTCACATCCAACAGCTTTAAACCACTTATCGCTGTCGTCCTTGTTAGAAATGTCACTATAAGTGCTTGTTAACGATTGAACTACTGTTAACGATAAGTAACACAAATCTGTATCACATATTTTATCATAATCTCTGACGGTAGTTTCTTAATTCCTTCAATTCGCCATATTTTGTTTGACGAATTGTCGGCAGCCGATGGATCATCGGGCAGAATATCGTGTTTCGTGCCTGTTGACTTATTACTACCATTAGGCATATCACCTTCGGCGGACATTTGTTTTGGTTTGTCGGCCTGGATTGAACAAAGCTGGGCTTATCGGACATTACATCACGGGTTACAAAGGATTGGTTATTTTGAAGATTGAATAGTGTAGGTATAACATGGTATAACCATTGTTATCGTATCCGACTAGTTAATACATATTACATACGATTTATTTACGAAGAGCTTGCTTCTCACACAGGAGATACAGGTTCGATTCCTGACCATGTAACAATGAGATAATAAATTTATCTTAAATTATCTTTATTTATCTTAAATTAAATTAAGCACATTTTACGGACGTTTGAACCGTGATGGAAAACATCGTGAAGAAACCTTCATTACTCCATAAACCTTCACTACTTCAGCTGCGGCGATGGGCTAGCCCCCTGTCCCGCAAAATTGAGTATTGAATAACTGGGTCAAAGTGGGCACAATTGTGCCTCTGCTACCCCGATTGGGAAAAGGCGTGATGCTATGTTATGTTAAACGATTTATTTTCAAACTTTGTTTGTCTCGTTTTATGTCTGATTTTAGGCTTTTTATTATGGCACATTTCGAATGGTGTTTTATTGTTGGTAAGAGCTTCAGTAAGGAGTCTATTTATTAGGTAGGTAGATGTTAGTATTGCTTCCCCCCTAAAAGACTTTCCTAATTTCGCACTTGCAACCATGGTTCTAGCCATTTCGGTCAGCGTGCGATTCATTCGCTCTGACACCCCATTTTGTTGTGGTGTATATGGTACGTGATGCCCTTCGACACACGAAACTTTTAAATTATATCGAAAGATATTCCCTGCCGTTATCGCAATACTGCGATATATACAGGGCGATCAATCCAAATGGGTCAGTAGGGAGAAGTCAAAAACTATGAGAGTTAGCGACATCTGTTTTTTCGTTGCATTAGAGTTGATGGTGCGAATCATAAGTCACAAGGAACACATTTTTAATATTGTTTAAGTAATTGAAAGAAAAACTCAACAATAAGATAACTGTTGTCTTTCAGTAAATGTGATTGATTGATGTGATTCATAATGATGACCGATTCATATTAATGACGGCATTTTGCAAATTATTTAAAGTGTGGGCATTTCAGTCTAATATTTACACAAAATTTGGTCCTTATACTTTCAGGAAATAATACAAACGTATTTGTTTGTATAATTCATACACGCGATTACATAAAGAATATTTACCAGGTTAGATTAGAAAAGTTTGAATGCCATTATTATCGAATCTAAAATCAACGCCATGCTTCCAAGAACAGATTCGCTTATTCTTATAGTTTATGACTTCTCCATACTAACCCATTTGGATTGAACATCCTGTTTATCAGTCAGTCAGGACTTCAGATTTTATAAATATTCATAATATTCCTTTACATGTAGGTTCCATGAGGGATGGTTTTAATCCTGCATGCCATCAGTGGAGTAGACACCACCTCTGCCCTTTTCGGGCAAGGCAAGATGAATTGGTGCAACGTCCTCAAAAGAAACCTCAGAAGTCCCCACTGGATAGACCTCGGCACCATTTTCCTTGATCCAAACTTCAACCAGGAAGAAGTCTGCAATGCTGGCGAGAATAGATAAACCTCTGCGGAGGAGATAAGGAAATGACTGACTTTCTTATTGAGTAGTTTTTCACTCTTAGCAACAAAATCTTTGAAACATGTGAACACTTCCGATTTTGCATTCATTAAGTAAGTCACACACAGTATAATGAGTGTAGTCGTCAATAAAACTAACAAAGAAGTTTTTGTCATCAACGGTGCTTGGCATCATCGGACCGCAAACTTCTGGTTTATTGTTTTACAAATTCTGACAATAATTTTACAGTTGATTCATGACTACTAACTGCTGGCGTATCATTATACCGGCATTTGTCACCAAGTTCTTTTATACGTCCACGAATGCAAGCTGACACTCATGATCAACAAGCGATCAACAAGCTGCGAGAGTACACTGACGAGCAATGAAAAAGTTCCACCCACAAAATGCCGACAAACACCTGAATATCTCCTAAGACATAGAACCTAGCTTCATAAATTAAAAAGTACGTTTTTAATTGGTAATAATCTGATGCGCTGTTAAATGTACTTCAATATTGCAGACGGCGTCATTGAGCTAGCCTTTCCCGTTTAGGAGGAATTTGATGCTATGTCACTGGAACTTTTTCATTGCTCGTCAGTGTATAAGCATAAAACATAAACAGTTACGTACACGCACATACTTACATTGCTTCTGGCCCCACACTAGGATACCTTGTGTCGCGGGAACCAGAAGTGGCGACGTCACAAACATACAGACATCCAAGACCTGGGGCGTTTATTCTTCCTCACCAGCCGGGATTCGAACGTGGGACCTCTCGCTTGGGAAGCACAGCCACGACCGCAAACCAAGGAAGTTGTATCAGATACTCCTACTTTGCGTAACTTGAGATTCACAAAAGTCTGTTTTGGTCTAATGCATCGCCTCAACTAGTGACGAACGGAAACTATGTTGTACAGTCTGGCATGAACCTTGGTTCGGGTACTCTCTAAAATTGCAATCACTCGCGCATCACTTGCTTTACTAGGTAGTAAAGCAAGTGACGTAGGTACGTCACACATTGCGTCACCCACGCATCATCTTATCGTGGATGGGTGTACAACTTTGCACTCACGTGTAGGAAGTAATTCAACACAATGACTCCTTTACATGACAGCACTAGTCACCGCTTTTCTTGTCTCATATTTATAACATAACATAGCGTCACGCCTTTTTCCCATACGGGGTGGCACAGGCACAATTGTGCCCACATTTAGCCAGTTAATCAATACTCCTTGCGTGATGGGGGGCTAACCCATCGCCGCAGCTATGGAGTAATTAAGTCTCCTCACGATGTTTTCCAGTTTTTTTAAGATAAGAGCAACTTATCTCATTGGTACATGGTCCCCACTGGGATTGGAACCTGCACCTCCTGCTTGAGAAGCGTGAAACCCACTAGACCACGGACCTCTTCTGATGATATCTCCTATTTATCTTTCCTAAATACACGACTCCGAAGATCTTGGGTTGAAGTTAAACTTAGCACTTTGTCGCCGTGACGCTCAACGCGATAGTTTTTGCACCTCTCCTTAGTAAGTGGTTGTTAAAAGTCCTGTTTACAACCTGCTAAGCCTCTTTCGATCGCCGCGCTTTCAACTCCTCACGTACGGGATCAACCATTTCACACCATGACTAATATTATATAGACATGTTTAAAAGATAGCCGACGGTAACTGTTCGCCTACACCCGAAAGGTCTTTTATTTAGATCACGTATTCTAGAGAGGTCCTCTTTTGATGGTGCTCGATGAATGGATCGTGGAATGTCTCAATGTTGTCTTTCAATCATACCTCGTTGAGAAATGTTGTCAAGTGTTGGAGGCACTTAGGATCTTGAATGGCATTGCATTATGGATTACAATATAACGTGCTTTTACTTATTTATTCGGGTTTTGAGTGTTTTAATAGTAGTTTCTGTGACTGATACATAATGGAGGGCAATGAAACTCATAATAATATCACTCGAGAGTTTTATGCTTAATTATATACAGTTACATACAATAGTGTACACACATACCTGGAACCTGAAGTACAGATATTATTCCTAGCTCAGGTTCCGGTTCCGGATGTCCCTACTATATAGACTAATACCTAATAAAGCTAAGAACTTTGTCTGTAACAAAATGTTAACTTTTTATGATGCAATAAATTATTATTATTATTACATATCATAAGCTCTCTTTCATGTGTTCAGGAACCGCATGTTCGACCGGCATTGTGGCATTGATCATTGCTCTGCACTTGTTAAGCTTGTTCAGTAGTACCAACTTCACAGACATACTAGGGGCATACTATGTCGAAATATTGATACATTATGGTTATAATGTATCAATATTCAGATATGAAATGAGTTTTTACCAAGTAGTATATCATTATGCTGGTCGTAACTTGCGGTTTTTGCACGCAGTAAAAAATAAAAAAAATACGTTTTTGGTAGGCGCTTATCGTTGTTCGTGTTACCACAAGTTGATTTCGACACTTTTATTATAAGGTATTTTCTTTGGGTGAGCGTTGATGTCTTTTGTTTTAACGAGTATATAAAGTTTTTCTTTGGTTTGGAAGGTTCTTTTTGTACTTTGTTAATTTGAAACGTCATCTACGCAATTTAAACTTATAGAGTCACGCCTTTTCTCATACGGAGTGGCAGAGGCAACGGACGATGCTAAATAAATATACGTAGTACTTTTTATTTTATTTTATGAAATTTTAAGAATAACTAATTTAAATATTTCGAGTAATAGATGTATAAATACTTTTTTTAACAATATTTCAAATATTCAAATGGTCCTGGGTTCGAATCCCGGTAAGGGCAAATATTTTTGTGATGAGCATCAATATTAGTTTCTTAGTCTCGGATGTTTTCTATGTATTTCCATATATATTAATCTCTCTTACATATATCGTCGTCTAGACCCATAACAAAAGCCTTATTGAGCTTACTATGGATTGTCCACTAATATTTATTATTTATTTATTAAATATTTATTATTAATCTTTATACCCCTTGTGAAGTTGACTGATTTGATTTGAACTTAATTTTATTTATTATAATTCGAATGAGCAATTATTAATCGTATAATGACAAATAACCAAGCACAAAATTTAATCTGCATTTCAAGATTTTTTCCGATAAGATCGGGAGAGTACAATTTTCACCAATAAACAAATGTAACAAAATGGCTAAGAAAATGGTCATACGAATAATTTCTTATATGTTTACTTCTTTTCATTCTTAAAAACCGATATGTTTCATTATTTGTTGTTACAGCGGCAAGATAAATACACCCTCTGTGAAAGTTTAACCTATTTCGGTTGATCCGATAGAGCCCGGTGACGGACGGACGGACGGACAGACAGGCGGACAGCGGAGGCTTAGTAATAGGGTCCTGTTTGGAACCCTTCGGTTACAGAACCCTAAAAACGATATTATCAATATTTGTTTACGTTCTGATTGCCAACTGAGCTTTTGGCAGACGGGAAAACTATTCACAGTTTTCCTGTCTGTCTATTCGACAGTTTTACCAGAGCCAACTTAACGGCGAAGGAAATTTGAGCAAAAGAGTTTCGTTGATCTTAGATTTGACTACGCTGTAGAGGACAAATGAAGGACATTCTGTTTTTACGGGAGTTTTAAGAACACAATCGTCTGGAAATGGTCTTCTCAGTTTAATGGCCTTGTAAATCTTTTACATACCATATTGTGCCCACTTCTGGCTATTTATTCAATGCTCCATTTAGTGTGACAGGGGACTAGCCCATCGCCGCAGCTGTGGAGTAATGAAGATTTCCTCACGATGTTTTCCACCGTTAGAACGTCCATATAATGTGCTTAAGATAAATTACTTCTCTCATTGGTGCATGGGCAGCACAGGGAACTCCTACGTGAGAAGCAAGCTTGAAAGCCACTACACCACTGAGCTCTTTTTCACATAAAATAAATTAAAATAAAACGAGCTTTAGGAAGCTTTCCCACAAATGTATCAACAACTTGTTGTTCTAGCCTGCTGGACAGCATGAAGATGCCGGGTCAGCGGCCCGGGTTCCAGATCTCCGATATCCTGGGCCTGAACGAGGGGAAGTCCATGCCGGCGGGTAGTGCAGGGGGCGCGGACCCGGCGGCGCAGGGCTCCCTGTACGGCCTGGGCGACCTGCCGGCCTATGCGCCGATGCACCACCACTACTCGCATGAGTTGTTGAGGCACCACCAGCCCTGGTTGACTTTGGACAACCATGATAGTACTGGTGAGTTTATTTTGATTATTTCATTCGTTTTCTTGTGTCTGTTATGACCATAGCCCTTATCTAAGTAGGCAGGTTCCTGAGGTAGTGTAGGTAGGTCAAAAACTTTTCCAAAGGTTGCATGTGAAAAACGTCTATAGACATAACCCCTCGTCATGTCCAGCGACCGGGAGCCGGTTTTTATTTTTCATAGGTTTAAGGGATAAATAAAAATGAAACGCTATGTTTTAGTCTCGCTAAAACTTGAAAATCGCTCGACCGCTATACGTAATTCCTATTTTTATTTGCTTTTTCACAGATCGGAGGAACTTTAGGTAAAAAGATAATTACGAAAAGGGCAGAGAAATAGCCGAAGAAACGAAATATATTATTGTATTAAAAGCCTTCTTGCGAGAGATGGCGTTGGATGCGGTCCTTATGTCTGTCATGTCAGCCGATGCATCGAGTTATTAAGCAAAGAGCATCTTTATGATTATAAGTAGATGCCTGCCTATAAAAATATGGACGAAGTTTTCTGACCGGGAACTACACTGGCCTGCAAAACTAAGAACTACACTGTTTTTTCTAAACTATAGAAGTTAGAGATTTGAAATAAAAAACGATTTAAAGAAAATTTTAGCAGCTTTCTCGAAACTATAGTACAAACTTAAACTCTTTTTCGAGTCCTTTTTAATTGGAAAGTATATCTTGTTTACTTAAAAAGTTATTGCATTTTTAAAAGTGTGATCCTTAGTTTTGCAGGCCAGTGCATGTCAATACTGAAAACGCGTTGCGCAGCCACAGGCAGCTATAGTTGTACGTAAATTAAATATTTCAGCTACATATGGGGAACATGATTGCGATTGCCATTTTTATTTTGCTGTTTATAAAACGGTGAACCTTGAACCTCTATAACTGCAGCGATGGCCCCAGTCTTGACAGTGCTACATGGCCTATTAGACTTCACCAACAAACAAAAAATTTGAATGTTCGTTCAAGCTGCACATCCAGCTGACAAATGTTCCATCACCCACACCCATTAACATATTATAAAGGGAATCCTGTGAAGGCATGGGAATTGAAATTTCGAGAAAAATATGACCTACAAAAGGTTACAGAATTTGACTGCAGATTTGATGTAGAATTTCTTCAGGAACAATTGTGTATACTTTTGTGCTCTCCAAGGTCGCCCCATGCCGATTGCTCAGATAGTCGAGCCAGCTGACAAAATGGCACTGTATCTTGATCAAGACTACATGCGAAAAACCCAAGAAGAAAAGCAATGTCCTAAGTCCCAGGCCAGGCCCTAGTCCCCCTGTCACAACTGTGCCATTGTCAGCCCGTATCGGACAAGGCTTGCGGAACGGTGGACTGGATTGTGGAAAAGATGCTGTTTTACTTTTAGGTATTCGCAAAAATACTCTGTAGGCAGTTCTATCTGAGTGAACCTTATCGCAGTGTGATAAATGATGTTGATAGTTTAAGATTACCATCACAATCTAACAGTTACAGGTGTTGCTACACACATATTCGTTTTAAATATGTACATTTTTTTCTATCAAAAATTATCGTTTTAATATCTATAGGTACCTTATTTTGTCTCTTAGTCTTCATGAAAAGGGTCCACTTTTGAATTAAAGATACATAACACCCTTTATGCCTAACATTTGCAAAATCAAGTACGCCTAAAATTTATTATGGTATAAGAAGATAAAAATTGCGAAATGTGGCAAGGGACACAATTTATCATCTAACAACCTGTTGTTATTTTTTTTATAAAGGTTACTTCATCGATACTTACCATTCGTCGCGTCAAAAAAGACCAACTCTTTTATTTACATACACGAGCACTCATGACTTGAGAGGCAATTTTTATCAAGTGTATAATGTAATTGGCCCACTCGAAATGTGTTCGGAAGCGGAGATTATTTTGTGAACGGCTCCTCAACTTGAGTGTGTTGTCGCTAATCTATCGGGGCTGTAATTATTTTTATCAACTTTTATCGGCACTTTTGGCAGTCATCAGTGAGCTTAGAAATAAGTGTATTGCCCCGTTTAGAGTACCTGTATCGAATTCATAATAGCTATTAAAGTTAACCTGTTAAAGTGGGAGCCTTCCTTATTCCTTTGGAAATAGCCATACCTGCGTATGCGTCATTTTGGTCTGTTTCAAGGAGAAAGAAGAGAAGATACCGTTATTGTATTTTAGTTCATTCTATATCTTGTTAAGATGTTCTTTTCTTCGGATAGTCTAATTTCGGACAGCTTGGTTACCTGGACGAACTACTGGGACAAAACATTAATTTTATTTGAGAGAACTTTAATATTCGAAATGTCCAAATACGACCGCTGAAATTTAAAAAAATCTCCGAGTTCACATCACTTATCCGAAAACCTATATACACACGAGATTCGGGCTTATTCTTAAATACAATAGGATGGTGCAAAAACACTTTGAAGAATCAGGGAATGCATCCCGCCCTATTGGTAAATAGGGTTGCTACCAAACACTGATTGTTTAATTCGAAGGGTGCAAGGCGGAACGAATTTGTCACCAATCCCGCCGAGCTTACGCCCTCGTTAATGGCGCGAAGGCAGCTGCGAGCTTCTGGACTATCAATTACACCATGTTTGTGGGCTGGGAAGCAATTGATTCTCTATTCGATGACAGTTAGGGCCGGTTCGTCTAGCGCGTATTGTTTGGGAATGATAGAATATGCTGCTAATATACATTTCCATCCGCAATAAGTTTGTAAGTTTTATTGATCAGAATAAGTGTATGTAATTATTTATCGCAGAATCCGAATTTTAATTGAAAGCGCAATAACGCCCACTATCACATTAATTTGAGTGAGTTTTAGTGACAGTCGAATCATGAGACATGAGACATCATGAGACATCTTATGAACCTAAAAAGTCCGAGCTTAAAGCAGTCAAGCGCTATTAAATCCATAAAGACATGAAGATAAAACAGTTACGTGACTTGATACTTTTATTAAATTTCCTAGATGCGAGGTGAGCCTCATCGAACAATAGAGCCGCCAGCTGCCGGGAGGGGTGGGTGTGGCACCCCCCCTCCCCCGTCGCCCTCCGCCGTACCCCTGCTTCCCCCCATTCCCCCCACCAGAGTTACGCCCAGCCCGGCTCCCGCCCGCCACATTATCACACCCGTGTGAAACAAGCTCAACTCCCGAGGGGTGAATCCTCTGAATATTTGGCGTGATTTTTTCACGTCCCATTATTTGTTTGACTGTGCGAGACTTATGCGACGCTGAATAGGCCGACCCTCCGCTAAGTGGGGTCCCCACTTTGTAATACATACACTTTTATGGTAAATTTTATGAACGAGTACAACCATTTGTTACAGGCGCTCTCGGCCAACAAGCTAGTCCGGACAGCACGTCGCGCGCCTCCGAGCTCTCATACGTGGGGGCCTCCGCCGCCTCGCCCGCCATAGATCCTCGCGACAACGACCACGATGAATATGACCACGACCACGACATCGAAAATGACCACGACCTGGACGATGACGATAAAGACCAGCCGGCGAACAACAACGACCCCAGTTTAGTTCACAAGAAGCGCAAACGGCGGGTTCTGTTCTCTAAAGCGCAGACCTACGAGTTGGAGCGGCGCTTCAGGCAGCAGCGCTACTTATCGGCGCCGGAGAGAGAGCACCTGGCTAGCCTGATCCGACTGACGCCGACACAGGTGAAGATCTGGTTCCAGAACCACAGGTATAAGACCAAACGAGCCGTGCAGGAGAAGGGTGCTCATGAGATGGGAGGGGGGCTGACGTCACCGAGACGGGTAGCAGTACCCGTGCTGGTTAGGGATGGAAGGCCGTGCCTGGGCAAGCCTGAAGGTCTGCCGCCCATGGGGATGGCGCTGCCTTATCAGGCCATGCACCATCAGCCTCCAGTGTCAGGACACGCGCAACCCAGTTGTTGGTGGTGAAGGACGATGGATTGAAAGTGTTTCACTAGTCTTAATGCAGAGATACGTTTTTAGAAATGTTCATTCTTGAAAAGGAAATTTTGAAAACGCAGCTCGCCGCATTATTTTGTTATAAGCATTTGTACCTAAGGGTTTTAAAGATTGTTGTTACGATTTGGAAATTCCGTTCAATGAAATTACTCGAATACTAAGAAGTATTGAATTAAAAGTTTCCGTATGTAGATTCTTATTTTGGATTAAGGTATCTGGAGTTCCTACTAATTACATTAAGATCTAAAGTTAACTAAAATTAACAGTTTCTCATGATATTTAACCGTATGCATTCCCTAGTTTGTGACGTAATGATAAAATATCTTTGTGAGTTTATCTACCCAGTGATTAATCCTACATTCCTTTATTAATGTGTAAATTGTGTAAAAAGTGTTTGGAAAGATCTAGATGTTAAGTAGTTAATACATATAAATATTATGAAAAGACCAGATTTTATCAAATGCAATATCTAGATTTAAGGCTCAGTATTACGATAGTCGAATATGTTTTAAAAGTATTTATATGACGGAATAATTATTTCTTCAAATATAGCAGGACAGTGTATATGTTGTATAGGTTAATTTGTGTGATTATAATTAGTTACCGTCTCTAGATAATTTATATAATCTGCACAGACTATGCCGATATTATCTATTAAAAGAAAATGTTTGTAGTCTAGGAAGACTATTTTTTTAGAACGATAAACCTGCACCTACATCGGAAATCAATATGGTTTCTATTCCGTAGAAGGTAATGTTGTGTTTAGTTTGATTAACTAAATAAAAGCGAGTCATTTATGTGCGTGTATTTTACGCAGAGATTTCCTTTTCATTAAATCTATATTCAAAGTGTAAAAATGTACCACATAATAAATAATAAATAAAATAAAATATACAACGCATAATGTCTTCGTTTTATTTTCTACATCAATTAATAATAACTTCAACTGCTTCTTATATTCTAAATCAAGGGGGGTTAACATTATAACATAATGTTTTGCAAGCAAGGTGCTTATCATAAGTCAGCAATTTATCAAAAATCTACAGGAATCAATAGTTTATACTCATATTATAAAGATGAGGTGTTGGTTGACATTCGCGAGTTATGGACTTATCTTATCGTGCTATGTACCTAGTACTACTGCCATCGACACATCGGCCGGCAGCTAGATAGGCGTTTCGACCTCGATACTGCAGCAATGCAACGAATAAATAGGTAAGATTCCACACACTACGTATTAAATACTTAGTAAAAAGTTACCATATATCTCCACAAGGGGTGCTGCTTATCATACAGTACCAATTGCATTGTATTTTATCTGTCACTCGTACTAAGGACAGTTCCAATTTCGTTCTCAAGAACTTTGAGTAATAATGTATACATTATTACTCAAAGCTCAAGAATGATAAAGTGATAATCAAGCACATTTAACATCTCTCATATTAGCAAAGTCAAAGTCAAAGTACTTTATTACTGTAGATATTTACATATACTTAGCAAACGTCATCTCTACATTGGACCACTGTGGGAGAAGTAGGGCGTAGAAACTCCCACATATTGATTTATGTATAGATCTCTATTAAAAATAGTTTGTGCTTAACTAATACAAATATGAAAAAAAAAATGCTATGATTAATAAGCAGGAATAAATAATTACAAAATTATTAACAGCAAGGTCTGTGTTGAGCCAGATTAACCCCATACTGTCCTGTCATTTAAGTAATCTTGAACATTGTAACATCCCTTTTTCGACAAAGTCACTTTAACATGCTTTTTAAATTGCTCAAATAGCAATTTCAAAATCTCCAGAGGTATCTTATTATAGTAGAGAATGCACTGACCCTTGAAAGAATTGCTAACCTTCGCGAGTCTAAATCGGGGCACACATAGTCGATTATTTCTTAGGTTAACATTACAGCTATCGCTAAGTTTGGAAAATGTTGTAAGGTTCTTGCGTACATACATTATATTTTCGAAAATAAATTGACTAGCTACTGTTAGTATGTCAATTTCTTTAAAAAGCTCACTTAAGGAGTCTGTTCGTTTTAAATTATAAATTGCTCGAATAGCTCTTTTCTGTAAAATTAAAATAGTTTGAATATCCGCTGCTTTCCCCCACAACAAGATAGCATAGGACATCACACGATGAAAGTAACTAAAATATACTAGCCTAGATGTAGCCACATCCGTGCTTTGTCTGATGTTCCTAACAGCGTAAGCCGCAGCCTTGTACGCAGAACAAAATTTTCTTGGAACTGAATTGTAGTTGCGAGATTTTATTTGATTCTTCATCTTACTTAGTATTTATCAGCTAATTATGACCTTTGTTTCTTCCCTCGGCTCATACTAAATCAACGAGAGCGCGGCAATTTAAGTGACAAATGAGGTTGAAGATGAATAGCTCTTCTGTAATGAATAAATCGGGGATACTGTATTGCTTATAAAGCTAGCAAACTTAGTTAATAATTTTACATACAGCATTAAAAGAAATCGTATCATACATTGTATATTAAAAAAAACAATCAAAAATACAAATAATCGAAAATTGTATTGTATGAAAATTGGTGTGTCCTATTGATACAAATACAAACATGTTTATTTGTTTGAGATTGCTTTTAGGTTTTATCTACCAGCTAATTTATCTATGTGGGGTCCCCACTTCGTATCATTTATTTATTCTAACGTGTTGCTGTCTAACACTAAACTAGTCTCAACGTGCCTGAGATTTGGAAGTGAGAATATGATACACTAGTTTTACTAGCGTTTAATTATTTTTTATTAAATATTTATTTCAGATATCGACATCCATACAAAAATATATATGTATTCACAATAACAAATATTATCTAAAGAATTTATTTTATTTGCAATCAATCAATTAGAAATAACGTTAATTTAATTTCCAATCAATTAATTACAAAATAAATCAACATTTTCACCCAATGGTGGCTGAAAGCGCCATCCCATATCTCTGCAAAAGCCTTGACGATAGCGATAACGCTGCTGCGCATTCTGCCCAGCAATGACGCAGCTATTTTGCTATTAACGCCAGGAAACCTTCAGTGCGCGCGTCTGCGAACATCGCCGAGGCACTGCAGAAGCGCGGCAGCCCCAACAACCTCTTAAAGTCGTTATTACCTATATTGGATGCGTATGGCGGTGAAAGTCTTCTGTGCATAACTGACCCACAGAGTGCTGGTGTAGAAAGATTGGCTTTAAAAAGAGTTACCTTTGCTTGTATTGAGCACAGAGCAACTCTGCGAGCCATATTACTTCTGACTGCCAACACCCTACGCAGTCTCTCCATATCTGACTCATCCTTCAGATATTCATCCACCAAGTGCCCCAAATACTTAAATTCGGATTTCCACGGCTAATTAACGGTAAATTTTCAAGCGGTCTCGAATCTGCTTTAAATATGAGATATAAGGTCTTTTTAGCATTATACAGCAGCGTTAGCAATAAATTAATGACTGTAAATTATAAATTAAAATAATGTTAAGACATTACATACCTACTTACTTATTTCAACTTCATATTCAAATTCGACATAAAATATATTTATTTCCGATATATTTTACACTTTTCTGTGAGAAAGGGTTAGTCTGACAGTCAGACACAGAAACCATGTGATAATTTTGGGTTCCTGCTTCGGACAAGCTACCCTAAAGTCAGTCAGTAGTTTTCGTAACGTGCACAATTTTTCAGCCCGTAGGTGTGTTGTTATACTTGCTTTTCTTCCCAACAAAATGATTTACCTCTGCCCACGCCTTCGCGCCCCGACATCAGAATTGTCAACTACAAAGAGTCTGTCGTTATTAAATAAATAATAACACCCAACACAAAAGGGCTCAAAGCCGTCGGTAGCCCTACAATGGAACAACAAACTGAGAAATAATTTCGATAAATTCTTGAAACGCCTTCGATAAAAGGGCCCAATAGAGTGAATGAGAGCGACTTAAGCCGATTAGTACGATACACAAACATACAATCTCTTCGGGATTGACACACGTGGGATAGGTTAGTTAGAAAGGCTGTTTGTGTATTTCTATGGAGTGTCAAATGGGTAGGTACTTACTTGCTATAATTGTATGTATTTCAAGAGAGTTCAATTTAAGTGGTGCAACTACTTCCTTTCAGAATACAAACGTGGATTTTTTATATACTTACGGCCGTTTTTTACAATTATTAGATACCATTTATCTGTATGTTTATTTGAAGAATTTGTACCTGTGAAGTGTGAAATAAAGCTTCTGTTTGTTTATCTGGGGATAAAAAATAGCCGCTTAATCCAGTCAGCCAGCTCTTTGTTTTCAGCTATATGTTTGTGGTAATAAGTTTGGCAAACTGTGTACGCCAATTGTCTTCTGTAGTTGTTATGCAAGTATTTCCCTCTTAGTGAGTAGTTAGTAAATATCGAGAGTCCTCACTCTTAGAACGCTATCAGAAATCTATATTGATGGACTTCCACACACCAGAGAGAAGCGAGCTAATAAGTGCTTTATGGCTATGACGACGCACATTATAGCCACAACCTGGACACTGATACTACTCTACAAAAGTCTTAACACCCACCGTACATTATAACACAAAACTAACAGAACTACCATGGAAATAGAGCTGGAATTTGGGAAACAAGTTCAGCATGGGGTGTATTGATTTGTAACGTTCGTGTCGATGGAAACTGAAGTCTACACAGTTTTCGTAGGGTGTTATTTGGTTTGTAGGGTTTGTCGAACAGGGTGTATGAGACACAATATTGTTGATGTAAGCGTAATAACATAACGTTGTGATGGACGAGGGTTTGCTATCAGAGTTGGCGGTCAGCGCAGTCACTCAGCTTGAAACCGAGATAACATGAAGACACTAATGTTTCTAGTTATTAGCACCTGAGCCGCATTTTGTTTGTAGAATCGATGGCAAGAATTGCACAATCGTTGACGCAGGTGTTTTATCTATTTTATTGATAAAATCGCAAGCATAGTTCTGTCGAACAAGCAAGTCACGTAGGTAGTTACTAGTACAGAATTGTAAGTTACATGACCTTCCAGAGTCATGTTAAACTGACTGTACTTGTTTTAATAAATGTATTTATTAACATCGACAGATAATACAATTCCCAAAGTTCGTGTAATAGAGTCGTCAGCTAATCCCATCAGTAAATCAAAACCATAAAAATGTATACTAGGATCTGGAGAATGTCGTCGAAGCTTAGAGACACGCGCTTGCGAGCAACCCTTCAAACCCCGCAACCGCCCTCACAGACCCTATTTATTCCTTTATTAAGATGTTATGTTTTTCATACAAATGAATATTAATAACTGTGGCACCCGACGATTCTCATTTTCGCCAACACTTTTCGGGCCGTAATGGCTTTGTGAGGTTGGGCCAGCCTTGTTTAGGGTTACATTTTAGGCTAGAGATGATTTAGTGTGGGAAGTGATTTGAAAGAGGCAAATTCAAGAGTATTGTGAAACGTTATTATAAAATGTTATTATTACAATCTGTTACGCGCAGAGAGCTTAACAAGAGAGAGATAAGAATTTCAGAGCTGATCGAGCGAATAAGGTTTTTTAAACGGTCCATTGTAGATACATTCTAATCATCTTGTTGTCTCCTGTTTCGTTTCATTTCGTTACACCTAATTATTTGAAGTAAGTATAATACATCTCTCACATCGCACGGTAGGTATAGTACTTATAGGTATATAGTTTTACTATTATTTTCACCGCTAGTCATTTTTCACGTACCACCGGCACAGCGACATAAAGGTTTACGACAGGCCGTCATATTTATGGCGCTGGTATTGTGATATATTTTTTGTTGTGCGCATTAGGTTTTATCTGAGTTTCCGCTAAATCAAGTAGCTACTGGCCTGGCCGGTGTCAGGAAATACCCTCGCATAGATCATTCATAGCGGATGCTGCCATTCTGGGGTTATGCGCCGATTCCGTAGGGCGGTCCCGCTTTATGATCAATTGTGTTACAGATTGTTCTTCTGCCTGGTAAACTTATTAGGGCAGATATTTCTTTGTCTGGCAGAGACGGAGACTTTGTCTTTGGGAAGCATAAACAATTATATATGTAGGTATGTTACATGAAGATATTTTCGACAGTGTTATTTTATGAATATGTAATAAAACTGGATTGCCTCTTAAAACAGATTTGCAACCTTCTTTTCGTTGACAATCTTCTTTTCGACCTTGACTTTAACTTTAAAAAAATATCCTATTATTATAAACGACGAGGACAGTAGCTGACCTTTTTATACCAATTGATCAATTCACATCCACTTTTGAATACGCAGCCCACACATTGTTATTTCGGACACTCCAATCTTGTAAAGAAGTAGCTATCAGCGCTTTTTTCCCCGGGTTTTTTCGTCCGAAAACGGTGCAATAAGTTTAGATTAAGACGTCTAGCGCCCTTTTTTGTGTAAAAAAGGGAAACTGAGCTGTGTAGGGCGGAAATATTAGGCAGTAACGGCATTTCCGCACGATAAATCGCCGCCCAATCAAAGGAATCGCAGCGCAGTGTCCCGTCGTATTTCTTTGCTAATGATACACTTTATTTTATTGGCTTTTTTATCGGTTGTATTGTCGCTGTATTTAGTGAGATTGATAAGGTATTTATTGTCTTCTTGTGTAGGATTATGTTTGCTAAGATTTATTGGCTAAATGTTATATGGGTGCCACCTGAAATTACGATTAAAAAAGTGTCCTTCCCTCTCTTGTGTTGCAGGTTGCACATTTTAAAGAGACGCGGTTTGAATAGATGAAAACTTGGAGGGTATTTTCCAAAAGACCAGCCATCGAGCCAGAAGACAAACAAAGAAGAAAGTAAATCAAAACAGTACTTATATCTGTGCATCTAAATCGGAAAATCAATATCCTCGCCCGCCTTGCCCTCCCCGTCAGTCAAATATCCTCGCCCGCCTTGCCCTCCCCGTCAGTCAAACTTAAAACTTTCAGCACTGTCCAGTTTCACGTTGTTCACTTTTCCAACAAACAACAAAGAAATGCAATTTATTTCAAGTCTGCTCGCGAAAGGTTTGAAATGTTGTTCGTGGTTATTTACAGGGGCCAAATTCACAGTAGTGTTACAACTAATCGACTACAAACGTTTTAGGCAACTGATCGAATACGATTAGTTATAGTTACATACATACAAGAGAATATAAACAAATTCGGAGAAACAATTGAAAATCGAACAAGCCTAATAGTAGCCTCTACATCTGCTTCGCCACAGGACCATCACAGCTGCTATTAACCAGCCCATCTATTGATGGATAACCACTTTATTGATTGTAGTTATTTATTGCTCACCAAGTACCTATATTCATAAGCAGTTTCCCACCACAGGAAGTGCGGGATTGAGTCGTCAATATGGCGCACGCTTCCGCAAAGCTAAATGGCCTCCCGCGGTTTGTTGTGAAAGAGCTGTCGGAGGCTATCGATTAATGAGACGACAACGGTTTGTTGGCCAATAAACATATGAGATGACCACCAACGGTTTAGGGATTTATAGTTGCACGCGCCAATGTACGTGAAATTGTAGTGTGGTTAAGGACCTTAGGCCACCCCATGCGTTGAAAAGCAGTTAGTAAACGCAGTCGAATCTGACAGCTCAGCTGTTGTAATTGTAAAATATTTCGAATTTTGCCCAGTTGTTAAAAACTAAAAATATTTGACAATCGATACATATAGATATAATACTTAGACCACATCTAGTAGAGATATGATATGGTAGGTATCTGCATGGCTTTTTTGATCTGTAAATTGTCGAATTTTTATATATTTAAATAGCAATCCAAGGATCCGGAGCCTAACCCCGGGTGCTACGCGTATGCACCCGTAAGTGGTCGGATTAACTGTGTTTGAACTGTAAGAAAGTATTTAACTACCCACCATCACCATTAAATCCCAATATAGTTCTAGTCCCATTAGCCTGTCCATTCTGGCCACCAAGCTAGCATGACTCAGCAGACAGTAACGTGGGGTAATGGTCATCTTTGTGATATGATTGATTATCCTTATCTTAGCTGGTCGGTCCACTGATGGCTGTATGATGAGTACCCGTTTTGATAGAGGCGTTTGAGTTGTTAGGGGTCAGATGAGGACTGGGAGTCATAATGTTGGTAGCAAGGGATACTCTATATTGTACTACTTGTATAACATTGTCTTTGGCACTAGTTCACAGATTGTGGATAAACCACATCCGATAGATAAAATTTTATTTCACGTTCAAAACTAACTATACCGTTTGTTTCTTATTATTTGAAGAAAAATAAGACAAGGTAACTACCTAGTACCTAAGTTATTATTAGTTTATCCCCCAAAGTTCGTATACCAGCAAAATGGGTCCAAGAAAGTGGTCAATGCAGTTTGTCAAATTCAGAAGGTTTTAAATGGCCAAGACTTGATAATAAACGGGAAAATTTGATAGCCGCAGGGGTTCTGACAAGGATAGAAACGATTGAGACTGGACTGGACAATCCTAAAAAAAATGGCTTGGCTACGGGCTCATATTGTGTGCCAGCCCCAGAAGATTTATACCTACCGTTTTTTTCGTCCTTTGAAGATTAGTGAAAACTTTTTAACAATTTCATTATAAGATCACCTTCTCTGTTGGGCATCGAAATAAATTAATATTTCTCTGGATAAAGCAAATTACGCTAATCCTCATCCTTTTAGCGCAGAGATTCTTTGAAAATCGGAAGCCGCGAAGTGAAGACCATTCAAGAGGGCAACTCCTCATAATTCTTATAATTGGGTCCCTTTATTTGCGCCAACACCGGAAAGGGACCCACGTCAAAGCATCGTGGTTTCAAAGGATTTGTAATGGCAAAACTCAAAGCGTGAATATATGTGCGCTACCATTGTAGTGTTTATGCCATGACAACTAGCTGGCAGACAGTCTGTCGCCAAAGTTGTACAAAAAAGAAGAAAGTTTTTTTATTGAACAAATAGGGAGATATTCAAACTTTTTCATAATTTGCAGCCAGCAAAGTAAAGTTCTTCACACTACGGTACGAACTAAGGGTTAAATGGTTAAATGAATCACAAATTATATGATTAACCCCATTTACCAGTTTAAGTGGTTAGGTATAAGAAATCCTTCGCAAGATATTGTTCTGATAAGAAACTGAGATTGTATCAGTATCTGCATTATTGTAGAGTGCCTGTACAATATTTATAGATAATGATTATAATATCGATGTCTAGTAAACATTGATTAATAAGACATGTATTGTTTGATTAGAATTTATCGCGAATTATTGATAGTATTAATTGATAGAGGAGCGGTAGCAGTGGTAGGTAAGGTGTTTAGCGGAAAACACGAGGCAAATACAGATTCCTCAGCGGAAACGGCTTTGGTAGGTAATATTCGTGGAAAAAGGCCCAATAAACACAAAGCATTGTTGGCGAATGTTTAGGCTGAACGCGTAAGTTCAATTGACATTAAATGGCCGTATTACATGTTGGGGCAACACCAACAATGAACTTATAATCTCCAATGACAGTTTATACCCCAAAATGTGTTCGGGGCGAAATCCCGAATGTAGCTTTTCTCTGGAGGCGTTCGTACACATAATTCGGGCGATTCGTCTGGGATCGGAGAATACATTTTTCAAAATGGCAGATTTCACGGTGCCCTGGCTGTGTTTGAATTTAGTTTTATGCAACGGTGTAGACGCGTAAAATTGATTCCAGTGGTCTATGGAGCGGGCGGAAGCTGCGTGCGCGCATTCCATGATCGACTTCATTCATAAACTCGCCATTCATAAAAATTTACAACTCTTCGTACTACACGGGATGGGCATGGGTACCTGTATATAGATTATGCCTGAACCCTTCAGTGTTTCTACTACTTATTACTTTCGCTGGAATAAAGACATAAGACCTAATACATCATTTATTGGTAATAGTCATTATATGTGAAACACAATTAATACAATTAATAAAATGTATAAAATAAAATTGAAACAATTATCATATCATTAATATTTTTTTTGTCAATATTCGTATGAGTATTACGGACCGAGCGAGCGAAGCGTCCAGTTTCGAGCAGCAGATATAAATACGATATTTTTTATACAAAAAGAGCGATCAGGGCGATATATCAATTAGATGCTAGAGAATCATTAAGAGAAAAATGCAAAGAAATTAATATACTTACGGTTACCTGTCAATATATATATACGAGAATATCATGCATGTAAGAAAAAACATAGCTTTATTTAAAACTGTAGGTGACAACCATACAATTAACACTATAAATAGAAATAGGTTAGCAATACCATTATTTAGACCAGCGGTTCCCGAATGGTGTTCCGCGGAACCCTGGGGTTCCGTAGAAGGCTCTCAGGGGTTCCGCAAAAATTCAAGATTTCGATGTTTTTTTTTCTAGTCTAGCTAGCTATTTTTAATTTTACTCGTACCTTTGATATATTTAGATATAGATATGGGTTTTTTTTTAAATGGACGTAATTATTATCTTAATTTAAAATATTATATTCCGAAATTACGTTTAGGTACCTATCTATGTAGGTTGGTACCGCTCGCGAGTGTAAATACGAGTTCGCGACGAGTAGCAAGGTCTGGCGGCCGGACGGGGAGCTGCGGCGGCTGGAGCGGGGGTCACAGCGTCCGCCCGCGCCGCCCGCCAGTCACCAAATCAGTCGAGTCAGCACGATAAGTGAGACTGCACGTGATTACGTTTTTGATGACACATGCTCAAAACTCGACAGTAACGATAAAAAGCAACATTAAAGATAGTAATTGCAGTGATTGTTTTCAGTTTTACGCGCATTGTTATGATAAGCAGGTATGTTTTAATATTTTTACTTATTATAAAACGATAAGAAGTAGATTTTTCCTAAAATATTTCTGTTTCTTACTTACAGTTAACTATGGATAAATGGCTAAAAACTGGGCTTGCTAAGGGGAAACGTGGTCCAAGCTTTTCGAACACTAATGCTAATACTAACCAACCTAACCAAGCTTTTGACCAAGTCTCACCATCACCAGAAGGAGAGTTAATTGAAAACATTTCGGAAGATACCAGTGGTGCTAGTTGTTTAGTAAGAAAATAATCATTTAATTTAATGTACCTACTCATAATAACCTGTGTGTCGCCGCACACGGGTGTTTGTGGCGGCGTTTTGAAGCGTATGGCGACCACAAGAAGCGAGCAGCGCGTGGCCACCTCACGCTTCAAAACGCCGCCACACGTCATCCACCTCACCTTATATCTATTATGATACGGCGCGCATGTCCATAAACGTGGCTGCCGCGCGCTTCAGCTTCCTTAGTGGCCGCTTCTAGTTTCTTGCAGCGGCGTTTGTGGCTGTCGTGTACGGGGACACTCACACAAACTAAGCTGCGATTTTATAACTTAATTCTATTTTTTTTTAAAGTCACATGTGTGTGCCAGCCAGGGTGATTGGTACTAAATAGGGTGCCAGCACTTTTATAAGAACTTATTTTTTATTACATATTTTTTTCAGAGAATAGGTACGGAAGACTCTTTTGTTGTACAAAATCAGCAAAATGCAGAGACACCAACTACCGACCGGACTGAACGTCAAGAGGGAACTTCTTCAAAAAAGAGGAAATATGATGAGTCCTATCTGAGCTATGGATTTATACCGGTAAGGAATGCTGAAAATCCTGATGGGAAATGTGTTGTTTGTAACAGGATTTTGTTTAAAAGCTCTCTGGCACCTGCAAAACTTAAGCGTCACCTTGACACTAATCATCCTCACCTCAAAGATAAAAACATTAGTTTTTTTTAAAGACATAGAGATATACATCAAGCAGGTGTGACGGCTTTACAAAAATATGCAAAAACCGATAATGAAAACGCAACGAAAGCCTCATTTATGCTAAGTTATAGGATTGCACGAGCTGGAAAACTTCATACAATCGCCGAGGATTTATTAAACCCATGCATATCAGAAGTTGTCACCTGCGTGCTTGGAGAGGATTCAGCCAAGAAAGTCGCAGCAGTTCATTGTTCGAACAACATCGTATCTGACCGTATTCATAAGATTTCAGACCACATCGAAGATGAATTGATAGGTAGGTTGAAAGAGAGCAATGCATTTGCAATGCAACTGGACGAAAGTACGGATGTTGCTGGACTAGCGATACTGCTCGTTTTTGTTAGATATCCATTCGGAGGATCTATCGAAGAAGATTTGTTTCTCTGTGCTCCTTTGGAGACCAATACGACTGGAGAAGAAATTTTTAAAGTCATTGATGACTACATGAAAAAACACAATATTGATTGGAACAAATGTAGAGATGTATGCAGCGATGGAGCTGCAGCCATGATTGGAAAAGTAAAAGGAACAGTGTCAAGAATTAAGACTGTTGCGCCAAATTGTACTAGCAGTCATTGCATTTTACATCGACATGCTCTTGCCGTGAAAAGAATGCCATCTGATTTAAAACAAGTCCTTGATCAAGCCGTACAAATCGTCAATTTTGTGAAAATGCGTCCACTGCAGTCAAGGCTATTCAAAAAGACGTGTGAAGACATGGAAAGTCAGCACCAATCACTCCTTCTACACACGGAAGTAAGATGGCTTTCCAGAGGAAGGGTTTTAACCAGATTTTACGAATTGCGCGATGAACTGAAGCTTTTCTTACAGACCCTCCCTTCGCCTGCAAGTGCTAGACGAGCGGTGGTCAATGAGATTGGCTTATCTGGCCGACATATTTGATAAATTGAACATAGTGAGCAGCTCTCTGCAGGAAAGACAGATAACCATGTTTACAGTGAGCGGCAAAATATCTTCATTGAAAGAGAAAATCGCCTTCTGGATTCAATGTCTTGGACAAAAAAGTTATGACTGCTTTCCGCTACTCCAGCAATTTCTCGAAAAATATCATCTTCAAATCGCTCCAGACATGGAAAAAAGTATATGTGAACATTTGACAAACCTGAAAAAGTCTTTGGACGAATATTTTCCAGAAGAAAAGTTACAGTTACAGGAAATCGAATGGGTCCGAAGTCCATTTAGGATTCATACCAAACCTTCAACATTGACTGTGTCGGAGTATGAAAATTTTATTGATATTAAAAATTCATCCACACTCAAACAACTTTTTGAATCAAAAGCTACCACGAACTAGAGCCAATTTTGGTTTGGCCTGAAAAACGAATACCCGGGCATCGTCGAAAAGGCTATCATGGCGTTACTTCCATTTTTGTCAACTTATAGATGCGAGGCTGGGTTTTCAGCTTACGCCTACACGAAAAATAAGTTTAGGAGTAGGCTAAGTGCTGCACCAGACCTCCGAATCCAATTGTCAGACATAAAACCTGACTTCAATGTTATTTTGACAAAAACTATGAAAAGATTTCATTCTTCGCATTAAGTTTATCTAAATTAAATATCTTTTTGTTATAACTAAATAAATATTTTTATCTTAAAAAGTCTTTCTTTTAAAGTTAAACTATACTTACAAGATGCGAACACCAAGCCGAAAAGCCTCAGTATGGTGTGATCTCACGTAAAAAAACAATGTTACAGTAAGTTTACTTCTTACTTGACCTAGGGTTCCGCACAAAAATGGTGAGCCAAATAGGGTTCCGTAGCCAAAATAATTCGGGAACCGCTGATTTAGACTAAGTAAAGTAGGCACATCATTCATGGGGCACTGTATTCGCTTCTACAATAAAATACCACAGGAATCATTGATCCTTCCTGAAAAGAGTTAAAAAATTATGTAAAAATGAGCTGATAAGAAAGTCCTATTATAGTATTAAGGAATACTTAGATGATAAAACTGCATGGTCCATACCATCTCAGCGCACAGAAATTCGACGAGGGGCGATGGATCATGTCTATCAGTCGCCGGCGAATTTCCTTAGACCGAAACCAATACCTGTTGTGAAGTCACTTTTTAAAAAAAAAGGTATGGGGGAGTTTCTTGCCGTTTCTTCTTAACCCCGAGGCCCACCTTCCGAAACGGTGTAGTTTTTTTTTATGTATAAAAAAATTACTGGTAGTTATAAGTAAGTATAACTTTGACGTTGAATAAGATAATTTATTTATTTATATTCAATAAAAAAATATATCTGAATCTGAATCTGAGATTGGCCAGAAATGCGTTTGTCCTTCTGTCTGTCTGTTCTCGCCTACAGGTCGCATTTCTCTACCGATTCTCGTGAAATTTTGTGAGCAGATCCGATAATTTTTTTCGTGGAGTCAGTTTTTTTTTTAATGGCGGACTTATGGCTTTACAAAGTTATTAGTGCGGCTACATTCATACTCCGTGTACGTAACCAGGTGCATTCATAAGTATGTATGTGGTATTGAAATTAAATGCAGTCGGATTATTTTATTTATAATAATTCCAGTTGTTTATCCGATCAAGTTCAATGGGTGGGGATGTGACGGGGGGGCATGGAGGGGGAAAAAAAAGGGGGGGGGGGGGGGAGTTTGCTGTAGCAAACGTAGGTATTCGTTAACGCGGATTTCAGTTTTTAATTTTATTTCGGAAAATGTATACCTAATCAGACAACGCTCTTCGCCTTCACGAGACGAACCCGCAGACACTAGATTTGATCTCCTAGGACCAAGGAAACGCGAGTAATCGCCAAAACGTATACCCCTATTTTGCTCAAAAGTCTGCATAGTAATTGGAAAAATCAAGCACTTGAAATTCAATTTCATATTGGACTTTCTTCGTTAAATTGTTGCGCAAAATAAACTTGGATCGCATTATAATAAAGCCTGTTGTCCGTCAGTCGTGACAATATGTTTAAGTATGTATGTATGTCGAAGGGTTCGCGAGGTATACTGTTCTTACAGTGTATTGGTACAAATAATTAAACATAAAACATAAACATTTACATACAGGCACATATATTGCTCTAGGCCCCACACTATAGGATCGCATATGTCGTAGGAACTAGAAATAGCGACGTCACACACTAAACATCCAAGACCTGGGGATTTTTTTTGTAGCCCCAGCCGGGGATCGAACCCGGGAAACAGAGGTCATCATTCGTACAAAGATCGTTGTATTTGCAGCGTCCAAGGGATTCTCAGAACAATAGAAGAGTATCGAGATTGCGTGCATCTTCGTCTAGTTCTAGAATTAAGGATTATTATTTTATAACATATAAAGATATTTTTATTATTATTCAGATATGTAGCAAATGTATTGTTGGTTTTGGTGGTCGTCTAAATTCCTAATTTCCATTAGTAGATTGACATACTTTGGTCAGTGTAGTGTTTGTTAGGGTATCAAATCAACGTAAATATCTTTAATATATGCCCCCAAAAAGCTCTTCTCATTGTGTTTGTGCTATAAACATTACCGGCCACATTGTCAAACTCTACAAGACACAGATGACTAATTCCAAAGTGTAAAGACACTCTCGTCTTCAAAAGGACACTCCAGTCGCAAAAGCAATACAAAAGGCACCCATTCCGTACTACAAGTGTTTTACTGCAATGTAAAAAAAACAGGTAAATCTGTAATAGTCCGGATGCGAATGGGCAAGAGTCTGCGTTCCCACGATGGACCAAAGAGCCCGGACACCAAACAGTTACTTTGACTATTTGAAAAAACCCGGCACTTGTTTTGTTCCTCAGTTGGAACAATGCGCCACGTGTGGCGATATTTGAATGAGGTAATTTGGGTAACCAGATGTTTTAGGTGAGATAAAGATGAGTCTGTTTGTGCCATCACGTACACGGCCAGCATGTGGTGTTTGTAACGTGAATTAAACAGTGATCCGTGGTGGTCCACATAGCTTCTTTCTATGTCATGTTGATAGCCCAAATGAGTTTCGATCTTGTTGCATGCACTTACCTAATCTAAGTTCATGCAAGCATACTACACATTGTATCTAAAGTTAACGTTGTTTTTTGTCCTTTTTTGATACTCGTACTACATAGCACTAAACATTATCATGATGCCGAAAACCTCCAAGTCTTGGCGTTCTATACACATCCTAGTAAGTATTTATAAGTACTTACAGTAATGTCCTTCACCGGCATTCCTCACATTGTGATCTCTGAACATCCGTTCGGAAGTGTCCGGTGGTAAGAGGCTCGCATAGACAACACTTAGTGAAGGCTGTTTACACAAATCCGCATATAAAAGCCGCAGTATGAATGGAGCCCGCCCACCCAGTGAGCAGGCGCAGCCAGCCACTTGCGACACTTGCTTATACAGGGGAATGCTAATCTACAATTAAAAGCGTGAATGTATGAATTCCTCATTACAGGCGGAACTACTGAACCGGTTTGGCTGAAAAATTGTAATAAGTAGACGCTGAGCTGATATAACACAATTAGCACGAGGCGTGAGCTCCGGCACAAATACACGGTTCCTGTGGGATACATATAAACCTAGGGTTACCATATCTCCGGAATTGTCCTGAGATCTCCGGACTTATAGACCAATCTCCGGAACTCCGGAATTGTCGTAAAATATCCGGAATTCAGAAATTTTCAATAAAACCGAGCAAATCGTCAATATCGTTCGTGTAAACTCTCCAGTAGCTAAGAGATCAAACAGCCTAACTAAAATCACAAATTACATTATTATTATTTTACTTTTTTTTTCAAATTCTGACTTTTTATTGTAAATATAGGTTTTAGAGTTCCATTATGTTTTAATTGAAATTACGACAAATCTCAGGAATTTACAATACAAATCAGGCCTAATCTCCGGAATTTTCATTTTTCCATATGATAACCCTATATAAACCTATCTATCTACGTAAGTATATACTAAGTGGTTAAATGGTAACTGTGTAGTATGTATGTGTGCATACTCGAATATCTCTTTTAGTTTAGAAAGTCTTACTTGTGTATAATTTTGTTTGTTGTGTATAATATAATACAGAGCTCCGTGGTCTTAAGGGTTTCACGCTTGCTTCTCATACAGGGGATGCAGGTTCGATTCCTGACCATGTACCAATGAGATAATTAATTTATTAAGATAAATTAACTATCCCATTACTTTACTTACATTCTCCTACGTTCAGTATTTCGGATGACACGTTAAGTTGTACGTCCCGGCTACTACCGCTACGCAGTGTTACCAGGTACACGGTAATTACCGTAGAACCACGGTATTTTTGGCTAATACACGGTCTACGTTAGCGATCCACTACCGTGTCCTTTTCTACGGTATTCTTAGATCTTAACTACCGTGTAGGGAAGTAGCAAACACAATAAAAGTTTGAAATAGAAGATAGGCCAATAGGCCTACATCGGGCCGCAGAGATCCGATGATATTTTTTAACTTTTGTGTGAAATAATATTCAGTCAAATTGACGACATAAAAACGAAGAAAAGGAACAAGCTGATACCGAAAACCATTAAGGGAAATATACTTGCTCAACAAGCTATTCACCGGAATGGTCATAGCTGTGTTGATTTTACACCTACTTCTTAGTAGGTGTAAAATCATTTTTGATAACATGTTCTTACATGTTATCAAAAATGACGGCAGCCATATATGAAAAACATTTAAATTCAAGGTTGTTTCGGTTGCATTTTATCATTTTATACGGTAATTTACACAGTATTTTCCAAATGACTCTACGGTAATTTAAGTCTTAAACAGTCTTAAACGTAATTATAACAGATAAACACGGTAGTTTATAGCTTTCATCTGGTAACACTGCCGCTACGTGGTAGTGGTCGTAAAAACCCCTCTATCAACCCGCACTGAGCCAGCGTGGTGGAGTATGGCTTAATCTTACTCGCCTGTGCCCCTCGATGGGGACATTAATAGGCTACATTTATTATTATTATTATATATTTTTGTTTAAACACTAGACTCCTCGATTTTTACAGCCAAGAAAATAAAACCTGGCGTGCTGACAGAATATTGGCGAAAATCCATTTGTATGTTTTAATTGATCGTTTCAATGACAAAGTCGCGTTTTCAGTAACTTGTGTATTTCTGTTTTCAATGGCGGGCGGGCGGGCCGGTGATGCGTGCCAACATTTCTTCAACCTTTAGCTTAATAATTATACTACCGCTATGTTCCCAATGTTTGATGGTCATACTATTTTTAAATGTGTTGGGCTGACTTTGTACTCTATAGAATCACATAACAAATGCCTGCTTAGCCCAAGAGATAGAACGTCAGATAGATAACTCCTATTTTTTAGTGACTAGTATTAATCGCACAACAAAAATACTGATTTGCTCAGCAAAAAAGGATCAACAACAACACTTTTTATGTTTTAAATATCTTACGTGTACTTAAGTTTATGTTTTAAGTATTTTTTGTTGTTCTTACATGTTCAACCTAACACGAAGGATAAAGGGGGCTTCGCTTCGCTCACCCCTTCATCTAAGCTACCGCAGCATTTTGTCCTGATATTTGCTGTGCAAATGATTATTTTTGATGTGCAGTTTAATATTTGCCTTTATTAGTTACCTAACGACTCTTTCCTGAAAGTATTTGTTTGATGTGCAGTACTGCCTTTTAGCACACAACTTATCGAATAAGTAAGAACCTGTTAAGTTTTTATTTACCTAAAAGTTATTCCAACAGAATATTGAAAATAATTTCAATACAACATCGCATCACCCTGCACATCACATTTGACCATTTATCACAGCCACCTTTAATACCAGCCCACATACTATCATTGTGGACAGGCGTCATTCTGTAAACGGTTCTCATTATAAACCCGCATTTTGTATAAAAATAATATCGAGTATAAAGGTAAACATTGTTTTTTTTTCAATTTGTCCGGCGGTGGGCAGAGATAATAGTTGTTTGGGCTTTCTGTGACGGGGTGACAATGGCACAATAAGGGATGATGGTGAATGCGGACCGCACACTCAGTGGGTAGATGCAGTCCCGTAGATGCCGCCGCGTGTAGCATCTCGCAGACTTTGTGGAGTCCTCTCGGGATCCCTTAATGAAAGTAGTTGCAAAACAGCCATTTGTAAATTTCTAATTACGCAAAATAGCATTGAAGCAGTAGTAGTAATATACTAGCTTGTTGATCATGGGTATCAGCAGGGATACGTGGACGTGCAACTGTATTTTAATTATTTTTGTTTGATAGAAAAATCTCCCAAAGTTGTCGCAAAAAAATATTACAACTTCGCACCGGATTTGAATGTTCTTCTGTTCGGATTTGAATATTCTTGTTATTTATTGAATCTTTGTAAAAATATGAAGTTATTCTGTTAGTCCTCTATACCTATACGTAGACTGATAGGTGCAGCGCGTTTTTTGACATTTTAATCCTATTCCGCTGGAAATAAGCCGAAGGTGAAATTCTAAGTTTCGCTCTCGGGGTGCCAAACCTCCGGTCAACACCTGGACCTGTTTATGAGGCATCGCGATTTGGAACCTTATGCCATGGTAATAAAATTCAAAACCTATAACGATAGTTCAACGTATAAAACGTTTCCAGGTACAAATAGTGTTAGCAAATGAATAGTGACGACATAGATATGCTAGCTGTCCACAGCTCCAACAGTGGCTGGATATAGCAGAATTCATATATGCTTTTGCCGAACAAGAATTTGGCCTCAAGCCACATATGGTTTGCCGCTGGCTCGCTCTACTCCATATATCGTATGTCAGTCTATAGAGGTTCATGTTGCGATAGCGGTCATTGACCCGACAGTGCAAACCGAATTTATACATGGTAACCGTGGAAATGGCAGGCAACCATGATTGGTCTGCGACCGCTACCATGATACGCTAAACGACAGTAATTTCGAACTTTGCACGCAATAAGTAGGTATCGCTAACCCAATCATGAGCTTACAGTGGTAGACAGGAGTCAATGTCCGCTATTGAAACGGTAACCCGAAAATATATAAGTGACGTCAACTCAGGTTAGAACAGTTCTACGATTTCTGATATTGCACACACGTGTACACACATAACAATAACATTTTGCGTAATATTTTAGTTTTATTTGGCTTCAAAGTCACTATTTCAAAACCGCAATAAAGAGGATCACACCCACTTAAACCAAGTTTGTTCACTTTACCGCCATTGTTAGAAGATCAATCTGTAGGCGTGTTAACGATAGGCAATCTTGTAGAATTCCAAGGAATAATATAGCATAGGCAATATTATTCTTTGGCATTTTGAAAAAAAAAAAAACGAAAGGAACCTTTGTTCTGAATTGGAAATATAGCATTGTTATTGTGTTCTCTACTGTGTACTTGTGTGTACTGTGTGTTGTAGATGTGCTCTCTCCCCAACACTATCGCTTAGTATTTGTTAATGCCTTGATTTATGATGCGACTTTTTAAGAAATGTCCCGAGGAAAACAATAAATGTGCAACCTTTGCTTAAGTTCATTACCCCCTACCTACCCTACACAGATCGAATAGCGAAGAAATACCGTTCGCAAATGCGATCGTTTGAATTTAGAACGCTGATTTACGCACCCCCATTGGCTGAGCGAAACGTAGCAGTGTGCACTATGCAGGCACTTACTTCTAACAAGAACAAAAGGCTTTCGTCGTCTCTATTACATAAAGGAATCGTGAAACGTAGAATATGTAAGGCTTGAAGAGACTTGTTTGTTGGTTATCGCATGATAACCAACAAACGAATTTCCAAAGCATATGCATATATGCTTTGGAAATTCTATCTTCATTTGTATATCATGTGGTAGACAGAAATAGATAAGTTGGGTTTTATGTTGAATACTTCTAAGCCTAGAATTTGCTTTGTCTTTCGATATAACAACGAACCTGAAAATCTAAGTATTATTATGTATATGTCACCTTAAGATAGTCAAAACCGTTAGTTGATCAAATATCGACAGATAGTAAACCAGACCGACAGGGTTTATAATTTACGTTTCTTTTGTTTTTACATGTCAATCTAACATGAAGACTATAATAATGAATAATAATAATTGTTTTATTTTCCAGACTATTGTCCAATATAAATGTCGAATAATATAAAATGTCAAAAGATAAAATAGATTAATAATAACATTGATTCACACACAATTTGAATAATTTAACCAACAAATGTCCAATATATGAATGTAGAAAAATGACAAAAAATGTCAAAGATAAAATAGTTTAAAATAATTACATTGTTTCCAATTCAATAATAAAATTAATTAATATCATTTAAAAAACATCATTTAAAATAATTTTACTAACACATTAATCATCATAAAACTGTGGATGAGGGTCGGTGCAGGAGCCTCCATTCGCGGTGCAGGGGGCTGGATTGCCATGAGCGAGCAGCCTCCAGCAGCTGGTTGGTGGAGTGCGCTATGTGGGTCCACGCGGTGGCCGTGCCCAGCCGCCGCAGCGCCGCCCAGCCCGGCACGCGCCCCTCCGCGAACATGCCGCTTGCGCTGCACCAGCGCGGCAGGCGGAACAGTGCGCGCCATGAGTTGTTGTACTGCACGCGCATCTGCCCCATGCTCTTCTTTGTGTACACCGCCCACAGCTCCACAGTGTACGTACGTACGTGCAGTACGACAGGAAGAGCTGCCTCTTCACCTCCGAGCTGCAGCGCGCAAAGCGCCGCGCCAGCATGTTGGCTCGCACTATGACGCGTTAGTTAATAATAATCCCGTTAAATTGTAAACTGGTTTAAACTTGAATTGCAAACGAAATACCAGGGCAAACACTGCGGTAGCTTAGATGAGACTAGAGGGGGCGAGCGCAGCGAAGCCCCCGAATAGTCTTCGTATTAGGTTGACATGTAAGAACAAAAGAAACATAAATTCTAAACCCTGTCAGTCTGGTTTACAATTTGTCTATAGTTAACAAACTCACGCGTTAGTTTATAAACTAACGGTTTTGACAATCTTATGGTGACATATACTATATTATGGGATATACAACTTGATATACAGTGACAGTAAGATTTCAAACAAAGTAAAACAATTTACATACTTATAGTTTAAGGTTCATGCGGACTAAGCAAGTTAAGCCCGACAATTCGCTTTTGCGTAACTTAACTATCTGAAAACTCTCCATATACTACAACGTAAGCGATCTTCTGGAGCCTGGAAAAGCCGTCTCGAGTAAATTGAAATTGGAAGGAGACGGCAAATTCCTTATTACTAGCTTTTCACATAGGAGTGAAAGAGAGGCAGTATTGGGAGTGAGAGCTCAATAACGAGGTAGCCAAGGGTTGGCTGTTTCTCTTACTAGATGCTGGAGAAGGCAATATGTAAAGATTTACGACCGCCGCGTCATCTATCGGCGGAGGTGGAAGTCTGCAGACTTAAATAAATATTTTCTAACGGATTTTGTATACTTTGTTGTATACAAAATCCATGTTGTGTGTGCTGGGATGACGATCCGAAGAAATAAGGCAATAAAGGATATACCTAGTATGTACATAAAATCAATCAATTTAGTATATGTATAGGTAAGGTATGTAGTTAAAGCTATGTATTACTTAAAGTTAATACGAAAAACATTACAGCAACATAACTAGGTAAGTTCCAAGTTCAGTTTAATTACAATGTTGAAAGCTTTTCGAAAGCTTCGTAACGTCAAGCTTTTGTCTTCACCGTAATCACGTCGCGGAGGTGACGTGCAGAAAGAGTCATTCTGCTGCCTACTGTTGAAACATTCTACATTTTCTTTAATTTATTCTTAGAAATGTATGTATTTGTAAGAATAACGTGAGATTTCATTAGCTGACCATTTTTTTTTCGTTTGCGACCACATTTTTGCTCGGGAAAGTTGTTCATAATTATGGGTACTATCATTGACTAAAATATGGTCAGTTAATTAAATGTCACCCTGTATAAATAATAATAATAAATATTATAGGACAATCTTACACAAATCTTGGCTTTCTTTCTTTGGCGAGGCTTGTGTTATGAGTACTGGACGACGATATATTTAATAGAGATAAATACTTAAGTAAATACATGAAAAACATCCAATACTAAAAAACAAATATTCATGCTCATCACACAAATATTTGTCCTTACCGGGATTCGAACCCAGGACCTTCAGCTTCGTAGGCAGCCACCATGTATGAAAGCTGCCATTCCGAAACCTTTATATCTCAATTGCTACGGGGATGGGCTAGCCGCCTGTCACGCAAAATGGATCATAGAATAACTGGCTCAACGCAGAATGAACTGTGCCTATGCCACGCCGTATGAGAAAAGCCGTGACGCTATATTTGTTTACGCAAATAATTCATCTGCATACAGTTTTGGTGGCGCAACAGAATATCCCAGTTATCGTCAGGGTGTTCCCCCGTCACACAAATGAGGATGGATGGTGGGCATATTGTCCGCTGATAATCCTCGCCGGGCCCGGCTCACTCGCTGATTAACTTCCAGGGTATCAGGCCGGTGACGAGCCTTTCAATGCTGGTTAATATGCAATTTATTGCCTTCTCTACTTCGGTACGAGGCAGGTTCCGTTTCGAAGTTGTAGCGAAGACGGGTTTTCTGAATTATAATGCTTAGGGCAATTATTCATTCGCCTTAAATTGAATGAAAATAATAAAATATTGTACGTAGGTATTACTTGGAGGTGTATCGCTAGCTAAAAGCAGGTTGTTCATGGATGCTGCTTTGCGTATAAAATATATATATAAGGTGACATTTAAGCAGCTGATCATAGTTTGGGGATTGATAGCACCGATCATTACGAACAACTTTCTTAAAGAAACATATGGTCGCAAATGAAAAATATGTTTCGTCCCTCAGTAATGACCCGATCAGCTGATTACAAGTTACTATGGAGGACCCAAAAATTTATTTCGTTTACGACCATATGTTTCTTGGGGAAATTTGTTCATAATAACGGGGACTATCTTTCCCCAAAATATGGTCAGCTAATTAAATGTCACCTTGAATACATTTACTTTATGACAAAAGGGTGTAAATGGTACTTGTCGAAATTTTCAAAATAAAACTAACATCACTAACACAACTAACAACAAATCCCATTGGTTCCAACTAGTATTACCAACACACCAGAGTCCCCTCGACTCCAATAAGAATCTCCCACTTAATCTCAGAGTATCGTTAACAAATTTAATATTTACTCTACCGACTTATCTTTATAAATCGTCGACAATATTAAAACCGCCAGTACATTTTTATTGTTGTTGGGAATACCCCTTGCACCCAAAGTTTTGTTAACTTGCTAGGTTGGGGTACAAGTAGAAACATTATTGAAACTTTATGAACAAGTTGACATCAGCAAAACTTTAATTACAAGGAAAAGACGTCAAGTCAAGCCCCAAGTTAGGTTGTTAACATGTTTGCTTGGAAACGAGACATGAATTTAATGATTGACTCATATCTCTTATATCCTTTTTAGATACCTAATTTAATTAACCTTTGATTTGATGTTGATGATAAATATCTACCTATTAGAGATCTAATTGGAAAGATGATTACAATCATCGTTGATGTACTTGTACGTTGATTGACGACCCGAATGGCCGAGTCGGCAATGACCCTGCCTACGAAGCCAAGGGTCCCGGGTTCGATCCCGTTGGGGTCAAATATCTGTTTGATGAGAACGGATGGTTGTATCCTAGTCATGGTTGTTTATCTATCTAAGTATAATATTTATCTATATACGTTTGTGTATCGTTGTCTTGTACCCAAGATACAGGGAATCCTAGTTTGGGGCTAGATCAATATGTGCAAATAGTGTCCATGGTATTATTATTTATTATTATAACTGACTGGATAGGGTTTAATACAAACCATATCTAAGAATGGTTAAGATATGGTTCCTTGTCTGTCTGTAACCGCTACAGTTTGTATATCGGCCCGCGGCATAGTTAGAACCCTTGCTATGCGCGGCCATGCTCGGATTAGCACTAATCCTGAACCTATGGCGCATGCCGGCTCCTCAATTTATATTGTACTACCCGACACTTTATTGAATCCCCATACAGATTCAGAAACAATGGCTAAATAGATGTAGACAGCTATAGAATGGATGGACATGATAATAAGCTCCAATAGACAGTAGATGTCCTACGAGTTCGCATAGGCTTATATTTACGAACCGAGAAATTTACCGCATGAGCCGAAGGCGAGGCTTGTAGCGTAAAGAAGCCTTTTCGAACGAGTTAGGAATACAATTTTTCCGCCTGAGGTCCCAAAATCAAGCTGCGAAGTTGCTATTTTAAGGTTCGAATGCGGAAAAATATATATGGTACCTACATGTTGGCACATTGCTTTTTGTTGGAATATTTGAAAGTGTCAAAAAATAAGTACTGTAAACTCGGACTATATGGCCCAAAAATACTGCTTTTATGTGTCGTTTTATGACTTCAGTTTAACAACCACGTTAGGTTCATTTAGACTTCCATTGAACCTATATAAGCAGCTATTTAAGTCACCCTCACAAAAACCCAATACAACAGTTAACACAAATGCGGATTTATTCAATCGAATGATACAATTAAACTAAAACTGCCATACCTAACCATCAGCTAAAATACTCTTTGTAAATATTTAGACTGTTTCGCTTGGAAGTATACAGTCGCGAGTCTAGTTACCCCTTCTAGAGCTTTTACGGTGCTTCGTGCGTCTGCTTTGCTTTGCATCGTATTGCTTTGATCGTAACTGGCCAAAGAGTCAAAAGGTGGATTACTGTAACTTCTGCTGATAGTACTGCTGATAGTTGCTGTCAACCCTCAGCCAACTTTCCACAAAGAGTGCCTAATTAAGCACATGAAGGGCGACACCACAGATCTGCAGTGATGGATCCTTCTAATAACGCCTCGACGCCATTCAGACCGCTCCAGTTTAAATTAAATTATGTCAACCATTATGTTGGACCTTGGCTTATTTGCAGTGACTAATGAGTGTTCAAGCGAAAACTTAATGTTTTATAAAGGCAATAAATATAATGATCACCAAAATATTTTTTTCCGATCCAAAATGAGTAAATGATCACCAAAAGTTGCAGAAAATATCAGGGAAAAATACTGCGGTAGCTTAGGTGAAGGGTAAAGAGGGTGAGCGAAGCGAAGCCCCCTTTATCATTCGTGTTAGGTTGATCATGTACGAACAACATAACATTCATATGTACAGAAAACATGAAAAGAAATTTGGTGATCATTTATCCAAACTCAATTTGGTGGTCGTTTACTAATAATGCTGGCGGTCGTTTCGAATTTATTGGTAGTAAAATAGATGCGTTTTTGGTGATCGTTTAAAAATAAGCCTTTTATAAATCTCTATTCAGTCCACGTCGTACAGTTCTCTATCAAAATACACCGATTTCGAGCAATGTCTCTATCACTGGAAATCGAACAGTACAAAATATCAAAAGTTGTAACATGGCGAGACCTCCACTCTATGCCACATAAATATTTAATATTAAGTATATGTAGGTACTTCATTGTGGTAGTGCATTGATTGTAAAACGCATTTCAGCTTTAAATTACCTTCTCAATTAAGTTGGCTGTAGTGCACGACTGTCAACTGTAACAAAAAAAATGGACAAATGCAATATCTGGTTGCCAAATTCACAATACCATTCCCCGCTTTCAAAACATAAGATAGCAGTTATGTTGAGTTGTAGGTAACCTCGTCATAATTAAGTAATTCGTATTAATACGAAATTTGTAAATTATACACAAATGATACCATAGCATGCATAGGGTACCGGCAATGGATATGAACCTATACTATGAGTCAGTAATGCTTATGATATTTTCCCCCTAACTTGGCTAACACATTTTTCAAAAAGTAGCAACACTCGTTTCATTCCTACCAATTTAACGCCGAAATGAATTTAAGGCTGAAATGCACTCTATTATAATTTTACGAAAGTTAGTTTACATTTTAACCGACTTTGGTCCAGTTACTTTATTATGATAGAATAAAACTTTATTTCATAAAAATCTTATGACCTACACCTACAATAACCTATATCCCACAAAACAAAATTTGAATATGGTTTGTCTGTGGGTCGGGAGTCGCATTTCATATATTATGCTTATGTTAACTTAAAAAGTAGGTACACATAGAGCTATGTATACGAAATGTATTTTTCTCCGTTGATCGTACTTTGTAGATAAATGAAGCCATCTGAAGTCAAAATTAGATTACGATACATTAGTGTCATCTTCACTTTGATTCTTACTCAAATGTAATTAATTTTATTTGCCAAGAATGAGGTAACCTAGATTACTATGTGGTCGTCATCGTCGCGTCGCGCCGCTCCTTCCATTTCATACAATTATAAGTGAAAATATCTACTCCTCCGAAGCTATAAATAGTAATATTTCTCTTGTTATTTATGATAGGTGAATACAAATGTAGCAGAAGGGCAGGTAAGGTCACATAAAGTATCAATTGTTCAAGAAGTTAGAAATAGTGCGAAGAGTATGTAAGTACGAAATTATTATGTATGATACAAGTGTCCTAAGTTGGTTATCAGTTATAACTCATCATCAGGAAATGTAACCGAGTATCTATGTTTTTCAACACGCTGGGGAAAAAACAGGCTTGTATTGTTTATCAAATATTTATGGAAAATGGCGCTCTGGTTTTGTTTTTTCCCAGGCAGCACCGCAATAAATAAAGGCATGGGCAAAACCACTAAACTGCCTACAATAATAGTTTTTAATACGAAAATTAATGTTAAAGGTCAAAAATGGCCTAAGATTTAAAGAGCGCAAGGATATTTGCAGACTTTCTGTTAAGAAAGTAATAGAATTATCGTGAGCTGAACTTGGTAGACACATTGTAGTAAGCGTATACAGACCCCCTACCAGTGATTATGGTATGGTGGATGTCTTGACAGTAGCTTCTAGTAGTGAAAAAAAGTAGTTATTTGCGGTGACTTCAATATAGACTTGCTGGTGGACTTCCCGTTGCATACACTACACTTTATGACAAAAAAACATCTACACATGACCCAATTTTTATTCAACATGTAAAATTATATTCAAAAATATTTAGGGCCGTCTGTCATAAAGTTAAGTGCGAACACATAAAAACGAAGATTCTTACATTGTCGAATAAAAACTAAAACAATTTGGAATATTATAAATAGAGAAGCAGGTAAAACAAAATCAGGAGACCGTAGCTTCATACTTAAGATTAGGAGATAAATTAATAACTTCTAATGATGACATCGCGGCCGCATTTGAACAGGGGCCCAATTTCGGTAAACAATAACAGCGTCATGACAATTACATGACGATTACGGTCAACTTTAGATATCCAATTTTTAGCGTTTGGAGAATATTTTTTGAGGCAATTATGGTAAAAATTAAGTTAATTGGTAAGCATAATGATCAACAAAGGGAATCGGATTACAAAATTGTCAGATATTGGATATCTAAAGTTTACCGTAATCGTCATGTAAATGTCATTGAGCCGTCATTGTGTACCAGAATTGGGCCCCAGTTCTTTATCAATGTTACAATTGTTACTACGGCTTCTTTAGACTCGTCTCCGGAACCTGCTACATCATTTTTATAAGACAATGTTCCAAAGTGCAATCAAGATTTCTCAATCACATATATTGAGCCCTATGGCAATATTAATTATTAGCTTGGTTATTAGCTTCAATAATTGTGTAGATGAGAGTACTTTCGATCTCATGAAACACAGCTTTATTTAAAAGAGGCGATAGCGATGACCCCACAAATTAAAGACCAGTCTCATTTCTACTCGTATTGAGTAAAATATCTGAGAAAATATCTGACGCATTTCAATGCGCATCAAATTCTACAAAGCCAGCAGTTTGGATTTACAAAAGGGCGGTGGAGAAGTCGGTGGTCGCTGGAGTCATGTTATTTAAACATATTTTTAATGCGTGGGAAGATCGTAGGGACGCTTTAGGTGTTTTTTGTGACCTGCCCAAGGCATTTGACTGTGTAGACCACGAAATGTTGCTCTTAAAGCTAAAACACTACGGCATAACAGGCAATAGCTCTAAGCTTATGGGATCATATTTAGAAGGGAGAGTTCAAAAAGCTGACATTAATAGGACAAAATCTTCGGGTTCTCAGGTGAAGGTAGGAATCTCACAAGGATCTATTCTGGGTCCGTTACTTTTCCTCGTGTATGTGAATGATTTGCCATTCATTGTACAAAACATATCAGAGATAGTATTATTTGCAGGTGACAAGTCACTATTTTTTTTTAAATTAGGTGAGAATAAAATGCCTTACAGGAAACAAATAATGCTCTCTCGTGAGTACTGGACTGGTTTACTACCAATAACTTGATTCTGAATTAAAAAAAGACAAAGTGCATTGTGCCAGCCATCCCTTATCATCACGGACTAAAGTATCGTCGAGATAAGTTATTGGCTGACACAGAAAATCGACATCACGTACCGGTTTTGGTACATGATGATTATCGAGGACGATTTATATATAAGAAGAGTTATTTGTTAAATAAAAACTAGACTGTAACTGAGCATATTCCAAGCCTTTTATTCCGTCTCCCGTAGGTTGCCACAACGTCGGCAAAGTGGTGACCCCGACGTTTGAATATCAAGCAACCTTCGGTTAAGCAGCAGCATGTCGTCGCCTGTGAAACAGAACCCGTGTGCAGCTACCCTAGAAGTGCAAGCAATCAGCACTTCGTCTAAAATCGCAGACTTCTGGAAGGACAAGCCCCGGTTATGGTTCGCACATTTTGAAGCAGTAACCACTCCCCAGAAGTTAGGTGACGAATCCAAGTTCCACCTAATCCTTACCAAACTAGACAAAGAGGAAATCGAACAAGCCAGTGACATTGTGATTTCCTTATCAGACAGCGGAAAGTACCAGAAGTTAAAAGACAGATTGATTTCGACATATGAAGAATCCCCGCATCGCAAATTCCAGAGATTATTCACGAACACCGACCTCGGAGACAGAAAACCGTCACAGTTATTAAGAAAAATCAAGGAGCTTGGGGAAGGTCAAATCAACGACGAAACTGCAAAAATGTTTTGGCTAAAACAATTACCGACCTCCTTAACCTCAATACTTTCGGCAAATAAAGAGAAAGGAATTGACGATTTAGCCCAGATGGCCGACAATATTTACGAAGTCTCGAGCTTCGAACAAGTTGCTGCGCTAAGCAGGGTCGACGACCCAGTAACGCAACTAACTGCTGAGCTAGCGAAAGTAAAAATTGAGTTAGCTGCAATTCATAATAACAACAATCGTCGGCAGTTTTATCGCAGTAAGCCATTCTCACGTTCACGGTCAGGAAGCCCGTTTCCATTCCGGAGAAACTCGAAGTTATGCTTTTATCATTCACGTTTTGGCAAGAGAGCTTTCAAGTGCGAGGCTCCGTGTTCCTGGAAGCAACAGGGAAAGCTAAAGCGGGCATGCACTGAGGCGGAGCTGTGTGCTTTTTCACAATTTCATCGCCTATTTATCACAGACAAGAAGACTGGAGAAAAATATTTGATCGATACCGGCGCGAACATATCTGTACTTAAACGCAAGCTGAAGCATTCCGGGAAAACAGATTACTCATTACATGCTGCCAACGGTTCAAACATCAGCACATATGGAGAACGATGTTGTGCCCTTGATCTCGGGCTTCGAAGAACTTTTAAATGGAACTTCGTGATCGCCGATGTCAATACCTCTATCATTGGAGCAGATTTTCTGGAGCATCATGATTTATGGGTTGATTTACGCAGAAAATGGTTGATTGACAACACTACCAAACTATCATCCAGAGGTAGAACCATAATAGCAAACCAAGCCACTTTAAGTACCATTGATGGGAGTCTTGTTATCGCAGACTTACTTCGAAGATATCAGCGCATCACCGTACCCACATCTTTGAAGATTAGTCCCAAGCACAACGTTCAACATTTCATAGAGACGCAAGGCCTCTCCCTCCAGAAAGGTACAGTGTGACGTCCCTACTTGGAGAGGAATAAAAAAATTCCAAATAGGTAGCCAACAAGAAATTTTATTTAACGTGGGTTCTCCAAATGTAGTCTGACCCTGGTTACGCAGCAACGAATCTTCCCTGCGGGTTTTGCCGTAGTCGGAGTGCCGCTGACGTCGGAGAAGTAACGGTCCGAATGCAGCCGGAGCAGGGAAGCAGGTTAGCCCGAAGCGGTGTCAGGAACCGGGAAACCGTAGGGTAGCGCGGAAAAGCGGTGATCCCGAAGAGGTGCCAGGAACCCCGAACTGGAATTCGAAACCGTTCCTCCTTTAACATCTGTTACTGCACTCCGTCCGAATGCTCCACCCGCCAAGAAAAGAATAGTGTTGTCGTGGTGGTAACAATCAGAACGGAGTTACATATACAAAGGAAAATACAGTGCTAGGAATAAAAACAAGCAAGCATTCATATTTGTTATCGGCAGCCCCACTTGGGACATTTTACAAATAATCGGACATTCTACAAAATGTCCAAATGTGCAATCTGCCGGTAACATTAATTATTTCTATATATGAAAAAAGGATATTTATTTGTTTATCGGCAGACCTCACTTGGGACATTATGCAAACAATCCGGACATTTTATGAAATGCCCAAATATGAAATCTGCCGGTAACAATCAACAATTTCCACACAAAAAGGTAGCTAGTATAATTTAGTAAGCTGAACATATTTTCCAGACATTCTATAAGAAGCCAAGACACACTAACGCGTGTCTAAAAGCGGGTAGCAATTTGCGTTACAATGCGATGTGAATATCGCGAAATAATAATTAGCGAGTCTAAAAGGAATAAAACGCAACAAGCAATAAATGAAATGAGATGATTCTGGACACAAATGAGTAAGCCCGAAAGTACCTAACGGTAAGATGATTTTAAAACAGTATCTTTCACCACTCACCTCAATCGGGGTTAATATGAAGCACAGACAAAACTAAAACGTAACTACTAGCAGTACGTTATGATTAAACGCAAGCAACCACTGCTTAGAGTCGCTCGTCGGCGTACGGTAAAAAGGGACCGTTACAGAGCGCCAGCAGGACGGACGTGCGCACAGTGCCGAGTGAGTTTTCGGAATGACGCCGGCGCCGCAAAGTCAAGTTGCGGTCACGGCTGGTCAGTTTAAAACGGGCCAATCACAGCAGAGCGAGCGAGCTGTCAACAGTGGAATGCTGCTAGTACAGCGCGTGAAAATTAATACTGTGATTACCAGCCTCATTTGGCAGTTTTATTAAGAGAATTACTACTTAAATTCAAAATAAGACCAGTTAATGATAGAGTGAAGACAACGGTAACTTACAACGTTACAACAGGACGGCTCAAAAGGATTTCCAGGACATGATGGATATGGGAATATGTCGACCGTCAAACAGTTCATGGGCCAGTCCTTTGCATATGGTGAAGAAAAAAAATGGTGAATGGAGACCATGTGGAGATTATAGAGCCCTGAACAATATAACAGTCCCTGACCGGTATCCACTCCCACGGTTACTAGATTTCACTTACATTCTCGAGGGGAAACGCATTTTTAGCAAAATCGATATTCGGAAGGCATATCATTGCATACCAATGGCTCCAGAAGATATTTCCAAAACAGCCATCATCACCCCCTTCGGTCTTTTCGAATTTCCGAGAGTGACATTTGGACTTCGGAACGCCGGTCAGACTTTTCAACGATTTATGGACTCAATATTTAGACATCAAATATCTTCACAACGCGGCGGAGCATCTAATCAAGAGCCAAAGGATGAAAACATATCAGATTTCACATTTTGTTTCGTCGACGACATCCTTTGTGCATCAGAAAATGAAGAGCAGCATTGGAAACATTTGGAGATAATTTTCAAGAAATTAGATGAACATGGTCTTATGCCTGCTGTTCGTATGCCTGCTGTATTAATTAAACACTTTAATTGTAATAAAGTCAGTTTTTTATTTTATACTTAGTCACAATACAGATATGCACAGATGTTATTTTGGCAGAATGACACGACCGTCTAGTCTAGCTCTTACGTGGGACTGATGTCTTTACAAAACTGCTGACGCTGTCAAACATTGTGTCCCTACACTAGCCCCCCTTTAAAAAAAAATAAAAAAATATAATATTTTGAGAGTAAAGCATTATGTGTTACCTTCTATACCTATCCAGTAAAGTCAAGTGTGTCAAGTAAAGTTAAGCATTATGTGTTACTTTCTATACCTATTTAGAAGTTCTGAGTAGTTACTTAGGTAGGTACAGAGAAAGAGAAAATTATTTTATACATTTTTTTTATTTCATATTACGAATTGCGAAACTTTAATGTTCGTATGCCTGCTGTATTAATTAAACACTTTAATTGTAATAAAGTCAGTTTTTTATTTTATACTTAGTCACAATACAGATATGCACAGATGTTATTTTGGCAGAATGACACGACCGTCTAGTCTAGCTCTTACGTGGGACTGATGTCTTTACAAAACTGCTGACGCTGTCAAACATTGTGTCCCTACACAATGAATCTGGAAAAATGCGAATTCATGAAGAAGGAAATAGATTTTTGGGGTATCATGTATCCTGTAACGGGATTTCCCCCACTCAAGAAAAACTTGAGGCCATAACCAACTTTCCTAAACCAGAAAAGGTGAACATGTTGCGAAGATTTTTGGGTATGGTTAATTTCTATAGAAGCAGCATCCCAAAAGCGGCATTTTATCAAGCAGAGTTGAACAAATATTTACATGGCTGCAAGAGGAACGATAAGAGTGTAATTAAATGGACCAAGACAGGGGAAGAGTCTTTCGAAAAATGCAAGGAGCTTATGAAAAATTTAGCAAGTTTATCTCACCCTGCTAATAATGCATCCATCTCGCTTTTGACTGATGCTAGCAATGACTGCGTGGGCGCCGTTTTACAACAAAAGGAGGATGGTGAATGGAAACCCCTCGGATTTTTTTCAAAAAACCTGACACAGACGCAACAAAAATATTCTACGTATGATCGAGAGCTGTTGGGTATCTACCTAGCTGTGAAGCATTTCCAAAGACTCGTGATAGGACGAGATTTTACTATCTACACAGACCACAAACCAATCACTTTCGCATTTTCCAAAAAACCAAATATTGATGACCCACCTCGGAGAATTCGTCAACTAGACTACATATCACAGTATAGCACAGACATAAGGCATATAAGCGGACCAGACAAGGTGGTTGCAGATGCCTTATCAAGGGTGATCGAGGAGATAATCACTCCTTCAGAAATTGACTTCGAGGAAATGGTCGAATTTCAACGCACGGATGCAAATCTTAAAGAGCTTTTCAAGAAATCAAATCTGACATTATCCAAGTTTAGTGTGCCCGGCAGTAATTCCCAGCTATATTGCGATACCTCAACCGGGCAACCGAGACCGTATGTTCCTGCAGTATTTCGGAAGACAATTTTCGACGCGATTCATGGTTTGAGTCATCCAGGAAAACGAACCACACGAAAAATGATTTCAAAAAGATTTGTTTGGGATAACATGAACAAGGAAATAAACGAGTGGTGTAAAACATGCCTATCATGCCAGAAATGCAAGGTTACTAGGCACACTATTTCACCTATCGGCACATTCATGCCCGCTCAGCGTTTTGAGCACGTGCATATAGATATCGTCGGCCCCCTACCTACAAGCCAAGGTTACAGATTTCTGCTGACTATGATTGACCGTTGCTCTTCTTGGCCTGAGGCATTTCCCTTGAAGGAGATTACTGCGGAAAAAGTCGCTTCATGTTTATTCCAAGGGTGGATCTGCAGATTTGGCCCCCCCCTCCGGCTTTCCTCGGACCGTGGAAAACAGTTCGAATCTGGGCTTATTAAATCCTTGGCGAGGTTAATGGGAACGGAAAAATTACGAACAACAGCCTACCACCCGCAATCCAATGGAATGGTGGAGAGATGGCATCGTTCGCTGAAGGCGTCTCTCATGGCAAGGAACAGTAAGGAAAATTGGGTAAAAGAATTACCAATCGTCCTTCTTGGCCTAAGAAGTTGTTTACGAGACGACACGGGTTTGAGCGCCGCGGAAATGGTTTACGGAGAAACAATAAGGCTCCCCGGGGAATTCTTTGGTGATTCTGGGTTGCGATCAACGTATCACGACTACGTGCAAGATTTGAAACAACGAATATTAAAAAACTGCTCCGTTCCGAGGAGAGAGAATCACCAAAACAAGCATTTCGTCCACCCCGAGTTAAGCTCCTGCTCTCACGTTTTCATCAAGAGAGAAGGTGTCGCCAAAGGTCTGATTCCTCCTTATGAAGGGCCTTACGAAGTTACGGCGAAATATTTCGTCATCAACAAGAACAACACCGTCGACACATTTTCAATTGATATAAAGCCAGCTTTCCTACCAGCAGATCAGCCGAGTTCCATCACTTTCCCGCAACCAACGAGCAAAGCGGAAGACTCAGTTGTCGAGTCAGCACGACCAACAACGTCCAAGTTCGGTCGAAAGTACAAACAAACGTTGAGATTCCAACTTTGATGACGGCACTCCGGAAGAGGGGGATTACCTCAGCCTAGCTAGTCGCAATGTATAGTATTATTTAATTTAAATGTTTTCGTGCTTTGTTTTTTTTACTTTTCCATTTATCGTAATTTACTTACTATTACTTTTTTGTAAGGGGGGGAGTATCTGTGCCAGCCATCCCTTATCATCACGGACTAAAGTATCGTCGAGATAAGTTATTGGCTGACACAGAAAATCGACATCACGTACCGGTTTTGGTACATGATGATTATCGAGGACGATTTATATATAAGAAGAGTTATTTGTTAAATAAAAACTAGACTGTAACTGAGCATATTCCAAGCCTTTTATTCCGTCTCCCGTAGGTTGCCACAACGTCGGCAAATGCATAAAATTCACTTTACCTATTTAAGGCAAGTTGAGATTAACATTGTATTGGGGAAAGACGAACTAAAACTAGTAGATGAAACTGTATTTCTCGGCATCACTATTGATGCCAAACTACAGTGAGGTCCTCATATTGTAAAATTAGCACATAGACTTAGCTCCACAGCATATGCATTTAAAAGAATCAGGGAATCGACTGATGCAACTGCTAGGCTTGTATATTTTAGTTATTTCCATAGCATTATGTCCTACGGCATACTACTATGGGGACGGGCTGCTGAGATTGAGAGCAACTTCATTTTGCAGAAGAGAGCGATCCGATTTATTTATAAGCTAGGTAATAGAGAGTCTCTGAGAGATTTATTCAAATAAACCAACATCCTAACAGTTGCAAGTCAATATATCTATGAAAACTTAATGTATGTGAGGAAAAATATCAGTAGCTTTAAAACCATTTATAGCCGCCACAATGTGCAAACTAGAAATAAACATAAACTTTATTTTCCAATGTTCAGACTCACAAAACTTATTAATTCTTTTATGGGACACTGTATACGTTTCTACAATAAAATTCCGCAAGAAATACAACATTTTATTTCATATTATACAACGATTTACAAAGGCCTAAAATTAATGATTTTTTACAAGACACCGACATCTGGAATTAAACCAGTTCATATATTATGTAATAATAAGGCACCTACTTAATGATTTATTATGCTTGCTTGATTATGTTATGACGTTCATTAAGTCAAAAATTTTGTGCTATTATGAATAAAAATCTTTGAATTGAATTGGATAGCTAATCGGAGGCGAAATTACAAAACTTGAAACCCAGCTATTTACGCCATAAAGGCGGAATTGCCATTTCAGACCTCTTCAACACACAAAACCGTGCATACCAAATCTCAAAACAAAATATCTGAGTAGATGTGGAGTAAACCCAAAGCTGGCCAGCTTCCTCAGCAAAACATCATTATCGACCATGTCGAATGCCTTCTTAAAATCGAAGTAAGAAGCATCAACTTGAAGCCCGCTGTCCACTGCTGGCACTACTTCCGCCATGTATATCAGGAGGTTGCTGGTGGTGCTCCTTTCCGCGCGGAACCCATGCTGGGCATCGGACAATTGTGGACTCATCTGTGCAAATATTGTCACACATTGTAACACCTTTGCCGGAGTTGATAATACAGCAACAGGTCTGTACTCCTCTATACTCGGTCCTGCTCTGCCTTTGGGTACCAAGAAAACAAGGGTGGTGCCGGTGCACCACCCTTGTTTTCTTCCATCTGGCTGGTAACACCGCTGTGCTTAGGCTCTGGTTAAATATATGGAGTAGTGGCTCGGCTAATACAAACCGACAATCCCTGATGATGTAGGGCGGGATGCCGTCTGGTCCATTATATAATTAAGTTTACAAAAATGCTATGTAGGGTGACTCATATCAATTTATTCGTTTTAAAGTAGAATACAAGTCTGTTACCAAGAAACTACAGTTTGTGATCATGCTCACTAAAATGACTTTTCTTGCGGCGGCTCTGTGTAGCGGGTTGCTTCCCTACCTCAAATATGGCGAGGGGGTTGATGGCTGGTGCACTCATACTCGTGAACGGGTGCTGCTTGGGAGGACTGGTCCAGTCTGGTTTCTCATAAGTTATGTTCATTGCAGCTTGTCTTTGTTCTTATTTATTTATTTTGTTAGAATGTTATTTTGAGACATCTTATTGGCACTTATGGATACGATGTTATAATATTGTCATTAGATTAGATAATTTTTATATCGTTTATTATGATGCAAAAAATGACGAAAATTTAAAAAATTACATCCCCGTAGAGTTTCTTGGTGCTATATTCTCTGACGGGCTTATTTCAGAAGTACTGGTACAGTTAATGGAGTTTCTTTTTCCTGTGTGAGATTCAGCCATGAATCACCACATGAAGGGGAAAATTCCTTTTTCAAACTCAAAACATGATCAGTTATGTACTCATTAGTTTAGTTGATCATATTTGATTTTTTTTCATTGTACTTGTTTTTTATTTGTAAAAGTACATTATTTTGCCTACTTGCAATAAATGATTTGAGTTTTGAGTTTTGAGTCCCACACGTCCTGTCTTGAACCTGCATGAACAATCTTATTTATCTTCTCTGTAGTTGTTTTTTATTTGTGTCGTAGGTCTTGTTAACTAAGCTCTGTATTTAATAAAGATAAGTTTTAACGTCAATCTGTAGATGACTTTATAGTAGAGTAAATGGATTCGTAAAAAATAATAATACATCATCAAATCTTATTTTTTCCAATACATATTAACCCTAATTTTATTAATCATTATTTTTCTAGGCCGTTTAGTGGTTTTGTCAGTGCCTTTATTTAGTGCGGCCCAAGGAAAAAACAAAACGAGAGCGCCATTTTCCATAAATATTTATATTACTAACTGAAACTAAGTGTTTGTTTACGTTGTCATTGTGTCGTAAGAATGTTTAAAAACGTGTTATAAAACTACGCGAGTTTCATTGATCATGATTATACGACTACGTTATCGCGCTCGCCCTGAGAGTTGCGACAATAATACCGCTTCGTGAGTGATAGACAACTTAGCACACTTCTGTCTGTACTATTATGACTAAACGAATTAAAATAACAATTTTGTACGTAAATGGAAACCTGTATTAAATCGAAAGCTAATATCGCAGTATATTACAATAAGTGCGTATCAGCCTAGTACGGGTGCATTAAGTAAGACGTAACTATAGGGGGCGGGCAGAGCGGAGGGTTCCGCAGGATATTGCCTAATCACGATCACACCCCGGTCCTAAAGGGCAGTTGTTTTAGCATTCATCGCTTTTTACACAAACACCCTATAAACACCGCATTGAGATTGATTCGACATTGTTAGACAATGTTGGGGATTATGGGATTTGCCGTAATGTTTTAGTGTTTAATAAAGTTTTGTATTGCTAGAGTGTTACGTCTGTAGGGATTTATTGATATGTGTGTTTATACGTTTATAGGTTTCTATGACAATGACTGCAATTTGCTAGAATGTTCGATGCGCACATAAAATCCATCCATTTTATACATTTTACAAAATTAATATTTTAGTTTTTCATTCCCTTCTATGGTGGGTTGGTCCTACACTAATGTTTCACACATCTGATTCCGAATCTTCCATAAGTACTACGTCATCGTGCCAGCTTCAATTAATTTAAATATTTTACTGTGCCAAGGCGCGCCTTTAACCCTTAGTAGGATAGTTTAACCTTTGTTATATTTTTGATCGCTAATGTTTAAAAAATATAAAAAATAAATGAATAATTTATTTATTACTTTGTGTTTAATCCCTATGACCAAAAGATATAGGTTGGAAGCATTTGTCGGTGCTTCGGTATGTCTGTGTGTTTTTCCGTGACATTCTAGCGGTCAAATGGGTTGACGGATTTAATGTGGTTTTCTGTAAATGGTAGTAGACTTCCTTGCGATGGTACTTAGATATGTTTTGTTAAAATGGGTTCAGTAGTTCGAAAGTTATCAACTTAACTTAAGCGGTCAAACTGATGGAAGTATTTTAACACGGTCTTTTGTAGTTGGAACTAGACTTCACTTCAATGGTTCTTAGATATCTGTTGCGAAAATCTGTTCAGTAGTATCTGTGTCGGGGGTTTTTAAATTTAAGAGGCTTGCTAGGGACATAAGTAATTCTGAATAACTTTCACTATAAAACTGAGTTGCATTGATAAAAATATATATATATATATCTTCATAAATCAATAGATCGTTCCTGAAGGTTAAAAAATTTACTCGAAAGAAAAAAAAAATATTAAATTTTTTTATAGTCTTATTTTAATATTGAATAGGTATGTGATAAGATTTTGTAGAGGAATTATTTTTAAAAATTTTAATCATACATAAAAAATATAATTATTTTGCATAGTTTTGTAGTTGCGGTGTCGAAAATTTCCAGTTATTTCAGTTTTTATTTTTTTAAACAAAAAATAAGCATTTTTCTCCGAACTTCTGATGTTTTCCTACATACTTTCTTCATGGAAATATGAAAAATCAAACATCGAAGGGTTAAGTAGACGCACTAGAACAACGCCGTATTCCGATGCCCTACAGATATTTTTAGGGTTCCGTAGCTTAAAAACGAAAATGGAACCATTGTAGGATCAATCGTGGGTCCGTCCTGCCGTGAGTATTACCAACGCTAACGTCACGACTTTTCCCATACGAGGTGGCAGAGGCACAGTGTGCCCACATTTAGACAGTTATTCAATACTCCATTGTGCGTGATGGGGCTAATCCATCGCCGCAGCTATGGAGATTGAGGTTTCCTCACGATGTTTTCCAACACCGTTAGAAGGTTCGTATAATGTACTTATATCTCCTTTTCTCGGATAAGCACACCCTCAGTACAATGAATCTATCAAAGATAAATTACTTATCACATTGGTACATGGTCAGTACCGGATTTGAACCAGCATCTTCTGCATGAGAAAGAGAACTAGACCACGGAGCTCTTAAATTATTCTTGAATTTGGAAGGCACTTAAACATCTATTTTTTTCACATTTTTTAAATACTTAGTTAAAAAAATAAAAAGCTATTTACTACTATTCGTTCAAGTTTTTTGTGCGGTGGTACGGAACCCTTCGTGCGTGAGCCCGGCTCGCACTTGGCCGTTTTTTACAGATAATGACGAGCTGCTAACTATGAAAGTACGTAATGTGTATGAATTTATGAATTTTGGTACAAACTTTTTTCTATGCATAACCGTATTTCCTCTTTACTTTACTCTCCTTATTGGATTGTCGGGTTAATAATGCGTAAAACAATAATTCAAAATTCGAAAAATCTACCTCGGGGTGCACGGGACCCCGAGTTGCATTTACGGGTTGTTAATCCTGACAAAGTGCCCACTGCTACAAGTTAGTGAAAAGGGTTAACCCGAGGATAGAGATCGGGTAAAATATTATGACAATTCACCGTATGAATGGTTAATTGGAGTACAGCAGCTCATGGGAAAGTAGCCGGAGAGCAATTACAAATAAGCGATTCTGCATTTGAAACTGCTGCTTTGTGTTGATTTATTTCAGTCAATTTATCGCATCAGTAAGTTCTAATGCTCTGCAAATATTCAGCGGTAGATCAACATTGGCATCGAGATCGGAAGACGGAACACAATCGGACCCCCTGACCATACATCACCCGGTCAATGAGGCCCCAACAATCGAACAACAAGCTATTGAGTCACTGTCTCGTTGTGTGACGTAATTTTATCAAAAATATCGGATGCGACAATAGGACGCTCCGCCGACAAAAGTCGGAAGAGCGGATGCGATTCGCGCCGACTCGCCGCCGACAAACGCAATGTCGTAAGATTTTTTACGCCATCCTCGCGACACAATGCATGTCGTACGAATACGATCAATTGTTATTAGGGGATGTTTCCACCCACAACCATCAACGGGCGAAGGCCCATCGTTCATTACGGCTCGGCTCGGAAATTACTGCAGAGCCACTTGTAGTTTTTATTACAGAAAAAAACAATTATTTACCATAACATTTTGATCCTGAGCACACACAGGTGTTGTGATTTCTTGAGATATGTTTAGGATGAAACGTAAAGACATGTACTTATTATATCAACAAGAACTTTTCTAAGTCAAAGAACCAGTTTACACATAAGTAACAAAACTTAATTTTCATTGCTCTGAACCCTTTAATGTCGCCTAGTAGAGTTGGCCAATGATAAAATGTGTAGTTACTCACTTTAACAGAACAATTAGCTGAACGGCCATACCATTAAGGCTGCGCGCCGAAGTTGACACAATTGTCCGTCGCGCACCGTTATTGGCCTTTTAATGTTATAGCATATCGTAACGTGGCCATCACACACCGTGTAATTAGCCCACAATATAAAACCGCCCTAATTCGACACCCTTCTCTGCTACACATGGAGTACACGCGCTCTACATTACTTCTCTATAAAGTGGTATTTTGATATCGCGCATCTGAAAGTAGCAGTGGAAAGCGGGGTGTACAATATCGACGCAGTTTTTACCCACCCCTCGCAATAATAGTATGATGGGCGGCAGACAAAGGCATCACTTAGTCATTGCAACAATGCGATGGGCTTGTCGTGATACAATTGATTTTTCGGTTCCCATTTACATCGTATGGGGGTGCTGGCGAGTTTCCGATCTTGTGATTTTTGCTCAAAGTTTTTTTTGCACTGACCAATTTTGCTGCGTGCACTTATCAAGTCTCCAACTGAAATAATTAATTACAGTATAGTTCTATTGTAATAACAATTTAACAAATAGTACAAATACTATAGTATAGCTTTCAGTCCTCTCAATACATATAAGTAAAATGTTTCATTATGTGCATTTCTCAGGACGTTTCCACTTTGACTTGCGCCGCAACTCCAGCCCTCGACCCTAGAAGTACGCCCTCCAGACTGACCGATCCCTGCTCACAATAGACCCATTGTACCAATCCAAGGAAGGAAGTGACTCATTTTTATTCGATTAGCATTCGTTCAGACGGCGACGTACAAAGAGGAGCTGACACAAAAGACTAGAAGAAGCTACTGCTTGCGTTGCGTAAGTTCACAAAAAGGAAACAAGGATAAATAGATTTAGCGATATAATGAAACATGACTTCGTACTTTTGATCTTGCGTGATATTTTTATGGAACTTCCTGTACTTAGGCCATTTAATTATACCGATTTAAACTACTAGATACAATGGCACTTAATTGAGTAGAGCTAAAAAAACAGGGTAGAAACGAGGCGTATCGAGCTTCAAAGAAAATTGTGTTCAGTACATCTTCAATTCAGAATACTTAATCGTCGCAGTTAAAGGATGTTCTCACATTTCCCGTAGTCTGAATGTGTAGGATGGGCAATGAGCATCCTACAAAGTTCACCACATACCGTTAGGTATCAAACGAAAGTTATTTTTTCCCGTAGAATTATGAATACTTCTTTCACTTCACTAAATAAACAAAATAAATCGACAAGATTGTGATATAGGTAAAACCTACTATTGGTCCAACAAGCCTTCAGAAATTATCATATCACGAGTGAGGATCAGCTGCCAAGCGTCTGGTGGGTTAGGTTTAATTGTTTGTGAGTAACGCGCTAACTAGACCCCGTCACAAGTAGTGAAGGCTGAGACACGACTGAGGCGGCACTAATAGAGGCTTTACACTGAAGGCAAGTAATTACAGAATTAGTTGATTGGAAAATATGATTGTTGGTTTTGCATTGTGGGCTGCCGGCATGCTGGGTTTATTAATTATATTTAAGCAGATAGTTGATTATCCTTTGATGGATGTATCATAACTTTAGCGAAGTTTTCGACAAGGAATTAATAGCAAATAAACATAGTAAGGAAATCCAGTTTTAGCTTGTTTACGTTACACTTCAACTCATTATTCCCACCTAAAAGGATATTCAAATTACGAGTACATGTATTTGCTATATGCTATATTCGAATAACCTTTGTTTGAGAGCAGCTATACAAACTTGAAAGGCTTCCACTAAAAAGTGTCATCGATTTTATTGCCATTGTCCTCGACAGCTACAAAAACTTCGGTGCACAATGATATAATTTGTCATCGAAGAATGACTCCGAGGCACCTGGCCCACACGCGACCCCAACCGACCCACGATTCGCGACACCCAGTATTGTCAATATGATTGTTTAATTTATATTATGTGATCTTCAAATTGTGTTAAAGTAGCTCTTTAAACAGATGCGGAGGTAGGCGGGTCTAACGAATGGCAGATGTTCGTGGAGCCGACCCTTCTTGCTTCTGTGCTTGTGGTTTTATGTGTTTTGATACACCGTTCTTCGTGAAACGTAATGGTGGAGATGTTTTTTTAAACTTGTTAACAAAAGAGCGTTTAGTTGTATGTAACATCTTATGTTGATAGGAAGAGAGGACGCGTATTAATTCCAAAATGCATAGCAGGAAACGAATTTAAAAGTAGTTCGTTGGGAATGGGCAGGGAAATGGGATAGGTACACTTTGATTTATTGATATAGACAATAAATCAAAATATCAAATTACAATAAAAACTTCTGTGCGATGCTATATCATCATAATTCGAAGATTCAACCATTTCACTCGGCAAGAGGGTAGTGTCGCTTCGGCCGTAGTGCTTGTTGACCCAGTCATTTGGTGCGACCCGATATATACCGAACTAGAAAGGTTTTTCAATTTGGTGATTTTATAGATTTTGATGTGCTCTTTCCCAATATCTATTTTTCCGAATATAGAATAAATAGTACCGGAGTGCCACAAGGAAGTATCCTAGGACCCTGTTACTTTTACTCTATATAAATTACTTGCCAAGTTCTATAAACCACCAATGCATACTATTTGCTGATGATACGACGTTTATATTTGAATGTATACTTACGCAATTAAAAACATTTCAGCAAGATATCAATGATTCTCTTACTTCCGTGGGGACATGGATGGAACAAAATAATTTAAAATTAAATATCAATTCAATTCAGACCATACCAAGCACAATCATTACCATTAAACATTAAATATAATTATAATCAAGTAGATAAGACATAGACAACATTTTTTTTAGGAATACCTTTAGACCAACATCTTAATTGGAAAAGCCATGTAGTTAGTTTGCAATAGGGTGAACCGTTTTATCTTTGCCATGCGACGAATACGAATGACTGTCGGAGTAAGTTCATCTATCACAGCGTACCATGGGTTGTACCGTCAGCCTTGGCATATGGCCTTATTCTATGGGGAAACTCTGTCGATGTAGACAAGGCATTTATAGTGCAAAAGAAATGCATCAGGGCGATATGCGGAGTAGGGTCTATGGATAGCTGTAAACCTTTATTTAAAAAATTAGGAATACTTACCTTACCTTGCCTCTACATTGGAGAAATTTGTACATTTGTAGAGCAAAACAGGCGGCATTACTTTAAAAAAAAATCTGATATTTATATGAGACAAACCCGCCATAAAGATAAACTATATCTACCTTATATAAGCCTGGATTTATGCAGAAAAAAACGTGTACTGCATGGGCATTCATTTTTAAATAAATTACGTGACGATACAAAACAATATGAAATATGTGTAGTATTTAAGAGCAAATTGACAAACTTGTCAATGGATCATTGTTTTTATAGTGTGCGTGATTTTTTAGACAGTAAAACTTGCTAAAAATGTAAATCATATGGCATATAGTATGTATATTATTCATATTTTTTCACCCACTGACATGTTAAATTTAAGAATATTCCCTCCTATTTAGTATTTATAACTGATAATTTGTAAATATTTGTACACCGTTTTGTCGGTAAAATACACTGCACTAATTTTTCAAGTATTGTACATAACACCACCCATACTGCATACTGTATAAGCAAATAAACGATTTGATTTGATTTGATTTCCGCCTCTTAATTTTGCCGCTCGCGCCGCCATATTGAAGAAATGGCACCTATAACAGTTTTGTAGCGATATATATTTTTGGCTCATTTTACGATATATCGATTTTGATTACCTAGACAAAATTTACTCAAAAATGTGAAAGCGCGCCAGATGGAACGCAATCTGTCGGAATTTAGTAATTTGGCATTAGACTAAAGTAAGCTAAATAATTCGGTTTAATTTCAACGAGTTAAAAAAGCAAGAAGCACTCGGGCAAAATGAACCACGAACGTTGTTTTCCGAACCGTTAAACAATGCTGAAAAATAAAGGCTCACGATAATTCGTATCTGGCAACCCGACAGCAACGGTGGCTCCGCCAACATTCGTGGTCGGTGGATCCACTTCCGGTGCACCGTTTCCCGCCGAAATGGATCACTTCCGCCGCAAATTTGTCATCTCGAAATTACGAGACAATGGATGGACTTGACGGTTGGTTTTATTTTGACTATGAATACATATGAAATGGTTACAATTATTTATTATTTTCGTCTGTTAACATCTCTGTATCTCGGTATTTCTAGTCAGTGAGACATTAAACTATTCTAGTAAGGCTATATACTGGAATTTCATAAGCTGAAAACAAAATAAAAATATTTATAGAACATAGAAAACCTATATTCGAGGCGTCCATACATGGCCAATCCCAACAACAGAAATAGCCGCCCAATAAAATGTGACGTTCATAGTGTGGTGGGAATTAATGAATGAACTGCCGAAATCTGATAGAATTGAATGAAATTAATTAATTACGTAGACAGAGAATAGTCTCTATTCCCTGTCTATGATATGAATGATTTTAAATTGATTAAGGTCCTGATTCTTACGGCCGGTTTCCTGGGCGCTGATTAAGTTAACGAATTGGTTAAACTGATTTGAGCCAATCACGTGCCGCTAATATTCAAAATAACAGCACGTGATTGGCTGCAAGCTGTTTAACCAATTTGTTAACTTAACCAGCGCCCAGGTGACCGGGAGTTAGTTACTCAAATCACAATAATTTCAAACAATTTTTTTTTCCAACAACTAAATTTCGACCAGTAAGATGTTGTTAGATAATTATAAAAAAATACTTGTACTAAACAAAATGAACCACAGAGTATTTTAGATTATATTTCTTTCAATCGTTCTTTCATTCACGTCATGCCCATCACTAAAACGAATTATGACACTTTTGCTAATCTGCGTTCAGATTTTCTTCGGAAATAAAATTTTGGAATTAATGTTATTTCCAAGCGGAATTTAGACCAGTTTTAAGTGAAGTCTAGTGCATTTGTGTTTAAAGTAGTCTCTACAACAGAATGTAGTAACCAAGATAGAGTGATACCCTTGGAATATCGAGTTTTGAGATCACGTGACATTTATTTATATTGTTGGCCTGGTTAGAACGCCCAAAGTATACAATGTTTTTTGCCGGGGCGTACGTCCGTCCGCAAAACCAGTAGATGACGTGGGACCATGCCGAGTATCTCTCGGTATGGCTGGAGATAAATGGGAAGCGAAATTTATGAATAGGAAGATATGAACTAGAATTTAGAAAATATTTTTCTAACACTTTTCTCTCACTAGGAGAAAGCGCAGCATTGTATGGAGGCGTAAAAGTTGATGTATTTTGAGAACTTTTCTTCGAACTGCAACTATTGTACTGCAAAACATGCTAATATTCATAAAACGAATAAACCGATTTCAAAATTGGCAGTACCAAAATTGCAGTCCATACAATTTATTTTATCTTTTATTTTTTTGGTTTATCTAGAAAATAGGATTGCAATGATATTTGTGGAAACTAACCCCTCTGGTGTGGGAGAATGTAACTATGTATATCTGAAACCTACAGGTGTGATAGTTTCTTTATAAATTGTACCAAACGATTGTGCTGGATTGTGGCCTTGTGTTAGGCTCTCTTCGCTTGCCGAATTACAAGATAAATAAATATAAAAAATACCAGGAAGTCTCCTCAGTTTTTTAGAACCACAATAAAGACGATAAGATGAATTCCGGTGGAGTTGAGAAAACAAACAGAATCGTCTTTCACAATCATCATCAGGGGGTTAGAGCACCCTTGCATAAGCGATGTTCGCTGAACGATGAGCTTAATGAGCCGAGAGATCCTTATGTTATTATTGTTACGGGTTTCGAATTTCGATTGACTTGTATTGAATGATCGCGTAAATAAATACTCATATATTATGTACATCAACAACTGAAGAGCCGTTATAAACACATTTAGGAAGAGGGAAGTACTCCAGATAATGAACATCACTCCGTTACGTAAGTAGATAATAACGTACCTCCCTGACAACATATAATATCTAGTAGTTGAATAAATATATTTTTCTACATCTACTAGATGTCGAAAATACTAGATATATGTTGTTAGGGTTTATGAATTTCGATTTCTAAACCATTCAAACATTATTTCTTATTCTGATTTTATATATGCTACAGTCAACTCAAAAAATCCGGTTAGTATCTATACATAATTACCAGTAAGTATTCATACTAACCACTGATTTTGGAGAATGTAATAAATATAGCCAAAATCAATCGAATAACTACTTTAACCGGTTATTATTGATACTCACCAAGAGGGTTTTGTGAAAGTAATAAATAAGACATCCTTATTTTCATAATCGAATATGGTTTATTAAAGATAAAATAAAACAAATAGTTAAATTCTTCCTATTAACTAATGTCTATAATGCACAGTATTGCACAGGATGTTTATAAGAAAGGTGTAAAATATTTTATGTGTACTTAAGTTTATGTTTGAAGTATTTTTTGTTGTTCTTACATGTTCAACCTAAAACGAAGGATAAAGAGGGCTTCGCTTCGCTCACCCCCTTTACCCTTCACCTAAGCTACCGCAGTGCTTTGCCCTGATATTAGCTGTGCAAATTAGTATTAATCATATTCCCAACGGTCGTGTGGTGATTATATATTCTAACTGGTTAATGAGATAAATCTTGCTGTATTAATTACTTTAACCATCGATATTGGTAAGTATGAATAATATCTGGTTAGTAGGCATAACAACCGAATCATTATCTTCACTGTAGCATATACATATTTGAACATATGTATTTTAATTTTATACATTTATTTTGATACGTTGCCCTTCTCCGACAAATCAGTTTCTGCTTCATTCTCTGCTTCGACGTTACCATAAAGGAAAACGTCTGGCTCACTTACTAAAGTTAATTACAATGTGGAAAAAATATCCTAGTACCTATTGGTGCGAAAATACAAATCAAAACACAAAATTACCTAAAAATCACACGTAATAAAGGAAGCGAGGTGAAGATGTCACGGGTAATTGTGAGAACCTGATGGAGTAATTAGCGACTCGTAGGGGCACGGGAAAGTGTCCCCTACTGTCGCCATATTGTTTTTTGGAACGCCCGTGGGACTCATTGTCACTTCATGGCTTTTCATTTCTAACTAGAATAGGGTGTGTTCTAATTTGTTTCTGCTATAATGCAATGCTTAATGAAAAAATGCTCTAATAATATAGAATAAAATCGTCTAAAGAGCCTCTTTAACCTTAATGAATAGTTTCCAATAGCATACTTAAAGTAAGCCTGCTGTCCCAACTTTGGTTGGCTTCCCCTAAAATTCTTGACGATACTTAATGTATACACTTTCGCCTCTAAAAGCCTTGACTGAAAACTGTAAACTCAATTTAACTCCACCCAGCGACACACGGCTTATTGTATTACAAAACAAAGTGACTAAAGTCAATTTATTTCAATTTACACGTTCATATTGTTTTGCAACGTGGGGCCTCGCTCCCGCGCTTCCGGTATTCCAGGCCACGTGACCGACGCACGTCGCGCCATCTTCCGATTGCGCCCTCAAACAATCAATGTTTGTTAACATAAAAGAAAAATAAACACAGCTCAACCACCGTACTTTATACTGTAAGACTATTGGGATGGGTTTAAATTTTGTTTGATCGTCGCTGCTATAGTTAGGATATTTTAAATGTGTGTTGCAGTAGTATGATTGTTTTATCTGTTGCAGTAATGTTGTTTAATAATTATCTGTGACACGGTGCCGTGTGGTGAATGCTATATTGAGCGTGTGCCGCTTTTAGAAGGGCGGTAATTATACGTAAAAGTCACGTCAGCGAGGTTCAAATGTGTTTGATGATGAAGTAGGCACCTACATACCTATTTTATAAAAAATGGTAAAATTGTATAATTAAACATTCATGAAATATCTTGTAAAATCTGGTGTCTTCTTTTTCGATATTTAACATCTTTTAAATAATACAGGCAGAGTGGCTTTAAAATAAGGCTTGTGTTTAACTGGTTACCAAATGGAGTATTTTTATTTATTTCTTTTAAATATACTTGCTTAAATCACAGTAAGTACTATATCGACGCAAACAGACAAAAAATATAAGGACAAATAAATAAAAGCTTACCAGGACCGGCGTATAGAAAAGCGAGTAAAAGGTTACATTAAAAAAAATATTTTCATCCCAAATTAACTAAGTAATCACCAAAATTTTACACCCTATTTAATACTAAACAACATAGGGTCGCCTCGCTCCACTCCGCTTCGCTTCAGCTGCAATTAATCTGTAACCTCAGAAAGCTAACTTTAGTATTTGGACAGAAAGTGACCTATAGCACCCAATTCCTACCAACATTTAACGTATCTGAGTGTCAAAACCCACGTTGGCAAACAATATATTTGTTGCCTTAAAATAATACTGAAAACATATATTATCTTCAGACAAAGCGATTCCGTTAGTGAACAAGAATACCCTAAGGTTATTAAATAACGCTTAAAATATTTTTTCAAAAAGCTTAAGTATTGAGTCATAGGCTAGAGGTACAAACATATTACTAAATTATATTTTCCTAATCTTTGCTACCCCAATAACGGGCAAGCCCTTTGTCCACAAAACTCAACCTACTGACAGAAATTAAAACAACTAACAATTACAGTAACAAATCGGAGTAAACATGAGATGTGAGAAACTCAAACTGTCCCGCTACGCGCGCGAGTATACAGGGTGGCGCGTGTCGTGACAATGCAAACATTTAGTGGCACACCCTGTGTATACTATTGATTCATGGTGTAGCCTTGCCTAACAATGTTATGGCTATTAGAATCTTCAACTTTATTTCAATGCAATAAAGTCTATAACTTTGACATTCGTTTGGTATTTTCGAGTTTACTTTGTACGTACATGTTTGCCACTTTGTAGTAGAGCTTCTATAGTTTGTTTAGGTGAAATTGTTTCAGTGTTAGTTTTTCAGAGTTTCATATTTCTTAATTGAAGCGAAGGGACGGCTGCTCTGAAAGCTACACTAAGTTACATATAACTTCTACTAATCGACGGCTAGTTTGATTTGTTCTAAACTTGTTAACGATATATAAGGTAATTTCAATCAGTTACTTATAGTAATAATAATAATAATAACACCTTGGACACTATTTACTCACATTGATCTAGCCCCAAAGTAGGATTCCCTGTATCTTGGGTACTAGACAACGATACACATACATAGATAGATAAACAACCATGACTAGGGTACAAACATCTCTTCTCATCAAACAAGTATTTGCCCCCACTGGGACTCGAACCCGGGACCCTTGGCTTCGTAGGCAGGGTCACTGCCGACTCGGCCATTTGGGTCGTCGAATATATAGGAATGTACCTAATTTATAGGTAAGATATAATTGTGTTTGATAAATCTAAAAAAGAACCCAGTAATTAGGAAGCAAGACATAGTAAAATAAGTTAACCTCAATGGTCAGATAAAACAAGTGTTGTGAACAAATTATCAATTAGTACACAAATTCACACAAAAGAGCTATTTTTGCAAAGAGTGATCTACTAACACTACACCTACACGATTAGCGAACTGCGTTGAAGTCTCTGTCAGGATGCCAAGCCAATAAAGACTTTATAGCTCACTCCAGTCCAGATCAAAGCTTAGCAAATGAAAGAAAACAATATCCGAGCACGTAGATGTTCATTCTTCTGATATGCTAGTCAAGCGAACCTTGACTTACTTACATAACCTAATTTTAACCTAGTTTTATAGTTTAACAACAATCTCTCTAAGTTCCTATCCTTAAGTCGTCTATTATTATTGGCCTATATAAATTATCTACCAGAAAGTGTCCCACATCCAACGGTATTTTTTGCGGATGATTGCTCTGTTATCATAAAATGCACAGAGATACCAAACTTTGAATTACAGATCAATAACACATTGTGTGGACTAATGAAATGGCTACAAAATTAACCTATAAAAACTAAAATTATAAAATTTTACTATCTTGAAGCAAACCTTGGGGGGTTTACTGAGGCAAATAAACAATAATAACCAAAACATACAAATAGTAAAATTAATAAAATCCATCGGTCTACAAATAGACCAAAATTGTGGATGGAAGCTTCACATAGAGATACTATGCTCATGCTGTAAAGTAAACATATTTGTATTCCCACTTAGGAATATCCTAAGCTACGGAATTATGGAAATGCATCAGGGCTTTTGCTGGCATTAAACCCTCGGAAAGTTGCAGACATAATTAAAAACTATTATGATATTATAACATTTCCATCAATATTATAATAAAGTACTAGAATGTCTAACGTTTATAAAGAAAAATATAATACCTTGGACACTATTTACAAACATTGATCTAGCCCCAAACTAGGATTCCCTGTATCTTGGGTACTAGACAACGATACACATACTTATATTGATAAATATTATACTTAGATAGATAAACAACCATGACTAGGGTACAAACATCCGTTCTCATCAAACAAATATTTGCCCCCATCGGGACTCGAACCCGGGACCCTTGTCTTCGTAGGCAGGGACACTGCCGACTCGGCCATTCGGGTCGTCAAAACTCGTTTTAGAGAGCGCAATACAAGATTCAATTTTTCATTCAAGAAACTTCCACGATAAAAACAAACTAAAATGACCATTTCCACAATGCGCACTTTACAGGAATACCATATTTTATGTAGCCATTAAAATATTCAACTTGTTACCAAATGATTGACATAAAGACCTTACATTTATACTCATTTAAACACAATATCAATTTCCTTAAAAACAAAATATACTATGATATTAATGAATACTAAAATGATAAAGAATTGATTACTAACTAAACTCGCAAAAGTTTCTAAAAGTCTGGCCGAGTTTTCATGCCGTTTCTTTCCCGACCAAAGAGCCCACGGCTTTACGGAGCGGAGTAGCATATCCTAATAATTTGTTAATTGTTAAAAAGTAAATAAATACGAATAAAATAAAATAACTTAAATAAAATGAAACTGAAATTAAATATTTAAGACCTAAGTAAACCACGACACGCAAATAAAGTTGCTCCTATCTTATTTAGTAAGTTTATACACATTAGCATATGCACCAAAAATAGAACTGCGAACGCAAAACTTTTCTGTTTACAGTCGAGAGGAAACGCTTCAAGAATTACTGGCACAAGAGTGCTTGTCGCTAGAGCATAATGTTGCTCAAGTTTTCTTGTAACAATGCGTAATGTTGCCATTTGTATGCTATTGGAAGTTGGAGGCGGAAGTGACGCACGGATGGCGGGGGCATCGCGAAACTCGGCTATTGTGGCGCCATCTACAACTGTCCGGCGCAGTGACATGCTTCCGGCTTCTCTTCAGAATAAGAAGCTGTCACTCGTGAGGGGATGTCGAAGTTTCTTTGAGGGGTTTGTTTGGAGTTTCTGTTTGTTGTTGTGCAACTTAAAAGATTCACGACTATTTTATTTCGATTACTACACGTAATGTTTTGTGTGGTGTTGTAGGAAAATATCATCTGAAGCGAGAAGTGGTGGGCTGCAATCCTTTAGATAGACATTACTTTCGATGAAAATTACATTAAAAAAAATTGTTGTCTGGAAAGTCGGTTTACGGACGATAATTTTACGTGATAACGTCATAAGAAACGCTTAGGCCAATCGTGCCTCTCTATCGCTTGCTCCGCGCTCTCGCTTGCACGCTCGGCTTAGGTGGAACGTGCGTGCAGCCGGTGTTCATCGATATAAAAGACGTTATCACGTCGAAAAAAGGAATGCATAGTGCAGCTCAGTTCTGACTGACTCACATTAACTCTAGGTTACCCTGACACCGTCCATGAACCCGCACTCAAATCTAGGCTCCGTCAGTGTAGGCGTTAATGAGCTGCATTTATCTTTATTTTCACACGAGTTTGCGATGTAGAGGAAATATAAATTAAGATGCATTACGACTGGACATTTGCAAATTGCCAACATCAACAAAGTACAGGCCAAGGTGAGTGCAACAAGGTCACGTGACCCAGATCCTAGAAAACATTATTTCTTCAGAAATGCGGACTACATATGCGTTTTTTTCTCGCGCTGTGTGCAGCAAGAGATAGTTTCATTAAAACTAAGTACTAGCCTTATTAAGGCGGCCCTGCCGCTAAATCAGTTCAAAGCCGTAAAGACGTGTCCCTCCCTACTATCCTCTATACCAAATATACATGCCTTTCAGCTTGATATCATAGGTCAAGAGGTTTTTTATATTTAAATACAAGAGAATCTATGAATAACATCATTTAAAATTGACCTAAGCTAGCTGATGAATTCGCCTGACTTTAAATATTTGTGATGAAAATTCACACTAGCTACCCCGATCTCATCGAGGCTTTTTCTGAGCAACGTGTGGACGGCATCCTTGTCTCTGTCTCTTGTTCCTCAAACCTTCACTCCCTTCATCCATGTACTCTCTTCCAGGCTTCAGGCTATATAGGAACGACAGAACCGGAAAGGCAGACGGAGGTGTCGCTGTTTACCTGCGTGCGGAAATTGCTTGTAAGATGATTAATGTATCCCCTAGCCAGTACTCCGAGTCTGCTGAATACCTCTTCCTTGAAATTGTTCTTCATCACAATAAGGTGCTGCTTGGTGTCCTCTATAGCCCCTCTCTTCGTGTTGACTACTTCGACACCTTTGAATCCCTTCTTAATGATTTGACCCCAATTTACGACGACACTCTCATTCTTGGGGATTTCAACACCTGTCTCCTCAAAAAGAATTCCCGTTCTGCCAAACTCAGGTCCATAGTTGATTCATTCAATCTCCACATCTTGCCACTTGAGGCCACTCATTTCCAGCCGCATTGTTCTCCCTCTCTTCTAGACATCATAATCGTCTCCAACTTGGATAAGGTTGCCTCTCACGGTCAACTTAACTCTCCTTTCTCCTTCCACGATCTCATCTACCTCTCCTATAAGATTAGGTGTCCGAAGAGCAGAACGAAATTCATAGATATTCGAAGCTTCAAAGGCATAGATGTGGAGTCCCTTAGGTCTGATGTCTCACTGGTCGATTGGTCCCCTGTCATCTTGAGCGAGAACGTTGACGACAAAATCCACAACTTTAATGCAATTGTCTTGGGACTTTACGACAAACATGCTCCCATTAAGAAAGTCAGGATAAAACACCTGCTGGCGCCCTGGCTTAACGATGCTATCAAGCGCCTAATGGCCAAGAAAAATCGCGCTAAGTGTAACTACAAAAAGGATCCGACAGATGTCAACTTTCTTTCCTACAAATGCCTTCGCAATCGATGCAATCGTCTCTGTCGAGACGCCAAGCGCCGCCACATCTTCGAGTGTATCGAAAGGTACACCCTAGCTCAGGTGTGGAAATTCCTCAGGACACTTGGTATTGGCAAATCCCAGGACATGCATTCGGGTGATGTTGATCTGAACGCTCTCAATCAATTCCTCTCTGCTCCACCAGTTGTAATGGACCCTTCTATCAAGGAAGCCACTCTTCAGAGTCTGCGCTCTAGGTCATTACCCAACACCACTCCTTTCAACCTGAATGTTGGAAGCCACACGGTTAAGAAAGCATTTCTAGCAATTAGCTCCAAAGCTGTAGGAGATGATAATATCTGCCAACGAATGATTCTAACTATCCCTGATGATCTGCTTCCGGCCATAACACATATTTTAAATTTCTCCATTTCCAATTGTTCTTTCCCTACTGCTTGGAAACAAGCATTAGTTATCCCTCTCCCTAAAACATCCAATCCCACCTCCTTTTAAGAGTATCGCCCCATTTCTATCCTGCCGATCCTTTCTAAAGTCCTCGAATCCATTGTCCATACTCAGCTCTCCCATTATCTATCCTCTAAAAATCTACTTAATCCTTTTCAGTCTGGCTTTGGAACGGGTCATAGTACTGTTACGGCTTTATTAAAAGTGACCGATGATATTCAGGTCGCCATGGATCAAAGGCAGCTGTCGGTGCTGGGTCTGCTGGACTTCAGCAGTGCTTTTAACTGTGTTGACTTCGACATTCTCGTTGAACTTCTCAAATCTCTTAACGTCTCCTCCCTCTCTGCCAGCTGGTTTGACTCTTACCTAAGAAACCGAAAACAGCGTATCAAGTCGGAGGAGGCTTGTACGGAGTGGTGTGACCTCTCCTCCGGTGTCCCCCAAGGTGGCATTCTCTCTCCTCTTCTATTCTCAATATTTATCAATTCCATATCCGATGTCCTTTCTTCTTCCTATAATCTCTACGCGGATGACCTTCAGATCTATCGTCACTTCTCTCCTGATGATGTAAATTCCGCTGTGGAGGCGTTAAACGCTGACTTGGCTGGTATTAGTGGATGGGCATCGTCATTTGGGTTGCTGGTTAATCCGAATAAGTCCCAGGCCATGATTATAGGTACCAGGCACTCTTTAAACACGTTGCAGCAATTGTCTGTACCTTCTGTAACTTATAACAGTACTGTAATCATGTATAGCGATAAAGCTAAAAACCTGGGTGTCATCTTTGATAATCAATTGTCCTGGTCAATGCATGTTAATGAGGTCAGCAGGCGAGTTTACGCAACTTTTCATTCCCTCAGGAGACTTCAGAACTTTCTTCCTCGCCAGACCAAAATAACTCTCGCTCAGTCCCTTCTTCTCCCCCTCATTGATTATGCTGATGTTTGCTGGGTGAGCGCAAATGAAGAACAACTGAACAAACTCGAACGACTTCAAAATCTCGGGATTCGGTTCATCTTCGGACTGCGCAGGTATGACGTGCAGGTATCTCAGCATCGCAGGGAGCTGAAGTGGCTACCGATTCGGCTTCGACGGGACTCTCATATACTGTGTTTCCTTTATAATATTTTGTGGAACCCTCGTTACCCTAACTTCCTACGTGATCGCTTCGAATTTCTTTCTTCAAGCAGGCCTCGGAGAACTCATTACTAGTGTAATTGAGTGGTTGAATAATAATACTTTGCAGATTAATTTAGACAAAACAAAGTACATTAATTTTAATAACTTTGACAAATTCAATAGAGATATGACATTAAATATAAATCACAACGGACAAATCATAGAGGAGGCTCACAGTGTGACATTTTTAGGTATTAACATAGATAGACATTTAAATTGGAAAGATCTCACTGATAAAGTTTGTAAGAAAATCAATAGATTCATTTATGTATTACGTAGACTTAGGAAAACAGCAGAGATAAAGACTGCTCTAGTTGCCTATCATGGATATGTAGAATCTGTCTTGAGAGATGGTCTTGTAGTTTGGGGAAACGGCACTGATATTAATAAAGTTTTTATTGCTCAAAAGAAATGTGTGCGTGCAATTTGTGGTATGGCCCCAAATGAATCATGCAAACCAATTTTCACTAAATTAAATATTTTGCCATTACCATGTTTGTATATACTGGAAATAGGAAAATTTGTAAAACTTAATCCAAAATTATTTAAAAGAGCCCAAGAACAATATTCAAGAAGTACGAGAAACCCGAATAGGTTAATATATAATCATACGCCACGAACATCACTGTATCTTAAGAATTGTCCTGCTATGTGCTATATTTAACAAAATACCCGAAGAGATAAATGAATATTCAATTAATAAGTTTAAATCTGAACTGTTTAAATGGCTTCTACAGAAATGTTTTTATTCAGTAGATGAATTTATTAAATATAAAACTTACATATAAAATAATTTAATAAACTAGAGCAATACTAACAGTAAGATTTATTTTTTTCAGTGTAATGTGGACTATTTAATATTTGCATGCTAAAATTAATAGCAGATAAGGTGTTCATAATGTATATATACTGACCATCGACTGCCCACCCTTATCTTAGCAAATAAAAATCTTTATCTTTATCTTTATCTTTATAATACATATTGTTTGTAGTATATATTAGTCGTAGTATTTATAGAGTTTTATTGTACGCGCAGGTCTTCCCCCGCTCAACCATCACCTCTCCTACCATCTTGGTTTGCTGGAAGAAATCTCTTTTGAGAGATAAACTCGCCTTTGTACATGTTTTTTTTCTATTATAAGTTATCTGTATGACTGTTTTGTGTAGTACAATAAAGAAAATTAACACTGTTCGGTAAAATTTAACACACGACATGGTAAATTATTTTCCTATGCATCTTATAATTTTTCTCACCGCTAAATCACTTAAATAATTGAATTAACGTTTCCCGATAGTTTCGATTTTAAATATTCAGTCTTTGATAATGTTATGACGATGACAGATCCGCCGTTCGATGCAATTGAAGAGATCGTTGTTGTCTGACAAATTATACACATGGCAAGTATTACCTAGTTCTGTAGAGAAAACATTGAAGCCAAAAAAAAGAAAGTGTACGTAAATCCAAAATTGACACCACATCTATTTATAAGAAGAATATAAAAATAGCTTGGACATTATTTACACACATTGATCTAGCCCCAAACTAGGATTCCCTGTATCTTGGGTACTAGACAACGATACACATACTTATATAGATAAATATTATACTTAGATAGATAAACAACCATGACTAGGATACAAAACATCCGTTCTCATCCAACAAATATTTGCCCGTATTTCGTAGGCAGGGTCACTGCCGACTCGGCCATTCGGGTCGTCAAATAGTTTAACCAAAGAGTTTCGTTCATCTAAGTACGTACCTGCAAATTACAGCTTCATATAAGTCATAAGTTTTTTATACCTATACGCTGTTGAACCCCCCAAGGAGGGCCTTAGCGGGGGAAATTTTGAATAAACTCTTGCCTAGTTGTCGTCTCACACCTAATAACTACCCACCTGTAAAACTTTCAGCTCTATACATATGGAGTCGATTTATCTACAAACTTAAACCTCCCCTTTCCCCCCCTTAGGGGAGGGCTCCTTCTACATAAGGAACCTCTATACTTTCCAGGGTTCTAGCTCCACTGGCTTAGGATTTGCCTTGTCTGTTAGCGTTGGCCTTCTATTAAGAATATCGGCAGTGCGATTTCCTTCAGTCAGTCAGTCGGTTTTATTCAGTAGATGCCTAGTACCGTTTGATTTTGTAAAAAAGTCTTTGCCCTTGTTGAGGCCCTTATTGAATGTTATTATTCGTTGCTAATCCCTATTAGTTGCTAACATTCGAAATAATGTATAACGTCACATTTGTGTTGCTTTTTTAACCGGAAGGCTGACTGATCTATAATAATAAATCATCATGCATTACCAAACAAACAATGTTGCCAGTTATAAATAGTTCCACTTCTTAATTTTGTAATCGTGATGAGTGTTCATTTTGGTAGCAGGAGCCGGTGGATTTTCACACGGTCTGCTAAAAGTGTAGTACATTCGCAGCCGTTGGAGAATGCTCTACACTACATTATCAAAGATTGTTTAGATTCTTCGTCACTGTCTCTATGACACTATCGCGGTCAGCGAATTCTATAGAAGTCTTAGTATAAATGCTATAGAAATTGTAATTTTATCGGCTTTTTTGGAAGGAACTTCTACAGAATTCGCATTGCAGTTATAGATGGTCCCATCACACCGTGGCATAATAGTACCTGCAAATGGACACGACTTCTTTAGCTTTTATATTTTTCCCATTCAAAAATATAGTCTCCAAACCGTAATACGGTTGGTTACCGTCCGCGATGGAGTTGATATCGAACTCCACTAAAATTATTTAAAAAAATGTTCGTAGCAGTGATAGACCTCTACGACGATGACGCCGAATGCTGCTACGAGGAGCTACGAGCTACGCTTGTATTGTACTCGTAGCTGGTGTGCTTTGTAAACTTTTGTACTACGGTTATTTCAAATAATACAAATGGCACTTAATATTATTTTGATTTAATTTATTGTTTTTTTTTTGTTTCACAGCATACGCGATAGATACAATTGGAAATAAAGAATAAACATCATATTTTTATATATGAATTATATGATAATAAATGTAACCCGTTAATGACTGCCCGAAGGGCACAGGCTTTTACCCTGATGCGAGTGAGATTGAGCCATACGGTTATAAAAAAAAAATAGAAATACTCATCACCGATAATCAAGATCACTTTCCCCCACACCGTAGTAGAGCATACTTCTGCCCGGTCCCCGCTCCACGTATCTGCGCGCGCGCCGGTGGGCGGCGACTATTCCCGGCAAGGTCGCGCGATATTGTGTTACATCCGATCTCCATTAATAGTAGACCTCTGGCTGCACAGATTTTCATTTCAATGACAGGGCCACTTGGTTCACTTCACGCATGATATATCTGTGCTTGAGGTAAATATTATAAAAGTGATCTCGTTATTCGATTATTTCATGGCCATACAAATAATATGGCCATCTGAAGCGCGGTAACTGAGATGTGGTAAGGAATAGGGTTTCCCAAAGAATCGAATCATCCCTGTATAAAAGTTATGCGGGACAAGAAAGTTTAAATGTGTCATATTTAATACAAGGATTTTAGATTGCATTGCATGACAAATTGGCATAATTAATTAAAAGCAGTTATTTTATATATATATCGGTTTTCTGTGTAAAAGTATTTATCTAGACACGCGGTAGCGTGTCAAGCCATGTTCAAGCTAACAGAACTGGCGAGCAGCACCGTTTACACGAACCATTTGGAGCCACTTTTGATCCACTCATAACTCAAAAACTATTTCACATAAACATGTATAATTTGGCTCATATATTGAGACTTGCGAGATTCATATATGTGCTCCAAATTTTATGAACACATCTCAAACTTATTTTGTTATTATTATTTAGATATTAACGTCCAAAAATCGCCATTTTTATCTTTGATTGACCTATAGATCAAAACTCTAACCTTGTTCCAGATGACCTAGAAAGTTCAAATTTGGCATCCAGATATAGGTTGAATACAAAGGAACAAATCAGAAACTAACATTTTTTTATAATTTTTCAATTAATTGATTATATTAGGAACACTTATTTATAATGCCTGCAATGTAAGAATCAGCAATCAAAATTGATGACAGTCTATCTTGGAATACCACCTTTTTTTTTAAATCCAAACATTTCAGTTTTAGTTTTGTTTAGTTTAGTTTAGTTCAGTGTAGTTTAGTTTTATAACTGCTTATAACTAAGAGTGTAGACAATTTAGTATATATTACTTTATTTACTGGGATTTAGTATTAATTATTATTCCAATATTTAGCGCCCATCAAGAGTCGTAATACTTATAAATAATTAAATAATAGGTATTTCGGAGCAACACGAGATCAAGCAAGCAACTTTAGTTTAGGTCAAAGTCCAAACAAACGCATCTACATTTCCATACCCGATTGTCCCTAATAAATGGTACTGACGGATAGTTTGAAGAGTTATTAATTATAGTTATTCGTAGGCTGGTTCCAGAAGCACCATCACATTAAAGCAATCATGCATGACGTTCCTACTACGTGGTAGACAGCCCATCTACGCACGACAACAATTTTATCACCTACAACACCAGTCCAGGAATACGACGTTTTCTTTCCTCTCGAACACAAATTGCAGATGACGCTTCGTTGAAATTAGATTGTATGACTGAAACTCAACAACAGAATGTTGTGGTTGACTATTCTTCTATGTATAGCCATTCTTGTCATATAGCTTCAGAAAACGTGGCTCGGGTGCTCATGGCAAGATTTTACACAAACTCAGGGTTAATTAAGAGATGTTATGATGAGGATATGATGTAAGCCAATTTTGTTTATTGAAGTGGGTATTTAGGGAAAAACTAATTTAATTAAAACGTGCGTCAGTATGGATTTTTACGTAAATCCAAGAGTGTGGTAAACATGAGTTTTTTGATCTTATAATTGGTTTGTATAGATGTTTTTTTGTTTTTTATGGATTGCTTACTTCAATTTCAGAAAATGTTAGATGTTGCTCAGGCGATCTTGTTAACCAGTTAGGGTAAACTCAATGTTTTGGCTGTATTTTATAAAGTACCTTGTTTTTTTACCCTAAGGTTTGAGTTTGTGTTTAAGATGTATCGAAGGACTGGACCCTTTACGCGGTAATCAGTTATTGGCAGAGGATATTTCCAGCCGTTAAACAAACCCAGGTCTCGGATGTTTATATGTGTGTGACGTCGCTGTTTCTGGTTCCCACGATACAGGGTTTCCTAGTGTGGGGCCAGAAGCAATGTATGTGCCTATATGTAAATGTTTATGTTTATATTTATGTTGTTTTAGCGGCAACAGAAATACATCATCTGTGAAAATTTCATTTGTCTAACTATCACGGTTCCTGAGATACAGCCTGGTGACAGACGGACGGACAGCGGAGGCTTAGTAATAGGGTCCCGTTTTGCACCCTTCGGGTAAGGTGAAAAGGTCTCTTAGCCCTATATTCACCCCTATAGTATACCCCTTAATTCACGATGAGTTTTTGCTATATCCTACGATGAGCATCCAGCAATATCTAGTGCTTACCCTTTAAGTACAACCGTTACCTTTACGGAGAAAAAACAATGACAGGTAGGTATATCTACATATGTACTTATCTCGAAATACATCTTGATACCGGTAACAATGTCACATGCTGCCACCGCTCTAAGCCACAAGAAATGTTTACAAACTAACCCGAGCGCGAACCTTGATAGTTAAACTCACGACGATCATAAATCAACGTAACTAGTCATCGCTATTCACATACGAGAGAATCCGGAAAATGACGCTTCCACTTGGCACTGGACACATTCCCATAAACAAACAGCATGTACTATGTGGCAGACTACTGGCTACATTGAAGAGGCAAAATGTCAGAAGTTTGGGTAGGTAATCATCAAACCGTAGAAGAGTGAATTTCGCGAGCGCATTTTTTTCGCGGCGGGACTTAAAATCAGGGTGTAAAATGCGTGATTACTATGCCACTACATATTTCTTTGATGTTTACAGCCATAATTTTCAATGACTCTTTGCAACACATTGACAATATAAAATAAAATACCTAGCGTAAAATTTTGGTGGTGCGTCCAGAAACCGGATTGTTGGATATTTTTGACTCTCACAAAAAATTTGCACAATAAATAAAACAAAACTTCACAACTCTATTACACATGAATGGTGCTATCTAAGGATAGTTTTGTTTTTTATATTTGGCTTCGTAACTAATACATGATCTTGCTAAAGGTGCGTCCGCGCGTAAACAGAAATTTTGGTGGATTTTAGTGGTGCTCATAAAATATCTCCTAAATCGAATAAGACTGATTCCACCAATAATTGAAATGAGAGCTCTTACGTAACAGAGAAGGACATGTGCTATTTTTCCCGTTTTTCAACAAAAAATAGTTTATTGGTGTCGCGGGTTTTTATAAAATAAATCACCAAAATTGTAGATTGTCGATATTTTTTTATTTCTGTTTTTGAACCTTTAGTAAGACTATATTTTGATTGAAGACTGTGATTGGTAGAGATCAGGTACGTTTTATAATAAGATGGCAGTAACTACTACTCTAATTCTATTCTATCTGTCTTTTCTAATTCTTATTCTTAGTAACCTATTTCGCATTATTATTTTGAAACTGCCTTAGCTCCTGCTACTACGGCTCATAAAAAACACTCTAGAGCGTAGCCACTAGACTGCCTAGGAAGGACTGCCTAGGAAGTAGGACAAACACCATATTATTTTTATCATTTAAAGCTAAGCAAGAAACGGAATGACGTCTTTGCATCGTGCGCCATTTTGGTTATTCTTCGCTCACAAACGTATAATAAAATCGGCAATATGTGTTAATATTGCTTAAATATGGTATTTTAAACGATAGGACACTCCAATTTTTTTGCGTTTCGTTCACAGATATTTTCTTATTTTCATGAAAAAAATAATTTTCAGTAAAGCTATGCATTTCCTCACAAAAAGAAAAACACTTCGCTGAGATAAAATACCACCAGCTTTCTATTACAAACCTTATTATAATTAAAATAAGGGGGCACGATTAAAAAACCAACCCGATATGTCTTTAACGACTCGCTGAGCGTACGGCACAGACAATTTGTTTCTTCGGCTAAGGTTGCATATTTTAGCCGTTTGAGACCCTCGGCCGCTGCCGTCACAGTACCGGCCACGGCAGAGGTCACTGCTCCCGTTCCGTCAGGGGATGGGCGTCATTTCCTCACGCCAGCCTCTTGCCCTTGTCACGTGCCAGGCCACTCGGTGCGAGTATGGCCAGCACGCCACAGCTGGCAAGGGCACGACGGATGACGTCACTGAGGCTGGCATGGCGGGACTATCGGCCGGCGCTGCGCTGACAGGACAGGCCGTGGTGTCCGAGTTGGTCCACCCTGGCACCACAGCAGCAGCGATGGGGCTTGGAACTAAAAGAGTCAATCTGTTCAGATATATCGAGCGATATTCATATACAAACAGATTGACTCGTCTAGTTTGGTCCCGGCCTTCGTCTGCATGGAACTCAGAACGGAGAAGATTCTAATAGTGTAACAAAGTCAGCACAGCATATCTGATCTTCAAAATAGTATGCAAAATCCATACTTGAGATATGATTTAATGATGCAAGGTTAATCTTGATGACTCTCAAAACATAATCATTCAAGGTTATACGCGATCATTATAATGCACTACTAATAGATGATTGCTACTAAAATGCAGAACAGACAACGAGCAACTAGCCATTTTACTATCAATAAAACACTGTATGCCGTTGTTGGTAATAAATTCGGTAACAATCTACATGAATACATTTTATAAGAATAGCAACTTACTTGACGCAAATGCGCATTATTTTACATGTAAATCAAAACTAACAATCTTTACACTGTTTCTGTTCCCACACATAAATATCTGACGTCGGTTTAAAATAAGAATACTCTTTTGTTTAGTTATTTTGATTTAAGAATTATAAAATTAAAACAAACATGACCAGTGTTTTGTTTACCCACAGGCAGTATTGAGTCAGTCATTAATTGAACTTGACCGTAATCAAGATCGATCTTATTTGGACCGAAATCAAGACATAGATAGATTTCACGCATTGTTTTGTTATGATGTTAAATCTTGTTTACGTCCCTATTGCTAATGTAATAGGGAGTATTATTTATTGACTGGTGACGAACTAACGATTACTAAACGAGCCATACCAGAAAAACCTTCATTATTAGACGGATGACATGGAGGGACATATCATATTATGCCTATTATAAATTGACACATGCCAATTTTAGATAAGGTCAATTAGCATGACCTATATTAATATCAAGAACAAGATCTTCAGTCTTTGATTTGGCAAAAGCGCTAATGTAGTGAAATTAAGCAATTGATATTCATTGGGCTATAAATATATATGTTGTAAATAAGTGAACCACTTCAAATTGCATATAGAGTCTCCAGACCTGTAACTTCTGCCAAAATGGGAATTGAATGAGAGAGGCAACTTGTATTTACCTAGACAGTCCAGTAGTTTCAGTCCCACTCCTCCGAATAATGTTAGTTTTCCGGAATCTACGATTTCTGGAACTGAAAGCAAGTCACACAATCATCGCCGAAAAAAGATATTTATATATTCAAAGGTCAACGAGACGGCTGAGGCCGACCTTGTCAGCGTTTCTGTAAAAATAGACGCACATTACACGGCATAATAATTCAGGCGATTTTTTTGCGTCGTTATGTAGATTTTTCATATAGTAAACATCCGGTATTAAATTATGTGCTGATTATATTCATTCATATTCTTTATTGCACAGATAATATAACGTTACAGACAGTTAAAAGAAATGTTATAAGCAAAGTCGAGCTTATCTCTAAAAGGAGATTTCTTCCAGCAAACCTAAGCAAGACAGGAGAGTTAATGATACAGGAAAGTCCTGGTTCGCAATAAAACTCTATACATACAAATAAAATAAAAATATATACTTCAACTACATAAAATACAAGATATAGCATGCACATATATAAAATATAATAAATCATACATATACCTACATAGATATGGTACCTGATTATTACCAGTAGTTTCTGAAGGATTTATTACGCATAACTTTTATCATATTTATTATATGTATGCAACTACTGAACGGCTCAACCCATTCTAATAAAGATACGTCGTTAGATTCGTCTTGATGGCGCAAATGTCACTGGGTACAGAAAATAAAATCAAAAATGCTTTAAGGGCTGAACATAGGCCAATGGCATTGAGAATTAGACAAAGAAAACAAATACCCGTCGCATCGCGTCGAAGCAGACCGACGCATGCTCCCGCGCAGAGCCCCGCAGGGCAGCCCGAGCTCCGAGACCGAGAAAATTATAGAAAATATTACTAAACTCCTGTAATAATAACATTAAAAATAAAATAAAACAACCAAAAATTTTCCATTTTTTTACCTATTTTTGCGTGTAAATTTCATATAGGAAACTGATTTCGTCTCCGAGCGCTTGTTCATTTAGTTGAATAATAATGCATTGCGAAAAATATTTTTAAGTATTAAATATAGCAGATATCCAGTAATTTTAAAAGTCCATTCTTATCTCTAATAGACCTTTTATAGCATATATTTATCCTACATTATTATGTTGTCTAGTTTAGCCTAGAATTGAAGCTAAAGATGCATTTCTGGCCATATTTAATCCCTTAATGTGCGGGGTAAACAAAATTTTTTAAGACCCTCGAATGGGGTATCAAAATAAAAGTTGATTAAAAGCGAGTGCGGAAATATTTACTAATCTCACATTAATAAAAATACATAGTCAGGTCATAAGTTCTGTCACATGTGCAATATGAAATAATTTAGACATATTTATTATTTATGTAAACATTTATATAGCAAAATGAACTTAATAAAACATAGATTCTTATGGTAATAAAGTTTATTCAAAATGACCCCGCGATTTTGAATACAGGCCTTTATTCTGCGCGGCCAGTCGTCAATCGCAGCACGAACGAGGTCCATGTCAATATCGGCGGCTGCCTTAATCAAGGATGCCTTGAGTGACTCCAAATCAGGATGAGGCTTTGAGCAGGCCTTTTCCTCCAAGTGTTGCCATATCTTGTAATCTAACGGACTCAAATCTGGACTGGAGGAGGGCCAGTCTTCGTGCCGGATGAAGTCGATTTCACGCGCCGCCAGCCAGTCTTGTGTGCTTTTCGCTCTATGAGCTGGCGCAGAATCTTGTTGGAATACCCAGTACCTGTTATTAAACATGGTATGAGAAACAGGTTCCACAAGGTTCTTGAGGACTGTATTTGGATACACAACTGCATTCGTTTTTACGCCTTTCTCACAAAAATGTACCTCAGTTAAGCCCCAATAAGAGACTCCCAACCAAACCATGAGCGAGGATGGAAAATGACCTCGTTGGACACGCGGAATACGGTTGCTCGCTTCTTCACTGCTGTGTGCGTACACCTTATCATTTTGTTTGTTGTAGCTCTCTTCCACGGTGAAAATTTTTTCATCCGAAAAAAGAATTTCCCGATGCTTTTTTCCCGCGTACCACTTCAACAAAGCGCGGCATCTCTTCAGTCTCAGGTCCATTAAACGAGCGTCCAAACGATGTCCTGTTTTTCTTCGATATGCCCTAAGCCCTAAGTCTTCATTTAACACCCTTTTCACCGTGGAGGACCACGGTGGGGTTCAGATGGGGTTAAGCAGGAGCTTAACCCCATCTGAAGGGCCAACAGTTTCTGCTTACGTATGGGATTTCTTTGATTTCGCGCCTTCACAGCTTTTATCACTGTTGGAGTCCTAACAGAGCGAGGGCGACCACTTCTTGACTTGTCATCTACACTAGAGTCTTCATTGTATCGTTTTATGGTACGATAAACGAATCTTTTGGTTATATTCAAATTTTTCAGTAAGTCGAAAATCTGAATTGGCGCGTAACCGCAACGATGCAACGCAATAACTGCGACACGGTCTTCTTTAAGTGTCCACTCCATATTAAAAAATGAGGAAAATTCTAAAAAGTACACATTTTTATTTTCATGAAAAATTCGAAATTCGAATTCAATAAACTTTTTTGTGGCCAGCCTTATAAATTCAAAAGTTTTTATTGTGTGACAGAACTTATGACCTGACTGTGTACATACGCCTTAGTTTTAAACTAAGCTTTTTACACATTTGTCGTAACTCTATACTAATATACTAAAAAGCAGGTAATAAATGACATTATTTAAAAAACTAAAACAGCCCACTGCCGTACAAAAAAAAAACACAAAATAAGTAGATAAGACTTTTCAGAAATTTTTACCTTGAATGGAACCGTTACAAAAACAAATTTCATACAATTTCGAGGTTAAAACCGTGAATTTCACCAGCTGACTCAGCGACGTGGCATCCGCAACCAAAAGTGATTCAGCACTGAACTTGGAGATATATCGGGGACCCTACTCACATGATATCAAACACGGTCGACACTCTTTGCTTAAATAGATGTAGCGCCAATTTTGGATTGCGTACACTTTCTTTGTTGGTTTTATTATTGCTCTACATAATTAGTCAATACTCGCTATGTGTAGTTTGTCAGACAACAACGAACTCTTCAATTGCATCGAACAGCAGATCTGTCATAGTAGGTATAAACAAAGAGTGAATATTTTAAATCGAAACTTTCGGGAAACGTTATTTTAATTATAAAAGTGATCTATCAGTAAGAAAAAATAAAAAATTGCATAAGAAAGTCATTCGCCAAGTAGTGTTTTGTCATATAGAGTAAAATTTAGATGAGAAATCATAAAACTTAGGCGAATATATCAGCTACCACAGGTAAATATTAATGGATGTTATTTGTAGATTTTATTTTATTTTATTGGTCACATTAGGATAGCGAAAGATTTCCGCCCAGATTATTTCGGCCCAGAAATACGTTTATAGCTTTATATCTTTTACAATTTTTTCCATGAAATATCGATAGTGATGTGAAAAAATTATTATCGGTAAATTGTAGTAAGAAATCACAGTGCTATTGCAATGATTTATGAATCTTTTCCACAAAGTAATATTAATGTGTGAAATTTGATGTTGGATTAAATACTGCAATATTAATTTTAATTTATATATAGTAAAAAATCTCGCGGATCCAGCTGGACGACAAAAACACGCGCAAATTTTCAAGAAGATTTTACTGCAGAGTGATTTTATCAGTAAAAAATATTGCATACTGTTACAAACTAAAAAAAAATGGCGTTTCGGCCAGGGGAAACTAAAATTTATTTAATTTTTGTTTTTTAATGCTATACCTTTGCTCTCTTGTCTCGGAAAATGCGTAGAACGAGTTCATATAACATATGTCAACGGCAAAGTATGAAATCAGTACGAAAGTATAAAATAAGCTGTCAATGCATGAAAAACTCACTTTACATAGGCGTTCCATACAATAGCAGTGTAAGGATTTCGGTTTTATTGATAATAAGAACTGAAAATTCTGAATTGCAATCGAAATATTATCAGGGCAAAGTGGTGGGTCAGGGCAGGAGAAAGCGTCTCTTTAGAATTCGTGATATGTTGAATAAGTTGACATGTAAGAGAAAAAACATAAATATCTGACTAAATCCAATAAACTAAATGGAAAAGTGGATAATAGAGTACTTTTTGTTCATTGCATATTCATGTGCAAGTAAATATTACGTTTTTACATTATATGTTTTATTTTAATTCAAGGAATACATACAGTGACTCGCCTCGGTATAATATCGTATAATAAAGATAATTTGAGATATTACTTCACACATTGACTTAAGGGGCCTGCATTCTATACAATGCCTCAGCATTGTATAGAAAGCCTGGTTGTCATAATTTGCCGGTAACAGAAACACTGTTGCTTACTTGTGGTTAAGGGGTGTGGGAAAAAAATCAAAACACTTTTCAGATTAACTCGATTCGGTGTATCGTATCGAATAGAAGCTCCAAACCGAATAAATGTGAATTGGTTCCCAGGTGAGATAACTACACCAGCTATTTCTGTTTCACTTGCATTTGGAGCAGCGTGTGTGTGTGTGTGTGTGGTGTGTGTGTGCGTATGTGTGGGCGGCTGTAATTGGTTTCACCTTCGTATAAGGTGCAAGTAAATACTAATTGCAAGATAGTCATACCACGCTTCGACGTACATAAGACTTTAAATTCTGACAGGGGCTCAACTCTCTAATGGGAAACGCATGACAGTCAGTCTCCAAACACAAAAGGCACCATGGTCAAGTAGGGTTCTGACGACCGGCTTAGTCTAGCTGACGGTCCTGGGTTCGAATTCCGGTAAGGGCAATATTTGTGTGATGAGTATGAGTATTTATTTCTTAGTCTTGGATGCTTGTATTTAATTAAGTATTAGGTAATCTCTATAAAAATATATCGTCGTCTAGTACCCATAACATAAGCCTTTTTGAGCTTACTATGTGCCTAATTCGACTTGTATAAGATTGTCCTCTAATATTTATTTATTTATTTAAGTCAAATACGTCATTTTGCGCCCTTGGGAGCAATCGATATGTTACCGCTATGAATAAGGCCCAAGAATTTGGACTAACTACCAAGCTACCACATACATAGAGTTACGTGATTGGGTTATATATATATACGCTATCATTGTAGCGGAAATTCCTATCTAAATGAAAAGTGTAATGAACCTCAAGAATCTTAGTATTCCGAATAGTAATTCCGCAAGTTTATAAATTTCCTAGGAAATTTATATACTTCCTTCTAGATTATATTAGGCTAGGTTAGGTTAGGTTAGGTTAGGTTATGTTAGGTTAGGTTAGGTTAGGTTAGTATGTTTATAAACTTGCGGAGAAAAAATTAGGAAATTTATAAACTTACGGATCGTATTATTTTCCGGTGACACATACACACATTAATATATTGTACTGTAAACCTGTTACATCTACTCTTTAGAACAACAGTCTGTCTAAAACGAAATAAGTTTCTATGTTTACAAAATTTCGATATTGCTTTTCAATGCCAAATTGCCTCACCAACGTAAATAAAATGAGAAAATATTTAAAAATACTTTACACAAAAACTACTTATTGTTTTTTTTCTTTAGTTGGCGCGGCGGAGAGTTCTTAACATAGATTATTTACTGAAGTATTTTCGAGTGATTCTTAAAGCCAATATTATTTACTATTTTTCTTGCAAAATCTTTAATTACTATGCAAAATGATTGAATTTCAAATATGCAATACGATGAAGCACTCATTTAAGTAGCATTAAGTATTTAAAGATATTTTTTTCATTTGTCTGCAACATGAAACAAAAACATGTTTTATTGTAATGTGTCTGTCTCCCTTTAAAACTGACTTCCGACTATAAATCAAAAACTATGTTCCGATTTAAATGTTGAGGAGTTTATTTATTTCGTTTTCAAAGTATTTTAGTTGCAAAATAGTGTACTGTTACAAATATATGTTAAGATACTTATATACATTGCTACATTTATAGAAAAGTGATAATTTAACTACCTACCTACCTACCTACCAATAAGCCCGTTATGAGCTTGTTAATTTACCTGTCAATAAGTAAATAACTGAAGTAACTTCTTCCAACATTCTTTAGAACTTTACTGTATAATTTATTGCACCAAACAATAGACTACAGACAAATAAAAATGGCGAAGGCGAAAAAAAATCTACAAAGGCAACCTTGTCTATTGTATAACACTGATATTTTAATCTTTGGGGTCATAAATGCTTCTAAATAAGAGCCTGAAAGATACCATCCCACCGTGCAGCAGTGTTCTGAATTAGCACACATATGTTAGTGTTTGTTATGAAAATCTAATGTCGTAGTATTTTGGATGGGTGTAATAATTGGCGTTCCACAAGGTTCTATATTAGGGCCTTTCTTATTCCTGGTATATTAACGATCTGCCTTTCATGGTGGAGAAATTGACTGACGTAGTGTCGTTTGCTGATGATACTTCACTGGTCTTTAAAACTGAAAGACAAAAAGAAGATTTTGATGATGTTAATGGTGTATTGTCTTTAACCTTGAATTGGTTCACAATTAATAATGTATTTTATAGAAAAGAGCTTTTCGAGCAATTTATAATTTAAAACGCACGGACTCCTTAACCTCTCAAAATCCGAGGGGAGTTGGAACTGGTCCCGATTTTGAACCAAATGCCATGGTAATAAAATTTAAAACCTATACCGGAAAAGTATTCAAGAGGTTAAGAGAGCTTTTTAAAGAAATTGACATTTTAAATAACGGGACTGTATGAGTGGTTAACCTAACTCAATACAGACCTTGCTGTCAATTATTTTGTAATTATTTATTCCTGATTATTAATTATAATAATTAATTTTGTTATATTTGTATTAGTTAAGAACAACATATTTTTAAAAGAGATCTAAAAATCAATTTGTGGGAGTTTCTACGCCTCTCTTCTCCCACAGTGGTCCAATGTAGAGAAGGGGAAAAAAATTATGTTTGCTAAATATAGGTACGTGGGTCGGGCCACAAGTTTTGCCACAAACCGTAAACTTCGAATTTAGAACGTTATACGAACCTAAAAAAGTTATGGGTGTTCGAAATAAGAATATTATAGGTTTTCTATAATTTTCTTTATTTTCATAACTGGAGTGGACGTGAAAAGGCGATAGAGTCACGGCAATTTCATTGCATAGCTACGGTCACGCACCAACTGAGATGTTCAAGCTGCAGGGAAAAAAAAACATTGAGGTTCGGTTATCATACTATCAAACGATTCAGGGAAGATTCTAAATAAGAAGATAAGCAGAGGAGCAGCCGTCCTCATACTGTTCGGACTCCAGCAGTGATCAAAGCAGTGAAGGAACGAATACAAAGAAAGCCCGTTCGGAAGCAAAACTGTTGACTCTCCAGATGAATTTAAGTAGAACCACAGTTAAAAGGGTATTGAATGAAGACCTTTGACTACGAGATTTTTGGAAAAAAAATGCACATTTGCGTAACTCACGACTGAAGAAAATCAGGCGCTATAGAGTCTTGCTAAAGCGATATGCGGGAAAAAAATACCGCAAAATAATTTTCTCGGAAGAAAACATTTTTGATGTCGCGGAAAGCTTTAACAAACAGAATGATAAAATGTATGCGCATAACAGTAAAGAAGCGAGCAGACGTATCCCACGTGTTCAGCGTGGTCGCCATCCTTCGTCATTCATGGTTTGGCTTGTGGTTTCCTTTTTGGGCCCAACTGAGGTGTATTTTGTGAAAAAGGAGTTATGTACCAAAACACAGTTCTAACAAACCTCGTGGAACCTCTTTCACAGCAAATGTTCAAAAACAGATACTGGGAATTCCAGCAGGACTCTCCACCAGCTCATAAGGCAGAAAGCTTAATTAAATCCATTGGATTATAAAATTTAGCAGTACTTAGAGGAGAAGGTCTGCGTTAAACCACATTGCAATTTGGAGTTTCTCAAAGCATCCCTGATTAAAGCATTGGCTAATATTGACATGGATGGCATGCTTCTATCGATGACTGGCCGCGCAGAATAAAAGGCTTGTTTCGAAAATAAGGGAGGTAATTTTGAATAGTTTAAATGTCATTTAAATCTGTATTTTATAACCTTTCATTTTATATATAAATATTTGTATTACAGAGTTTTTTGTGTCATTTATTTCATTTATTGTATGTGACAAAACTTATGGCCCGACCTAGTAAATATCTACTGTAATAAAGAAATTTTAACTTTGAAATATAAAAAATGTAAAATGCTATGGATATCATAGATTTACTCTTGATTCATGTAGGGTATGCCTTCGTGAGTCAAAAATTATGACGAATCTGCTGATTGTACCAAAATCATAGCTTTTTATACAGATTTTAACCATCACGAATAGCAAAGCATCTCTTGTTGATGATATCTGAAGAGTTTCTGACGATTTGATGACCCCTGTGGCGCAGCGGTTGTGGCTCTGTCTACCATGCGAGAGATTTCGATCCCCGGCTGTGGGTAAAGAAAAGGAAAAAACCCCAGGTCTTGGATGTTTATATGTGAGTGACGTCGCTGTTTCTGGTACCCACGACACAGGGTATCCTATTGTGGGGCCAGAAGCAAGGTATGTGGATGTATGGAAATGTTTATGTTTTATGTTTGTGTGAGATAAATGAAACACTACACCAAAACGAAAATTTAACCTATTAGCCCTTGTAGATTATGATTGAAGCAATACAATATTTGTGCAAGGATATCTAAGCTACCTCCTTGCTAGTCAAAGACGTGGCTATGATATTATACTCTGGTTATATGGAAAGTAACATCACGTGTCAGAAAATGTGATCGATAATGCCACCGGACAGAAATCCATCAACGCTAACATATTTTATATATTATTTATTTATTATAAATACGGTTTAGTCATGATATTCTCAACAAACTCACTTCCGAAGAGGTAGAATGAATAAGCGTACCAATCACAAGATATTCACACAAAAAATTTAAAGTAAAAAAATATTTTTAAACAAAGCTTTTATTTAAATGCCTTAAAAAGGAGAAAATAAAATTCTGCTTCATTTTATCAGAGAGAAGGTTTTCTTTTCAACATAGGACTCTGAAATATATACACGCATTTTTTATCGTATTGTACACACCGTTCTTCGTCGTACCAACCGTAACTAAAAATCAAACCCGTATTTTGTTTATACATTACTCAATTAAAATGATATAAAAGCTTGTTGCGGAATTTACTTGTTTGTATATATAATTATGTACCTACTAACCTAGTCAATCTACACAAGTAAATCACGCAACAAGCTTTTATATCATTTTAATTGTGTAATTACGCACAGACGCACGAGTGATCCTGTAAGGTGTAATTTGGTGTTATACCGAATCTGATCTGATGGGTTAGGTAAACTAGAAAACTGTGAGGGGTTGTGTCTTTTTTATTACAGAGTTCCCCTGGCCACCTTCCAGCTCCAGCATCAGATCAGCTCTCTGTCATAAAAAATATTTTAGGATAAAATTTTTCGTCAAGACAAATCGAACGAGTCCAAACATGATGGGGTTGTGTCGTTTTATTACAGAGTTCCCCTGGCCACCTTCCGGCTCCAGCATCAGATCAGCTCCATGTCATAAAAAATATTCTAGGGCCAAAGTATTCGTCAAGTCGAATCGAACGAGCCCAAATTCGACGGGCTTGCGATGTTTTATGACAGAGTTCCCATGGCCGTCTTCCGTCTTCATCATCAGATCAGCTCCAAGTCAGAAAAATATTGCATTGTCATCCAACTTACATACGTATGCAAAATTTCAGCTCAATCGGATAACGGGAAGTGGGTCAAATTCAAGCCGACATTTTTGACGCGAACCATGATACCCACGTACAAACATACAGTGCAAATTAAATAAAAGCTTTTAAAAAGCATATGCGCTCGGAAATGGGACACATATATCAGAAGTTTTCGAGATTTAGTTAAAAAAATAAAATATTTCTACTTGAACAAAATACATCAAACTACATGTTCAAGGTAGATCATACCTAGTAATTTTATAATATATATATTTTTGAGTCTGTTAGTGAGGAACTTCAGGATTTATTATTTATAATTATACCTTAAGATGCGTGAGACAAATTGATACGTTTAAATATATTTATTACCCACCACTGATTTCAGTATCAGTCTATTTATTCATTGAGAATTTAAATTGTATGTGAAATTGCTAACAGACTTAAAAATTATAACAAATTCATTGCAAAACATATCCCGAACATTTGATTACAATATAACATAGTAATTAAAATCCTAGATATCTAAATTATTAAAATAATCATATGGAAATAAGATGTCAGTACTGTACACATGTGCAGTAATCCCCGCCAGTTTCTCCGAGAGCTCTTTATTCGTGGCGCCGAGTGTATACAGGTTGTATTTTATTTGGTATGTTCTCATTGCTGTGATGGAAAGTTGTATGTGCAACATGATATCAAAGTTTTTTGCATCTCGTGCCTTTGGAGTCACTCGTTAACTTAGGATTCTAACATCATTGTGTTTTTTTTTTCCATTGTACTCAACAATATACATACTTAGCGTTCCAAATGGTAAAAGTAAAATAATGAAAAAAATAGTCGTGCAGCACAGTACTTGTCATCGCAGAAGAACTCGTGCTCAGAACATTTGAATTCTACGGCAGAAATTAATAAATTGTCTTTTGGGTTCGCTGCAGTCGGATAAAAAGAAAAAAACCACGAAGCTTAGAAACGAAGAAATAAATAAATAAGAATTGTCTGTCTGGTCGCAAAGCCTATGCAGATGGACGAAGAATATTACATAAAACAAATAGCGCTTGTTTGGTTCGGGTTATTTCAAACAAAAACAAAACTGCTTGAATTAATAAAATATAGCTTTTTATTTGTCTAATTAACGTTATTTACTGTCAAACTCACAAATCACAACGCCACCTAAGAAGTTTCACTTCAAAAACATTTATTTTGCCTTTGAAGTAAACATGAAAATACATAAACAAATACACATGTTCAATAGGAAAGTATGTTGCTTAGTTTTAATGTTGTTATATCTCTGGTATACTTAATTAAGTCTTATGAATGATATGAATGAAACTTTATTTCACAAAAATCTTACGCTCTACACATACATCCCACAAAACCAAATGTACTTAAGTTGGTTTGTCTAGGGGTCTATGGGTTATGTCAGGAGTCACACTTCATATTAAGATTATCTTAACTTAAACATTAAGTATACATTGTCCTTACAATTATGGTCGAATATAATTTATAATGACATTTATAGGTAAATAGTTAAGTAGCTAAGTAAGAACTTTTAACTTTGATGTTTTTATAATAATATATGATTAGATAGGCCGATTGATTGATGATTTAGGTAGGCCATTACATTAGGTACTTTGGATATTATCTAAAAGGTAAGTTTTATATTTGACTGAAAATTTATTAATATTCTTCTCAAGTCTAATATGAGACGGCATTTCATTCATTAATCTAGAAATCTGTCTTTTTAGCATTCTACCACCGAAGTAGTTATTGTCTTTTGAAGTTTCAATTTTTTTGATTTGGAACCAACTGAAATGTAAACTACTGCTACGACTACGACGCGACATGCTACGAATTTGCTACGTACGCGTTACGAACATCGTAGCGGGGTCTGCGTTTTGATACAATATTGGGAGGGCTGCAGTTGTTTTATACGTAACTATAATCTAAATCTATAAACGTGTTATGTTTTGCTTATTCATAAACGTTTTTGAAAAGCCTAATTCCTCTATTTTACATGTAGGTTTGTCTTAAGGATTACCGTTGAATAATGTTTTCGATAAATAGTCCATATACATATGTATGACTAGAGCACTAAATAAATACACATTTGAAAAATCTTATCCGATTCATGTAAGTACACTAGTGCGGTGATACTCACAAACGTATTTATTACGAACTCGTTTTTAATAAATCATGGCCGCTAAATTAAACTGCAAAAATACGTAACTACCTATATACAATCGGCCGTCTGGTACGTATGTTATATATTGAAATGCGAGGAAAATAAGATAGTTTATTGCGAGTGAGGGGGACGAGGGTGGGCGGGGCGGAGGGGGGGCGCTCGGGCGGGCGCAAGGCGGGCGGGCGGCCAGCGACAGTGCGCGCCCGCCCAGCTCCGACACTCGACGTCGGCTCGTCAACGAAACAACTACATACACCGCTTTAATCAAACGATTTTATCGGTAAGCAATGTTCTAGTGTCCCACAAGAGCCGTGCCAAAAGTGTTAAAAAGCTGTGTCTAGTATTCCAGGCTGTAACGTATCGCGATCTCGCTCAAACTTGCGCACTCGTATTGGCGTCTCGCTCATCTGCTTCTCGGTTTTCTCGCGATCCGGACGTATTCGCGGGTGATTTGTCGACACAACCGATCTACGGTTATCTGGTAACTTTCGCTCTGCGGCACGTAAGTCTATCTATTCTGTGTCAACAAATCTATAATACACCAAGCAAAAAGATTCTAAGGAAGCGTGGATGTGCCTATGAAACTTTAAGAGACGAGAAGTTGGTTCCTGTTGGTGAAGTTACATAATTGTGTTTCCTCTGATAGTTTCATGTTACTGTAAAACAGATACATGTACGTATGAACCGAGTAACTTACAGCCCCGTGCGTGCTTCTCACCTAACTATTGTTACGATTTTTTGTCATAATGTTGTATAGCTATAACCTAGACTAGGTACTCTATCAACAAGTGTCAACGGACAAAGAGCCTCGTCATGTTCGCGTCAATCGTCAGCATCGTGGGCATCGACAGCTGACATCGATTACTCGATGCTGGAATGCCGTGAATCTGATCCGTGCGCGGGCGCACTATTTTCGGCCGCACTCACCGCGGGCCAAATTTGCGATCCCGCCAAACGAACGCACCGGAGTATTTCTGATGGCGTTTCACAATCACTGCTGTTGTTTCCAACACGCAACGAAACTACACATAGTTATTAAACCAGACTAAGCGATGTGGAAAACAGTGAATGAATCGAGGAAGTGACATTGGCCTTTGTTAGTAACCGCGAAGGAGACGTTGCTAAGGACATGGTTTATTGCCAAAAACAAACATATCCGGCTTTATCTTACACAAAAACTATGTGAACGGGTCAGAACACAAGTTCTTGGAAAAGCCATTGCTTGCAAAAGACACTTTGGTTTTTGTGCTCAACGTATCTTCGTTTTTTAAAATACCAAAAATAAAATCCTTCCGTATATGTAAATATCTGGAATACACCGGAGTTAAATCTAGATGGACACGAGTGAAATGCATTCCAGGCAATTGAAACCGTACAATCTAAGAAAACGGGCTTGAGAGATTGATGAATCGTGTCTGCTTCGGTAAATATAGCCTGCTCAATGACGCACAGAGAAAATTCGCAAAAGTAAATAGAATTCATGGTTGTGTACTGTGATTGGAGTTCTTACGTCATCGACGGCAGAAAAATATAGCGTGGGCGAAACCTGTAGCTAATTTACGAATGTTGGTACCCACCCATCTCCAGTTTGGCCAATATTATTCTTAACGGTTATTTTATTACTTCAGAATAATTTTGCTGCTGTCGGAAGTTCCACGCATGCTCAGTTACTATAAACATGTTACAGTGATTGAAAGTTCACTTGTACTGAAATTAAACAATTGTTTGTAAATAAAAGCTGTAATTGTAAATAAGGCTGAAATATCGACGTTCTAAACTACTATCCGCGGTATTAAGATTTTATATATATTATCAGAAGAATCTACACAAAACGAAATAACCCATAATTTTAAACAAATCACATAAAGCAATTAAAAGCAGTCGGAAGTATGCGGATGTTTTAATGGATACTTTGTTCAGCCGAATTTGAGTTTTTTTTGAACCGTTTTCTTTTCCGTGACTGCGATTTCAGTTCACTGCTCTACATAAACTTTGACATGTACTGCTTTTAAGAGTAGATTCGCATTCATAAACTGACATTAAAGGTACAATTTTTTTAGACAACCCAACCCGCAAGTCAGTCGTATAACTTAATCTTGTAGTGCTACAACGCTGTGTAAACGATTCATAACAGTGATGGCGGTGACCTTATGTTCTATAAAAGCGTTCAAGAACTCTGTTTTGCTCTATAAGCAGAAAGTGAAAATATGACCTATAAGAAAGTAATGTAACGTTTATAAAACTATTATTTGCAACCTTTATTGTTATATTGCTATAGCAATTCTAATGATACTAGTATAGAAGGATACTGCTCTATAGAAGTGATAACACATACCTCTATTCATCGTATTTGTGTTGTAATAGTTCCAAGTGTATTCCTATAGTGCTCTAGTTTTAACAATGATAAATACTCTACTACTGGACGATATAGTCTTATTGTATTTATTGAAATCATTTTTATAATATCTAGTGGGTTAGTAGATACGAAAACTCTATAATAGAGCAAGTTTGTGACATAGACAATAGTAAAAACACGCTTATGTGACACAACTGCACTATAATAGCACTAAAATGTATCTTATAGTTCAACTAATATCATGAATTTAATGACTTTTTTTGGTTTCTTATAGCACGTTTTGGTACTATAACAGAGTATCTATCACCTTTATAACAGGTAAAATGCACGTAAGGGGTAAACAATTAGTTATATGAAGACTATTATGCCCTATAATTATGATATTAAATTCTCTTTTAGAATAATATTTGGCCATTTTTATTCATGGAGAATTCAGGGGGTTCCGTCCCGTTTGGGTGTAGGTACTTCGTTCTTTCTTTTAAAATGGATAATAGAAATTGTAAAATATTTAAACGCAGAGGTGAAAAAACGCTATAAAAAAGCAATATGACACAATGAAAACATCGTAACGACAAGTACTATAATGGTGCTTGTGTTATAATTTGATAAATATTTTAGCTAAAACTCAAGCATTCTTGGCGGACACTTGAAATTTGTGGTAAACCATACCCTAATTCATCAATAAAACTGCGGTTGCACAACATTTCCAACAATATAGACGAATATCATTAGATAATTAGGTAATAATCCAAATCACCATATATATATATATATATATATATATATTTAACAAACACAACGAATTCTTGCAAACCTTGACGGAAAAGGTTCTATAAAGAGTCCTATTGAATCCAGTAGATCACTATTTTGAAACTTTCGATACTGCTATGTCGTTTCTAGAAAACTGATTGGTAATGTGTAACACTTCTACTGATTAGTTTATGCTACTGAACAGTGATATATTTTCGACACTTTCGAACAACTGTGACGTTCTTAAGGACGTTATAAGACAGACCAAATTCAGTGTTTTCCAAAACGTTCTAAGAGCTTTTATCGGACCACTTTTGGTTGCTTGGGGACATTTTCAATAGTAGTCGCAATGTCGTCTTGTATTTGTATCTACAAATTAAATGGAAACCATCAACACAGCGGAACATGAGTTAATTACATTTAAGTTAGGGATAGTTTACTTTATCCTTAAACCTCCATACTTTATTTTTCCTTCGGACGCAACTGACCGGTACGATTATAGTGCCGGCGCCAACTTTTAATGAAACTCGAAACAGTGAACGAATTTGAGCAACGCATCAAACACACGCTAATCGAGCCGAATCTTCACGACTTGTTAATGGCACCCCCCTCACGTAATCCACTGACACGCGGGGAAACTCACAGCAAGGCCGTGTGAAAACACAGAAATAGCCGGCGACGAACAGAACTGAACAGACATTCGTAAAAACGGCCGAATCCTCCGACATGCCTCGCGCCTGGCTCACAGCCAGACCTGGCCCAGGCGGCTATTCTCAGCTCTGCTGCTAACTCAACCCACGTCATTGCTCTATTTACGAGCCCCAGTACACTATTGTACTCAATTATGTCACCTGCACTATAGAAACGAAAACTCCCAAGGTTAATGTCTGGAGAAAAAGAGCGTAGTACCACTTTTGGCAGGCACTTGTGTTTTACTTTCGATTAGTCATCGACTCTGATTTTGTATTCAATGGGTTGTGTTTATTTACAGACCACGAGCACGACATAATCTGCCAAAATGTTTAAAAGTCATTTAGAAATGATCGGCAGAAATGAGTCGCCATCGAAGAAAGCCAGATTCTGGCAATCCTTCGTGAGATCTCTAAAAGGTAAGAACAACAATGCATACAAACTTGATATTTGTAAATAAAGGCTCTATGCCTTAACCATGCTAAAAATAAATCTTAACTTTGTCTGCCTTTTCGTATCGATTGTCAGTTAACGCATCCACATTTTGCTCAGTCACTAAGGTCTTTAGGTGGCTTCCTACATGGTTCACTAAAGCTTCCCTAGAGCAATTCCTCCTCTTTTTCCTTAATATACCATAACTGCATGAAGAATCCTCGGTTTTTAGATATTTATTATGTATGTGACGTCGTTGTTTCTGGTTACCACGATACCCCCCGACCCAGGTGTTAAACTTGAGGCTGTCCAAAGGCTTGTATACATGACGATTTGGTTGATCATCATCCACGTCCACCCCCAGGATCGGAAGACCTCAGGGCTGAAGAGAGGTATAGACCGACGCGCCGCAGCGTGTTCCCCGAGCTGTCGACCTCATGGCCGTACACCAAGTCGATCTACGACGATCCCGCACTCGCTGCTGACCGCATCACGGTACCCGGCTACCGGTACCTGCCCGTCCACCGCGAGACCTACGGGTACTCCCCGCGCAACATCTACGCGCACAACTATCCATCCCGCTCGCTGGATAGGTACAGGCCGAGTAAGTAAACTGTGATGAAACCTAACTGCAAAATATTTGCGCACGATCGATTTGTGATGATGGCAGTTTTTGGGGTCGAATTTGTGATTAAACACCTTTATGGCAGAGTATGTTTGCAAATCATACTCTGTAACTTCTAAATGTACTTTACATTAACTAAATTTTGACATTTTGGAGTAAATTTTCATGTTTTACACGGTCGCTTGAATATGACGATTTTTTGTAAATACAGAAACGTCAGAAATCGATCGGCAATACATAACATGCACACTTAAAAGTTCTCTTTCACACAAATTAATTTTGTTTTAGGCAAATGCTTTCTAAATTTTTACGACAAACTAAACTATACAGATTTCAGCTTTCAAGCATTATGTCGGAAATATATTTGCGTTGTAAATAAAATTATATAGAAATTGACACGTTATCATTGTTGTAATAAAATAACACACGCTTCTCTACGCTCTATACATATATATTGTATAATTATCATCAACAATACATCAAATTGATTGCTCAATGTCGTGAAGGAACATATAAATTAAAACAAACATAAGTCTAGATATACAATTGATTTCAACTATATATTTTGTAATTAAGGTTATTTCAAATGTTATTACCGTCTCACAATTACCATTAGCTGTTTTTAAAAGTTGCACATTTGTATGAAAGTTTTATATGAAATAAATATTAAAGAATTTGAATTATGCGTGAGCCCTGCCTAAAGCTCGAAGATTTGCCTAGAAATAATTTAACATTACATGGAGCCACACACATACACCACAAAATGACTATTAAAAATCAAGAAGATACTTATTAATTTTTTCAGTTAAATGGCAAGCCTACACAGAATTGATTAAATATAGTTAACGGTCGAACTTTGTAGTTCATATGTATATATTTTTTCCTAATTTGTCTAGAGCATTATGTCCTGAAATAGGGTATTATGCATACTTATTAATGCTTGCAAATCGCTAATAAATAATTGCATGTTTGAAGTTACTCATGTTAATTTAATTTGCTAGAAATCACCTCTACATAACATAAAACCACACATGTGTATTGTCCATGAATGTTAATTAAATTTGTAAATCTATACTTTATTCAAGTAGATACTTCTAATTATGTAAACAATGCCGATTCCGCAGGCAACAAACAAAACTAAAAAATACTCCGTGAAAAATAATCTATGGTTAGTTTTGACGCCTTAGGAATTTCTTAGGACTTTTGACTACTGTCAATCCATACATTTTTGTATTTACATAATAAAAGTTACTTGAATAATATTATAGTGAACTTATCAGTTCAATCTTCAAGCTTTACCAGGATACACCGATTTTATTGTTACCCTACCTAGCGTAATTATTGTATAGCCCTACATTTTCTGTCTTTTCATGGCAATCCCTTACATATTATGTACAATATCATCATGATGTGTCCTTTTGTTGCCATTAACAGACGACTTGTGGTCTCACTATCATTTCATGCTACCCTTCATTGGGAAATTCCAGAGGTGAGTTCTACCATTTGTACATTTTGTTTAACTTGTATTTTAATGCAAGTAACTTTTAGTCATATCGTGACTTCATAAATTATGAAAAACTAGCGCTTAGCTGAATGCTTGCTGCAACTACTAACATATTATTGTATCATTTGTTATTTTAGTACAGTTGCTAGTTTATGACAGATTTAGATTTTTTCGATGCACCGAGGGTTCCGCAAAAACGCTTTTTCTGTTAAGGAACTAAAAATTTACGATTTTCGGATTTTTACCCATATTTGTGCCAGACCTTGCTTCGTGCCAAATTTCGTGATTCTTGATCAACAGGAAGTACCCAATAGGTTTTGAATCCCTTGCGAGTATCAAGCAAATTAAGCAAAATTGTGACATAATCCTCAGTGAAGTGCGGTAATTGAGTGCGTTGACCTAAAAGTTTTATTTTTCACAACTTCAAGATACTAAGACTTGAGTAATGGACATTAAATTTAACTTGACACTTCAGAAAGTCAGAAATTTACAGTTGTCGAATTTTTCCCTTTATTTACTTGTATATCTCATGTTTTTAGGTCAACGGGAATTACCTAGTATCTAGAAAATTTATCGAAGTGGCTTAAGCGGCAGTATCTTTGTATTGCGTGCTAGAAGTTTTTTTTTTTACAGCTCTTAGTTTCACAGATTTGAGTAACTGATATTAATTTCAAATTAACATTTTTACGCGTTCCTGAGAAAAAGGGTCTTGACAGATAGATGGAGATTTTGGATGGATTTTTTCCTTTTAAGGTACGGAACCCTAAAAACGGCCACTGTTATCGCAGAATTAGATCTTAAAAATTATTTTTTCATCGTTATAGACATATCATTTACAATTAATATTTTAATGTCCACATTCTGGCTTAGTTATATTCCGGCAACTGTACCCCAAGAGAAGAGCGTGTAATCGATACCAAACAAAATTGGTGTTACAATCCTAGTTTGTACTTCCTTCCTTCTGTTCTCTACTAAACTGGTTTACCTAGAGGTGGATATTTAATCCAGTTTTATTTTTCCCAGCGCCTCTACAAACCTCCCGTAGGAACCGGATACCTATTTCAACTTCAAACTGCGATTTGTTTTTCTTTCCCTTTCTCGTGACATCGACGGAGAATACTCATTCTACGTCTCCTTCCACCAGTCTACCATGTACCGAGGCGCGGACACAGGAGCGTGGACCCCTTCGACGCGCACAAGGCCTGGCAGGAACATCTCGACAGGATGTCGGCCATTGACCGACTCTACCCCTCGCGGTACGGACTGTACCTCAAGGACCGCGCATACCCCATCACCGACCTGAGCACCCCCGTCTCATACAGCCCCCGCTCCTACCTGCCCAAGGACCACGGTCTGTTGAAGGGCATCGAATACGAACCCGACAACAAACCCCACTGGGGATCAGGTAAATACTAATCTAGGCTAAGCTACGATTGGGATTTCGGAGACCGCGCGCGTGGAAAACCGACTTTTCGGGCAGCGTGAGGTTTCCGGAATGCCAAAGGTTTAAGTTAGGATAAGGCAGCCATGGTTCCTTCTGTCGTGGGTTACTCGCGCGATGGTCTGCAGTGTTCCTCCGTGTCTCGGAATGACTGATTCGTGGAGTAAGCTCCGGGTCGAGGAGCCGTGGTGAAGAACTGACTCATGTTGGAAATCCAATCGGAAAAAATCTATAGAATATTCTCAGGAGGAGAAACTTTACAAATTCTTACAAGAATATTTTCTGTATGAGATAGGAAACATGAATTCAGATTATTGTAATTTTTAATGGATCAGCTTCCACCTGTTGGGTTCGATGTATGTCGAATTTTTTTTGTGTGGACAGCTGATCTGAAAATTGCTTGAACAATCTATTTAAATCAGATGGCATAAAATCTGGGTTGCTTTTTAGAGAAAATTCAATCTAATATTGAGTTAACAATTTGGTTGAATCTAGCTTTTAAAACGCAACCTAGAATTTACTCCAAAATGTAGAGTTAGTAAAAGTTCGGAGATTGTTCTTCGGATTCTTACTAAGTCGACATGTTTAGTTTTATAAGTTTTTAAAAATTCTATTACTTTACCTTAGTGCTTCATAAATATATGTTTTGTTATTCCTATCATTATTCGTCAATCTGAATTCAAAATTATTTTTGTACATAAATATGTTTGGTTTGGTTTGGCTGTCTTGTATCACATCACATAATACTATGCCTAGAATTATAACTTATCTTGATTGTAAAATACCCCAAGATACTATAGGTATAAATTTATTTCATCTCTATTTTCAAAAATGGTGCAATACCCAACCTTGATAACTATACCTACCTACCTTGATGTAACCTTTGTAAGATAATAGTAAATAACTTACATTTTTACGGAAATACAGAAAACAAAGTTACTACTGCAGATATTGCTGATTTCATTCTGAGTTTAGTCAATTTGATAACAAGACACCTACTAAAATAGATGCATAAAAATCCGTGACATGCTAGAAAATGAAATCAACGAAATCTGTAAATATCTATACATAAACGATATTCTACTTACGGTACAAATACTACCTTGACTAACAATGATGCAGATTTTTATATTAAATTGATAAAGACCACTCCCTGTGCGTTTTGATTTAGTAGTCTAGTAGTACCTACCTTTAGATATACCTATATTCCAGACTGGAATGAAAATACCTATTGTTAAATGTTATGAAAAACCGAAGTAAACCAAAACACCTACCTATTATTTACTGATATGTAAATCTTGTAGCACTACTCCATGGCGCATGCGATTGCATTGTACATTACCTACAACATCCCAGAATGCCGCACCTCGTTAGGCTAATTCCAAGTGACCTACGAATAAACCGATCATCGCCCACTTTTAAACATAAAACGTCAGTTCCATCAAACTTGCACCTCATTACAACTTTGAAACTGGTATTAAAATTGCCACGAAGGAGCGGACCGGGTCTCGCCGATCAGAGAAGATCCGTTTTTTGCCGAAGCCGAAAAGTGGGCCGGCATTGACCGATCGTTGCGCGAGATGAGCCAGTTGCGCGCGCGCTCCGAGACGAGGGCGCGGTCCGAGATGCGGGAACTGCGGGCCATGTCCGAGTCGCGGGCCTTGTCGCCCTTGCGCGGACTCTCACCCACGCCGGTGAAGCCGCGGATCAGCGAACCGCGCGACTGCGAGATCGCTTACGATGCTGATGGTAAGGGCAACACTACTTGCACGCTGTACCTTCGTCAGAACCCTTCTTGCGATCCTGGCCGTGGATGGAGCGCAGGCCCGTATTAAGACAATTCTATTTTGGGGCCCACAAGGACCTGCCTCGATATCAATACCATAGCGATAGCCTGGCCCGTGTGATCTTTAAATTTACAGTCCACTGTAATATTAAAGTTCGCTGAATCGTTGTTTCCCAGTCCAGGATCTAGACTAGATATTCCTCAAAAACCCTTGGCACTGAAAAAAAATGTTCAGTATGGTACTCGACTCTCTAAAGCATCTTCTTCGCGCCTTGTTCTCGTAGTTTGTGTTTCCCCTTGTTTTGTGTGAAAACGATCTCAAGACATCAATTCACAAAATTGTCTTTACTGTAGTCTCGATATGTTTATTCTTATAAAAAATCTGATAATTTCGATCCATCAAGTGTACGTACGATGTTCCATTTTATTTTTCATCCTGTAACATTCCTCAGCGTGGAAAAGGCATGAACTAAAAATTACGATATGTCACGGAAGCATGTTGGTTGTCTAGGCTTGCATATCATTATGAAAATAATCTGGCATAATTACTCTCATAGATTTTAATAAGTATGTACATACGTACTTACATCATTCCATGAAATTGCTTCAGCTAATGTATCGTTTCAGCTAATGTCATTAACTGTTATAACTTCAACTTCACCCACGCACGAGCATTCAACGGCTGTACTGAACGCTTTTCGAACTCTGCTTACTGGGCGATGACGAAGTACAGCTTCCCAAGTGTTGTCCCTGACTAATCAGTTCTGGGCATCAGGTGTCCCGCTGTACAGTGCCGGGGGCAGGCGCCGGCCTTGGGTCAACATTTTCAACCCGAGTCCGTACCTGCCCATCTCTTCGATCACGCGGGACCCCTTCTGGTACGACACGATCCCTGAGCTGAGGCCCCTCCAGAGATGGGAGCGGAGCCCGTTCATCCGCGATCGTGAATCGTACGCGCGCAACTCCTACCTCTCGCCAGTCAAACGAAACTACGTGTGGGACAAACACCCGATCAGACCTCTCGGTTAGTATTTGTGGATGAGGTTGATGTGGTTATTCTACTGGATACAGAGTGTTGGTTGAGGAAGGTGTATAGTGGAGAAGGGATGATAGGCATGGCGTATTGTAACAGGTGTAGCCTTATTCCAAGAATTGATAGAGCACCACTTTTATTAAACAAGTGCCACCTTGAAGCAAAGTTGTTCTGACTTTCCGTCATCAATTATAGATAATAATTACCCCTACGAAATAACTACACCTCTCCAATTATAGATGTAGAGATGGTGTAAGTAAGTATGCATCTGCTAAATTATGATCCGGTCTCTTCTTTAATCGAACATTTGACTCAACGCTCTGTATCTTTAATTAACTATGAAGGAGCTAATATAATACAATTTCTGATCGTGGCAGATCTAATGCTAGAAGACACGTTCTCGGGGTACTCCAGTAGCCGACCACATCCATACTCGCGTATTCTATAGAGTCTGACTAAAGATGGTCCATATCTACAACAACAAGCAGGTATACTGATACCCTTGAATGTTGAACACCTTTGTAATTTTTCCTACGTTTTTGTGTTTTAGTATTGCGATGTTAGTCCCATGAGTAAATATCATTGTTTCTATACTTCCTCAGAAATGTATAAGTCAATGTTGTATGTCGTCTTCTGAACACATTTTTCTCCCGTTAGTTCGGACTTATAGATATTTCCCATGTGTACCTGATTTTATCTGGACCACTGTTACAAGTTTCGAGGTGATAGATTCATACATTGGATAGATTCATTCATACATTACATAATCTCGATTCGCGATGAATGACTCTGTCTGTACCTTTCATGTGACGAGTGGTGTGACTGGCATTCCACTTTTCGACAAATCCGCACAAAATAAACCAAAAGTGGAACAGCCTAGTTCTAATCGACTGTGTCTAACTTTCTGAGAGAAATTAAATAATGAATAATAGTAGTATCTACCTAACTTAGTGTCTAGAGTATTTTTAATCTTCAATTATCATTATCAACAAGGCAATATTAGCCGTTGCATCCCTCTTAGAACCTAAAATTAGTGCAGAAGCATGATTATTATAACAAAAATACTTAGAATAGAAAAGATAGAATTTAAAATACCAATGTTTAAATGTCATCGAAATAATTAAGCGTATCAGAACACAGCATATCACACTATAGCACATTTTATTACATATAGATCTACTCGTATTACAGATAACCTTAGTTGAACTCAGTTTGAGATGATTTAGCTTGTTAATTATTTTCGCGGAGTGTTGACAAAGAAGACTGTACTTGCAGAAATCAGATTTATTTGGTTTATCTATACTACTAGACTTATTAATTAATCTCACTCTAATCTAAACAATATCTATTAGACACGGTTTTCATTTCAGGCCTAATTTCCTAATAAAAAGTAGCTACAGTATCTAAGTATTAGCAGAATCAAAGGTATCAAGCAGTTTTAGCATTTCTTAAGAATCTAAATGACGAAATATTATTAAGAGACAGGCATTACTTATATATAAATCAATATTTCATAAATATCCTCCCTACTCATATCTACTCCACAGCTCAAACTAAGTTCCATCCTTAAGGTGTTACGTGGTTCTACATAGACAACTAATAAACTTGATTGATTTCAGCTGCTGCTCACTAAATGGGGCCGACATCGAAGTCACATTAAACTTACAACTTAAAACTTAATTTAAATTAATTTATTTATTTTATATGCGACATTTAAACATATACCTGTTAAACATTGACTATGTTAAAATTATAATCTAAAATTACACAAAACGAAAATTAAAACATATTTTTGATATAAAAATACGATTTTATTGAAGAATTTTCACATAAGATCTCAAAGACTGCAATAACATAGTCACTGCCATTTAATTCAGCAAGTGAAATTACTTATTATTATGTTACGAGAAGTTATTGTTTTTATCATACTTGACCTTTTTATGTATTAAAATGAAAGGAACAAAAAAAAAATATAATATCTAAACCGACTTTAGTTGTTTTTTTATTCATCTATTGTGTCCTTTTACTTCCTAATATCGACCAGTTTCAAATCCCGAATGAGCGAAAAACCAGTCTTTGAGTGTCATAATTTGTGACGGGGTCGACAATGGTTAGGCGTAAAGTCCCAAGCTAAAGCGTATTCTAGTGTGGGGCCAGAGACAATTTAAGTATGATCTGCCTGTGCCTGTGCTTGTATGAGTACCTACCATATACCATAGTATATATAAGCTCTCTACCTACCAATCTGTTCAGTGGTTTTGATAATCCATACATCTATCCTCAGTGTTTGACTTCTCGTTAATGGTAATTGGACATTAGGATACCTATTCTGCCGTTTCATTAGATTATCAAAAAAAAAACATCTAAAAATGTCTTTGTTTAAAAAGAAATATTACAATGTTTAATATTAGGTACTTCAATGACGGGACTGTATGGAGCTAACCTTACTCAACATAGTACTCGCTGTTAATAATTTTGTAATTATTAGTATATTCCTGCTTATTAGTTATAAATAATCAATATTGTAATATTTGTATTAGTTAAACACAACCTATTTTTAAAAAGATCTAAAAATCTATCTGTGGGAGTTTCCTCGCCCTTCTTCTCCCACAGTGGTCAAATGTAGAGAAGAGGCAATAAATGTCGTTTGCTAAGTATATGTAAATATCTTCAGTGATAACTAAATGTTGACTTGGACTTCACTTAACTCTAATGAAAAGACTTGCTAAAAGTTGCTAAAAACATCACGTGATTAATATACGGCTCCTTATGTAGCCAACCTTCATTGCAAAGATCCTCGCACATCGCTCATGGACATGTGAACACCCTATTATTATAAGCCTGAGACAGAGCCCAGTTTGTATCAAACCGAACCTATCTACTTCAGCCCATCATCACGGGACGGGACTTAAGGTCATCGGCGTCCAATTGAGTCAACTGCGCAGAATCATTTTAATGCTTAAGCGGTCATAAAAATTGTATGATTAGTTATTTATCTGTTGGTCACCAAATCGCCTATGGAAACACCATTGTAACTTTCTACTGCACTCTAAGTACACTGTCACACACACAATCACTACTCCTGACACATTCACGCACTCAAATAACCACCTTATTTCCCACCCCTTATAACAACCAAGTCAACAAGTACCCCCCCAACCATTACTAAACTCTCTCATTACTATTGTCTTTGTTCTATCTTTCCTCCTTTCTATTCGATTCTAAACTTACTATTTATTACCAAAATATTCGTGGATTGAGATCTAAATTACACCACCTTTACCGTAAAATTTTGAGCTAAGACTTTGATATCATTTCAATTACAGAAACCTGGCTGATTGAGAGCATTTTAGACACAGATATATGCGACAGTAGATTTGACGTTTTCAGACTGGATAGAGACCGCAGTCTCCGTGGTAAGCAGGACGGTGGTGGCGTTATGGTCTTAGTCCGTCGCACGCTGGAGGCAAGAGCTCGCCACGAGTGGTCCCAGGCAGGCGTGGTACGCAGGGTAATTATGAGGAAGTACATAAGATACTCTCGGGGATTGACTGGGATAACTCATTTGCGCACCAGACTTGGAAAATGCAATATTAACTTTTTAACATTCTTAAAAACAGTATAACTAAATGTATACCTCTGACAACCGTTATAAAGCGTACCCCGTAAAAAGTGTACCCGTAAAAGTGTAACTAACCAGTTTGGTACAGCACACCACTGATCAAAATCATACAAGAGAAAAGTAGAGCTCATTCTAAATGGAAGGGGTATGGAAATCCCCGCGACTACGACGATTTTTTATTGCTATGGAGTCGCCATAAATCCGTTCTTGATCAATGTTACAATAAGTACATCACATCTATGCAAGAAAATATAAAGTCCAATCCTAAACAACTCTGGTCCTATGTCAGAGCACGTCGTGGTTGTTCAGCCTACCCGAAGAAATTTGGATACAAGAATGGCAGTTATGAAAAGGGTGAAGATATCACTACTGGGTTTAACCAATTTTTCGCATCTGTATTTATCGAACCCGCACCCAGATACGATCACTTAGAGTTGAACCCTCCTCACTGTGAGGATGGTAGTATTGTCAGTACATTAGAACTCTCAGCAGATTCTGTAGAAAATTATTTGGCATCCTTGGATCCTAATGGTGGAGCTGGAAGTGACGGGATTCCCCCATATTTTATTTTTAGATGCGCCAAGAGCCCGTCCATACCACTTAACATTTTATTTAACGGTAACCCTTGCTAACGGTATATTCCCGATAAAATGGAAAGAAGCTCTTGTGGTACCCATACATAAAAAGGATTCTAAATATACTAATTCCGAACTATCGCTCCATCTCAATTTTGAACATATTCGGAAAGATTCTTGAGAAAATGATTATTTATTAACAAGAATACCTCCACAATAACATGGCTTCCTGAAGGGCCGTTCCACCGTGTCGAATCTTGCAGATATTTTCAATCACGTCCTCCGCTCAATGGATGGAGGGGTGCAGGTTGACGTGGTTTACATAGATTTTGAAAAGGCATTCGATCGTGTGGACCACGTCATACTACTTCGTAAGCTCTATAGATTGGGTCTGCGTGGAGACATTTATAGGTGGGTGACATCCTATGTAACCAACAGATGCCAAGCGGTAGTACTGGGAGGCTTCAGATCTGACTATGTCAACGTCCCCTCTGGTGTATCCCAGGGATCACATTCGGGTCCTGTATTCTACAACGCATACCTATACGACATATCACAGCATTCCATAGTTGTCAATTTCTAATGTACGCGGACGATAAAAAGATCTTTACCGGAATACGTAATGGGAATGATTGTATTGGAATGCAGGAAGATTTGAACCGGCTTTCCGAGTACTATGTAAAAATCGAATTAAAGTCAATATTTCCAAGTGCCTTCAGATTTCCTTTACTCGTAGTCCGAAACCAATTGTACATGCGTATACTTTCAAGGATCAGGCTATCGCACGCGTGAATACTGTTCGTGACTTGGGCGTCACTCTTGACGCAAAATTAACATTTGACCAACACATAGACGATATCTCTAATCGCGCTTTCAGAAACTTGGGATTTATCTATTGAACATGTGCTGCGCCAGCGTTGTTTAGTGTCCTCAGTATATTAGACACAAGGAACGAATAGAGCGCATTCAAAAGTCTTTTGTAAGATTACTTACTTACCAAACGCAGAGGACAAGACTACTATTCTTCGTGCTTTCATCACCCTATAATGAATCTTGAGGATTGTCGAATGGCTCTTGATATGTCTGTCCTGCATGATATACTGAGCGGCGGTATCGATAGTCCTAATCTTGTTGAAATAGATGGCTACCGCGCTACTACCACACGCACCACACGCCATTCAGCAAATCTTCTATTTTACTCACCTCGCGTAAATACCAACTACGCCCAGAACTCCCCTATTATCCGCATTATGAATTTATAATAAACGATTTAGTTGTGTTGACCCTTTTGACTGCACTAAAAATACATTCAAAAGTCGCAAAGGTACTTAATAATTAAGCATATAATTTACTTTACTACTGTTCCCCACCTTAATTTGCCTTTCTAGCACAAACACACCTTCACACACACATACACACCCTCACATACACCTACAAACGCACTCACCCTCACACATACACACACCATGAAATAAGTATGCGACCCAACATTTCAGGTTCGCTTAAAAACATCAAGCAAAATTGTAATGTTTTCTGATGAAATTGGAAGAAACTTAGGCATATCATTGATTAACTTGGGACACTCAGTCATAAATATCTATTTACCAAACTCCAGTTTTCATGATGTTATTCAAAAAATAACAAAGACACCTTTAGAAATTCATAACAATATTTTTTTCAAGATATAGTTTTGAGTGGTTGCACTGCTATGTGCACATAGCTGCGACAACAAAAGGGCTCAGACTCAGCATAGTGTCATAGGAAATCATGTGACGCTGGTTTTCAGTCTAGGACCCAAAATTACAGTTGAATTTAAAGAAAAATAATGTCACCAGGTGGCAGGTGTAGGAAGATAAACAACGTAAACACTAAAGCTGAATATGTAAGCAAATCAAACAAATAAAAATAAAAAAAAAACGTCAATTCAGAAAAAAAATGGAAATATGAATTGTATTACGGATTAATGAATAAATGAATATTTGGATTTTTATTGTATTGAATAATAATGTCACATTGAATTAATTAATAATGTCGTAATGAATTGAAATGACGTATACAACGAAATATATATATATATATATATATACTACTCAAAAGAAAATAAGGGCCACTTACATATTTCTGTTTTTGAATAAATTTTTAGATGTAAACTAATTAATAAGTGACTAATTAATGATGTCCGGCCTCCTTCAGTATCCAACCTCTTTAATGCTGGTGTTTAAGTCTTACAGCTGGCCAGAAATTGAAGCAAATAAAAAAAAACTAGTTTCAGGTCAAATTCCTTTCAGATGGAATCACAATTTTATTCTGTTAAAAAACTATTTCTGTCCATCTTTTGCTTCTTTTAACATCTTTTGTTAATAATGCCACGTCAACGAAGGCATATGGATACCAATACTGCCACCAGAGCCGTTACATTGATTGCTGAAGGTCATTCACAGCGGTCTGTAGCTTTTTCGTTGGGTTTCTCTCGCCGAGCCATCCACAATGTGTGGGATCGGTTCCAAGAGACTGGCAGTGTTGCAAGAAGGCCTGGATCGGGCAGGGTGCGAGCGACTACGGCACAAGAGGATCGCTACATCCGATTGAGTGCCCGTCGAGAGCGCTCTGTGACGGCACGTAAGTTACAAAATCGCGTACGGTTGACAACGGGGACTCGTGTTAGTGACCAAACGATACGTAATCGACTGCATGAAGACCAGCAAAGGTCCAGACGCCGAGTAGTACGAATTCCTTTATCTAGGGTTCAACGTGGAAATCGTTTAAGTTTTTGCCGCGAACATTCAGATTGGAGCATGAATCAATGGGGTATGGTGCTCTTCACAGATGAGTGTAAAGTGAAGCTTTGTAGTGATGATCGGCGGATTAGAGATGGAGACGACAGGGTGAGAGATTTTCCGATGTCTGCATCAAGGAAATTGACCGCTTTGGAGGTCCTAGTGTGATAGTTTGGGCTGGGATTAGCTTACAAGGCAAAACGGAGCTGGTTTTCTTAAATCAAGGCACAGTAACTGCACAACGTTACATCGATGAAGTCATCAGGCCTCATGTGATTCCATTCTCACAGAGAGTGGGGCCAGGGTTCTGGTTAATGCATGACAATGCCCGCCCACACACAGCTCGGGCCACTCAGACTGTACTGGATGACTCCCATATTCGTGTCCTACCATGGCCAGCGTATAGTCCGGATTTAAATCCAATAGAGCATATGTGGGACCAATTAAAACGAAGGGTTAGGGAGCATGAGCAAGAGGTTCACAACCAGCAACAGCTTATGGATGCTCTGAAACGTGCGTGGGAAGAGATACCTGATGAAAACATCAGAAACTTAATCGAGAGTATGCATTCAAGACTCCAGGAGTGTGAAAACAGGAGAGGAGGACACACCCGTTACTAAACCATTAAAAAAAACAGCTTGTGTCAGTTTTTATTTTGTTTTGCAAAGAGTTTCAGTTTAGATATTGCTGTTGACAATGGACTAATTTCATGTTAATTGAAATAAGTGAAACAATTGACTACACAATTAAATGGTTATTAGCATAAGTTAAAACAAAAGCCTTGTTACATGTTATTTTAATAAATATACATTACTGTTTACTATATTTTTCACGTAGCAATCAAAATACTTAGTGGCCCCTATTTTCTTTTGAGTAGTATATATTATAACACATTGCGGTATCGGGACAAATTTCGGGTGGTACGTAGAACGCAGTACGCAGTGCTTTGTCATGGCAGCTTCAGGTATCTTGCTTTTGTTGTAACAATATCCTTTCTCGAATTAATTTTTTGAATCTAATTTTGATTTGAGCTGTTGCAGTGGAGGGGGTATATTATTCTAACATTTTGTGGCAAGATACCTGAAGCTACCACGAAATGCCGCAGTCCCGTGGCGGGGGACGGACAAGACGCTGGTGGTCGTTCTAGTGTTGTGGTGGCGCGAGGTTCTCCAGGACAGTTTTTCAAAAAGGCATTCAGGCTTACCAGTATTTATGACCCCGAACAAAAGAGTTGAAAAATAAAGTTCATGTCTTTCCGTCATTTTCAACATATCAGCACTGTTGAAGTACGGTGTTACATGTGTACGCGGAGGGATGTTGAAACAGTACCCAGCGCAGGCATTTTGTACCCGTTGTATCAACCTCTCAGTACGTTTGTACAGGCATTGGCCGTACACCAACAGGCCATAGTTAATTTTAGAGAGCACCAGAGATTCGCGCAACCTGACTCGCATATCGACATTAAGAAATCTTCGTACAAACCACTCTTTCTGAGGTTACCTTATCATTAACAAAAATATGGTCGAGGCAGGAGTTACGTCTTGTTGGTTTGTTTATGGCTGGTACAAGTCCATGTTCTGACGTTAGGCACACATTCCAAATTCCAAATGTCATTATTACTGTAGATATTTACATATACTTAGCAATCGTCATTTTTTCCCACTTCTCTACATTGGACCACTGTGGGAGAAGGGCGTAGAAACTCCCACAGATTGATTTTTAGATCTCTTTTAAAAATTGCTTATATGCTTAACTAATACAAATTATCATTATCATAATTAATAAGCTGGAATAAATAATTACAATAGTAGTTTATGTGACTGCTACATAATGGAGGGCATTAATGCTCGTTTCATAATAATATCACTCGAGAGTTTTAATGCCTAATTATGTACAGTTACATACACTAGTTTATCTACACACATATCATAAGCTCTCTTTGATGTGTCCAAGAACCGCATGTTTGACCGGCATTGTGGCTCTGCAGTTGTTTAGCTTGTTCTGTAGCACCAACTTCGGGCATCGGCGTTCGAAATTTGAATGTAAGTACCAACTTCACAGACAAACTATGGGCGGCATGCAGGCGGGCGTCGGCGTTCGAAATTTTAATGTCATAATGTGTAGAAAAATTACACATTATGGTCATAATGTGTAATTTTTCAGATAAGAAATGAGTTTTTACCAAGTAGTTTAACATTATGCTGATCGTAACGTGCGGGTTTTGTACGCAGTAAAGAGGGTTTATGATACGTGTGTAGATAAAATTATTAACAGCAAGGTCTGTATTGAGCCAGATTAACCCCATACAGTCCCATTACAAGTATTCGGATTGGCTGTGGGAATTTAAGTCAGGCATGATATCGATGTCTATACTTATCTCCTGCGAGAACAAGGCATTTGTCGGATTTTATGTTTGGAAGAGTCGTGTCTAGGGAATTTTTTATAATAATACCTATAATAATACCTTGAACACTCTCACACACATTGTTCTAGCCCCAAACTAGGATTCCCTGTATCTTAGGTACTAGACAACGATACACATACTTATATAGATAAATATTATACTTAGATAGATAAACAACCAGGACTAGGGTACAAACATCCGTTCTCATCATACAAATATTTGCCCCCACCGGGACTTGAACCCGGGACCCTTGGCTTCGTAGGCAGGGTCACTGCCGACTCGGCCATTCGGGTCGTTTGAACACGGAAGTTACTCGTGTCTTTGAAGGATGGTGACCGGAATATGCCTAGAACCGTGAGTTTATTTGATATATCAATAGTTATGCAGTTAGCGTCACGTAGTTCAGGAGGCTGATTCATTGCTGCGTTCCAGCTGGATCTGACATATATGACCACACCTCCTGCCTTGTTAATAAATTTTCTAGAGCGATAAGATGTTTAACCGTCAAGCAGACCCACTATAGTTCCTTCCTGTAACCAGAATTCAGTGAGGACAATGACGTCAAATTTTATATTAATTCTATTCAAAATAAGTAAGAATTGGTCAAAGTTATGCGATATACTTCGGATATTGTAAGTAAGGATATTAAGACTAAAACCTTTAAGCATACTCTCACATATTTCTAGTTTGTCTACTGCAGTGCAACTTCTTTCATACATGTTTTCCAGGTCTTTCTTTATTTTATTTAGCTCCGTATATGTGTCAGTAAGATAATTTGCTTTGGTAGATTTAAGATGAAGTGCAAAATGTAGCTGGAAGGGTGTGAGACATGTGAAAAGTTGGAGTTACAATTTCCTATCGGTATCAAAGTTGACATTATGAAGCTGAAGATCTTGAAGACAATTGTGTAATATATGGATAATATGATAATAAATAGATAAATATGGTGTTTTTCTATAGGGAGTTAGCATTATTTTACACTTATCTTTGATGGAGAGAGCGAGCGTTCCAGGCGTTGAAGTTATTTTCTGGTGGAGATGCGATGGACTGATAAGGCTCAGTCATGTCGTACACAGCTGGTTCAATTTTTTCATCCAGGTCGCGGTAGCTTCTGATGAAGATTGCTGGTTTATTCTCTGCTTTACGGAGTAAGACTCCACCGTCTCGAGTCCAACAGAATATATACTAGTATTGTTTCGCGCGACTTCTGGATTCTCGTAAAAGCAGCCGATTCATCTTAGTGAGTCTTTCATTTATGAATACATGGTCGGAAGTCCCCGGGACGATGTCCGCTGATGTTAGGCCTTTCCTTGTAGTAGCAGCCTTCAACAACTCGTCTCTTTTTGCTCTTCGGAGCAGTCGAACCTCTATTGATCTATGACGTTTTTCTTTTGATTTTGCAGTACGACGGGGGCCAACCCGTTTTACGTCGTCGAGTTCAAGTTCTGTTAGTTGAACTCCTACTTTGTTTGCTGTTACGAGGACGACATGAAATAAGTTTTCGTTGTTGGTTACCGGAATGCCCAGTATTTCTAATTCATTTCTGATAGACTGTTGAGCCTTGGTGTTGATGACTTCCTGCATCTGTTCCATATCTGCATTGAGATCTACTATCTTCTGGGCTTGAGACTTGACTAGTTGCTACAGGTGGTCAAGCCGGGCGAGCCTCGCTGAGACATCATCGAGTTGTGTCTTCATGCCGCTCATCTCGACTCTTAGACCTCTTATTTCTTGCGCTAACGATGAAAGCTCCGTTGTAAGTAGATCAGGACTTTTTCCCCACTGGTATTGGCCTGTAGGTGCCGCGATGCGTGTTCACATTCTCAGATCCGGTAGATGTAGTTACTTGATTACGAACTGGCGTGTTAGAATTGTCTGTTTTGGGAATCTTGGACTTAAATGTAGGACATAACCAGCTGTTTAGAAAGGTTTCTTCAATGATTTGAATTCTTCGGGATTCAAATCCATCAGACATGCGAGGTCATAGTGCTTTTTGCAGACTGTGAAGGTCAATAATTCATTGCCGTATATTTGAATGTTACATGCGCCACAGTTTTGAAGTGAATCCGAGCCTTGGTCCGCTCAAAAAGCACGATCTTTCGGACTGTGTATAGCGCTGGCGCTTCGAAGCGCCGTGGTCACATTGCAGTTGGAGTGAGGGGTTGCGGTAGATAGGTCACGCTTGAGTGGGACAAGAATAGTAGCGGAGAAGCAGCGTTCGGCGCCGATTTAATTTTGTTATAATTATATAAATTGGCTTCTTACTGGCCTTCCACGGGACATCAGGGGTTAAAGTGCGCTCCCTCTTGTATGGGTGCAATTCTTTGCCGTGTTGGTGGGTTATTACGAATACAAAAGTGACTTATTTAGATTTATGAGGGATAATTAGTGGAGCGGATCGCAGAACACGTTTTTGTTACTCAGAATATGGTGCGCGGATCAGATAACGAACGAGGCTCTGGCGACCGAGCATATGGCGGCATAACCATTCACCCAACCAGGGAACTGGAAAGCAGAGGAGGTTTCAACGTACCTACAGTAGTAGGGATGGTATGGAGTGAATAGTTTAAAAAAAATAAAATTTTGTTTACAAAGTTATTGGTGCGGCTACTTTCATACTCCATGTACGTAACCTTGAAACTGGACACCACCCATCCTGTTTATGTCAGCGATCGCAGTCGTATTATCAATACGCATGAGTATTTGACAGTTGTATCGGTCTTGCGCAAACACTTTGAGGGCAAAAAATGCAGCTAAGAGTTCAAGATAGTTGATATGTCGTTCTTTTTCTGTAATAGACCACTGCCCGCTTGCGGTATCGCCCTTACAGGCTGCCCCCCACCCCGAAGTGGAGGCGTCAGAAAATATTTCGGTACAGTAATTGTCGGTGCGAATGCGATGGACGGATGATTCAATAGCACGCAACCACCAATTGATGTCATCCTTGATCGTGTCAGGAAGTGTAACAAAATGATCATAATCATCCTCATCTTTCAAAAATAAATATTTGCAACGTTCCAGCTCCTTGGTGGAACGTTGCAAATATTACCAGTAAAACCTTGGCATTTCCCGGTGGGTGTTCCTGTAATCGGGTGTTCTGTAAAATTTTAGACTGTAGGTCTGTAGTTTCGGAGTTATGGAGGGGGGAATGGTGATGTTTTGCTCTTTTTTGATCATAACTTTTGAAGTTATCAAAACTAAAATAAAAAAAATATATTTGAAAAGAGTATAAAGAGCCCTTTTCAACGATACCGAACATGAGGTATTACGGTATTACCGATAATGTACTTGGGATAAATTAATTAAGTATCTCATTGGATGGTCATGTTTGGAACGTGCATCTCCTGTGTGAGAAGCAAGCGTGAAATCCATTACACCACGGAGCTCTTCATACTAATAATAAAAATAACAATTTATCGACTTATATTAAAAGAGTCACAAGTAGTTACACAAACCTTAAACAAATCAACTCTTTAAATCGTGTTTTCTCGAAATCAACTGTCATCAATTGCGTCTTTCGCTCTTACCGACGGAAGTACCGTATAGGGTATTTTACCATATTTTAGGGGGTTAACTTTCATTAGGAAACATAACGTTAGAAATTCAGAATGATGTTTCTAAACAACCACAACCTTTTAGAATTTGAATACACCTCCTGCCACCCGCCACCCCGCCGCCATAGATAAAAATGTACAGTAGGAAATCCGCCGCTGGCTGCGCCACCGCAGCATATTTCGATCTTCTGCCAAAAACAGTTTAGCATTAGTTTAAATGTGGAACACACCGTTTTGTTAATCTGTGATATCCATAGACAAAACAAAATCTATTTTTTATGTTGGCTAAACTGCTAACTTGTCAAATTTGACAGTTATTTGCCAGTTTGGCGTGGGTTTGTTTTCAAACTTCGGAATTGAAACTGAATTTCTGATTGTATTTGAAACGAGGAAATCTAGCAAACACAAATATGGAGCCGAGTAGCGCAGAAGAAATTGAAAACGTGGACATGAATAGCACAGCGACGGCGTTTGACAACTTGACCATTTTGAAAGAGTTACAAAACATTGCGGACCTTGTAAGGTAGGACCACTGTTTACTTTACAGCCGATGTTTTTACCTATTACCTCCACTGTACAATCCTTTTACCGCTAGCCTCAATCTTGATTAACACTTCCAGAGATGAAGACTTTCTAGACACGGTGCCGAAAGCGAAACTAAAGCGAGTAAAATGGGTGCAAATGTTCAACTGGTTGAAGCGAGGGATACTAGAGGACATGGTCCAGGAACTCAACTCCATGTGGGAGTACGAGGGTATGCCCGCTAAACTCGAGGAGCTTGAGAAACAGAAGGAAAAGTTCTCTGAAGTGGGTGCTGACACCAGACTGTGGTGAGTAGGTACTTATTAGGAATTGAAATAATCCTACAATGAATTCTACTGGCACTGGTACACTAACAGGCACACATGGGTTAGGTGTTCTGATTGCAATCTGTAAATCTTTTTTCAGCATTAGCTTCCAATCTTTTAACTTTGAATTTGGTTGGTCACTTTCATAGGCCGGGCGGGCATCCAAAGTTTGTGTGTTCACATCATGTTTCTCACTTACAGGAGGCCGCAGCTTGGCAATGTGAAAGCACAACTGAAGTCACATGATGCAGCTAACTTGCAGAAACAGAAGAAACAACTTGAATCTCTTGCCAAGGAGTATGAGGTCAGAGTCAACCGGCTGAAAAAAACAGTAACAGCAAGGAGAGGTTACATGAAGGCTATTCTATTGGACATACAGAAATATCAGAAGAAAAATGATGATGTGGTTGCAAAGATAAATGACAAACTTGAGAGACACGACAGTATGATTGAAATTATTGTACCAACAAAGATCTGGACACACAAAGACATGGAAACAGAGACAGATAGATACATGGTGGTTGAAACAGACAAAGATGTGGTGAATATAGACAGTGATAGTGCATGACTATTTAAATATATTTTTATTTCAGAAAATTGTACACACCTGATATAAAGTACAGTGAAATAATTTACAAATATTGTAACTGAAACCTCTGAAATAACCACTTGTTCAAAGTGTAGAGCAAGTTGGAAATATGTAATGTAAGTTGTAAGAGTGGTTTTTAGTAATTTTACACAAAAATCTAAATTGGTGGAAAAAAAATACCAGTTAAAACACTAAAATTAGACATTATGGGCCTTACCACAAAAAATAAACTACACTGCTCAAAATTTGTTTAAAAACAAAAATGTATTGGATTTAACGTTTGTTTGAGGTTAAACGCTGTTTATAATTTTTTGTGGTAACACAGTATAAATTTAAACATGGACATAGTGTCATATCTGTAACTTAGACATATTTAAATGTTATGTTATAATAGCAACATATTATACTAATAGTAAATTCAACAAGATTAAATAAATAAATGAACAGTCAATAATAATAAATTGAATAGAGAAACTTTTATTTTACAAATATCCAAAACTTCATGGGTAGGAGTAAACTTTGAATTTAGTAAATGCATATTGTTATTTAATGACTGAATCAAAGTAAATAATTTTCAAATAGAAATTTTTATTCATGAAAATTATCTGACATTGTTTACATAGCTAAAAAATTAAATTGTACAATGCAATATCTGCATATAATTTTATATTATTTAATAATTGTAATATTGCAATTGCACTATTGTTGCGAGGACTATACCGCATCTAACACCATTTAATTGTATGCGAAGAAAACATTCATTTCAAGACTAAACTTAAAGCCTCGACAGGGAGATCATGCCAATGTTAATAAGGAAATTTTGAATTACTTATAGAATTAATACTGAATGCAAACATAATAATTTCACTGGGTCTTGAGTGTACACCCCCTACTTAATCAACGTGGATTCTGAAACAAGGACCTACTAGGTACAAACACAAGCTGCTTCCAACATTCTGTCTTGAGGCTAGGCGTTTCTTAGGCTTGCTCCTTCTAATATTAATTTCAATTCTCCAATCAAGAAAAGCAAGACTTTCTACAATCAATCATATTCTAGAATCTTTCATCAAACTTAAGGTTCAATCATCATTTGAACAGAAATTTTAAATTCCAATTTCGTCACTTATCCGAGACTTATATACTTTACATTTATAGGCACATTAGTTACAAAGTAAATGTACTTTCGAGCAACAAGTAGCTCCTATAGATAATGATAATGACGTCGCTTCATCTCCTAGGCCTGCAAACCCATCGGTCGCTTGCCACCATCTCATCTAACTCATACAAACCAAACAAAACAATACTACTAAACATAGCAACATGTTACAATAACACAACAGGACAAACCAATATAGTAGAGGCTGTATCGTAACCAGGGATCGAGAAAGCAAATAGTCACAAGGCATCGCCGAATAGATCATGTCTGCTCGATCACAATCTCTGTAGAACTAAATTCATAAATTAATATCACTCGTATTAATAATAAAAATTATAACTAAAAATAAGAAGGCACAAGCAAATTGATAAATAATTTCCATACGTGACATATTCGGCTTTGTCGAATGACCGTACTAAACGATAGTTTTAATTATAATACATGATATAATTAATTGTATTTGTTTGTAGCATTGTTCACAGTGCAGCACACGACATGAAGTGTAGTTATTTCTTCTTGGGCGGCGACCGCTGAGGCGTCGCTGGCCGGCCACTGTTGACGCCATTGTACTGGTACTTGGCTTTCTTCTCTGACGGCTTCAGAATCTGCAACGAGACACACACTTTACTAAGTAACTCACAAGGGAGGGTCACAAACAGGAATGTTAGCCTTACATGTGGAAACAGGCACTCTTTACATTATTCAGTCTTGGTTAGATATTCTTCTGTCACTTATGGTTTTTGAGGGTACCCGCCTTCTTCTCTGCTGGTTTCAATATCTAGATTAGAAAACAGAACATTATTTGTTTGGGTTTGTCCTGATCTCTACGCTATTTTGTCTCACTGCTACTCTGGTTTGATTCTCAGTGCGAAGCAGGAGACAATATGATGAGAATGAAATAGGCCTACCAATTACCGTCTCTATACTATTCAGCCTAACAGCCTCAGGGTAAACAGCGGTTGTCACAATTTGGCGCCGATACTAAACCACCTATGGAGAGAAGAGGCAAAAAAAAATGTTTACTAAGTATTTGTCAATATCGAGTAATAAAGAAATTTTGACTTTGGGAATTCATTAGAATCATGCATTTTATCAAGTCTTTGGTATGGACTTTTGGATATATGAAACCACGGCAAGCAACTTGGTGCTGGTGGTGGATACATTACACATTTACTAGGTACTTATATGTAAATATCTAGATACTCAGCCGTTGTCCCCAATCTATTACTATACATTACTGATAAGGTATTATTAAAAAAGCATAAAAATCGTGCACTTTGTGCCAAGTCTGAAATTTGGTATGGTCTTAAGGATTTAGGAACCGCAAGCAACTTTTGAGTGAGCTCTGTTGGCCTGTTTGCTATAAATCCAATATGACCGCCATCTGTGGTGGGTATTTTTATTAGATAGGATTCTATTGGACAAAATCTTGAGTAATACTGCCTTTTATGGATTGTAGGATTAGACGAATTCATTTCTAGGGTACAAGAGGTTAAAGTCATTCTGTTTAAGGCATTCTGTCAAAACCTTTACACATGTCACCTGTAGAGATGGGCACGTATTCAGGGGCCCAATTCCGGTACACAATAACAGATCCATGACAATTACATTACGATTACGGTCAACTTTAGATATCCAATATTTGTCGTTCGGAGAATAATTTTTTAGTCAATTATGGTAAAAATTAAGCTAATGGGTAAGCACAATAATTAAGTTAATCAACAAAGGGAATGGGATTACAAAATCGTCAGATATTGGATATCTAAAGTTGACTGTAATCGTCATGTAATTGTCATGGAGCTGTAATTGTGTACCGGAATGGGGCCCCAGGTATATACCCACTTTTGTGTATATTCCCAAACACGCACCCGGTAAATACCCGTATGCACCCTTTGCTGGGTGTATAAAATAGTGCTTCTCAGGTAGTATGAAAATCATTAAAATCAAAGTACGCAAATCAGTTCTAAACAATCTTCCTCAACTAAAGTACGTCTTGGCAATTTTTCGTTAAACTTATATTTACAAAGTTATTCCAGTTTTAGTTATTTGCATGGGAAAAAAATATATCATTGTCATAATACGTCGACAGTACTTACCATCTGTATATAAAAAAGTATTTTGTATGACTGATAAAATAGTTTTGCTATTTGAGAAGCAAATCCGATAATAAATTATTGAGTTATCACCAAAACTCTGTCAAAAGCAGTTACTAACATTGAAATGGAAGGCAGGTACGATCAGGACTCGATGTACTAGTGTACCATTTTTCATTCACCATTCATAGAATGTGGATTCATACAAAACTATCTATGCGTTAGTAAGTATGCGAATAAAAATAAAACAAGTAATTGGCAAAATCAGACTAAATTATATAATTATTCTCAAATTCCCCACAGGTACAACAATCAAAAAAATACGTAAATAACAGGTCTTATTACAAACACTTTACTTATCTCTAACATTATTATAAATATATATTTTACAATATGCCTTAGGGCATAAGTATTATATTATTTATCTACTTTAATCATCAGAATGAGTACTAACTTCATCGATGTGAGAAATATCAAAAAATTCGAAGTCCGTCTGATTTGGACCTGAAGGGTCATCTTCGCCATTTGACATTTCCGTAACTGAGGGAGAAGTTACCGGAGATTCTTCGTAGTCTTCAGTATTTGGACGTATGTTTGTTATATTCTGTAGGTTCCAATTACAAGATACATTATGCTATTTTGGCAGCCCTTGCGGCTGTTAATCGATTTCTAATTTTACTATGTATTCTCCCCTGGACGCTGAACTTGCGCTCTACTGTACATGGTGCCGTCAATATTCCGACTTTGCACAACAAAGAAGTACTACGAAGTCCTTTCCACCAAGTTACTGGATTTATTGAACTCACATTGCTCCATATAAATGGTTTGCCCCACAGTTTGCCGTCTTTCGCTCTGTAACTTGCTAGGCTCTCAACAATTTGGATATCCATGTGGTTTGCGGTCGTGGTTATGTACTCCATAGCTTCAATTGTTTCCTCTTCATCCATTTCAGCTCCCTGCGTAGCCGGGTCCAAGAGGTATGCTGCCAGATGGATTGGTTTTATACGCATTGTCATCCTGCGAAACGTTGCCATCAAAATTTCACTTTTGTCATCATCATTTAGCATAGAAACATCTAACTAATGCGAATTCCAGTTGTGATTTCATGTTTCTAAGAGTCAAATATACAGTATGCATATTAAACTTATCTGATTCAAGTTTGAATATGGCTTCCGTAATCGGTTTTAATATGCAGATGGTTTGTTTATTTTTTGTCCAAAATTGTTCATCTAGCAAATATTGTTTTACTTCTGTTGACAAAACTGAAGCCCCTACATGGATTGCCAAGGTTTGCGACGCAAGTTTAGTTTTCTGCAAGCTGACGCAGTGAGAGCCCCAGCGCGTTTTGCACGGCAACTTTAAAGTTTCACCTACTTGTTTTTCTTTCACTATATTTGCTAGAAGCGCGGATAGGATTTGACTCTTTCGTATAGACTTTATGCATCGTGTTGCCAGATCAATAAAACATTTCAATGTTTCTGGTTTAAGCACGTCTTGGCACAATAAATTGAGGGTGTGAGCAACGCAGTGTTTAAGTACGTAACTTGGGGCTGCAGGATTTGTACAAGCTTGAACGCTTTTTGAATGTTGCTGGCATTTATTGGCAGAAGTTTTTTGTCTTGGTAGGCTGTCGCCTTCCAAAACATCCTTTCTCCGTATTCTGCCATGACCTTAAGTATTTCTTGGGATAAATATTCACTAGTGTGGCGATTCTCAGCAGTGTCCAAGCTTTTTACGAATACTGGCTCCGGTTTTGAAATAATGAAATTGATTATCCCCTCGTTGCGAATGTCGCTCCATCCATCGCATTGCGAATGTTAGTAATATTGCGACTCCAGTTCATCAGCCGTTTCTTTGCGCATGTCACCATAAATCTTATGCCAATAATTCGTGGAAATTGATTTTCGGGAAGGCAACGTGTACAAAGGTTAAAGTAGTCCAAAAAAGTCTGCCCACAAAGGATGTTCGACCATTGTCAGAGGTGATCCCATGACATATATTGCTTTTGCTAAACTCATGTCTAAGCGTTGCTTTTGTTCAGCAGACAACATTACTACTGTCCCAGATTGTGCTGTCGATGTTACTGCAAGTGTGGTATTTGAAGCACTCGATGACTGACGACCCGAATGGCCGAGTCGGCAGTGACGCTGCCTACGAAACCAAGGGTCCCGGGTTCGAGTCCCGGTGGGGGCAAATATTTGTTTGATGAGAACGGATGTTTGTACCCTAGTCATGGTTGTTTATCTATCTAAGTATAATATTTATCTATATAAGTATGTGTATCGTTGTCTTAGTATCCAAGATACAGGGAATCCTAGTTTGGGGCTAGATCAATGTGTGTGAATGGTGTCCAAGGTACAAGGTATATAATTAGGCGAGATGTTTTCGTTTTGTGTTTCATGGACCCTATCATCATTGCTTGACGTTGATTGAATTAATTCGGCTTTGTATTTTTCAGGACATTTGAAGCATTTTTTCAAGTGACGTTCCGCTTTATTTACATTGGCTCTCTGGTATTTCTTGTCGCAGTAAACACACATGACAGTCTTGTTCTTAATCCTGAAAAAGACACAAATAATTTAATATTTGTGGACATAAGCTTGCATGGAAGCTGAAATAAGTAGGTACTTAATTAACATTTAGTAAATGTAAAAGTATCAGTTTTTAATAAGAGTATAAGAATAAATTATCGGTTTTTTTATATGACAAAGATGTTGAGAGATTTTTTATTTGATTCAAGAAGACTTGACCGGTAACCTCTGACTCCAGTAAATAAAATAGTTTTTCTACCGATAGTACTGAGGCTGTTTCGTCTACCGTTCAAACTTGCTTTTAAGCGGTCGATAGATGGCGCTGAGCAAGTAGATGGGTCTTTGAACTGTCAAAGAAAAAATCTCATTGCTTTAACCCACTCTGTTGTTAGGATTATAAAACAAGTTCTTTTGTTAACAGATGTCGCAAGAGTCATGTCAAAAAACCACGTAACTATATCTCCATATAGGTGCCGCCGTCCACGAAGACGCGTGACGTAGCTATTTGCATCTTTGTCTTTCAGCAGAGTGCCCCGATGAAAGAGAAAGATGTAAATAACTACGTCACGCGTCTTCGTGGATGGCGGCACCTATAACTGGGCAAACAAGACAATTCTCATAATATCTGTTATTTATTAGAGGCAAATTCAGTTGTATAAAATAGGCATAGCAGTCTTGCTTTAAAAGCAGAATTACTAGGGACGATGAGCAGATAGGTATCTAAAACAATGTTAGCAGGATAGGTATCTAAAACAATTAGTCTTTTTCTTAAAGGAAATGTAAAATTTTACTGAAACCTCTCGGAAGACCTAACCTAACCGCCATTATGATTTAATTTTTGATTGCCAGTCATGTTCGTTTCCAATTTGTTGGATTTAAAAAAAAGTTTAGCACTTGATGCTTCGTCAATAGTAAATCAGCCATGAGTAATCAGTTTTGTGAAATATTATAACATTATTTTCAAGTTTTTCGTTCATGTTTGTTTTTTTTCCGAGATGTATAAGCCAACAAAGTTTTATTGGTAGCATAGGCAGATAGATCTTTAAAATACAATGGACAACTGTATTTGGTGGGCCTGCTGGCGTTCCTGGAGGAGTTGGGTTTGCTCGAATGATATCGCATTCCCACCCACACGCAAAATAGGCGCTTTCGTCGTCGAGTTGCGGAAACCAGCCCGTCTTACAATTGTCAATTGACTGTATTTGGTGCTTAGGACAGTTAAAAAAACCTTATTTCGAAGATTTCGTTCTAAAAATAACAGAAGATACCCATGAATTTAAAAGTAGTACTCACCAAGCAGGAAAATATAGTCTTGAGTCTTTAACACCGCCGATTATCTTAGGAGTCCGTATAGCAAAGCCAAGTCGTTATATAAATCACCACCCAAATCCAAAAACAATCAAGGTTCACACACAACGACGCACACACAACAGACGGAAGACGAACTGCACTCTTCGAACCGAAAGTAGGAAAGTGACATGTTGGTAATTATGCAAACAGGGATAAGCCTTTCTAAATCTGGCTATGTGTGTTCGTTTGCGTCAGTCCAGGTAGGTGTAGGTAGGTAGGTCATTAGGTCATTTGTCCCTTCTTGGTACCGGTAAAATGAATCCTATTGTTTTCACTTCAGTCCCGAAGGATTTGAATATGCTTTAAATGTGACAATTGACAGAGTTTTATGAACGGATAGTGATTCCTGATGAAGTTTATGATTATTATTTTATATTTAAATATGATTGTGTTACTTCCCATACAAAAATATATAAAATATAAGTTTAACGACAAATCGCTAAGACGTCCTATGCGAAGAGGACATTAGTTAGAACTGATTGGCATACTTAGTTCTTCATTTTCACCATATTTGTTTTATATGATAAACAAAGTGCACGATTTTTACGAATTTTTAATAATACCTTCTCAGCTATAGTAATAGATTGGGGACATCGGCTGAATATCTATATATTTACATAAATGTACGTAGTAAACGTATTTTGTTGCATCTTCTCTACATTGAAGCACTGTGGGAGGAGAGATACATATACTGGTCTTGAGTCGAGTAAAATGCTAACGTGCGAGTTTGCCTGACTCGAGTGTCAAGAAGGCTGGTGTTTGTGTAGATGATGTTGTTTGTTTGTTTGTTTGTTACCTGGAAGGAGCACATGAGCGTCTCGTCGACGGACATCATGCCGCCGGCGTTGTCGAACTCGCCGCAGTAGTTGGGCGCGGAGAACAGCGTCACGAGCTGGCGCTTGGCGAAGAACTCGTAGCCGTCTTCCACCACCTGAGGGTATGTGGCACGTTCAGTTCTGTCATATAAGCCTCCGCTGTCCGTCCATCCGTTCTGTCTGTCCGTCCGGCAGTCAGCGGCCTGTATCTCATGAACCATAATAGGAACACAGTTGAAATTTTCACAGAAAGTGTATTTCTGTTGCCAATACAGCAACAAACACAAATTAAAAATTATTTATTCTCTGTAAATATTAACATATGTTAAGAAAGCGTCATATTTTGCCTCTTCTCTACAATAGATCACTGTGAGAGATGTAGGGAAAATAAACTTCCACAGATTTATTTTTAGATCTCTTTTAAACACAGGTTTTGTTTAACTAGTACAAATATTACATATTATAAATAATATGCAGGAATAAATAATGATAAAATTATTAAGCGAGTTATGTGTTAAGTAATTAACAACATGCACTCTGGTAATTTATGTAATCTTGAATATTGTAATATCCATTTTAAGATATAGTGTGTTTTACATTCTATTGCACCTATCGCTAATTTTGGAAAATGTTGATAGGTTCTTGCGTACATAAATTATATTTTCAGAAATAATGTAAATTTCTTTAAAAAGTTCTCTTCTTTAATTAATTGCTCGAATAGCTCTTTTCTGTGATATAAAAATAGTTTGAATATCCGCTACTGTCTCCCACAATAAGATACCATAGGTCATGACTCTATGAAAGTAACTAAAATAGACTAGCCTTTCTGTAGCCACATCAGTGTTTTGTCTGATGTTCCTGACAGCGTAGGCAGCAGAACTTAATCTACCAGCTAATTTATCTATTTGGGGTCCCCACTGCAATTTGCCATTAATGGTTATTACTAGAAACTTTGTGACATTTACTAATTCTAATGTGTTGCTGTCTATCACTTTAACTGATCTCAACTTGCCCGACATTTGGAAGTAAGAATTTGATACACTTGGTTTTACCAGCGTTTAACAATAAAATATTAATTCTGAACCAATTCAAGGTTAAAGACTACATTATTAATATCATCAACACCTTCTTTTTGTCTTTCAATTTTGAAGCCAGAAGTATCATCAGTAAATAACAATAGGTCAGTCAATTTCTCCACCAAAAAAGCAGACCGTTAATATATATCAGGAATAAGAAAGGGCCTAATAAGGAACCTTGTGGAACGCCGATTTTTACAACCGATCCATCAGATTTAACGCAGTTGAATTCTATTGCAAATATAATCTGAGTAGTATGATCTTGATTTCTAATTTCGTCATTATTATTTCATAAGAAGCGTATCATGATAAACGAAGTCAAATGCTCTCGACAGATCGCAAAAAACGCCGATAGCACCTTGTGCGGCCTCCCATACAGATAAAATGTGAGATATAAGGGTAACGCCCGTGAGATGTAAGTAATTGTTTGGCGTAGAGTTGTTTTGTACGGCTGAAGTGTAAGAGCATTTGATTGAGTATAACCTTTTCAAATATTTTACTTAGTGCTGGAAGTACAGATATTCATCTGATATTTGAAGGATCACCCTTGTCTCCCGACTTGAACAGCTGTATCAGTTTACTATGTTTCATGCTTGTCGAAACCGTTAGTTTATAATCTAACGTGTTTTCTTTCGATAGTTTACAAACTATCCTCCCTACAGTCACCAATTCCGTTTTATGTAATATATCTAAATTATCGCACTTTTAAATGTAATTTTGTCTTAGATGTAACTTATTTTAAATGTTTCTATCTAACGATTTATTTTTAAAAACGATAAGAAATTTATTAAGCAAAAGATTCATGAAAATAAGTACAGAGAATATAAATAAGATATTCATTCTAGTTCAAGACGTGTGGGACTGCCGCTCCATCCTCATATAGGCCTGTGCGATTCCACCTATGGCGGGTGCCGCGGATGCACATGCTGCTAGCCCTGATGATGGCGGTTTGAATTCTTGCTCGTAGCCAGCCCATTATTGTGGCAGGGGTCCGGTTCCAGCGGTCCGCCAGTGTTTCGGCGAGGTGTTTAGTGAATGATATCATTTGTGGAGCAAAAACTCCGTCGACAGAGGTTACTAAAGGGGTGAAGGTGGTGTGGCGCGTCTCGCATGGGTCGCAGTACTTCCTTTTCTTTTCTTCTTCAGCTGAACGAAGGACAGCCGCTACGGGGCGTGATGCGTGGGAGGGAGCGTCGGTGTCTATGACACGGATATCAAATATCGCCTCCCTCTGGGCAATCCATACCCCCCGACAAGCCAAGTCTCCACGCAGCCCAGTATCGCCTTCGGAGATGACTGGCTCTTTCGTGACGTTTCCCCAGGCTTGTTGGCACAGTTCACAGAAAAGATCCCTTATTTCGTTATGTCTGCGTGTGATAAGGCCACCTGTTTTGCAGCACAAGGCGTGGTCCACGTTGAAGTTGTCATTGCCGCGGCAAGTCGCAGGCATGGAGATTGGTGTGCGGTGGTATCTTATGGCCAGGGCATCTCTAAATTCGTGGGGTGATAAGTCGAAGTTGTCTTTTCTTGTCGGTATTATTTATTTTAAATGTATTAAATTAAAATCGGCTCTTTAAATCCAATTAAATTAATATATTTCTGGTTCTCAATCATTGCTATCATCAGCACGTTTCATGTAACTAGGAAGAGCGCTGAATCTGAAATACAGGTTAATCACCTAGCTCAAGTTCAGATGATTCTGTTTTTGTCTGACACAACTGCTCTGTAATAATTAAGTCTGCTATCTATATTGTGGACTTTGCAACTGATGCAATAAATTTTATTATTATTATTATTATTATATATATCGATAAATTGTAAACTGTACCGTACTGCTAACGATATGACGCGTAAGTTTATAATAAAACTTTTAAATTGTGAACTGGTTTTAACTTGCATAGCAAACGAAATACCAGAGCCAACACTGCGGCAGCTTAGGTGAAGACTAGAGGGGGTGAACGCAGCGAAGCCCCCGAATATTCTTCGTGTTAGGTTAACATGTAAGAACAAAATAAATGTAAATTCTAAACCCTGTCGGTCTGGTTAACAATTTATCGATAGTTTACAAACTAACTGTTTTGACAATCTTACCGTGACATATATAAGGTAAGTGTGGTAAGTTATAACCAGAATTACTGAACCATTGACTTTGACTGGTATACCCCACAGGTCTTCAGTATTTTTGAAGTTAAGTAACGTAAACGTTTTGACAATTTCCTGGGGATATACACAGTCAGGTCATAAGTTCTGTCACACAATAAAAACTTTTGAATTTAGAACGCTGGCCACAAAAAGTTTATTGAATTCGAATTTCGAATTTTTCATGAAAATAAAAATGTGCACTTTTTAGAATTTTCCTCATTTTTAAATATGGAGTGGACACTTAAAGAAGACCGTGTCGCAGTTATTGCGTTGCATCGTTGCGGTTACGCGCCAATTCAGATTTTCGACTTACTGAAAAATTTGAATATAACCAAAAGATTCGTTGTTGAAATGTTGAGCGTACCATGGAAATAGCCTGTATTGAACTTGAACAACTTATTGTAATGAGCGTATACAGACCACCAGATTCATCCTTTTATTTATTCGAAAAGAAAATGGATGAAGTGTTGATTAAAATCAGCGATAAAAACAAATTTTTTATAATTTGTGGTGATTTTAATGTTAATCTGTTAGAGGATAATAATATTTGTACTAGATTAAAATCTTTATTTTTATGTCACAACATGAACTATCTGTTTTTGGAGCCTACTAGAATTACTGCAACATCTGCTACCTGCATTGATATATTTACTAACATTACGCCCATTTTCAAATCGGTCATCAATAAATTAACCTCTGATCACTCTGGTCAGATAGGTATATTCAATTTTAAAATAAAAAAGGACCAAAAAGAGGATATTACATGTGTGCCCGTTAGTGAAACTCGGCTTGAACACTACAGGAATAATATTTTAGATAAACTATGGGAAATACCATACAGTGACGATCCAAATTTGTTGTACAACTCAGTATTTAACCTTGTCAAAAATGAATATGATACGGTATTTAAATCAAAAACTATAAAAGTTAATAACAAAGCTTTGTTTAGTGATTGGGCGACAGTTGGAATTCATAGGAGCAGACGAAGATTATATGAACTCTATGAAGAGAAATCATATAACAAAAATACGGCCTTTCTAGATTATGTTCGTAGTTATTCAAAAATGTTTAAACGCGTTTGTGCCGTAGCTAAATCTAATTTCATTAAAAACAAAATTGAATCTAGTAGCAATGTAATGAAAACGACTTGGCAAATTATAAACAGAGAGACTGGAAAGGCCAAAGCTACACATAATAACTTCAAGCTTAAGATAGATAATCAATTGCTAAGTACAGACCTAGAAGTAGCAAAAGCTTTCGAAAATTTCTTTACGGACATTCCAGTTTCAACAACCAAGTCTTTAAATTCATCTCCCGCTGCTGCTGAATCTATACTTAAACAAAACTTTGAGGATTGTAAAACAGATTTTAAATTTAGGCACGTAAATAATGAAGACATTGTAAAAGCGTTTAAATCCCTGGAAATGAAAAAGACAGCTGACGCCCATGGTCTATCAGTAAAAATTATTAGTTCCATTGTAGATTGTATTGCACCTCACCTTTGTTGTATATTTAATCAATGTATAGATAATGGTGTGTTTCCTGACTTGATGAAACTAAGTAAAGTTATACCTTTATTCAAAGCTGGTAGTACATCAGACCCCACCAATTTTAGACCCATATCGATACTACCAACGCTTAGCAAAATATTTGAAAAACTCATACTTAATCAATTGCAAAGTCATTTTTATCTCAATAATTTAATTCATATTGCTCAGTTTGGTTTCACAAAGGGTCGTTCAACAGCCGATGCTGGTGTTGAACTAATCGACAATATTTTTGATGCCTGGGAAGACGCAATGGATGCAATAGGTGTCTTCTGCGATCTATCCAAGGCTTTTGATTGCGTCCATCATGACACTCTTGTCAGGAAGTTACGCCATTACGGTGTAAAAGATCAGGCACTTGGCCTTCTGGAGTCATATCTAACAGATAGGGTTCAGATGGTCGATGTTAATGGGAAAAGATCACCTGGGTCTTCAATAGGTATGGGCGTACCGCAAGGTTCAATTCTTGGTCCTTTCTTGTTTTTAGTATATATTAATGATTTACCTTACCTTGTTAAAGCAAAACATGGATTAGTATTGTTTGCCGATGATACTTCTTTGATATTTAAAGTTAAAAGACAGCAATCAAATTATGACGAGGTAAACAATGCTATCTCTAGTATAGTGAACTGGTTTACTGTTAACAATTTATTACTTAATGAAAAGAAAACTAAATGTATTAAATTCGTGTTACCCAATGTGAACCCGGTAACTACAGACATATTTATAAAAGGACAGAGATTGGACCTTGTGCAGTCGACTGTCTTTTTGGGCATTACTTTAGACGCCAAACTACAATGGGATCCTCATATAAATAAATTGTCGAACAGACTGAGTTCGGCAGCGTTCGCAGTTAAAAAAATTAGAGCTCTTACCGACGTAGACACCGCTAGACTAGTCTACTTTAGTTACTTTCATAGTCTAATGACCTATGGTATTTTATTGTGGGGTCACGCTGCGAATGCTAATAGTATATTTATTCTGCAGAAACGGGCTGTTCGTGCAATTTATAGATTAGGGCCTAGAGTGTCACTGAGGGAAAAGTTTAAAGAAATCAATATTCTGACATTTGTGTCTCAATATATCTATGACAATCTTGTGTATGTAAAAAGAAATATAACCAATTTTCAGAAGTACAGTGATATACACAATTTTAATACTAGAAATAAAGACAAGTTGGTTGCTTATGTAAGCCGACTACATAAAATTAGTAATTCTTTTAAAGGCAATTGTATACGCTATTACAATAAGGTCCCTACAGATATTAAAAACTTACCTTTAGACAAGTTTAAAATAATAATAAAACAGAAATTGTATAAAAAAGGTTACTATAGGATATCTGATTATTTAGAGGACAGATGTCCATGGGAATAGATTGTTTGAGTAACAGGCTGTTTCGATATATAATTAGCATTAATTTTGTAATTTGACAATATTTTATTTAAAAAAGGAAACGCAAAAGATGCGACGACTGTGGAGTTTCTTCGGTGAGCTCTTCTCCACAGATTCCGCCATTGTGTTAGTGAACTCACCCAAAAAAATGTAATGACGGATCTAAGTGATGTAACAACATCCTATGGAAATAAATGATTTTTGATTTTGATTTTTGATTTTGATTTTGATTCGTTTATCGTACCATAAAACGATACAATGAAGACTCTAGTGTAGATGACAGGTCAAGAAGTGGTCGCCCTCGCTCTGTTAGGACTCCAGCAGTGATAAAAGCTGTGAAGGCGCGAATTCAAAGAAATCCCATACGTAAGCAGAAACTGTTGGCCCTTCAGATGGGGTTAAGCAGGACCACGGTGAAAAGGGTGTTAAATGAAGACTTAGGGCTTAGGGCATATCGAAGAAAAACAGGACATCGTTTGGACGCTCGTTTAATGGACCTGAGACTGAAGAGATGCCGCGCTTTGTTGAAGCGGTACGCGGGAAAAAAACATCGGGAAATTCTTTTTTCGGATGAAAAAATTTTCACCGTGGAAGAGAGCTACAACAAACAAAATGATAAGGTGTACGCACACAGCAGTGAAGAAGCGAGCAACCGTATTCCGCGTGTCCATCGAGGTCATTTTCCATCCTCGCTTATGGTTTGGTTGGGAGTCTCTTATTGGGGCTTAACTGAGGTACATTTTTGTGAGAAAGGCGTAAAAACGAATGCAGTTGTGTATCAAAATACAGTCCTCAAGAACCTTGTGGAACCTGTTTCTCATAGCATGTTTAATAACAGGCACTGGGTATTGCAACAAGATTCTGCGCCAGCTCATAGAGCGAAAAGCACACAAGACTGGCTGGCGGCGCGTGATTTCGACTTCATCCGGCACGAAGACTGGCCCTCCTCCAGTCCAGATTTGAGTCCGTTAGATTACAAGATATGGCAACACTTGGAGGAAAAGGCCTGCTCAAAGCCTCATCCTGATTTGGAGTCACTCAAGGCATCCTTGATTAAGGCAGCCTCCGATATTGACATGGACCTCGTTCGTGCTGCGATAGACGACTAGCCGCGCAGAATAAATCGCGGAGGTCATTTTGAATAAACTTTATTACCATAAGAATCTATGTTTTATTAAGTTCATTTTGCTATATAAATGTTTACATAAATAATAAACATGTCTAACTTATTTCATATTGCACATGTGACAGAACTTATGACCTGACTATGTAGATATCTACATCACTGACGCTGGTGCTGTTTTTTAACAAAGTCTCTGCATCATATGGAGATGAGTCTCTTGTGAGGGTACGTTGGTGAAGAATGTTACGAAAGTTCGAGCTACACCAGCGTCAGATTTAATAACATCATCAACAACCTTTAAGCAGAAATCATTGCCCCTACTGATACCTGGTATAACTTTGCCAGTTTCACGTTTTATTATTTTTCAAACCCTTTACATTATTACTTTTTTAATTTTGTAGTTTTCTATTTAAGTGTATAAAGTTTTTGCATTTTTAAAAACAAAATTAAAAGTTTTGCAATATTTTTAACAGTCTTCATTTTTTTCTATCTAAGTTACAGGTTTTTTGTTTATGCAAGATAACTCTATTTTTACGAATTCCAAAAGTTAAAAATTTTGATTTACCGTTGTTGTAATGTCACTTACTTTCTTTAATTTAAAAACTTAAATTCTATGTTGAAAAAGTCTGAATAAATTTTGATTGGGTTAGGTACACAAAAGTCCGGGACTGGCAAAATCATATCTGGGTTTATCGTATAAGTTTATAGTCTATGGGATGTAATTGGTCTATAAAATGATGGACCAGGTTAAGGCTTGGTAGCAATTAGGAATGAAACTGTTTGACCGCTGTGATCAGATGTAAGCAGTTAGATAATCACATTTTTATAAAACGTGCTTAGATAATGTTTTTTTTTGTGATTGTGCATTCACAACTAAAACTGTGGTTTGGCTGGTGTAATTCTAGTCGGCTCTAAAAATACATGACATAAATTACATGGTTTAAATAAAGTTATTAATCGTTGTATCCACAAGTAATTGTACATTAAAATCGCCACAAATAACCTTTTTCTGTATTTAGATAATTTTGTAAGGGCTTCTCCTCCATAATTTTCTCAAATATTTCGAAATTGCCATGGCCTTTTTCATCCCTGGGAGGACTGCAGACTCAAACAATGACTATCTAAATCAAAACAGGATTGCTCTATTTGTCTTTCTACAGTAAGTGCAACAATATCTTTCCATTGTTTTATCTTATTAAAATAAAATAGAATGTTTTTTTTTTAAACAACTACCAGGATGAAATGTGACAGTTTTATAATAATATATATTTATATTATAAATATTTTTGAACTCATTGTTACAGTCATAGTAAGTAATTAAATTTAACTTTTTCCTCTTATAAAGTAATATGTAAATACGCAAATCAAGATGTTTATCAAATGAGTTTCCCACGTCACAGGCATGCCTAGTGTGGGAATCATAGTTAACCTGTGTGTAAATTGATTCTGCAAATAAATATTTTTTAATTTTCATTATTTTTTACTAAGATTAAAGAACCAACCTTTGAAAAATGAAATGAAAATGAAAATAGTTTATTGCCATAAGGTAATACAGTAATACAGAATTGCTGATCCTCACACTAGGCAAAGCCTGTCTCGTGAGGAAGGAAATAAACATTTAATAAACCTTGTTTGCGGCGGACATAATAATATAACATTTGGAATTGAAGATTAAGAACATAAGTTAATTAATTAATTGAAGATTAAGATCATTAATTTAAATTTAAATGCCATAAAATAAACAATTACATTACATTATTAAATAACAGTTTTGTAGAAGTCGAAATTTTTGTGTTTGCGTATGTGTGAGTGTGTGTGTGTGAGGGAGGGTGTGTGAGTGTGTGTGCGGGTATGTGTGTGTGTGTTTGATCTGCCATATTAGACCGCAATTACTACTTCTGTGCCATCGTAATCTATGCTATTTAACCAAAAAAGAAATTTTTTTTTAGCTTCCCTTATAGTACATTGTTTTATTTCGCACACTTTCACTACGATGTTGTATATGTGAGTATGCAAGAATGGTGCAAATCGGCGAGCATAAGCGGTCGTTACGGAAGGTTTTGAAATTAGAAATACTCTTTTTGACAGAAGCCGTTCATATTCAACACTATTAAGAATGTCTCTATGGTACATCAACACTACCTTTAAGATAAAGAGTTTTCTTAGAAGTAATAATAATATAATAATAATAATACCTTGGACAGTATTTACACACATTGATCTAGCCCCAAACTAGGATTCCCTGTATCTTGGGTACTAGACAACGATACACATACTTATATAGATAAATATTATACTTAGATAGATAAACAACCATGACTAGGGTACAAACATCCGTTCTCATCAAACAAATATTTGCCCCCACCGGGACTCGAACCCGGGACCCTTGGCTTCGTAGGCAGGGTCACTGCCGACTCGGCTATTCGGGTCGTCAAAAGTGCTGAGACTTTGCTTTCCTCATATAGTAAAGTAGTTGGGTACATGCGAGGTTTTTTGTGCATTTCTTTTGTACTGCGCGCTGCGCTCTTTCATTTTCTTTTCTTTCTTTATCAGCAGCCTTTTGTAAAATCTGACAATTTTATTATTATTTATTTCAAAAGACATCATATTCTCCTTTTACCAGTGTTCTGTATCAAATAAGATCGGTAACAGAATTATAAGTTTTTTTTTTTCCAGGTAGCCTCTGCATGTTATGATGTGTAATATTTTAGCGCCGGAATCGCATTTGACCGAATTGTTTACACAGGTCAAATCTTTTGCCACATTAAATATTCGATCGTTAGAGCTTCACTTCACTTCTAGATATTGTAATAATGTCAACATTCGGACCGAAACAAATGACGTTGCGAATACCGGGAAACTAGAGTAAAGTCTGTTAACTTAGATAACGCCGGGGCTGAACGCGGCACTGTTGGAGTGATTGTCGGCAAGGGCCGGCAAATGTGAATGCGGACCAATGCGGAGCTATATAAATGAACAGACTTTAAGTTTACGGGGTGGTCGGAAGTGGCAGAAAATAGGGAATAATACAAAGTGTATCAAGCTAAAGTACGTACGGGATGATAAAAGACAAAATCGATGGCTATGCAGGCCTATTAAGTTAGATGGCTAACTAAGATGCATGTAATAATAATAACATGCATATCATCATCGCAAGACCCATAGCGTTTATAAAAAAATCGGTTAAGTGCGAGTCGGACTCGCACACGGAGGGTTCCGTACCATAGTATAAGTACTAAAAATAATAAAAAAATGAAAATAATATTTTGCCCGTACGTGGATTCGTACCCCGAAGTTAAATATTGCGCAACCGATATCAAACCAATTGCACCACCACACACAACATGTAATAAGCCGCGAAATCTAAGATCATATTTGAATCATGATATGGTTTGTTATACCGCGGGGGGTGTTAAAACACGTCTCTTATATCGGGACCCTATTTAATTTATAAAATCTCGTGTACTGCATTATTTGTTGCTGTAGCGGCAACAGAAATACACATTTTGTGAAAATTTCAACTCTCGACCTGTTATGTACACAACAGGTCGAGAGTTACATGAGATACGAGAGGTACATGAGATGCAGCAGCCCGATGACGGGCGGACGGATGGACAGACGGACAGAGGAGGCCTAGTAATGCGGTACCTTTTGGCACCGTATTACTAGGTACGGGTACGGAACCCTAGACATGATGCAGAAGACCAAAACAGGTTTTTGTAAATCTCAAGTTACGCAAAAAAAGAGTAAAAACCAGTTGTTCTTTATACTAGTTTGATAACCATGAGGAACAGCAAGCATTCAGTACGGTATATACGTAATTAGATTATATTTGCTCTCGACAGAAGTCTCCCGAAATGATCACAAAATCTGTTTACACAAAAACAAAAAATTACAATTTTGCACGCATTTGTATTTATGGAAGTACCTACTTGTTATTTATTTATTCGTTATAAAACATCGAGAAATGTTGCTCTGTAAGTTTATTTTTTTTTTCATATTCCTTTATGGCCCACTTGCGATATTCTAATTATGACATTTATTATTATGAACATGCTATAATTTCCGAGTTATTTCACTTACCTACTCTGCGTTAACGAAGTGACACAAGTGGGCCTAAAAGTAGCTAAAGATGAAATGATTAGTTCCACTGCCAGTGTAACCAGCCCTAGGCAGCATTTAATAGAGAGCTGCGCACGCGTTGTCACCGTACATCGTGATAGTGTGACTGTGCAGTTCAATGTTGTTATATGTGTGTGACGTCGCTGTTTCCGGCTCCCACGACACAGAGTATCCTAGTGTGGGGCCAGTAGCAATGTATGTGTCTGTATGTAAATGTGTATGTTTATAGCATGGCGCGCCCCTCCACTACTCCAAATGCTCGCCGTCACGCCCTCTAGTAGTAAGAACGCTCGCTGTCCCGCCGGCTAGTAGTGGAGGGGCGTGCCATGTTATCGTAGTTTATCTCTAGAGAGCTGGATACTCACCTGATGGGCCCGACAGATGAGGTCGAGGTCGTGTCGGTTGAGGAACTTGCTCACGACGTCGGGACCGAACGTGAAGGACACGCCGCGGTCGTTCTCGCCCCAGCCCTGCACGTCCTTGTCGGGGTCCGACCAGAGCAGATCGCAGAGCAGTCCTACAACATAAACATTTATATCGCACTGAACGCCAAGGACGCCTGAGGCAAAAGTGGTGGACCGATGTATCACCCGTGATACACCTGGGGGGTAATGCTACTATTTGCCAAGCCTTGCACAAGTATATCGCAGAGTTCAGTAGTATACAGTGTGTTACCAGCAGCTTGGCTTTTAATTAAGGACGTTAAAATAACGTGTGTCTGTAACGTAACCATAACATTAATTTAATTAATAAATAAAATTTCAGAGTTTGTTAACTTTCTAACAAAGTTTTAATTGCCCGCAATGTAAAGCACGGTAATTTGACAAGTTACTATCAACACGACAGTTGACAGATATACTTTGATTTTTGAAATAGTTGTCCCCCGTACCACGACATGCCTTGTACCAAGTAATTCAACGACATGAGTTACGACTATTAGGCAATACGTGTACTACATTTAAGCTGCAAATTTAGAAAGTTTAATTGTGGAGTTAATTAACATAATTATGATTTACTAATACGTGCAAACGATTGTTAACGGAGCATGTTATTATCAGTTTTAATAAATGCCCACATGCCGGTAACAGACTGTATATTCGGCTAGGACACTTTTCACAAGTGACTTTTCTGATTTGAGAGGCTCGCTGGCATTTTTTTCAACCATATTGGACAAGCTAGGACACTTTGGAGGAGGAGGGCGAACGCAGTGAGCTTTAGTGAGATTTAGGGAATTCTCTCACACCTGAAAATGTTTACTTGACTTCCCAATCTAGACTCGCGGCAGAGCGTGTCAAAGCCAAGTTCAAAAGAACAAGTAAAATCTTATGCTTCAATTTGTGTTAAGTTATCTACTTTGTGTAGCGTTAGAATTTCAGGATTATCATAAGTACAGAACTTGGCCATGATTTAGATCTCAAATCTTTTGTCGGCGAAGGCGACAGCCACGATATTGCTAATATTGAACTTGGCTCCCATTTTCACATTAATATTTTTGGTAGCATACTATACTACTGAAGCCTGCGATATGCTTGTGTGAGGCTTGTCAAATTGTAGCATTACCCCCTGACCTTTAACAAAACATCGGGTGTATATCGGGAGATACACATGGCGCTGAGCGTGATATACAGGCACGTACATCGCTTCAGACCCCACACTAAGATACCCTGAGTCGTGGGAACCAGAAACAGCGACGGCACACACATATAAACATCCAACGCCTTTTCGTCCCCACAGCCGGGTTTCGAACCCGGGTCCTCCCGCTTGGAACCGCAACGCCAGAGCGGTCGTCAGAAGAGATTCAGTTATTGCGGGGTGAGATTTCAACTAATTGATACAAGAGTTTGCGATATGTCGCATTGATGAATCGATTTATTTTGGTTTACATTAGAGAGCATACTCTCTTAAGTAAACCAAATGCATGCATTTTAATTGTTCTAACTAAAGTAACAACAGGCCGCGGATTGTGAGAAGTGTAAATTCTCCACTGGCTAATTTGGTTGGATTGAACCACCACACTGGATAATTCGATAATTTTGTATTAATTTCCCATATTGGGTTTAGCCAAGCTGAAACCGTAGTTCAATACTACTTTGCGCGACATGGGCCTATAATAAGTCATACTGATATGTCATAATGATTGAGGGTTTGATTAGATCACAATTTCCATAGTGTGACGAAATACCTTAACAGATCGTAATGATCAGTCGAAACCACAAGTGCAAAGTGCAAGTGCAAGTTCACATTAAGTGCACGGGATAGCTTCACATCTATTCTCGCTCATTGTTCTAACACTCTCACGTAATATAAATACACGAGCCCGCTCAACAATCAAGATCATATCGTCATGAAATATGACAAGAAGCCACATTCGTGCAAAATCACTTCGAATAGTTTCATAAAGACGCATGTTTGTCTGACCAGTGATCAATAGATTTAATAGAAGTTTAATAGGATAATATCTCTGAGGAATACGATAACACGTCTAGCACTGCGCGCGCAAGTGGTGCAAGGGTGCATTTATGAATAGTTTATAAGATGGCGAAAATGGCAAAAATGGCAGAAAAAGCACTGGTAGATCTAGTCTTCTAGATCTTATTGCAAAGGTGAGGGAGTCGAATTCTCCTTGCTTGCTTTCACATTGTAAATAAATACACAACAATCAAATAGATACCCGTCACTACTTTTGTATGCGGTTTTGGCAAGAGGATAAAGGCAGAAATGAAAACGTAATGTTTGATTTGTCTTTTCATTATTACATCCTAGATGTAGTGATACGATAATAACAATAAACCACCCATAGAGTACACCCTTGGGGGCCAGTTCTTATCCCGTTAGCAAATATGTCGCATGCCTCTTTTAGTCGCATAGCTAAATTCTATTACAAATTGTCTAATGCACGACAAAAACTGTATTCTGTCTGGCACGCGACATTGAATTCTAACGAAACAAGTCTAATGAAATAGTAGAATAATCTGTGAATTCTACGTTCCGTTCATTTCGATTATAATATTAAGTTAACCTAGATTTTAGAATTCTAAATTAACATTCATATTTGAGTGCACACACGTTGAAATGATGTTAATTTGTTATTATTTAATTAATTGTAGCCAGCATATTGGCGAATTTAACATAATAATTGCGAAATAGTTGAATGATATTGAAAAAAATATTTCATACAACGGAACGTAACAATTTTCAACTACTCTAATGATGAGTTTATTTTTCTTTTAGGTATTGGTATATCAACAATTTATAAAATTGTTGCAGAAGGTAAAACCGCTGCAGAAATGGGAACGAAAATAACCACACCAGGAAAATCGAGAAAAAGGACACGTGGCAAAATAGAAGTTGACAGTTTCGATCTAGGTTTGAGCAAGCGAAAAGAGCTTGAATTTTATGCGATTAAAAGGGAATTACCAACGATTGATAAACTGCTTACTGTCATAAATTTCCAAGGTAGCAGAGAAACACTTCGTAAATTGTTACGAACAATTGGCTTTCGTTTCCAAAAAACGCAAGGTTTTAACCGAGCGCAATGATATTTCTGCGTGGAGAGCTAAATATTTGCAAGAATTAAATAAAAACGCTTTATCAGCTAATCGTCGACCAGTTGTATACTTAGACGAGACTTATATACATTCCTCATATACCACTAAAAAATGCAGGCAAAGTCAAGAAAAAGATGAGTTCTAGAACCTGTATCTAAAGGGCAAAAGGGTTTTATTATCGTTCATGCCGGAGGAGAAACGGGGTTTGTCCAAAACGCAGACTTTGTTTTTAAATCAAATACCAAAAGTGGGGACTACCACGACGAAATGAATAACACAAACTTCAAAAAGTGGTTAACCGAAAAATTACTACCCAATCTTGAAGAACCATCTTTGGTAGTAATGGACAACGCTCCATACCATAGCATTCGGGTTTATAAGGCTCCAAGTACAAACACAAACAAACCCGAAATTCAAAAGTAGTTAAATGAGAATCGTTTCGAATTCTCATCAACAATGACTAAACCACAGTTGCTGGAGATTGTCAAACGATGCAAACCTGTATATGAAGTTGATAATTTATTAGCACAACATGGTCACAAATGTTTACGGCTGCCACCCTATCACTGTGACCTAAATCCTATTGAGCTGGTATGGAGTTTAATGAAAAGGAGAGTAGCAAAAGTAAATATAGAGCACAAAAATGAAAATATGCCGAAACTAGTAACCGAAGCGTTCAGTTCTATTGATGCCTTACAATCGCAAAAATATTGTGCACACGTGCATAAAATTGAAGAGGATTATCGACAAAACGACGGATATTTAGATAAGCCCTTTATAGTCAATTTAGACAGTGGCTCTGATACCGATAGTGACAGTGACTCAGATTTCGAGGAAATTAGTGGAATTTATCCACTCAACCGTACATATGGCATTAGTGCACATACTTCGGCTTCATTAGATCATAATTACTGTGTGAAAAGTTTTCAATAAAACGAAAATTTTAAATGCAATGTGTTAGCAATTATATTTTTATAAGCAATATTTATACTTAATCATTTGTCGATCGTACGGTCTGGTCGAGTAGACCTCTTGTAAAATACGTATTTAGATGTTAAAAGTGCCAAGTGCTTTATATTGTGGATTTTAGTTATTAATAAATGGTAAGTACATATGTATATTTTTTATTTGGCTAACAAAACGGCTATATTTATGTATCAATCCTAAATTAATAAATCGCTAAAAATAATCGTGTGTTACATCCACTATTTGCACCGATTGCAGCAATTTATGTAATATGTGGCAACCCTTTTCGATGGTGGCGTCATCCCTTCATTCTACAGATAAGTTTATCAATCTGTAAATGACATTGACAAGTAGGTATCAATTTTCAGTGTTTAAGTGTGTTTTCAAAGGTTTTTAGTGAATTCCAACGATAGCTAATTCCTCCAACACTTCTCCCATAAAAGCAGCGACAAACTCGTCCATGGATGATCTTGTTCAAAACAGCAGTGAATAGTTTGAATAGTAATATTCCTTGTTTTGTTGTGTGACACTGCAATCAAACCATAATAGAGATACGTGGGTACACCTACCAATCAAGGCAAGAAACAAAAAAGCAAGCCAACTTACATGTTGAAAGTTGCGTCCAACTAAAACTGCCTAAAACGTCGGTTTTTATGTATTTTAGAAAGTCGTATGCAAAGTACCACGCGACTAGAGTCGAACGGAATTCGTTAGACAATTTGCATGAGACTATGTGAGAATACGTAAATATTGATTTCATACGACAATTGGCTCCCTGTACTCTAATCCGACTAATATCTGCCAAATTTAACGGGAAATATTAAACTGCACATCAATAATACTGATTTGTACAGCAAATATACAGATTTTCACAGCAAATATCAGGGCAAAATACTGCGGTAGCTTAAGGTGAAGGGTAAAGGGGTGAGCGAAGCGAAACCCCCTTTATCCTTCATATTAGGTTGAACATGTAAGAACAACAAAAATACTTAACATCAAAAATAAAGTTTCTATTCTATTCTATTCTCAAAAGTATTTTTGCTGATCCTTTTTTGCTGTGAAAATCAGTATTTCTGCTGTGCGAGTAAATACTAGCCAAATTTAACTAGGAACTCGCGATGTATGCTATTTCTCCTCTCTCTCTCTCGCTCGCGCTCACCCTCGACGCGTCACTAGGGCAGTAATCGGACGCTATGAGGATTTTTCGTTTTCTATAATCACCTGTATCGGGCACATCGGTGGGCCGCATTATCCTGCGGATCTGCTCCATGCCCTGCAGGTCCGGCGAGAGTCCACCATGGCAGCAGAAGATCTTCTCGTCAATGATGGCGGCGATGGGCAGGCAGTTAAAGCAGTCGGTGAAAGTCTTCCACAGCTTGATGTTGTATCTGCGCTTGCACTCGTCGTAGAAGCCTGTGGTGTGGAGTGGAGGGGAGGAAACTATTAGCCGAATAAACAAAAACCTGCTGTTAAGAGGCACCGTGCCCACTGAGGCTACGCGACATGACAAAGACAAGCAAGGGCCACGCTTGCACGGCATGTCTTTTAGGGAACCCAATTCTTCAAGTACGATTGTGTAGAACATGCGATGCAAGCGTGGCCTTTGGTCATGTCTTTGTCACGTCGAGTCGCCTCAGTGGACGCAGCGCCTATATGGCAATGACTGAAACAATGACAGAATGACTTCGAGTGTCTGTCAGACTTTTTAGTTATTGTTTGTGTATTAAATTTGAAGAGGCATACCTCTTGTGGACCTGGACGTAGCGTAATAAATGGGAAATTCCTGTAAACACTAGTTATGAAAACACGTCTGAAGTAGGTAAGACAAGCCATAATGTGTGGCCTTGAGAAAATTCAATGAGAAGTGCCAATTTCCATTTTCGTGAAGTAAATGGAACACATGTCTACCATGGCCTCGAGATGTTAACAGGCAACTCTGTGAAGTGATCTCTGTTATTTAGATAATAAATAACATCTCTTTCGTGTGGCAATAAATTACAGTGTTTACATTTCTAACTACTTTTGCAAAAAAATGTTTGGTTAAGGTCTACTAAAATTGACTGATATAATGATTGAGTGTAGTGAGTAGTATAGTTCATATGGTACATAACTGCAGTCTGTAGTCATTAATTTTCCCCCAGGTCTAGGTGAATCTATTGTCTTAACTATTGGGGTCAATACAATTTATGTTCACAGTGTTCTTTGTATTTATAGTAAACACTCGACTTGTTTCGCTGATCTTACTGTTACTGCACATATCAATAGATAAAGGTATCAAAACTCAAAACCGTCACAGACTTGGAGTGCTGATAATGCGATAGAATTATAGCACAGAAGTAAAATGCTTCCATAGGTTTTCTCGTTGCCATCTATAGATATTCTTTGTCGCGTGTGCCTGTTCGAAGACCTTGATCAGACAGAATACATACGATGATGATGATAGAATTAGTCGAGAAATTTTAGGCCATTTTATTACTACGCCGCAAAAGTAGAATACGTTTATAATTCGCAAACATAAATCATGACACGGAGTTTCTAAATCGCGCGGCGCGTGCCACTTCAGTGTGAAGTTTATGTGATTTATTTATTAGTCTACTGCGTTAACTTAACAGCAGCCAATAAGACAGATAAGGATTATAGTAGTCTAACCAAAATAGGGATTTATAGAAGCCAGGTTAAAGGGATTATGACAGGATTAATTGACTATTTTACTAGTTGTATACATATTGTAAGTATGTATATTTGCGATTTCATATTTAATCGGTCATCACATCAAACTGTCATCATATGAGAGTATTCTTAGATGTAAAATAATGTAAGGACATGCGTGGCCGATCCTCAGGGCTGTCGATCATTCATATTACATATAATAGAGACATTGTGTACATATGTATACATGACATTTCCGTATAGTGTGTCATGTCAACTATTCAAATTAATTCAAGCGTGAATCATTGTCCAGTAAACAATGAACTTAATTTCTGTTCCTGGTAGTAGTTTAATAACTACATCGTTTGACATGCTTAATAATCAAACAAGCCAGAACCTACCCAAATCAACAATTGAGTTGTATTTATAGGGAGACAAAGGCACTTGTATAACCATGCACCAAACTCCATGACCCTTTTGTTGAGTTTCAGCTGATACATAACTCTTCTAGGTTTGTCTAGGTCGGTCTGACCTGTTGGACTTTCGCCGTTTGTTATATTCATACGCCATTTCGGATATGTTGCCACAAAAAGATGGAGGTTTGTATCCAGCAGAGAGCGGAAACAAACTTCATAATTCAAAATACGGTATCATTTTGTAAGTGTCACCTTTGATCGCGCCACCTTGCCACGTGTCTGTATTTTCAAAGAACTCCGACACTCACTCAAAGAAAGCCGTCGCCAGAGTAAAAGATAAGGTACAGATGTTCTATTTCACGATGAAGGTTTGATTTGGTTGTTGAGACTACGCAAACTGATACAATGTGTATGTGCACGGCTAACAACAACCAAAGTCAAACCTTCATCGTGAAATAGAACATCTGTAATTTGCTTTCATTACAACGGGGGCATACTTTGAGTGAGTGTCGGCGTTATTTGAAAAGAGCATGCACGTGGCAAGATGACGCAACAAAATTAATAAACTTTTAAGCTTACCATAAATACGGTTTATGCTCGCACACTCGTGGTTGCCCCGCAGCAGGAAGAAGTTCTCCGGGTACTTGATTTTGTAAGCGAGCAGGAGGCAGATGGTCTCCAGCGACTGCTTGCCGCGGTCAACATAGTCGCCGAGGAAGAGGTAGTTCGCCTCGGGCGGGAACCCGCCGTACTCGAAGAGGCGGAGCAGGTCTGTGTACTGGCCGTGGATGTCACCTAGGGAAGTGATGGGATGGTTTTATAGTAGTGTCGTGAACGATAATATTTTAGGAAATTGAGGGACAGAGCTATGCGCTATTATAGCTCTGTCCCTCACTTTGCTACGACATTACCGTCCACGGGACTACTATAAAACCAGCCAAAGGCATAAAGACTGAAGTGAATCTTTATGGCTTGGAAATCAACCCAAAAAAACATAGCAAAACACCTTTTCTTATATGGGGTGGCAGAGGGACAGTTTGACCTACTAGCCAGTTTAATTCCGTTATCAAATAAACATGTATTTTGGACTTCTAGCATGCTAGCCTGAAAATTGGTATTATTGTATTTGTTGGTTTTATATTGCTTCGACAGCATTCCCAAAAATCATGAAAACTGGATGTATTGCATTAGGTAGGTACTAGGTTCCTATGTTATCCTAGATGCAAATGCGTGATCGAGATTCAATATCACGACATATCACTAAGTGACATTGCTATAAAATAAACTGTAAAATGATCATGCAGTCATTGCACCATGTACATACTTAGGTATGTACATCCATCATCCATTGTTTGTCGTTTTGCCAGGGTGTACCAACAGTTGTTACTTTCAATGTTGTTTTGAATAACAAACAGCTGTCTGTTTTCAGTGTTGTTTGGCCATTTCTTATTACATATTTCTCAATCCAATTTTTGTCAAATAAAACAATTTTGTCATACCAATGTTGAGCTTGAGGTTAAAGTGTTTGTGGCTTTTTGACATTGCAATTTATTTGTTTTGATAATAATTACCACATATTTTAAGTGGAGCTTCCAATTCCAGTAGTATTGGCTGCTGAAGGAATATTTCCCGGGACTTGGTGCAGAGTCCACGCACCTCCGACTCTGACATCTGGACTGTCTTTCCCGGTCTGCATCCTCGAACTATGATAAAAAATATTGGTTAATTTCTGAACTAGCTAAATGGTTAATGGAGCAGGCAACAAAGAGGAATGGGGACATGAATAAAGGATAGCCAAGGCAGGAGATTATACATCCAGGACGTGTAACAAGATTAAATGCATAGCTACAGTATATATTTGCTGTATTAAAATGCACTATATACCTTTATCAGTCATACATAGTCAACTGCTAAATTAATTAGCAGCTTGTTAGTGCAGTAATTATTCTTACACCCAGGCCAGACGTCTATCTATTTAGTAAGTCTAGTCTAGACATAAATAAACATTCAGTAAGCAACTAACACATTTTACAGCTATATTTTAAGACTTTATGCTAACTCAGGTATTCTTACAGTAAATAAACGAATCACTCCACAGAAATGAGGTGCAGAGAATTTGTTAACTTTTATTTAACACATGCTAATTGCAGCACAATGCATCATCTTTACTGTATTTTATATGACACATAATAGTCAGGCTACAATATAAAAGCGAGAAAAGGGAAAAAAAATATAAGTTGACTTCAGTTCAATCATCATGCTATTAGTAGTTTTATCATAATTACTGAACAAGATGCCAAGAGACAATGGTTAAACTTAACATCTTTGTATGAAATATGGGATTTGATTCAGGTAGGCCACTTTAAAGACTTCACTTGGAAAAGCCATTTTTGTGATTCATACAGACTTATTGTCAAGAAATAGTTTAGACAGAACATTAGAATACTGATAAGGCGATGAAGGATGGTATCAAAATGTTTATTGAAGATGATGTGAACTATCTGGACGATCACTATAGGACAGATGAGGTCAACCAAACAATCTAGCTCAACTGATACTTTATCAACTATACTGGAAGGAACCATACATTCGCCTGAAAATATGTCTTTAAATTTCCCCTTTCTCCTTGCTGTTTCCTGCTGCACTCGAAATACTGAGGTTACCCGTCAACAAAGCAGCATAATAAAATGAAATGGACATGTTTAAATCAATCAAAGTAACAATAAGTCGTGAGTAAAGCATAACAATAGACGATGAATCTATTCTATGCAGTCTGACATCACTACAGTATAGGAGAGCTAAGTAGGTGAGCATATAGCAGGTCCCTACAAATTACGGCTTACAGAGCATTGCTGCAGACCAAAATACTCTCCGGCATGTTCTCTACACACTCAACATCAACATCAAAAGTAGAATCAGATAAGAATTGAGGATAATCGATTTATTTATGAGTTTGACGTTTCCATACCTACATACCTTCGTGATAATTACGCAACTACGGAATATAGGCATGGAACCGTTTGCTGTAGCATTGTACTTCATCTTATGCTTTCTTCCGACAACCTAGGTGATGGTTAAAATGAATTCTTACCTTCTAAAAGCCTGTGAATTAGACTGTCAACATTCAGTTCGTCAGCCATATTTACTACACGATAAATTTACGTCAAAAAAGTCAAAATCTTTCTCCACCGCCACCGCCGCCGTGTTTCTTCACAAAACGTTCCGTACTGTACTGACTGAGATTAGTATTCGTTTAGCGACGCGAGATGTTTCGGTCCGATGAATGCCGCCGCCCCGCAACAAAGCACAGAAGGAACGTGAAATGTCAGTTTGTGACTAACTATGCGTGAAATGAAATGTATTGGATTTATATTCTATGGTTTTTTAAACAAAGTATTACCATAAAACAATAAAGTAAACATCTAAGGAAAATACTGCAAATAATATAACCAAAAATAAGAGAAAGAAAAATATTGCTTCATTTATGGAATGTAGTTTTTGGAAAACAATAGTCGTAGTCGTTTTGATAAATGCACGATTGGTATTTCTTGATATTAGAAGTCGAATAATACTAAATTTCAGTATTCCTTACGTGGAACACATGGAACGCACCCGAATTTACTCTGTGATACCATACCAAAACTCACCATCGATAATAGAGTTTCTGTCGAAAGATCGTCGAGCAAAAATGTCGCTCTATTTGGCTGTCAAGCTATTTTCTCATCGTAATGTGCCGTTTCGGCGCATAGTATGTATGAAACGCGACAATTTGGCGTGTGCGTTCTATTTTATCCGGGACATCACTTGACGGCGATTTGAAAAACTTCATGGCTCATTATTCGAATTCACGACATAACATTTCTTCGGCTTTTCGTAAACATTTACCAAAACAAACAAGAAAATAGTGATACTGAGTGGAAATCTTGACCCATTCGCTGCGCTGCGGAAGGAATTACATCATTTAGCGCAGTAGATTTTGTTTTGTGTGGCCTTGTGGTTATGATGATGGAGACTGATCAGAGCAGTGGTGACAGCAACAGTTCTTCAGGAAGTTCTAGCGACAGTTCAGAAGCCGAGGAGGAGGTGCTGGAGCCAGTGAGAATCTTGGGACACACCTTGGAGTTACCTCAGGAGCTCTGTGAGGATTATGGGGTCTTCAAAGAATTTTTCTCCATGAAAACTTGGGAGTCCCTAGAAGATAAGCACAAAGAGCATCTAAAGAAATTTCTACCCAAATTCCAAGAAACTGATGAAGAAGAAAAGGATAAAACAGTTAAAATGTTGTTCAACAGAGAGCCATTCCATTTCACTTCACCTCTGAATGACTTTTATAGTAATCTGAGGCAAGGCAACTACCGACCTGACATTGCTAAGATGAAGAAGTACCTGTTGAAAGCTAGGGCTAAACAGCAGAAACATAAGGTAAAGTGAATATTCATTACTCCATCATTCACTTCCTTTGGATATTATATTAATATCTGTGATGGGCAGACAATAGCTTCAAATCTAGATTTCATGTCCTATCATAAAAAATTATCATTCCTAAAATTAAGGGATATAAAAGAACTAAAAAGCTTGGAATATACATATAAAACATTACAATGTTTAGAAAAATGTGATTAACTTATGCTAACCTCATTTCAGATAAAATCCTATTATGCCAAGCTTTTACCAGAGGTCCTGTTATCCAGAGAGCGACTTCTCACAGCGGCCAGAGCAGCCCCCCCTGGCCCACCCCCCTGTATACCACCCTTGCCCCCTAAACCCTCAACAAAGAATAGCTACAGATCCCCCCACATTAGAGCGAGACAAAGGTACTTTGAGGAGCTGGCTGCAATCAGGAGTGAGGTGGGAGGGGATGCTCCATCAGAGGATGACAACTATTCTGAAGGTCCTCCGATGCCACCTTCGAGAAAGAGGTCCAGGGCGGCTGCTGTACAGGTAAGAAAGGTTTGGAAGGAATTGTTTTCTATGATAGTAAATAAAGTAACAGACCTTTTACCAGAAAATTTATAAGAAGAAGTAAGTATTTAGAAAAATAAATTTATTGTTTTTTTTCGTTTTCAGAATGCAGAAGCTAATGTATCAGGGACACTGGGAATTCATGACCCTACAAACTTGAACTCTATGGAATGTCTGAAGAATGTTCTTGCAGCACACAAAGCAAGAAGGCAGTATAGAGATGTTTGTATATTTATTACCTTTCACCATCTAATGCCTTGATTCTGGTTTGTTTTTGAGAATTTTGTGATGAAAAAATTACATTTGCCTCATCAATTATGATGTACTGCAAATATTGTTTCAGAACCATCCTGAACTACATGTAGCCGGCATAACACTAGAGGACATTCAACAAAGAGTAGCTCTAGTGAATGGCACCAAAAAGCTAATGTTTGGAGGTCCAAAAGCATCTGACACTGGTACTCCAAAGACCAGACGCCCAAAGAAAGAAAAGCAATCAAGGACTAATGATTTGAAAGCAATAGCTAAAGTTAAAGATGAGATGGAGGCTACAGAAAACAGGCCGCTCCTACCAAATATAAAAATAAAGTGTGAACGGGAGGAATCTGATTCCGAAAATTCATCCTATGTGGACCCTGTCGCAAGCCCCAGGGCACCGAAGCAGCAGAAATCTCCTGAAGTGGAAATAAAGCAAGAGATTGTTGATGTCAAATATCGTGATATCTCTAAGTATGTCTTTATTTTACTTCTATTCTCAACTCAACCCAAAAATACAAATAAAATGTATGTGATCTGTTTTGCAGCCTAAAGTACATGGACCATCAAATGGAATGCATAGTAAAAGAGGAACCTCAGGAGCCCATGATGCCAAATTCCAAACTGTACCAGCCTGTGCCCATCAAGTTGGAAGATCTGGATGGCATTGGTGAGCAGTACGGTCAATATTTGTTTAGGTTCTATCTACATATCACAGTGTAAAGAAGACTGCGGTTCAACTCGACTTGCTTATTTCAAAAGTTCGCCAACCTCTCCGTTAAGACAGGGCACCCAGACAGCAGAACTTAGAATTTCACCTTTAGGTTACTTTGTGAGGAATAGGATACAAATGTTAAAAAACGCTCTTCATCGATCTATTGGGCACTGACATAGCTGCATAACTAAGTATATTTTTTTAATGAATAATTAAACTAACCCTTTGGGCTTTAGACCTCGCTAACAGGGGGGAACGTGAACCAATTTATAGGTAAGTATTTTAGATTCAATCAAAATCAAGTAGTAAACTAGCCGCACCAATAACTTTGTAAACTACATTTTGCAATTTAAAATACAATCTTTTGACTTTTCACGAAAATTTCACGAGAATATTTCACTCACTCTCATGGTGTGTATAGATCCTCTTTACTAATCCGTCTCCTACTTTGAGGAGTCCAAACTTGGTATGTTTTGAAAATGTTTCTTGTATTTTTAGAAAACAGGCGGCCGAAAGGTAGTGGTATAGTATATTTCTAGAACGGGCTCATGAAGCCCTTTAATTTGATACCCCATACGATAGGTTTAAAAAAAAAAAATGACGTCATAACTCCCCCCCCCCCCAAACGGGAAAATCGAGAAAAGCTCTCGACGAAAAAAAACCTATTAATTCAAGGAACAAGTGTGCCAAGTTTTGTGAGGATCGCTTGAAAACTGTGGCCCCTAGACTGGAACTGACAGAAACACATAGAGACATAGAGACAGACGAAAGCAAAATCGGCCTCCTATCTTGTCGAAATGGAGACCTTCGCTCGCTCGGTCAATAACAAGTACATAAATTCTAATCAGATTTTGTGATAATTTCAGAAGGCTTTTCTATCGAGCCAAAATTATCTTATTACGTTAATACATTCACTCATGTCAACAAGCTGGTATAAAGAAACAATTTCTTTAATCCTACTATTTTGCCTAACTTGAGATCTACGAAGGGCTGTTTTGGCCGACTTCGTCGCCTTTAACCTCGTGTCTCACCCGTCCCGCAGATATGATGGCTCTGCCCATTGACCTAGCGGACGACTGTGGCTCAGTGGACGCAGCCCCCGCACCCTCGAGCGACCCGGACGCGCCGCTCACTGACGTCACGTACAGCAACTTCCTGTGCGTGGTGCGCGCGCTGTTCCCGGCGCGACATGCGCACAGAGCGAGCAAGCAACAGCTGAGAAGCAGGTGTGCTGCGGTTGTCAGGTCGCCGCGGGCTGAGCTGAACTCGTGGTATCACTGTGAGTTTACTGTTACTGTACGATGTCCCATTGCCTTGACAATTTTCTTCCATAGCTTCGATCTTGGGCCTTCCTAACATAACGTCTTTGTTTGACAGTATCAACCGACTGGTGCGCAGAATTGGACTCAGCCTTAGACTTTCTTGCTGGCGAGAGAGGACCCCACCCTGACGACTTTGTTCCCTACTTGCAATTCATACCGGACACACAGGTAATACTTTATCTAAAACCACGTTTCTTGATGCAAGGATAAACATAAAAATTGAAAACCACATTAAAATAGTGGCTCCGTGAGCAGTAGACATCCCGAGCGGCACAGGATATTTGCATTTTTTTCATCAATTGCCACCCCCTCACACTCCGGACCCCTTGAAGTTTATCGGAAGAACAAGTGGAATGACAAACACATACATAAACACACATACAAACTTATGAATGCACCTGGTTACGTACATGGAGTATGAAACCGCGCCAATAATTTTACAACCCCATATCTCCGCCATTTTGAAAAAAATCCAAAAACTGCATCGACAAAAAAATCAATGTACTTATCGAACCTGCTCACAAAATTTCACGAGAATCGGTTGAGAAATGCGACCTGTAGAGGAGAACACGCGGAAATCCGGACTTACGAAAACATTTTGCCCAAGCTGAAACGGAGAGACTTCGTCGCGCTTCGCGCTCGCTCACTAATCTTCTGACAGTCGGGTTGACCACTCGACACCATTGTACGAGCTCTTGCTGGCTGACATTAAAACTTGATGATGATTGGTGAAACAGGAAATAAAAGTGATAACTTGATAAATCACTTCAATTATAATTATTATAAGCGCTTATTGATAAACGAATGTGAACTGGTTCTAAATTATAAAATAATGCAAACAGCAATATAGATAAAAGCTGACTGCGCAATATAACGATGCACCATAGAACCGTAGAACCAATCCATACTGAGCCAACGCGATTTAGTATGGCTCGATCTTACTCAACTTCGAGTAAAGACGTGTTCACCTTGATGGCGATATTAATTGGTATTAAAAGTTCTTTAGAGAAGATTCCTCTGCCCAGCAGTTGGTTGATGTGGGCTGAGTTTGATGAAGTTGATGATAGAAAGTTGTTTAAATTTCAAACGACGTCTCTTCCACTATTGCGTTTGCTCACATTTCAGATGTACCAATGGATAGGTGCCGGCCGGGACGGCGACGCTATCTTAGGGCGGCTTTGCGAACGCTGGCTCCGGTCTGCTTCGCCGCTGCCGCCACCGAATGAACTTCCGATGCCGAGGTATGTCTCAGTCCAGAGGGGTAATGCTACTAATTACAAGCCACACCCATATCACACACTCTCTCCATATAGCAGGAGCGTGTGATTAGCGCGTGATATGGGTGTGAGCGGCGTTTGATATACTTGTGAGAGGCTTGTCAAATCGTAGGATTACCCCCCTGTAGCCCCATCATGTAATTCTGAAATCTAGGAATTTTAATCGCTTTGAGAAATTGACGAATGAGGTAGCCATAACATGAATTCTGACAACTGGGAACCACAATCGCTTTTGAGAAATTGACTAATCACAACACGATGGTTCGACATGTCATGAGCTGTCTTTTATAATAATAATAATACCTTGGACACAATTTACTCACATTGATCTAGCCCCAAACTAGGATTTCCTGTATCTTGGGTACTAGATAAATATTATACTTAGATAGGTCAACAACTATGATTAGGGTACAAACATCCGTTCCCATCAAACAAATATTTGCCCCCACCGGGATTCAAACCCGGGACCCTTGGCTTCGTAGGCAGGGTCACTGCCGACTCGGCCATTCGGGTCGTCAGTTGCGGCTTTTTGATTGTTCATGCCTTGTTCTATAGCAATATCATGTAATTCTGACTTCTAGAATGTTTGATGGCCTTTGAAAATTGACAAAACAAGCAAGCAACAAGCTCTCTTTTATCGCAAAAGCACGCATTAAAAGAGAGCTTGTGTGAAATATACGTGATGCGATTGGTAAATTTTTCAAAAGCGATATAATTTCCTAGAAGTCAGAACTAATTGAGAAGGAGTGATGCTATGCCGTACCCGTACTGTACGGCTAAGGAGTGACTGACTACATGCTATGCCGTACCCTTACTGTACGGCTAAGGAGTGACTGACTACATGCTATGCCGTACCCGTACTGTACGGCTAAGGAGTGACTGACTACATGCTATGCCGTACCCTTACTGTACGGCTAAGGAGTGACTGACTACATGCTATGCCGTACCCGTACTGTACGGCTAAGGAGTGACACTACATGCTATGCCGTACCCTTACTGTACAGCTAAGGAGTGACTGACTATATGCTATGCCGTACCCGTACTGTACGGCTAAGGAGTGACTGACTACATGTTATGCCGTACCCTTACTGTACGGCTAGGGAGTGGCTTGACTACATGCTATGCCGTACCCTTACTGTACGGCTAAGGAGTGGCTTGACTACATGCTATGCCGTACCCTTACTGTACGGCTAAGGAGTGGCTTGACTACATGCTATGCCGTACCCTTACTGTACGGCTAAGGAGTGACTGGCTACATGCTATGCCGTACCCTTGCTGTACGGCTAAGGAGTGACTGACTACATGCATTTATTAAAACTATACACGATAGCGACTATAGTTTAGCATTTGTATGGAAACCCGTACAGCGCCTCTAGCGGTATTTTTGCTGAACTAAAGGGTATCTTTCTATCTGCCCTCAGCATAAAGAAAGAGATAGTGGCATTATTACTACAATAGTAAAGTCCGTTGCATATACTACGCCAACTCACAATAGACGTACTGAAGGCTCGCAAATATAAATGTAATATATATATATATATATGTAATTATCTATCAAAGTTGTGTAGGTATTTTTGTATTTTACTGTGCATATTAATTTCAATCATAAATCGCTTCATTAAATTTGCCAATACCGGATTTTAATGAACAGAAACCGAAAAAATATTTAGTCAGACTTCTTCAACATTGTTCAAACAGAATTCAATAAAGTTTTTAAATTAAAGAGAATCAGTTACAACAACGGTCAATAAAAATTAAATGACTGGGCAATTTTTGGAATGCGTAACAGTAGACTTATCTTGTATGAAAAAAAAAGCTATAACTTTGATAGAGAATATAGAGAATGTCACTGACTATCTTAAAATGTATACCAAAACTTTCTTAGATAAATGTTATGTTGCAATGGAACAGAAGAGAAGACAGACCGCCCGATGAGGAACGAACTCAGTTAAACTTTGGCCAGTCCTTTAACCTGTTGGCAGTGCCAGCGACCGGGAGCCGGTCTTTTATTTTCATAGGTTTTGAAATTTATTTCAAAGCGGTAAGTCTCAAAATCGCGGAACATTTTTTATGGCCCCACAAATGAAGGGTTTACTTTGACATTCCCTTATTTCGTACATAATAAGATAAGCAATATTTGTCATTACAGATGTTAAAAATGTATGGGTTTTGAGCTGTCAAACGTAAAGCCATTTAGCACAAAAAGTGTTTATCCTCTCAACGACCCAATCTGTTGTGAGGCATCGCGATCTTGTACCTCATGCCATGGTAATAAAATTCAAAACCTATAACGGGAAAATGTGTTACCGGCGTGACAACGGTCGTTGTGAAGAACAGCGATGAAATAAAATTACAGAATCAGTTTTATTCTCGTCAGTGCTGTTTCACTATTTTACGCCTACCTACTTGTCACTACACAGGTATCCGACGTCATGGGTGGTGCGCGCCCCGACGAACGCTGAGATAATGGAATTCCGCGCGCAAGAACGCAAGCGATTCGCGTCCGCCGCCAAACCCTTCACATACGTACAACATGGGTGAGTTTTATTTTATTAACCTCTCAACGACCGTGTGAGGTTTATTAATGGGGGTCTAACAACTCAGGTTAAAATCGCCAATGTCACTGTTTTTATATATTTTGCTTTGTTTTGTATATTTTATATATTGTAATTTGAGAAGTCCTCTTCTGGATTTTTTTGTCTTGATTTGTTGCTCGTTGGCACTACCCAGGACAGACCTGACGCGCCGTAGGATCTAAGTATTTCCTTCGGACATGAGCAACTGCCTTCCTATGGGTTGGGTGAGTTGTTTGGATTGAATGAATGAACGGTGCCTTTCCAGCCAGGTTGTTTTACACCTGTTCCGGTCTTTCGGCCGGCATATTGTTTGGCTAGCTGCCGCTGAACCCAGTGTTTTTTTACCGGCAACACTGCCGAAAATGTTATCAGGGCTTTTGTTGACGTAGTCTGTGTACAGAGTCACCAAGTTAGCTGTTCAGGTGGGTAAAATAGGAACTACGGCCCGTCCGTCTATCCGACATTTCAAAAACATCATTCCGCTGTCAGTTTTTGTCTAGTGTGAAAAAAGTGCATGTAAAATGCCGAAACCTGCCAAAAGTGATGCACGTCTAGTTATTTTAAACGTTTTATCTTTTTTGAGAGATGAGAAACGCCTCCAAGCTGCAATAGTACCATTCGAAAAGCTAAATGAACGAGTTGCTGCTGCGACAGTCAGTGCTGCCAGATGTGGAAAAGTTAAAAAACACCTTTTTTTACTGGGTAGTGATTTTATTTAAAAAATAACCTAAATACACAGTCAGGTCATAAGTTCTGTCACACAATAAAAACTTTTGAATTTAGAACGCTGGCCACAAAAAAGTTTATTGAATTCGAATTTCGAATTTTTCATGAAAATAAAAATGTGTACTTTTTAGAATTTTCCTCATTTTTAAATATGGAGTGGACACTTAAAGAAGACCGTGTCGCAGTTATTGCGTTGCATCGTTGCGGTTACGCGCCAATTCAGATTTTCGACTTACTGAAAAATTTGAATATAACCAAAAGATTCGTTTATCGTACCAAAAAACGATACAATGAAGACTCGGTCAAGAAGTGGTCGCCCTAGCTCTGTTAGGACTCCAGCAGTGATAAAAGCTGTGAAGGCGCGAATTCAAAGAAATCCCATAGGTACGTAAGCAGAAACTGTTGGCCCTTCAGATGGGGTTAAGCAGGACCACGGTGAAAAGGGTGTTAAATGAAGACTTAGGGCTTAAGGCATATCGAAGAAAAACAGGACATCGTTTGGACGCTCGTTTAATGGACCTGAGACTGAAGAGATGCCGCGCTTTGTTGAAGCGGTACGCGGGAAAAAAACATCGGGAAATTCTTTTTTCGGATGAAAAAATTTTCACCGTGGAAGAGAGCTACAACAAACAAAATGATAAGGTGTACGCACACAGCAGTGAAGAAGCGAGCAACCGTATTCCGCGTGTCCAACGAGGTCATTTTCCATCCTCGCTCATGGTTTGGTTGGGAGTCTCTTATTGGGGCTTAACTGAGGTACATTTTTGTGAGAAAGGCGTAAAAACGAATGCAGTTGTGTATCAAAATACAGTCCTCAAGAACCTTGTGGAACCTGTTTCTCATACCATGTTCAATAACAGGCACTGGGTATTCCAACAAGATTCTGCGCCAGCTCATAGAGCGAAAAGCACACAAGACTAGCTGGCGGCGCGTGAAATCGACTTCATCCGGCACGAAGACTGGCCCTCCTCCAGTCCAGATTTGAGTCCGTTAGATTACAAGATATGGCAACACTTGGAGGAAAAGGCCTGCTCAAAGCCTCATCCTGATTTGGAGTCACTCAAGGCATCCTTGATTAAGGCAGCCGCCGATATTGACATGGACCTCGTTCGTGCTGCGATAGACGACTGGCCGCGCAGAATAAAGGCCTGTATTCAAAATCGCGGGGGTCATTTTGAATAAACTTTATTACCATAAGAATCTATGTTTTATTAAGTTCATTTTGCTATATAAATGTTTACATAAATAATAAACATGTCTAAATTATTTCATATTGCACATGTGACAGAACTTATGACCTGACTATGTATGTATTTTTGGTGTATTTATTTATAATTATCGAAAACAATCTGAAAGCAGTTACTGAAGTAAAGTTATCATATTATGAGATCTATTATGTATTTATGTCATTTATAAAGATAAAGTTTGTCCATCACGGGAATCCAGTCTCGGAAATTATTAGCGCGACCCCTTTTCCTACAAGAGGTGGCAGAGGCATATGTACGTAGTCAGCACCGGGATTCGAAACTGCATCTCGTGTGTGACAGGTGAGGGAGTAATCACTTGTCCACGGAAGCTCTTATACAGACGGAAAGATGCTTATTTAGATGACCCTTTTATAGTACGATGGGGGAACCGACAACCGGAAGAGGTACAGTTATATGCTGAATTATGTCACAATAAGTTAAAGGATATTGATTTTCCGGTGGAACTTAGTAATTGCTGTGATATGCACTGTCATAATTTAGGCCATAAGAAAGTTATAGATTGTATGTATAGCAGAATTGTAATCTCATTAAGCGAGGCATCAGCATTTAGTAATAATAAAAAAAGTTCCGGTAAAAAACGGCAGGTGACTGGCTGGAACAAGCATGTAGGGGTGGCACATGCTGAAGCGCCACTGAAATTTCAAGAGTGGCTTTACTATGGAAAACCAAGATCCGGTCCACTATACCTGGGAATGAGTGAAAGTAGAAAGGTTTTTAAGGCGAAGCTTAAGTGGTGTCAGGATAACCAGGAGCAAATAGCTATGGATATATTGGCAACACATCACAAGGCGAAAGATTTTAATAAATTCTGGAAGTCTACCAACGAGCACAATAGCAAACCCAGCCTACCGGTATCTGTTGACGGGGTAATGGAACAGAAGGGAATAGCCAACATATTTCGTGAGCATTTCGAGGTGCAATCTACTATAGTTCCTTCAAATAGGGTGAGTGATGTTGAGCAGCTTCGGGGTGATCTGGAGACTCGATTCAGCCCTAAAGACGTAGCAACAGTTGTTAAAAACATGTCCAGAGGGAAGTCTCCGGGCCACGACGGGCTCAGCATTGAACACCTGAAACATGCAGGGTCTCATCTACCTAGAGTATTAGCCACATTTTATAATCTCTGTGTCAGCCATGGATATCTTCCGTGTGAAATGATGGAAACTATTGTGGTGCCCATTGTTAAAAACAAAACTGGCGATATATCAGATAGGAACAATTACAGACCAATTTCGCTTGCAACCATAATTGCAAAGGTATTTGACGGCCTGCTTGACGCACAGCTGAGCGCCCACATCCGCTTGAATGATGAACAGTTTGGCTTTAGGCCGGGGCTTTCTACGGAAAGTGCAATTCTGGGCCTCAAGCACACCGTTAAATACTACACTGACCGTAGAACAAATGTGTACGCCTGTTTTTTAGATCTCTCAAAAGCATTTGACCTCGTAAGTTATGACATCTTGTGGGATAAGTGTCGAGCGTCTAAACTACCGGCGGAAATTGTTAATATCTTTAAATTTTGGTATGAAAATCAAATCAACAAAGTAAAATGGGGAAATGAGTTTTCGGAGGCGTATCGGATGGAATGTGGAGTGAGGCAGGGGGGATTAACATCGCCCAAGCTATTTAATCTGTATGTGAACGATCTGGTCGGTGAACTCAGCAGTATGCATGCGGGATGCTACGTTGATGGTAAAAGCTGCAACAACTTAAGCTATGCAGACGATATGGTGCTGCTGAGTCCGTCACCAGGGGGCTTGAGAAAATTACTTACAACATGTGAACGATATGCAGAAAGACACGGCATCAAATATAATGTCAAAAAAAGTGAGATTATGATCTTTAAGACTGGTAATAAACTACCGAGTGAAGTGCCGGCTTTAAGACTGTATGGTAATACACTAAAAAGAGTGACGTGTTTTAAGTACCTTGGTCATATAGTGACAGACGACCTGAGGGATGACCTAGACATTGAGCGGGAGCGCAGGGGTTTGGCAGTTAGGGCAAATATGCTGGCTCGTAGGTTTGCACGTTGTACAAAGCCAGTCAAAATCACACTCTTCAAGGCATATTGTCAATCGTTCTACACGTGCAGCCTATGGGTCAACTATACCCAAAAAGCTCTCAACGCCCTGCGCGTCCAGTACAACAATGCTTTTAGGATGTTGCTGGGGCTGCCGCGCTACTGTAGTGCGTCGGGTATGTTTGTTGAGGCGCGTACTGATGGATTTCACGCCATCATACTTAAGAAGACGGCCTCCTTACTGAGCAGAACGCATAGCAGCGCCAACAGCATCCTGCACTGCAGGTCATTGCGGGTCGGCTCGACGGACCTATACTCAAACACTGGGTTAGTGTTATTACAGGTACACTGACAGTGTGTGGCAAACTGAGCCGTTCCACGGGCAGGCCTATCTATATGAGATGAATGCATAAATCCACCTGAATGTATTGAATTTAATTGTTATTTGTAATTTGTGTCAGTTAAATTTTAATTTATTTATTTTTATTTTATTTCATTAATATTGTAAAATAACCTAATTTAATGTAATGATCTAATTTGAATTTTTATTAGCATGACTTCATTTTAATTTTAATTGACTGAATCTTATTATAATTTTAAGTGTTATTGTTATGTTAATGTTATTAATAGTACTACTAACAAACTATGGAACTTTGTATTCCGAAATAAAAATGATTGATTGATTGATTGATAATTCAATTACAGAGAAGATGAATTGTGGTAACCAGCAGATGGCTCGGGAACATCAATTACGATTCCTGAAGTGCGGCCGCTCGAACGCTAAAGACCATGACTGTTTAATTTCCCACGCCTACCGAACGGCGTGAGAATCCTGAGGGGTTGTGCCCTTGCCACGTGAGGGAAAAGAAGTGATGAAATTTGTTTATTACCTTTGTCTCCGTAGACAGGAAATCGAAGGCTCGATTCGAGACAGGAATTCGGGAAAGGGGGCACAGTTGGGATAGGATGGGATCGAACCCTTGCCGTCGCTGCCTGGCGCTGCCGACGGCGTGCTGTCTGCCGACGTGGAGTCGCCGTCCGAATACGACTCTGTGCTTCACCACACAAATCACTCAACCGCTGACACGAATCTAATTACATTCAATAGCCCGACGCTATGAGGTAGATTTACACTCTGACCAGGCCCGATGCCTGTATTACAATTGGTACACCGAAATACCATTCAATTCCACGGGGCCCGAGCCGCCATGTTCATGTTCTCACCGATGAGACCAGAACAAGAGGAAAAAATTAACCTCCAATTTTACATCTCGTTTCCGATACGAGTGACAGCTGCTAGTCCGTTTTCGCTAGTGATGTCTCGATTACTCGCGATCGATTCGCGCAACAAAAAACCGGTGCGTTTCCGACGCATAAATATTAAACAGTCACCCGCCCGGACAGGCCCGAACCTGTCCCTAATCAATAGGAAGGCGAGAAAGTGTTGCGACCGCTCTCTTGAGGACCGAGTCCCCCACCCTGACTTCTGCTGATCGAGGCGTGCCATCCCGACCCGTGTACAAATTGACGATCCGTCCTCGTCTCCATCTAAATGATGGCAGGTTCGCATCCTTAATCAGCACCAAATCACCGACTTCAGGGGGGCTCGTCCGGTCAGTCCACTTAAGGCGCTGCTGCAAGATGTGCAAGTACTCAAGGGACCACCGTTTCCAAAAATCTTGAGCCATCTGCTGCAACATCTGCCACCTAGTTAACCGACTTAACTTAACATCACCGAATGGGTATTCTGGCAGGGCGTTAAGGGGCTGACCTATCAGGAAGTGACCCGGCGTCAACGCTTCCAAATCATTTGGATCCGAACTGAGCGGGCACAACGGACGCGAGTTCAGTGTCATTTCAATTTTACAGAACAGCGTCGCAAGCTCTTCAAAGCGTAGAGAGGTCTCACCGATGATCCTCGTCAGGTGCGACTTGGCCGATTTAACCGCAGCCTCAAAAATTCCTCCCCAATGAGGACATCCCGGCGGACTGAAAACCCATTCAATCCCTCGTCGGGAGCAAGCCGTACCGATGGCGTCCTGGTTACCGTTCAGGAATTGAGTGACCTCCTGCAGATATCGCCTGGCTCCGACAAAATTTGGGTTTTCCAAATTTTCAAAAATGTGGGGATCCTGCTGGTAGTCATCCGGAAGACCAGTCAGTAACTCTGGAGAGTTCGACATCCATTTCCGGAGCTCGTAACCTCCACCCCGTAGGAGCTCAACCAGCTCGTCCCGTCGAGCGAGCGCCTCCTCTACGGAATCTGCACCGGTACAGATATCGTCCACGTAGAGGTCCTGCTCCAGGATCGCTGCTCCTCTAGGGAAATTTAACCGTTCTCGATCCGCTAACTCCCGAAGAGTGCGAATCGCCAAATAAGGACTAGACCGTAGCCCGTACGTGTTGGTGTTCAACTCGTACACCCTGATGGGCTGATCTGGGCTCTCTCGCCACAGTATCAGCTGATACCGTCTATCGTCAGGGTGAATGACCGTCTGTCTAAACATCATCCGGATGTCAGCTACAAACACAACATTGTGTCGACGGAACCGCGTGATAACATCCGCGATGTCATGATTCAACTTCGGCCCTGAATGCAAACACTGGTTCAGGTTCATGCCGTTAGATGTTGATGCCGATCCATCGAACACTACCCGTATTTTGCCCTCCGGGGTCCTCAAGACCGCGTGATGAGGCAGGAAGCAGTGGTCTTCACGCTTCCAGTCGATACCCGAAACCGACATGTGGCCGAGCGACTCGTATTCCCGCATGAAGTCGACGTACTTCTGCCGGAAAATCCCGTCACGCTTCATGCGTCGTTCCATCGACAGAAGCCGCGTCTCGGCTGCATGGTGTGAACTGCCCAGCTATGGGCGATCACTCCGAAATGGAAGACGTGTGAGAAATCGACCTGACCGAAGGCGACCAGTATTGTTCCGATAAAACTGTTCACACTCTTCCTCAACCGGGTCCAACCGGCGGACCGTAGGTGGTTCCTCCACCTCCCAAAACTTCTGTATCACCTCCGAGAGTACAGAACCGAATAAGGGACTACGAGTCGCTAGGCCCATTACCGCATGGCCCAGTCTGGTGTTGACCGAAACCAGACCAGTCGCCTGCAACACGTGGACACCTGGCACTAACAGGTATCCCAAGGCATCGACACCCAATAAAATGTCTACTGGGCCCGGAATATCGAACTCCGGGTCAGCCAGTGACAACCCAGCGACCAACTGTCGCACCGAGGGCGACAACCGTACGTGAGGGTGTGAGCCCATCACATTAGGCATGACCAATGCCGTGACCGTCAGATTCACCGATGAATCCACCCGTGACGAGAGAGTAATCCGACATACTCCCTTAACGGAACCGACTTCCGTGTTCCCAATTCCCCGAATGGAATGTGGGTACTCCCTTACCGAAATGCCCAACCGTCTTACAAGGTTGCACGAGACTAAGCACCCCTGGGCCCCCGAGTCCAATAGTGCTCGTGCCACACAAGATTTGCCGTCCGAACTCCACGCTATCACCGAGGCGGTGGGGAGCATGACCGTCTGTGGAGTGGCGGCACCCTGTAGGTGGGCGGCGTGTCCCTAGCGGGAACCCCCGCGGGATCCGAACCCGCTCAGACCTCCGTCGGCCTGGTAACTCGGCTGCTGATATGCCACCGGTGGCATATCAGACCGCATGTACATTAGGGGGTCCCAACCCGCATAATAGGCCCCTCGCTGTCCCGGTACCCGACCATACCGGACTGTGACCGGTGTGCCCGGTGGCCACCATGTGTGGAGGGGGGAGAGCGGATCCAACCTGGGGCGCTCTAGGAAGGGGGGCGACATCCGACTGTTCGCCTCCCTGTTCGCCTCCCAGAGCGACGGGCAGGGTGGCGCAGAAGGTGGTGGGCTCCCAGCCTTCACGCCACTCATAGGTGCCATCTGACACCCGCCCGTAACACGCGGTGAGCCAGCGGCCCGAAGTCCTCGCTGTCCCTGGATAGCCCCGGCTGTTACCCCCCGCGCTGCCCCCTTCCCCTCGGGGGGGGGTCCCGTCCGCGGGTACCCCAGTCACCCCGTTGGTGACTCCCGTTGCCCGGAGGGGGACTGGGTCCGGCCCTGGTTGGGCCCTGTGACCGACCAACCTGAGTCCGGCCCTGGTGGCCGTCCGATGGGCCTGACCGGCTCAGGCACAACACGACGTGGTGCTTGCCACCGCAGCACTCACAGGGGGTCGCGCGTGAGCACTCGCTCAGCTGGTGCGGCCCTAAACAACCGAAATACAATCGGTGGCGGAAGACCACCTTCCTGCGGGCAGCCACACCGAGCGCCTTAAAGTTGGCGCAACTGGTCACTTCATGACCGGCACTGTCGCAGTGCGCACAGCCGTCACCCGACGGCGCGGCACTCAAAACGCCAAATTGTTTTGACCGACCACCCCCCCGTGGGGGTGGGGGGCGCGGCCCCTCCCGCATCCGCGCGGGTTGGCGCTGCACACTGGCCTCCGAATCCATGGTGTCGCATCGCCTGCATTCGCCCTCCAAAAACTCCGTTAATTGGACGAGCGTGGGCAGTTCCGAGCTACTGCCCCCATGCAGCTGTTCAAACCGACTTTGAACAGCTGCAGGCAACCGTGACAAAACCATATATAACACAATATATGACCATTGGTCTACCGGCAGACCAAGGTTCTGAAGGGCCTTAGTGGCCACCAGCACAGGGTTGAGCACCTGTACCCGGATGTGAACATCCCGGGTTACTCTTGGGATGCTGAACAGCTTCCCCAGCTGCGCATCAACCAACCGCCGTTTGTGTTGGTAGCGGTCAAACAATATGACCCGGGCAATCTCATAATTGCCCGCCGTAACCGTTAGGTGACCGACCAACTCCTTCGGTTCACCCCGCAGTGCCATCAATAGCTGGGCCAACTTGTAGGCGCTGTCCAGGTCGTCCCGACCGTGGACCAGGCTATCGAACAAATTGATGAATGCCGGCCACTCATCAATTGCCCCACCGAAGGCCGGAATCTCCAGGTGTGGAAGCCGTCCAACCACACCCTTAGGGGGGGGGTCTCCGCTACCCTCCCCGCGGTCATCCCGACGCGACCGCTTAATTTTTTCGGCGCGACGCTCGATGTCGCCCAAGCACTCCATCGCTTGGTCAGCATCCGCGCAGAGCTGCCTCACTGCAGCCACCGAGGCCTCATCCGTAAGCCCGAGGGCTTCAGCCTCGGCAGCCAGCCGACACACCTTCCCGACGCGTGTCATTGCGTCCTCCACACGCTTGAGCAGGACATCGTCCATGTCGGGTCGCTCCACATACTTGTGAGTATGGGCGAGCCATCTCATCTCCTCACGGACACCATATCGCAGTACCGTCAAGGGCGAAGGTGCCATGGTTACCGATTTAATTGTTCCTGGTCCTATGCTTCACTGCCGAACTAAGCACAGCCAGATACCAGCACTTTCCCGTCAGCGCTGGGCACAGAAATTAAAACTAAGTTGTAAAACCCAAGGCAACCGCTAAACAATTAAATCCTAAACAATATTTAATATGGTTGCCCTGTGTACACACACCTTATAAATATATACTCTAAATCAATTAGAGAATGCCACCATGTGGTACAATACAAATAACACACAAAGGTTATTATAAAAAAACAAAATAATAAGTGGCTTCTTATGAACCACACTTCCTTTGAGGTCAGCAAATTAGCTTAATACCCCTTAAATAGCCCGACCCTGCTGTATAAACCGAAATAACACTGTAGGACTACAGAACCCGACGTTCCACCGTAAGTAATACAATCTAGGCTTCGCAGAATGACCGTTCAATCCTTTATGCGCTGGTAACAGTAGTTTCCGACTACAAATTTATAACAAGTGTTAACTAAATTGGCACTTATACTTTCACTAACCGAAATGAACTTTAATTGTGGTATACCGACCACAGACTCATTGCCGACTTGAGCCAATCTGACAATGTGACAAAGGCAGCCCTACAACCGTGAATCGATGATTTCCCACTAGGAAACCGCGCTCCTGCTACCAAAAATGTTTAATTCCACGCCTAAACCGAACGGCGTGGAGTCATGAGGGGGTGTGCCTTTGCCCGCACGTGAGCGAAAAGAAGTGATGAAATTTGTTTATTACCTTTGTCTCCGTAGACAGGAAATCGAAGGCTCGATTCGAGACAGGAATTCGGGAAAGGGGGCACAGTTGGGATAGGATGGGATCGAACCCTTGCCGTCGCTGCCTGACGCTGCCGACGGCGTGCTGTCTGCCGACGTGGAGTCGCCGTCCGAATACGACTCTGTGCTTCACCACACAAATCACTCAACCGCTGACACGAATCTAATTACATTCAATAGCCCGACGCTATGAGGTAGATTTACACTCTGACCAGGCCCGATGCCTGTATTACAATTGGTACACCGAAATACCATTCAATGCCACGGGGCCCGAGCCGCCATGTTCATGTTCTCACCGATGAGACCAGAACAAGAGGAAAAAATTAACCTCCAATTTTACATCTCGTTTCCGATACGAGTGACAGCTGCTAGTCCGTTTTCGCTAGTGATGTCTCGATTACTCGCGATCGATTCGCGCAACAAAAAACCGGTGCGTTTCCGACGCATAAATATTAAACAATGACCACAATTATTTTTTTCAAAATATAAATAAAATCCTATTAATCCGCCATTTTTGTTTTATTTATTTACTTACTATATTTTAAATTGTAGGTTACTTAATATATTGTAATTATAATTATAGAAAATTCGCTATGTTGGCTAGACTTGAATGATTGATTGTAGTATCTTATTATTATATTATATTCTTAAGATATTATTTGAAGACTGCCCCCCTTGACTTTTAATTCCATTTTTCTTGGCAAATTTCTTAAATGGCAATACCAGATTCTCTCCTAGAGACGCTATCAACTGTACAGTAAAGATTGTGGAACTGTAGTTGCCCCTAGACCGTCATTCGTATGTCATAACAAACCATCTTTTCATGATTTTGCAACAAATTTCAATACTAGTGGTTATGTGAGTAGACCTCACATAACCACTAGTAATAATACACACAAACTTATGAATGCACCTGGTTACGTACATGGAGTATGAAAGTAGCCGCACTAATTAAATTTCACTAAAATTATATGGCCTGTTACTCTCACGGTCTCTTCAAATCCAACAACACCTCATTTGTTAAAATTCGTCAAGCTGTTTGGTTTGTAGCGGTTATTTTTTTAATTTTAAAACGCCCCCCACATCTCCGCCATTTTAAAAAAAAATACTGAATTGACAAAAAGATATTTATAATTATCAAACCTGCTTACAAAAATCATGAGAATCAGTTCTCACGTTCAGTTCATTGTCCATAATTTTTAGCAAACGATAATCTTGCCTTAACATTTAGCTTTTTCAAAAGTGGCACTTCCGAGACACTCTTCCGTACAAGTTTGCCTCACATAGTCACATAATACTTAATACATAGTCTCCGTCCAATTGTTCTTGCAGACGCACCCTTCGACCCACCTGCACCAAACAACTCCGAACGTATCAGTACTGATCCCTTGAACGGATCATTTTTTGCCAACATTACCATGTTAGAGTCTTCCCGCAGAGTAGTTTTCCTTGGTCTCAGTTTTCTGGGTACGTTTTCGGCCGTCTTGAACTTCTTGAAAATTTTTATAGCATTTATAACCATGTCCTTAGAACAGTTTAAGTTTCAAAAGTTCTAAATAATCTTTCCTCGAAGGGTGCCAAACCGGACCCTATGACTAAGCCTCCGCTGTCCGTCCGTTCGTTCGTCCATCTGTAACCAGGCTGTATCTCATGAAACGTGACAGTTAGACAGATGAAACTTTCACAGATGTTTTTATATGTTTTTATTTATATGATGTATTTCTGTTGCTGCTATAAAAAAAATACTAAAAAACAGAATAAAATAAATATTTAAGGGGGCTCCCATACAACAATTATTTCAATACCACATACAAACTTATGAATGCACTTGTTTACGTGCATGGAGTGTAAAAGTAGCCGCACCAATAACTTTGTAAACGACATTAAATGCAAACTATTCACTCCACACCATCCCTACCACTGTACGGTGGTACGGAACCCTTCGTGCGCGAGTTAGACTCGCACTTGACCGTTGTTTTTTTATTTTTCGAATGCCAGGACCAAAAATGTCAACTATCAAAATAAAACAACCTAGTAGACAGCATAAGATTATTTGAATTAGCGGCTGTCAGGTTCATATTTCATTAGCCAGAGTCTACCAGAGGACACACATATTGAAAGGAGAGGGAGTGACCTTCCCGTAAGGATGGAAGGAAGGGTGGTTTCAATCGACCGACTCTTTAACCTATATTTTATTTTATTTATTTGGAAACAAACGGTTTTAAACATTTGAAATACCATGATATTTTAAATGAAAACCTATGGTGCCCTTAATTAACTACGTAATCCAAATACATATTACATACTAGAATCGTAGTTATGTACATACAGCGGGCAACAGATGTGATGTCCCATGTCGCCGCGACACGGGCGAGCTTGCAACGATCTTGAAGTGTTTTAGCCACTGTAAAATAAATCTTGAAATAACAACAATTTTTATTGAAAACTAAAACCAGACTTAAAAGCGAAAGTGTATTCTAAAATATTTTTAAACGATTCGAGGAGCGCTACTAAACAAATCAGTTTCAATAAGCCCATCGTTCTAGATCTTACAACTACGTCTAATAAAACGATTAGAGACAACAATTTCTACTCGATGCAATCGAGAAAAGGTTTTTAACAACACAGCCGAGTTCTTGTCTACGAGGTACACGAAAAAGAATAATAACGATATCGATTGTTCGGTCGGCAATGTTTCGCCTATTTTAAAGAAGTAAAAAATTAAATTGTTTACAGAGATTTAGATAGTTTATTTATTTTTATTTATTTATTTATTAGATTTTAGGAAAGCCATCGACTATCACTATTTGGTTGCGAGGCAACTTAAGAAACAGAAAGTTATTTACAGGCTACCACTTATTGCAACATAGTATTACATGAAAAACACGTAGAAAATGTTTGCTGCCAGAGGGGTGTCAAACCTATACAACAAAATTATGATCTCACTACTCACTCACCTCCAAAGAAGTTCAGTGTTAGCCGTCGCCTAATCGTTGCAATGCTTTCATGATTCATGTCTATGTCGGTGCCCGGGTCACGGATTAGGATGTTGGAAGCGGGATAGTTATTGGAATTATAGGGAATTTTAATTCTAAAGCATAGGTACCTCAGGAACCGCCTTTGGATGTAGTACGATCTATATAAGTGGCATAGTTCGGGTTCCATATCGGGGACACATACTCAAGGTTACTTCTTACAAAGGTACACGTATTTATATCACGGTAAACAAATGCGTGATTCATTTTCATATAATTCCCGTGTCTCCCACAGCTACCGCTCAGTAGTGGGCCCGTGCGCGCGCGCCACAGCCGCCTGCTCCGCGCACGCCGCGCTGCTGTGCGGTGCGCGGCCGCGGCACGCCAGCTTCACCGCGCTGCTGCGGGACGCGGTGGCGCGCCTGCCCAACGGCGAGGGCGAGCGGCACGACATACTGACCCTGCTCAAGTGAGTTCATCTATCTGGCATCGTTAAAACGGAGAACAGGGTAGTTATAATACGCTTGTTTCGCCTTATCTGAGACGGTGGGCGGGCCGGGCCTCCTGTCTCAGAAAATGGAGTATTTCTAGATAAACAGGAGACGCCCTATACTTGTTTGACATTTCTCCTTAGGCTAATGCCACTTGTCTAAACACTGAATTCCACAGCAAAATCCCGGTGGCCCAAACTAAATTCAACCTTATTACGTCAGTTACGCGGACGTAGTATTGTATTCGTATTAAAGTATTTGTAGTTATAAACATTTGGCGTAAGCTATTACTCAGAAGAATAAGTCAACTCGCTTCCATATTAGCAACCTGCTACCCTTTCCTCAGAATGTCACAGTACATATCGACGAGTAACGACCAGATGCTGGTCAGCGCGGCGTCGTCGGCGCTGGACCGGCTGCACTCTGCCAAGCGCGACCCGATGGTCAAATACGACCAACGGTCGGCGATATGGACATATCTGCATAGGAATAGGTAATGTATACTGATGTTTTTTTTAAGCTATTAGCTCTGTAAAATTAGTAGAATATGTAACGGACGAACAGAGCAAGCAGATTGTTTTTTTTTTAAATCTTTATTTGTTTAACGAGGGTTTGGCGCATTTAAATACGACCATCTCACCCTCATCATGATCCCTCAAACTGACACAAATATAATAATTATAAATTAACACACCTGCTACTTATACCTACCTTAGCTATCTTATATAGTATCCTGGCTTCATCCAACATGGGAGATGCTAAAATAATGTTGCAATCTCTTACATCTATATCGGATCTGCCGCATAGGAATTGACATCTCATTGCATGATTCCGGACACATTCCACCAACAAATGGAATACATCCTCAACTACACCACATTCATCGCAATCTGCAGAAGGTACTTTTCCCATTAAACACTCGAATTTGTTTAGAGGAATGTGTCCCGAACGCAATCGGAAAGCTAATTTAATCTCCTGCCTAGTCATAACTGCATGTTCAAACCACGGGCACCGGAAAGGCTGGCATTGAAACGTTTTGTACCAAATGCCTTTTTCTTCTAAATGACAATTTCCCTTGCCCGTCAATAGTCGCTTAAGTTGCCAATCGATCAGCCTCTTCGTTGCCCGTGATCCCAACAAGCGATGGGGCCCACTGCAGAGTAATATCTTTACCACCAGCCTCAAGTTTAAGTATCAACCCAATATGGTATAATAGGCAATCATGAATCCTCGAAAGCTCGAGTCAGTTATAATTACAAATTTATCGTAAATTACTGAATTTATGTAAGAAAGGGCTTCCACTAAAATTCCAAAAAATTACACATTTCTTGTCTTCCAACTTATACTTCTTAAAAGACTGCGATTGAGGATCATGAAAAGCAAAACCTCCTTTGTCTGCATCGTTTGATCCGTCTGTTAAAATGATATACCTACTTTGATACTGAACTCTAACCATATTATCGATTTAAGTGCCGTTTTGGCTTATCAATGCCCTGGATATTATAACACAAATATACTTCAATATTAGAAACCCAGGTCTCCAAAGAGTACATTTCGAATTTAGAGCTAGTGTGAATTTCTGTGCCGTTTAACAGTTGGTGAATTTCAGCCAAAAGAGGTTTCCTCTTCCTTTGCCAATATTGATTCGCGTAAATTCACATAGTTCTTCTAACAAACTAGTAATAGTGTTATTATCCGCAAAAGATTCCGTCTTACCACAAAAAACTTTAACCATTGTTTAACACATGATTATAAAAATCGTTACCACAAAACTGATTTTAGCGTCTTAGCAGGGATAGGCATGGGTTATATTATGTGATCAATTTAGGCAACCGAGAAAGCTTGTTTAGTGAGTGTCTTGTTTGTCAAGATAGCGGAATTATTGACCAGCTGTTCTGATGTGTTGGTTTTGTTTACGAAAAAGCGGTTTTTACTCCATTAAAGTCCAAGTTTTATCGTGAGAAAACCTTCATATCTCCATAGGACATCGTGGGGAAACCTCCTTAGTGGCTGCGATGGGCTATCCCCCTGTCATGCAAAATGGACTTAATTATCTAAAAGTGGGCACAACTGTGCCTCTGCCACCCCGTATCGAAAAAGCATAAAGCTATATATCATCCAATGATGAAAATTATGGTGGGCTACTGGGAGACAGTGTATACGTCGCGCGACACGTTATGAGCGGTGGCCTTGAATGCGCAGTAGTCACTTTTCAATAGCTGTACATACGCGCAGTAATTCCTGCTAACGTCGCCCAGCGCTCTTAACTAACTTATACTATGGGATGAAATTTGTACATCTGCTACCGGTGTGCCCATCCACTATAAAAACAATTCTAGCCGCAAGCCACAGCAATCTTGGGAGAAGTTTCATCTGCCTGAGATCTACTCAACTATCCAGGGCGGTCGCTCAAGCTGGAGTTGGTGCAGGAGTTAGGCCAGTTTGTGAAGGAGATTTTTTTTTTTTTTAAGTATTTTTATTTTCATAGGCTTAACATAATAACATACATGCAACAATCACAAAAACCCTCAGGATTTATCAGTGATTGGGAGTTCGGAACTTATATAATTTTTATTTGTAAATTAAAAATAATAGTTAATCATTCCAGGCAAGTAAGCTGCCCATATCCATAACTATTCCTAACATTAGGTGGTGTTCGTGGTCGGTCCGCACACACAACACGCTCCCGCCTGCCCGCATGTGAGGGCCGCCCGCGATCCACATATACAAGAAAAGGAGTAAAATTGAGTGCCTACTTACTTAATAGGTTGATATGTTTAATTAAAAATAATTGATAATTCATAGCAACAGAGCCAAAAACAATAACAAGCTTGCATAAAGGTAGTAGTGGTATCTATGAGCACATACAAGGAAAAACAAATACCTCATAAACTTATAATATATACTCACAGTCACCACTATTAGCAAAATGTTTTTTGAGATATGCCATGAAGTTTTTTTCTTTTAGGTATGTCTGTGTGATATCATCAACCATATCATTTAGTATATTTGGGAGAAGATACTCACTAGTTCTTCTTCCATACAAATTATTAAACTTGGGTAAGATATATTTTTTAGTGCAACTTAATTTTCTTAGAGGTTTATAGCGAATCTTAGGATTTAACATGCTAATACAGTTAAACTCTTCCTTAAGAATAGCAATCTTAACTTTTTGGTTAATAGGTAGAATGTTACTATGTTGAAATAAGCCAGCTTTACACTGTGGGATGTAATGAATTATGTATTAAGATGCAGGCAGATACACGAAGACAGTGGCGCAAGTGCCAGTGAGACTGGTAGCCAGTACTGGCCTCATGTCAATCTAGCTAGACGGGTGCTCTATTCACCCCAGCACTCGCAGACAGCGCTGGATTGGCTTGATTTTATAAGGCCAATACAAGGTTTTTACAAGGCCAACACCAAGCTAGCCAGCACTGGCTTTTACATCTCAAGTTGTGAAATAAATATTGCTTGCCAGTCTTTCTAGTGCCCGTTCAGCAATATTTATTTTACATCTTGAGATGTAATTTATATTAGATTATATCACATATTGAAAAGCTGGCTTTATTCATTAAGGACCCCTGGAATGAAAGGAAATAAAGCGAAGCAGTAATAACACCACATTTTGATATCAACATTTTTAATTTGTTTAACAATTTCATTAATATCGCCAATTCCTTGAAAGATTATCTTCATTATTAATGTTTCTATCTGAGGGATTAATGTTTACACCACAATTCATGTTCATCTTTTATCACATTTGTGGGTTTTTATTTCCATATTTGATTCAAGTATGTATGGCGGCTTTGCTGGTGCTTGAAAGACAAGATTTCAATTAAATTATACCAAAATACTAAGGTAGAGGTGGACGAAACACTTGGTTAGAGGGGATGACGGACAGTGGACCGTAGCGATAGAAAATACAAGGGGAAAGATAGGGCCATCCAGTGGGCATTGTCCGACGATATTATCAAGTCAACATCTCTCTGCATGCAGTTGGCAAAGAACTTTGGAGACTGCCGCGATAGAAGAGACTTGTCTTTGATCGACTTGACTCACTAACCAAGAGGCCTATGCCCAGAAGTGGGTTGATGTGTGCTGAAAACGATTATGAAGATTTCTTACCTTTTCTGTTTCGAAATCCTGGAAAATTAGGTGTTGTTTTGTTGATCGTCATCACTACCCAGGGTAAGTGCAGGGCGGGCAGTATGATCCAAGAATTTCCTTTCCTGAGCAAGGGATAAATAATAATATCCCGAACCAAAGCAAACAAATTGTCTGACGAACTATCAGTGACAGTTCCGTGTGTCATTCCGTTCCGTTTTGCTGCTTATTTTTTAGTCGTGTTTGATAAAAGTACTGAAGTGAACGGTTTTTCTACACAAAAATAAGGATTTACCACTACTTTACCTAACCATGTTCTATTACTAAGTTAGGAATTACATTAAGCATACAATTTTCCATCAAATTATGTATTCATTCTTATGTTATTCGCGTAAAATGAAACTATGAACTTTTTTTTTAATATTTTTTCACATTGTGTTGTACGGCCCTGGAAATTCAGTCCTTTGAGTCTAGTTGATGAACGAACGAAATCAACTGAATGATCTAGCCGTTTTTAAAGGTTCCGTACCCGAAGGGTTCCAAACGGGACCCTATTACTAAGACTTCGCTGTCCGTCCGTCCGTCCGTCTGTCACCAGGCTGTATCTCAAGAACCTAGCTAGCTAGAGAGTTGAAATTTTCACAGATTATGTATTTCTGTTGCCGCTATAACAACAAATACTAAAAAACAGGATAAAATAAATATTTAAGGGGGCTCCCATACAACAATACCACATACAAACTTATGGATGCACCTGGTTACGTACATGTAGTGTGAAAGTAACCGCACCAATAACTTTGTAAACAATATTTTGCTGTGTAAAATCCAAACTATTCACTCCACACCATCGCTTCCATTGAACGGTGGTACGGAACCCTTCGTGCGCGATTTAGACTCGCACTTGACCGGTTTTTTTAGTAAGATACTCACTAAACACTTTTTTGTGGTAACGAAATTTAGATGCTTGCTAACCATTTGTTTACTGATAGATGATGATTTTGCTAAACAAGTGATCATACTTTGCTTTTATTATTTTTTGTAGTAACACGGTTAGATTTTAGCCAAAATTTACCAGCTAAAAACCGTCTTCTTACATATATAGGTTGCAAACAAAGCTCGGATTCCATAACATGAATAGAAGTCGATCTAATAAAAAACCAAAAAACCAAAACCAAAAATCATTTATTTCCATAGGATGTTGTTACATCACTTAGATCCGTCATTACATTTTTTTGGGTGAGTTCACTAACACAATGGCGGAATCTGTGGAGAAGAGCTCACCGAAGAAACTCCACAGTCGTCGCATCTTTTGCGTTTCCTTTTTTAAATAAAATATTGTCAAATTACAAAATGAATGCTAATTATATATCGAAACAGCCTGTTACTCAAACAATCTATTCCCATGGACATCTGTCCTCTAAATAATCAGATATCCTATAGTAACCTTTTTTATACAATTTCTGTTTTATTATTATTTTAAACTTGTCTAAAGGTAAGTTTTTAATATCAGTAGGGACCTTATTGTAATAGCGTATACAATTGCCTTTAAAAGAATTACTAATTTTATGTAGTCGGCTTACATAAGCAACCAACTTGTCTTTATTTCTAGTATTAAAATTGTGTATATCACTGTACTTCTGAAAATTAGTTATATTTCTTTTTACATACACAAGATTGTCATAGATATATTGAGACACAAATGTCAGAATATTGATTTCTTTAAACTTTTCCCTCAGTGACACTCTAGGCCCTAATCTATAAATTGCACGAACAGCCCGTTTCTGCAGAATAAATATACTATTAGCATTCGCAGCGTGACCCCACAATAAAATACCATAGGTCATTAGACTATGAAAGTAACTAAAGTAGACTAGTCTAGCGGTGTCTACGTCGGTAAGAGCTCTAATTTTTTTAACTGCGAACGCTGCCGAACTCAGTCTGTTCGACAATTTATTTATATGAGGATCCCATTGTAGTTTGGCGTCTAAAGTAATGCCCAAAAAGACAGTCGACTGCACAAGGTCCAATCTCTGTCCTTTTATAAATATGTCTGTAGTTACCGGGTTCACATTGGGTAACACGAATTTAATACATTTAGTTTTCTTTTCATTAAGTAATAAATTGTTAACAGTAAACCAGTTCCTCCTATAACTCTCATTAACTGGACAAATGAAATAAAAAATAAAGTCGTAATAAAGAAGGTTAATTAGTCAGAGAATATGTTAATAAATCAATAAAAATAATTATATTTTAATTAATTTAAGTAGTTCCGCTTTTGTTCGAAATACTTCGAATGAAACAAGCGCCTTTTTCTATTAATATTCTTCGTCCATCTGAACAGCCCAGAGTCTACAGCCAATTCTTATTTATTTCGGTTTATAAGTATGTGGTTCCTTCCTGTAATAATTTTCTAACTCGTGTACGGTGCTGCACGCATATGTATGTGTATATTTTTCGATTTCTAATTGAGTCCAAGAGACACAGTAAATTCGTCAGAGACATGTATACAAGTCAAGGGTTTCCAAATCAATTGAAATTGTTATGTATGTATTTATTATACTCGATTCATTGTAAGGTACTGCTAATCGAAGTATGCAACATTATGCAACAATCACCAAAATAACAACAAAAAAGGGTTACGAGCCGATATTAGCTTAGGGGTGGCATTTAAACGCATAACTAATAAATACCATTTTTTAAAACAAAAAAATGCAAAACGGCATCAAAAGTACTGATTGCACACAAAAATTGCATACAAAAAAATACTGATTTTGCAAACTTGTTATACACACTGTAAACTGTTATTTTACTTGATGATCTAATATTTCGAAAACCTAATATTTTTTACTTACCACAAAATCGTAACCCTAATTTATTAGAACCAAGCACCTAATAAACTTGTAACATCTGTTTTTACAAAAAAACACAATTTTATCAATCACGGATCTAATTTTGCAAACTAAAAAACAGTTATATGTAAAACATAAAAGGTATGCATGCAACCTAAACCATCCTTAATTTCTAAACCATATTTTTCACGTCATCGCTTAGGAACATAGTCTAAAAACTAAGCATAGAAAAGTCGTATCAAATTTTTAAAGCAAAAAAAGATCAACAAACACACTTATTATGTTTTAAATATTTAATTTTAAAGTTTATGTTTAAGTATTTTCTGTTGTTGTTACAGTTTGAACCTAACACGAAGGATAAAGGAATCTTCGCTTCGCTCACCCCCTTTACCCTTCACCTAAGCTACCGCAGTCTTTTGCACTTATATTTGCTGTGCAAATCAGCGAGAACAAATAGGTGGTTCCGCGCCAAAACAATTTTCAGAAAAATAGATCGAAGAGATAGCAATTTAGTGTGCAAAAAAGTACTCGAGAGTGGGTTTATGAAACGAGCCGAAGGCGAGTTTCATAATAATATCACTCGAGAGTTTTAATGCCTAATTATGTACAGTTACATACACTAGTTTATCTACACACATATCATAAGCTCTCTTTGATGTGTTCAGGAACCGCATGTTTGACCGGTATTGTGGCATTGAACATATCTCTGCAGTTGTTTAGCTTGTTCTGTAGTACCAACTTTACAGACAAACTAGGGGCGGCACGCAGGCGGGCGTCGGCGTTCGAAATTTGAATGTATAATTTGACAAATTTTTGTACATTATGGTCATAATGTACAAATTTTCAGATAAGAAATGAGTTTTTACCAAATAGTTTTACATTATGCTGGTCTTAACGTGCAGTTTTTAGACGCAGTAAAGAGGGTTTATGATACGTGTGTAGATAGACATTGTTATTGAGTTGCAACTTTTGAAACTTTTGATTTGAGTGGAATAATTAGTGTGCAAATCAGTTTTTTAGGTGTCTCATGATAATTTTAGTTTTGAAGGCAGTATTTCGGTGTTATCATACTAACTTTTGGTGGACACTCAGTCAAAAAGATCCTCTACTTTTGATAAGACTTATTCTATTTTTAGTTATACTTGTTTTGAGTGACAAGTGTTTTTTTTTATGTGCTGACTGCACATAAAAAAAAAACACTTTAAAAGTTATGCGCATAGATTATTTGTGACAGAATTTAGTTTTCATAATCTTATTTAGAGGTGCAACTAAAGATTCCACTTAGCTTAGCTTAGGCACCTCACTACGAGCTCCACGCTCGTAGTGACATGCATTGATTCTTGTCACTCAGTAAGGCTGAAGTGACCGTATTTTTTTTCGGTTGCAGGTCGGAAGAGGATTGGCTGAAGAGCGCGCCGGGGCGCCGACAGAAGAGCGCGCCGGCGCCCTCGCCCGCGCCCGCGCCTGCGCCCCAGCCCCTGCCCCTGCCCGTGCCGGCGCCGCGAGACGCGCGCTCCGCCACGCCGCCCGCGGTACGTGCCACATGCTCAAACCATATTGTGATGCACTGTTACCAAATTGTGATGCAGTGTTGCCACATCGTGATATATGTAACCCCGCAATGTGAAATACTGTAACCTCACTGGAATATGTTGTACACTGACACTCTCATCCACTGTAACTATTTGATATAAGTACGTTTGCTTGTAAATATGCAGATTCTATTGAATGAAATCGAATATAACACAACATTTACTGTTGTCGTTTGAATTTTGTGTGCCACTGAAAAGGAAGTCTCGTGCAATCGAGCTCTACGCACACAGCAGCGCCTCGCGCACTGGTGAGTTAAGCATCTGTTGCATATGTTCCTCCACGACAGGTGGACATGGAGGTCGCTATCGAGGAAGTGATCGAGAACGCTTCCGACAGCGACGTGGATGTGGACGGCAGCGGCGACCCCGGCACGCCGCAGCTCTCCTCCGCGCAGCTGCTGCGGCAAGCGGTGCCCGCCCAGCCCGCCCAGCCCGCCCCGCCCGCCCCGCCCGCCCCGGCCAAGGCGAAACCCAGACCCAAGCCCGTCTCGCCACCGAAACCTAAACCCGCCACCAAATCACCAGCCACAACCAACGTCTTACCCAAGCCTGCAGTATCACCGAAATTGCAGTCCCCAAAACAGACCGTAGCAAAAGCGCTCGCCCAAAGCGTGAAGCAAGCCGCGGCAATCGCGAAGCAAGCCCACTTAGCCGAAAAAGCCCAGAACAAGCAGTTGGCGGCTCAGAACAAGCTGATCGCGGCTCAAGCGAAGCAAGCCGCGGCTCTGGCGAAGCAGAGCGCCGCTCAAGCGAAGCAGAGTGCCGCTCAGGCCAAGCACACACCGGCGTTAACTAAGCCGCCAGCTCAAGCTAAGCCTCTGCCTCAAGGGTTTCAGGTTCGTAATTTTAGTTTTATCTTACTTAGTTGTTTGTTAGTTATTTGTCTCTCATGGTCCCTCGTCTAAGAAGACGTGGACTCGAATAGTATGGTTGTTGGAACAGATGGCGTTTGACAGAAGCCTATCTCCAACTGTAGAGATAAATTACGATAACAGGGCGCGCACCACCACCACTCCAAGCTCGCTGTCACGCTCACTCGTGTCGTAAATACGTTCGCTGCCCCACCAGCCAGTAGTGGAGCGGCGCCCTATGTTATCATCCCTACAATTTATTCAATTCGCTGCAGGGCCCTTCAGCGAAACATTTTCCCGCCATTATCTCGTTAGTATCATTGGGTAGCCATTCTGTTAGAGGATACGATGCATGATGGTGACTGATCAATCTCCTATGTTATGTAGTTTACCAGCGGATTATTACAACGATTGCATATGTGGTACAGTTGTCGCCCGCAGCGTCGCCCGCGCCGCACAAGTCTCCGCTGCTCAAGCAGAGGCCGCTGCAGCGCGCAACACCGCAAGCTGTCGAGACGGTCAGTGAGCAAACATAACAAACTAAATTTACTTACAGGCACAAATCAAATCAAAACTGTTTATTATCAAACACGTATTTTACTATACAGATTACTGTTGGGATCCGCACTAAACTCTAAGTAGGTGGGTTCCCTATTTATGGTAGAAAAAAAAATGTGTTGTAGTCACAGTGGCCAATTCTTTCGTTACAGTTATTCGAATAATACCCATTCCTATATTAATTATTAATAAACATAGGAATTATTATTATTAAAAAATTTAATCGATGTCTTAGATTTTTCTGAATCAATTTTTACAACAGAGTATAAAGCTGGAAGCATTAAAAGTCAAAAAAATACGCCAAGTGCGAGTCGGACTCGCGCGCGAATGTTTTCGTACCATTATTTATTAAACGGCAAAAAAACACGTTTGTTGTATGGGAGCCCCTTAAATATTTGTTTTATTTTTATTTATTTATTTATTTTTAAAGCGAATATATAACTAAATCTTCTGTGAATGTTCCAAGCGTGTACCTGTTCCCGTTAACAATATCGAGCAAATACGAGGGGGAAAAAACGTTTGTTGTATGGGAGTCCGGGGTTAAATATTTATTTTATTCTGTTTTTTAGTATCTTTTGTTATAGCGGCAACAGAAATACATCATGTGTTAAAAATTTCAACTGCCTAACTGTCATGGTTCATGAGATACAGCCTGGTGACAGACGGACGGACGGACGGACGGACAGCGGAGGCTTAGTAATAGGGTCCCGTTTGGTACCCTTCGGGTACGGAACCCTAAAAAGGGTGAATCCAACTGTCACGTTTGTCTTATTGCATAAAAATCTGAGTTTAGGTAGGTAATAATAATAATTCTATGTGCCGGTCGACTATGTTAGTTATATTTCCACGTAATGTTAAGATAAGTTGACGACCGTCACAGATAAGCTTTATTTATATTCATCACGTAGTTTTGTAGTAAGTTGTATATAAGCTTAGTATTTCCTATAATAAATTAGTCTAGTATTTGCTAGTAGATGTCGCTCTCCTTATAATGGCCTCTGGCAAATTCTAACCTGTATCGTTTTGTTATTGACAGGTACATTGGCAGGAATAAACTTGATTTCTTAATTTTATTATTAAAATGAAAAAATGCAAATAAATTAAGACACTTAACGTAACATTTACATGCAGGCACAAATACAGCTTCAGGGCCCACCCTAGGACTCCCTGTGTCATGAGCCAGAAACAGCGACTTCACAAACATCCGCAGATATAAATATCCAGAAGCTGGGGATATTTGTTAAGCCTCCCCAGACGGGATTCGATCCCGGGATCTCTCGCTCGGGCTTGGGAAGCTCAGCCTCGACCGCGACAACAGAGACGTCGTCGATAAAGACACAACTTTGATGACTAGATGGACTTATTCAACAAACTATCAGATAGTTTTGACATGACCCAAATTTTATTCTACATGTAAAATTATATTCAAATATATTTAGGGCCGTCTGCCGTAAAGCTAAGTGCGAACACATAAAAACGAAGATTCTTACATCGTCGAATAAAACTAAAACAATTTGGAATATCATAAATAGAGAAGTAGGTAAAACAAAATCAGGAGATCGTACCTTTTTACTTAAGATTGAAGATAAACCAATAACTTCTAACGATGACATCGCAGCCGTATTTGAACAGTTCTGTACAAATGTTCCAATTGATACTACGGCTTCTTTATTTCGTCTCCGGATCTTGCTGCGTCATTTTTAAAAGACATCAAAAGTGCAATCCAGATTTCTCATTCGCATATATTGATTATACTAGAAGCTACTCTCAAGACATCCTCCAATACTGATTCAAATATATCATAATCACTGGTAGGGGTCTGTACCAAGTGTCTACCAAGTTCAACACACGATAGTTCTATTACTTTCTCAACAAAAAGTCTATAAATATCCTTGCGCTGTTTAAATTTTAGGCCATTTTTAACCAGTACTAAGGATCCTCGGTGTATTGCAGACTTTCTGCTAAAGCAGCTGGCTACTTGATAGTTATGTACAGAGAAATTCATTTGAGGCTCAAGTAGCCAGTGTTCTATAATTTGCCAGAAAAGCCACCTTGTATTTCTGATTTACTAAAACCAATTGTTTTATAGGGGACTTTTCTGTTGTCTGCCCTGACAGTTTAAATGAGTGGTCAAAGTTAATTTACTTACATTCGTCTTGGCTGTTTTTAAAACCTCAGCGTACAATAGTTTAGTAGAATTATATTATTATTATTATTATTGTAGTTATTATTTTTTACTGGCACCCTAGTTATTTTCTCAACAATAACAGGGTCATAAATATTGAATGCCAATAATTTGGCAATCTGTCGTTTAGATGACGCAGGTACATACATTGTATCCCTAGTCAGAATAAAATTTCGAATAAACTTATTCGTATCAAAATGTAATACTCGGTCCCGATGACCAAAGATCAAGTTATACATTAGCCGGTTGAGTCTAGAAATCCGGTCATTTTGTGCCTCTGGTAGAGCTTTGGAATAGGGAAAACCACACAGAAAAATTTTCCTTGCCTGGAGAGATACTATAGATTCAAAGTAAATAACCAAATCGTCTTGTTGAACTCCTGTGCTTTTCCCCATTTGTAATACAATAGTTGTATTACTGTCATACTCCCTATTAAGCATGCAGTTTACTATCTGCATGTAAGATGCATCAAGCATAAAAATGTTTTCTACATGCTGCCGTAAGTAATTCTGCTGGTGGGTCTGGATCGCCAATGTTCATCTAAGGCATCACAGGTTGACGTGTTGCTATGGCCCGTTGTTCCATTTGATGCTACCGATGGACCGCATGCCTTGACTCCATGTGGCTGTGCTGGATCCCGCCGGAGGCCGGTGTGAGGGGCATGCTGCATGGTGAAGACAACCAAACCTGCCCGCTGGCTGTTTCAGTTCTCTTCCGCTGCTGGGGGCTCAGCTGTAAAGGGGCTGCTGTCCCCGGCAGGTGTTGTGGTGGCAGAGACAATTTTTTTATTTTATTATACCGATAAGCAACCTTTACAAATACACACACTGATACAAGTTATAACTTTATTTTTTCAACTAACATCTATAAGAGAAACTGCTTCAACTACTGCTCTGCTTCGGGTATGAATCCCGACTGAGTATATTTATTTGTGTGTGACGTAGCCGTTTCTGGCTCCCACGACACAGGCTATCCTAGTTGGGGCCAGAATCAATGTGTGTGCCTGTGTATAAATGTTTGTTTATTTTTCAAAGACTGTCACTCATATCGAATCGAATCGCCCTAGTGAAATATATGTATTATTTCCACAGATTCAAGTGCCGAGTGCAGTGAAATCAGAACAAGTTGCGACGCCAACGATACAACAACCACCGCTGCCTGCGCCCGCGCAGCCAGCGCAGAAACAGGTAACCTACTATCTAACCGGGCAGTCGATAGCTGAATAAATATAGTTCCGACATTTAATGTACGATGAAAAATAATGAGAAATATTGAGTTACCTATTTAGTCCCAGGTTAAAAGACTAATTAACCAAAAGCACACGTTTTGTTTTGGTCCCTCGTGGTTTCCAAGTTCATTTTGCCTTCAATTCGGAATGAGGTTGGGTGGAGGTGGGATATGTCGTGTAGTAGTAATGATTCATCACCTTCGTACTGCCTTTAGGTGATTTAGGGCAGGCTCGCCTGGCGAGGTTGGCATGAAAAGTGATGAATGAGACGAATACCAACGTTCAATGGACAGGCGCTGAATAACCACATGCAGGCAGTTTATATAGAGAGACACATTGAAGGCGTGTCCACACACTACAGGACATATCCCATCTCCAGCCAACTCATTCCCACTTCATGTCATACCAACGCAAACCAATGGGTTAAATTTAGGCATGGAGCTCTTGTAACCCGCAGCTGTTTTTGTGCGTACCCTACATGGCTGGACCGGCCTTCTTTTGTCTACAAGAGTTTTAAAAGCCTGTAACACATTAAATTTCCCGGCAGCACGTCCCGCAGTTAACACAAGTATCCCGCTCGTTGCTGTTGCGGCCGCCCGCTGCGCACTGCACCGTGCAGGCCTCCACCGCCGCACCACATACGCTCACCGCACAGGTAACAACACTCCCAGCAGCACCGCCGCACCACACACGCTCACCGCACAGGTAACACGTTAAACACTCCCGGCAACACGTCCCGCAGTTAACATAAGTGTCCCACTCGCTGATATTGTGGTCGCCCGCTGCATTCTGCACCGTGAAAGCTGCCGCCTCCGCACCACACACGCAACTCCGCCGCACCACACACGCTCATTAACAGGTAACACATTCAACACTCTCGGAAGCACCGCCGCACCACACACGCTCACCGCACAGGTAACACATTGAACACTCTTGGCAGCACCGCCGCACCACCCACGCTCACCGCACAGGTAACACATTCAACGATCTCGGCAACACCGCCGCACCACACACGCTCACCGCACAGGTAACACATTCAACACTCTCGGAAGCACCGCCGCACCACACACGCTCACCGCACAGGTAACACATTCAACACTCTCGGCAGCACCGCCGCACCACACACGCTCACCGCATAGGTAACACATTCAACACTCTCGGCAGCACCGCCGCACCACACACGCTCACCGCATAGGTAACACATTCAACACTCTCGGCAGCACCGCCGCACCACACACGCTCACCGCATAGGTAACACATTCAACACTCTCGGCAGCACTGCCGCACCACACACGCTCACCGCACAGGAAACACATTCAACACTCTCGGCAGCACCGCCGCACCACACACGCTCACCGCATAGGTAACACATTCAACACTCTAGGCAGCACTGCCGCACCACACACGTTCACCGCACAGGTAACACATTCAACACTCTCGGCCACACCGCCGCACCACACACGCTCACCGCACAGGTAACACATTCAACATTCGGCTACACCGCCACACCACACACGCTCACCGCACAGGTAACACATTCAACACTCTCGGCAATACCGCCGCTCCACACACGCTCACCGCACAGGTAACACATTCAACGCTCTCAGCCACACCGCCGCACCACCCACGCTCACCGCACAGGTAACACATTCAACACTCCCGGCAGCACCGCCACACCACACACGCTCACCGCACAGGTAACACATTCAACACTCTCGACAGCACCGCCGCACCACACACGCTCAACGCACAGGTAACACATTCAACACTCTCGATAGCACCGCCGCACCACACACGCTCACCGCATAGGTAACACATTCAACACTCGGCAGCACTGCCGCACCACACACGCTCACCGCACAGGTAACACATTCAACACTCTCGGCAGCACTGCCGCACCACACACGCTCACCGCACAGGAAACCCATTCAACACTCTCGGCAGCACTGCCGCACCACACACGCTCACCGCACAGGTAACACATTCAACACTCTCGGCCACACCGCCGCACCACACACGCTCACCGCACAGGTAACACATTCAACATTCGGCAGCACCGCCACACCACACACGCTCACCGCACAGGTAACACATTCAACACTCTCGGCAGTACCGCCGCTCCACACACGCTCACCGCACAGGTAACACATTCAACACTCTCGGCCACACCGCCGCACCACCCACGCTCACCGCACATGTAACACATTGAACACTCTCGGCAGCACCGCCACACCACACACGCTCACCGCACAGGTAACACATTCAACACTCTCGACAGCACCGCCGCACCACACACGCTCACCGCACAGGTAACACATTCAACACTCTCGACAGCACCGCCGCACCACACACGCTCACCGCACAGGTAACACATTCAACACTCTCGACAGCACCGCCGCACCACACACGCTCACCGCATAGGTAACACATTCAACACTCTCGGCAGCACTGCCGCACCACACACGCTCACCGCACAGGTAACACATTCAACTATCTCGGCAGCACTGCCGCACCACACACGCTCACCGCACAGGAAACACATTCAACACTCTCGGCAGCACTGCCGCAACACACACGCGATTATTTATGGACGGATTTCAATCAAATTTGAGAGACGCACTAAGGACTTCATTCTACACAAGATGTTGCGAAAAATAAAACGAAAAGGGGGAGTGGAGGGGGAATCACTTCTGGGTATTTTCGACCCCCTGTAACTATGTTATATGGATAAAGCTAGATTTGTCAGAGGCAATTATAAGGAGAGCGACATCTTCGGGAGTAAAGTAAAAGGCTTGAGATGCGCGCAAATACCAGACTAGACTAGACTAGACTATTTATTATAGGAAATCCTAACTTATATACTAAGTTGGTGCATGCTATTAATGACGTGCATAAGACATGTGCGTGATGAATATAAATATACCTTATCTGTGACGGTCGTCAACTTATCTTAACATTACGTGAAAATATGACTAACATATTCGACCGGCACAGATACTCCCCCCTTTAGGGAAAAAAATAAATGAATGTACTTATAACAATGGAAAAAATCTAAGTTAGATACTATAACAAACTTATATCAACTGCAATAATAATTAGTAGTATTTTAATAAACAGTAATCGAGCATACTTTAACTTAATCTAAAGGTAAATCTTATACGAATCTAAAGGAAAATTTTACACGAAAAAAGAAAAACACTAGGAAAAAACATTAGTAAACTAACCTAACCTATAACTGGAAAAGATCCGCAGGAGAGTCGTCTGATGCTGCAGCCGCCCAAGTTTTTCAGGAATCGATGAGTCAATTTACATCGCACGTCGTTGAAGTTGTAATCACTGTTTGTTTATAATTGCGACCGTACCTACACAAGGATGATTGTGCTGAATCAGCGTCAGCATTAAATCTGTAACCTTGGCTGTAGGCAGTCAATGATCTCGTACGTCATATGTACGTGCGTGCTCTTCACTCTTATTAAGTTGTCGATTGATGAATTTGTGTGCCTAAAAACCTTGGGATTTGGCAACATAGGGCACATCTTGTACACCAATCGTTTATATATATATCTCTTTTCAGTGATTTGATTATTCTTCGTGCGATGTTCTTCCTGGATGATTTCAATATTCGTTGAATTAGGTATATCGATGATGTTTCAATACTCTTCTGGGGGCTGGAACGGCTTCCTATGTCTTGAACTTGAAAAAGCTGCTTGCTGTGAATGAATTTGCCGACGCGTTCGTTTCTGCTGGTGCGAGCTCCATTTTGATAAATCAGCAGTCGGCTGACTAAAGGTTCATTATTCTTGCGGTATCTTGAGTTCGATGCGGGAAATCTTCAGTTGGAATCTTTTGGCTTCTGGTCCGTCATGGCTTGCTTGATGTCGTCTTGGTTTGGGTGGGGTCTTGATTATGGATTTCTGCAGCGTGGTTTGAAATAGGTATGCAGAAGTCGGGGCTCGGCGATCTTGGACGAAGTGCTTCTTGCTTGCACTTCTAAGGTGGCAGCACACGGAGTTTTCTTCGCGGCTGGGTCCATACTGCTATTACCGAAGGTTGCTGATGTTCAGAAGTCGGGTCACCACTTTGCCAGAGGCAATTATGAGGGGAGTAACATCTTCAGGAGTAAAGTAAAAGGCTTGAGATGCGCGCAAATACCAGACTAGACTAGACTATTTATTATAGAAAATCCTAGCTTATATACTAGGTTGGTGCATGCTATTAATGACGTGTATAAGACATAGTGCGTGATGAATATAAATATACCTTATCTGTGACGGTCGTCAACTTATCTTAACATTACGTGAAAATATGACTAACATATTCGACCGGCACACTAGACACCTGCATTTTCTGTTACTGATAGGCCACAATTTAAATAGGCAAATTCCCAAAAAATCAGTCAATTTAAACCAATAGATTGGAAACGACAGCCATTCAAAGTTCTGTCATTTTGTCACTGACTAACTCATCATCGATCATCAACATTCTAATGTAGTTCAACAAGGGCAGTGTTTAACAAAGCCAGGAAAAATTAAAACATTCCGGAATTTCAGCTCTCACTCTTAAATTTACCAATGCACTAATCCAATGTTCTGGATAGTTTCATAGATTTTAATGTTTACCTTTATGATGTGTTGGGTATATCCTGCATCACGGTATGGTTATGTTACCGCTGTGATATATATGTCACCTTAAGACTGTGAAAACCGTTAGTTTATAAACTATATATAGTTTATAAATTAACAAATATATTATATATATATTAGCCTTAGGCCATATATTAGGTCCTTACATATGAAATTGGCGTTTTGCATGGGAGGAACATAAAGTCGTTTTTTTTTTTAAATATAATATATTTATTTAATCAAAGTATGTACCATTGTTATCTATACACTTTTGCCATCTCATAGGTAGTTCTTCGATCCCTTTCCTAAAAAAAAACATTCGGACGGGAATCAATAAATCTTTGAAAGCGGTTTGGACTTCCCCATCGGAGTTGAATTTTTTCCCTTTCAAGAAGTTATCCAAATAAAAAAAAAATGGTAATCTGTTGGATCAAGGTCCGGACAGTACGGTGGATGTCTTAGACATTCCAATTGAAGCTCCTCTAATATGGTAGCCGTCTGTTGTGCAGTGTGTGGTCTAGCGTTATCATAAAGCAGCAGTGGCCTAGAGCGATTGACCAGCCTCGGTTGTTTACGTTGGAACCAAAAACGCACTGTGTTTTCTATTGCGGCACCGTCGCCATACACATCATTAATCCTTCGAGCCATTTCTGCAGCACTGGTGCTACGGTAGAACTCATACTCGTAAATAACGCGATATTTCAAGTTTTCCATTTTGTAAGCTGAGTGACGCAAGAAAAAAACAATTGAGGGAAAAAACAAATGAATTATAATTTTAGAAACACAAATACATGAGTAAATAGCTGTATAAATTTGAATTTGGAATTCCTAACCATAGAGGAGATATTTGAGATCAAAGTGGCCAGTACGGTGAAACGCCAATTTCATATGTAAGGACCTAATATATATATATTATAGGGGTTTAGAATTTACTTTTCTTTTGTTCTTACACGTCAACCTAACACGAGGACTATTCAGTCAAGGCTCAGAGGCTTCGCTGCGCTCGCCCTCTCCAGTCTTCACCTAAGTGTTTGCCATGGTTAGAGGTGTGTACCGGTTGTAATTTAAAATTTTAGATTTTCGTAGATTTTTCAGCGAAAACCGGGTTTTTACCGGAGTAAAACCTAAAGATAAATTACTTGATATTATATTGAAATTAGCTTAATTTCTACAGATTAGTAGTCGCCTATGCTTGCTTGTTGTTGGGATAGATACATTAATACAGAAAAACAAAAACGTTACACAACAGACAACATGTTACATTACAATTAACAAAAAACTTGACACTATAAATCGGAAACGAGTGAGCAAATACCGTGTTTCATTTGAATCAAGTTTGATTTGTTAGTCGAGTAAAACACGGTTTCTGTTTAAAAACAGAGCATTTTTACTGCATCTGTATGCAATCTTGTTCGCCTACTGCCTACTATGTAGCCAGCCGGCTAATTCCGCAGGCATAGACAAAAAAGATAAGTACCCATACATAGACAAACATATAGAATGTGACGTAAGATGCATTCGGTTTCGGATATGACAAAATAGATCCCCATACATAGACAAAATTATAGAATGTGAAGTAAGGTGCGTTCGGAAACACGTAGACAATATTTTCGGACGTGAAATAAAAATACCGGTAAAAAATAAAATCGCCGGTAAAAAAACCGGTAGTGACGTTGTATGGTTATTCACCTGTTTTTGTAGAACCGGTACAAATATCTAGCCCTGGTATTTCGTTTGCAATTCAAGTTCACAATTTAACGGTTTTATTATAAACTAACGCGTCATATCGTAAGCAGTACGGAAAAGTTTACAATTTATCGATAGTTTGTAAACTAACGAGAGAGAAAAACGTTAGATTATAAACTTACGGTTTTGAAAATCTAACGGTGACATACAGTTGTGGTCATATAATTAAGAATGTCGTGGCGATGTAATGACAAGATAACGCTATCAGTAAACCATTCAGATTGAAACATAATCGACTCATCAATGTTTCAGGTAGCGGCGAGTTCCCGGCGCGGCGTAGTGAGAGTGCTGAGTCCTGCTACACAACCTTCGGGGAAGTCCCTCATATCGCCAAGAGCTCTCATGACGCAAGGTACTCGATTCTACGATTTGTATTTAAACTCTGCCTTATCGCTATACTTTAGCGAATTTCTAGGGTTCCGTACCCAAAGGGTGTCAAAGGGGAACTTACTAAGCCTCCGCTGACCGTTCGCCTGTCCGTCTGTCCGTCCGCCTGTCTGTCCGTCATCGGGGTCTATCTCATAGACAAGATACGATAAGCATTTATACAGAACACAAAACAGAAAGTAAAAGTAGTAAGCATATAATTGAAACATAGAGAAACAACAAAGATCGAAATAAAATTATATAAAACTTACTTAGTATGCCGTCGAAAAGGCAAAAGTCTAGTATAGTGTGTTTATGGCGACGGTAAAACGGCTCCGACTGGGCATAATAATAGGTAGTGAGCGGAAATGTTCACAGAATGGACTGCACGAGATTTTTTAAATGGGGGTTTTCATTATATGTTTTCAGTTTTTCATTATTATTCAAATATCATCGAATAATTCAATATCAACATCATAACGTCGTCGTGGTGGCACAATTCGTTTGACATCGGATCCGCAATCTGTAGGCACTTTTTTTTCCTTAAGTTTTCTCGTACGATGCCACGGAACCCTTCTGAGGGTTCGACCCGAACTTTACCGAATTTCAGATATCAGAAGAGATTTTCATATATTGTCATAATTTATTATAGGTGCACCGTCAACAACTCTGGCAGCAGCGAAAAAGCGTGCTCCTATGCAAAATGTGCCCGCTGTTATGACATTACCTCAGGTAACATCTTACCTACTCGAGACATTACCTCAGGTAACATCTTACCTACTCGAGACATTACCTCGGGTAACATCTTACCTACTCGAGACATTACCTCAAGTAACATCTTACCTACTCGAGACATTACCTCAGGTAACATCTTACGTACTCGAGACATTACCTCAGGTAACATCTTATCTACTCGAGACATTACATCAGGTATCATCTTACCTGCTCGAGACATTACCTCAGGTAACATCTTATCTACTCGAGACATTACCTCAGGTAACATCTTACCTACTCGAGACATTACCTCAGGTAACATCTTATCTACTCGAGACATTACCTCAGTTATAGATACTTCAACTCAGTTGTGCGCGCGGCGCTATGTGTGGGTAAACCTTGTACATATACAGTGACTTTGTGTGCGTGACAAGAGGTACAGTCGGGTACAAATACAAATACAGTTATCGTGTGCAGGAGCGCTAACTTGTTGTGTTTGATAATATACGGGTTCTTAAAAAAACAATAATTTGGTATTGGCCAACTGTAATTTAATGTTTATGTATTGAACATATTACTCATTCTGAATCGCTACTTGAAAAATCAAATGATGAATTGTCGGATTCGCTGCTCTCACCAAGGTTGATTACGATTTCTGACTCCATGTCAAAATGTCGATAGTATTCTTCTTCTTTCTTTTGTACATGTCGACAAGTATTATCCCACATCTCTCCATCAATTTGGCTCAGACGTTCATTTATTAGTTCCATTATTCCCGTCACATTTTGGTCGACGTTATGCGAATCAATTTTTTTTTTTTAATTCCCCACACATTTTCTATGGGGTTTAGATCAGGATGATATGGTGGCAGTCGAAGAACTTTTATGCCATATGGCTGAAGTATGGTCATCAATCTTATAACAAATATGTTTTTTTTTATCAAGTCGTACAGTTCAAATTTTTTCATGTCTAGATTAAAAGCTATATGTTTTTCTGTCAGCCATCTCTGCATTTCTGTTTTTTTTGGAATTAGAATTTGGAGCTCTGTCATTTTGAACATTATGGTATGAGGCATTATCAAGCACAATTACAGAGTTAGGTGGCAGATTCGGTACAAGACGTTCTTTTAGCCACTTTTCATAGTTTTCTGCGTTCATATTAGAGTGATAATCACCGGAAACAGTATTTGCTTTGAATGTCAGTAGTGCGTTAGGAACGAAACCTTTTTCTGAACCAGCATGTACAATGATAATTCTTTGTCCTTTAGACATGTTTCTTTTTAAAGGTGGTCCATCTTTATTACCCCATCCTTTGTTTTGCACATGACTAGTTAAGATATAGCTCTCATCTGTATATACGATACACCGATTTTCTTGACGGTATCTGAGCAAGTTTTCCAGGTTAGAAAACCGTAGTTTTTGGATGTCATGCCGCTCTATAATAACACGTCTGTTATCCACAGTTTTTGCCATTTGTATCCCAACTTTAACAAAGCTGTGCGCAGAGTCGAAATACTTCCATCATAATTAAGTTTCTCTTGAAATATTCTTTTCAACTTTAGCAAGGTAGGTAACTCGTGATGTTCTAAATGGTTATTTTGAATAGTTGAACGTATAACATCAACGTTAAAGTTGTCTAATTCTAACTTCTTTGAACGTTTTTTGCGGTCTTTATGCGGAGATTTAAATTTAGAGTCAGATTCTTTTCCTTCAGCCAATATATTAGTTATTGTTCTCTCTGATACCCCCACTGCAATTGCTGTTCTTTTCCGTACGCTGTTTAAATGTTCACTTAATTTAGATATAAAAATTGGACTTGCACTGCAAACTGGATCACTTACTAGTTGCAATATATCTCTCGCATCTTTTTTCAGAAGTTTCTCGAGTCTAAAACAATAATACATAAACGTCAACAAGGATATAATATTTCATTTCATTTTAATATTATTTAATTTTTATAAGAAATAGAATCATAATAAAAATTAATTATATCTAAATTTAAAATTAACAAATATTTACCTGACTCCTTAAACATTTTCTCCGCGAAGAACTAGACATTTTTGTTAACGACTGTACCCGTAAGAAAAAGCGATAAGAACTAGGGTTTGCGATCCGGATATCCGTACAGTTTTTGGATCCGGATAATTTCTGTCGTAAAATGCGGATATCCGGATCATAAAGTTATGTCAGATTGAAATGAAAACATCCTAAAAAATAAATCTTTTTTTATTTATTTTTTGCTATATCTACCTACATATGTATACGTCTCTTTTTTGCTTTTGCTTTGTATAAATTAATGACAATTTCAAAGAGATATTTAATGTAATGTTAAATATAGATAGAGATTTTAATTTAATTTCATACATTACAGTCGGACAAAGTTATTAGGTGCCATTTGACGTTTAAGATATCCATAGAAAAATAATCAGCTGCACACACAACATTGAACCATATCTTCATGACTTAAGTAAACGTCAAACGGCACCTCTTAAATTTGTCCAACTATAGCAATTAATAATTACCGCGCAGTTGCTACCTGCGCCGTGCCCGCATTGTAGAGTCATTGTGCTAAACGGGCCAATCGCGTTGCAGTAGCGTTTGAATAGGTAATCAGAGGGGAGGGTCCTTGTCTCAGTCTCAGGTAAACCCTTTTGCGAAATGACAGTGTTGTTGTTTTTTTTGGTGACGCATTACACGCGAATAATTGTGTTACTATGAGGTGAGTTTCTAAAAAACATCGTTTATTTTTCCTACATGTAAATTATATATTTTATTTAGGGGCGATTGCTCCATCCCCAGATAAACAGGCAGATAGTCTATCTGTCTGTTTATTCGACACTTAACAATAAACTGAATTTTTCAATCGTCGGGTAGGATATAACAGTGAAATAACTTTGCTATCAGAGGAATAAATCTATCCGCCTCTTCAACGGCCAGATAACTGTATTCAGTAGAATAAAGTAGTTGTCTGTCACCAAAAGTCATATGTCACTTGGTTTATTTGGTTTGGTTTGAGCAGTTTGAGGTTATTTCCATTGGTTATTTCTAGTAATTTTTCTGTTACTGATTATTATACCACGTTCCTACGGATTTGGCGAATAGCTATGGATGTATTTGATACAATTGACGACTTGGCTCTCTTTTTAATACACTTTTTTGAGATTCCATTGCAAATTTCAGTAAATAAAATCACAATATCGACGATCCAAACTAAATGTTACCAAACAATAACCTCAGAGGAAGTAATCACCACGTTGATTGAAATCAGCTGTTGCTTGAGACGCCATCTTGCAAATGACGGGAAATTATGACGATAGTCTGTCCTGCTCCACTACCACTGTTTTCTATATATTTGTTTCATCTCTCTGAGTTCGGATTGCCAGGATTGAAATAAAAAGGTCAGATAGCTAACTAAGGAATAAATGACCATTGAAAAATGAGCGACTTACTATCAGACTGATAAACAGCTAGGTAAAAATGTTCGCTTGATAGTTATCCGACTCTTTATCTGGGGCTGGAACAATCGCCCCTTATTGACATAAAAAAATAACATTTGTGAAAAACAGTTGTAGTTTGAATAAATGAACTGCAATGTGCAATCAAAAATACCACGTGAGTTTGTGTTGTAGTTGTAGCCTACGACTACAACACAAACTCACGTGGTATTTTTGATTTGATTTGAAACTTGTAGGCAGCATGTTTTTATGTAATTCAGAATTTTGAGTAAAATATTACTTGATTGGTATAAGATAAGAGCGAAAAAATATGCGGTATATTATCATTAAAGTTAATAGTAAATGAATAAGACCGGATTATTTAATTTGAAGCTATGGTCGGACAAACGTAATAGAGATCGCGCCACGAAAGAAGTCCCGCGGATTTTCGGTCTCTCTTTCACTCCATGGACTTTAGATTGTAGAGTGAAAGAGAGAGACCGAAAATCCGCGGGACTTCTTTCGTGGCGCGATCTCTAGGTGCCATTTGACTTTTACTTAAGTCATGGAGATAAGGTTCAATGTTTCTTAAATGTCAAATGGCCCTATTACGTTTGTCCGACCATTGCTGAGATGTAGATTTAAATAGTTATCTATTAACTGTCGTCTTTGCCTTGCTTATTCCGTTTTTTTAAATAGACACTTGTCTTTATTTTTCAGATTGTAATTCAATATTACAAATGCAGTAAAATGACAAGTAAAATTGAATTTAAGGAGCACAAGAAGTCAACGGACTCAAGTTCCGTCTGGCAACATTTTTTGCGCTGTACAGATGGTTGCAAGCACAATGCAAACAATGCAAAAAATACTGAAAATAGCCGGCTCTACTTCACCTTTGCACAAGCATCTTAAACTTCACCCGACGATTTCAATCGCATCTACTCAGCAAACTGCATCAACATCAACTGCAGCTTCAACTCGGGAGACTGAAACAATTTCCGAACCTCCGACCAAGAAAGTTAAGATGACTGACTTCTTCAAAAGCGAGGAGAGTGCTGAAGTTTTAGTTTCAAAATTAGCTGCATTAGATGGACTTTCGTTTAACTGTATTTGCAGATCAACCTCAATCAGAACGCTTTTTAACAAAAGTGGACTCAAATTACCACATTCTCCCCACACTATAAGAAAAACTGTGGTTACCCGGAGCGAAGAGTTAAAGCAAGAGGTTAAAAAAAATTAGAAGTACTCAAATCGCGTGATTTCAGGTTCACAGCAAGTCTAGGTGAATGGACTTCACTAAGAAACATACGTTACATGAATGTCAACATTCATTGTCAAGAATTGAAAGACAAAAATTTCAGAAACCTGGGACTCGCAAGAATAACAGGAAGCGCTAATGCAGACAACTGCTATCAAATTCTTGAAAACAGACTGGCTGAATACGATTTATCCCTAGAAGATGATGTTTGTGGTTTAGCTTCGGATGGTGCATCCGTTATGAAAGCTTTTCATCAGCTTTGTCTAGCCCACGGAATTCAGTGTGCAGTACTTGACGTGCTTTATAAAAATAATCAGCGATTGGTAGAGCGCATCCCAGAAACAAGCGACGTAGAGTCATATCATGAAGACAGCTCTGACGAGGAAGATGAAAATGAGGGTTTCATTGTAGTACCAACGCCTGCAAATGTTTCCCCTGAGAATGCTCCAGAAATAACTAAGAACTACAAAGATGTTATCGCAAAGGTCCGAAGAGTTGTAAAATTTTTCAAGTCTCCACTTAGATCAGAGCGTTTATACAAATACGATCAAGAAGGTGAAAAGGCTAAATTCAAATTATCGTTGGACGTCAAAACAAGATGGAACCGCCTCGCTGTAATGATTCAAAATTTTCTGAAACTGAAGAACAGTGTTCAAAAAGCACTAATTGACTACAACAATGAAATACGTTACACTGATGAAGAGATACAGCTGTTGGAAAACCTATCAAGTTTTTTGTGCATTATAAAAGCCACCGTGGAAGCAATCTGCGAACAAAAAGCTGATTTATTGACAGCAGAAGCTGCATTGCAGTTTATGATTGAAAAACTTGGTCAAGAAAACAGCTGCGTCAGCGACGAGCTCATGGTGTCTTTAAAGAAAAGGATCAGTGAACGACGAATTCCTATATTAAGTGGCACACTAAATACCTACTTGCACAACTGTGCCAATTTTTATAAAGAAGGTCCTTCAAGTTACCCTTTCCAGAATCCTGATAGTGAAGAGATATTAAAGTTCATCGCTAAAATGAATACGCAATACTTTTCGCAGCCGGAGCCGATGGAACCTACGCTCGATGACTCAGCAGCACAATCCCAATCGCATACTGAAGAAGGTACTGCTAATTTGAACACAACCTTCTCAATAAAGGAACAGTTGCAGAAAAGAATAAATGAAGCCATTTCAGCAACACCGTCAACTTCATCAGCACAAAGTGATTCTTCTAGTCAACTAGACATGGAAACGAAGATCCGAGTTGAGATGGCTCTATATGACAGTGGCGGCGAACGGGGTCTACATTTGTCGCGAGTGTACAAATTACTGAAGACTGTACCACCAACCAGCGTAGAAGCTGAGAGAGTATTCTCCGCCGCAGGCTACATGTGTAATAAAATTCGTAGTTTAATGCATGATAATACTCTCGATGCTTTAAGTTTTTTAAGATCATACTACCAAAAGAGTCAGGTGAATAAATAATAGTGTTCAATAATGTTACAAAAATAATTTATAATTACGTGCCTTCTCCTCATTCCACAAAGAAACATCTTTGTATCGTTTTAGTTTAATTTTAATTATTTCAAATAATAAAAGTTTAACGTTTGTTGATTTTGCATGTTATTCTATTTAAATTTTAAGAAATGTTTCTTTTTTATCGTAGTATTATAACGCATTAGTTAATAGGTCTTTCTAGTTAAGTATGAGAATATTATTATAAGACTTTAATATTGTTGATTTTGCAAATCTTTAATAATGATAAGAAAATCATTGTTATTTCGTTAAGATTTAACTTTCCAAATTACTTATGAAGCTGTTATTATTGTTACATACGATCAGATCAGTCCATTCAGTTCAATAAACACAATTTCCATGCATTTTATTTTGTTTTTTAATTTTTTAAATATCCGCAGTCCATTTAGTTAAATAAACAACTATTTCCATACATTTTACTCTGTATTTTTATTTTTTTTAAATATCCGGATAATCAAATTTCAAAACGGATAATATCCGGATAGTAAAAAGTTCCGGATCTTGCAAACCCTAATAAGAACACGTCTTGCTCGGACGACGACTGCCGCGTCACTGCCACACAAATAAAACCTGTATATTTACAAGCGCACGCACACATAGCGCCGCGCGCACAACTGAGTTGAAGTATCTATAACATCTTACCTACTCGAGACATGACCTCAGGTAACATCTTACCTACTCGAGACATTACCTCAGGTAACATCTTACCTGCTCGAGACATTACCTCAGGTAACATCTTACCTACTCGAGACATTACCTCAGGTAACATCTAACCTACTCGAGACATGACCTCAGGTAACATCTTACCTACTCGTGACATGACCTCAGGTAACATCTTACCTACTCGAGACATTACCTCAGGTAACATCTTACCTGCTCGAGACATTACCTCAGGTAACATCTTACCTACTCAAAACATTACCTCAGGTAACATCTTACCTACTCGAGACATTACCTCAGGTAACATCTTACCTACTCGAGACATTACCTCAGGTAACATCTTACCTACTCGAGACATTACCTCAGGTAACATCTTACCTACTCGAGACATTACCTCAGGTAACATCTTACCTGCTCGAGACATTACCTCAGGTAACATGTTATATCCTAGTGTGGGGCCAGAAGCAAAGTATATGCCTGTCCACATATGCTATGTTGTGTTAATTACCGCCGCTGCCACCCCGTATAAGAAAATGTGTGACGCTGTGTATCTTGTATAATTCCCCCTCGCACTCAACATCTCTTTGACTGGTTGTAGAGCACGGCAGCAGCAACAGTCGCGACAGCCGCGCCCGCCCTGACAACGCGCACGGTGCAGCTGGCCGGCGGCCGCACCATCCAGCTGGCGGCCAACCAGACCGTGCACCTGCCGGGGGGACAGGCCGTGCAGCTCGCCTCGGGGCACACGCTGCAGCTGTCAGCGCTGCAGCTGCCCACTCATAGTGTGAGGCTGCCCAGCGGGCAGACGGTGCAGCTGGCCTCACCGCACGCACTCAGAGGCCCGAGAGCCCACATGCCAGCGGTAGTCAAGAACGCGCCGAATATGCAAACTTCACACCTACAAATACCGGTGTCGACCGTCCAGATAGCTGGACAGACGGTACAGATAGCGGGGCAGAGTGTCCAGTTATCTGGACACACGGTGAAGCTTCCCAGTGGTCAGAGCGTGCAGTTGGCCGGACAGAGCGTGATGCCGACGCAGACTGTACAACTGCCGAGCGGACAAACTGTGCAACTGTCCACCGGGCAGAACATCCAGACTGTACAGTTGGGCCAACACACGAACCATGGACAGGCCGGCCAAAGTGTGCAATTGGGGTCACAGACCGTTCAGTTAGGCGGGCAAACGGTGCAAATTGGTGGGCAGACAGTGCAGTTGCCTAGCGGGCAAACTCTACAGTTGTCGAGCGGGCAAACTGTACAGTTGTCGACTGGGCAGACACTGCAATTGTCCGGGCAGACTGTGCAGCTGGCTAGTCAGCAACAGAAGATTCAGCATATGGTGCGCACTCAGGCGCCGGGAGACAAGACTGCGCAGCCCATCGTCGCCAAACTACTTACTAATGCTCAGGTAGGCTTACGTTAAGCGTTGTTTGTGTTATTTATAATGTACTAGCTGACCCGATAGTCTTCATTCTGTCAAAAGCTACATATCGACAGAAACATGGATTGTACCAAAAGTTGTTTCGATTTGTGGGCTACGTAAGAAAATAAACATAGAAATATTTTATTTTCATACAAAAAATAACTCTAAATTAAAGAAGAACCTTCCTAAAACTTCAACGAATATTAAAAAAGAAGTTCATTTAAATCGTTCTAGCAGTTTGCGAGTTCCGTGCTTACCGACATATTTAGCGATATTTTTTTATTTTTAACCTTAATATTTCCGGTTGCAGGGCCAGATGATATCCCTCGAGGGTATAATGGGCGGGCGCACGCTGCAGCTGGGCGGCGCGAGCGGAGCGGGCGCACGACACAAGCAGCCCGCTCCGCGCACCGCAGCGCCTGCGCCCGCGCAGCGCCCGCTCATACTCACTAACGCTAAGCCTCTTCATAACATCTTCTTGCAAGTGAGTCACGTTTTCTAATACTGTACAGTGCTGTTAGTGAGAGAGTGGGCGGCGCCTAACGCTAAGCCGTTGCATAACATCTTCTTGCAAGTGTACAGTGTACAATGCTGTTGGTGAGAGAGAGCTACGCGCTTTGAGACGAGGAGCTCTCATTCACACGCATCATCCACAAGATTTTACTCACACAAACGCATTTTCAGCTATCACCCTGCAAGCACTGTAAGTTATTTTAAATGTGAACATCATTGATAGCACTTTTAGGCCCACTTGCACTCTCATTTTATCTCCTTAGGTAATCTCACCTAATGACATAAACTCGGATTATTTTGATAAATAACACGTCAAAATTTACGTTTGACTAAATAGCCCTGGGTTAACCGCATGTTGTAAGTTGGCCTAAGTCAAACATTACAACGACGAGATAAATCGCCTGACCTATTAATACTTAATAATACTACCTACTCTATCTTTTAATTTACCACCATAATTAATATTATTTACCCACCAAATAGTATACTGAATTAGTTAAACTGATAGACTTGTTTTCTTTACAGCACAGCGACGGAAGCGCGGTACGAGTAACTTCTAGTGGCGGACCAAACACATCTCAAGCGATAGTGCTCAGCAATCTTTGTGAGTTGCAGTTACATACGTAGCTTCTGGCCCCATACATTAGGGTCTGTCTATGGGGCACCAGAAATATCCAGCATCAACCCTAACATATAATGTAGTTCAGAAAGAAAGTAAATATAGGATACGTACAGAAAATAATTACAATTGATATATTATTGGTTACGCCAACCGTGAGAGTACGACCCGAATGGCCGAGTCGGCAGTGACGCTGCCTATTAAGCCAAGGGTCCCGGGTTTGAGTCCCGGTGGGGGCAAATATTTGTTTGATGAGAACCGATGTTTGTAGCCTAGTCATGTTTGTTTACCTATGTATTATATTTTTCTCTTTAAGTATGTGAATCGTTGTCTTGTACCCAAGATACAGGGAATCCTTTTTTGGGGCTAGATCAATGTGTGTAAATGGTGTCCAAGGTATTATTATTATTATTAGTATGAAATTATATCTGTTTTGTGATGTTTGAAGTAGATTACTTTTGTTCAACAGGTCACTCCCAGACAGTCACAACACCTACAGCGTCGTCGCCGGTTCTAAAATTACAGCAGGTACGAATATCTTCAACATGTAGTAATTGTACAAAGTATTATCTGTCAATAACGAACGGATGGTCGAAGGATGTTTGCGAAGGAGACTTTTTATGTAATACCTATTGTATACAATATCTCTGAGATTGTGTTAAAGTGTATGTGTGATTAATATTGTCAATAACTCCATGTCTTGTTATTACAAAACCAACCTTGTGTCCGTGTATTTTAGGTTAACGCGTTGCAACAAGTAAAACTACCTCAGGGGATAAAGTTACAGCAGGTGAAGTGAACACGCATATTATTGCATGTTTCTGCGCCTATTCAACTATGTGAATACACGAATTTGAGTTTCAGCTACTCAACTATTTGAATACACTCCACTCAACTACTTAAATCACTGCCACTGGACTATTTGAGTTTCTGCTACTGAACTGTTTGAGTTAGTGCTACTGAACTATTTAACTTTCTCTTACTTAACTATTTGAATTCCTGCTACTCAACTATTTGAGTTAGTGCTACTCAACTATTTACGTTTCTCTTACTCAACTATTTAAATTCCTGCTACTCAACTATTTGAGTTAGTGCTACTCAACTGTTTGAATTCCTGCTACTCAACTATTTGAGTTAGTGCTACTCAACTGTTTGAATTCCTGCTACTCAACTATTTGAGTTAGTGCTACTCAACTATTTAAGTTAGTGCTAATCAACTTTGCATTCCTGCTACTCAACTGTTTGAGTTAGTGCTACTCAACTATTTGAATTCCTGCTACTCAACTATTTGAGTTAGTGCTACTCAACTGTTTGAATTCCTGCTACTCAACTATTTGAGTTAGTGCTACTCAACTGTTTGAATTCCTGCTACTCAACTGTTTGAATTCTTGTTACTCAACTATTTGAGTTAGTGCTACTCAACTGTTTGAATTCCTGCTACTCAACTATGTATTTGAGTTAGTGCTACTCAACTGTTTGAATTCCTGCTACTCAACAATTTGAGTTAGTACTACTCAACTGTTTGAATTCCTGCTACTCAACTATTTGAGTTAGTGCTACTCAACTGTTTGAGATCCTCCTACTCAACTATTTGAGTTCCCTCTACTCAGGTATTTGAGTTTCGGATACTCAACTAATTGACTTTCGGCTACTGAAATAATTGAGTTCTCTCTACTCAACTATTTGAGTTTCCGCTACTGATCTAGTTAAGTTCTTGCCACTCATCTATCTGGGTTCCCTTTATTCAACTATTTGAGTCCGCCTACTAATTTATTTTATTAGACTACTCCACACTTATAAGTCTCAACTGTTTGAGTTCCGGGTACTCAGCTCTGGTCTTAATTGAGTTTTGCCCACTCAAATAATTGCATATCATGTAGTAATTTGATTTCAATTACACGAGACAGGGTTCAAGGCTTCCATAAAACACTATTTTGGTGACGCGCGTAGTAACGTACCTACTAACCATGCATGATTAAATCTATTATTATGTATTTAGTTAAACAGGGTGCTTTGTATGCGTCTAAAAATTTCCTAAAAGTTTCTCGGATGGTTTCAAAATCACTCTGTGTAGTGCAGTTTTAAGCTAAAGATTGTATGATATTAGGCTATACAATACACTGCACATTGTATGGTGAAGGTTCCTCAGCACTCATTTCCACCGAGAAACCGAGTAATGAGTGGTTCAGAATCTTCCGATTTAACTATGTAGAAGCAGACCAGGTATAGCGAAGGAGCTCAATCCTTGAAACGTCATCCACGCTTGTGTTACCAGTAGGGTGTGACAGGAGTGGTGACGTATAGGTTATATTTGTATACTGACCAACATTCCTCGTCCGCTCCAGGGCGCAACGGTACCGACATCTAGCGGCGCGGTACGAAGCGTGCTGCTCGACGGCCAGCAACTGAAACTTGTGGGGGGGCGCCACGTGCTTGCCAGACTCCTGAGACCGAACCACCCACCGCAATAGTTAGCTCCAAGGTTGGTTGTTTAGGGTGTTGTAGGGCTTTGGGTATGTTTGGTGTTACGTTGATCGTTTTATTTAGGATGATAATTAATGACCGTAAAATAGGTGAATAAATTAAAAATAAAGGGCCTTACCACAAAAAAATAAACTACTGTTCAACACTTGTTTAAAACAAAAATGTATGGGATTTGACGTTTGTTTTTAGGTTAAACGCTGTTTAATATTTTTTGTGGTAACACGGAAACTCTCTTCGTGTTGCCACAAAATACATAAACAACTGTTTAATACCTGAATAAAAAAAAACGTGACCACAAAATACTTTTTACATTGTATTAGGAATAGACATTCTTTAAATATTTATTTAGGCAAGACGCAACTTTTTACTTTAACTTTGTACAACATGATGCAAAACTCACTGATATAAAAAAGTCAACGATCAATGACACGAAAAGCGATCTGTCATATCTTGCGTTGCTGATCTAGACAGAAGACTGTCTGTTATTTTGTTTGACCAAAACAAAATAACATTAAATGCACCCATATTTTAAGTATAGCCTCTACATCGACGTTATCTCAAATACTTGTAGCAGTCGAGTACTGTTCAACTCGATTCATTAGTGGACACTAAAAATAATGAGGTCACATTTTTATCACAGAAAAAAAAAACAACAACGTTTTTACTGTAAAATAATCCTTGTCGTGTGTTTATTACTATATCCAACGCACTGGCAGCATTGGTAGGAAACGTGGTGAACCAGTATTATTTAAAAATATTTGGGAAGGTAGGTATTAACTGTACTGTACAACGTGCTTGTTTTGTAGGTTTGAATAGAACAAGTTGTAGATATTTTGATAAGAGATTTAGAATTATACTTTAATTTATTTTTAATAAAATATAATTAATTTCCAAAGCGTGTTCAACCTGTAAGTCGTGATAGTGATTCTATCTGACTATCAAGTCACTAACCGATCTGTGGAATATAGTTAAGAATTTAAGATATTAATTTTATTATGTATACTTAGTAGGTCTGAGTAAATCTGATGCAATAAGGTGTAAGGTAAAGAGGTTTTAAGTTTATTAAGTTTGTTGCGATAGTTTTCTCTGTATATAGATAGTCGTATAATATTAATAGTATGGGTCTGACGAAGCAACAATAAACCCTTGTCAAATTTGTACATGTCTTATTACCTGATTCCGAAATATGATTCCACTAGTTTGAGACACGATAAGAGAAAAGTAGCCCAAGTAAAACAACATCGCAATGTGTGAGAAACAATTGTTATTTATTATGTACATGTTGGATGTGTACTGCGAATACAAACTTCATCAATTATTCATTTGAGACACTCACAGAAATAAATAAAACGGACATAAGCTAATTCAATTACGATCTAAGGTTACAATATTGTGAGGTTCGCTTAGCTTTTATATTCCTGCTAGCATGATAATACGTTTGATATTACAGTGAGTAGTGATTTGTATGAGACACCAACTTTTTTCAATTCCATTCTTCTACTTTTGGTCATCACGTAGCTAGAAAACTGTGAATAATTACAAGTAATACCACGTTAATAACTCCTTCGAATTAGCGATTCCGATGATCAATTGAAGTTACAATTACAACGATACTGTGTAGAGTACCTAGCACACTTATTACTTCTCTCAAGGCTTACTTTGACTTCAAATGACTTTCAAAAGCACTATCTAGTGCCGTTACAAAACTATCTGTACTACAAAAAATACATTTTAACGCCTTTTCGGTAACCAAAAGAATTTGTAAAATAATGGTTCATCTGTCTTATATATTGATTAAAACGACGAAGCTTCTCACCATACTTTTGGTGATAATAGTTTACTTAGAATAGAAACGGAGACAGTTAAATACTTTAACGATACATCGATAATGATATTTTCGCCTTACACCTAGTTTCAAACTACACGAAAAAAATATATGCGTATATTTAATACCACAGGGTTTTGTTTAATACTGACGAGTGTCCCGACGATTCATTCAACAATTTCAGAGATATGATATAAGTGTTTCTCTTACTAGAGGTACCATCAGAGAGATTCCACTCATTTCCACTTTCCAAACGTATTTCTGTACTGTGTCGTAGAGAAATAAGTTTGGAAGTATCGGATTTGCATATTTTTTGCAGATAGTACATATTGAACTATTTATTTTTCTACAATTACAAAATAACATTGCTATTCTCCGATCATTGTGATTTATGAAAGATATTATATTAAATATTTAACTGTATATTGATGTGTTGTCAAATGTCAAGCTCATATGATTCGTCACTACAAGTATCCATCAAGTCTATTCTATTTTAAGCATCCTGCCGTGTCAGCATACGATACATTAGTAACAAAAATAATTTAGCATGTGTCAAATCTCATAATTAAATATCTAGTGGAAATACAAAATACACTTAACTATTTCATTATATCGTATCTCTGAAAATGAAACCTTTCATTTGACTCATTACAAAGAACATCGCTTTTCTATCATTTGTACATAGCAAAACTGTAGATGTGCAATATTTGTCTCTTTAGCATAGCAGAAGACAGATACCGTATACTGTACTAGACTTCGCAAACACGCTGAAAGAAATGTACGAGAACCAAGCGTGTAAATTTTTTACTACCTACTGTGACGTCACAAGCGCATTTTAGTGATGGGCAAAAAACACTGAAATGTTAAACTTGAATCCGATTCAAAGGCATTCGTCTCTTGTTGGTTGGATCAAAGTAATCTTTATTAAAGTGTATTGAATTATTGCTATGGTTGTTGCGGAGCCAATTTATTTTTCCAGTAGAATCAATCCATTTACCCTTCATAAAGGATAATCTGAAAACTGAAATTTGTAAGAATATTCATTATTGAAATGATTACAAAATCATTCTAAATAATATTTAATTTAATTCATAACCTAAAACCTAATAATAATGTTATGCAACACAGAATTATCATTACTCTGTCAACTAAATTGAATCTTTCAGCAATATTACATGAATCGCCGCAGTGTGCAACACTATTTAGTTAAATCGACAGAAAATGAAAAAATGGACTGTACCAAGCAACTGCAGTGAATCAAATTATACTTTCGTTAACTATGGTAAACGAAGTATAGTTTGGTTCACTGTTCATAGAGGGATGCCGAAACAGATTGCATTGAATGAATTTTTTAAAGCGGAAGCAGGAGTGGATGACGTACATGGGAAATACGATATGTTTTAAACTATCTCAGTAGAAACGGGAAGAGACTACTCGAAATTGAAAATAATTGTTTATTAATTAAATCAGTCGACTTTCAAAAGCAAAACTACTTACATATGAAAGGAAATGCCGCCATTTCCTTTGCAAACAGCATTGCTTGAATTTTTGCAATTATTTATGGCAAAATGAGGCATTTTTATGTTTATCAAAAAACGACCGACATTTAGAATAGCCATAGAATGGTAGTTGGTGCAACGCACCATCGTATGACACGCGAAGTAGGTGCATTTGCTGCGTCTACCTACAGTAATGGTCTGTGGCAGAAAAGGACAGCATGAGATGACATAGTAAGTAATAACCAAGATCATGACGAGTCGCTTTTTACATGTGCCGAACAATTGTTGGCAGCGACACCGTACGGGTGGTCGGCGATTACGTCTATCTTGGACATCGTCCTTTAACCGCGATGCACAGGTTAAGGAGATCAACAGACGCGTCGGCTTAGGATGGGCTGCTTTCGGGAAGCTAGACGACGTCTTAAGTCCAAACTCCCACAATGCCTGAAGACTAAGGTATATAACCAATGTGTCTTGACTATCCTCACCTATGGAGCCGAAACATAAACGCTCACTAAGCAAATTATACACAAAATCAAGGTGACCCAACGAACAATTGAGCGTTCAATGTTAGGTTTCTCTCTCGTTGACCGCGTGCCAAACGTCGAAATTCGACGGAAGACGAAGGTCGAAGATGTAGGTAAGTGGATAACGGGACAGAGGTGGAGATGGGCGGAACACTTCGCTAGACGGGATGACCGACGGTGGCCCAAAGCAGTCACAGAGTGGTGGCCAAGTGGAGCGACAAGGCCAGCGGGCAGACAGCCTGCCCGATGGTACGGCGATATACTAAAGTCGACAGGATCTCAATGGATGTGGTTGGCACAGGACCGTAGGGGTTGGCGCTATAGAGAAGAGGCCTATGCCCAGCAGTCGGTTGATGTGGGCTGAGCATGAAGATGATGATGTTTAATACACTAATTGCTATGTTCAAAGTAGAGGCAGTTCTTGCTTGTCGTGCATGAATCTTCCAAACCGTACTTTTATATACAAACAATAGGCACTGAAATTGGAAATATAATCGGATTGACAGAAGAACGCCACTAGACTTTGTGTTCCCACTGCTTCCGAATCTACTCTATGGCAGCTAAATTATTACAAAGGTGCATGGAATGCCCAAAATACAAGTTCACACGTAGATATAACACGTTTCTTTTATAAGGCCATTCGCACACGGGGATAGTGTTTGGCGATAAACTGGCATAAAAGTTGCCCTGTGTGCGAAGAAACTTACACAACCATTTACTACCTAGACATCAGATAAATTTGAGAGTCATCAAAACTACTAGTTGAATATACATTTGTATACCTAGGTAATACTCGAGATCTCTCGTACTTCCACATATGAAAGGTTATACCGAGAGGAGGACCGTGATTGCCTCATTCAATTGTTGATTTTCAGCTTCTTACATCAGACATTTTCAAAAATCTGTTTGTACAAACCCTTTTACATTCTTCTTACTCCGTTAGACCCCAAATGTTTAAAACTCTTAAATGGACAATAACACGCTGACTTTGATTAATCGTACCGTCATCAACTTTCTTGCACTCCTATTCATCATTCTACATTGCTATAAGACTCAGAATCAACTCTGCCACAAGTCTATAGTCTTTAGGCATTGACCTTTATTTGTTGGCCATCTGCAAACCTAGTCCTCAACTCTGGTCCATATAGCATTGCAGTTGTCTCTTTCCAATGGATATGTTCATTGGGCATTCAGGATATGAGATCTGAACAAGCTACAAGCGGTACCTCACGTCTACTCCTCCGGATCCTCTTGAGTATCAGCAAGGAGGTTGGTGTTATCATCGGCCTGGAGCTCCGTTGTTAGCTGGAATATTCAATTACAGGAAGGGTAGCTATACTACTTATGTTTACTAGAATACTGATTTTGTCTGGCAAACTTACTGAACTGCGCGAGAAACTGAGCGCGACTTACTTAATTGCGCGACTAGAAATCTGTAAACAGCAACTTGAAAACCTAAACGAGAATTGGATTTTGTTGGTCATACATGTTCAACCTTACAAGTAGGGTAATGGGGGTGAATGAAGCTTCACCTACCCTGACTCACCACTTCGCTCAGAGCCCACCAAAAACATTTTCATGTAAAATGTTGCCAAGACGAGACCATATGGCTCGTACTGTCAAAAAGTTATCAGATCTCATTAATCAAGCTTTAACGCTAGACGCCCTAACTCTATAAACTCTACACCAAACAAGCTTTAACGCTAGACGCCCTAACTCTACAAACTCTACACCACACCTTAGTCAAAATATGTGGCTTGGCCGTTTCGCTACTTTAACGCTAGACGCCCTAACTCTACAAACTCTACACCACACCTTAGTCATAATATGTGGCTTGGCCGTTTCGCTACTTTTTGACAACTTTTTGACCGTGCGAGCCATATGGTCTCGTGGTCGGTAAAGAATGGACAATTCCGGGAAAACTATAATTCTTGGTAGCCCTTTGTTTTATAAATATTTAATTTAGTTTTAGTAAATTAGGTGAGCTGTCTTCCTCTTAACGTTGGACCATTATTTACATGAGATCCTGTACATCTTGGCAATCATTTATAGAAAACAATTAATGATGTCAACATTTGCACACTACTGCGTATTTTTTTATTAGAAATATTTGATTATTGTCTATTAAATACAACACGCATAGTCCGCTAATATGTCACTTACGTTGCCCTCATTTATATTTTCTATCATTTCTTACCAAGGTGTACATAATACGTTATTTTTTGAAAGCGGGGAATTGAAATGTAAATCAGGCAACCGGATATCGACATTGCCCATTTTCTCTGTGACAGTTGACAGATTTTCAGTACAGCCAACTAACGGCGAAGGGCATTGTTGTGTTATCTTTGAAGAAGTTCTAGCAAACCGTATACATGTACGGGTTAGCATTGCGATATCGGGTATCGACCCGCCTGCTACTGCGAACCGAATCGTACATTGTTTCCATGGCAACGATCGGCGCCCGCTACCATGATAAGATAAACGACAGTAACTTCGAACGTTGCACGTAATAAATAAGTACTTATCGCTAAGCCAATCACGAGCATACAGTGGTAGACAGGATTCAATGCCCGCTATTGTCATGCTAACCCGAAAATACGTTGATCAAGGATAGAACCTTCTGGAAATGGAACGGAACTCTTACCCCGAGATTTGAAGAGTGCGACCTCTTCCGACGTCGCACAGCCAGCACCAGCAAGAGCACTAGAGCCACGGAGGACAGGGCGGCCACCAACAAGGGGAGCAGGAGGTTGTCGCCCGGAGAGTAGCCCTGGAGCAGATGAGTGAACGTAAGATTTATTATTACTTAGATACACACGATTAGCGAAGGTTACGTGTTTCAGGCACTGGTAGAGAGCTTGGTCAGTCAGACAGACCCATCCGCAAGGCATTACGACTAAATTATTTTAAAAACCGGCCAAGTGCGAGTCGGACTCGCGCACGAAGGGTTCCGTACCATCGTACAATGGTAGGGGTGGTGTGGAGTGAATAGTTTGGATTTTACATAGCAAAATGTTGTTGTATTCATGACAGACCAATTCTCTCCGCCAATTCTCTGTATTTGTGAATTTTCGTGCGTAATTTGGCTAAATTCGGGTAAGTGTTTTGTTTGTGATTGGCAGCTGAGTTCGCCGGCCGGCGTTATTGTGTTTGAGTTTTCCATTTAAATAAAATATTTACGTAGATTCAAACTTAACTTACTATAAATGTTGTTTGAATTACATTTATTTACTCACCTAAACAATAACTCTAATTGTGTGTGGCCTTGAAGGACCTCATTTAAATTTAAAAAAGCGCTTAAGTACTTGAAAATTTATTCACTTACTGCGCGAAGTCAATTTGATCGGATAGTAGTAGTTGTAAATGTTCTAGTTGAGCTTCATATTTATTTGATTTTATCTTATTCATTTTGAGATGCAAAAAAACGTGGTAAGTATGACTACCGTGTTGCAGTGGTTTTAGTGAATTAAGTTTCAGAATATTTTGCGTGTTGATTTATTAACTTCTCTTGAGAAGTTATTATTTATTTAAATATTTATCCTGTGCGAACCCCATATTATTTTTTGTTGATAGTAATAGTGACCGGAAATAGAGGAATAATCTACCGTCTCTATGGTATATGCCACTTGATTGTTCGATAGACAAATTTGCGCTTTTTATTTTGCATTTGACTCCCGCTCGCGCTGGAACACCCTCAGTACAATGGAGGTTTCATAGGGTTGCATTCTATTACCATGGCATAAGGTTGAAATTCGCGATGCAATTTGGCATTTTAGCCGCCATGATAGCTCGGGGTTTCATCGGATTATCGATTGAGCTCTGTACAGCAACGGGGAGAGTTAACACATATTATTTTCAGGTAAAAAAATACACTAAAACACAAGTTAAAAATAAAGAATACATGACTATTAAGGGATTAAGTGTCCCACTCCTGGGCAAAGGCCTCCCAATGTTGCAACCACAATTCTCTATTTTGGGCTACGTCCGTCCACCCTGCCAGAAACTTATAGAGGGCGTCCCGTCATCTCCCTCCATACTTTTATGATTGTTTATTTTATTTATATTAACACGCATTCCCAGCCATCTATTAAATATACAAGAATCTGACATACTTTAAAAATATTGAATATCTACATATAATGCATATAAGGTTTGGCTTCGGTTTCGGCCAAAACTGGGGACGGGGCCGAACATTCGGTTTCGGTTTCGGCTGAAAACCCTGGTTCGGTGAGACACTACTATTTATGCTTTCGGGTGTCACAGGCGAAAGAATTGTGAATTACGCGACTCACCCTGATTCAGCCCCGCAATGATAAGGGTGTCGTACGTTAAATCCAGACAACTTAGTTAGTGTCTTTTTTTTGGGGTAAGGAAGATATTAGTTATTATGATTCATGCTTCGACGACACTATCGTGAGTCATCCATCACCCTTACTCTCATTGAATGTAAACTACCTACCGCTTTTTGATCGGATTCTATAAAATATCAAAACAGGCATAAGATAAGTATAATATTGAGCCATACTCCACCACGCTGGCTCAGTGGAGATTGATGGAGGAATTTTGCGGGATTTTGTGGATTCTTACGGAAAGAATCATTTGAAAAACGCAAAGATAACAGTCGAGATGGTGTTGGTTATGCCAGAACGGCTCGTTATAGATAAATGATGACTTGCCTGATATACAGAGGCCAGCAAAGAATTCACTTTTAACATTATGGCCTATTAAGGTAGGTAGCAAAAGATATATTTTCGTGAATTCACACAACTGTGCACATGTCCACGTGACTTATTTGAAAATGTGGTTGGAAGGTTGCCGAAACCATCTCGGAAGTAAAAGTGATGAAAAATTGCCCGTCAGTTCCAGAATTCGTCATATCTTGAATAGGTAAGTGGGTAGGTAACTAATTAGATAATGATTGCTCTTGGCACCTGTTGCTTAACAATTTTATTACCGGGCCACAAAAACTGACGTGCGGGTGCGGGCATGACTCGCGAGATTTGTTTTAAAACTTCCAATCTCTGGCCAGAGCGTTGTGACCCAAATTAACAAGACAAAAGAAACCGTCCTCGAAAAATATAATAAAGAAAGGAAAACTTCAACAACATTGAAGTGATTTCAAGCTAAGAGAGACTTGTAATCAACTCTACCGTTTTAGGTTAAAATTTACTTTTATTTAGAGAGACAATACCTACAATCTTGGAAGACTGTTTCGTTATGCGAAGTTTAATAGGTATTATAAGCAGTGAAGAGTGCCATTCCTCAGTTCATCATTTCATTATAGATGTGACAGCCAGACCTTAATTACGGTCATTGAGAACATCTTTATGAGGCCAACATACTCGTAATGCTAGACTTTTTGCTCATATTTCGTAATGACTTCGCTCTAGCACTTTTATCGACTTGTTACAAATACGAGCGGCAATTCGAGCGGATCTGTCACGCAATACCAAGCATCATAATAACAAACATTTATGTAACTTACCGTCCATTGAAAGTAAGATGAGGTGTCGACGAATGGCCACCGGGCGCCGTACCAGCCTGCCTCGCCTGCCTTAGCAACGGTCACTTCGTCGTCTGAACGTGGTCCTGTAGACTCCGGCTTTAGGGGAGGCAGGGAAAACACTTCGTCAACCTCCAAGGATTCCTTGAAATCATCGTCGTCATCTATCGATAGCAAAGTATCCTTCAAATCCTCGAACTTCGACCTTTCAGCCAATTCTGTAGTCTCCGCCACTTTAGTGGCCATTTTTGTAGTGATCAACGCATCATTTCTAGATCCTGGCTTTTGCGATGGGATCGCAGTTGAATAATATCGGAAGACATTGCGGATTGTTGGTGGTTCAGGAGTGACTGTCGGTCGGATGATAATGTCCTTGTCCCAGGGTCGAACCGACATGTAGTGGTCTAAAAGTGGGATTGTCCCAGAAGATGTTTTCTTTATGTTCATGTATGACGTAAGTTCGTCGTGACCTTCGGTGGGTATTGGTCGTGTGGTCGTAGTAGAGATGGTGTTCTTCCATGATCTCAGCGCGGGCATGGTCCACGGAGGGGTCGTGGCTCGGCCTTCAGTCACCGTCGACGGAGCAACAGTTGTCGTCGTACTCGGAAGCGCCGTACTTGCCTCGAATTTGGATCTCAGCGTCGCGACAATTTCCGGGGAGATTTTCAGTTCCTTTTTCCGCGACTTCACTAGTTCCCTTCCGGTTGGCGTCAGAGGAGCTGACGTCATGCTTTCGTGGTGGTCTAGCTGGTTTCGTCGAGCGTAGAGCGCTCCGTTCATAACACAGATTGGTATCGCTGCCAGCATCAGCGCTACCATGAGTCCGAACGTCACGAGGAGAACATATTTCACGGTGGACCTTCTCCGAGTCCTGCGTGCGTGGATGGAGGGGCTGTAGTCGCGTCCCTTGCCCTTCACACCGCTGGTGTTGAGGACGTCTTCCGTCTGCGGCAGGATGGTATACTGCAGACTGTTTTCGCCGTGTCTCACGGTCTTGTACATGATTTCCAATGCTAAAGAACACGAAATGAAACACTACGAATTACGTTCTGTTCGACAAACTGTCTTTTCACATTTCACTCGATTTTAGTGTGGCACGTAGGCGCTAAGAGTGCGTACAAGTTAGGAATGTCGTGCGAGGGACATTAGTCGCCGCTGTGCTTTGTGCAGCGTCGTCGGCGGTCTCTGGTCGGTACCTAGCGCGCATGCGTCACAACATTGAGCGGCTGCGCGCTCCCTTGCTTCCAGGCATGGACATCCTTTCATGCATGCAACATCAAAATCTACCTTAGCACCTAGCCACAAGAACTAGCTCATGTATTATTTTAGACTCCATAATGTGGTCTAACAGCGAAGCTGACTACCACTTAGCAGTATCGCACAAGTTTGAGGTTATGGGCACGAAGCCGGCACCGACGACGGTAGGAAGACAACAATAACATTTGACGGGTCGTTAACTATACCACCTCGTTAGAGATATCTCGTCTCATCACGACCATTGTAAGCACAATGGGCAACACTACAACTTAACATCGGAGGCGATTGAAACTTTTAACTTTCCATTATTACGAAATATGTGCTTGGATTACATTTTCTTTGTCTTTAAAAAACTTCTCTAATAAGGCATTTAGCTTATTTTGTTACCTAGCTAGACCTATACGTTATAAATATACAGTCAGCCATGTAGTATTGTTTTGTTTGGAATACGGCTGAACGAGTGGTTATTATTATTATATCAGACGGTAAACTAAACTACGTACAAAGCTATCAGGAAGTTAACATCTATTAGTAAAGCACCTATTCAACAATATTCAAATCTTAGATTCTCTACAAATCGTTTTGCGTTTCCGGAAAGACTTCCTTTGCTATTATTACGTCCCAACTTTTTGGTCGTCTCCGTTATAGAACTTATTAATGAATTTGACTCACAAATGGGTCACCCATGCCTTATTTCATATTCTTTTTGAAAGTACCTGCCAACGTGCAAAGTTCTAAAGAATGGGAAAGTTATGAAACGATATAAAACCAGCTAGATGAGACCCTGATTATATCTGCGCCAATGGGGAGGCGGTGTCTGCACAATGTGTCGGAGAATGGCCACAGCCACAATAGGCCACGGGCTACAAATTTTAATGAAGATCAGTAAAAAAAAACACTCCACAAGGAGCATATTAACGAGTTTTTGCGTCCGTCCGGTCGGTCAAACTGCGAGCACACGATACGAATACTAATTCACTTGACCTTGAATACGAAGCACGTTCCCTTTCTAAATTGGTTCGTGAACGCGATGTTTTTGGAATAAAACTAAAACAACAGAAGTGGAACTAAATGAAAGGGTTGGTCCCTAGGTCCTTACCTTACGTCCCACCAACTTGGGCTCGGCCGGAGCTCCTCGGCTTTGTTTTTTTATGGACGACCCTCTTGTTGCGTAAATAAGAGGACTCAAGTTTGTATTTACTGTGATATCTAAAGACTTTCAATAATGACAGTGAAGTTTTGAATGGTAGCTCTCCGACGACATGCCTTTACATCTAATAGCATCTTTCGTTGAGTGGTTTACGAAATTTGCAAAACATATCTTACCAAAGCGTAATAACTAGCTAAATGTGGGCTCAAGTGTCTCTCTGCCACCCCGTATGGGAAAAGGCGTGACGCTAAGTATGTTTATCTTAATAAATAATCTATATAAAATAAATTATATAATCTTTATATATATAAAAGGTTAGATATTTTTTTACTATATTTTAAGGCTAGCTTCAAACAAATTCAAAAGACATTTGTTTCCAGCAATACATATATTCCTGAAGGCCACGCTAGCTACTTTAACTAGACTACATTAGACGGAGTTTGGTCTGATTGTTCCATCGATTTTATGCTCCGTCGGGGTTTCCTTGGAAATGTTCTGACATTATGGTGAAAGTTTGTCCTCCGATTCAAATGTTGTATCCGTTCACTTAACTTGAGCTGAAATAATACTGAATTCAGTTTAAAATAGGGTTTTTTTAAGATGTTCAAAAAACAATACGTTAACTCAGTTAGTAGGCTCTGTACTATATATACTCTTAGTAGAGGTAACCAATAACTGAAAATTTAAAAAATCTTAATATTTAACTTGTATTACGTCTAAGGTTTAACTTATGTTACGTCTAAGCATGTTGGTATCTCGAAAGGGCTTGCAACTTGGTAAGAAGAGAGATAAATCCCCACACACTAGTACAATGACATTACTATTTCTGTGAATGGACTTGGAAAATCGCCAACTGCCATCCGCGGGGAGTCATGCTGCAAATAAACGCATTCGAGAAATTGTGCTGCGTTCATTTCTACTCCACAAGTCGAAATGGAACGGTCCAATTTTATTCAGCTCGCAGAAAATGCACCTTGGCTAATGTTCTCTTCAGCAGCATGGTTCTCAGTGGTGCTGGCTGCTCTTTGTTGAGAACACTTTAAAATAAGCGGATTCGCGGAAATATGGGCTCGGGCGATGCCAACGAAAGCGTCGCACTCGAATGCCATCGTTGACATTTGGCAAAAATTACGCTAACCCAAAAAAATAGCCTTGCATGAGTGCACAAACACATCCTGCCAACGTTTAACGCGTTTGCCCAAACAAATATTATTATTTTACGTACATCTGTTTGATTTAGTCGCTGAGTTGAAGTCATTTGTTCGGTTGGCCAAGGCCCGTCCATCTTTTGTTAGGAAAGAGTAAAAACACAATTTATTCCTTCGGGGGTTCCATTTGTTTTGTCGTATACAAAGCAGTTTCTTGCTCTCTACCTGCTAGGCTGTAAAGAGAAAGGTCGGACATTATCATTGTAGGGTCGGAAATGGTTATTGTTTTTACAACTCTTAGTTGGCTAACTAACACCTCTTTTGTAATTTGTTGAAGATCCCGTGGGATGCCGATCTCTGGCCCTAGTCACTCAACGCTTTTTAAAGATAACGTTGGACTTGGGTCTCATCTGGGGATTAGTGGTATCTATAGATAGTCAAGCTTTATGTTTAAATTAAATGCAAATAAATGGTCTGGGCGCTTATGTCCTACCTATTACAAGGACTGGACTTTATTGCACGGCAATAGGGTGTAAAAATGTATGGCGTATGGTTTTGCTGTTAGTAGCAATTGCTCTATGGTAGCAGGTACCTGAACATATGTAAATTCATTTATGCATAAATAAGTATAGGTCGGTTATGTAAAATACCTCCAGCCAAAGCACGTTTTCAACGTCTTCGTCATCAAGTATTTCCATTTTGCAACCTTATCGCCAAGCAACGAGTCCAAATAGATATTCACAGTTTTTGCTGATAGTACTCATGTAAAGTATCGTCACTACGTGTTGAGCTCGTTCTGAGCCATATCAAATAATTTAACCAGCAGGCTGCAGATACCTCCGACTACCTCCCTACTGCTATAAAACCTTGCTTGACAAACAGGATCTCAAGCCACCTTACAGCCATAGAGGAGACTTTGTTGCCACGTACTGATCGAATTTCCATTTGCTGACGTTAACGGAGTGATAGGTTTAATGGTCTAGGGTATAATGTTACCACTTCATTTACACGACACCGCACTTTTTTCCATTGGATAAACAAAGTAAGCGAAAAAAGAATATCGTGAGAAAGAACGAGAAATTTCGAAGAGTAGTTAAAGTTTTGAGACATTATTTATTTGAGTGTTTGGAAATAGACTGGAACTTTGCGCTTAGGGGCGCGGTCTGAAGTTGGTGCCACAAACTGGTTTCGTCTTCCAATAATTGGTAGCAATTGACCATGTCTGTAAAACCAGATTTTCCTAAAATCCCCAAGTCTATGCTGGAGGCTTGTCCAGCCAGTTGCATGCCGGGGCTTCTGGTTTAAGGAGCGAGTGTGGTTCAAAACAACATTTTCTAATGTCGTGTGTCAGGCTAAAGGTAATTTTGTTCCTGCTGTATTGCCCTTCTACGAAAGCCTTTCTCTCCGGCCGTCCATAGGATCCTGTTGGCTTCCATCCAGCTGCTGCTCACATATAGCGTGGCATTGCTCTAGCCAGGGTCACGAGCGGACGATGCTCCCGTCACCAGTCGCTCATTCACGTGCCGATGAGCGATATATTTGTGTCCATTTGCTGATTGAGATCGGCAGATTGCAGTTTTAAATGCATTGAAGATATTAGCAGACTAGTACCCCATTGTTATGCATGAAAGAAGGAAATAGTGACGTCATGAGTTCCGGATGTTACTCAAGCTAACTACTTTACCTACGTCCGTCCACCAAAACTGCAGGATGGTTCTCGGTGGATGTTGGCAAATACCTCCGGCTAAGGTGTTCAACTCTGTTATACCTATACCTATATACAGTGCAGGTTTCCTACGCAGCTATGTTTCTTTAACACACTGACCGAATAACAGATATCAGAAGTTTTCAGTCTCCCTATCGACATAACCCAGTGTTTGCTTAGTTTGTGATCGTTTCACCTCTCGGAAGCTAAAGCCAACAAGTAGAGAATCAGCGTGCCCATCGGACGTTAACGTGCTACGTTCATGATAATAATAATAATAATACCTTATTTTATCATTAACACAGCGTCACGCCTTCTTCCTTACGGGGGTTGGCAGAGACACAATTGTGCCTAATTTTAGCCAGCTATTCCATACTCCATTTTGCGTGACAGGGGGCTAGCCTATAGCCGCAGCTATGATTATTATTATAAACCCGATATCGGTATTCGGTTACTTAAATATCTATTAAACAGATTCGATTTTCATAGTCTGCCTATTAGTCATGTAACTACTACAGGACACGTGAAGTAAGCAACGTTTCTTGCGACACTCCGTGAGCAACGTTTTGCATCAAATACTCCGGCGCCGCCGCTTTAATATGTTTTCCCAATCTCATGATTTCCTTAATCCATATTAGTAGGTAGATATTATAGGCAGATTTGCCAATCAATGTAGGTACATGTCCACTTAATATTTTTTCTCTAAGTGCACGTCTCAAAGTTAGTTCGTTTGTAGGTAGGTACTGAATGTGTTGTAGAAAAATTGGTCAAGTGTGGGTCGACTCGTACATGAGCGGTTCCGTACCATTGTACAACAAAACTTAAGGGCTTAAAATGATTTAAACTATAAATAATAATATAAAACACCCCCGACACATTAATGAAACTTTAAGGTCTATTTTTTAATAATATGTTAGACTGATGACTATCGAACCACCGACCCGATGTTAATAAAACATATATGAGACCACTGAACCGATTTTAATAAGACATACATATATATATATATATATATATATATATATATATACATAAATATTTTGATAAGACGTAAAACAACATCGCACTGAAGTCTACTACCAACTAAAAAACCCTCCGTATGCCTGGCGTCTTCCAAAGACGTGTTCCCATAAGGTTTAAAATCGCAATGCCTCATCACCAGTTCCAGGTGTCCAGAAGTAAAAACAAATTTAAATCCGTCTACCCGTTTGGACGCCATTTCTGGTTGAGCTGATTACTGCCGCAATACTCAACCGATTATAACAAAACCATCACAGTGAAGTTTAATACCAACTGCAAAAATCCGCATCTAAATCCGTTTGACCGCTACTTTCTTTCGAACTACTGAACCGATTTTAATAAATCATAACTAAGAACCATCGCAGGGAAGTCTACAACTACATACAGAAGACCCCATTAAAATACGTCCACCCGTTTGACCGCTAGGGTGCCACATATAGACATATAGACAGACTGACACACCGCCAGACGCTTCGGACTCAATAACACCCCTGTTTTGGTCGTCAAGGGTTAAACAAAAACAAAAAGGATGTCCGAATTTGGTTAAGATAGCAGATACAGATTGCTGATCCGACGTCAAACTAATTACGCCACCGACGACCAAAAGAGATACAGGTCGCTCTTCGAGCAACACGGCCTTCCTTCCGTAAGGAAGACCGCGTTGCTCGACGGTATTATATTAATTTGCAGCCATATTAAAACACGTTGTCATCGTCGTCTTGTATGGGGACTCTCTTTATATTATAAAATCTCGAGTAGTTTATTTGTTGCTGCAAGAGAAAAACCTCTGACGGACAGACAACGGAAGAACTGACCGAGAGAGCGGAAGCTCAATTCCCATTGACATATGATGTACGGAACCCTAAAAACGAGAAATATGCTGTGTGGACTACTTTATGTCACTCTTATGTCGTTATAGGGTGATAATGATAGTAGATAGTTTACGAATGATGCTACATACAACGTGATAAAACGTGTGCTGCTTTACTAAGAACAACTTTAATTGCGAAACCTAAATGAATTGTTTTTTTTTCATGTTTATGATTAGCTTTTTCGTGTATATGATTTGATTTTTCATGTTTATGATTAAAAATATGTCTAAGTTTGGTTTTTCATGTTTACGATTAGTTTTTTCAACTAAGGATACTTCTTCATACATATTACTAGCTTATAAAACAGAAGTTACATAGTTCTTAACCATAACATTGATCATGTTTTCTTTATTTATTTATTTATTTATTGTGGGTTAACCAACAGGTATTACACATTACAGACAATTAGAAAGTACAATTCATCTTCCCTTCGTGCATACCCAATTACAGGTGAACACAACATACAATTTACAGAACAGTTATACCAACCTAAATCTATCGTTACTAAAATGTATTTAATTTAAACCAAAAATAATATAAATATATAAGAGAAAATTATTACAAGCTAAATCAAACAGCAAACAGCATGCTCTTTTTGAATTTACTTAACCTAACCTACTTGATAGGTAGGTAGTACATCTTTCTTGATAGGTAGTACATCTTAACGCTAGCTAACGTCAAAGTTCAAAGTTCAAATGTCTTTATTGCTGTAGATATTTACATATAAAGTTTAGGGTTTCATACTCGAAGGGTGCCAAACGGGACCCTATTACTAAACCTCCGCTGACCGTCTGTCCGTCCGTCTGTCCGTCTGTCACCCACCAGGATCTACCGGATGGACCGAAATAGGTAGAGAACTGATATTTTCACAGAGGGTGTATTTCTTTTGACGCTATAACAACAAATAATAAAACATACGGGGTTTTAAGAATTAATCCAGATTTTATTAAACCAGATTAAACAAGAGATTATTTGTATGGGCATTTTCTTAGCCATTTTGGTTTATTTGTTTATCGGTGAACTGCACTGGACTCTCCCGATATTATCGGAAAAGATTGCGGGTATTGAGATTTTTCATCTTAACGCTAGCTAACGTCAAAGTTCAAAGTTCAAATGTCTTTATTGCTGTAGATATTTACATATAATTAGTTTAGGGTTTCATACTCGAAGGGTGCCAAACGGGACCCTATTACTAAACCTCCGCTGACCGTCTGTCCGTCCGTCTGTCCGTCTGTCACCCACCAGGATCTACCGGATGGACCGAAATAGGAAGAGAGCTGATATTTTCACAGAGGGTGTATTTCTTTTGACGCTATAACAACAAATAATAAAACATACGGGGTTTTAAGAATTAATCCAGATTTTATTAAACCAGATTAAAACCAGAGATTATTTGTATGGGCATTTTCTTAGCCATTTTGGTTTATTTGTTTATCGGTGAACTGAACTGGACTCTCCCGATATTATCGGAAAAGATTGCGGGTATTGAGATTTTTGCTTAGTTCTCTGTAATTATAAGATTTATGATTGCTCATTCGAATTGTAATAAATAATATTAAGTTTTTTATCTTATTTGATTTTATTTCTGTACATATGTTACCCAATTTCTATCCACTCCCCGTTTCAATTAGCAAAGAGTTTCGTTAATCTGAGTTCAATATTTACGTACTACATACACAAAACTCTTTTTCAATGTTTCTATGTACAATGTACAGCCTTGAATGTAGTCCTACCTAGTATTTGCGATATTATCGGAAAAGATTGCGGATATTGAGATTTTTGCTTAGTTCTCTGTAATTATAAGATTTATGATTGCTCATTCGAATTGTAATAAATAATATTAAGTTTTTTATCTTATTTGATTTTATTTCTGTACATATGTTACCCCATTTCTATCCACTCCCCGTTTCAATTAGCAAAGAGTTTCGTTAATCTGAGTTCAATATTTACGTACTACATACACAAAACTCTTTTTCAATGTTTCTATGTACAATGTACAGCCTTGAATGTAGTCCTACCTAGTATTTGATATTTCATTATTAAGAATTAAAAGGGTATTCTCGTACAAAATACTGTCGTTTTACGTTTTTCCGTGTACAATGCTATGGGACTATTCGTGAGCGGGTCCAAAGTCCTACTTTGGCACGCCCTTGACCGGTTTTTTGTCTCTTTCTCTACATTGGACCACTGTGGGAGTAGGGGGCGAAGTAACTCCCACAGTTTGATTTTTAGATCTCTTTAAAGATTGGTTGTAAACTAATACAAATATTGCAATTAATTATTGTAACTAATAAGCAGCAATTACATTTTTTTAACAGCAAGTTCTGTTGAGTTACATTAACCCCATACAGGCCGCTCATTTAAGTAATCTTGAACATTGTAATATCCCTTTTTGACAAAGTCGCTTTCACGTGGTTTTTAAGTTGCTGAAATAGCAATTTAAAAATATCAAAGTCGGTCTCTGCGCCATCTTCGAAGCTCTATTCCTCTTGAAAGAGACACTTTCCAAATCCCAAAAAAATATATGTTATGAAGACATCCCTTTTATTTCAATCTATGTGTTTGAAACTAAATTGTTTTTGGGAACTACAGAAAAAAATAAAAATAAAAATCAATGTTTTTCATCTAAAACTTGCTCTTTCTTGGGATCTAAAAAGAATGTTGATATGGTTTTAGCTTAAAAAAAATAATTTCGAAATATCTTAAAACACCTTTTGAAAATATGTAATTATCTGTGGTGTTGAAGAAATAACAAAACAATTAAAATCGCAGTGTTCTGCGGCAGCGACGCAATGTGAACTGTTATGAACTTTATTTAAATATGGTTGTCCAAATTTTGAACCACCACGAACCAAGTTGCAAATTTTACCGATAATCTTACAATTAGCTTGGTTTACTATAACGTAAGCCATCAAAAATTTAAGTCTATGTTCATAATATTCGTCCTCCACCTACAACCGAAGTAGGTATGTAGCTACAGATAGTTGATAGGCAAATGTTTGCATTTCCTGTCGCAAACAATTCATGATTTCCTTCTCTCAATTATCTTCCAGTGTGTGTAACTTCCTGTTTAATTTCTCGTACAATACTCGATTACAGCCATCGATGCACTTGCACTTTCCGTCATGCCGACGTGATGCCCGATTCCGGGTCGATGACCGGGACCTATGCCAATGACAACACTGCCAAATACCATTGAGTTACATTATGCCAAATACTGACAATGTGCCAATACGAGAATTTGTACGGGAGGGTGTTGAGTGCCAGCACTTTCTTGAAAATAAAAGCTAAATTAAAATATTTGCATGTTAATAAGATCTGTTTTGATTGCAGAATATGGAAAAATTGGCAATATTAATCTAGCTTTTTTATCTATCGGGATATGTAGGCTTTAGAGCGAAAATTAACTACTCCACCCTTCGTCACCTTACCGCGGCCCCGAAAGTGTCCCGAAGCGCAGTTTTTTATAGTTTTAAAGAAAAACGTATAAGATACAGAAAAGTGTGTAAGAACGAAATGATCCTTTACAAAAATAACTATAAACTATACACACAAAACAAGCGATAACACCTATAGTTTCCGTGCACTCTGCTACGAAATATGTACTTTTTTATAATATTTATCGATTTTTTTTATTGAAAGTTTAGTTTTCTCAAAAAATTGCCACAATATGGCTCATTAATTTTGTTAAAGTCCCCTTTGATCGCGCTTGGCGCGTGCCGACTTTTTCAAAGAACGCCGACACTCACTTATGGAAAGCCAGTTTGTCAAAACGGTTAGTGTATAAACTAACGCGATAGTTTGTAAACTATCGACAAATTGTAAAACAGACCGTCAGGGCTTAGAATTTAGGTTTCTTTTGTTCTTACATTTCAACCTAACACGAATAGTCTTCGTGTTAGATTGAATGAAATGCTGCGCTCGCCCCCTCTAGTCTCCGCAGTATTTGCCCTGGTAGGTATTTCCTTTGCAATTCAAGTTTAAACCAGTTCACAATTTGACGGTATTATTATAAACTAACGCTTGATATCATAAGCAGTACGGTACAGTTTACAATTTATTGATAGTTTGAACTTCATGGCGTTCAACAATCTTACGGTGTAAGTCAAGTAAATTTGCTAGTTTGTATCGAAGCGCGTAGTTTTAGTTTGTGGTTGTGTATGTGTTGACTTTGCTACATAAACCGAAAATATTTTTTCGTCCTTTGTTCCTTAGAATTCTCTTTGCTATCTGAATGATATGAACTTATGTTTATTATTTATATTCGTATTTTATTATAATAACCACAGTTGCGTGCGGGTTGAACGTGCGGGCGCGACGCAGTCTGTGTCAATGTCAACGCACAATCTCAACATATGCTCTGTGATGAGTTGATGACTACAGTAATGAATAGAATATGCTCTTAAAATAGCACTTTGTTTTTTATCTCTTTAATTTCACGTTGCAATGCTATGTAAATATTAACAGCGAAATATAAATATTTGTACTGGTTAGGAAGTAAAAAATCACGTCGTACCAACGTCCAAGAAAACTTAAGGACCAACAAATGATATAGGTATAACAAGAACTTGACCTAGAATCATGAAATTTGCCAAGATGCATTAAAGGGGAAAATCCGAAAACCGCAAATTTGTAGTTCCATCCAAAAAAACATGATTTGTTCGGAACCCTCGGTGCGCGAGTCAGGCTCGCACTTGGCCGGTTATGTTTTTGTTATATAATTTTTAGGTCCCTAAGTTTAAGTTTTCTTGTACGATGGTAAGAAATGATTTTTATCAATTTCTTAGTCCTCTGCCGAAAAAAAATACTGCCACTTCGACATTTGACACATGGCGCCTCCACACTAGACGAGCGGTGACTAGGAGACGCGGCGAGCCGGCGAGCGCGACTGATTTTTGTGTGTGGTGTATTAGAGTAAATTAGGTGGTGTATTTATCCATGTGGTCCTTTCCCGATTGCTTTAGCTAGTAGATGGGATGCGAAGCAATGCTGAATAAAAGCACGATCTCCGATCGAACATAATAGGCATATTAGCCGAAGCCTAAGTGAAGGGACAGTTCTTTGCACACAAAAAACTTAGTGGAGCACTAATGAGGATATAGACAGATATAAGTAAAGCACACGCCTTAGCTGAAAGAAAGAAACCTAGATTTGATTTTACGAGAACGGCGAGCACATATATCAAGATTAAAGATGAAGAGAGCGCGCTGCGTGTGCGTATGCGCTAATAAAAAAATACAATGGCACTGTCCTTAGATTTGTATTCTTAATTAAAATTAATTGCAGTATAAAACATAAATAAAAATAACCAAAACACAAGTGTAAATAAATATATTTTATGTAACAATCTCTTTGGGTAACAGAATGTTGCATTGAGGGATGCACCATATTGCATTTGTTCATGTGGAGTCGTCGGATATGTCGTCCTCATCATCTTCATCATTGTCATCACTTTCATCTTGAAGATTTATTATGAAGCGTTCTGTAACATCGTCCATAAGATGGTCATGTTTCTGCATCTTGTGCTCTGCTTTTATAACGTGTTCTAAAATATCTACAATTCTCTGGTGTGACCTGAAAAACAAAGTAGAAAATAAATTAATCAACCTTGATTGATAATTAACATTTTTATGAACTCCAATTTATTATTAACCTCATTAAGGCCTTCATTAAAAAGCTTCTTTACATCGGCCATTTTAAATGTTTTATTTTTCCCAGCAACATATCCTTTTACTTATGCCCATATGAGCTCTATGGGATTTAGCTCAAAGTGATATGGTGGCAATCTCAGTAGAGTGATGACATGTTGAGATGCCATTTCATACAATTAAACAAAACATCGTGTACATGAAATATCTACAATCTACATGCTACAGTCAGGAAGATAGGTATATTAATTCATGATATTTAGCTCAAACTTTATGATTTACAATATCAAGCAGCTGTGGTCGTACCATATTTTTCTTCAAATAGTATATCTTTGCTCCTTAACCATTCCTGATTTTTTGTTTTTCTCCATGGAGTTGTAGGCGCTGGTTTTAGCTGTTTTGTAGGGTAAGGTCAATTAACGATTACCGAGCTGGGTTTTAGCTTTGGTAGAAGTTCTTCAAACCATTTTTCGAAACATTCTGAGTTCATTTCTTTGTGATAATCGTCTAACCCTTTCCTAGCCTTGAAGAGTAACAGGCCGCCTTCAACAAACCCCTCAGTGCTGCCTATGTGACTTATGATCAAACGCCTCTCTTTACCAGAAGGTTCCTTGATGCCCGTGGTAAGGCCTTCCATGAAAGCTTGGCGTGACGTTTCCACTTTAGTATCTGTCCACCCTTTTGGAACAGTGTGCCCCTTGTTAACCCATGTCTCATTTTGGTGATAAATAAATTTACCTTCTCTTCGGTACTGCTGCACCGATACTAACAAACGATCAGGGTCATGTGTCTTGCCTGTCAATGAGACAGCTCTTTCTGCTTCTTTTATATATTTTAAACCGATATATTTAAATACTTTGTGCACAGTACTTCGTGATATCATAGGAAAATCAGGGTCATCATTGATTGCTCTTGCTGCTTTTGTTAGGGTGGGAGCTTCTTGGCGATAAAAGAACTAATGAACTTTTCTTCTTATTGCTGCGAAAGTGAACTCATCAAACTTATCTTTAAAAGTAAGCTTCTAATCGCTGATAAAAATCTCGGAGCATTTTGCTACTCTTTTGTTATGTTCTGCACGGTTCTAAATGATACTCCAGCAATAGCAGAGGTTTGGTAAATGCACTCTGTTTTCGACAGTTTTTGCTCCTTTGGCCATGATCTTAAGACATGCTTATAAACGTTAACTACTATAAGTTTTTCACTGAGCGTTAATGCACTTCGTGGTCTTTTTTTCGTAGGAGACGAAAAGTATATTTTACCTACAGGTCGAAAAAGACTTTCAGAAGGTGCAGGGTCAGATGCCGTCGTTCTTGTCGAAGGACCAGGATCACCAGCACTCGTATTTGCCAAAGGCACAATCTTAGTACGAACAGTAGTGGGTTCTGGATCGGTATCCATTGTGACAATCCCGAGGTAAACAGGTAAGTAGGTATCGATGTCCAGGTAAACAACAGCGAAAGTCACGAATTAAGCAATAATCAGTACGAAAAACCATAGAAGCTATTATCAATTTGACAGAGCAATCTTGAATTTTTTCCGTTTTGAAGTTAATTTTGTCAGTGTCAAGAGTATTTGAAAGATCACAATTTACTATCGGGAATCTGGAAATTAGCGTCTTGAGAATAATTTGTTGCTCATTAGCACTACCCGGGAGGATGTGAAGGGCTGTAGGAATCAAGTATTTCCTTCGGACGTGAGCAACTCCTCCCTGACGGAGCAATCGTTTATACTGTAACATTCAGGTATCAAAACGTCAAAATTCCCGCTTGTCGTCACAAAACCAACAAAAACACAATATTTTTTATATTCGTTCGCGTTTCGTTTCATCCTTGCTATATAAATCATATAATCTATAGATCACACGGTTGTTATTTTTTAAGGAATAATGAAAGAAACCAAAACGTGTCTATGAATACAATTTATTACTCAAACAAGTAGAATAAAATTTTGCCTCAGTGCTTGCTGAAATACCTGTCAAATTAAACTTAACTGTTATCAGATGAAATTATTAAGAATTAGGAAACAGACTTTTTTGTTTTAGTCAGTCGCTTCCGTTCACCACATTCTCCAGTGTGGACGGGCCTCACAAAACAGTGTTGTCAATACGTAAAAACCAATTTATACCATTTAAGTTTCGAGGAAAAAATGTGTGTACTTGTGTACGTCGTTGTTTTTATAAATTATTTTCTGGGATAGTTTATAAAACATTATTGTCTTTGGAATAGGTATTATGATACGAGTCTTTTATTTACGGTTAAAACTATACACTGAGTCCAAATATATATTTTACAATGGTATTACTGCCGCATTTTTTTCGGCAGTGAAAGAAAAAACCGGTCAAGTGCGAGTCCAACTCGCGCACGAAAGGTTTCATACCACCGTACAATGGTAGGGATGATGTGGAGTGAATAGTTTGGATTTTACATAGCAATATGTTGTTTACAAAGTTACTGGCGTGGCTACCTTCACACTCCATGTACGTAACCAGATGAATTCATAAGTTTGTATGTGGTATAGAAAGAATTGTTGTATGGAAGCCCCCTTAAATATATTTTTTATTATTATTTTTTATATTTGTTATAGCGGCAACAGAAATACATCATTTGTGAAAAAATCATCTGTCTAACTATCACGGATAATGAGATACAGCCTGGTGACAGACGGAAAGGCCGTTTTGAGGGTTCGGGTACGGAACCCTCAAAACGGCCTTTAGGTATATATTTATGTGCATAAATTGTAACTTCGCTTCATAATCTAAGTATCAAAATTAATGCAGTTCTTTTATCTATAGGGATTCCCGATAGATAAAAGAATTGCATTTATTTTGTCAAATGTTTAGCTTGAATTCTTATATTTATATGCCATATTATATGCCATAGTTCTACATTAATTCTACGAGACACAAGGGTCGTACCTACAACATTGTGAGGTAACGAGAACATGGATGCAACAAAAATCGCAGAACTAGGTAAAACCAGAGATGTTTCCTATGTGGACCAAAATCTCGAAGCCACAGCTTATTCAGTAAAAAAATAGGCAATTCGATCCTCTAATCCAGGGATTCTCAAACTTATTTCGTCCACCGCTTGAAAATCAATTATTTTTCAGCGCCCCCTTTATATTCCCTAAAGCTTTAAAACCATAATGACATTAATTACATACAAACTTTAATTAATTTCATTATAGTATGCTGTATCAGGCCGGTCTGGAGTTTAAACTGACAACCTAAACGAGACATTTTTACCAGTGAGGGAAATTAAAACGCCGTCGTAAGTCGCCGCGTTCGGTAACATGCAAACGATTTCTCTGTTTAGTGAGCAACGTTGCCACAGCGCTGAATGAAGCGCACTTTTACACAAATGTGATGATGGGAATCCAATAAAAAATCGTTGAACAATCGACCACAATCCAGGGTAGAATTGCGCGATTGGCTTTTGTAGCCGAAATTCTTGGTATCCATTTTTGAATTTTATTTTTATTTCCTCGTTCGTTGCCAGTTTTTCTTCCATCAGTGGGGATTTTTTTATCTTGCCATTTGGAAAACGATCCAACACCCAGTCTGGTATTTTCAATTTCAAAATGTTTCATTGAAATCATTGTGTAAATTTTCCAAATGTTGACGGTAGACAAGCAAGTCGTTTTTGTTGCAGGATGCTGATAAATTGGGAAAATTGGGGAACTCACGTCTGCTGATATTCCTTTTGTGTAAGAGCAGCTTGGTTACGAAAGCAGCAACGTTTTTTTTTTGTTTTTATTAAGTTCAAGCCATCTCGTTGCAGATGGAGATTCATATCATTAAACAATTTATAAAGGTTTGTCAGGTATGCGATATCATTATTTCGTGTCGCTTGTCGCGCAATTCTGTGTCTTTGTTTCCCAAGAACTCTATGACGGAGTCAAACAGATTATAAAATTGAGTCAGACAATTTTCTTTTGATGGCAAACGCACTTCTGTGTGAAAGATCAGTCGGTTGAAATCCTCGTCATTAGCAACACAAAGCTGATTAAATAATCTGTCATTTAAAGCGTTGTTTCCAACTTTATTGACTGCTTTTTTTGACATGTTGCAGTGATTGAAACAGTCATTCACTTAAATTTCTAGCAACCAATTGTTGTCGATGAATGACGCAATGTATAGAGAGCATATCTAGAATTTCGTTTTTTAAATATGCTATAATGCCTTTTTGAAATCCTCTCATAGCTAGAGCGCTATCTGTAGCAGCTGATATAATATTCTTCAAGGGAAATCCTTTCTCATCACAAAACTTTTCTAGTGTATTAAATATGGTTTCTTCTTTTGTCTGTCTCTAAATTTCTAGCAAATAATAGTTCTTGACATATTTTTTCATCTTTAATAAACCTCACGTAAGACAGCAATAATGCTTCATTAGTAAGCAAAGTGGATTCATCCTGGCTGAGCATTATGCTTTTTCTCCAGGTCTTGAAAGTAGGCCATATTTTTGTCCTTTTTAATGGGTGTATTTTGTTCAGATGCTCTTGAAGTCTTGAAAGCTTCGTCGCTTCGTTTGAAGATGTTTTTGAATAAAGAAGGCACAAAGGCAACGATGGATTTGTAAGATTTTCTACGAATCTTCTTTTATATGTAAGTAAAGTGTTGTACTTAAATACTGTCAAAAGATGATGCGCGAAACCTCTTATGAAAATAAAAGAAATGTGACAAGCTTAAATATAAGGAATAAGACAAACATGCACAAACTCGTTTATCGCTTTCGACGCTCAATCGTAATGAACAAGTCAGGTCAAGACTAAGTATCGATGAACCAGCCGATTGCTACAGGTTTGCACAAATCGCGTTATTTAACAAAAACTTGCTACAACTTGGTTGCGTTTGGGTTATCCTATAAAAGCTTAGTTATTTTCTAGTTTTTATGCAATCATACAGCAAGAAATATAAACTAAATAATCAATATTGTGTAGTTAGTGGTAAGTAGGTTTTTATTTAAATTATTAAAAAAATATAAAGTACTTAAAAATAAACTATCGCCTCCTAAGCCACGCCAGCGCCCCCTATTTTTTTCTGGGCTCCTTAACGCCCCCCACTAGACCTCCAGCGCCCACAAGGGGGCGTTATTGCCCGCTTTGAGAAAGACTGCTCTAATCTATGTCGTTCGCGGAAACTAAATCAGTTCCACTCGTAGCTCGAGCGAAATTAAATCGAACAAGGACTTCCATTCCAATCTCGCCGTGAATCGTGTTGTTAACAATAAACTTGTGGAATTGGAAGTTATTTCCTAGAAAAGCGTCCATTAATTTATAAGAAATCAAGAAGAAAACAAGCTGCGAGCAAAGTGCTCAATCTCAATGAAAACGGAAACGAGACAATGCAAGGAATCACCTTTGTACACCTAGTTTCCATTTTGATGTACATGTATCTGTATCTTCTGTTTTTGTGCAATAAAGTATAAAGTAAAGGAATGGCAAGAATCGCTTATTTAAAAAGCATGATAGATATGTGGTAACTGTTTTGAAATGTATATTTCTGATTTATGATGTTGGGCCCCGCTCACCTCACTTCTTCAGTGAAATAGAAATTTTGGACAACGGCCAGTGCTGGCTTATCGAAAATACTCTACCTTGAACCTGACTTTGCTCGTCAACCGCCTGATAACGTGCCAGCACGTCACATATCCCATTCCTAGATGGTGCTGTCACATCACGTCATTCTATTCCGCGGAAAGTTTCCCATGTTACATAAACGGTTTACGTAAAGTGTCTTGAAATGAGCCGATTACCGCTCCACACTTTTTTCTTTCGTGTTAATTGTAATCGTATCGTTTATTAGTTACGTACGTGCGTGTGTGAGACCTACTGGGAGGTATGATATGACCAGTCGGAAAGTTCAATAGTGTGCAATATGACTGCAGGAAACTCTATCGCTCACTGGTTCATTATTATAAACATCCTCTAGCTTGATAGCTATAATAAAATATCCGTCTGATATCACAACGCAGTTAGGCTGAGCGTATCAGAGGCAGAGCCGGCCATCATGACATGGTATCGTGGTAGACTGCGTTGACTAAGCGTTATTATTATTATTATAATGCCCAGTAATATGCATGCGTGGTGATCATAAAGTCTGGGCTCCATATGTGCGCCCGCGATGTTCCCACGTCAAGTGTCGCCCCGCGCCCCCTTTGCATACCCTTTTCATCTGCACCATTTGTCAACGACAATTTTATTTGAACCCTCGTTGGTAGTAATAAGTAGAAGGATTTCGTCATTAACCGAGTTCATCGGCTGTTGGTTGTCGGTTACCTCCCGGGTCTTCGTGCTACATTCAAGCGTAGGGCTTCAGCGGTTCATCGCTAATTGATCGGCATGTAATTGTTGTGTAGTGTTCATAGCAGAGTCAACAGTGCACTAATGAGTGGGGAGAAAGATTGATGATGTTTTCTTGATAATGCATCTTTAATAGTTGAACATGTGGCTCAAACTTCAAACCGACGAAAATCGTAGGTACCGTCGAACGAAATGGCATCGAAATGTCTGGAATAATTTAAAGTAGGCTTTACATTGATGCAACACTGCAGTTGCTTTGCAGTGCCTACCAGGGTCTAGCGCAGACAGACGATTCCAGAATAACTAAACAGTAACATCTAAACATAATATATAACGTTAATAAAAGGTAGATAAGGTCCATTCAAATAAGCAGTATAACAATTAAAAGCCGTTTATCGTAAATCATCAAGTCATCTAGTAGAAGAGCTTCTTAGCAAAGAGTTACTTATCGTGACGCTACCTCTACCAGTTGTGTGATTAGATTAATAATGATTTATTTTTAAATCCATGAGAGACTTCTAGCTAATGAAATTTCCTCTTGTGTTCAATTTAACGGCGCGTAAGCCCGGTAAATGGTAGTGAACACGTTAATCACGATGTGCAATGAAAGCCAATTTGATTTCTCACAGGGCTTCCCCAGATTCAAGGCAGCATGTGTAATTTATGGCCTGATATTTTTATAAGTGCCTCTACACTTCTAAAAAATCTGACTATAATAATTGTTAAGCATTGTGAGATTTGTAAGTGCACTTAGCACTGTATATTGTAGATTCTGTTGGAATTCATTTAAAACGACGTGGTTAGTGCTTAGTCCTTATTCTCCCGGTATTATCAAATCGATAAATATTGGGAAATTACTATTCCATTCAATGATTCCCCACATCATTTAAGTAACTTAAAGTGCAAGTGTTCGGAAACAGTTTCAAAGTTAGTAAAACTGTTTACTATGTATTTCTTTTCCCTTGTGGAGCACATGTGCATTCATCTCGTGTCACCTGACCTAACCCAACACTGCACTTGAATACTCTCCCGCAGAGAACTGGACTAGAGATGTCACACATTGTAGGCAATCATTGTATCGATGTTAGGAATACGGCTTTAAATCTTACTGTTGTAGCTTAGTTCATGAGTGCTCACAAAGGGGGTGTAGATGGAAGAGTCGAAAGCAGAATGTTTGACTTCGGTACTTTGTGAAAACTACAATTACAGGAATACCTATGAAATAAAACCAAGTACTGTCGTAAGTAGGTGTATGCTTTTGCAATCACAACTTAGCTGTCCACACTTCAATCCTGTCTACAAAAAAATGGCGGCCGTGGTAAAAAATTGAATCGATCGAATGAATGATTTAATCAATAACATTACGAATACAATTATTGTAAGTAGCTAATACAGTGGACCCCCGGTAATCCGGCAAACATTATGCAGGGCAGTGTCGGACTATCGAATTTGTCGGATTATAGAGCACTGCCTAAGACCCCTATAGTCCGGATTTTTTTACGAAAGAGTACCTTGTAATCCGACAAATTACATATCTAATGACGAGAGTCAATATATTATACGTACATATGTATGTACATACTTTGAAGTACAAATCAGACTTAATTTATGTAAGTCGAATTTAGTAAATTAAATAACAATTGAGAGCTTACGTTTTATTATAAAAATAAGCATAAATGCACATACATACATATCTACCAAAATAATCAAGAATTATTAATCAAAATCATGTAGTGAATACTATATCAAATTATGAAGCTTTGAAATATTCATCAATTTTTTTTTGTTTAAGGTTGTTATAACGCGAGATCAGAACTTTGTCCCTCAGTCTTCTCAAAAGTAAAAGTTCGTTGTAGGATGTACCATTCTCTTCAGCCCATTGTAAACCTAGCTCAAACGCGTTAACTGCGTCTTGATCTGTGACTTGTGGAGCAGCCGTACCGCTATCACTAGTAGTCAAATTCAAACTAAGTAAAACAATGCATACGCGTCGAGCACAAGCACGCGGTGGCGCGTACGAGTTGTGACCTGTTCAAACTTGCGTGATCTATACATACATATGTATTAGCAAAGATTGTCAAACATAATTCTGTCATGTCGGATTACAGGGGGCGCCGGATTAGACAGGGGCCGGATTACCGGGGGTCCACTGTAATTTACAGTCGGCCATTCTGAAAATACGAGTCCTCTCGTTAATTGATAACCAGTGATCGAAAAAGATTCAGCTGCTTGACACTTACATTGCGTGGTGTATTGTAATTGATTTGATCAGAGCAACTTTATTTTGAATATCCCCGTCGGTCAGATGTTGCTTAGCCCTCACGCTCGTTTCCGATGCGCGAGTAGGTACCACTAGACCACAGGCGCTTCATTGATTTATTCATTACTCTTATACTACTATTAAAATTCTTTTCATTTTCTTTAAATACCGAGATTTTTGTCAGAATTCCGGGGCATGTCATAAACTTAACAACTTGCTATAAAACTAGGTACTCTTCGTATGAACGTTTTAGAAAAGTATTTTTATTACTATTTATTTATTTTATTAGTAATTGAATTACTGTGTCCTCTATAATATTTACATAAGTAACTACTACTACCATCTGCTATGTTATACTAGTGTTTATATAAATAACTAATTAGTTCGGCCATACTTTACTTTAAAATTGTTCTATCAATCTGACTAGGTCATTAAATTTGTAAAACATATAAATACTTGTATTACACAACAATATAGCGCTTCATTAGTGCTTCAATACTTGGCATATAATCATCATATCCCCAAATATAAACGATAATCTGACACACTCCCACTTATCATAAGACTCTATTGGATCTAATCAATGTCATTTAGATTTTAAAAAATATGAAATCTGACGCACACCTATTTGTCGAAACACTATATTGGATTCAATATTACATAAATAAAACTAATTGAATAAAATCTGACACACTCCCATTTGTCGAAAAGCTCCATTGTGTGCAGGTACTATATTACATAAATAAAATTAATTGAATAAAATCTGACACACTCCCATTTTTCGTTTCGTAAAATCTAACACACTCCCATTTGTCAAAAGACTCCATTGTGTGCAGATACTATATTACATAAATAAAATTAATTGAATAAAATCTGACACACTCCCATTTGTCGTTTCGTACAATCAAACACACTGCCATTTGTCGAACAACTATGTGCAGATACAATAATAAATAAATAAAATTAATTTAGGAAATATGACATACTCCCATTTTTCGAAACACTCCATTATGTGCAGATTCAAAATTACATAAACAAAATACCTTTTACAAAATATGTCTCCTATTTACCCAATGACTCAAAAAGAAGGTCGTGTTTTTTGGTTTTTTGCTTATATCTCGAAAACGTCATAGGAAATTTTGTTATACCACATAATGAAATCTGATAAATTTCTCTACACTTTGAGTCTACACACTTTTTGCCTATTCCCAATCGTTGTTCACTGCAAGTAATTATGTCCCAATAGTTTATTTAAAAAAAATGATAATGAGTTATTTAATCATTTCCAACAATCGTTTATTTGGTTGAGTTTTGAAAACACCAATCAGATATCCCGTTGTTTGGTAATTGCAACTGGAGTTTTCTTGGAAAGAAACTGACCCTGGTTTGTGACAGTGGACATCTTACTGGACTGTTATTGTAAGAATAATACTGTGTTATTTTTAATGTTAAGTTCAAGCATAGATATTGGCGACGCACCAGGCAGCGATGTGGTATATAAACGATCCATTTCGAGCTACTTTTGACCCCTCGATAACAGTCTGTTTTTATTTTCATAAAAAAAAATATAGAACTAAGTTGCACTGCATTAAAGTAAGTTGTATCGACATTCAACGCACCTTGACGCCAACATTACAACACTCACATTACTGTCTACTATGCATTGAGGCTTTAAACTTGTTGTTAGAATTTAGGGTTCCGTGGTATTATAGTTCATAATTTCTTTATTGCACACATAAACAAATTGCATATAGAAAGGGTAATATAACATATAAATAGTGTATAAGGGCCAGCTTATCTCTAACGAGAGGTCTCTTCCAGCAAACCAAGTAGGGACGAAAAAGGTTGTTTGTAGACCAGGGGTAGACATATTACATATTAGGCATTTTCTTATTCCTAGTATATATTAACCTTTCATGGTGGAGAAATTGACTTGTAGTTAGCTGATGATACTTTACTGGTCTTCAAAATTTAAAGACAAAAAGAAGATTTTGATAATGTTAATGGATGTCTTTAAGCTTGAATTGGTTCACACTTAATCATCTATTGTTAAACGCTGGTAAAACCGAGTGTATCAAATTCTTCCAAATTTCAGGCAAGTTGAGACCAGTTTAGTGTTAGACAGCAACACGTTAGAATTAGTAAATGATGCGTAGTTTCTTGGAATAACCATGGATATCAAATTGCAGTGGGGACCTCACATACATAAATTAGCTGGTTGTTTAAGTTCTGCGGCTTACGCTGTTAGTAACATCAGACAAAACATGGATGTGGCTACATCTAGGCTTGTATATTTTAGTTACTTTCTTAGTGTCATGTCCTATGGTATTTTGTTGCGGGTGAAAGCAGCGGATATTCAAACTATGTTTATTTTACAGAAAAGAGCTATTCGAGCGATTTATAATTTTAAATGCTAAGACTCCTTAAGAGAGCTTTTTATAGAAATGGACATACTTACTTGATTGACTCGAAAATATAATGTATTTACGCAAGAACCTTACTAGATTTTTGAAACTTAGCGATAGCTGTATTGTTAACCTAAGAAATAATCACAGACTGGTTGGTTACGCCCCGGTTTAGACTCGCGAAGGTTAGAAATTCTTTCAAGGGTCAGTGCATTCTCTACTATAACAAGATACCTCTGGAGATTTTGAAATTGCCATTTGAGCAATTTAAAAACCATGTAAAAGTGAGTTTATCAAAAAATGGATATTACATTGTTCAAGATTACTTAAATGACTGGACTGTATGGAGTTGATCTAACTCAACACAGAACTTGCTATTAATAATTTTGTAATTATTTATTCCTGCTTAATTAATATTGTAACAATTATATTACTTAAACATAACCATTTTTTAAGAGAGATCTAAAAATTTATCTGTGTGAGTTCCTACGCCCTTCTTCTCCCACAGTGATCCAATGTAGAGGCAAAAAATTGCGATTGCTAAGTATATGTAAATATCTACAGTAATAAATTTGATTGATTGATTGACATATGTACAACATAAAACATAGTTTACCTCATAGTCGCTGCTGGGTTATCCATTGTTTTGTGACACCTGTATATGCTCTGTACTTGTGTAAAAATATGAAGTCGGGTACGGTTGGAGGAATGTACCTAACTTGGCCAAAATGTTAACATTAAAATATTATTTCTAAAATGACGTGACATGTCTATAAAGTTTTAAAAATTTAAATATGTATATTTACAACATTGTCTAGATATAATTCTATATATATTTTATAACAGTGGCCCTTTTGATATACGTGTGTGTACACGCGAAAACTTTACAAAATCAACATCTGTCTAAGTTATATTCCGGCAACTGTACTTAACTGAAGGTGAGGTGAGGTACCTGAAATCACTAACCTACAGAACCCACAGCTCTGGTGTAAGTTCTTGCGTTTATTTTTTACCACATCACATCTGAGTGGTGTTTGTCGTAGAGCGAGCAAAAAAAATGCAGTTTCGGCGCGGTGACAACGAAAAAAATTAGAAGCCCCTTTCTAAAGAAACACTTGTCATTTAGGTTATTGAATTTCTCGCTCTTGGCAACGTTGATTGGAGGAGCCCTTAATGGGCCATAAATAAACTAGTCGAGGGTCTAATAAATAACACTTGACACGTGAAATTATCTTTGCCATTATAACATTTTTATAGTTGTGTTTCAACCAACTTATTCTTTAGTCTGCGTTTCGTATCCTGTTCATAACAATTTTGAAGTTTTGTGCGTAAAGTGTTTAAACAATGTAGAGAGAAAAACTGAGTATGTATTATTATTTTGTGAATTTAGTCACGTATCCAGACGCGGATCTGTTTGATTCCCCGCGTACGTGGTTTGGCGACTACGACTGTCCAAAATAGCCGAACTTGGATGAGCTCAGTCGACATTACCCAGAATGTACTTACTTATATAAAAAGTTGATAAGAATTTGCTGGACCACACAACAAAGAGGTGCTGTATTAGTGCTGCGTGACCAAAATTTTGCACAGACCGTTCATGAATTGTAAAATCGTAACTGACAATTCAAACGATCTTGGCGCTCTTGGTTAGGTTATGTTATTTCGCCAATGGCACGTGTTTTTAACCCCCATCTACCAAAAAAGGTAAGAAGCGTCTTTCGGTGTGTTGGTGTGACGATGTGTCGGTGTGTCTGTATGTCTGTCCGTGGTACCCTAGCGGTCAAACGAGTAGACGAATTTTAATTCGGTTTTCTGTAAATGGTAGCAGATTTCCCTGCAATGGTTCTTAGAAATGTTTTGTTAAAATCTGTTAAAAGTTCAAACAGGTAGACGGATTTTAATGCAGATTTTTGTAGTTGGTAATAGAGTTTACTGCAATGGTTTTTAGATATGTTTTCTTATAATGGGTTCAGTAGTTCCAAAGTTATCAGCCTAAAAAAGAATAGTTATCAAACGTGTGGACGTATTTGATGCGGTTTCCTGTAGTTGGTAGTAGACTTCACTGCGATGGTTCATTTTAAAATCAGTTAAGTAGTTCTAAAGTTATGTGTAAGTGGGTTTTTTTTATTTTTTAAATGTATATAATATATATAATTATAGAATTAAATATCCATAAGTGACGTAATAAACAAGTACATCGTCAGTTTTTCCATTGCCGTAAGAACTTCCGTATAATGTAAGAACTAATGATAAATTACTTATCCAAATATTATTAATTGTGTTTAAGTCATCTACCGGGTGATCTGAGGTTATCATCTTCTGGTCAATGTAGGCCAACCCATACACGTTAATGTGCCGAGGGACTAAAGAACAGTATAATATTTTACTTATAATATGATGAAGGAAAATGATCGTTATTGATATGAGCGTACGTCAATAATTATTTCCTTCCAATGTTAGGTGATGCATTTATTGTGTGTAATGCACTTATGGCCCAAACATTACTAGTTTCCAGGGCGGTTACTACTACATCTTTTGCATTCCGCAAAACTACCATGGCCGTCTTAAAACTAGTCTTGGTATTAGATAAAATATCTGGGACCGAGCCCTGCTGGGAGGTTGATTGGTACAGTTGGTCGCGCCGATAAGAAATCATCAGACTGCACACCACTCATCATAGGCTGTTAATAATCTGTTGTAAAATACCTACTTAGAAGCTAAATGATTAAATACCTGTGACATGTGACCAAAAATAGTGTTCAAGCAAGGAGGATATTTGGATTCGACCTCATTTTAATGAAACTTTTTGGTTAGGCTTCTCCCTCCGACGCCTGTACTAAATACCTACTGTCACGTGAGGTTAGGGCGGGAGTTTCAGGGGAATGATGAAATATTTTTTTTATTGTCATTGGAATCTCATATTTATTTAAATTACCTCATTTTTATTGAAATAAAGTGAAATAACCAGTCTTGCTATAACTTGGAATGTATTTTTTTTGTTATTGCAATTTCTGTCTTATTTTCATTGTCATAAAGTGAAATTACCGATTATGCGTAAAAGATAAAAGCATGGAAGCTCAAAAAACTCCATTTCCCATTAGGCCGCTTACTTTTGGGACCTCCCTCGTATACCTATATATAGTTACAAATATTCATCGTTTAAGAGCATAGGTGGCTCGGCTACAGCCTAAGCCTTGCACGTTAGTGGAATAAGCCCACTATGGCGTATTGAAATATAAATGGTGGAAATGGTTGCCATGGTGAGTTCTTATTTTGAATCTAATCTGATTCGCTAGAAAGGTTGTGGTAAGGAACGACTTTTAAACCCCCTGGGCTGTTAAGCACAATATTAAATAGGTATAATCATATTTATATAGTGATTTAATATTAATTAAATCAAAAAACAGACTTCAATTAAACCCCATTTGTTACAAAACATACCCATGTGAGTCTTAATTATTAAAAGAGTTCTCTTTGTTTCTCCATGACCACGTCATGTGATCCTGACCGACGTCACAGACCCGTTGATAAACTGTTGCGAAGTTCTTGGTACGCCGTACGTCACCATCACTTCCATTTCACAATTCTGCCTACATTACTGACCAAACTTAATAAAGTTACCAAATCGCAATCTGAAGGCTACCTTGTATTGAACAGTTCCGTGGCCATCCCTGGTCTTCGTCATCAGTTCCACTTCACAAAAGTATAAATGCAGTAAGCAGTAAGAGCTTCCCGAGAGTAAATGCAAGAGTTACTACGAAAATTACAAAAATCGCTAAAGATCCTCTTATAATATTTGAAGAGATCCCTCGATTTCTCTAGGACCCCATCATCAGATCCTGAACTGATGAAAATGGGACCAATCGGAAGGTCCAAATTCGTCCATCCGTCTTCAAAAGAGAAATCAATGAATATAGATAAAAAAAAAACATAAAACCCGTCGAATTGTAAACCTCCTCCTTTTGTGAAGTCGGTTAAAAAGCAGTCCACTTACTTACACTTACGCTTACGAGCCATCGTGCGAAGGAAAGGTCAATCCCACAGACACTTACGTTATGGACGAAACATCCAGTTTATATTTAAATAATGACTTTGACGCTCACCTTTGTGTTATTTTGCGGAAATTTGTGACTCGAACGCGTGAGTGGCCTCGCAAGTATTTTTCTGACGCCACTGCGTCTCAGGTCGTTGTTTACAGCGATTCATAAAAAATCACATTGGTAATGTTAAAATGTCCATCCGTGAAAATCTCTGTATCGGCGGGGGGTGTAATATATAGGGTTCCTTACCCTAAGGGTGCCAAACGGGACCCTGTTACTAAGCCTCCGCTGTCTGTCCGTCCAAAGTTCAAAGTTCGAAGTTAAAATTTCTTTATTACTGTAGATATTTACTCATACTTAGCCAACGTCATTTTTTCTTCTCTACATTGGACCATTGTGGGAGTAGAAGAGCGAAGATACTCTCACAGGTTTATTTGCAAACTAATACAAATATGACAATATTCATTATTATAATTTATATAAAAATTGCTAGCAGCAAGTTCTGTGTTGAGTTAGATTAACCCCATACAGTCCCGTCATTTAAATAATCTTGGATATTGTAATATCGCTTTTTTGACAAACTCGCATTCACATGGTTTTTAATTTGCTCAAATGGCAATTTTAAAATCTCCAGAGGTATCTTGTTGTGGTAGAGAATGAACTGACCCTTGAAAGAATTGCTAACCTTCGGGAGTCTAAACCGGGGCGCAACTAGTCTGTGATTATTTCTTAGGTTAATTTTACTAACCTAAGAAATAATTATAGTTAGAATATCAATTTCTTTAAAAAGATCTCTTAAGGAGTCTGTGCGTTTAAAATTATAAATTGCTCGAATAGCTATTTTCTGTAAAATAAAAATAGTTTGAATATCCGCTACTTTCCCCCATAACAAGATACCATAGGACATGCCACTATGAAAGTAACTAAAATATACTAGCCTAGATGTAGCCACATCCATGTTTTGTCTGATGTTACTAACAGCGTAAGCCGCAGAAATTAAACAACCAGCTAATTTATGTATGTGAGGTCCCCACTGCAATTTGATAAGATAAGATAACCGTTTATTCGACCTGTTGTTTTAAACAGCACATCGTTTGCAAAAAATGTAAAATAATAATACAATGCAGTAAAAAAGGCCACAAGTAATAAATCACTACAAGAATAAATAATTATTCAAAAAAATAAAATGACCAAATCCACCATGCAGTGTGTAACGCAACAGCGAATGGGTTCCGACTTCCGACTCAGCATGTGCTAGCTACAGGAGACTTGAGCAAGTCCTGCGACGCTGGTATTCTGCCGGTATTCTAAAATAGTGCACGAAATATAACATGGGTTGGTGTCAAATAACCATATAATAAAGAATTTTGAAAAACTTATAAAGGATTGTAGGTAATCAATTATACAAATAGTCAGGTGTGTAGAAAACAATAAGTAAAGAAAGAAATAGTTGTTAGCATATAAACGGCTCACAATAATAATAATTAGAAAGTACTTACATAAAAATAGGTGTATTTGTAAGAATAAAGTAGGATTTAGTAAAATCTGTTATCCAACTTTGGCAAACTATTTTATTACAGGTTGTTGTAACCAACTAACCAAACAACAAACGCGAGCCCTTTACGAGACTGAGTCAAACATCTGACTTCTGGAGTTTTAGGAAGTGCTGCCTACACATGACTTTAAAATGAGATAGGTCGCGTATTGGTGGTGGCAGATTGTTCGAGCACTTCGTCGCCAGATATCTGAAACTGCCCCGAAAAGCAGCAGACCCATGACGGGGGATCGCCAATATGCTAGCAGTTGTCCTATTAGTGTGATGGTGTGAACGTCGCCATTTCAGTTTATCATATAGATACTCGGGTATTTCCCGCTTTATCACACCAAATAGGAGTGACGCTAGGTGTAGTTTTTCCATATCCATGGTTATTCCAAGAAACTTCGTATCATCTACTAATTCTACTGTGTTACGTGTTACTGTCTAACACTAAACTGGTCTCAACTTGCCTGACATTTGGAAGTGGTATTCAGTCAGTCTACCCGTCACCAGGCTGGATCTCATGAACCGTAATAGGTAGGGGGTTGAAATGTTCACAGAATAAGTTGCCGCTACAGCAACAAATAATTAACAACACAGATTGTATAAATTAAAGGGGTCGCCATACAAGGTACGTTTTTTAATATTCTCAAATCATCATTCTCGTCGTCTGTCGCGCAATTGGTTTGACATTGGATCCGCAAGCTGTAGGGAGGGACTGGTATCGAAACCAGGGATACTGGTATTGGACATATATTTTTTCTAGTCCTTATGTTTTCTTGTCCGATGGTACGGAACCCTTGGTATGCGAGGTCGATTCGCACAAATATCTACTTACCGGAACTTTAATCAACGCGGTAAGATACTAGGGCAACCCGGTATCACTTCATGCTTGTTTTTCATCGTCACTACAAACCGTTTGGTAAAATCCAACCATTGTCTTTGGCGAACTAGACCTGGACCCTACGACCTACGAGCTACGAGTATGGTAGTCTATACCAGTCCATCATTTTGTTAAGAATGTTCAGATGACGTAGTATGATTTCCAGGAGGTGTACAATGCCCTTTTACAGTATGCCAGCCGCATACACCACAATAGTGAAGTAAGACCTCTGCAAGCTAGCTATCGATAATGTAAAATGGCGGTTTCTTCATCACTGAGCTTTGTATTACCTGATTACAACTGTTTTATTTATTTTTATATTTTTCAATTCGCTCCGTATGTGTTTATTTTTATATTTCCCATTCCTGATAGTGGTGTCAGTTCAGCAGGAATGTCGAGTGCTGGTAGAAATCGACATGTTTCAACGGTCATCTGTCTCCCACCTCTAAAGGCAACCGTATGCACAAGTTATAATATAACACAGGTCACGCATTTCCCTAAACGTCCCCAGCATTGTCTCTGGACGTGGAGGTATAATAAGCAATAAACTTTCACTGCACACAACCTAAACTAGCATTTCATGAAATGAAAATAAGGGCTAAAAAGAACTGCGGTTTGCAAAGGTTGTAGGGCTATAGCTAACGGCTTGACAATGGACTGACTTATTTGAATGGCCTCATGTCATTTTACATGCTGAAGCGGGTTCTGGTGGCAATAGCAACTGTTCAAACCACAAAGGGTTAGAATTTAAATGAGGTGCCTACAAAAAAGACACTACGACGATACGCCGCAGGTATTTTGTTAAATCCACAACTTTTTGAACAGACAATTATCTCACGCGGGAGAAGGGGCAAATCTATTGTATTTTTCCCCTCAAAAGCTGCGTAAAATTGCGAGAAAATTTAGCTATATAGAGTTGGCACAACAAATTCATATCACGCGTTGTAACGACTACGTGATTTAGACTACGGTGTAATCAATCCTAAATAGCATTCTTTCATAAAAATAATGAACGAAATAATAATTTAGTCGAGGTAGATCTTACGACATCTCAAAAAATCGACAAAAACGCCTCACGTTTTAAATGGGTGACCCCTTAAAACGTGAGGCGTTTTTGTCGATTTTATGGTGTTACCCCCTAGGTGTAACAAAAACAATTTCGTATTTGAAGGGTCACTCCACTAATGATTCTGCACTTTACTTTTATTGTCTTTTTGGATGAGAAAGGGATGACAAAGAGTTAAACAATAATGTACTCAATTTCCTGAAACAACTCCGTACAAAAAGCCTCACATATGTTAATACTGCGTGTATTTTGTATGGGCGGTAAAGTTTGCAACAATGTATGTAGGTAGTCGCTCATTCGATACCCTGATATTGTTTCCTGCTGAATGTGTGGCCTGTTATAAATGGTTTTGTATTACAAATGCGTTTTACCTTCTTTGTTCCTCTGAACTGGGGATAAACAAGATATTTCGGGACAGGGGCGATGCAGCGCAAAATTAAATAGAATTGCTTTGAGCTACAGCTCGTTTTAACATAGTACGAATACCTCACGCATTTCTCATTGCTATTTTCAAGTCAGAAGTTTTCACGCGTCATGATCTATGGCTTTAGGCAGTAGAACGAAAAAAATGCGTCTCGTCTCCCAAAGAATAACTGGAACTTCAACATAAAATAATGAGGCAAATAGGCATAAAATAATGAGGCGCCATGCTCTATCATCAATATCATCATGTAAAAGGTAAACGCGACAAAAGTTTTTCTCCTAAATTCTACGTTGTACTAAGCCATATAAATATCTATTACGTGTAGATACAGTATCTTCTTATGGTCAAATAGAGTCTACATTCCGCATTATACCGACAAATATGGAGTGCAGTGCAGGGGGCATTATACCGGCAAATATAGCCATTTATTTAGATATTAATATACAGGCTGTTACAGCAAAGTGTAGTCATATTTTAGGAGGTTGTTGGGCACATCGTTCTGAACAACTTCCACTATGAGACCGATTTTATCAGACAGCAACTTTATTTTTCACTACCCCATACAAATCAGCTGATCGCCCGGCCCATAGTGTATCCTAAAATATGACTACACCTTTCTGTTACACCCTGTAGAACACTTCAGAGCAACAAGGAAATGAGGAAATGGTTCTAATCTACGGTACAGGAACGTTCTAGACTAGAACGACCTTCCACGTATATTTCCGTGTGCAATGAGGAAGAACTATACCTTGTGTTAGCAATATTTTTTATTTTTTTACACATAGAAGAACCTCTTTGTAACTGCTTTATGCGTTGTTTCTTATTATTTATGGTTATTGCTGTACTACGCAATTTGCAGCGTCATTATGTGCTTCATATGCCAACAAAAATAAAACACGCTATTGGCTAAGTGTTAATTTCAGATCCAATTTCGGCCAATCACATCTTGTTGTAAAAACTGTGTATTTTAATTCTTTCCTTTGGAACTCACACCTCAAATCCAACGTAATTGAGCCAGCGAAGCCTGCAATAGACTGGTTCTGTCCGAGGTATACGGAGGACCTCAAAGGCGCCGCCGCTCGAAGGACCAGTTTTTTCAAAGTCTTCTCGTTTTATTAATCATACACTGTGGCTACTATACTATGCTTGTTTTGTTGATCATGGCTGTGCGGTTCTTCGATGCTACTGTAAAAATATCGTACAACTGGTGTAGTAGAGCCTAATGACGACAAGGGCGGAAAGCTGGTAGCTTAACAAGGTTTTTAAAATAGACGTATACTACACTATTAATAACCAGTTTAAATGATTTTTGAGGGCATCAAACCGAGGAAGCCATGTCGAGATAAATGTTGTCTTCAATAAATAGCGTTATTACCATCAAAAAATATTATAGGATTACTGAAATTTACGTAAAAACAAAATGACAAAATGCAAAACAAAATCCTTCCTTTGTCACTCAAATGAAAGACATTTTTTTTACTCAAATCTTCGATGAACGAAACTCTTTGGTTCAAATTTCCTTCAAGTTGGATGTCTCGTAAAACTGTCAGATGTCAATTGTTTTCCCGTCTGTCAATAACTTAGTTGTAAAAAATATTGATATTGTAGTTTTAGGTTTCCGTACCCAAAGGGTAAAAACGGGACTCTATTACTAAGACTCCGCTGCCTGTCTGTCCGTCTGTCACCAGGCTGTATCTCATGAACCGATAGTTAGACAGTTGAAATTTTCACAGATGATGTTTTCTGTTGCCGCTATAGTAACAAAGACTAAAAAAGGGAATTAAATAAATATTTAAGGGGGCTCCCATACACCAATTATTTCAATACCACATACAAACTTATGAATGCATCTGGTTACGTACATGGAGTGTGAAAGTAGCCGCACCAATGACTTTGTAAACAATATTTTTTATTCACTCTACACCATCCCTACCACGGAACCCTTCGTGCGCGAGTCTGACTCGCACTTGGCCGTTTTTTTTTAAGTTTTTTTTTTTTTTTATTTTTATTTTTATTTATAAACATGCTTGTGACATCACAGTAAAAACCAAATCGACACAAACAGACAGTAAATATAAGGACAAAAAAGCTATAAATAAATCCTATCTATAACACAGATAATAAGTGGCGACCCTTGCGAATCCCGTCAAAGAACATTGGAACAGGTCCACCTCGGTTCTCTCTGTTATATCATTAAAGAGAGCGAGAGCCCTCATCACAGGTGCCTCCCGCAGCATCCCCGTCCTCGCCAGCGGGATGTAGAACAACTTATGGTTCCTTGCTCGGAGGTAGTTGTTCGGCACATACAGTCCCAACCTCGCCAACACCAGAGGGTTTTCGAGCATTCCTCGGAAAACCTTAAATACATGAGAAGAAAGTGCGAGGCCCCTCCTCATCATTGTGATGTGAGATAATATAAAGTCTTAGTGAAATCCTATGATAGAACAAGGCAATAGCGCCAAGTGCAATAAATGGGTTTAAGGTCCACTCAGGGAAAAGAATAAGCCACCTAAAATCTTTAGCATTTTGGAAGCATGCATCGTGAGTTTTCTATGGTTTTACAATTTAACATAATATAAATATAATATAATAAAACCTCTAAAAACTAGTCCATCATATTATAGCTAAGAGATTATTCACCGTCTTTTGCAAAAAATTCTGAAATGTTTATTGTTGAATGTTCAATAGTGACATGTGAGTTGATGTGAGTGACATTGTTTTTTTTTTGTTCAGAAACAACTCGAAACAACCAGCCGCAAGTAACCGTTCAAAAATTCTGGTCAAGCGACGTCACGAGGGGTTTTATTAGTGGTTAATTTATTAATGTTCCCATAATGAGTAACTATGTAAAATTTTGTGTAAATAAATAAATAAATAAAAAAAAATAAAAAAAAGTTCAAAAAAATAGATATACGGGTGACATTTAATTAGCTGACCATATTTTGGGGATTGATAGTACACCCATTATTATAAACAACTTTCCCCAAGAACATATGGTCGTAAACGTAAAAAAATTTGAGACTCCCATAGTAAGTTGAAATCAGCTGATCGGGTCAATGTACTGAGGGACGAAAAATATTTTTCATTTGCGACCATATGTTTCTTTGGTAAAGGTGTTCATAATGATCGGTGCTGTCATTCCCCAAAATATGGTCAGCTGATAAAATGTCTCTTTACTGGCGAAATATTCAGATTAGTTTCTTATGATGGGCAAAATTTCATGAAAATATGAAAATATTGATAAATGATAGATGTGATATGAGGTTTATCAAACGTTTTTGTGTGGGTAAGCGACCTTTAGCGACATTTAAATACTCGTACGGATCAACCTTATCGTCGAACACCTGAAAGTCTTGAAATACAAGATTAGATTAGATTACACTGATGGCTCCCGTGGCGCAGCGGTTGTGGCTCTGCCTAACATGCGAGAGGTCCTGGGTTCGCTCCCCGGCTGAGTAAAAGAAGAAAAAACCCAGGTCTTAGATGTTTATATGTGTGGGACGTTGCTGTTTCTGGTGCCTCACATGCGAGAGGTCCTGGGTTCGCTCCCCGGCTGAGTGAAAGAAGAAAAAACCCAGGTCTTAGATGTTTATATGTGTGGGACGTTGCTGTTTCTGGTACCCACGCACGATACAGGGTATCCTAGTGTGCGGCCAGAAGCAATGTATGTGCCTATATGTAGATGTCAGATACAAAAAAAATACAATTGAAAAAAAATGTGATAAAAAATTCTTTTATATGCTTGATTTAAGGCCCGACAGATGAAATGCAGATTAGAACTAATCTCGGACCATCATTGACTTTCTATAAAAATCTGTAGTCAGTAATTTCAGCGGGTTTACCGGTGTGCTTAATTCGGTTTGCCATCCTTCGTCTGTCTCATCCTGCTGGAGTCCAGCTACGATCTTCCATTTGGTCGCCTTCTAAACCGTCCTACACCACGTTTCCTGTGTCCATGGTCTTCAACCAGCATCGCAAAAAGAAGTGACGACCACCCTCAGAGGAACCTCCCTATTGAGCTTTATGTTACCGGCAATTTGTATAATGCAGGTATTCTATATAATACCTAGGCAATATAGTAATACCTGAGGCGTTCAGGCAATGTATGAAATATTATTAATATTAATGTCCATTACATACTCTACCTAGGTAATATATACAATGCCCAGGGATTATATAAAATACCTACTTGGCCACCGGCAATGTGTAAAATAAATAGGTTTTGGTAGAATATCAGGGCAAAACGTGGACGGCATTCTTGTCTCTGAGTCGTTCCTAAAGCCATCGCTGTCATCTTCTTCATACTCCATTCCAGGATACAGGCTTTACAGGAACGACAGAGTCGGGAAAGCCGATGGGGGCGTCGCTATCTATCTGCGAGTGGAAATCCCGTGCAAGGTGATCAGCGCGTCCCCTAGCCAGTACTCCGAGTCTGCTGAACATCTCTTTCTCGAAATAACTCTTCACCATAGTAAGGTCCTCCTCGGTGTTCTTTATAGCCCCTCTCTTCGCATCGACTACTTCGACACATTAGAATCCCTCCTTAATGAACTCTCACCTCTGTATAACGATACCCTCATTCTAGGTGATTTCAACACCTGTCTCCTCAAAAACGACTCCCGTTCTACCAAACTCAAGTTTATAGTCAACTCTTTCAATCTGCATATTCTGCCTCTTGATGCCACGCATTTCCAACCTCACTGCTCTCCCTCTCTCCTCGATATTATGATCGTCTCTAACTTGGATAAGGTCGCTGTACATGGTCAACTCAACTCTCCTTTCTCGTTTCACGACCTTATCTATCTTTCGTATAAGATCAGGCCTCTCAAGAGCAGGGCAAAATTTCTTAATATTCGTAACTCTAGGGATATTAACCTAGAGTCTCTTAGGTCGGATGCCTTGTCGATCGACTGGTCCCCTGTAATATCCAGCGAGACCATGGACGAGAAAATCAACAAGTTCAATATCATAGTCCTAGGTCTCTACGACAAGCATGCACCTATAAAAAAAGTGAGAGTGAAACACCTACCCGCCCCTTGGCTAACAGATACTATTAAGCGTCTAATGGCCAAGAGGAAATGACAATTTTCTTTCTTACAAATGTCTTCGCAACCGCTGCAACCGTCTCTGCCGTGATGCTAAACGTCGGCACATCCACGAGAGTATTGAAAGTTACACACCAGCTCAGGTGTGGAAGTTTCTAAAAACACTTGGCATAGGTAAGACTCAGGACTTTCAGGCTGGTAATGTAGATCTCAACGGTCTCAACCAGTTCCTTTCTGCCCCACCTGTTGTGATGGATCCCATTGTCAAACAAGCCACTCTTCAGAGCCTGCGCTCTAAGTCCTTACCCGACACCACACCATTCAACTTGAGCAATGTTGGAATCTATGCGGTCAAGAAGGCGGTACTAGCAGTGAGCTCGAAAGCCGTAGGTGATGATAAAATCTGCCTTAAAATGCTTTTAACAATCCTGGATGAACTACTGCCAGCTATTACACATGTTATAAATTTTTCCCTATCGAATGGCATCTTCCCCACCATGTGGAAAAAAGCATTAGTCATCCCGCTCCCTAAAACTTCCAGTCCCACCTCTTTTAAAGAGTATCGACCTATTTCAATCCTACCCATCCTCTCCAAAGTCCTTGAATCCATTGTCCATACCCAGCTCTCTTCTTACCTTCTCTCAAACAATCTGCTGAACATGTACCAGTCAGGATTCAGACCGGGTCATAGCACCGTCACGGCTCTCATGAAAGTCACAGATGATATCCAGGTAGCCATGGACTGCAAACAGCTTTCCGTGCTTGCTTTACTTGACTTCAGTAGTGCCTTCAACTGCGTAGATTTTGACATTCTCGTTGAGCTTCTCAGATCTCTGAACGTCTCCTCCTTCTCTGCTAGCTGGTTCGACTCTTATTTGAGGGATCGGCAACAGCGTATCAGGTCGGAAGAGATATCCACTGAATGGTGTGACCTCTCTACAGGCGTCCCTCAAGGTGGTATTCTTTCTCCTCTTCTATTCTCGATCTTTATCAACACCATCTCGGACGTCCTGTCCTCCTCATATCATCTTTACGCTGATGATCTCCAGATTTATCGCCACTTCTCTCTCAACGATGCACACTCTGCTGTGGAGGCACTCAACGCTGATCTTGAGGGAATAAGAAGTTGGGCTTCATCCTTCGGACTCCTGGTCAACCCGAGCAAGTCCCAGGCCATGATAATAGGTACTAGACATTCTCTTAACTTGTTGCAGCAACATCCCATTCCATCTGTCACTTTTAATGGTACCACACTCGTATATAGCGATAAAGTTAAAAACCTGGGTCTAATCTTCGACAACCAGTTGTCCTGGTCATCGCATGTCAATGAGGTAAGTCGCCGAGTATTTTCTACCTTTCACTCTCTCAGGAGACTTCAGTACTTTTTGCCTCGACATACCAAAATCACTCTTGCTCAATCTCTCATTCTACCCGTCATCGATTACGCTGATGTCTGCTGGGTCAGTGCTAACGAAGAACTACTGAACAAACTCGAACGACTTCAAAATCTCGGGATTCGGTTTATCTTCGGGCTGCGCAAATACGACCATGTGTCACAACATCGCAGGGAGTTGAAGTGGCTGCCGATTCGTCTTCGTCGGGATTCACACATCCTCAATTTCCTCTACAACATTTTACGTAATCCACGCTACCCAACTTTCTTACGAGACAGTTTTCAATTTCTTTCTTCCAGCAGACCTCGGAGAACTCACGCAGTTTCCATGCTCACAACTCCACAGCATAACACCGCTTTCTATGAGAACGGGTTTAGAGCCCGGGCCATTCGGTTGTGGAATGCACTCCCCTGCACCATCAGGGACAGTCCTAATCTGAATATCTTTAAAAGTCGTGTGAAGAAACATTACCTCTCCCTTTAGAGTTATAGGTAGTATGCATGTAAGTATGTATTAGTATAGTGTATAAAATAGTATTTGTAGTATATAATAAGTATTTAGTATATTATTATAGTTATTATTTAATTTATTTTATTTATTATTTTATATATTGTACACATAGGTCTACCCCTGCTCAACCATCAACTTTTCCATTGTTTGCCTGGTTTGCTGGAAGAGATCTCTTATTAGAGATAAGCTCGCCTTTGTACACTTTTTTATGTAACTCTTGTTTTTTGTATGATTTGTGCGCAATAAAGAAATTATGAATTATGAATTATGAAAACACTGCGACAGCTTAGGTGAAGGTTAAAGGGGGTGAGCGAAGCGTAGCCCCTTTATCAACAACAAAAAATACTTAATTTTAAGTATTTTTAGAGTTAGCTCAAGCTAATGTAAGAACAACAAAACTTACTTAGTTTTAAGAATTTTTTCAACCTAACACGAAGGATAAAGGGGACTTCGCTTCGCTCACCAACTTTACCCTTCACCTAATCTACCGCAGTGTTTTACGCTTTCACATACATTACCGGCTGCGCATTGGGTATTATATACTATACCTAGGCAAAGTATAAAATAAATTCTATTTCATACATTTTAGGCATTTCACGTTTATTGCCTAGGGATTATATATAAAACCGGATTATACAGATTGCCGGAAACATATACGCATATTGGAAAGAAGTTTATTTACCTACAGTTCAATTACATCGAGAATAGTACTCGTTTGCCATATTCAGAGTATGGCATTCAGTCAGGTCCAGTTTCCTCCTCATCGCCCCTCCATATTTGTATATCTCCCATATATGTGATTTCTTACCAGTTTTAGACACTACTTACACAGCACACAGAGGTGATATCCTAGCATCCAATAGCGTGCATCCAAGATGTCGTTCTGACAAAATCTAACAATTAGGGAATAGCCAGTCGCTACTTCTTCTTGATCCTACTTTACTAACGTGAGGTTTTTCATCAAGTTTGTCTCCCGGGTGTTCATCGCGGGGGTGAAAAAATCCTATTGTTAACGGCAACTGGATGACGTCATATCAGATAGGCGGGAAGCCAGTATTACGTATTTCAGAAATCAGTCACATCGCAAGAAAAGTCTGCTCGTGTGAAAAAATCGTGTGCTGATTGGTAATTTTTGGGATTCCGTAACATAATAGGAAAAAAGGAACCCTTATTTATAGGATCCCTACGTCGTCGTCTTACAGCACAAACAAAGGATAAAATCTGAAAACCGTAAATTTGTAGTTCCTTCACAAAAAAGCAATTGTTGGAATCGCTTGCCGGTTTTTCAATTTGACTGGTGTTGGGATTGATTTCAGAAAACACGATTACCATAAACGCACCTATTTTACTACCAATAAATTCGAAATGACTGCCAGAATGGATAAATGTCCACCAAATTGTGTTTGCATAAATGATCACCAAACTTCTTTTTATGTTTATGTTTTAAGTATTGTTTGTTGTTCTTACATGTTCAACCTAACACGAAGGATAAAAGGGGCTTCGTTTCGCTCACCCCCTTTACCCTTCACCTAAGCTACCGTAGTATTTTGCCCTGATATTTTTTGCAACTTTTGGTGTTCATTTATACATTTTGGGTAGGAAAAAAATATTTTGGTGATCATTATATTTGTTGCCTTTCAGAAATAGCTTGTTGGTTATAGTATGACTTTTTTAAAGTAAAGGTGGCCACAATCTTAGGACACAAATCTTTTACCTATCCCTTGACTTCTCCAGCCATTCCGGGCCATTCGAGTATGGCCAAGAATGTCCGGAGTAATATGAGTGCTAAGTTTTTAACTGAGTCCACCTTTCGTGTAGGTACTCGTTTATCACATTGCTCGGAACTCACACAAAGAGGCCTTGTTCGTGAACTGACGGACGAAGGTCGGCCGGTGGGTGTGTGCGGTGCGACAACCACTACGCTTCCTACTATCCATGTGAACTATACATACACACACACATACATACACGCAACCGATGCGTCTGAGCACTCGCAACCAGGGTTACCAGATAAACACTTATAATAATACACAAAACTACACGCCCGATTTGCAGAAAATACCGCATAATTTGTAGGTATTGCTCTCTTCGCGTATTCTTCCTTGTCTTCCCGTGGACTAATTGATGTACATCAGATTTCCTTCAAGACTCGAAAGACAGCTCGTCATCTGCTATCTGATGGGTTTTATCCCTAAAATAACTCCTGAAACCCCGATAAACATCGGCGCATTTGTAAACCCTGTTTACAAAGTTTACATCTCGATGCTGAGTTCATGGCTAGTCTTATTTTTAAACTGCATCAGTTGGGGGCATCGCGGTCAAGGACTTCACTTTTTGGCAGCCACCGTGACCGGCTTGTTTTCGAACGATCCACATTGTAGGAATAGGTAGTAAACAGGCGATTCTCACTTTCACAGAGGTGAAATTGGACCAAATGAGTTCAATCTGAATTAGGACCGCAGCGTTGTTAATGAGAGGCTAAATAAAACTTGTTTATCTTCAGAACAACGAACGATTGCGGTGACGAACTTGAAATAACATTGTTTTGATGAATTCACTATGACTAATTACTGTAATGAGGCTTATCATTATCTTATCTAGGTACACCTTAGTAGCCGCCGTTCCATTTGCTTTTCGAGCAATTTTGTCCACCCTATCTAGATGTACTTGCACTCTTGGGTTGGACAGATTAACTTTAAACTTACCAACCAGATAAATATACCTATAAGATACTTATGTAGACATACTTATGTAGATAAATATATATTGGCCGTTGTTATAGAGGAGGATGTGAGAAAAAACGCACCTTTCCAAAATCATACCTGAAACAATTGGGAATATTGGGATTCACGATGTGGACACTGTATTTAGCGTACCTACCTGTCGCGGCCATATCATAGAATTGATCATTTCACGAAATAACCAACCATTGATTGATTATTTCATGTAATGCCCAACCATCTTACGATCTGGCCCTATTTCATGAAATCGTCAGAAAGGGTTAAATTTCATGATAACATGTCTTTTTAATGCATTTTTATTCATTTGTGTTATATAAGTACAAGTCGAACAATCACGACGACTCTTCGGGCGCTTCGCTTCGCTCGCCCCATTTAGTCTTCACCTAAGCTACCGAAGTGTTAAGCCCAAAAAGATGTATTCGTTCAATGAAAGTTCCAATTGGCCTTTTCATGAAATGATCAATTCTTCAATATTGCCACGACATCCCCACAGTGAGTCCTAGAATTCTAGTCTGAAGTGAAATTTCATAATGATGTGTAAATGCGATATTTCTGACGCTAAGTGTAGTTTCGGAATTAGCATTTCGATCGGAGCGGAGCCTCTTCAGCGGCACGACCTTGGTATAAGGATGTAGAGCTCAGGGGCTCAATTCTCCCATGGGAATCGCATAGCGATAGCATATCGATTGCTCCCAAAGGCGCAAAATGCCGCATTTGGCTTTTCGGCGGTGCCTATTTTGTTTGGGGACTGACTGCCAAATACGGCATTTTGCGCCCTTTTTAACAGTCGACATGCTATCGCTATGCTTTTTCCATAACAGAATAGGGCCCCAGCAGGTAACAATATTGTAGAAAAATTTATAGATGCTGTAATTGGGCCACCAGAGTTTAGGTTCAGCTTATATTTTGTAGGGTCTGTACGACCTGATGCGATATTTTTGTCAGTATCACCACTAGCAATGATTAGGGATGGGTTTTCCGTGTTTTCAATTATGTATGCATTGGTATGCGGTTTAAACTAGCCGGGCTTTATCGATGAGAGTAAAATAATAATTGCACTAGGAGAACATTAACATTTATACAGAGGCACATTCATTGCTCCTGGCCCCACACTAAGATACCCTGAGTATATATCTATTGGTGTTTTTGGTTCCCACGAACCAAAACACCAAAAGACAATTGTAATTAAATTCTTCTAATGAGGTCTTTAACTAATGGTAGGTAATGCGTGTGTAATGTAAACATTTTTAAGGCAAATACAACGAGTACTTATTATGATTTTGCTTTGTCGACGCTGGAGTCTGAAGGTACGGTCGAAGTCGTTTGAAAGAATGTTGCACAGTTAAAGTCAGTCTCTGTTGTTAACTTGTACGATATGTAATTACTGGACCTATAACATCTAGAAAAGGTAAGGCCAGGTAAGGATAGTCAACGAAATTAGGGTTTCTGAACTTGAAGGTGATGAATATTTATGGCAGCGCCCGAAGCAAGTAGTTTGTGAATGCCAATGTAAGTATGTAATGCATAGCTATCTGTAGACCTTCCCCTTATAGCGGTTACGCCCTACAAAAGCACGATTTTTCTCAGATCGTTTGGCAAATGATCAAACAGCACTCGTTTTTGGAAACAGCCAAAGAACGCCTTAACTTTTTGGGTGGCAATTGGCAAACAACCAAACGTGCGGTCCGATTCAAGGCAGTTCTACCAATGTAATTAATTCGAATAAAAGCAATCAGATCGATCCCATTTCAACTTTATTTCTATAACGTGATGATTATCTTACTTTTGGATACTCGTATCGTGTACAAATATAGGTAGTATTAGCACTCACGCATACATTGGTTTTGGCCTCGCCCGTCCCGTACACAGTGATGTAGGAAGCTGCTCTCTATACCGGAACCGGAAGCCCAACGGAAGACTCGAGAAGGCTGCGTCATTTCCGGGCGCCCTCCGCTTGACGACGTTCAAAGATTGAATTAAGACGATGGTTATTGGTTATTGTGAAATGTCGATCTTTTGATTTTTTCCTTTCCAAATCCTGAAAAATACATGTTATGAAGACATCCCTTTTCTTCCTTTCTAGTGTTTCAAATCATTATAATGTCAATGGGAACTCCATGAAAAAAATAAAAACAAAAACACCCAAAACGTATCTTTTGGGATCCAAAAAGAACATTGATGTGGTTTTAGCGCATAAAAATGGGTATTTAATAGTACTTTATGTGACTGCCACACAATGGAGGGCATTAATACTCGAGATCACTCGAGAGTTTTAATGCCTAATTATGTACAGTTACATACACTAGTTTATCTACACACATATCATAAGCTCTCTTTGATGTGTTCAGGAACCGCATGTTTGACCGGCATTGTGGCTCTGCAGTTGTTTAACTTGTTCTGTAGTACCAACATCACAGACAAACTAGGGGCGGCACGCAGGCGGGCGTCGGCGTTCAAAATTTGAATGTCATAATGTGTAGAAAAATTACACATTATGGTCATAATGTGTAATTTTTCAGAAAAGAAATGAGTTTTTACCACGTAGTTTAACATTATGCTGATCGTAACGTGCGGTTTTTGTACGCAGTAAAGAGGGTTTATGATACGTGTGTAGATAATAGTAGTTTATGTGACTGATACATAATGCCTAATTATGTACAATTACATACACTAGTTTATCTACACACAAATCAAATCAAATCAAATCAAATCAACAGCAGCCATGTGTCAGCGCTGGTATTCACTTTATTTACAATGGCTGTGTCCACAATTTGAACCACCACGAAGCGAGTTGCTTATTTTACACTGATAAGGATAAGACATAAGACATAAGGGGTCTTGCCACAAAAAAAAAACTATGTGTATTTTTTTTTGTAGTAACACGAAAGACGTTTAATCGTAATAGGTCAGTATTACATGTCATCTGTTGGTGTCAATACAATGAAACTGAATGTAGAGTAATACTATAGTAAAATAAGTCTTAAATGATAGTAAAAAACTGGCCAAGTGCTTGGTTGGACTTTGCACATTTAAGGTCCGTACCAAATGTAGGAAATAAGCCTAAATAAATGAAATTAGGAAGGTACTCACTTCACCTACACCTGATACACCTACCCCAAATTTCACTATCATTCTTCACGAGCAAATAATTACTTTGTTTTATATAGTGTTTGTATGAATGACAAAGTTATATTTGCCATTTTTAATAAATGTGTTATATATTAAAAACGGCAACAAATATAATGATCACCAAAATATTTTTTTCCTACCCAAAATGGATAAATGAACACCAAAAGTTGCAAAAAATATCAGGGAAAAATACTGCGGTAGATTAGGTGAAGGGTAAAGGGGGTGAGCGAAGCGAAGCCCCCTTTATCCTTCGTGTTAGGTTGAACATGTAAGAACAACAAAAAATACTTAAAATATAAACTTAAGTATACAAAACATAAAAAGAAGTTTGGTGATCATTTATCCAAACACAATTTGGTGGACATTTATCCATTCTGGCAGTCATTTCGAATTTATTGGTAGTAAAACACAAATGGCACAAATTTTTCCACTGTGAAAGGGTCTGTCTCTTTAACGATTTACTTAGAGGATTTTTTTTTCAGGAACCTCAACGTCATTTATAAAGATCTATCTATAGACACCCCATAAATATAAGTTTAATGAAAAAAAAAAATGTTGGTGTTAGTCCATGTATGGGGAGCCCCCCTTAATTTTTTAGTTTTTAAATTTTTGTATAAAAAATGTAAAGCATTTCACAGAATACATCTACGTACCAAGTTTCAACTGTGTAGTCCTAGGTAGTTTCGGAATAAAGTTGCTGTGACACACGGACGGACAGACGGACAGACAGACTTGACAAAACTCTAAGGGTTAATTGTTTCTCTATGGAACCCTAAAAAATGGCAAAAGTAAGTTACACGAGCCTTAATACTGCCACAGTCTGTATGTAAGTTATGTTTATCTTTTTTTGATTACTGCCGTCTAAACTCTTTTGTGGATAATTTTACCAGTCTGTTGTATGGTATACTCGTAGATAAATAGTTTGTCTAATTGTGTATCCTTTCTGCGATATAATCTATAAGGTATCAGAACACGTCAGAGCCTAATATGTCATTGGATGGTGGATAACAGACTTGTAGGAGAATATACACAAAAAAATCCATCTCTTTCCAATACAGTATTCTATCCCTTTTTAACTCGTAAATATTGGTTTTTATATTGGACCGTGCGAGAAACACTTGACCCGGATCCTGTCACTTTTTCGAGTCGCCCCACACTCTCTGCCAGCTACGCGTGACCTTTCCTGATGGCTTATATTTAAACGATTACCAAAAACGCACCTATTTTACTACCAATAAATTCGAAATGACTGCCAGAATCGATTAATGTCCACCAAATTGTGTTTGGATAAATGATCACCAAACTTCTTTTTATGTTTTGTATACTTATGTTTATGTTTTAAGTATTTTTCGTTGTTCTTACATGTTTAACCTAACACGAAGGATAAAGGGGACTTCGCTTCGCTCACCCCCTTTACCCTTCACCTAAGCTACCGCAGTATTTTGCCCATATATTTTTTGCAGCTTTTGGTGTTCATTTATCCATTTTGGGTAGGAAAAAAATATTTTGGTGATCATTATATTTGTTGCCTTTCCTGATATATAACGATGAATAAATTTAATATTATTTAGATCATCAAACTCTGCGTTTTACTGGAATCCTTATAACCTAAATCTTTAATAATAAAACCGATTTCAATAAAGAACTCGACACTTTTGCTGGCGGTGCATACACTTTCGCCATCACGTAACTGATGATAACTGGCTCAATTAATGAGTTAACGGTTCACTTGCCTATGACCTGTGACTATCATTCTAATTGCTCATTTATGACTTGTTTTAGTAGTAGCACTAATACCACTATTATGGTGTAATAAATTTATTACTGGCCAGTTGTTTATATATTTAAGTTGTACCGAACTTACCGACGTTAAAATCATGTTAAATTTATAAAAAACACTACGCGAATATTCAAGCCCTCAAGTATTATTCCGTATGTCCCTCATGCATATTTATGGTATGCAGTTATTTATAATCAAAAGACTTGTACCAAAATATCTCTACTACTCTCGCAGACCCCGCTACAATCTTGTTTTCGTTAGTTTCTTCCTTTTTCTACATCAAGTGAACCTAACATTATTTTACTATACTATTTTGTCGTATGTACTGTATGTATATTGCACTTCGTGGACTACCACGAAGTAAGTATGCTTCGGAACTACTGCGACCGGTCCCCAGGTGTACAGTGCTAGGAAGACAGGGGCGGAGCGATGAGAACTTTGTGCCCACGATCTACTCTTGCCCTTGCCTTGGCCCCTTGCTTCGAATACATCGCCGATGTGAACGCGCACTAGAATACACACAGAACGGAGAAAATATCCCACCAGAATGAATATGCTTATAGTATGTCTGTGTACGTACATTAACGTGTCGATATAAGCCTATTATTCTGTCCCGTGCATTTGCAACGCTTATTTGCGAATGATTGAACAGTCCCACTCTTTTCTCTTTTAAGAAACGTATTAAACGATAACCTCTCTCTTTGGTAAAAGTTATTGTATTTATATTATTATATGTAAGGTTTATGTATTATATCTAGGTAATTATTTTGTATTTTATATCTGTATTTTATAGGTTTTTAATTTATTCCTAGGCATTTTATTTTTAGTATTTATTATGCACTGCCTACCCTTTTATGACACCAATTCTTGTAATGCCTTGGTTTGCTGGAATAAATCTCTTTTTAGAGATAAGCTCGCCTTTGTATGCATTTTCTTTTAATGTAACTTATTAAATATTTGTGTGCAATATAGAATTATGAATTAAGATTAATGTTGACCCCAACAAGGTTCTTACTTTTTGTACAGGCAAAACACATGGTTCTTGATCAAGCCGGGAAACTAATTCGACAGAAAGTTATTTAAAAACCGAAAATTGTGAAAATATAGGTTAAACGTAATTTTGACAGAAACTGCGTAGGGTTTGCTGCTGTGAATTGTTGTAAGCGTTTAAGGGGCAGAAGTATTGTGACATTTTACTTTATCAAGTCCGTCCCTGAGACAATACCTGGCTGGTATCGCTAAACTGGTGAGTCAATATACGGTTGTTTGCGTAAACCTTCACTGAAACTCAGCTGGGATCTAGCAACTTTGACACCAATTTGTCTATACAGGGTGAAACCATTGCATAATCATCTAACGATTATTTTATTTCTTATCGTCATTTCAGATGCTTTTACAACTGGTGCGTGTTCTGAGAACCATATTTTTGCGTCACTAATATGGAATCTTGTAACTATTGAAGACTTTTGAAAGAGATTTGAATTCTCTTGCCTACTCAACTATTTGAGCTAGGAATGCCTAGGCTCGCCGTCTGCTGCAGTCAGCGATATTTCACAGATAACGAATACTCTGCAGTTTGCATCCTAACCAAAGGTGAATGTATGATGTGAATTTCAGTTCTTCTGCCATGATAATAGATATTTGTTGGTCTGATATGGTTTCGACAGATCTTTATTCGTCTAATGAATTGCGAGTTTAGAAAATCTAGAGTTAAAACTCCACTTAGATCTTTTCCATCAGTTGACTCATCGAGTCAACTGATGGAAAAGATATTAGTGGAAAAGATATTCCATTACTTTGAAACATCAATAATAATACAGTAATGCTGTTGTCATGTAATCTTCTGGTATTACACTCAGGCATGAAGTGTGATGTGATCAAATGAAAGATGCAGTATTGCGAGTTTGTAAGCTTCGTTTACCGGCGAGGCTTCGATCTTCAGTCACCCGGGCTAATGTAACTTCTACTGACTGCTAAATCCATATCCACGACAAAACAGACAGTAATACAGCATTGACGCCTAAATAAGGCTGTAGACGATGTAGAGCCTCAGCGAAAAAAAGTTACCCTCCCTTCTTTTTAATACCGGTTGTCGTGGACCAGCCAAGCCAGTCAGGACTCCGCGCCGGCGCAGGAGGCAGACTCAATAATATACATATTCATTTTTGAAGTGCCAAATGATAGCGATGTTACACTCGTCTATCAAACTTATATATCCGCAGGGGCCCAAAAATATTTATTGATTTGAGCTTAGTATAATTCGTCATAGTTTTTGCATAGACGAAGTACCGAATTGTTCATGAATCATACGCAGTTGGAACTGTAGTCATGTTGTTTTGATGCGATTTATCTAGATTGCGATGTCAGCTATTCCAATTACATACCCAGCAGTTCATAGCACACAACTACCAGCAAAAATGCGGCTCTTACGTGGAAATTCACTGTCGTTTTCTTAGCAATGGTTTCCTGCGAGCCGGTTCTGGTTCTGTTGGTAGTAATTCGCTGCAAAAAAAGAACTAAAGTGTTTTGGCGAGCCAGGACGAAGCGGTCAGGAGAACCGGTCGTGTGGGATCCGACCGAAAAGTGGCTGCGAAGTTAGGCTTCGTTATAGAAAATGTAAGTTTTTGGATTAAAATACATCGCTCGACGATATCGCTAAAGATTTGTTTTTGCAATGTTTTTGGGTAAACTAACCGAGGAGTATCATATAGGTTTTCATTTAGCAGCACCTTGTATCTATCTATAGTACAGATAACACCAAGCACATTGCCAATAATAATTCGTGTGCACACAAAACGAGTACGTGAATTGCGTGCCGTACACTTAGTTCAATGTCAGCGTGGGTATGCTTTAAAGTTACACCATGGAAGTCGATCGTATAGTACGACCATTGTAGCCTATTTCACAAGCTCCGGATATATGTTTCAGTGTTTATCCGGACATTGTGAAACAGGGCCTAAGTCTCTATTACGCACAATTTAAGATAAGAACGGGGCAATACGAAGTCCTAAGGGCGTAATGACGACATGTTACGAGTTCTCACAGATCTTTAATTTGCATGTAAATTACCTTGATTCAATTTAGTATAATATTGATGCGGATGTACGGGGATTGCCGGACTGATGACCTTTGAGAGAAGATATACAGGTTGTTGTTATAGAAATACACGATGACGTTTAATTACTTGACCATATTTTGAGGAATGATAGTTACCATCATTATGTGTCACTTGTTTGTGTAATGTATCGGTAATTCGATTAAAAGCTGTAAACAGGGTTACCTTTAATTAGCTGAACAATTTTTGGGGAATGGTAGTACTTACCATCGCGATCTTATTCGTAGAAGTCTGATAGGTAGTACGTTTTGCTGGTGCTTCAATTGTTATACAAGTGATTTCTTCGCAGCCTATACTTGGGCAAAATATATATATAATACCTTCACACAAACACACACTCATCATGTTATACACAATTCTGGTTCCGCCTTAGTTATTGGACATGTTCTTTTCGCATTGTCACTGTTCAATATTTGAAAACTATATTTGTGATTTTAATATTTCCATACCATTCACGCCTGTAAGTATCTATTATCAGAACTCTCATAGCAAACGAGGTAAAACTACTAAATTCATCTCAGGGTTACTAGCGGCGTCCAGGGACGCCAGTTTGCCGTTAGAGGTTTTGAATTTTATAACCATGGCAATCGCCATGCCTCATTCAACATTTGGACCTGGTGGTCCAGATGTTGACCGGTTAACTATAATTACGACGTGGTAGCTATTTGTGAGACCAACCTCATAGACGGGGTATTTGACGCGGAGGTCAGCAACCCTCGATATGCCGTCCACAGGGCTGATCGAACACCCCCCATCGGGTACTACCCTGATGCCATGGTGGGCGGAGGGGTCATGCTTGTCACGAGGTGCAAGCTCGCCGCCCGGCGTTAAATCCCGTCCCCTCGTACTCGCACTTGGAGTTAGGTCAGCCTGCATGCTGATCGCGACTTACATTTCATCTGCACATACCTGCCTGGAGATGGAGCGAAGCACGTTGAGCTGCTTGTCAGTCTTACCAATTACATACACTGTTGTCCTGATGATCCTCATCTCTAAGAAGCTGAGGCCATCAGGCTTCGGTCTCCATCTGTCTGGCACTATCAACGATTGTCAGTATACCCTTATCCACGAATTATCCCTGGCCGGCTGGACTCAGTTTAGTAATGGTAACGGTAACTATAGGCAGCTAGATCTCGTGTTCTGCGATTCCGATGCGGAGGTAACCCGCGCGGTTGATCCTTTTCCCCTTGAGGATATGTATTCTCAAGCCCCGTCATCCTGCTCTGATAATAAAACTACCCAACTTCGTTATAAAGTTTCTTCCTACAACCAACAAAAAGCAGATTGTACTATTATTAGAGCTGAATTATCTAAAATCGATTGGCTCACTTTGTTTTGTTTACAATAAGTCTGTGGATGAAGCGATAGATTAATTTTATTCTGTATCAACGAGGCTTATAGATGAATATGTTCCCTATTTTTACAGTAATCCCGATAGCTACCCTGTGTGGTATTCAAAACCTCTCATACACATGCTTACCGAAAAACGAAATACCGCCAGAAATGGAAGAAGTACGTAATCCTCGTGACTATGACTGTTTTTCACTGCATAGTCACGAGGATTACTGTTGATCCGAAAGTATTGTTGGACGTTATCGCCCGGTATCAATACTCCGTGTTTTTAGCAAGACTTTTGAGTTGACTGTCCATGACCCCATCGTGGCGCGCAGCATATCACCCGCTCAACATGACTTTCTGCGTAAGCGTACAACAATGTCTAACTTGGTCGAGTTCGTGGTTGCTGTGGCCACTTACATGGACCAAGGCTATCAGGTGGAAGCCGACTATACTGATTACTCCAAATGCTTCGATAGACTTAGACACGATGTTATTATAAAAAGTTTAATTAAAATTGGTATACTGTTTAGATGGAGTCCCTCAGGGGTCCCACCTAGGACCACTCCTCTTCAATGTGAGTATCAGTAAGATGTATCTAAATATTTTAGTTTCGCCTATTTCCTTATGAACGCCGATAACACCACAATTTACATGCCTATCGCTAATGAACAGAACTGCTTAAAACTCCAGGTCAGACCATCGGACTACTGCCGACGTAACAACCTGGATCTAAAAGCTGTGAAATGTCAATGTGTCACGTTCTCAAATAGATGAATAAATTCAAATCCGGTATGAAATTGTAAAAATATATATAGTGAAAAACAGGTTTTGTGATAACTTCGGGAGACTTTTCTATCGGTCAAAAATAATCAAATTACGTTACGTTTACAAATGCAAGCCGACAATTACGATCAACTCAGACACACTTATATATCCCCCAAATGGGCAACCTGTAGCTAAAAAGCCTTCAGCATATACCGTAGACATGGCTAGCAGTGACATCTAACGATAACTGCTTACACAAACACACAGGTGTTGTTTTAAGTCCGTATACTACACGAGCTGATGCCTGCAGCTGCCTGCCCAATGTGTAGGGACCCGGACATAGCAGTATCAGAGAAGTCTGACTCCTGGGCATGGGTAATTACCTTTTTTCCCCTCAAACAAAAAAAAACTAGTATATAGAAACAACTGCTTTAATACTGCTATTTTGCGTAACATGAGATTTAAAAAATACCGTTTTGGCCTAATGCGTTGCCTTAAGTAAGGTAGGTAATGCGAATCATTAAGCTTTTATTCATATCTCCACATGCCACAATGCCACACCTCAAAGTAAATATGCATTTTTTAATGATTATTGTTGCTACGAGATGACAAGTTAATTTGGTTGGCAGAATCTAATTTCGCTCATATTACACAAACCGCCTAGAGCCTTATGTTAGGTATAGACTTATCCCATTTTAGAAAGCAAACTTGTATTGGTAGACAATCCATCACATTTTCGTTGGGATACCTAACATAACTTCCTTTTCGAAATAATAGAGTTTTCAGTACCTACCTAGATACGTATATCTCAGTACCTACCTATATACGTATATCAATACTCAACAAATAAAAAAATATACCTTGCCAGGAAAAAAATGTTTCCCAAACTAGTTTACTAGTTCTAGCTAGACCTCACGAAGTGCCGAATAACTACGCAATATGCGTGCGATTTTCCTAGACACCGCTCTTTGTTCACAACTACACATGCTGAATACAATCGTTCTCAATTGATGGTATAAGTATGTCTACGATATCCTAAGGATCGCCTCTAGGTATATGGCGATAAAAACCATTTGAGGTCAACAAGCGTTTTAGAAGCAGTCGCGTCACGATCCTGAGATAACAATGAGGACTGACTGAGGAGGAAGACGAGGATAAATAAATACTTAACCACTCTAAATCATTTGGTTCGAAAATACTGTTCTAATTTTTATAAAAATAGGCAGAAAAAGGTAATCAAACCAATTCTATCTCCTAAATTACAGATAGGGTAAACTGTTTAGTGTTAAGAGAAGAATTTAATGAAACGGTATGTTCGACCTTTGCCGGTTTCCGAGAGAAAATTAGCTGTGAGTGGCTGTGACAACTTGTTAATAGTAGTTTATGTGACTGATACATAATGGAGGACATTAAAATTCGAGAGTGGGTTTATGAAACGAGCCGAAAGCGAGTTTCATAATAATATCACTCGAAAGTTTTAATGCCTAATTATGTTCATCATAATTTCTCATTGATGTGTTCAGGAACCGCATGTTCGACCGGCATTGTAGCATTGATCATTACTCTGCACTTGTTTAGCATGTTCAGTAGTACCAACTTCACAGATAAGCAGGCGGGCGTCGGCGTTCGAAATTTGAATGTCATATGTATATGTCGAAATATTGATATATTATGGTCATAATGTATTAATATTCAGATAAGAATGGTGTTCTTACCAAGTAGTACATCATTATGCTGGTCGTAACGTGCGGTTTTTGGACGCAGTAAAGAGGGTTTATGATAAGTGTGTAGATAAACTCTTTTAAAACTCATTTCAGCCCACCATGTGCCGATATTTTGAATTTATCTTCGATTGATCGCCTGTTACATTTGACATATTATGTCTACTAGGTACATATTCAATCAATACTAAAAATGTTGGTAAAAGCCAAGCCCTTGGATATGTCGTAACCATATCGTAGAATTGACCATATCATGAAAGAAACACTGCGGTAGCTTAGGTGAAGACTAAAGGAGACGACCGTTGCGAAGCACCCGAATAGGCTTCATATTAGTTTGACATATACATATTACAAAACATAGGTAGAATTGAATAAAAATGCTGGTCTGTGGCTCCGATAGATATATATGTACATATTACAATACTGCTATGTTTAGTCTAATACAGCTGACAACTCAGCATTCTCAATCCTAGGCCAGCCTTGAATATTCTGATAAATGTGACACCCGAGCCTGCGCCCAAGACGTTAGACGTTATTTTATTGCACTATTAGCATAACTATTGCGTTAGTAACTTTGGACTCTGTTTTGTAACATTTTAATGCAAGTAGGCAACCTGTACTTATATCTAGCTGAGCACTTATCCCTCTAATTTACAAAAGCTTATAGTGTTAACAGAATGACAATAGAGACTCGAGTCTCTGGTGAGTGTGCACCCGTAACATGGCCTTGTCCGACTGTCGTACATCGCGCATTTTATCGCGTCTAAATATAAAAATTTGCGACTCACTGACACTTCTTGATACAAAAATGTAACAAAGACGCGATAAACGCGAGTCGTGCGTGCGTGGACAGGAAGAGGAGGTTCATCTTATCATTTGTCAATCAAATATTACATACATCAAATCTCATCGTGTTGCACAATACATTACTTTTAGTGAAAGAGCGACCTTTATTTTTCTATTATGGTACATGTTGAGATCCTGAACAAGATGACTGTTGTCGGCAGTACGTTTTAGTAATTTCAATTAAACCTCGCATATGGTATTGCATCAACGTCTTCACTTGCGGGGTCCCTCAGCGAAGTCTAATCAAAACTCAAAACTCAAACTCAAAACTCAAAACGTTTATTCTGTAAATAGGCCACAAGGGCACTTTCACATGACATTTCATTTCATTTTTTACAGAACAATCAATCACAGATTCGTTTTCCATAAAACCCGGCAACTTTCAACAGTCGCCTAACGACATTTCGCAAACCTAGTTCCTAGTGAGAGGCTGGTGGTTGGTTGCCTAAGCTGCGCGCGCGCTTGCTCACTTACTAACCAGGAAGCGACGGTGCGTGGGGCAACCGACCTTGGTCAACAAACTGAGCAAGAGCTCTCTGCTTACAAAATGCGACGGCCGCTTTAAGTCGAGCCTTTAATGGTTGGCTTATTCACAAATCAGATAGGCAACAAGTGTTACCATGAAGATTAGGATTTCAAAAAGTACCACAATTGCTTCGGTAATTTACAGAATAGTCACCTTACGTGATTCTGGATGTATATTCATAAGCATTTACCTATAATTTCGTCACAATATTCCGAATAATGACGATAATGACGCATTTAATGGTAAAACTCAGATTATTGACTTCACACGAGCACCGGGATTGACGATTCATCAAATAATGACGTCATTAAAAACTAAAAAACCTAAAAAGCACTCAACAAGCAGAAACGACTTAACGTAATTATTGTGACTCGATATAATTATTATAGTATAGTGTTAAATTTTATTTAATTTAAATGCAAGCGGAACCTACTGTATATGATTGCATCGGTCCCGCCAGCGTTTAAATTTAATTTAATTCAACACTCAGTGACACTTGCGCCTTCAAGACGAATATAATGACGTAACACTCATCAGTCATCACATTCGGTTGAGCCGTCATTCAGGTCAAATAGCTTCGCTGCAGTCGGATAAAAAGACGATACGTCATGAACGACATAAAATAAGGTAGTTAACCCAAATGTTCATGGAGTATGTAGTTTTTCAAACGATTCTAGACAAGCTGTAATTACGGGCTGAAACATGCCGGTTTTGTTTTAAAATGAACAAAAAACGCATGGCCTTGGAAAGCAAATTAACGCTGCTATAAAAAATAAACCAATGCGATCGTTTATATTTTTATGGGCTTAAAGTTTAAATTAGATATCTTCAATTTGGAGCGTTTGTTATTGATTCAGTTTCTATCGTTATGTAGGCATGTATTTAAAGAAAAACCAAGCTTATCATCTTTTATATTCAAGTTTAAGATTTGTTTGTTAAGCGAGCATGCATAGCCAACAATAATTATAGAAGCTTATATTTTGGAGACCTTTAAGCCACATATCGCTGGCCATCTGAAAAGGTGAAAAAATCGAGTAAATAAAAAATCTCGGACCAAAAAATTTATCGCGGTGACATTTCAAACCACTATCTCTGAACGATGACAAAGCGCAATAACGAAACTTGTTTAAGAAGATGCTCTAACAGAGAGGGCTATAATATAAAAAATATAGCAGAGAGGAAAAGAGAGAGACGGGCGGCACGACATTACGCCTGGGGCCCAATTCCGCTAACCAAATAGCGGTTCAGTGTCAATAGAACGACGACCATACACACCACTTTAGTTCTCAATTGTTAGCCGTCTTGAATAATATTTTTAAGGCAATGAATTATAGAAATTATTGATTAGGTATTATTGAAAGGGTGACAGAGTTATCAGATTATGGAACGTCTAAGGTTGGCCGCCATTGTAACGTCATCACTGCCATTGAGTCGTCACATTGTTATATGTAAAATCTAGGTCCTGACCACCGATACCAAGATTTGTAATCTGGCACACTGCCCTTTCGCTTGACTGTCGCTGTATTCTCTCTGCTCAAAATGAAGATAGTCTGCTAATACAACTTAAAAAGATAAGCATGCATGTATCAATATTAATGTACGCAGTCGGCTTTATGCCCGTGAGCTGAAAAGAGGTAAAAGTGGTATTCCTGCCTAAGCCAGGCAGGATGACTACACTGAACCCAAATAATTCAGACCTCTCACATCATTAATTCCAAAAACTTTGGAAAGAATGTGTGACAGACACATAAACCCTTTGAGAACCAACCCCATACACCCAAACCAACATGCGTATCAGGCAGGCAAATCCTCAGGTTGACGCTTTCATAGACATCGAAATAGCCTTTGATAAAAAACATTCCAGTATCATTAGAACATGATGGGGATCAAGAATCTCCTTACTTCATGAGCTTCGGGGAAAAAATTTAGGTTTACAGTCAGACCTCCAACATGCCCAAGTAGAAATCCAACGTGACCTCCCGGCAAACGCACTCCAATGTTATGCCAAAGAACAGAGTGAGTTAGTCGAAATCAGAGCCGCAGAACGTCTGAGTTAGTTCAGCTACAACGCCAAAAGGTTTAAGGTTTTAAGGTTTTAGAATTAATTTCTCAAAAGAACAACGATTAGTCCACTTACAGAGAAACATTAAACTTAACATTAAATAAATGTTAGTAAAATATTTGTAAACTTATGCGAGCAATTAAATATTTTAGTTGTAACACTGTGACTTAAATAAAATCGACTATACTAGAAAAAATATGCTTTTTTAATAGTGATTTAAAACTAAGAAGTGATTGTGCTTCGGTAATATTTTGCGGTAGTTTGTTAAACATTTGTGCACCCTCAAACAAGATACAAGATTTTCCGTAGTTCGTCCGTGGCGTTATTAATTGTAACTTATTGCTACTTCTAAGGTTATGCTTGATTTTTTTCTTAGTAAAGGTTATTTCGGAGTGAGCCAAGTTGTTTAAAAAATTGGTGGGCTTTCTAATTGAGGACGAGGAGGATGAGACACATCACAAACTAAAAGTCTTGACCCCCCCACAACGTGAGTATTGCAGCGTCCACCGCTGTCCCGACCAAGAAACAGCGTTGACGCCGCCGCCGTCGTCAACGAGGAGGCACCTCGCAGCACAATAGCGCAAGCGCCACGCCGCTCGCTGTCGCGCGTGTCGCGCTGCCTGCTGAGGCGTCTGTCATGCTGCACGCTGCCGCGAGGGCCACGCTGCTCGCCGTTACCCGCGTTGCGCCGTTCGTTGCCGCGAGTGCCGTGTCACCCGCCGGCACGTGCATCGCACCTCGATCCAAAACGTCTGTCCCGCCACTCACCTCCACTCGTGTACCGCCAACTACTGAAAAAAGTTCAGAGAAAAACTCTTTGTTCTCCGAATTTCACCTAATTTGAGTGACGGAAGTGTAAGAATTCGGTGCATGGTGAAAAGGGGCTTACATGATTCGATAGTCTTGATATGAAACATAGCTCGTAAGCATCTTTTCTGTATTTTGAAAGCTATTTCTTCGTCCGTTGAATTGCCCCAGAATATAATTCCATATCTAAGGACTGATTCTACTAGTCCGTAATATGCCGTAAGTAATGCTTCTATGCTGACAATTGTTGACAGTTTGTGTAGAACATAGGAAGAACTGCTGATTTTTTTTGTCATTTCATTAATGTGGTCTTTCCAGTTCAGTTTATTGTTTATTGTCAACCCCAAAAATTTGGTACTTTCAACTTCATTTATGGTATTGTTTTGATACGTTAATTTTATGTCATTATTTTTTGTCCTTTGGCTGAAGTGCATGATATTGGTTTTATTAAGATTAATTTTTAAATTATTGTTGTCAAGCCATTTTATTATAGATGTCAGAGAATTATTTATGTCAAATTTGTAGTTACCGTCTTTATGCTTGATAGTAACTGTGCTGTCATCAGCAAATAGAGATATCGGATGATTGATCGATTTTGGCATGTCATTAATATATATAATAAATAATAGCGGTCCTAAAACACTGCCCTGGGGCACGCCTTGAGTTGTTTTACGTGCTTTGGATCTGTAAGATTCTTCTGTCTTTGTTTTATGGTTTAGCTTTGAAATTTCTGTAATTTGAAATCTATTTGTTAAGTATGAGCGTATTAAATCTACAATGTTACCTCTTATCCCGTAAGCGTCAAGCTTGTTTACTAAGATATTGTGGTCCACATAGTCAAACGCTTGTGTCATGTCGCAGTATATAGCACAGACTGGAGATGTTTTATCCATTTGACACATAACATTTTTTAGGAATTCATATACTGCCATATTAATTGTTTTATTTCGACGGAAACCTTTTTGTTCGTCGCAAAGGATGTAATTTTTTTCTAAATATGTATTTAATTCATTGTAATAGTACTTTTCAAATATTTTAGAAAAAATGGAGATCAAGGCAATTGGTCTGTAGTACTCCATTAATTCTTTATTTTCTTTTTTAAAAAGGGGCTTAACAAGTGTGAGCTTGAGATCCTGCGGAAATATGCCCATTTCTATGCTTTGATTTATAATATAGCTTAGCGGGTGACATATATATTCACCTACCGCCTTAATTATTTTTGTTGATATATCGTCTACACCCACATTATTTGTGTTTTTTAGATTTTTTATTATTTTATGAATATCATAGGGTGAACTTGGTGCCATAAACATTGAGTTTGTTTGATTGTTTATGAGACGTGTCACTTTTTTCCCTGAATCCGGTACAGGTATAATTTTTTGAATAAAATAGTCATTAAAAGCTGTGGCTATATTTAATGGTTCTGTTATATGTGTGTCATTGATCTTTATTTTTGAGATTGGTTCTTTAGGAAGGTTGTGCCTCGTTTGATTAATTATTTGCCAAGTTGTTTTTGATTTATTTACTGATGTTTTTATCTTATTACTGTTTTGTGCCATTTTTGTCAGATTTTTTAAATAATTTAGTATAGTTGTTAAGATTTAATTTATTTGTAATATTTGGTTGTAGTCTATATTTCCAAAGTAAGTCTTTCTTTTTTTTGCTGCATATTTTGATGCCTCGGGAGACCCATTTGGGTTTGGGACAAACCTTTATTATACATGTTTTTTTTGGAAAGCACAGGTCATAGAAAGTATTAAAATTGTCCATGAATCTATTGTATGACAATGTAGGATTAGTAGCACTGTAAACGTCTGAGAAGGAAATTGATTTTATGCAATCTACAAATTTATTAATATTTTCCGTTCTGTAGTCTCTGTTTATTTGGCGCCAGTATTTTAATTTTAGTGTTTTTTTGACTGGAATAATTATAATTTGCGCAGTATGATCAGAGAGGCCGAATTCTAACACCTCAGTCTTACATTTTTTATAACTAATTGCAAAATTGTCTATGCAGGTTTTGCTAGCAAGGCGAGTAGGCTGCCTGATTGCCAATTTCATATTGTGATTGAGGAATAAACATTCCAGATCGAGAGTAATATTATTATTCTTTAGGACGTCAATATTAAAGTCTCCAGCTATTACAATTTTATGAGACTTTAGTTTAGAGGCATAGTCTAACACTTTCTCTAGTCTTTTAAAAAATAGGTTCAAATTATTTTGCTTTGGAACTCTGTACACACAAATAACTATGATTTTAAGGTCAATTAGCTCCATTGCACAGCACTCAAATATGTTCATTAAGGACATTTTTGTAATTTCCGGGAGGTCTTTGTATTTATATTGCTTATGCACAAGTACACAAGATCCGCCTCGTTTGCTCTCATTTCTACTATAACATGCCGCCAGATCGTAGTTCGGTATATTTAAAAATAATTCCTGTCCTGTCATCATAAAATGTTCTGTTACACATATGACATCTATGTTTATGTTTTTGTCTCTGAGTTCCTCTAGGTTAATCGTCAATAGGTCTGATTTATTTAAAAGCCCGGCTAAGTTTTGATGAATTATGTTTAAAAATTTAGTCTCGAAAAAATATATTATTGTCCTTTCCAGTTGAATTATAATCTTTTTCTTGTATGTTAGTGTGGATTGAATAGCCCACCTCAATAAACTTTTTTATATCCTTTACGATCTGCCGCATGCCATGTTTGTTAAGTTTGCCTGTGGTACTAGAAAACATATCCAGTGACAAATTCAGGTTCGTGTCCAAAAACCAGCAGTGCTTGTGTGTTTCAACATCAAAGTATAGCAGATTTATGAATAGTTCAGCTCTATAATTAAACAGCAGAGCTCCACAGATGTACGTAGGTGGGCAAATTATTACATTTGTATGTGTTATTTTTTCTAAAACACTTCTCAGTAATTGTATAATCTCTATGTAGTTTTGTGTTGTTCTGAAGTCTGATTCACCTAAGAGAATTATACAGAAATCTTCCTTTGTAAGATTGAACAATTTGAGTTCCATTCCCATTAGAAGTTCGGATATATGTGCTGATGGTTTCGAAAAGTGACACAAAGAAAACTTTTCGGCAAATAAGTCTTCCAGATTTTGCAGGATGTTTCTGTTTCTGTCGCTAATTACACACAGTCTGGGTTTTCTTCTTATTTGATTTGATTGGTCTGTTTGTATTTGCTTTTCAGAGTGCTTTTGTTTTTGTGCCTGATTCATCACATCAGCATTACATCCAGTCTGTTTTAAATGAGCTTTTTGTGAGGATGTAGCTTTTTTTGTTAGTTTTATTATTTCTCTGGCTTTTGCGTTTTGAGTTTCTTTTGCATCATTTGTAATTATAGAAGTCGAATTAGTGTTTTCAGATTCCACCTGGAGCTGTTTTTGAGCTTGCGATGTGATGTTTGATTGGCTTTTGTTTTTTGATGGAGTTCTTAGAGATGTAGGAGATGACGTAACCGTTTTAAGAAGTTGGTTTTGTCTTGTTAGTTCATAATTTTTTGCTCGCAATTCAGTGTTTTCTAGATTTAGCGTAGAAATTTCCTCATGAGCGCTTTGTAATTCAATAGTTAATATTTTAATTCTTCCTTTCATTTGCTTTAATTCCTCGCTGTAATCGTCATCGTCTGATATATTGGGTAGGCTACTTGCTGTGCCATCTAATGTCCGTTCCATTGCATGACTGTTATTTGACTCTGATTCTGAATGGTTGCGCTGGCGTCGAAACGTGATGTTTTCAAGGAAGTTCTGCATTTTTACTCGACTTATAGATTGAAGTACGATCTCAGTTGAAAATTGAGCAACAAAAAATGGTCACGTCACCTTGGGCTCGAACCCACGTTTCTTATTCAACGGCGTATTAAGTCGAACGCTTAGCCGACTCCACCACCGCTGTTACTGCTATCTGTTGCCAATTTGTGAATCCACTTCTTTTATGTATAGATAAAGAATGTCAAGGTTACGATTTAAGATCTAGGTGAGGATGAGTCATCGAATGGAGCTTGCACAACACAAATAGTAACCGAATAACCGTCACCCTGGACACTTTATTTTGGATAATTCAGTACTTCTACTCTTCACATTTATACAATCAATATCTCGTTTTAATCCACTTTAGTTTATGGTTCAGATAGTCTACTTTGTTTACGTAAATATGTTGTTTTTTCACTGTTTTTATTAAAAAAAACTTGCCGAGCTACGCGTACGGTGTCTATTATTCGCGCCAGACGACATCACACTCAAACATTAGTCGGAATGATTTGAATAAAAGTGTTGAAACACTTCTAGACTTACATAGTAGGATGAAATGCAAATTTATGCTATGCAATTTTTCATATGAGCAATGCGTCTCAAGTCAGGGTCTGTCGAGTGATAGTAGGTAGGACATCGTGTAACTTAGTAATAGTAGAATCAACACCCAGATCCCTCCTCCTTCCATAAAGTGAGGTTTGCGAGCGTTTTGAACGAAAGTAAAAGTATCCGCTGCTTAGATTAGAGTCGATGTTATTTTGTAACTCATGTTTGTTCGGTGTTCCACATTTCAGTAGCCGCAGAATTATGGCTTACATCAGTAAAAATATTCTATATTCAAAGAAGGTGAAGTGTGTTTGTCAATTCGGGGGTCAAGGGTTAAAACATTTCTTATAGGTTCGCTACATTTATTGCAATTATTATTTCGTTAGGCACGCTGTATGTCACAACTGTAGATATTCATGACTCATATCTAAGGATGTCCTACTTATTTTATGTACTGTGCAGTAAGAACGGAATCAGATTGACTGGCCAATACAGGGTTGCCTATTTCGACGGGTCAGTAGAGCGAAATGGGAAACTATAAGAGATAGAAGTTTTTGTTGTTCGGAATCATTACATCTGTTTTGATAAAAAACACAACTGCATCATTCATTACATTACATCATTATTTTAAAACCACTTTCGTACTCGGGAATCGAACCCGCCGATTTTGAAATAAAAAGTCATCATTCAAAAGTCAGTATTATTACAGTATCAGTATTATTACATTGTTCTATAGTGTCGCTATTGAGAATCAATTTCTCGGAGGAAATGTCATATGGCAAATCAGTGGCAAGTGTTCATTTTCTAAAAAAATACCTCATTTGAATATGGTTACAATGCAAATGTAAGTGTTTTTTTATTGAGTGTTGTAGTCGTATGGAATACATCCTTATTAGCAGTACTTTGGATTGAAATAATGATTTTTATTTCAAAATCTGCAGGTTCGATTCCCGGCTATGGCAGCAGCTTATTTTAAAATCGAATGATGCAGTTTTGCTTTTTATCATATCCATGTCAGGATCCTAACAACAAAAACTCTTATAGTTTGCAATTTCGCCCTACTGACCCTTCGAAATGGGCCATCCTGTACTAACTTAATATGAAGCCCGGCCCAGCGAACTCCGTTTCTTAGTGTACTGCAATGAACCGATATTTATGATACCCGTAGTATGTTGTAAATGCAGTATTATTGTCTGCAATATATAACTTATATGACGTATTTTACCTATCAATATTTCACACAAAACTCATTACAATGTTAGCGCTATCGCTATAATTATTAGTTAATTGAAAATTGAACAACATGTGTGCTGTAATACTGAAAGTGTGATGCTATCGACATCACTAGGTAATTTCCTCACATGATATGCCGATATAAAATTTACTACTAATATTCTGAACATGTAGTGCAGATAAAATAAATTTCCAGATCGACGTATCACAATTTCATTCAGTTACACCTTCCGGACTTTGGTAGATATTGTGTTTATTTCGCGTTAAAGGGACTAAGATTGTTTTGCATTGGAGTAAAGACCTTATTCGCTAACTGTACTCCACCGAAAAATATGTAAATTTGACAGTTGTCCCATACAGTAAACGTCAGTTTGACAGAAAGAATAGCCATCTACCTCACGATCAGGGCGTATAAAAGGTAAGAGTACCTAGTACTCTCGTATCTCTCCAACGCGCTCTCTGGCGCACTCGTCAACCCAGAACCAATCAAGGTTAAAAAAATGCAAATCAACAAGTTTGAATAATGTCATCGTGCGCACAATTTTATTAGAAAATGCCAATGGGTTGGCTTTAAAAATGCATCAACAGACGAGCCGTTCCCAAGCGGTACTCTTATCTCCCGATATCTCTGTTTATTTAGCCTTCACCATCACAACGAGGGTTCTGTAGTCGAATCGAAGCCTCTTATCAGATACCCTCGACCCTTGCTATCCCAGCTCTCACCATTTATACCATGGCACCAAGGTTTCAATGCTGTTACGACATCCGAATTTACATCTTCTTCTGTTAGCCTTAGGAGTGGTGACGCAAGAATGACTTGGGTGGTTTTGTCGTCTATCCTATATTCGGTTTGTATGGATAACGTTTATCTGTATAGGTATATAACAATGTTTGTTGGTATGTAAGTGATATGAGTCGGAAATGGAGCTGTATCTATAAAAAGTGGAAGACTCGAAATTTAAGAGTAAATAAACATTGCTGATAAGAATTGTGACTTGAAGAATATTTTTATGACCTTACTGCTCAGAAAACAGATAAAGTTATAACTTGCTGTTATTTATTCATTTATTGCGTCTTTGCATACATACATACCCGTATAACTTATCATATCATGCACCCTTTATGAAGGGTTAGTCCTGGTCTGGTTAAACATATATCTCGGACCACTGCCACGGGGTGAACAGTGGCAATGGCTAATGACGTACAATGTATTTCTGATTCTGTCAAACAAATTCACTGAAAAACGTAGGAGAATAATTTTAACAAAACCTCTCCCAATTTCTGAATGATTGTTCAACGAGTTGTAAGTAGAATGAATCGAATTCCCGTTTACAAGGACAAATAAATAGGCAATGGACTGATATTGTCGGTCTATTAGCATATAATGACTTGATACGTGTTAGATGGCGCTTACCTGGTTGAATACTGGTATTATGATCGGCCACGTTTACATAGATCATGCAATCTAAATTATGTGCAGTTTTGCATAATCATGTTCTTATACACGTAAGTACGTAACAGGTGCTAAGACGTTTTTCTATCAGATACGCAACATTTTTAATTGGTATGATTCCCTATCCAAAGAACCCTCATATGATCAGTAAATACTATCTTCTCGTCTGTGTTTGTCAAGACATTTTGTCTCAGCAGGAGCACTGTGTCTAGTCTTCTATAACTCTACATATCTGCGTATCAGGGCTTTCAGTTGCCATAACGATGATGTCTGATGATGATGAATCATGTCAAAGAGAAGTAGTTTAAACAACAGCTTTTCGCCTCTAGCAAATATGTCGAAATGTTGTAGGTTGGTTGTATGTACCTATAGATCATCATGTGACGGAAGCCACACAATAACTATCAATTAGGTCAATCGCAAAATGATTCGAGGTGTTCAATTCCACTTTACAATACTAATTGGCTCGGAAGCGACGTTTAAATTCAAATAAAATCGTTGATCCGTTTGAAACCCCCTCGGGTTTAAATAGCGGTTTTAACCAAGGGGAGCCGCGGCTAGATTGGCGCGCGAGTAATTTATCCCATCTCATGCGGGTATTTCGTGCTAGTCCCCCGACTATATTTTGAACTACGGTTTAATTTCTCACAGTAGCCATATAGTTGTTGCATCAGTACACTATTCATAATTAAATGACAGCCATGTACAAAACTTCACCTTTTTTTTAAAGTAGTCTAAAAAAGAGTAGAGTTTTACCAGTATTATAATTTGTAGCTTAATCTATGAACATCTTTGTTTTTGTTGACTTGGCAACAAATACCAATTAAGTTCAAGGATGATTGATAAAGATAATCGTGTTACTACAAAAATGTTACACATAGTTTAACCTCAAAACAAACGTCAAATCCTACATTTTTGTCTTTAAACAAATGTTGAACAGGAGTTTTTTTTTGTGCTAGGACCCATAGCGTATGAGTTGTGTGTAATGCTAGGAATGAGACTGGTTTGCCATTTTATTAATACAGGAGGGAATTAAGTACTTGTTTTTATAGAAACCGTTGGCGGATGCTTGTTCTTCAATTAACATAATGCTATTGATTTCGCAGATAATCTACGGATGCGTTCATTATATTTGTTTGTTATAATTAGGAACTTTAATTTTATGCAATGAGTTTTTTTTTTTTGGTAAATTAGGCGAGTTCTTTACTTCCTTATTAGCATAAAATTGTGATGAATAACGTCTTACTTTACATAGTAAGTACTATTATTTAGTTTTGTGCCTTTATCCATTTGTTTTCATCTTTTGGGCGTGTTCATTTAAGATATTTGTAGTTAGTAGGTAATATTATACATATAAGTAAATACCGGATTGGAATATTGACAAGGTAAAGGGAAAAAAATAGGTAGATAAAGGTCGTAAATTACTGCAAATTATTAAAATAAAGTAATTTGCAGTAATTTTCGAAAGTTCCCTATTTTATCTGTTCAAGTTTAATCACTTATGCTTTATCGATCGTTAGCAAGGTGTACCATATGCCAGTCTAGTAATCTCAAACCCCTGATTAGTTGGGGTTTCCAACCAAAATTATGGGGTGAACATAATCTATGAGTTGGGGTTGACGATGCGGGTATGCTGGCGTGTAGTCGGCGGATTTTTTTAAATCACACACTTGAAGTCCTCAATGTATAAAATAATCTTTATATTTGGGCGGTAGAGTCCATATTGGAGGGCGGGTGAATTAGTGTAACCTTAAGCAATCAGCTATTAATAGAGAAATCACAACAGGGAAGATTGATGTCATGGGAAAATGTCGGGATTCCCGTTGATTTGATGTTTTGATATAAATTTGTATCTTTTGGGCAGCAAACTTTGCTATGGTATTCTACTGGTATTTAGGTAACTTTAGCATGAGTCATGCATTACAGAATATCTAAAAAATATTTTTTTCAATTGTAATACCAGTACCTACAACTTGTAACAGTCGGATTGGCCACTAACTTGACACTACTCCACTAAACCCGCACTGGGGCAGCGTGGTGGAATGTGGCTCAATGTTCGCGTGTCCGGGTAAACGCCTGTGACCCTCGGTGGGGATTTGGGACATTAATGGGCTACAATTATTATTATTTATTAAGTACCAATACTAGGTATTTTATGTGTAATGTATGCAATGTGTGTTACAATACTTCTAACACTCCATATCACTGCAATTAAAAGGAATATTCAAAAACTTCATCCTCGGGACGTGCATTACTTCAACCATATTTATCAAAATTTAGATCAACTATTATTTCTCAGTATAATATAAAGGTATAGAATCCCAACGTTTGTCTTAGGGTCGAAAGAAAACCCGATCCCATGATCGAAGCTTGATACGATTCAATGCGATAGTAAACGATATTGATAAATACTTCCCGTACCTGTTTTTTGTTATTGATACAATGTCGGTTCTTTCTGAAGCAATTACGCAGTACGGAAGCAATCTGCGGCATACGAAACATTACGTATCGAGGTTTTTTCTCATGTTGTCAAGTCTATTACGTATTATTTGCAACTAGGTATTACAAGTACGGTCAATCTCTGTTACCTCTCTCTATGCGGTCTACTTCAAGCAACGTGCAATAAAATGAAATACTGAAACAGACCATCACGATCATGTTTGATAGACCTTCATATTCTATAATTGACCGAGCGAGCGAAGCGAGCGAAGGGCTCCATTGCGACAAGATAGGATGCCGATTTTGCTTTCGTCTGTCTCTATACATGTCTGTCAGTTCCGGTTTAGGGGCCACAGTTTTCAAGCGATCCTCACAAAACTTGGCACACGTATTCCTTGATTAAAAGTGTTTTTTTTGTCGAGAGCTTTTCTCGATTTCCCCCTTTGGAGGGGGGAAGTTATGACGTCAATTTTTTTTTCTCAAACCTATCGTATGGGGTATCAAATTAAAGGGCTTCATGAGCCGGTTCTAAAAATATACTACACCATTACCTTTCGGCCGCCTGTTTTCTAAAAATCCAAGAAATATTTAATATCCAAAACATACCAAGTTTGGACTCCTCGAAGTAGTAGGAGACGGGTTAGCAAAGAGGATCTATGCAGACCATGAGAGTGAGTGAAATAATCTATGACTATTTTCGTGAAAAACCAATAGATTGTATTTTAAATCGCAAAATGTAGTTTGCAAAGTTATTGGTGCGGCTACTTTACTACTTGATTTTGATTGAATCTAAAATACTTACCTATAAATTGGTTCACAGTCCCCCCTGTTAACGAGGTCTACTACCCACAGGGCCACTAGTAAAATAGAGACCTCTAAGTTATTTGACTTCGAGAGGCCAAATTCTAGTTTGAACACAAGTGTAGGTAGGTAGGAAATTTGTATCCGCTAAAACAAGGGTAACAAGTAAACCTAACTATCAGTGAACATTTGCGTAACCCGAAGCATACCTACCTACAGATCCACTATCGTATATCTACGTGTAAGTATTTACTAGAGTTATCTGCCCAACCAAAGACTAAATTAGCCGCCAAGTCTCCAAGGCGCCAACTTGGACCATTTGCTAATTAAAACGTGCCAAAAATGTGCCTTTTATGTGTGAATCGTCAAGGGGCTAGTTAGGGTCATGCAAGTCAACATAGGTTAAATCGAGAAGCTGCAGATAAGATATTTATCACATTAATATTTTGAGACCTTAAACAAAAATGAGCCTTTTATGTTTGAGATCTCAAAATATTAATGTGATAAATATCTTATCTGCAGCTTCTCGATTTAACCTTTGTTGACTTGCATGACCCTAACTAACCCCTTGACGATTCACACCTTCCCCTCGCTCAAGAGGACTATCCACACTAAAGGGCTCTCTCGAACACGATGCAAGTTTATGCTTATTTAAAGCAACTAAGAGGTCTTTATGATGTTAAAATTTGCGTATTATGTGGGACACGCGCGCAGCACGCGACCCGCATAGCAACATGGGAGGGGACCGGACGCATAAAAAAACACAATCTGCTGTTAGCGAGAACTCTGGCAGCTCGTAAAGAGACCGATTGATGATACTTTAACGTTTGAAAGGGCTATTTGCGGTTTTTTTCGACGCTTCTCATCATTGCAATGTGTTTCACGCGCAGCACATAGGTTTTACCTTCCCGGAGCGTTTGCAGGCGACGTCGCTTGTATGCGACAAGGTACTGAGCCTCTGCCACACCTTATGGGAAAGACCTGACTACATGTTTGTTTGTTGTATCGCTCGTATCGATGAGACATTTTTGCTTGTGGTCGTCGTAGTCCCATTTACCTTTCAAAGTCTCTTGACGTCATCTGGGGCCCTATTCTGTTACGGAAAACGCACAATAGCGATAGCATATCGATCGCTCCCAAGGGCGCAAAATGCCGTATTTGGATTGCCGGCGGTGCCCAATTTATTTTGAAACTGACTTAAAAATCCGGCATTTGGCGCCATTGCATGTGCTATCGATATGCTATCGCTATGCGTTTCCTATAGGAGAATTGAGCCCCTGAATATATGAACTGGTGAGTCATATCCTCGGAATGCAACGCGTACCTACGAGGAGGAGGTAGGGGTCGTCATTGTATACACATAACATAATACACGTGTATTATGTGTATACAATTTAGCTTATCTCAATGTTGTGCCTAAGAACTGAGAGAACACACCACACTAATAGATATTTTCATAAACATTGTTTAATGTTGATTCTGGTAATGAGTGAATCATTGAAATATTCATTCAAACTCTTTTATAGTTATCCAAGCTTCTATTGATTAAAGTGAATATCAAAAAGTTAACAATAGTGGTGGGACGCGCACGGCGCTTTTGATGCCCACAATCGATTATGCGTGAACAAACATAGTAATTTATTTATAATTTCTTTATTGACACAAATGATACATAGACTAAAAGAACTACGTTAAAATAGCGTACAATACCTGCTTGGTAACAATCTTCAAACTTTGAACCTACTTTGTTTCATTCAATTTGGTATTATTACAGTACTATCCTACGTAATGGGAAGGAGTGCGCCATTCGTAAAAATAAGAAACCGGCTCAGTGCGGGTTGGACCTGGCAACAAGCCCTTTTATTTGACATGTCACACGATACAGTTTAAAATAAATGCCCCTAAAAGTGCCCCCAAATTCAAAATGAACTTATTTACGTAACACGAGCGTGTTTAAGTCACCTAAGCACATACATGTAGCAAATTGGAACTTAATCAGTCCAGAAATCGGTCGTTTTATACAGCTGACCAAATTTTCGGGAATGATACCACCAATTATTATGTACCACTTTCCCCTGTAAGTCTATAGTCGCAAACGAAAATATTTTTTATCTACACACATCATAAACCCTCTTTACTACGTACAAAAACTGCACTTTACGATCAGCGTAATGTTAAACTACTTGGTAAAAACTAATTTGTTATCTGAAAAATTACACAATATGACCATAATGTGTAATTTTTCTACATATTATGAAATTAAAATTTCGAACGCCGACGCCCGCCTGCGTGCCGCCCCTAGTTTGTCTGTGAAGTTGGTACTACTGAACAAGCTAAACAACTGCAGAGCCACAATGCCGGTCAAATATGCGGTTCCAGAATGAACACATCAAAGAGAGCTTATGATATGTGTGTAGATAAACTAGTGTATGTAACTGTACATAATTAGGCATTAAAACTCTCGAGTGATATTATAAAACTCGAGTTTTAATGCCCTCCATTATGTAGCAGTCACATAAACTACTATTGTGTCTCCCAGAGTAACCTGTAATCAGATGATCGAGCTTGTTATGACTATGGCATCTAGGAATTTAAATCGCTATACAATTTCAAATTGACAAATCGTCTTATCATAATCACTACAATCGCTCGTTTAAAACAATCAAAATAATCGTGTTCTGATCGTTGGTTTTTCAAATTGATAGGTATTGCGATTGATATCAGAAATACATAATAAGGTTACGTGACAACGTACAAAGGATCAGTATTTTTTTTCATTCGCCAACATATGTTCTTTTGGGAAGTTGTGCTTAAGGTTGAATACCTTCGTTCCCCAAAATATGGACGGCTAATTAAAAGTCTTTCACACGGAAGGACGGACTCACGATTGATCCTATAATGGTTCCGTTTTCCCTTTTTAAGGTACTGAACCCTAAAAAATACTAAAATTTTAGATACGACTTATACTAAACGACAATCCTTTAAAATGATTACCAATGTAATGGACAATGAACGGGCAACTTCCGATGATAACGGCAATTCTTTGAATTTGACCGATAACGTTTAGGGCAAAAATAATTGTAATTTCGTCTGTCATTTGTTTCTGCATATCGATCATTGATCCAAATCGTTATCGCCTCTCATATTACTCATAATTCAACGAGTAACAGTATTTTTACCTTGTAGTTATTGTAAATAGAATATAGATCAAATTTTAATACAAACGCCTGCCAAGGATATTCTAATTCTCCTTGTACTTCAGTTTCTTTAGGACCTGGTGCGATAAAGATATGCCCCATTCTTGTGTTCAGTCTATTATATTATCTAATGCTATAATGTGGTAATCCCCAGCTGGGTACGTAATTACTTTAGGCTTTACGTTAGTTCTCAATGGGAGAAAAAAGGCTCCAAAAGACTTTGGTTCACACCAAAGTCCGTGACTCTGAAATGCTCCCGCGCTCAGGATGACGCCAAACGCGTCGAATAAAAAGCCCGACCACCTGCGCAAATTCTTTATAACTATTAATGGGGTATTTCACAAGGGAGATAGGCTACATAAGCCACTTTCGACAAGTTGAAGCGGTCGCCGTGACCGAAAACGGTCGGACGACATCATAATTACTTCCCTAGAGCTACTATTCCGATTGCAATGCCTTGGATAGGTAGGTCCCTCCACGGCTCCTCGACCTCTCCTCGTACTTGGATGGATTCGGAGATATGAGCATTGCAGCCGCCTTTTGATCTCCCAATTACTTAGACTGATATAGTCCGCAGGGTCCGCCTACCCCGCTGCGGACTCAGCCACACCACATTTGCCCCACTGCCGGCTCAGTTCCTGCAGGCCTAACAGGCCAGACACTGCTGTACCTTGGTGACTCTTCCACCTCCATCTTTCTGACCCAACCTTTACTAAAGCCCGTTGAACTTTGCGGGCCTGCGCTGCGCCACGTTTCTGGACGTCCTCACCTGCCGTTCAGTGGTGAAAACCTGCCAGGGGAGTCGTACTCTGGAAGCATAAAACCATTCTAACCTTTGTAAATATGAATTGTATATACTGTAAAACTATTTAAATTTTCTGGATAGGCCTAAGACTATCGTTTTAAAAGGAATATTACAATCTGATAGAATTGTCCGAATGCTCTAGTAAAGTGCAAGTAAACTCACTCAAACTCAAACTTTAAGTTGGTAGTTATGTGTGCATGCAGGGCTCTATTAGACAATACCTGGCGGGTGTACAATTCTACAAAATCGTGAAGTTGTCAACAAAATGACACATCACAATAATAACAAATATGGTCCGATTCATTACATGTATTCTTTTTTTATAAAACAATTTGAACTTTTTGTATGGAGCCTGGCATAGATACCTAAATGTTGTTAGTAGGTACCTAACTAAAATGTCTTACTTTGGTGTAAACCTATGAAATATACCCTAATCGATAGAGAAAGTTATTACAATCCACAAATACTACATGATAAATGGTCATAAATGATACTTTCTGAAAAAAAGGGTATAAATAAAATAATATAATGTCTGGAAAAAATATATTTCAATGATAGATAGTATAGGTATTAACCAATCTGACCATAATAAAACAAACCAAAAGAGAAGGAAATGTGATGTGAATTTTAAGGTGATACAAAAAATGGGAAGAATAAATAATGTTTTTTTTTCGAATCCATTTACTGTACTATAAAGTCATCTACAGATTAGATTTTTGGGTTAACGTTTATTGAGTGATTTGATTACAATTCTCACTGAAAGAAAACGCGATTGGGTGAAATTTTCTTGATATAATTTAATAACGAAAATACCTCTTATTTTTTTATCTTTTCCTATAATTCTGAAATGCTAACCAATTTCATTGCGGAACTACTTTCAAAATGTGGATATTATGTATTCGTTAACTCTCCTTGAATATCTTTTTAACAAAATATTGTTTACATTCATACTCCTTTTATATATATTTTTTCGTACACCTTAGTGATTTTGATAGTTACGAATACATACATATACATATACGTCAAGCCTTGTGCCTCCATTCAATACTTTATTTTGTTTTTAAAAACAATTTAAACTGAATTCAAAATATATTTTTTAAATTGTCTGTGTTTAAATGTGGAATGAAATAACCCTGTAATTTTGCGATACCGAATTTACCATAAGGATCATATTTTATTTAAGGTTCCATGCCTTTGGGCAAACTTTTTTTGTATCACGCACAGTTTTTTTTTTTAATCTGTCACTGTAAATTTTTAGAATCTATTACAATCACAAATATGTAGGTTATATGTGATAGGGTCCAGACCTCTGACTCATATTAACTTCGTCACTTATCAAGATACTTTTCCAGGCTCAAGCCTATTGCTGTCTATTACTCAAATGTAGATACTTAACTTAGTAACAGCATACAGACGGATTACAAAACAAGTTTGTGGGACACGGCGTACATACCTAATGTATGTACATACTGTATCTATCGGGGAGTTAAAGTCTACTCCATGTATGTATGAGTTTATCGGTTGGAGCTCATGTAAGTAAATCAAACTTTATATTCATGGCAGCTTGACGATTTGACGCCTGCCTGATAAACTGTTTTCCAGAGAAGCGATAAAATATTTATGATTTTGCTGTAAACACGGGGATACGGCCGGAGGAGATGGTCACTTTGTAACAAGTTTTGGGGATGCTTCTTCTTTACACCTAAATTCGATGTCTTGAACCAAAGTTCATTTTTATTTACAGATGAGATATTTGGTTGGAACAGCGTCATATAAAAAACTGTAAGCTCGTTCAGAGCGATAACAGAGTCAGTACTTGAGCGCAGGCACAATCTCCTCGATAATAGATATATGTATGTATACCTATAGTTCAATAGTTCGTGGCTGTGGGATTATTATGTATTCTTGATCTGACTACCATGTACTGCCAACACTGTTCGAGTTGATGCTCCATGTTTTCGCAACATTTGGATCTCATTTCGAATTCGCCTTAACAGTTTAAGTGGAATCCAGAATTGGAATTTCACAAATTTCAATTCAAAAAGAGCGCGTGCTAAATAAATCAGTCCACTTTCTCTCGCCTCCTGATTTGCAAAATTGACCATTCACTGCCAATTATTTGTGTTATACATACAGCTAAGGAGCTATAGTTGACCAACTACAAACATGGCTATTTTGCACGGCGGCCATTAGTCAATTGATTTCTCGTGGACTGTATTTAATTATTTCCTGACATGGTTTTACTGTCTTACAGATCTTAAATTATCTAGAATCGAAGTAATAGCCAAACAAGTAACTTTATAAATATGGGTAGGTATTAACTATGTTCTATCTACGTGTCGTTGGGTGTTACACTGAAATCGTGTTTGTCCATAAAAGCCTCTCTTTAACTATTCTGAATTCCGTTACTAAACTTCATCGCAAATCCTTTGGTCTTTGTCTGACCCAAAAAATCAAACCAAATATTCAAAGAAAGATAAGGATAAAACGCTAAAAAGTCTTAGACTCTCACAGACAAAAGGTTACTGTAAAAAGTAAGTTGTATAAAGCGTGCAAGAAGTAGGAAAATAAATTATCAGAATATCACAACAGTATATGACTTAAGTTGCCTATACATATTCTTAACATGACAACATAGTACTGAAATCCAAGTGATTGTCTCACCTCGAACAATTGCCATAAAAGTACGACCGCTTGCATAATTTTCGTCTCTTGCAAATGCCCCTTACGTAAAACTCGTGTATCAGATGATTATGACATAACCACAAGATTGCGAACATACATTCTAGATGTGGATGCTTCAGTTATCTGGGCTATCATCGAAAAGTAGGCCATCGAAACAGCTGCCTTTGCTCACATCTCAGCTAAAGAGGAAAAAATCGATCTTTCCTACACCTTAAATACACCTTTGATACTCAAATGTAGAGTAGCAAATCGTGTGTTTATCGCACATATTTATTGTGATTACAACAATGATCTGACAACGTAGTTTAATTCTGTAACACAAGTATAAGGTTGCGGCTTGGCAGAGATTAACAAAAAAAAGACTCTGCCGACTTCGTGACCAGTCTTGCCTGTCAGCTCGTGGGGCAAAAAACTTTAGATTGAACACTTTAGCCACTTTTAGCCGATGCTGGAATTGGTTTGGTCGGATGGCCCTTCTCGCTTGTGTTGCAAATTTTGTTTTTGATTTGATGCAGTTATTCGAACCGAAATTATGTGCGAGTATGAATGTATGTATTCACGCAGTATATACCATAATAATAGATTTCCTATGAGTTCACAAAGGCTTATATTTACGAAACGAGAAGATTACGGCACGAGTCGAAGGCCTTTTCGAACGGGTTAGGAATATAATTTTTCCGCCTGAGATCCCAAAATTAAGCGGCGAAGTTGCTATTTTGCGGCAGTAAGATTATAATGCGGAAAAGTTAATTATATATGTTTATTAACCTTAAATGTCGTACAATTTATCTATTATCGCATAATAACCTACCGGATTTCGCACCTATTCTCACAAGTCATCCAGCGCCCTCTTACGCCGACGGTACTTAACCTAGGTACCTACCTCAACTCTTGATAGCAGGCAATAAAATATGATATACGATCATCATTTCATTACTCACGCAACGATCCGACGGCCTCCCGAGACGCCCGCAGCGTTCAGATCTTAGACGCGGAACACCGAAATGGTGGGGAGGGGAGGACCAGAACGGCTTACAGAGCAGGTATGGCCAAGGCCGCCCAATGCGGATACGGCCATACAACTGCCAGTATGTGCCAATCCATTATGTGTGTAACCAAACTGCTCTAGTCGTAGAGCCTAGTGAGCCTTTGTTCTGAGCGTTGGTCGGTATGGAACATTTTCCTTGTTCTTCCATACGATTCCGGCGTCATTGGGTTTGCTGGAAGAGATCTCTATTTTGAGATAAGCATGCCTTTGTAGATGTCCTTTCTTTTTATTATATCCTATGTCGTTTTATGTGCAATAAATATACCTTGGACACTATTTACAGACATTGATCTAGCCCCAAACTAGGATTCCCTGTATCTTGGGTACTAGACAACGATACACATACTTATATAGATAAATATTATACTTAGATAGATAAACAACCTTGACTTGGGTACAAACATCCGTTCTCATCAAACAAATATTTGCCCCCACCGGGACTCGAACCCGGGAATATATACGATATACGTCAATGATCGGAGTGAAGGGTTTACCTATCGCAATGTTCACTAAAGTGAAGTATCGTGAAACCCTGTTACCGCTTGCCGAAAAGCCGAAATGCATATTTGGAGCTGACTCCTATTGCTAAGCTTCAGAGTACTTTTAGAGCTACATGGCCGAATGGCCCAGTCGGCAGTAACCCTGCCTGCGAAGCCACGGGTCCCTGGTTCGAGTCCCGGTGGGGGCAAATATTTGTTTGATGAGAACGGACTTTTGTACCCTAATCATGGTTGTTTATCTATCTAAGTATAATATTTATCTATATAAGTATGTGTACGTTGTCTAGCACCCAAGATACAGGGAATCCTAGTTTGGGGTTAGATCAATGTGTGTAAATAGTGTCTAAGGTATTATTATTATTATTATGTCCAAGGTATTATTATTACATATCGACAGGAATTAAACCCAATAGTTAGAGATCGAACGATACAGTAGGTTGTCCATAGATTACAATACCCTTGATTACATTACCATAGACCACTAGCATGACAGCCCACTCATAAATAAACTACGCAAGCTTTACCCCACGGTTGCTAAATTAGGCGTAAAGTAGAATAAACCCAATCGTGTTTACCTACAAATTACTATTTGCAATCTACCGGCATCGCAAGGTAAGATACTGTACAGTAATAACAGAAATAAATTCATCGCAATCCATTTCCTATTGTCTGTGTAAGTGTGTAAGTAAGTCAGTGACGTAGCGCGGCTATTATCTAACAGTGAAAGTGTGAGTGTGTGCGGTAACATGACGCAAGGCTGCGCCCGCGCTCCACTCTCACTGCTGGTATAGCTAGTTGATGCCGGGCTATACTCGACTTATAACAACTTGAAGTTTGCGGTTCTTACGAAATTATTTAGATTTTATGGTGATTGTAGAGAATTAAAACACAGTATAGGGTATGTGATCAGGAAATTTGAGATACAATTTGATCAAGATTACAGTTTGAAAGTGTCCTGCTGTAATTTATCTTCGTAACTATTCCAGGAAGTCCATTAATTAAATTGACTTGTTACTTACCCTCGAGTACGCGCGTTGAACTCTTTTGTTCTCGACAGTAACTATCGTTGTACGAGTTACGTGGTGACGTTCTACGGATGTATTAAAAACTGAATTATATCATACTTACGAAGGTGTATAACCAGGCGTGTAATACACTATGAGGTAAGCATTTATCAGACAAACATTATAGACAGAAACACGCACAGCAGGTATAAACAACAAAGCTATTGCGCTTACAAAATTTGATTCAAATTATTCAGCCGTAAATGGACACACGACGGTAATCGTGGTCAAATTCCTAAAGAGCTTTGCAAATATTTGCATCGTATTAACTTGGGTTTTATTTGACACCGGTGAAAACAACACGTGGAAAAAAACACTGGTCGAGATTACGAATGACTTCGTTAGTGCTTCGACGTCAAGAAAAATGTTATTTTGAACTTGGATGACACGGTAAATCCGAATATATATACCACACAAATTAATAGCCGGCTAAAGTCCAAAATTGCACCAAGCAGGGCTGCCCAATTGGTAATTATTTATATTGGAGTGAGTGGAATATACTTAGTAGATGCAGGACCCTCCGACTAATGAGTGGATGTACAGCAAAAAACGGACAAGTACGAGTTGGACTCGAGCACCGAGGGTTCCTCACAAATCGTATGTTTTTTGAAGGGACTACAATTTACGGTTTTCTGATTTTTTCCTTTATTTTTCATTTAATAAAAACTTCTGTAGGTATTGATTCCCTAGCGAGTATCAAGCAAATTCAGCAAAATCCATGAACGGGCGGGTATTTTTTGATTTCATTTTTTCACAACTTTTAGAGACACACTTGAGTAATCTATATTGTTTTTAAATTTGATGACTCCACGCGTTCCTGAGAAAAAGGGTTTGGGATGGACAGACAGACAGAAATTTACAGTTTTCGGTTTTTTTCCCTAATTTGAGCTATAAGACCTTACTTCGCGCCAAATTTCATGGTTCTAGACCAACGGGAAGTACCCTATAGGCTTTGTTTCCCTTGCCTATTTCAGTGAAATTGTGACATATATGGCGGTATCTTTTGACTGCGTTGAGTTTACGTGTTCCTGAGAAAAATAGTCTCGACAGACGGACAGACGGACTACGAAGTAATCCTACAAGGGTTCCTTCTTTCCTTTTAAGGTACGGAACCCAAAAAATAATTTCAAATCGAATGTTATACATTTCGTTACTACATTCATTTTACTACAGACATGCAAAGAACTTACCAATATATATTAGATATGACAGAACTCCGTAGTCTAATGGGTATCACGCTTGCTTCTCACACAGGAGATGCAGGTTCAATTCCTGATCATGCACTAATGAGATAATCTATCTATCTTAAGTACATTATAAGACGTTCTAACGACGATGGAAAACATCGCGAGGAAACCTTCATTACTCCATAGTTGCGGCGATGGACTAGCCCCCTGTCATGCAAAATGGAGTATTGAATAACTGGCTCAAGGTGGCAGAGGAACAATTGTGCCTCTGCCACCCCGTATGGGAAAAGGCGTGACGCTATAATTTGACAGATTTTAATTTACAAGTCCAATCGAAATACCAAACAATAACAAAGTTGTTTATCTATCGAAGTATAATATTTATCTATATAAGTACGTGTATCGTTCTCTAGTACCCAAGATACAGGGAATCCTAGTTCGGGGCTAGATCAATGTGTGTCAAAAGTGTCCAAGGTATTATTAATATTATTGTTGTTATTATAAATGCACAAAATGTCACAAAATTAGGTGTCTCATCCTCTTCCGCCCTTCCTCCGTCAATACGTCGATATCTAGGCTTGTTTCGGTGGTACTTGATTGTGGGCCACTGTGATGATGACTCGACAGATCCAAAACCCAGCGAAGTATATCCAATACCAATCTCAGATGCCACGGTCCGGTGGACTGCTGGCCGTAATACCAGTTTTTTCCTATTTTTTTCTGCAAAAGCCCAACGAGCATTGGAATAGTATTACGCAGCCTGAGTTTCGATACACTGGATAAGAGGTTTTATGTTGCGACGTTGAACCGGAGGATGCAACTCATAGACTATTTAGAAATAGAAATAGAAAAAGTTTATTCAAAAGTCAAATTACACAACACACAGATAAACAAAAAAAAATAGATTAAAAATATAGTTTAAAAAAACTAAAAAACACGCTTTTAAAGCACTTCGAACTAAAAAGTTAAAAATATTTTTTTATATAACCTTAAAACAATAATGAATAAAAAATACTATTATTATTGTGAAACAAAAAGCGTCGGGCGCTCGATGTACGAAAGATATGGAACAAAGCGCCCGACGCTTTTTTTTTCACAATAATAATAGTATTTTTTATTCATTATTGTTTTAAGGTTATATTAAAAAAAATTTTTTTTAGTTCGAAGTGCTTTAAAACTGTGTTTTTTTAGTTTTTTAAAACTATATTTATTTTTCATTTTTTAGTTCGAGTTTAGTTCGATTAACTTGCTCTCACACAGAGGTTGTGTGAGAAATTAATTAATCCTGGCGATCCTAATCAGGATAATGAGATAAACTTATGAAATTATTACATTGTCGCTGATTCTTGATAAGTGTACAAAGTTTGAATTGAATCTGTCCGTTTAAAGTGGGTCAAAATCGAGTCCAAAGGAGTCGGTTACATACAAACAAACAAACAAAAAACAAACATACAGGTGAAGCTAATAAAAGCGTGATAAAAATCAACCAGCAATACGAAAATCAGAAAAATTACAAAAATAAAGAAAACTATGTAGGAGTCATGACAAATTCTATGCGGCGTGTAACGTGACAGTGATGCGGCGCGGCTCAGCATACGCTGCAGGGAACCTGTAACACTGATATTCTGAGTGAGTCAATACAGTGTGTGTGATGCATAAATATAGCATGTGTCATACATACGGTGCAATATTATACAAAGGATAAATACATTCTACTTACATATTTACAATAAGTGAAACATGTTTCATAAAGATGTATAATAGGAGGAAACCTATTTACAGAAAGAGCTTGTTCAGATCACTATTCAGGCCCAGTTTTCTTTCAAGGGTCAGTGCATTCTCTAAACAAGATACCTCTGGAGATCTTGAAATTGCCATTTGAGCAATTTCAAGATCTCCAGAGGTATCTCCAGAGCTACATTTGACAAATTATCAATCCCACCACCTCAATCTTCTTCCACACCGATGACATCCTCCTTTGCTTTACTAGAAACAGATCCAGATGAAGTGTAAAGTGTTATACGGTCACTGAGACCATTTGCTGCTACCGGTTGGGATGGAATCTCTACAGCAATTCTTCAGAGATACATAAAACCTCTGGCTCCTATTCTTAGCCATATCTTTAATCTCTGCTTCCTGAATGGTATCTTTCCAAATAATTTTAAAAAGGCTATTATTCATCCCATTTTCAAGAGTCGTCGATAGGTCGTCTCCAACGAATTATCGTCCGATTGCTGTCCTTACGTCGCTCTCAAAGATACTTGAACGAATTATAAATAACCGACTTCTCACCTATCTAGAAAATAATAAAATCCTCTCACCGCAACAATTTGGTTTCCGCAAAAACAAATCCACAACTGACGCTGTTTTAAAACTTATCAATAATACTGTTCAAAACCTAAATAATAACAAAAAAGTCTTAACAATATTTTTGGACCTCGCCAAAGCATTCGATACTGTACCTATCCCCACTCTTTTATTTAAGCTCTCTTCGATAGGAGTTAGAGGCACTCAACTTAATCTGTTTCGGTCTTATCTCACGGGACGTTCCCAAATGGTCAAAATTGAGCAACATCTTGGCGACGAACTTGGAATATCCTATGGGGTACCACAAGGAAGCGTTCTCGATCCAACGCTGTTTCTGGTATTCATTAATGATCTCTGCAACCTCGATATTCCCTGTGGCTCAATAACTTCTTATGCTGATGATACTGCTTTAACGTTTACTGCCAACACTTGGATCGAACTACAGGGGCACAAACTGGTTTTAACACCGTTCAAAAATGTCTGCTTCCACACTCCCTAACACTTAATACTATAAAAACTAAATTCATTCCGTTTACTGCTTCTTCGGTCACTATGCCTCCTTTACCTCTTACTCTTCGTGCACACTCGTGCACAGACCAAATTAACTGCCAATGTCCGGAGATTTCTTCCACTGATACCATTAAGTATCTCGGTGTCACGATAGACAAACACCTCACTTTTAAAGCCCACATTGACAGCCTCAGCACAAGAGTTCGCAAACTAATATATATATTCAAAAATCTTCGAAATATTGCTAGTACAACCATCATTAAAAATACTTATCTTGCCCTTTGTCAATCTATTATAGCCTACTGTATCCCCTGCTGGGGAGGTGCCGCAAAAACAACAATGAAACCCCTAGAAATAGCTCAACGCGCCATCCTTAAAGTGGCAACTAAACGCCCTATTCTATTTCCTATAGTTCATCTGTACAGTCTTTGTAAGGTACTATCAGTTCATTTTTAATACAATAATATTGCAACACCACCTCACACCATACGAACCTACTATGAAACGACGTAAAGATAGGATTTGCAATGTTCCCTTCCCAAGATTAATTTTCACAAAACGCTTTAACCTTTATATTGGTCCCTTTTTGTATAACATGTTTAACAAGATTGAATATATTTATCCGCTTCTGTCTCATGAATGTAAACAAATAGTAAGTAATTACTTAAGTAACTTAACGTATGATGAAACTGAAAACCTTCTAAAACCCTATTCCTAATATTTTTCATACAAGTAGGTAGGTCGAACGAAAACACAGACATATACACACGCTTTCCAAACACACCACACAACACACCCTCACACACTATTATACACTTACACAACTTCACAAACACACACACGCACGCGCACACACATACCCACACACCACTTTGTTATATATTATGTATGTAATACATTTAATCCTAATTTATAGGTACTTGCCACCTTTAACTGTATGTTAACTTAATTATGCTTACCTATAGGTACTTACATTAGAGGCATGAGCCTGCTTTTCATTAATACAGGCTATTAAAATAGCCGAGCAATGAGAGCAGTTGCATTTGCAACTTTTGTGATTCAGAAACCTGTGGCGTAATCCTACTAGAACAAAAATTTTGTACATTTTCTTTTGGAGATTAAATGAATTTTATTTATTTTATTTTATTTAATTTAAAAAACATGGTAAAGTGACTTTGTCGAAAAAGCGATATTACAACGTTCAAGATTACTAAAATGACGGGACTGTATGGGGTTAATCTAGCTCAACACAGACCTTGCTGTTAATAATTTTGTAATTATTTATTCCTGCTTATTAACTATAATAATTCATATTATAATATTTGTATTAGTTAAACACAAGCAATTTTTAAAAGAAATCTCAAAAATCAATCTGCGGGAGTTTCTACGCCCTTCTTCTCCCACAGTGGTCCAATGTAGAGAAGTGACTAAAAATGACGATTGCTAAGTATATGTAAATATCTACAGTAATAAAGACATTTGGAAAAGGTAGAAAAGGTAGGACGGCAGGAACTATTTATATTCAAGGTCTTGATGCTGCACTCTTCTAGTTACCATCCAAGCACTCCCGACGCCTGGCCGAGGAACAGACTCCACTACCAGGCGCAGATGAGACTTGGTTAGCGTTTAACAATGATAATGAATTATTTATCATACGATTTATATGTCACCGTAGGAATGTCCACTATACGACGACGAACGGAAGAGAATGTTAGACGGAATCACCCGAGCGGATGAAGGACCAGTCTACTACGAGGACCTCGTCTCGTCAAAGGCGAACTTCCAACGGCTACACCAGTTTGCGCACGCGTGGCATAACAAGAGATGTAGCTGGGAATTTGGCTAAAATGTTAAATGACATGCGGAATCGGCACCGAGCTCACATCGATTGTGTGTGTCACATCACCAGAAGGGTGCGACGCTGCTATCTTTTCCCCCGCGTCCCTGAATGGGGAGAGGCGGGAAGAGGACAGGCGGAGGGCACAGGAGGCCGGTCCAGCCATGTGGGGGACGCACAGAAATAGCTGCGGGTTACAAGAGCTCCATGCAAATCTAACTCGTTGGCTTGCTCCCCCGCATTTGCCTCATTATGGCATGAAGTCGGAATGAGGTTGGGTGGAGGTGGGATATGTCCTGTATGTCACCGTAGGATTGTCAAAACCCTTAGTTTATAATCTAACGTTTTTTTTTCTCGTTAGTTTACAAACTATCGCTAAATTTTAAACTGTACCGTGCTGCTACGATATTATAAATATTTAATTGTGAATTGGTTTAATCTTGAATTGCAAACGAAATATTGAAACACTACGGTAGCTTAGGTGAAGACAGGAGGGGGCGAGCGCAGCGAAGCTCCCGAATAGTCTTCGTGTTAGGTTGAGATGTAAGTACAAAAGAAAGATAAATTCGGTCTGTCGGTCTGGTTTACAATTTGTCGATGGTTTACAAACTAACGCGTTAGTTTATAAACTAACGGTTTTGACAATCTTACGGTGACGTATACATACCTGCACATAGCGGCAGCCCCAATTAAATATTATATACCGATGAAATTTAAGAAATTCGTATTTAGTGTTTCAATATTTACAATTAAATCAAACAATAAAATAGCTAGCGATCATACTAGCTTGTCTTCAGTATTGAACATCCACTAAGAGATATGCGCGGCTTGTGAGAAATAATAGAATACTATCAGTTCCAAATTCAAAATACGCACGGGAAACAAAAGAGTTATATTAAGGATTATAAGAAAAAAATGGGAAATATTAAACTGCACATCAATAATACTGATTTGCACAGCAAATATATTGATTTTCACAGCAAATATCAGGGCAAAATACTGCGGCAACTTAGGTGTAGGTGTAGGTAAATATTTAAATCATAAAAAGTATTTTTGCTGTGAAAATCTGTATTTTTGCTGTGCAAATTAGTATAATTGATGTGCAGTTTAATATTTCCCATTTTTTTATATTAAATACTAATTCAGATTAAATACTAGCCAAAAATGTCCCAAAGTTTATGAGGATGGCCTCCGTAAGTATACCTGTTTTGGTTTATATCTAATTTGTATTTATCCTCTGTAGTGACTGATACGATCTACCATATGATAATTGGCAGTACTTTGACTGAACGTGGTAAAAAGAAGATATAGTCTAAATGTAACTCAGAATTATTATACTCGAATCTAAATACTTTGGAAATTCCAAACTACCATCCACTCATTCAGTGTATGACGCCCCTTAAGCTTTTTGCTGGAGCTTTCGATTATCGGGCGGTAAAGATCGTATTATACTCGACTGTACTACGTGTCTCAGTGACTCAGTAATACCTGACTGTTGACCGCTTTTTCACGCGAGTGTACAGAGCATAACATGTGCAGAGTCATTCCTTGGGTGCTCATTCAATTAACTGTTGAGTGCCTTAAACTAGTTTGCTCTTCACATTGAGTTTTAATAAACATTACCGATGCTATGTCAATGTGAGTTCGAACAACGCTGAGAGTACTCTTGAGTAGTTGAGTAAAACTTACAAAACACTGACTTTTAATATTTTGGGAAAGTTTTAATCGCTCATCAAAATACTGATTTGCACAGCCAAAAGAAATCAGCAAAAACACTTTTTATGTTTTATAGTAGTTTATGTGACTGCTACATAATGGAGGGCATTAATACCCGAGAGTGGGCTTATGAAACGAGCCGAAGGCGTATTGCACAATAATATCACTCGAGAGTTTTAATGCCTAATTATGTACAGTTACATACACTAGTTTATCTACACACATATCCTACGCTCTCTTTGATGTGTACAGGAACCGCATGTTCGACCGGCATGGTGGCATTTTTCATTGCTCTGCAGTTGTTTAGCTTGTTCTGTGTTACCATCTTCACAGACAAACTAGGGGCGGCACGCAGGCGGGCGTCGGCGTTTGAAATTTGAATGTCATAATTTGACAAATTTTGGTACATTATGGTCATAACGTATCAATATTCAGATAAGAAATGAGTTTTTACCAAGAAGTTTATCTTTATCCTGGTCGTAACGTGTGGTTTTTGGACGCAGTAAAGAGGGTGTATGATACGTGTGTAAATAAAATATTTTATGTGTACTCAAGTTTATGTTTTAAGTATTTTTTGTTGTTCTTACATGTTCAACCTAACACGAAAGATAAAGGGGGCTTCGCTTCGCTCACCCCCTTTACCCTTCACCTAAGCTACCGCAGCATTTTGATCTGATATTTGCTGTGCAAATCAGTATTTTTGATGTGCAGTTTAATATTTCCCTTTTTTTGCAATTCAGCAAACGTGTTAAAAACCTGCCGAGGTTTTACATCAGTTTCATTTTTGTTAAAATGTAATACCCGACCCCTACAACTTCAGCGAGATCAAAATAATAATAATATGAATAATACCTTGGTCACTATTTACACACATTGATCTAGCCCCAAACTAGCATTCCCTTTATCTTGGGTACTAGACAACGACACACATACTTATATAGATAAATATTATACTTAGATAGATAAACAACCATGACTAGGGTACAAACATCCGTTCTCATCAAACAAATATTTGCCCCCACCGGGACTCGAACCCGGGACCCTTCGCTTCGTAGCCAATACCTTGGACACTATTTACACACATTGATCTAGTTCCGAACTCGGATTCCCTGTATCTTGGGTACTAGACAACGATACACATACTCATATAGATAAATATTATACTTAGATAGATAAACAACCATGACTAGGGTACAAACATCCGTTCTCATCAAACAAATATTTGCCCCCACCGGGACTCGAACCCGGGACCCTTTGCTTCGTAGCCAATACCTTGGACACTATTTACACACATTGATCTAGTTCCGAACTCGGATTCCCTGTATCTTGGGTACTAGACAACGATACACATACTCATATAGATAAATATTATACTTAGATAGATAAACAACCATGACAATGGTACACACATCCGTTCTCATCAAACTCGAACCCGGGACTTTTGGCTTCGTAGCCAGGGTCACTGCCGACTCGGCCATTCGGGTCGTCGAAAAGAATTTCCCGACACTCAGTACTTGGTACGTTGCGATTGCTCACCTGATTTCTCCACAGCCGAACTCCTACAGCGAGTTGAATGTTAACTCGTGAACCGTGACATTTGAGCACCGCTTTATGTAATTGAGCTAGGATGAGTTGTGGGGCATTGTGTTGCGTTCGCAATGCTGCATCGTACATGCTAAGCTGGGGCTCGAATTGGCCTTTGCTGGCTACTGTGCTGCAACTTCGGGGTGGCATGAGTTGAGACAACTTGACTTGAATGACTGAATGTGCAGCAGGACGTGGATTGGGTGGAATTGAAATCATTCAAGGCGATATTCTCCGGAAAACACCTCGTTTGTGATAGGAATAGGTAGGGCTTATTAACGTAAACTTCGAGGAATATAGAGAAGGAACAGAGACTTCCTTACGCAGATTTTGAAATAAACTTTTATATGGTGATCTTTTAGTGAGATAAATAAATTCCTTTCGTTTTTAGGGTTCCGTACCCGAAGGGTTCCAAACGGGACCCTATTACTAAGACTTCGCTGTCCGTCCGTCCGTCCGTCCTTCCGTCTGTCACCAGGCTGTATCTCAAGAACCTAGCTAGCTAGAGAGTTGAAATTTTCACAGATTATGTATTTCTGTTGCCGCTATAACAACAAATACTAAAAAACAGGATAAATAAATATTTAAGGGGGCTCCCATACAACAATACCACATACAAACTTATGGATGCACCTGGTTACGTACATGGAGTGTGAAAGTAACCGCACCAATAACTTTGTAAACAATATTTTGCTGTGTAAAATCCAAACTATTCACTCCACACCATCGCTTCCATTGAACGGTGGTATGGAACCCTTCGTGCGCGATTTAGACTCGCACTTGACCGGTTTTTTAAAAATGATTATCCTCTATCTCCGTCTAAAATACGTAAAGAGATGACAAAATGATTAAAAATACTGTTTTATTATTTTAAAGGCAGTGGCCGGAATATTGTTTTCAATTATACACTTGAACTTTATAAATCTCAAGAAACGTGTTCGAGAACCAACGAAAAAGCAGATATTTACTTCAAAACGTGTGCAGCTTTATATGAAAAGATTGTGTTTAAGAGTTTTAAGATCATCAAGTAATTTTCAAAATGTTCTCCAAAAAAAAAAACAGAAAATTTGGTGGTTCTAAGGACTCTGTGTTATGTTATGTCTAGCCTCAACCTTTAGGTAAACATAGACCAATTACTTATTCCGAATAACATTATTTTTAATGTACTTAAGTGTTGTCCCGAATCTTGGGGGAGATGTCCCGGAAAAAATATTGTCGTAAGGAAGTCTCTGTTCCTTCTTTATGTTCTAAGTTTAGGTTAATAAGCCCTACCTATTCCTATCACTGTGACCTCGTACACTAAATTACTTCCGCGGACCTTATGAAAGGGTATGTATAATAATGTATTATATGTATAATTGTATCAATTCAATTTATTTTCACGTTATGTCACGCAAGCACGACATAGAATGATCCACCTCAATAAATGCCGCATATTGTAACGGCTAATAGTAGTTTATGTGACTGCTACATAATGGAGGGCATTAAAACTCGAGGGCGAGTTTCATAATAATATCACTCGAGAGTTTTAATACCTAATTATGTACAGTTACATACACTAGTTTATCTACACACATATCATAAGCTCTCTTTGATGTGTTCAGGAACCGCATGTTTGACCGGCATTGTGGCTCTGCAATTGTTTAGCTTGTTCTGTAGTACCAACTTCACGCAGGCGTTCGAAATTTGAATGTCAGTACCAACTTCACAAGTAAACTAGGGACGGCACGCAGGCGGGCGTCGGCGTTCGAAATTTGAATGTCATAATATGTAGAAAAATTACATATTATGGTCATAATGTGTAATTATTCAGATAAGAAATGAGTTTTTACCAAGTCGTTTAACATTATGCTGATCGTAACGTGCAGTTTTTGTACGCAGTAAAGAGGGTTTATGATACGTGTGTAGATAAAAATATAAACTAGCATGGATTTTTCTCGAAAACTGTTAAATGTACATTGTCGGTCAGGTGGCGGGGGGTGCCGGGGGATATCGAAATCCTGCCCGCTGCGGGCGCCCGCCACTTGACGTATTTACGCCCGCTGCGGGCAGTGCCGGCCGCTCGAACGACTAAGGTAATTCATTAAATGATACTTGTGACATCTTATGCAATTCTTACTAAAAACTATTGAAGAGCGTGAGAGCACCTCAACAGTCCACTCTGGGGTGATTCCACAGAAACTGTGCCACGTCAAAAACAAGCTCTAGTCTTGTCACTGATCGTTATAATAAAATTCAACGACCAAAACACCATTATACAACATTTCGCGTCAATATTATGCAATGGTTGTTTTTGGTTGGTAAAGTGTGTCGCCGGTATTGCGGTCAGCTGATGGCCCACTGCACTGCTGCGACTCTGACGTAACCAGCCGCCTTCTTCCGCCACTTGTGAAAGGTTGGAGGTACCACCAACTACGCCTTGCAGTACCGTACTGAGAGGTGCTTGCGGCTGGGACAACTTTTTTAGAGGATCTTCGATTCACATATTAGGAAAATAAGTTGTAAGATCGCCATGTTTCTTCTGTAACTTTTTGTGTGCAGGCGAAAGTCTTCAAATAACTCTGCATAACACTTTTCGTTTCAGTTTGCTTCAACTGTTGATGAAAATGAGAATGAGGGTTTGTATTCTTCTATCAATTACACAATAGAGTTTCATTCCAGGATCGTCTTGAAACATAGAAATACTTGAGTATTAAATTGAATAAATTTATGTATGGAAACTATGGGAATAAAATAGATTACAGATAGCACGGCCTCAAATAAATGGTATGGATTTACCTATAAGCAAATCAAATTTAAATTCAATTCAATTGAAATTGAATTTTATTTGCTTATACGTTAATTCTATCTTGCCGAAATTCAAGAAAATTGCTAAACTTGAAAAATAATATTAGCTATCTACTACCTATTTGTGTAAAAAGTGCTATTGTGATGCAACGCTGAATGCCTACATTTAATTACCTTGTTCTAGGTTTATCAGAGCATGAGGCCATTAACTTGAAACACGATATTTTTCTATGGCTACACTTTTTAATAGTACATTATGATACAAGTGTGCAAAGTTTATCATTTACACACAAGGCGGTATTATTGGCGCAAGCGCGAAAAGTTAGCCGAGTGTCAAATGACCAATGCACAAGTCTTTCATAAGACGTTTTTCAACACACTTGCGAGGGAAGAAAACAGAGTTTTGGTAGTAATTAACCACACAATGAAAACGTCAACAAATATTCATGGAAAATGACGCACTGGTTTTGTTTTTTTAGCACGACGCGCTAGCGATGCGCGCGCTGGTGTACTATCGAACCATCTAAATCATGACCCACCATAAGCTTATTTTGCTAAACCCCATAAATGCAAGTAGGTCGAAATTCGCTTGAAGGTTTATTTTCTTGGTAACGAACTTGTTATCATTTGATTAGACACTGACATTACGATAGATCTTACAAGTTTGAAAGTTTCAAACGAATTATCAGGCAAGTGGGTCATGATTCAGTTGGTTCGATTGTACATTAAGGCACTGGCAAAACCGCTAAACAGCCCTTAATTATTATTATTTGAATTCGCAATTTAAGGTTAATATGTAGTGAAATCTGATTAAATAATGGCAAAAATTTGATGATTGATTTATCACAATATGTACGTAGCCTAAAATAGTTTATTTATTCGCAAAAATATTGCTTGTTTGTAGGCATAAAAACCCTTAGCGAAGATTATAAAAAGTAAGGTACATTACCGCTCTAGTGCCCTAATGTCCTTATTTCTTAATTAGTGGAAGTTTCAAATAAGCCTACCTATATGCTTATTGTTTTAAATAAAGACGACAATGTCAAGCAAACCAGATTATTAAAAAAATTGCGGCACTACTATTACATAATCCTACCATAACAAAACCAGTGGCAGAAGCACGTTCAATGCTTTCGTATTGTCATTGTTTCGACATAATAATTTTGATATCTCTATATTCACACAGACAATTGCAATTTTCCGCGTAAATCGCGATATTGTTGAATACAATAGACTGTTCTATGTGATATGCCTTAGTGTCACGCACACTGAGACGTCTTGTCACGTCATAAAGCGTAAAAATCTTAACTAATATTTTGGCTCACCAATGGCCTCGAAATTGCACGCAAATGGTTCAACGATTTCAGTAATGATAACCACGTGTATAGAGATAAGCACAAGTCAAACCTAATAATGAGTTAGTTAATGTGGCTAAGATAATAATCATCTGTCTAAGTTCAGGTCTGTATCACAGGTGTATTCACTCGTCAGTTCTCAGTAGTCTATACATATATATATATATAATGTAGTAGTAGTAGTATATACTATATGTAAATAATATTTGTAGCCAGATAATATCCACACCGAGGGCACAGGCCTTATCCAAGATACGAGTAAGATTGAGCCAAACTCCACAACGCCTTGTGTATTAAATAACAGTTATCAAGTTCAGGGTCTGAATTTTATGAAAAGGGCCTTATTTGTCCTTAACACATTTTTTTAAAGGTATAACCACATTATGACTTCATATGAATTTCAGCCTGGCACGTGTACCCTGGCTGTCCAACCTAAGATTGGTTTTAGTACCGAACTACTTATCTAGTTCATATAAATTACAGTTCAATGCCTTACTGATTTAATAATTCAATATAACGATAAGATGTAATCAATGAACAGTCAGGTCAACACCCAGCGGAGCACTGATTACAGTAGGATGTCCTTGAAAGTAATGCATTTGTACAAAAGCAGGCTTTACGTTTGGGTTCTAACAATTTAGTGATTTAGTGTGTAGCAGGAACAAGTCGTATACTTTTTTGTCTTTTGTTCCGAGAGTCTTTCACAGGGCTATTGTCAGACAAAACTTTTTTACCATTGTAACATTTTTTTTCACAGAAATTGCTTTATTGTGCCATGTGCTCACAAAAACCATACTGTGGAGCTTTAGTTGTCTATTTGAAAGGTATTGATGAAAACAAGTTAGAAGTATTCCAGGAGAACCATTTTATAGACCGCCATACGTCTATAAATTGGTTCTCCTGGAATGGCTTGGATTTACATTTCACTCTACTTCAAGGTACTGCAGTCGTTGCTCTGACTCGACAGCTTGTAATAGAATTGTGTTCACAAATTATAAAGGATATGCTCTCCGATGTAGCTCCTGTAGATATTTTATCAAGCTTAATTCAGGCTATCGAACTCAGGCATTGTCCTTAATTTATTTAAACCAGATAATGTAAACACTAGCACTTGTAGATACCGTATTAACTTTCAGGAAACAGAACTCTACATAAACATATAACAAAACATTGCCAACTCGGTGTAAACAGTTTTTATCGCACACCGAATTGTTTTGGTTTTCTGCTTCGGGTTCATAACTCATTAAACTCATAAAAAGTTGTTTATCGGTCGACAGTCGACACTAATAAATATGGCGGCTTATCGACGCGAAGTGGGCTGCAGAGTTCCGCTAGTAATTTGAAACAATGGTTTTCATGCATTAAATTTTTCCTGGTTTACGTTTATTATTATGCTTTTACTTTTCTATAAGTCGGCGCGAAAAGGAGGTCGCTTACCCTTGAGAGTGCGTACAAGCTTACTACTTATTACCAAGGCTCCTACAAGATAAAGATTGCCTAATAAACGCCAAACTTGACCAATTGATAAAATTGTAGGTTGTTTGTTCCTCTTTCAGGACAAAATAGCTGAAGTATTTGTTGATCTATTTTGTACATTAACAATTATTTTATCGTAATCATTTTGATAAAAGCATTTGTCGTACTTCGCAAAATGTGGTAAAACAATAGTTTTATTTATGTATAAATTTCTGATAAAGCTGATTCGAATGATTAATCAGAACTTGTGTAATTAGTATACCGTATTTAGTTATTGTAGAGCTCATACATATAATCAAATCAGTCAGTACAATAGCTCTTTACCATTTGTTAGGTCCCAGACGTCCCGAGTTCTTCCCATTTCCAGAAGTAAAACGATTATGTCTGGGATGAACCAACACGTAATAAATACCCAGGTACCTATTGTATGTTGATCATCAATAGCTTAGAATGTTGTATATCCATTTTTATAATCACATAATCGTGTACGCAGACAGGCCGCTGTTTGGCAAACCCGCTGCAAAAAACCAAGATCACACGAAACGACGTCGCTTGAGGGAAATACCTGACGCTTTGTCCAGAAGCTTCTCAACCGATAACTTTGATATGATTGTATGTATAGTGTGGCGTGATAGGAAATATATTTATTCCCATGATTTTCATCTTCAGGTTTAAAAGTCTGCTCAAGTCAGGTGGGTCATTTGATTTGGAAACAACTACAACATTTACAACAGTTGTCAATTCCAAGTCATGTCATTCAATAAGAATTGTTACAGTACGATTACTTTAACTTTAAGTGATCAATATGTACTGGAAGCTTGAAATTTGGCACAGAGGTGTATAATGGAGTACACGAAAGGAAAAATCTGAAAACAGTTAATTGATTTACGATTAAAAAAAAACAAGAAGTTTCGACCGGTAAAGTTAAAGTAATACCTACCTTAGAGGTTTTTTATAACATTCCGTTTTGCGTGTCAGGGAGTCAGCTAATCGCCGTGTTAATTAAAACAAACATAATATATCTACCACGGCCATGTCTATGACTTCTCCAGCCGACAAAAGACCAAAAAGAATCCAGGCCATATTTTTATGGCATTCGCTATTCTAAAATTGGCTTTTCGGCTGAGCATAAAACAAAAAGTCATCCAAGAAGTGGCTTTTATTATTACTGTTCGGGCGCGATTTATGTGACGTCTCTAAAGACCCGCCATAGTTCTTAACTTATAAAAACGTAAGCTCGCCAATGTGGGCAGAGCTTTGTTCTCTTGACAAAGGACCCACAAGACTTTTTTATTGAACCCAAATGGAAGCGCTGCATTTTAAAAACATTGGTTCATCTAAGAACAGAATATTTTCTATGTATAAATACTAGCTAGCCCGTGGCTCGGCTTTGCTCGAGCATTTTCCAATAGATCCTGTCTAGAGCACTGGCCGGTTAGAATTTTAGACGAAATATAAAAAAAACTAATGAGGATTTTCGTTAAATACATTCGAATCAGAACAAATTATTTCAGTGAAAGAAATAGGACCAAAAATGACGAAGTTAGAGCGATTTTCGTGCCGCATTCTCAAAATCGCTCAATATACACGATTCGCTGATGACGTCATCAGCCACAATCGCGTCCGCCGCAGCCGCCGCAGTTGCTTGCAGCGCGTTGACTAGTAGTACACAGTACACGTAAATGAATAAAGTCGTCTTAGAAATGTTGTATTGTGCCACGATGCGGAAATACAAGTGTTGCTATGCGGGACAAATTGTTTTTTGTGTCAAAAAGTAGTAAAAATAATGTATGTAAGCACCCACCTATTTATCAACCAGTATCACATATTACTAAATAGTTACTATGCCAGTACTAGAAGGTATAAATTTAGTCAATAAAAAATTAGCAAGCATCCCGCTCCCTGCCGGTCGGTTAAACTGCATGCATGTGTATTGTATATGTATTGTAGCCGTGTGTATGCGAGTGTGCGTCGACACAAAATAATTATTTCTGGTAATCCAGGGCCGAACTCATTTTTTGGGACCTACTTAATCTACTTCATGATTAAGCACGAAATCTGTTTTATTCTTATAGTTGTAGCTACTCCAAATATCCAGGGCCGTACGTACGCCTTTTCTTTTTCATCTTATTATACGCGATTTTAAAATTATACATTTTTTTATATTCAGTTGGAAACGGGTAGGTAAGGAAAACTATCAAAAGTTTAAAGTTATGGATGGATTTAAAAACTTAAACATAACACCAAATTACATTGCTAATTCTAAAAATAAAATGCGTCTCTATACAAACAAATATAACATAAAATCACATTAGGTACCTACTAATCCATTAATATCCGAAAAATAATATACATACAATACTAATGGATTAGTAGTAATAATACTAATCCATTAGTATTGCATGTATATTTTTTTTCTAAGTAAATAATATATATATGTGTATGTATTTATTTTATTTTTCTAAGTAAATAATATATATGTGTATGTATATTATTTACTTAGAAAAATAATATACATACACACTAATTTACATATCCTTGATACTTCTCTGTACAAACAAAAGTAAGACACGAGTTTAGTATTTGTTCACGAAAAGTTTGGTACCTATAGACTGAAGTAGGAACCTACCTGCCAAATATTCTAAACACAGTAACTAATATCAGTACTTGCTAGGTACTTATTATCGACTAAAAACCAACTCTAGGTGAAAGCCAATCTACCTACCTTTGCATTGTATCTCCTGGTATCTCTGCAATGGAATGAGAGAAATTGTTTTGAAAAAAACTCTGCAACCTTAAACGAATCAATTTTCCGGAGATTGTCCAACTGGGCGTTGGAAAATCCGAGTTCTATATTTCTTATCAGCTAGTATTTAATCGCACTTCAAAAATACAAAGGATCAGCAAAAACACTTTTTATGTTTTAAATATTTATGTGTACTCAAGTTTATGTTTTAAGTATTTTTTGTTGTTGTTGCATGTTCAACCTAACACGAAGGATAAAGGAGGCTTCGCTTCACTCACCCCCTTTACCCTTCACCTAAGCTACCACAGCATTTTGCCCTGATATTTGCTGTGCAAATCAGTATTTTTGATGTGCAGTTTCATATTTCCCTGTTAAGAAAGAAGATAAGTCTACCAATATCAATATTGAACACTCTATAAAATTTAAAGAAACAACGACTATACCACATAAATAATAACAAAGCACACCACGCACGATTAGGGTAAACTACCGAGAAAGACGGGTAATAGAGGTAGGCGGTGGCGGTGGCGTGGCGGGTGGCGGGGTGGGCGATCGTGGCACGTGACGTTTTTGTACGCTCCGCGCGAGGCGCCGTTTTTTTAAAACTTAAGTAACTTTGTCATTTCTTGATGGGTTTGAGTATTTAGTGTGGTATACAAAATTTATATATCCTTTTGTCGAATTGATCCTCATTTAAAATTGTATGCGCGACACCCGAGCTCCGTCCCCGTCTTAAATTCTCATGGGAAATCCCCATAGTAAATAATTTTTCGGCTGTTCCCATTGCTTTTTTTTTAAATAAAGTTGAAGTTTCCTTCAACGAATAGATGATAAACGTCCATCCAAATCAGTCCAGCCGTTTCGCACTTATCATCACATTTAACAAATCATTTTTATCTAAGCTTTAGTATTCATATTGTGTCTATAAAAGATTGTTAATTGTGGACATCAATTAACATCAATTTATTTAATTTATTCCAACGGAGTCGGTATGATATGTTGATCATGAACAGATACGCCTTGTTCTGGACTTTGCACTGTTGGTATTTCCTACGTCGTAAGGACTTTGATTGGGTATGGAGTATTCGAAGAGATTAAACCACAATTTTAATCTATATTTTATATTACAAAGTCCAGTGGGAACAAAACTTGCGAAACGAGCGCTTTTTTTCTACAAACCTTTTGTTTCCTAAATTATGTAACTTGACATTCTTTCGAACCTCTGTTGTTGATGTAATTCCTGCTATTATTATTATTATTTAATTAACGCTCGATAATATTAGCAACTCCATTCTTGGTAGTTCAAATTTCAATAAAGTTCATAACAGTTCACACTGCATCATGTTCGTTCATGGCTGTTAGGTCAGTCGAGGCGGCAGAACAATGCGAAAATTGTGTTTTTAATTTATTTTCCAAAACCATGCACAGATATTTATAATTACAAACACTAAGTTTTAAGATATTTTGAATAGGTAACTATATTTTGACGCAAGAACCATATCTGTAACTGGAACCATAATGTAACTTTTAGATCCCAATAAATAATACGTTTTTGATGAAAACTTCTTGAATACCTCTGTGGCGTGTGGTTATGGCTCTGCCTACAATGCGAGAGGTCCCGGGTTCGATCCCGGGGATAGAGAAAAAAAACCCAGGTTTTTGATGTTTATTTGTGTGTGACGTCGCTGTTACTGTTAGTGTTCAGATCTCTAAATTATTGCTGTTATATTATTTTGTGTGCTCTGTAAGATATGTATCGGTGCCGACTGGTCCTCTCGTAATAAAAAGAAGCCTATTTAGATGCAAGGATTATTCTTGTGGTACTCCAAAATACTCCCTTTCCTTTATACTTATACAGGTGACCTGTAACCTATCTTATAACAATATTTAATTTATATTTTTATTTCATAAATTTACTTTCTCTTAGCTATGATACTTTGATCCCTAATATAATATATTATACACTATTTGGTTACTTTACAGATATTTATATGTTCAGAATCAATTCATATACATATCAAAACTTCCTCTGACCCAATGGAAACTTGGTTTATTCAACGCAGGATGCTTATGACCCTTCCCCAATATCTATCTACTACTACAGCTATTATCAATGAATCCATGCACAGTGGCCTATTCCCTGAGCTGTGCAATTCTTAAAAGCAACCAACCTTCTTCTTTGAGTGACTTGAGGCCAATAAGCCTTCTTCCATGCTTATCAAAATACTGGAGAAGATTGTATGTATGCAAATGGTTATGTTTTTGGAGGATCGTCACATGCTTCCCCTAGTGCAGTCCGGCTCTGTTTGATGTGGTCGATAATTTATTAGCTGCACAAGATCATGGGAAGAGTCCTTATCCTATTGGACTTTTCTCGGGTGATGGACTCTCTTAACATTCCTCTCTCCTGTCGAAGCTTGCTTTTTACGGTTTTGATGCAAAAGCAATAAAATGGTTCTCAAGTTACTTAGACTGCAGGCGTCAATGTGTGGAATTAAGGCTGCCTAATGGGAAATTACTGAGATCCTCTTAAAGTTCAGTTCCTCGAGGGGTCCCCAAGGATCAATACGTGGCCCCATCCTTTTTATATTGTGTTGTGTGGACATAGTATAACATAAATTTTGCCAGTTCCATCTCTATGCTGATGACCTGCAGCTATATAGTTCCTTTCTGCCTTCAGACCCTGCCCGTGCAGTAAAGGAAATAAATAAAGACTGAGCTGATATCACCGTTATACCTCCGAAGCGATTGATGTGGTGATGAAGCTTCTTTCCCTACGGCCAAGAAAATATGCTGTCGGCCTCCACACACTAAAGCCGCCGGACGCCGCGCCGGGCCTGCTTCGCGTCAAATCAACTTAAATCAACAGACACCAAAAAACATTTTGGCAAGATCTAATACAACAACAGGCAAGTTGTACGTAGTAGGTATAGGACAGTTTGCTAATTCCTAAATTTGAGAATCCGAATAGAGAACGAACTAGCTAACGTTTGTAGTATACTTGGATAAGTTTCATACTTGATCCGAAACTCAACTCTGGATTTTAGCGTAAATTACAATACCTATACAAATGGTACTCTCGCTCGACACCGGCACCCAGGTCCAGCTCGTAAAGCGAGCATGTCGAGCTCTGCGCCCGCGCATAAACATTGCATTCCGCATCAACTCAGGCCGGCTATAGTCACTGGTCGCGTGATCAAACTGGTTATAGGGCCGGTACATTGTTCATTATTCAAATTAGTGCGTGCGGTTACATTCGAGGCTTGCCCGCCGCCGATTAGGCTTCTACAGACTGGCTAGATCTGATCGGAATTCTTAGTTGAGTGCAGGAGCAGCTGAAGCTCGACTACGCTACACAATCCACCAGGAATACGGCAGAAACAGGCTAAGAAAAAGACGTGCAAATCTATTATTAACCATTATATGTATAATACAGAATGTATTACTTCTTCTGTCCTTCTCCTATTATAGTGAGGAAAAGCGAAAAGATTTAGTGGATCACCATGCCTTTTCCTTATTGTACGAATGTAGCTTGCAAGTGATTGTAAAGTAGCCCGTAAGTTATTCTAAATCTCGACGTTTTCCTTTTGACGTTGGTTGAGCAATAAACACATGCTCTATATGCATTTATAGGTATCCACTTAGCAGACTCACTCCGTCTATCAACAGAACTCGTACTCATGATATGACTCGGAGTAAATAACAAGTTTCTCGAAGAATTTTAATAAATGGCATGAGTTGTCGTTGGTGACAGACTCAGATCATGTGACAGAGGTAGCCAGTCATGGAGGGGCAAGGGGCAAGGGGGAAGGAGAGGGGGAAGAGGGGGAGGGTGACCGGTTTTCACTTCCTTGTGAGCGATCAGCGTTTATACTAAGTCAAGCGATCCAGCCCATGACACCTCTAACTAATCCAATTTTTTTAATGCAAAGCCATGCGGAATTCAATAAGCAGAAGATAAACATTGGTGTGATAATAACGAATATCCATATTTACATACATACTATACATATATGTATAATGCTTAAGACACTGTATACCAAACATTTTGGCCTTCGCTAACCGAGTTGGTCCTCTCCATTTGCCACAACTATTTGAGTCCTGCGGTCATTACGACCCGAATGGCCGAGTCGGCAGTGCTTGAGATCCATGGCTTCGTAGGCCCGGGTTCGAGTCCCGGTGGAGGTAAATATTTGTTTGATGAGAACGGATGTGTGTACCCTAGTCATGGTTGTTCATCTATCTAAGTATAATATTTATCTATATAAGTATTTGTGTCGTTGTCTAGTACCCAAGATACAGGGAATCCTAGTTTAGGGCTACATCAATGTGTGTAAATAGTGTCCAAGGTATTATAACTTACAGAATATTTTACCAGTAAGGTGATTTATACACATAATGTTTTTCTGTACGATGTTCCTAACAACAACAACAGGAATAAGTAAAACACCTTTATTTACATTAAATTTACACCCCGCAGCATTCATAAGTGTGTATCTGCGAAGTTGTTTTCTTGATGATGCTAATTAATTATTTATTACATTGCTAGTAAATAAGGAAAACTCAACTACAACTACTTATATACCTGTTGCAGTTTTATGCAGTTTGTGCAATAAGGAAATATTCGTAATAGGCAACCGGATTATCGTATGTATACCCAGTAGTAGTATTTACTTAGGGGCCTATTACATAAAAATGATCTTAATCATATCATAGTTCTTTCACTCTCTCACCTTTATGAGTTATGTGTGAAAGATTATGATTTGGGGTGCAAGTTGGTTGATGGAGGATATATGACAATATGAATTTTAGCTAAATTTTTTATTAATTTTAACTTATACTCCAGTCATTTGGCGCTAAAAAACCTAGAATGTTTTATGCGAGTTTTGAAAATTGATGATTTTACAGATATGATATGCTCTTTCCGAAGTTCTTCTTTGCTACCACGTATCTTTACGACAGGCGCCGCCATATTGACATAATGGCGCTATAAAAAGAGTTATGAAACCTCCTTTCTAGCTCATTTTACGGTAAAAAAGCATACAGTAAATTATAAAATTAATAAAAGTTAAATTAATAAACGAGTATTATTTTACAAACAAATGTGTGTACTTATAAATTTCTAAAACTAAATATACTTTTCGAGAAAACTAACTGCAAAGGGCGACAAAACCACTTTTTTGCGCTTTGAACTCCGAATTCTCGTAAGGGACATCGTTTTAGCAATTCATAATTACACATATGTCTTTCAATAATTTACTCTATCGATGGACATCGGTTTCATCTCTGGCCGCAGATATCAAGATTTAAAAAAAATACGGTATGCCCGTCTCCATACAAAAATGTTAGAACCCTTTTCCGCTAAACGGCCGACGACTGGCTCCCCTACCCTACATTGAATTGAATGTATCTGCTTCTCCATCCAACCATGGTTTGCTGGAAGAAATAGCTTGTTAGAGAGAAGCCCGCCTTTGTACACTTTCAACTTGTAAGTTTTTGTATGTTTTAATTGGAGCACAATAAAGAAAAAAATATGAAATGATATCATTAAATTATTATACTCCTCTATAATAAATTAATATACCGATTATAGTTAACAATATAAATGTAAATGTACCAGACAATATACTCATGATATTCGAAGATAGATGATATATATTTTTTTGCGTTTTTCCTTGTACGATGGTACGGAACCCTCCGTACGTGAATTTGCTAGTTCTTACTCGCAATTGAACGGTTTTTAAACTATTCGCCTGTTTGTGGGGTTTCGGACATCTTTCTCATCTATCCAATCTCCTGCATCTCCCTTTGCACTCGCAGTCGTTGAGAAAAGGCCCTCCTCTTCGGACTCTACCATAAGGAATTGGAATATGCATTTATATGACGTAAGACGTAAGCGAGCGTGATTATACATAAGTAGTTTGTTATATTATAATAAATACGCACTACATTACACTACATTACATATACGCTAACAAACTACATAAATAGTTTGTTATATTATAATAAATACGCATTACATGAAATAATCACGCTCGCTTACGTCTCACGCAAATGTAAACTGAAACTACCATTAAACCGGAGTTTTTCTTGCACTTTCACTGATGTATGGAATTGTGTATGGATCCTTATTTCATGTCATATACATCAAGGTTGCTTCTTGGACAATCAAAACTCCTAAATTGTCAAAAGTTTATCAAAAGCCCTTGGGCCCCTTTCTTTCCTCAACAAAGGAAGGTATCAATCAACAGCGTGGTGGAAGAAACCATTAAATACTCACCATAGTTACCTACAACATCAGTTTGTGTATCTGAGGTAAAATTAACTGTACCCGCAGTACCTATTACTATCAGTAATGGCCCTGCCAAGGTCCAGTGAGGGGGTACAGTTACAAGCATTGTTTTATTGGCTCGCATTATAATTTTCGCCAGGTGCATCCGAGACCGCTTTGGGACGAGACTTGAGCCAATCTTGGAAACCGCACCGACAAGATAGCGAATGAACGCAGTTTCTTATAAATCATCGTTTATTATACGCTTAACGTTTTTATTCGTGGACTAAGTAAGTTTTGCCTGTGACTGTGCTTATTGTATTGATTAAGTCATGATTAGTTTGCCTGTGGAATGTCCAGGTCTCGACGCCGGCTCACCGAACTAAGAATCCCCCGTCATCTGAGGGGCCTTAAAAAATGGCCCGCGATTTTGAGCGTTATTTCTTTGTTATAAAGTTCAAAACCTGTGACAAAATTTGTCCGGCTCCCGGTCGCTGGTACTGTCAAGGGGGAGAAATAAACATAAACATATAATTAATTATTATATAAAAAAAAAACATTTATTGCATCTGACAATACTCTAGGATACAGGATATCCAAGAGTGTCCCGTACCTGTGTCGTGGTAACCAGAAACAGCGACATCACACACATATAACAACCAAAACCTGGGGATTTTTAGGGTTCCGTACCCGAAGGGTTCCAAACGGGACCCTATTACTAAGACTTCGCTGTCCGTCCGTCCGTCCGTCTGTCACCAGGCTGTATCTCAAGAACCTAGCTAGCTAGAGAGTTGAAATTTTCACAGATTATGTATTTCTGTTGCCGCTATAATAACAAATACTAAAAAACAGGATAAAATAAATATTTAAGGGGGCTCCCATACAACAATACCACATACAAACTTATGGATGCACCTGGTTACGTACATGGAGTGTGAAAGTAACCGCACCAATAACTTTGTAAACAATATTTTGCTGTGTAAAATCCAAACTACAATTCACTCCACACCATCGCTTCCATTGAACGGTGGTACGGAACCCTTCGTGCGCGATTTAGACTCGCACTTGACCGGTTTTTTCTTTATCGCCATGGATAATGGATTTGAAGATTGAGGCTTACTTAGTGTAAGTAGAGGTACTATGACCACCTCTTACACTAAAATACACTTACAACAAAACTACAATACTTAAAACAAAGGATCATCAAATCTTTCAGCATTACCTGAGGGTATACCTGGAGGTAACACCAATAATTTATCAATTCAGACAGTCATATCTACTGTAACTGTTCAAGTATGTTTTCCATAGTACAACGACAATTACAATCTTGACTTTTCGCAGCATGTCAGTATTACGGGATGTAGAACAACTCTTTACTAGGGTTGATGTGGACTTGCTTTTCAAAAATAGCGTTGCATGACTGCTTATTTTTATGAAACCACTGTGGTCATTGTGGTAGTAATACGTACTACATTATCTTATAAAATATTTAAAACCCTAGAGTTTGTTAAGTAAATTAGCTTTTTATCTAGTTATCAAATGTGCGGTTAGATCAAGTTAGATGTGTGCCCTGCAAGGATTTCGTGACTCGAAAGTTACACTATAAGTTATACCTACGTGTACAATCATGATTATGATGTAGATACGCATGTACTTACTTACAGCACATGAGTAGGGAATAGGAACAGAGACAAACCTATGAAGGAGCCTGCACAATTCTTACCTATTTTGATAGGGATGGCAAAAGAGAATAAAATAAATTGCTGAACGTGGCTGTAGGATTGCTTATGTGATCCTACAGCTCTGGCTATCCCTTTATGAGAATATAGCCCTGAATATATGCATATGCAAATGACTATTCGGAAGACAAACAGCAAAATATTTGTAGATTCACTCAATTAGTTATGTAATCAAATACTAATAAAAATTAAGTACCTCGGTTTGTGCGGTAGGTATTATCTGGTATTCATTTACTTACCCAGTGGACTCCTTGGGATAAATGAAATATGAATTATCTTTTATTTCCCTCGTATTGTTCATACAAACAGTACAGTAAACAACCATTGTACTATTCCAAAACGTACACTTCTTAACACTTTAATAACTATTTGCTGTTTATTGCACTTAAAATAATTCGATAAGGTAGGTGATGAAACAAAGAATACGTGATTTATGCAGTGCAGGCCCTCCGTTCGTCATCATCCCGGACGAGCGTAAACCGGTTTTATCCGGTGGCGGCGCGTACGCGACACAGGGGCTGATGACACGCACACATTCGCCGTATGCTTGTAGTAGGTTACCAACGACGACGGCGTGGTTGTATGAGTATTTGTCTCTGTTCCGTTTCTTTACTCATTTACTTATGGTCAGCAGCACAAAAAACTTTACGTTTTAGATTTTTATATATATGCAATTATTATGTCTTCTTAGAGTGAAATTTTCGCATGATACTGGTGTGTTTAGTGCGCTAGTCTAGGTGGTTATGCAGATGTTTCTATATCGTTAGATCTCTTTCTATTTTGGATCAAAATATACTTCAATAAAACGTGATATTATTTGTGAAACTTCGTTTTGTTCCTGCTCTTTAATATAATAAGACACTCTCAACTAATAGAATTGTAGGTTCCGGCACTTTATTAATCTGTGGTTCCGGCAAGCAGACTATAGGCAACACAATACTACTATAGGCTCCATTAAACCTGAGAATCATGCGTGAAGCAGAATTGCGAAATCCAGCGGCCTCACCGAAATAAACTTTAAAAACTTGAAATTTTAAACACATTAGGTACGTCTAATTGAGTTATGGACAAAGACAATGTTTTTCCAGTTTAACTGCTCTTTTAGGCACAGTAATGAATTGTTTTGTATTTTTAGAATCGAAATTGGTAATATGTTTGTTGTAAGTGGTTGGTGCTTAAATCGCCTGTGTTGACGGGGAACGGAACCCGCCTTACGAATGAAATAACCCTGTAATACCGATCGAAAAGTTTAATCAGAGCATCTTAAATAAAAGAAAGGCCTTGCAATTTTTTATTTTAATAAAAAAAAATCTGGATGATTTTTTCCGACTAGGCCGTGTTCCGAAAAACTGAAGATTTTATTTGAGATCTTACTACGCTAAGATGCTATGTTTCTTAGACAAAATGATCCTTATGAGTAAGCCTTTCCATCGATATCGTAAATTACAGGGTTATTTCATTCCACATCTGGCGGGTTCTATCTGTTCCCGGTCAACACAGGTAAAAAAATCTTTGAATGCAGTTAAAATTGTTCTTAAAAACAAAATAAAGTGTTCTTTCAGTAAAGAGTGATATCTATAACATTTAAGGAACTTTTCCTCCATGTGGCAAGCCGTGGGAAGCCCTTTATATCCAAAACAAAACATCATGCCCTGCACACTAATGGCTGGATGACACGTGAAGTGCGGATAATTTTACAAAACACATAAACTAACTTATAAACAGTACTCCGTTCTCTATGCTATTGACTAATATGAATTAAGGCAAAGTTTAAGAACTATGATTATTTTTTTCAAGAAGTTAAAAACTAAATTAAGGCCCAGTTCTGGCTGTTGAGGTGAGCGGCGCCGCATTCGCTCGTCGTCTTCTGATGGGGTAGCGGATTGGCGGGGTAGCGGGCGGCGCGACGCCGTTAAAAATAAGGTGTTTTTTCGAATTTACTGAAAAACGAAAATAAGCTAATTGATAAAATATTAAAATAAAAGATTTTGATTAGGTATAAAAAAACGGTCAAGTACGAGGAAGACGCCGGACCCGCACACGAAGGGTTCCATACCATCGATACAGGGAAAAACGTAATAGGACGACAGTCTTTTGTACGAGTATACCTTTTTAATTTTTAATTATAAAATATTAAATTTTAGGTAGAACTACATTCAAGGCCGTAGGTACATCGAAGCATTGAAGAGTTTTGTGTATGTAGTATGTAAGTATTGAACTACGTACTCAGGCTAATGAAACTCTTTGCTCATTGAAACCGGAAGTGGATAGAAATTGAGTAACTTATTTAGAGAAATAAAATCAAATATGATAAAAAACTTAATATTATTTATTATAATTTGAATGAGCAATTATTAATCGCATGATGACAAATAACTAAGCACAAAACTCAATACAATGAAAGATCTTTTCCGATAATATCGGGAGAGTCCAGTTTTCACCGATAAACAAATAAAACAAAATGGCTGAGAAAATGGTTATACCAAGAATTTATTCTATGGGTACTTCTTTTAATTCTTAATAAACCAGTACGTTTCATTATTTGGTGTTAAAACGGCAATAGAAAATCACCCTCTGTGAAAATTTCAGCTCTCTACCTATTTCGGTTGATCCGGTAGAGCCCGGTGACAGACAGACATACGGACGGATGGACAGCCGAGGTCCCGTTTGGGTACGGTACCCTAATTATGACAAAAATCAGTGGTTTTATATTAAAATTATTTTATTTCCTTTTTAATATAGACTATGTTCAGGAGTTTTTACGATGGAGACGAATTAATCCGAGTAACGATTAATTCGCCACAGTAAGGAAAGTATTTAAACTAGATTGTTTCATTGCGACTAACATATTTTTTTTGAGACCGATGAATTTATTTTTTTGCCAAAGCGCTCTAGCTCTTCAGTGATTTTGTGTGATCTTGGGCCTTAACCTCTCAAAAACCGAGGCTAGTTGGGACGGGTCGAGATTTTGAATCAAATAAATAATAAAATTTAAAACCTATAACGGAAAAATCGCGTTATCTAACGCCGATGGTATTCAAGAGGTTAAGGCGACGCGCGACTGTTTCGCAAAATATGAGTAGGCATTAAAGCCGTTGTTTCTTAAACTAGCTTGTGGATTGTAGATCATGAGTATTGTGTGTGAGTGTCAGCGGCGATTCGTAGAATTTCGAGCGGAAATAATCAAATTACGTTATAGGATACTTATAACGTGATTTGATTATTTACGCTCGATAGAAAAGTCTCACGAAGTTATCACGTGTTTTTCACAATATTTTTTTACAATTTTTTTATTTCGCACTGGATTTGAATTCAACAACTTTTTAGTTATTTAATCGTTATAAAAACATTAGTTGTTAGTCCCCTATACTATAGATCAATGAAGATCCTTTTAAATATTTGAATCCTATTTCTCTAAAACCAAGCTGCAGGTGAAATTTCGAGTTGCACGGGCTGCCCAGCTAAGCCATATAAACATAACCTGTGCTGTGACATATAAGTATACACGGTTACAGAACCACAAACTTATCTGGGCCGGTGGGTGAGCTCATCTCATTCGTAAGCCATTGTCGCTAGCGAGGCTGTTCCCGGGTCAGATAAGTTTGTTGATCTATACGCACCTAACGAACCAGCAAAGATCAATTTTGGAACAACTTCTTCGGTTCATTTGCATAATTACCACTTGCTTTGCGTGCGAGCAGCAATATGAGAAAAACACGATTCTTTGCGTGAAAACCAACCATAGCAACGTACGGCACGAGTATTTTAACTTTACCGCTCACACTTCTCGGCTTTTCGATTAGTATTTTAAATCGTAAATCATTTAAGCGATTTTTCCCTTAAAATACTCTTCAAGATACACCTCTGTGCCAAATTTCAAGTTTCCAGGACATCTGGGCCCCTTTCAGCTGCTAAAACCGAAAAGTAATCGCACTGTACCTACTTGGTTGTAATAATTACACAATCGTGATTTGTGTAATGTTGTGTTAAGTGTATCAGGGTAATCAATGAGCCAATGAGCTCTGCAATATCTGAAGCTGAATTCAACTGCAACCCGAGCATAACAATCAACTAAATAAAGTTTCGAGCTATGTATTGTTAATAACTTCTCGTATGTTAGCGTGAGTTTATGATATTTGTGTGATCCTGCAGCTCTGGCCTATATTGGTCATGGTGCTGTATGTATGTTTCTAATGTGACTGTGTAATCAATAGTAATAAAAAAAAATAAAAAAAAAAACATTCACTCACTGACTGACTGAATGAATATCAACGCATAAAGCATTGGTCCTAGAGACATGAAACTTTCTACAGGGGTTCCATATTCATATATTATATAGGGGGCACTAAGGTAAGATTTGGAAAAAAAACATCCCCAGGGTGTAAATGAGGGGGTTGAAGTTTGATTTAAAATCAAAAACTACTTGAAGCTGTAGGTAGCTAGTTTATAAGTATGAGACGTCAATTTAGGAGGTGTTTTTTCAAACTTCCCCCTGCTAAAGGTCTGTCGGGGGATGAACTTTGAAAAATCATCTTGACCTATGAAGCTATAATTTGTCCGTAAAGTTTGTATGGACTGTTTTTTTTTACACGACTTTGCATGAGCGAAGCCGCCGACACCAGCTAGTTTTTTTAAAACACAAAGTCCTTCCGTTGCAGTGTATCGATATGCCAATAAAAAGCCTAGCTGTCATGGCGGCGTAAATGCTATGACGCATCGCGAATTTCAACCCTATACCATGACAATAGTGTGCAATCTTAAGAAAAATTCACTGTACTTAGGATGTTTGAAATTGTTCTCTCGACCAATCATGTGTGATACAACATAGAGAAGGTAGATTATTCCTTTTTCGGTCTGTATTACCAGCAACAAGAAATTGTATGGGGTTTCGCACAGGATCAAAATTTCCAGACGGAGCGGCTTCCGGCAAGCGCGGTCGTATGGGAGGTGTCCATGTGCGATGTAATTTTTCATCGTTCGTATAACGCGAGCGGGAAGATTATTAGGATTCCTTTCATGCAAGTGAATAACTTTATCAGTATTTCATGCATTTGCCGTATTATCAGTGCATAGCACCTATGATATAATTAAGTAACCCAATTTTAATACGAAGTGTACGTGACCGAACCACACTCGAGTCGTAGGTCAAGATTTGTACATAGTCGAGATAAGAGAATCGTTGTGTGGTCTTTTCTACTCGTACTTAGTTACATTTACTTCATGAACGAGGTTATTTCGATATTGTTGAATGGTTCCGTACCCGAAGGGTGCTAACGGGACACTTGGCCGCCGCTGTCCGTCCGTCCGTCCGTCAGCGGGCTCTATCTCATGAACAGTTTTAGATAGAGAGTTGAAAATTTTAAAGATGTGTACTTCGGTTGCCGCTTCAGCAATATATACCAAATTTTCAAAATTAAAGGGGTCTCCGTTGAAAAGTTCAGATTTTTGACGTTTTTTCTTGGACGATGGTACGGGACCATTCGTGTGCGAGTCCGAATGGCACTTGGCCGGTTTTATTTGCATTATTGTTTCACAATGATAATGACGACGATAATTTTCGACCGCGATCGTTTAAAACGACCGGCCGGCCGGCAATATTGCATTATTATTTTCCCTCACTTCTTCCCTAGGAAGCAAGCTTCTCACATTTGTTTTGCCAGTATAGAGATCATTTACTGCTTAACCCTCTGAGCCACATAAGCAGAGTCTCCATACAACCAATTTTCCAACAAAATAAAATAAAATAGTATCGACCGCTAAGTATATTTTACAATTTGTAAATAAACTGGTTTAATAGCTATCAAGAGATATACATGGTGTTGGTGCTGGTGTTGGGTGTTGGTGCTGGTGGTGGTGCTGGTGTTGGTGTATGTGTTGGTGTTGATGTTGCTGTTGGTGTTGGTGTTTATACATGTAAAACCTATTTAAACCTTCAACAGCAACAATTTCCAGCTATTGCCAGCATTTTCTGTCGATGGAATGACGAATGCGAGGGTGAGCGAGAGGGTTAAATAGATAACTATATGATCTATTGCATGAATTCCTCCTGCATACAAAAATAGTATTACCTTCTAATCACGTAAAGCACGACTGAAATAATACGAAAGGTTAATTCCGTATCAACGAACGTACTTAATTTAATAATACATGAATTAAGAAATGAAAGTACACACATTTATCGGATCGCCCTATAAGGTAGTTATGATGGTTTTAAAAGGGCACCTCCTGTTAGCCTCGAGTGCATGGTGGCGACCTCCTGATCACTACCGGGTTTTGGTTCACCTGTACATAGCAATATGTCAGTATTCTGTTCCTGGTTCACGAATCACACGTTGTATTTGGGCTTTGCGTTGTATTTATGTGACTGTAAGGCCACTGCGGATTAGAGCAAGTTGAATTAATGATAAGATATACTACTGTTTCCTATTTTCTTTGTTCTGTTGTGTTTAGTGTTGTTACAGTTTCTTCCGTTTTTTTTTATTGCAACACATTATATTAAAACTGAGTGTAATACAGTGATGTATCTTTTCGTGGTTGGTAGGGCCAGCTAGAGGCGCAATAGGTCGTATTCTTAAACACTAATAAGTAAATTGCATTTACAAATAGATATATCTTGTTATTCTTCCAAGAAGTACACATGTACTAACCAAACAACAGATTTTACGACTATTTGGAAATAAAATATGTGTTTTCATTGCTCTGTTTACTATATTTTACAAACAAGTCGTAAATACAATAATTCGCTTTTTTTAACTTTAAACGTGTGCCGTTGCACAATAGGTAATTTTATTGAGGTGATTAAATTATAGACTTCTTCAATAACTTCGTAGTAATTCTACTAATATTGATGTCTCTGGCAAAACTAGATGATTACCTAGTTCTTCCGTACTCAAGCGAACATGACAATTTTTAGGGTTCCGTACCTTAAAAGGAAAAATATAGGATCACTTTGTTGTCCGTCTGTCTGCCAGTATGTCACAACCCCTTTTCTTAGGAACGCGAGCAGGTATCAAATTGAAATTAATATCAATTACTCACGTCTGAGGACCCTTGGTAGTGCAAAAATCAAACTTCTAGGCCCACGCAATAAAAAAATACGGCCGCATATGTCCCTGCTAAAAGTGCTGTATTTGCTTGATACTCGCAAAGGAATCAAAACTATAGGGTAATTTCGGTTGACGTAGAAACATGAAATTTGGCAAAAAGCAAGGTAAGACCAGCACAGGTAAAAGGTAAAATCCTAAAATTGTAAATTTCTGTCTGTCTTCCTATAGGTCTGTCAAACAAGACCCTTTTTCTCAGGAACGCGTGGAGATATCAAAATGAAACTAATATAAATTGCTCATGTCTGTGGTCTCTTGAAGTTGTAAAAAATCAAACATTTAGATCAAGGAGATCAAAAAATACCGCCGTTTATGTCAACATTTTCCTGAATTTGCTTGATACTTACAAGGGAATCAAAACCTATTCTGTAAAACCGGTTCTTCCCGTTGACCTAGAATCATGAAATTTGGCTAAAAACTAGGTCATATGGCACAAATAAAGGGTGAATCCAAAATTTGTAATTTTTAGTATGATCACAAAAAAATATGTTTTGTGGTGAAAGTTCAACAGACTACAGACCGTGGTAATTTCAGTGAAGGACGAACTTTTTCCATATAATAATAATAATATTAAATATTAGAGGACAATCCTACACTAATTGAATTAGGCCCATAGTAAGCTCAACAAGGCTTGTGTTATGGGTACTAGACAACGTTATATTTAATAGAGATAAATACTAAAGTAAACATCATAGAAAACATCCAAGACTAAGAAACAAATATTCATGCTCATCACACAAATATTTGCCCTTACCGGGATTCGAAAAAAGGACCGTCTGCTCCGTAGGCAGGTTCACTAGCCGCTAGGCTAAATCGTCGTCGTCTAATATATAAGACATAAATAACATAATAGGTCTCTAAAAATGTGTACGGAACCCTTGGTGCGCGATTCGGACTGGGACTTAACCGTTTTTTAGTAATTTCATAAACAGTCGTCATGTAGATCTACAGGTGTAACAGAAAGGTGTAGTCATATTTTAGGGAGTTGTTAGGCACATAATTCTTAGCAACTTTCACTATGAAACCGATTTGATCAGAGCAACTTTATTTTTCACTTCCCTATATAACTCAGCCGACCGCCCGGACAAAAGTGTATGAAGAACTGAAAAATAAAGTTGCTCTGATCAAATCGGTTTCATAGTGAAAGTTGTTCAGGATGATGCCCCTATCAACCCTTTAAAATATGACTGGACCTTGTGCACTCTGTATAGTGTGCTCAAGTGTTCCAGCTAGCTGTTCGGACAGGTATTGTATTTCGAGGCCTGTCTCATCACGTGTTCGCAGTTTTGCAGTTTAACTCGGCAGCGGCACGGCAGTAAGCGCTACTACGTGATATGGATATCCGACACTGCCCATTGCAGTTTAGAATGCGATTCTGAGGATCGTATTTCCAAATGTTTCCCATGAGGGAATACTACACCCTGTGTACTACACTACGCTACGTCGTCATCGGCGTCACGCCACACAAATGAAACGAAAATAAAACCGGTCAAGTGCGAGTAGGACATCGGACCCGCACATGAAGGATTCCATACCATTGTACACGGAAAAACGTAAAACGACAGTCTTTTGTACGAGTAGATAAACCTACTTAATTTTTAATAATAAAATATTAAATGCTAGTTGGTACTACATTCAAGGCCGTACATCGAAACATTGAAAAATAGTTTTGTGTATGTAGTATGTCAGTCTTAAACTATGTACTCAGGTTAACGAAACTTTTTGCTCATTGAAACCGGAAGTGGATAGAAATTGAGTAACTTATTTACAGAAATTAAAATCAAATATGATAAAAAACTTAATATTATTAATTATAATTCAAATCAGCAATTATTAATCATATAATGACAAATAACTAAGGACAAAACTCAATACCTGTAATTAAAAATCTTTTCCGATAAGATCGGGAGAGTCCATTTTCACCGATAAACAAATAAAACAAAATGGCTAAAAAAATGGCCATACCAATAATTTCTTCTATATGTACTTATTTTAATTCTTGAAAATAAAAAAAAATAAACATTATTTGTTGCTGTTGCGGCAACAGAAATGCACATTCTGTGAAAATTTCAGCTCTCTAATTTCGGTTGATCCGATAGAGCCCGGTGACGGACGGACGGACGGACGGACGGACAGATAGACGGACAGCGGAGGCTTAGTAATAGGGTCCCGTTTGGCACCCTTCAGGTACGGAACCCCAAAAAACTATTCGTATTTTACATAATAATTTTCAATCCCATCAAAAAATCTTCTGTAAAACGCCTAAGTACCTATGAAACTTTCAGTTACTATACTCGTATCAAGTTGGATTAAAAAAATTGTTTTGTAAAGAAAACTGATTCCAGGGGCTGCAAAATTCAAAAAGTTTGTTTTATAAATGAATAAGTAAGTGGTTAGTTTTGACGCCTAAGGATTTTTTACAACTGTCACTTCAAAAGTTTGCTTGTTATTTATGATATTATTTTGATATTAGTACTGTCCGCTAAGTATGTACCTACTACTACTTATTCTGTGGTAAGTACAGTAGTGATAGTTTCATAGGTAGGCGTTTTACAGAGTTCTTGATTGAATTGAAAATTATTATGTGGAGGTCTTTACATCTAGTGTCCAGTTCTATTTTTGGTGCTATGCTCAACATTTCGACTGTCGTTGGCTAACTTTCTAGAGTTCTCCCCGATAATATTACAAGATACAAAATAAACTACTGGCATATGAAATAAGATTTAAGAATGAAGCCTACAATATGGTTTTTCCAGTTTTGCGAGTCTCCTTTTGCAACACTTTTTAGTGTATCCTTTTATATTGTGGTAGGATTTAGAGTATATAATTCAAATTAAAACTGTGGCAAAAGTGGAACAATCCCGACAGAAGTGGTAACTGGTAACCTTTATGATTACTTTTCTCTTCCGGCCGCATCGCATGTTTTCAATTTTGGGTCATGTACGATAAGGATAAGTATACATAGTCATTCAAAGATTTCTATGATATTGTAGGTAGGTTCATTTTGATATCCATTTTATATAGGCTGTTACAGAAAGGTGTAGTTATATTTTGGGGTGTTGTGCTGAACAAGTTTTACTAAGAATACCGATTTGATCAGAGCAACTTTAATTTTCACTTCTTTATGCAATTTGTGCCGGACGATCAGCTCTTTGTATGGAGAAGTAAAAAACGAAGGTAGGTACAGTACGAAAACTTTAACTTTACCGCTCGTCACTTCTCAGTTTTAGTAGCTGAAAGTCATCAATATGTCCTGGAAACTGGAAATTTGGCACAGAGGTGTCATGAAGAGTATATTAAGGGAAAAATCTGAAAATAGGTAATTGATTACCAATATAATAAAAAAGGAGAGAAGTGTCAACCGGTAAGTTAAAATAATCGTAATGTTTCATAGTAAAAGTTATTCAGAATTATGCCCATAACAACCCCCGAAAATTTTAGTGCAACTTTCTCTTACACCCTGTATTCAACAAAGTAATATTATTACATCGCTGAACTGATTTAACATTAGATATTTTGTCGGTTTAGTTAACAACTTTATCGATTTCAAAATTGGGATTAACAGAATATCCACTCACGGCCGCTGGCCAGTCCTGATCTGCATGACATGAATCTTTCGTTACCTAGGTAGGTAGTCTCCTGAACGAAAATGACAAATACCCTGCCTGACATGACACTTTTGGTACCTAGGTAGGTAGTCTCCTGAACGAAAATGACAAATACCCTGCCTGACATGACACTTTTGGTACCTAGGTAGGTAGTCTCCTAAACGAAAATGACAAATACCCTGCCTGACATGACAGTTTTGGTACCTAGGTAGGTAGTCTCCTAAACAAAAATGACAAATACCCTGCCTGACATGACACTTTTGGTACCTAGGTAGGTAGTCTCCTGAACGAAAATGACAAATACCCTGCCTGACATGACACTTTTGGTACCAAGGCAGGTAGTCTCCTGAACGAAAATGACAAATACCCTGCCTGACATGACACTTTTGGTACCTAGGTAGGTAGTCTCCTAAACGAAAATGACAAATACCCTGCCCGACACGACACTTTTGGTACCTAGGTAGGTAGTCTCCTGAACGAAAATGACAAATACCCTGCCTGACATGACACTTTTGGTACCTAGGTAGGTAGTCTCCTGAACGAAAATGACAAATACCCTGCCTGACATGACACTTTTGGTACCTAGGTAGGTAGTCTCCTAAACGAAAATGACAAATACCCTGCCCGACATGTCACTTTTGGTACGTAGGTAGTCTCCTGAACGAAAATGACAAATACCCTGCCCGACATGTCACTTTTGGTACCTAGGTAGGTAGTCTCCTAAACGAAAATGACAAATACCCTGCCTGACATGACACTTTTGGTACCAAGGTAGGTAGTCTCCTGAACGAAAATGACAAATACCCTGCCTGACATGACACTTTTGGTACCAAAGTAGGTAGTCTCCTGAACGAAAATGACAAATACCCTGCCCGACATGTCACTTTTGGTATCTAGGTAGGTAGTCTCCTGAACGAAAATGACAAATACCCTGCCCGACATGTCACTTTTGGTACCTAGGTAGGTAGTCTCCTGAACGAAAATGACAAATACCCTGCTTGACATGACACTTTTGGTACCTAGATAGGTAGTCTCCTGAACGAAAATGACAAATACCCTGCCCGACATGTCACTTTTGGTACCTAGGTAGGTAGTCTCCTGAACGAAAATGACAAATACCCTGCCCGACATGTCACTTTTGGTACCTAGGTAGGTAGTCTCCTGAACGAAAATGACAAATACCCTGCTTGACATGACACTTTTGGTACCTAGATAGGTAGTCTCCTGAACGAAAATGACAAATGATAAGCCTGTGATGATACTTATTGTTAGCAGGATTCCAAATATAACGACAGGCAAATGGGAATGAATCAAGTAAATCAAGTTACAGCATTAACATCGACGTCCTATCGCTCAAGTCAAAATGTTATAAATAACTTAGGTAGTGCACCACTATGCGCCGTCTTAAATTGAGGCGATAAAAAATGGGTTTTTTTCGAATCCATTCACTCCATTATAAAGACATCTACAGATTTGATTTTTGGTTTAACGTTTATTGAGTATGTATCTGAAAAAGATTCTCATTGAAGAAAAACGCGATTGGATGATTTTTTCTCAATATAATTTAATTACGAAAAGACCTCTAGATTGTTCTATTATTTCCTGTAATTCTGAAATCCTTACTTATTTCATTGCGGAATTGATTTCAAAATGTGGATATAATGTATCTATTCGTAAACTCTCCTTGAAAATCTTTTTGATATATAGCGTAGTTTATTTAAAAAAAATGTTATGTGGTTTGGCGCTACGTTAGAGTCGAGCGCATTGTTTACGCTCTCTTTTCTTTATTATGTCGTATTCCTTTTTAAATACATTTTTGGTGTCACCCCAAGTAATGTAGAATAGAGAATATTAGGTTTTTCTTCTACCCTAATGCAATTTTCATCCCGGCTCGTTTGGACCAGAAACCAGTTGTGGACCAAGCGGTGAAGTTGTCCCGAGCTCAGAAACCTGATAGGACCCGGTTCGTTTGGCGATTGGACACGAGACTCACGGAGTAGGTAGGTATATTTACCTACTGACAATAAAGGTAGGTATGTTAGGTAGCAACAATGACCGTTGCACTTACCAGTATACGTTTAAAGGTACCTGTACCTACCTTGCCTTACTTTACTAAAAAAGCCTAAGCAGCAGCAACTGGCTAATATTAAATTTTACAGTGGAACCAGCCATCAGCCATACTTAATAAACAACGGATAGTATTTAATCCAACATAAAAAGTTAAACCTACCTAACCAATTAATAATAAACATGTACCATTTATACATTATTATTTATTACTCAAAGGATTTATACATTATTACTATTACTCAAAGCATGTACCTACTGCCTATGTAATTGATACCTACTAAAGGTAGGTAGGTAGCAGCGTAACTAGGACTATTCCTAGTCCTATCTATATAGGAACCTCCTTCCTTGGCATGGGTATTATTTGATATGGTATGTCCTGTCATGTGCAGCAGCACTCAGCCACAGATTAATAAAGAGTTCTCAGCACAGCATTAGGTAGGTAGTTATTTTTAGGCACCGTACTAGGGAGGTTAATTATTTATGACAACAAATTTGTTTACCAATATAAATTTTGGACTACCAAATTTACTAAATGTTTATCTAATTTAGTCCTCATCAACTTGGAGCCCACGTAGTTGAGTACAAAATAGATTGTACAACGTTGATGAACATTTAGTAAATTTGGGATAAAACTGTATTTTTATGAATGTAACTTTTTAGTCAATTTGATAATCAGTTAAACATAAGCTATAAATTATCCCCTACAGATAAAGAGCTGGGCCCTAAATAACTATTTATATTTTATGGAGTGAAGTATTACCTATCTACTTACTTATAACCATCATCATTTTGTAGACGGCCAAAAAAAGTTTAAAACTCAGACCCCAAACCGCCCAGTCGCCTTCACACCACGCACAACACAAAGCCGAACACCAGCCGAACGTCGCCCGAGTCCCCCGAGTCGAAATCGAATCTCGTTCCAAAACGTGATCGTGCTGTTTGAAAACAAAATATCCAACCGCTGCCGGTTTGTTGCCGGCGCGCGCGTTTGCTTTGCTCGCTCACGCTCACTCAGTGCGAGAGCAAGCGTGGTACGGAATGATCGTGTGGTGCATTTTGCGCGAGCGGTGACTCTGCGATATATTTTTCTTCTTGCGATTTGTACCGCCAGTAATATAAAGTTTTGGGGTACCAAGTCGAGATAACAAAATAAGCAGACGCAGTTCAAAAAGTTTATTTGTATGCAGTTCGCGCAGAATTTTGACCAAAAAACTGTGAATTTCCGTATAGACGCGAATAAGTGAGACTTTTCGAAACAAAGGACTGTTTTGTACATTTTCGCTGTTTGCGAAATTGTGTTCAAGCAAAAAAAACACCGTTTTCAAGGTAAAAAGGGAACGTTTTGAACGTTATTTTCAGAAGAAAAAAAATCGCTCGCGGCCAACTTGTTCCTGCATGGAATTTCGTGGTCACCAGACGAAAAAACAAAAAAGCATCAACATTACTAAAAATATTGTCTACACTCATCTACAGAGTTATCTAAAATTCTCGTAATTTACTTCATGAACTTTACATAACATAACCTAAAAATCACAGTGAGTTCGACGACCTTTATATTTCGTGTTTCAGTGCTTCAGTTCTTAAATTTTTGACCTGGAAATCAGCCCCAAACCTGGAATAAGTGACGAGTTGGTTTTACATGATGTCTACGGCCATTATGCATCAGTCTGCGCTGTACGACTTTGGTGATCTATTCTTGAAGGTATGTTCTAGTTTTTATTTCTAACCCCACCTTCTTAGGAAAAAAATCAAAGGCGTGTTAGTAAACCCTTTGGGATAGTAACTGATTGATTACTTACCTGGGTTGGAGTGTAGATAAGGGGGCGCCAAGGAAAAAAAAACTTAGAATTTTCCTTCCGCCCCCTTATCGACACTCTGACCCTTACCTGCTTCTTGGTTAAACTAAATTTATACCCTGGCATGTTGTCTGCTGCTATCCCACTTGTGATGAGCATCATCAATATCATCATGAATGAAGTCGAGCCTGTTTATACCTACTTTAGGAAAAAACTTACTCAGGCACTTATCAATGTTCATCTTCACTCACTTCAGGTAGGTAGCCAAAAACAAGAATAATATGCCAGATAATTTAATCTGAAGTCAATAAATCAATGTTTATCTGAACCTTCCCATTATGCTTTCGGTATTCCCAGACGTTTTTCATTCCCGGGACCCGGGAACAAAATATCCGATTTTCCGGGAATTCCTGGGTCCCGGGAAATTATTAAATACTTTGATTTTGCTATTTATACCTGCCAGAAAGATAATAATACACGTTAATTTATCATACAAGCAATTTATTTGTCTGAAATCTTGTATTATTTCAATCACTATAATCAAAGTCATTTCCTCTACCCTACCTTCAATTATTGCAAAATCAGAATCAGGTTATTCTAATTCCTCTGTTCCATAAAATAATGTTTTATGAAATCCAATGGTCTAAGTGATTATCACTCAACCTGCTCCTTATCCTTGTTGCAAAATTAAATAACTTAATTGCAATAAATAGTTTTATATGCTTATTTATCAACTATTACAAGCATTTATCCATCACCTTTGTTTTCTATCGTGATAGATAACAAACATACATTCAAAAAATAATTATTAATAATTATAGCAATTTACTTACCAACGATAACAATAATTTGTTTAATCACGAATAACTCCCAGTTGTTGTTTAAATTTTACTTTCCGTTAATAATGGCACAATTATTACGTTGTTGAGGTGATCTTCTAGCTGACACTGACGAAAATAAATGCTACCCCTCTCTTCGGGTGGGTGATTAGGGGGCTGGACTCGAGTAAAACAAAGAAAACCAGATAGGCGTTGACCCTGCAGCCTCATTGAAATCAAAGACACAATTTTCTAAGAATTTCAACAAAGTTTTACAAAAGACAGAGACTGACGTCATGTATATAAAGTTTTGTTGAAGTACCTACTTACAATTGAATTTTTAGGTATTTACATAGCGCTTTAGGTTATATCATTCATAAATTCGAAAAAATACCCGGCTGGCCGACGCACACTTGTTTATTTTCTTTTTTCACAACTTTTTAGAGCTTTTTGAGCAGAACAATAAAGATTGCCATGCTTTTGGAGTCTAAACTATCATAAAATAATAATAATCGGGAATTCCCGGGAATCGCCAAAGTTTTCCCGGTTTCGGGAATGACTTATTTCCCGGAAATTCCCGTTCCCGGGAAACCGTGAAGGAAACCCTACTTCCCATCCACATCAATTCAACAACATGATAAATAAGTTTTGGGTTCTTTGGGTTAAATTCTGACTAGGTTCCCACCCCTCCTAGTTGACTATGATTCTTTGGATCATCGAGGTAGGTACTACCTACCTAAGTAACTAAGTACTCACTCGGTGAGTCACCGACCTACGTAGTACCTACTTGCTTGACAGATTTAAATAATACTGTAACACAATAATATACTGTACCTACATTCAGTAACGTTCATAATCTCTATTTTCTTAGCTAGGCAAAGAAGAGCTTATAATAACCTAGGTATCTAGGTACTTCCTTCCCTTCTAGGGAAACCATTGTTACTTTGCGACAATAAAATATTCTTTTGTTTTGTTATAATTACCTAGATTAGGTAGGTATTGAATTTACTAGAAAAAGAAAGCATCAATGTTACTCCCAATTTAGCCCCAATCAACTTGTAGGTAGGTAGGGGTAGGTATACCTACCTATCTGTTTGAATATGATATCAAATATGATAGTAGGCATAATGTGAAATCTACAAACATACAATAATCTATATCTAAGTAGGTAGGTGTACTTTGAATTTGTTGGGTTGGTCAGGCCAGGATACATTTTTATCTCAATTTTGTAGATTTAGGTAATCTAATGAACTTACATACCTATGTAGTAGTAGGGTGACCTAAAGTCGGGCCATTATTTCTGTTCCAATAAGGAGCGAGGTAGGTAGGTAGGTTAGGTTAGAACTTATATACAATATATACAGAAACGAAATGTAAAGAAGACAGTGACTTTTGTAAATATCCTATGGTAAAACTAACCTCAAAAGTAGAATGTTGAAAATGCATAACAAAAATACCCCTAGTTTCCAACAGTTAAAGCTTCCCACCCCTTCCCCTCCTATCCCACCTCCGAAATCACGTGTCCGCTATTAAAATTTTAACCTTGTTTATCTCTTGAATATGGTTCCATACATAGGCACCTGCTAATGCATAGATTTCTCAGTAGGTTTTTGAGTTTTATGTTGTGAATAAGTAGCAATTGGGGCGGCCGGTATTACAGACATGAAATGTGTGGAGTTTTTAATTGCGGCCAGGGGGGGCTTAATTAGAAAACACGCATCTTCATATGACGGCCCCCTGTATTTATTCAGGGTTGTCAAAATTTGAGATTAGGGTTTTGTACGAGAAAAGGCGTCATTTTAACTTTTTAAATAAAAAATTAAATTCTATTTAATTAAATAGAGATGTTATACCTCTTTATATTTAGGTCGGTAGATAATACTATAAAAGTGTTTTAACCGACTTCAAAAAGGAGGACTGTTTTTATAAATAGTTTAATTTTTTTAAATACATTATTTTTGGTTACGTAGCTAGTTGACAACCGCCATCATATACTCTGATGGCGGTTGTATCTAATTTAGAACACTTCTCTGTTTTAGCAATAAACCGTTTTATGTGTAACTATCTGTGAAAATGACATGTCAGAAAATAATTTACTTTTCTAGTCTCATCTCATGGCATAACCCTACGGGGTCCGCCATTGGAAACATAAAATCTTGGCATTAAAAGCAAGTGTCCGTTTCAGCAACTTCCGGACTCTTTGGACATTTTGTTATTTTACAATAGTTTGTTATACCTACATTCAAAATTATGTGATAAAGAATAAAGCTACATTCTGGAATAAATTAAGTAAGAATTGATAAATAAAAAAAGCAACTACTATGATGGTAGGTAGGCATAAATAATTAAGACAGTACGATTTAAAGTTGAAAATTGCGTTAGGGTTACCCGCTTACCCTACCTTTGTAGGTACATATTAAGCATATGTAGGTAGTTAGGTTGTACATATTTGCACATAACCTACGTAGAACTATTAATACGTACCTACTAGCATGAGTATAAGACATCTTGATAGCAGTTATTGAGTTTCCTACCAAGCAAGCCCTCTAAAAGGTAAATCGTGTTTTTTCCCCATATGCACCTAAGTCAATGTACTGCCGTAATTACGTACCCGCATGTAGGTAGGTAGGTAGGTATAGGTAGGTAGGAGCGAAACCAGTCGCATGGTCGTGCAGTTGCGTGCAACCGCCCCGTATGATGTTGCGTTTGCAAGCAAACAAGTCAGGCTGGGCTGGACACCTACCAAGACCAAAACATAAACTTTTTCGACGGACAGGCGAACAAAGCCGCGCTGTCCGACCTACCTACTCTGAGCATGATACCAGAAGTAAAACGATGTGGTTTTGATCTGAAGTAGGTGTAATGTCAGGGCAAATTTTGTAATTAGGTGGGTTACTGGTTGCTGTGCTGACTGTACGAACCTAACCATATATAGGTATAACTAACAGTTTGTACATATGTAAAACTGTTTGTGTAGCTACTTTCCTATATGACAACCCTAACCATCTTATTCATTTACCGCACATTATAATTATGTTATGCTGGGGTTCTTTCCTTGTCCAGCTAAGGGTTGGCTCCAGCCGACCATAGAATCTTAGCAACGACCACCTTAAGCGTTGTGGTTATCACATGAGCGTATGAAGGTAGGTAGGTAGGTAGGTAGGTAGATAGTTATGTCTTTTGCATGATTTCCTCTTCCAATCATCAACACCTATTAGTAGATGAGACCTGCCTAATTTTAATCATTTCAGCTTACGAAATATCATGTCGGATTGCCATCTATATACTCCTAACTTCGTGTAGGTAGGCACCTACCTATCTGGTTTAATTTGTTTTGCACATTGCAATTCGCAATATCAACTTAAGTAAGATTAGTCGTATTAGTATACTAAAGCAAGTTATACGTTTAATGCATTTTGCCTGCCGCCGCCGCCGCTGCCGCGCCGGTTCGAGTTCTGACGGTGTACCTTCCTTGTATGTACCTGTGTCGTGTCTACCTAGCCAATTTAAAACATTATCCTAAAGATGTATTTTCTGCTCAGAAATTGAAGCACACCCTTCATTCTCCTCTAAATCCCGCAGATGCAATAAATAGACTGCACTAACTATACAAGTGTATATATAGGTAAGGGTACCTATATGTAGGTATCTATCTACCCACTAAAGCCATGGATCATAAAAGTACATGGGATCAACCTGTTCTTTAGTATTCCACTGCATTGAAGGGCGAGATTGCTTACTTTTGCCGTGACGATGACGCTGCGGTGCCACGGTGCCACGGTACATTTGATCCCTCTCAAATCTTGGCAGGGGTGTTTTCAAAGCAAGAAAAGTAAGGGCAAGCAGGCACTCAACAACGAATTTCGTGAAATAGAGTCTACCACCGTTGAGATAGGAATCACTATCGCGTGCTACAAGACAGCTATGGGGCAAGGAAAAACCGGTTCTATTACAAAAACATACAGTCGTGGATTGTACATCAAACATATATTACCTGCCTGCTTATGTGTTTTTTGTGGTTGGCATTGGCAGTATCTTTGCGTCACATTAAAAAACACTTGTTGCTTCGCCCTTATTTTAAATTCTGTAAGGGAGCCCGTCTCCTTATGCCGAGCACATTCATTGGAACAGGTATATTTAAATTTCCATTGACTATTCGATTGTCTAATGATTTGTGATAATACGTATAATATTGCATGAACTCGTTTCTGAACTTTGCATAATATATGTAATTTAGACAAGGTCAAGCATAGCAAGCATGTTCTTTGAATATTTTATCATATCTTGATAAATAATATTTCCTAATTAATTTATACATACACTTATTCTTGTAGTTCAAGTCACTACCTATGAGGTTTCTATTAAATACATGTGTTTGGGGCTGTTAACTTGAGGTCAAATGAAATATAACGTAGGTAGACCCTAAACCGTCGACATTGCAGATTGTTGACAATGAGATGTGACAAATCCTAACTGTCGATCTTAGTCAGAAACTATGTAGTTTGTTATCTCAAAATTCAACTACTACCTGCTCTATTTACAAAGCCAACCGCTCTACAATATATATAAATACTTTTTCCCCCACTCCTGACGGTCGATAAAGGATCCTTTGTACTGATTCCCTTTCAACCCAGTTGGCAGATTTAGATAATACATTCAGGAGAACCCTCCATCTTCTTCCAGGACCCTTGATTGCAAGGTAGTTTGCAAGGTTGAAATAATACCGATTGATTACAAAAGGTTTAGGGTCGGTATGGAATTTATTCAATTTCTTTATATGGAAAAATCTGTCAACACTTGAATGTTAATATGAATTATTATCAGTTGATGAACTAAAGATAGGTTTGACTAAATTACTGGTTTTGAATGTCCTTCGCCAATGTCACGGTCAGTTCAATAGTTAATTCTGCCTCTCCTAAAGAAATGTCCTAAACTCAGCACTGGAGAACAGCGAAGTCGTCTGAATCTATTCTTCCGCCTGCCCGCATCAGCTGGGACTGGGAGATCCGTCAAATATCTCTTCATCTTGCGTTCCCGAATCATTGTCATTTATCTGGTGATTTTTGTAGTTTCGAGTTTCGACCACCCATCCACGCCGCTCTCGTGGCTCTATCTCCGATGACAAATGCACTCAAATATTGAGTTACCCTAGCTCCCTGCAACCGTTTGTTTGCCAGCCTGTTAGTTGGTCAGTAAGCCGTGTAAGTGTAATCAGGTAGCGCGGTCGACCGTGATATCGTGCCACGATATGCAACATTCAGTATTGCAATTCAACTATGGATTATCACCTGCGCTGCATGCACGTCAGATCTCTGGTACTTACTTCTGTAATGAGTCGTTTCACTGCTTTGTGCGATACTGCAGTCCTGGGTCTTTCCAGCGGCCCCGGTTTGCGATTTTTTTGTATTTAAATTTGATATATTGTCGCCTTCATTGAATAGTGTAACGTCTTGACTGAGAATCTAACCTTAACAATAGTTCGATTCGGTCGGGATGCAACTTCCGCCTGCGACCCTAGTCAACTCACACCGCATTCGAGCCGACATTGTTACAATCACAAAGACTAGGCGAAATACCTGTATCACGCTCCTCATCTTTAATGGATTCAGCTCAAACACAGGGTAACAATCAACAATGCCTTTTGGCTAAGGCTCGCGATCACGTGACTCTCGCCAACCACGTGTGCCGATAAAGCTATTGTACGTAAAGCATAATGCCAAAACATTCTTGTACGTCATCAGAGTAGTCGACCCTCTCTAGCTTTCTACCACCGTATCCTGACTGCCGCAGGAAAATACAAATTAACAATCAATGAGGGAAATGCTGTCATTGTTTCGAGTTCTGTTTTAATTATTTTGGTTTCACTATTGAGATAATTCAAGGGAAATATAATGCAATGTATTAGTTACTATGACTGACATGTAGGTGGGAATGACTCTACCTTCGGTAAGATTGTTACCTACTATTTTCCGATACCGATAATTTTGCTGATGATTGTATAAGCTATAGGCCATTCAAAGGCCTTAGTTAAATATCACAGGTGTACGTACGCTTTGTCTCGGCTTTGTTTACATTGGACGGCGCCTGCTGAACATGTAATGGTACAAAAACGAAGTCCCATACGCAAATTCAGCCAAAGTTAATACATAGTATGTAGGTAATTAGTCTCGTTCAATGACTGTTGTACTGTATGGTTACGAAAGAGCTGGCGAATCAGTAAGCATAAGTCTTAATAGACTCGTCAGTCAATTTCTATTGAACGTGAGATAGATTGAAGTACCGTGGACCTTGACAAGTGTGTACTCTTGTGTTGTAAATTTCTGCAATGTCCACACAGCTTTCCTCACTTTTCGCATCGTCAATCGAGTCTCGTTTTGTTTCTCAAACAGTCGCTCGCTGTGGACTCTGAGTCGACACCTACGCCATTTTCAAACACCGGCTATTGCAGAAATCTTGGATTGCAAAGCAAACCATAAGCTGCGATCGTGGGAGCCCTACAGTGCTGGTGCAGCATTCGTTTGTACACAATGGCATTAATTATTTGAGCAACCGGTTTAAAATGCATGGAAATTAAAAGTAATGAGTCTGAAAGCCGATACACGAATGTAACGACTTAAATAAAGTAGCTGTATTTGAATGGGACGCCTATATCAGCAACAGTATTTCCTCTCATGCTTCATCGGCGAAATGTGAACGCGCGTGGGATTGCCGGCGCCATTTTGCCGTGGCGCTGCAACCCGATCGTCATTCAACCGTCTTTGGAAGGGACACGTGGGAAATTGGCCTTCCCAACTAACCACAGCACTTGTATACAATCAGCGTTTTTTTAGAATAACAGCCCACGTCGACGGAAAATACCCCCTGCAGCAAACATCTCTCGTTCACTTCGTCCAGTTCGGCGTTGGACTAGATCTCATGGAGCGCTAGGCACTTATTGAATCTTGTACGTGTTACGCGTTAGTACTCGTAATTACCACTCTATAATTTGCCTCTTTGTCGGAAAACCCGATCACACAATGTTTAGTTGTGTTCTGCACAACTGTTCACCTTGAACTTCGATTTGCCTCTGCAAAGCCGGATATCGGCATCGAAGCACTCTTAATAACGAATGCTTGCATCAAGCAATATAGGTAATATAAGATATGCGTGTCAGTACGTACAGCAAGCGTCGTGTAATAAACTGCTTCCAACGCTCGTAACCGCCACCGCACTATTTTTAGCCTCACACTCCTTTCTCCAAGTCCTGCGCGCACACAGCGGCGGTCGGGCTGAGGACGGGATATGCATGAATCAACCCTTTGTTCTCGTGGTCCTTCGACCTCACCAAGACGTGCCGACGACTCATTTGTGGGCAACATCCTCAAGGTGTCGTGCTTTCCATACACGCGTGAATATTGTTTAGATTTTTATATGCTGCTCGCCTTGAACGGATCCGTTGCCCAATGCTGGCCGTTCCATTCGAAAACTCTAGACGTTGAGGCAAAGAAGATAGTTTCACTCGACCCTGGGGTGTTGCGACAATCCAAATTAGTAGCGCGAGATATTGAACAGTGACTCCAATAGGTAAATTATGTTTATTCAGTATGGGCTGTGTGCACACGCTTTGGATTCGATTGCTATTATTTAACGATGTTGACCGGTCACCGGTTACGGTGTTGCAAAGCTATGAACATAGTGATTAGTGTATTCGATGTCGTAATATTATACGAGTGAAGGGCGAAGGGCCGTCATAATCCAAAGTTGGTTTTGATTATATTCTAATGTAACTATCTAACGCCATATCATTTATTTCCACATGCAACTAATTACGTAGGTAGTATATAGGTGGGTATATATTAAAATAAAATTTACAATGATGCCTCTTATCTTAATTACAGGTAATTAAGTGTTGCCTTTGTAGATCAAATAACAAATAATACAGTTTGTTTGAAATTTTCCATTAGGAAGCTGCATTATTTATATCTGTGTTGTGTAGAGTTTTCTCTGGTATGTACTTCGACAACCTTTATTAAATCCCTGCCAAAAAATAGGGTTGTAGAAGTTTGAAGCGTCTGACTGTCTGTGTATCTGTCCGTGGCTGTTTTGCCGCTCTAACGAACGGATTTAAACGCGGTTTCTTAATTGATAGTAGACTGAGATGATTCTAAAATATATATTATAAAAATCTGTTCAGCTGCACAAAAGTTATTCGCCTAAATAGGAAATAAGTGAGCCAAATTTTTGCTGTAAGGTTTCATTAATGTTTCGGGGGTGTTTTAAATGTTTAATTCATAGTTATTGTTGTCGTCGACTGCCTCGTCCTGTTCTGGTTATCACGTATGCTAATTCTAGTACAAGCAATTGACCTCAAAATAATTATGTACCGCGATCGTCATTCATTGGCTTAAAATAAAATAAACATGAGGTCCGCTCATAGCGAATAACAAACAAAGGGCTAATGCCAGCCCGGTTTGTCATAGTCTAAATTGGTCCAACTATAACTAATGTTTTGAACTCAACCCCGAGCTCCTTGAATTGAGGAATCATAATTCATACATAACCTAATCTTATGTTATTTATGATAAGGTTGCGTTCTGTTTGGCTATATCCAGTTATGCCTTCATTAGACGGCTACTGTTAGTAAATATTCTCACTGGGCAACGAGTTGGCGCTAATTGTTTCAACAGAGGGTTCATTGCCGGCATCAATGTCGTTCGTCGCTGAGGGCTGGGCTGGCTGGGCGATATGAGTCCGCCCACGCCACAGCCGTCCGAAGACAAGAGACTGCCAAATCGTGCCGTAGCCGGAATGCAATAGGATGTATGTACATATGGGAAAGGATCTGGTTTTAAAGAATCGGTTGGCTAGTACCATAAACTCCTACATCTGCCTTCGGACAAATAATCGCACATGTATAACTATGCGGTTACTAAATGTCTTTGTATTTCACTTCACGTTGCTGTGCATGTGAAGTTTGTTGACACCACTATTTCGAGATTTTAATAACAATGCTTTGATAGAGTGTGTGTTAATAATCAATTTTACTTACACTATCGCTTACTTATCTGTTGGAGGTGTCTGATAATAGGGCAATGCCTGATTCACCGAGACGACACTTGATACGAATTGCTCACAGGAAAATTACAGAGTTGTCTGTCAGAATCCTTCTTCCTTTAGTTCTTACATTAATATGCAACGCGGCATGAAGTGATACATGATATAATTATGTTAGTAGTAATCGACCCATTGGGGTGATCATCTTGCGATAGAGACAAATACCCATGCTTTGTTTCTCTACTACTCTCTACTCTACTCTAATGAAACGACTCCACAACCAAACAGAATGGTCAAAGATCAATTCGCAGCGAGCGAGCCGCGTTCTATTCATCATTCAGTATTTCCATGACATATTCTGAGTTTTAAATAAACCCTGAATAGCAGCTAGTTTGTTATAATGAATGAGTAAGCAAATTGACATAGCAGTTAGCTCTAACGACATACCTACCTTGATAATGCCAGAGCCCAGACTTGCTAACTATCTGTGTGGTTGTACATACAGCAATGCATCAACAAAGGGGAACTGTACTGTTGGTATCTTATCAGGGCGTCTGATAACAGAGCGACTGTCGTTGTAATAGTCATGTTGGGTTGGGGGCAACACGGGATGAGACTATTTTAGTATTATACACCAGGACAATGTATTTTTCTGTACTTTTGAGCGAAATCCTTATCTATGAATTTTCCGCATTAATTGGCGCCTGTTTTATCAAACCACCATCAGTTTTTCATGCCGTCTACCTATAATACTGGGGTCCAATTCTGCTAGCACAATGAGAACTGAGTAACAATGAGACGATAGTGACAGACAACAACTTTAGGTATTAGGTATTATTTGGTGTTTGAAGATTTTCTTAGGCAATGAACAGTAGAAATTGAGGTAATTGCTAATCATATAAATTAGTTATAAATCAAAGAGAAAGAAAACGAGAAAGGATAATAAAAACGACATATGAAAGATAAGTAAAGTTGAATGTCGTCACCTCGTCATTGTCACTTAGCGGTCATTGTCTATAGGAGTTGGTCCCCTGATTGAGTCTGTTAATATCCAAAAGTTATTGCCTTCAAAATGGATATGATGTTATTTTTTTTAACGCGGATCCTGTCTATTCCTGTTAAGGGATTTGAAATAACTTAGAATACCTAAAATTTCCTTCGTAGTAGTTGCACCGTCACTTTGATATCTCAAAGGCTCCATTGCAGTTTAGTTTGGCACACATTCGCCCACCGCTTGCGTCACCAGCGCGGCATCGAGTGCGCTGTAACACTTACCAGCGCACGCGGTCGCTGCGGCCACCGCTCTCCGTACTACTTTTGCTACTCCGCTTTACATAATTGCACGATGAACACATCAGGTTTTGGTTGCGCAACACCAGCAACATTACAATATTATTTTAGAGTTCTTCAAAAGGGGGTCATCATGACATTGCTTGCTGCGAAGCGGTCTAGTTTCCGATCATGTCCTCGGACGATTTGATTATTAAATTCAAGTTCATGGTGGTGACTTCGTGCTATCCTTCGTTTTGTTTGACTGATTGTGGTATTTATATGTTTAGGCTACGAAAACATAGGGCTATTGTGCTCAAAATTCATCTAATGTTTGGATATGATGTGCTCTGGGTACTAATGACGCCCTCGCGGTGAATAATATAATTTGTGCCCTTGCTATATGAACGACGGTTTCTGTTCAGTAAAACCGGATATTAGGCTTAAGCTTCCGCGTTTGCTGATTGCTTCGCCACAATGTGCGTCAACTCGCAGGTTAACGATCCATTGTTCAATAGTATCGCCTTCAAAGCCTTTCGGATCGACGACGCGGTTTCCTCTGTTCCTACCCGAGTGGGGAGCGCTACATGTACTGGTGGGAGTACTCATCGACGTTCCACCACCATAGGAGTACCCGCGGCGCGGACAAATATTCCACTGATTGTCAAGAAGTCAAATGTTGGTTTGACGCCACGTAAGATTTACTAGAGGCATGTAGATTCAAGAGATTTCATTATAACGCAATTGCATTAGCGGTCACCCATCCATACGAGCCCAGCCAAATCAGCTTAACTCGGATCGATGGGCTTAGCTCGTGATGCCTGACTTGAACATCACGATCCCCCGCCCTGCAGTTGTAATGTCGCATTATTACCGCACAGCAATGGCGGTAATGCAACGCAGCGACATTCACTGAAACAGTCTTTTAACTTTCCTTTCTCGTTTCGTAATGACATCGGCCCGAGGAGCCGCTCCGTCGCCGCTGCCACCTTGGATTGGTGCCGTTTCGTTTCCCAACCGTTGTCTGATTAACGATAATTTAATTTCATCCATTTGAGTTGCTCACGTTCCTACCGTTTTGACGCTCTCGAAACTGTAGGATTTCATGATCGGTCGCGGTCTTGCGGAATCAAATCGCCAGAGAACAGAACACTTGGAACTTCTGTTACTTTAAAAAAAATAGATTGGAATGTAAGCATGTGCTTTTGTGGACATATCTTTCCTGTGCTGTACCTTGCCGAAATTATCCAACTCAACTCATTTCATGATTCTAAGCTAAAACTATTTAACTGAAACACCACGTGTTTCGCTTCCTCCAAAGCAAAAACATCAAGTCAAAGCCACCACAGCAACGTATTGTACAACGTAAAGTGTGACAAGCGATTGCATGATTCACTCACACAGTTGTATAGTTAGCATTAGCACGTTGCAGCAACACGGGACCTCTTACATCCAGATTATAATCCACGCGTGCTGCCGCGTCTTATGGAAATGGTAAGCCTAAGGTGACTAACAACATCAATGATGTGTTCGAATGAAAGAAATATTCTGGTCATGTTCTATTTTGTCTGGTAAAGGTTTCCTTTTCGGATCTACTTTCTCAAAATGTTGTCCAAATGCTATTTTTATTGATGTAAAACAAGGAGTCAATTATGTTGTTGAACCCGTGGTCTCCCGCTGCTCAGCAATCGACCTTTCTCATCCTAATTTGGTTTGCTGGAAGAGATATCTTATGAGACATAAGCTCGCCTTTGTACACTATTTCTAATTATTATGGATTATGAGCCCATACTAAACCATTGGAGATTCAATTGCAACACCGATCGTTAATGTCAAATTACACTAATTTATATTTCTTATTTCTTGCTAGTTTCTTAATCAGCTCACCATAATGTTGTTGCATTGCAATCAAAGTTGAGTAACTGCTACCTAATTTGATAGAGCATAATTGGCCAACGTGGTGTTGCCATTGTAGTTTTGGCCCACAGTTTGTTTTACTAATTTGATAGAGTATAATTGGCCAACGTGGTGTTGCTATTACGGTTTTGGCCCACAGTTTGTTTTACTAATGTGATAGAGTACAATTGGCCAACGTGGTGTTGCCATTGTAGTTTTGGCCCACAGTTTGTGTTACTAATGTGATAGAGTATAATTGGCCAACGTGGTGTTGCTATTGCGGTTTTGGCCCACAATTTGTTTTACTAATGTGATAGAGTACAATTGGCCAACGTGGTGTTGCCATTGTAGTTTTGGCCCACATTTTGTGTTACTAATGTGATAGAGTATAATTGGAAACGTGGTGTTGCTATTGCGGTTTTTGGCCCACAGTTTGTTTTACTAATGTGATAGAGTACAATTGGCCAACGTGATGTTGCCATTGTAGTTTTGGCCCACAGTTTGTGTTACTAATGTGATAGAGTATAATTGGCCAACGTGGTGTTGCTATTGCGGTTTTGGCCCACAATTTGTTTTACTAATGTGATAGAGTACAATTGGCCAACGTGGTGTTGCCATTGTAGTTTTGGCCCACAGTTTGTGTTACTAATTTGATAGAGTATAATTGGCCAACGTGGTGTTGCTATTGCGGTTTTGGCCCACAGTTTGTTTTACTAATTTAAGCATGTAAGTAGTTAATCGGGGCATTCGGTTTAGTCGTTAATGTGTAGTTGTATGTACCGCTGATTTGCATATCAGTGGTATTGAATGTCGACAAGCAACGTCCTCCATTTGATTAACATTTTAAAACACCTTTTGTTTTGTTTAGCTGCGTAATTGGTGCAATGGAATACCTGATGTTAAAAAAGCAAATAGTCATTCACAATATTCAGGCTCAGGAGGTCAAGCCGTAGATTTACAATCCCTTGAATCTTCGTCAAATAAACGGGTTTGCTAGTGTGGGACCAGGGACAATGTAAATGTCTGACCTGTATTTTAATAAAATTATAAATGTTTATATAAATGCACTTGCCCTGTAACTTCGTGTCTTTGCTTATACACCGCTCGATTAGTCACCGATATCGTGGTAACACGGTAACACCGTGATTTGCATATTTAACTAAGTCTGTTTGGTTAATTGATTGACTGAGCTCGTAAGACATGATCACTTTTTGGTATGGGTCATCCTCATCTTCTATAACGTGAATTGCGTCTCGTATCGACTCTAGCTTAAATCTTTGGGTTACAGACGCCATACCTTATTTATAGCGGTCGTAAACTATTCACGATAATAATTTACCCAACGTAATCACAAACTTGAGCACTACCTAAGTAGATACATAGTTATCAAAACAGCCGCGATATAATTGTATTCTGTGATGCGTTTCACATAATTGCCACGTACGGTTTTGCAAGAGGCAAACAGCCGAACCACCCACACCGGCTAGGTACGACTCTTTTGGAACACTACATGCATACTGAACTAAACTGACCGGTAAAATGCGTGCTGTCAAATAATGGATATAGGTGACTTCACATGTGTTGATGGGAACGAGAACGAAAACGAGACGTAGATGACGGCGGAATTTCGAAATCTATTTTCTATTTTGTCGCGACAGCAAACTCAACAGAAAACTGCAATATGTAATAAAATAAAAATAAACATTGGCGTCGACTAACATTCTGAAGCGAATAACTTCTTTAGCCGTGATCCGAAAATCGAAAAGTGTATGAGAATGAGGGGGACATACACATCAATTGGCAGATAGTTTATAGTACTAAATAAAATACTTAAAGGTTTATGTTACTAAGAATGACTTACTGAAAAGACATTACTTTCATGCGTGGGTATTTTTTGTAGTAAAATATTGTATGTAATCCATTATTTTTTTCTTCGATCACCTTGTTTGCACTCATTATTGTGCGAATGGATTCAAATCAACTTGAAATATATTATTTATTACACCTTATTTATACCTGAATGAAACCAGCAATTTAGAGCGTAACGTTAGAAATTAAGAAGCTACAATAGATATTAAGTCATATCTTTCATAGGACATACTTATTTTACTATCGATACTTATCGATAGTGAATCGGCATTCACGTAGTAAGCTCGACGAAAGCTGTTCGTTTATAGTTTATGTGTCAATAATGAAAGTAGTACGAGAGGCCGTCCTCGGTAGGTCATTGTCGCGGCATTACATAACACTCGTCAGAGATCCAACGTGTGCCAAATTTGGGAATCGTACGAGACACTTCCGTTCGTTTCGTTCGTCGAACTACAGCTGTTATTAACCTAAGTTCTAGATACATTTAGATTGTGCACACAACTAAAACCAGTTATGCCTTAATCGGTATTTATTCTTTCATTACGGATAAATGCCTCCTCTATTCATGACCATTAAGTAACCTATCAATTAGGTACCTCGTAAATAACTTTTAATAACCATAACACTTACTATGTTGTTTACTAATTATTGCTTGTTTGCCTGACTGACGTGATAAGAACGTAAATCCTGTGTACGAGAATCTTTTCGTTTAGGATTTAGCGAGTTCCCTGCGCTATTCCTCAACGTGACTGAAGAATTGTATTAGTCTGGCTCTGGCAGTACAGTCCTACGCATGCCTTCCGTCCGTAAGACCAGACTACCCTATACAGCTGGCCTCTATGAATGCTAAATGTTAAGTTTCCGCGATAGTCCCGTCTCAAACGACGGCACTTAAAGGAAGGGCCAAAGGTGCGTTGCAAAATCAGCAAGAGCAGAGGGCAAGGGTCAATTTTCTCTTATTGCGGAACTGACTAAACACATCTCGAGGTGGGAAGGCGCACGATGCGTGGGTCACCCTGTCGTCATCGATGTCGTTGAACCCAGCAAGGCCTGCCTGCAAGCCAGCACTTCCTGCTCACGACACAACTTGAGAGCCTGCCTAGGCTGACTGCACAAACAGCAGCGATTTACAACCAACTGAAGTTGCCCGCTGGCGAAACAGCCGACCACGCTGGCACTACACACTTGATTAGCGAATTTCAAGGCCAGCCATATTCATAATAAACAATACGCTGTAAATCTGAAATTGCAATTTCACGTCGTGCATGCAGCGGCGTGGCGAGCTCCTATTCGGAACAGAAGGTTGTTAGATGTAATGAATGAAGAGTGCCGGTCTATCTACCTATATGTGTACAGTACATAGAAAATATTTGCAAAAGACTTAACTTTGTTCATAGCCTAAGAGATTGTTTACATTATGCAAAAACTATCATAAATATTGATTGAAAACCGGCAACTCGGTTACACGATGTTTAACAGATCGAGGTTATGACATGTTGTTAACTTACTAAACTAGAAGACAATGATTATCATCAATAGATTCAAAGGTGCTAATGATAAAAATAAATAATCTCAAATCAAATATGGTCAAATATCGATATTTGACCATATTTTTTAGTAATTCTGGTCTGTTCGGTTCGCTTCACCGCACATCACCTGATAGTGGGAAGATATGGTGGCCAAGGGGCGTGAAACTAACGTAACTGAAGAACAGATACCTTGTTTGTGAATCAACCTGCCATTGCAAGGACAGGTATCCTTTATAAAAAGCTAAATGCATCAACAGTTATTAACGGTTCTTGGTCCCTTCCATCGACCGACCATTGAACTCTCAAGAAGGTGTCCACAATACCTCCGAGTTGCCATTCGTTTTTAAAAGTACTTACGTAAGGATCAGCCATTATCTTCAATAAATGAATTCTTAGATTAGATCCCTGGGGACTTAAGGCGATACTTCGACCCTGCAAAGGTCCCCGTAACTCCAGGCGGAAAGACCCGCAGTGTGAGAGGGATGGCATCGGGGGAAAATGACATGATGTAACGCTAAACCACAGAAAAATTGTTTAAAAATAAACTACACTATTTTATTGAAAAGATTCTCAAGGAGAGTTTTCGAATACATAATATTTTGATCGCAGTTCGACAATTAAATTATTAGCAATGTATGGATTCAGGATATCTCTAGGATTTCAGAATTACAGGAAAAAATAAAACAATATAGAGGTCTTTTCGTAATTAAAGTCTATCGAGAAAATTTTATCCAATTGCGTTTTCCTTTAGTGAGAATCTTAATCAAATACTCAATAAACGTTAACTCAAAAATCAATTCTTTAGATAACTTCATGGTGGAGTAAATGGATTCGAAAAAACTCCATTTTTTTTTCGTATCACCTTAAGATCATTAGTTCACCACCTTGCTTATTTAGCATTTGTGTTCAACTATTCACAATACAACATTGTTCAAAGATTTTGGTTTAATCTTAGACGCCGTTCTGCCACAATAAGTATCCTCCCTCTGCCGGAATGATCGAATACGAGCATTGCACAAAAAGTGGTAAAATTACGACACATGCCCATCATTATTGCCCATGCCCACTCGGCTCATTGTAAAGTCACGGAGTCATCACCGTGACAGGTGGGGTGGCCTATGGCGCGGCGAGGAGCCATGGTTCGTCGGCTGCCCGCGCGCACTGGCCGTGGCGGCCGGTTGCGATATCAACAACTACGGCCATGCCCGTGGTTCTTGTCTATGAATTACATTTACTGCCCTAGTCACTCAGAATCGGAAGCCCAACCTTTTTGTATCGGAGGAGTGCTCACTGAAAAGGCGTACGCGCCACTAAGGGTTTGAGCGATTTTTGAAAGTACAAGTGTCCTTGTGGCGGCAAACTTCAAATAAAATGCCTATTTCTTCCATTTCCTTACTGACCCGGTCTTCTCTCGTTTCTGAGAATTCTGCTGTCTTCAGCGGACGCTGATAAAAACCGAGAACAAATTCACTTTTAACAGATAAACCTTATTTAGTCGCTCGCCTATGTTTATTTTCGACTACTTAATCACTGTGTGACGCAAATTGATAGCTTGAAACAAGTACATCGCCAGAGTCAGAAGCTATCTCTACTTGACCTGAACTCAGATACACCGTCCCTGTTTTATGCCAGTTTGTTCAACTTGAACACTATTTCGTCACAAAGCTTTATTTACAATTTCTCAGACGTCTAAATATAATCTCTTAACTGCCATATCCTGTTATACGAGTGTCAAGCAGTAATTTTTCTCCGAAGTGGTTTGGATCTGAGCCTGCTTTATTGTCATACCACTAACATTCTAATTTGGATAGTTTATGTATCGTCAAACGTGATTATGCTGCTGGCTGACTCCGAAGCATCCCAATCATTCTAGCTAGTTTACATTTCGCGTTCCTCTTTGCATTTTGTAGTATAGTGGCTCTAGAGTTACGTGTACAATTGCACATTCACCTCTGCCAGCAACTCTACGAGTGCACAGGCGAGGTTGCATCGTTGGTGTAACGCGCTTGCTTACGACCTGCATGCACCGAATGATAGTGAAACCAACGCATTCGCGCCCGTGCCCTGGCCTCCGTACTCGTAGTTTCTTACTCTTCTATTTTTAAAACTCAGCCATCGGACCATCAACTCGCTTCGAACATGCACCTACTTACTGCTGGACACAGACTCTCGGGCAACTATTTGTCTAAAGGGCACAACATGCACATAAAAAGAGACTTAACACACGTTTTCATTCTGACAAAAAAAAACAAATTTAATTGCTGCCGTGATATGTATGTCGATGGTGAATGTTAATTGACTCTGCCATGCGAAGGTTACGCCATTTTGTCGGAGTATGTTATCCGACAAAGTAAATAATTAATTTACTTGAGCACACAAGAGTTGATCGTCTCGCAAATGTGTGATTTCAATGATTTGACACCGACACGACACAACCTTACCGAGACCTTTTGCTTGATGTGTTGTTTATGCTCGTATGAACATAAAACGTTTCGATCTCTGTTCAAACATCGACACTTTGTCGAACAGCATGTCCCAATTTAAAATAATTTGCGACGGAAAAAAGACATATCCAAGACGCGCTGTGAACGGATGTTACACATCTGTTGCGTTGGCGACATAATAACAAGCAATTAGCAAAGGAAGGCTGGAGTGAATGTGAGACGCTGGGTGAAGTTCGCACAATGTGTCCCGCACATTGCTACATTTCCTGTCCGACTAGCCATAACCAAACCATACCAGCCAGCGAGCTGCACCAGCCCTCTGCACCCCCTACAATAAACAAATTATTGTTGACGTTTAAGCACAATTGAAGAACTCTCCGATGACGCACTGGTGATCACTCCTCCCCACAGAGGAATAAACGATCACTTGCGAGCTGTCAAGGAACAATCACAAGTCTTACCCTCAATTTATTGGCTCAACGATAAAGATTGAGCTCAACTACCGAGAGCAGTTAGACTTGCCAATTAAACAATAATAATGGTGGTTGTAGTCGATTTGGATGAGTGTTATGATATAGCTGATATGATGAACACATTATTACATTCACTTCACCTAGCATGAATGAAGATCATACGTTCGCTTGCAATACAGAAAATAGATTATATTCCTCAATTGTTAAAATTTTAATTATTTTTTTTTGGCTTATGAATGCTGGTTGGGACGGAAATTAGATCATGTTTGGCTCTTTGAAATATCGAAGATCAAAACGACATCACAGAATACTTAATAGCACGACGACATTACAGTAAGATATGTCGATGGGGTCTTAGTCATAAATCCATAACTTTTATCACTCACCAGAATTCTAGAGTCCCGACTGATATCTACCGAATGCTTCGTCTTATAATACTAACTATGTATATCCAATACTACAAATTCAATCTCCGACACGCAACAGCATCGCGAATAAACAATTATTACGGCTGTTATTTTTTTACTCCCTCATTAACGAGCTTATCTGTTCACGCCGGCTTCTTAATGTTTCCTCATTATATGACTTGGTAAATGAGAGTAGAGTTTACATCCTGGAGCTTATTGCTCAACTGACAGTTTTATTGATGTGATTATTTTGTTTGTCACAGGTAAGTTCGATGTTGCTGTAAAGGTGAATTTTCTTATTTCATCCGTCTTGGTTTGGATGGGGAGAGATGATATAATCAATCAATATTTTTACATTTCCTACTAAGAAACGGTTCTTGGTTTAACATTTTGTATGTAAATTAAAATCGGCAGCGCCATGCTGATTGCAAATTTTTACTGGTTTTAATAATAATCCGCAGTGGGCGTAGAAGCAGCGTTCTTAGCCATTGCGTCCCAAGCCGTGTTTCAGCCACCATCGTTGTTGTGAAACTTTACAACAAGGCCGCAACTGTTGCCACCGGCACGTACCGCGCCGCTGGTGTAACACAATCATAATAACACACACACACAACAACAATTTTCAAGTAGTTTTCTCTAAGCAACGCTTGTTTACGTCACAGCGATTAGGTCAAATAAACTAATCGGTAGCTGTGCCCGTAGCTATTTTCTACTGTCGAGGGCTTCAATTATTATCTTGTCAAATTTGCGATAGCATAATGTTTTTAAAGCAAACCATAACAAAACAAGGCACTAGATCAACCTGGGTCCAATGTAGAGGACCCTATTTCGGTGAAAAACCCATGTATGCAATGCAAGCAAATATTTTCGTAACATACCTACTCAAATATTAAGTTCGCTAAGTTTACTCACTCGTGCGAACGCAGATGTGACCCACAATCTATCTGGGTGCTAATTGTGTGTCAAGTCAAAATACATAAGAAGCCCGTATGTTGGAGGCCGTGTATTGGCCCCACTGATTAGTATTCAAAATGTAAAGCGATTGGTATGAAATGCATTCAAATCATCAGTTTAATATTCATCTCGGCCACGAGCAGTGCTGATGAAGATTAGAATGCTAGGTTATGTTGTTTAGTTGCTAATCCCCGTCACGCAGATTTGATTTACAGTGTATTGCAATTCGACTCATTACCTGGTTAGGTTTAAGGAGCCAAATAAGTAGGTACCTCCCTACATACTTCGTGTTAGTAATTTTGCTCTCATCTTAGCAAATCAACCTACTGGGAGTAAAATTTTCTTCATTGCGATTGAGTAATAATTAACATAAATATAATTATATATAAATTATATAAATAATTTAATAAATAAATATATATATAAATAACTTGTCAGATTATTTATTAGTGTCGAAGTAATAAGGGTGATCACGGAATCGCCTATTTTAATTGCCGATGAGCAATACGTTTGCAGCTTTGGGCGTCAGAAATATTATGTGGGTGTAATAAAATTATACAAAAAAGTCTCATGAGTTCTTTAAGCTTCTCAAAGCCTGTATTATCTCCATATGGTGGTTGGTGGTCCGGTTGGTGCATCATCCAGAATACTTTTGCTGCACAGTTTGCTCTCAGTAATAGTGCAGCGTTGCTATCTAAGAATAGTAGATCCATCAGTAACGAAATATTCACTTTACTTGCTTGCGGTAAACAGCATTTTTTTACTTGTTTAATACGATTCACACCAATGCGCAAATTTAAAACCATCGAACAAGGACTCCAATGAGAAATCCTGAGTTCTTCAAAAACAAATTTTCAAGCTGTTTGTTAAATGACGTTCAGTATTATATAGGTACTCGCAGCTACAATATTTATTGAAGAAAACCAAACGGATACATACATAAATTCTGCTATAAACTTACATATAATATGACTACTTATGATAATTTATCATATGGTACGACCATTTATAATAATATGCCTTTTCCCAGTTTCCTGTATTTTATAAATAAGGTTTAAAAAAAAATATCGGCAAAAATATATCATACCACAATGAAGACGTTTATCATCGTCATGTGATTGGAGGAAATAAGTAAATAACACTATAAATTAGCTAAAGATAATCAATATTTGTAATATTTAACTGAGGTATTTTTGATTAAAGTCACAATTACTGCATAAGTTTCAAGTGTTACATTATCGAATTAGCCATAATTGTGTGTTAAAACGAAATAATTATTCCGTTTAGTCCGACCGATTTCGGTCACGGTGACCGCTATAGGGGCTTTGAAATCGCTCGTGTGCTCGCATGTGGCTTGTAGCCAATCTTCCTTGTGAAGATCCTCGCGCATAGCGGGCATGTGAGCACACCATTAATACAATTATACTGAGTTAGCGCAGGTGGTTGGGCTTTTAACTCATCGCGCTTGGTGTCCAGCTCGGCGCGGGTGGATTTCAAAGTCACGGATTTTGGTTTTAACCAAAGCCTTCCACTCGGGTCTGAGGACGGCTTGCTTCTCCCACTGGGAAAGCTCTATGCCTCTATGATCTCAAGTTAAGTCATGTCAAGTCTCTTTATTACTAAAGATATTTACATTTACATTGGACCACTGTGGGAGAAGAAGGGCGTAGAAACTCCCACAGGACAAAATAAACAGGACTAATTTATATACAAGTAATACTCAGATATTCAAATGATAAGATTAATTTATGCAGTTATACATAAAGTTTAAAGCAGCAAAACCATCCGAGAGAGCCGTTTTCGAGTACTTTCCATAAGAAATGTGTATATAAAGCTGAATTGTACTGACAAATTTAACTGAGCATGAGTTAAATGTGTTTTGAATGTAGCATTAAAACATTTGGTATTTTTATGGATAGTATACCCCTGAGACACCGAGCCCATCAGCCCAGGCTCCAGAGAAACGCCCAACTACCAGTTTCAGGTAGTGAATAATTTAAGGCTAGGCTAGTCAACGTTGCATTGGACCGCAGAAATGAAATCGAAAGTAGAATAAAGCTGAACTGGCTGAAGCCCAACTTAGCCAAATAAGAAATCGCGCTCAAATTACGAAATCGTACAACATTTGGGCAACAAAAGAACGACTCATAATAATCGAGAGCCAAGGCTTTGTTTTGTACACATAACATCTCGATTCTCGAACCACTAAAACCTGAATTGTTCCTGCAAAACCCGTCTACATAAGTGGTACGATTTGTGTGATTATGTCAGCTGTTCCATAGACTGCGTCGGCGTAACCACAACATAAGTCGTGGTGGAACAAAGTATTGTTTCGCGATGTAGCCTAGCAACTACTACGTAACGCACGTGGGAGCCTGCGCGGTGCAGCGGCGGCGGCGGCGGCGGTGAAAGTGGAACGGGCCATCAGCCATCCGCAAGGCCGTCTCGCTCTCTGACCTTCAGCCCAGCTGGGCACGCTTCCGGGGTCCACCTTCCACCACGCCTCTGGCCTGAGTGTGAACCTTACTGATAGCAGCATCCGGCTCTAGGATCTCAAGCTGGCACATATACTTGTCCAATCCGCCTTTTCAATCGCATTGCGTAACCGCCGCGGCGCCAGCAGATAACGAATGGCCCTGCAATGAACCGTTTTAGGGCTCGCAGTAAATCATATAAGAATTTAGAAAACTGCGTATTGACCGGATTTGGACTCTGCAATTAGTTTGATTTTCACGTTGTATCGCATCCGCGTTTTCCCTTGAGTCTTTGATTTCGGTTTCGGTTGACGTCATACTGGAGTCAACAGACAGCGATGGTCGTGTGACGCGGTCCGGATTGAGCCATCGATCGTCCGGAGTCGCGTGCACCAAGACGATGCGACTGCTGCAGCGTACATCCACACACTGCTCTAATGTCTCCATAACACATTTTACCAATTGTACTAAATCGCAATCACACATGCACGCTATGAAGCTAGGACACTGTATTTTTGTTTCAACAGTCCTATCTAGAGCGCTTATAAATGTTTTGTCGTAGGTAGTGAAGCGTCTGTGGTCTAGCGATATTCGCACAGTATCTGAAACGATCGTGCGGGTAGCAACATCTGGCCGAGACGGGCCCTGGATGGGTGTCCGTTCATTATGGCATTTGTTTCGGACGGTTCCGTGTTCTGGATGACACATTAAGCTGTAGGTCCCGGCTACAGCTATCGCTACCGGCGGTGGTAGTCGTAAAGCTGTGTCAGAGGCCCTTGACAATAGGGCAGCTTGACAACTTCTGACAGTCGGGTTGGCAACAAGCCCGACACCCCTCCATCAACCCGCACTGAGCCATAGCGTGGTGGAGTACGGCTCAATCTTACTCGTATCTTGGTAAAGGCCCGTACCTCTCCGTGGGCTACATATATAGGTAGTGATTAACTGGTATATTCGTATTGTTGCCATTTTCCTTCAAATGAAGCCAATGAGCTAAAAGCTATCTGAATAACATAGGTTCAATCAAACATAATAAAAACCACACTCCTTCCTCTTTTAAATTCTATAGCGCGGTTTAATCCTCGTAGGTTTAATTCCGTAGACAAAATTTAAATTGATGATTGATTAGATCCGATCAAACCACTTCAACCACAGATTTTATCCTTAGATCTTAGCAAGAACAGGTTTCAACATTTATGACTGTGTGTGATTCTAAATGTCAATGCAGGTTTTAAAGAGCGAAAAGGAATGCATTGGTAATTAATCAGACTTAGGAATACGACATCAGTATAAGAAGAGTCTATCCTTAACTTTGATAAGTGTCTCAAGTAAATAATGTTTAGACCGTAAGAAAAGCTAGATAATCTTATGAGGCAACATGTTAAATAAAAGCTAATAACACTTACATTTGACATCTATAGATCAATAACGGAATAACGATAAAAATAAATGACGATGAAAATATGGTCACCACACGTGAGAAACGATAAAATTATGAAATCATACGTCAGAATGGTAAAGTTTTAGTTTTAAATCAAGCAAAAACCTGAAAAAACTGCGACGCAGTGGAAACGTCCGATGATCTTTCAAATTGTATACGAATGTAATGGCGATCCCACACGTGAGCCCAGCTTCACGGACTAACCAAACGAGTTGGTCATAAATAATTAATTAATAGGTATTCGGTTTGCAAACTCCGTATGTGGTTCCAAGGTCGCCGCGGTCTCTAGTGTCTTCAAGTGGCTTCTTTTAATAGTGTTGCGATGAGAGGATTAACATACATTCAGTTCTTGATGTGATGTTCAGTACGGGTAACGCAGACCGTCGTCCCGTGGAATGATGCAAACAATAAGCATTAAAATACTCTCATTCAGTTGGTTCACTATTCATAGTTAAATCTTTGTGCACTTTATATATTTTAAACAGTAATTCACTGATAGTATTGTCTCACATATAAATCAGCTGTTTTAAGCCTCTGTCCTTGTGTGTTCGGAGTCGGAGCCACATTTATATTATCTACCTCTATACGGCATATCTTCAACTGTGTATGTATGTAGTGCCCCGCTCTTCGTCATAGGGTTAAGGTTGCACATAATGTGTGAATAAATGTGCTTAAATTATCACGACCGCCATTGATTTCGTCTTCGATCTTGTGTAACAGCGAACTTGACCAACTATTGATCAATTCTCTTGATCAACTCTATTGATGTACATGTTGTGACCATATCATAAAATTGATCATTTCATGAAATGTTCAACAATGGCAACTTTAATTCAATGAAGAAATAGCTTAGGGCACACACTGCGTCAGCTTAGGTGATGACTGAAGGGGGCGAGCGCAGCGAAGCCTCCGAATAATCTTCGTTTTATATCGAAGGCTCGTGTATCAGTAAAATTAGCAACACAAATCGAAATCAAATCAAAACTTCTTTATTACTGTAGATAGTCACATAGGCCGTTTTTAGAATGCGATTATGACATTTCCTTAACGCGTACATAATAACCAATGTTTTTCATTGCAGATGTCTTTTTTTGGGTTTAGAGCTGTCGTATTATCTCAGCGGCCACACTTTAGTCAACGTTATTTTTAGGGTTCCGTACCCAAAGGATAAAACGGGATACTAAGACTCCGCTGTCCGTCCGTCCGTCTGTCACCAGGCTGTATCTCATGAACCTTGATAGTTAGACAGTTGAAATTTTCGCAGATTATACATTTCTGTTGCTGCTGTAACAACAAATACTAAAAAAACAGAATAAAATAATTTATTTATCTGTAAACCACAAACAAACTTATGAAGGCACCTGGTTACGTACTAGTGTGAAAGTAGCCGCACCTATAACTTTGTGAAAAACATTTTGCTATGTAAAATCCAAACTATTCACTCCACACCATCCGTACCATTGCACGGTTGTACGGAAACTTTCGTGCGAGATTTCGACTCGCACTTGACCGCTTTTTTGCCTCTTCTCTACATTGGATCTCTGGCCGCTTCTTCCGCTACGTCTTCTATTGTAGTTTTAGAGCGCAACTCGGCATTCCGGACTCCGTACAATAAGCGGCTCCACATTTCGCTGGCAAACATCAAGTCTGGGCTTTTGGATGTCAGTCAAAGCTCAAGTCTGAGCTTCGTAGGTAATGACGCGAAGAATGCACAAGTCCATAAGTTAACGCTTCAGAGTTCAATGAAGATTTCCTTTCATCAGCTCTTTCATCGACCAATAGCGCTTCCAAGCGTTATCAAGTCGTCTTTCGCCCTCTCGCCTTGTCTGGCCTGAACGGAGACTATTTGGCCCAAGTGGATGTATTCTTGGACATAGGCAACTCTTGACCCATCCACGTCCATTGCATGCTCAGTGCAGTGGTTAAACAAAACTACAATATTAAAACCATAACAATATTTGCATAACTTAACATAGCGTTACGCCTTTTCCCATTCGGGGTGGCAGAGGCACAATCCTCTTTGAGCCAGTTATTCAATACTCCATTTTGCGTGACAAGGGGCCAGCCCATCGCTACAGCTACGGAGTAATGAAGGTTTCCTCAAGAGACATCACATTTTAGGTAAAAATTATTATGTTATTTTTCATATAGTTCGCATTGACATTATGATGTTTTCAAACACTACGATGGAAGAAAAGGGATGTCTTCATTACATAAGTTTTTTCTGACTTTAAAGGGGTCTCATTTAGGAGCAATCATGCTTCAAAGATGTGCATTTCACAATGGTCTAAACACAAACACCAGGTAGTGCTGAATGACATTGCATTTAAACTGAGAAAATATTGGAAAGACATGTTTTCATGAAGTTGAACCTTTTTGACCATTTCATGGCATAGTCGTCCGGATCATTTCATCAAATGATTAAGCGCCATGGTCGGCTATTCCATGAAATGATCAATGCTATGATATGGCCACGACATACACATTATGTAGATGAGAGCTTAACAAACACCTCTATTACGATTCGAGATGTTGTAAGAATCTCAGTAGGCAAATCAGGTGTAGGTAGTGTAGTGTCTTCGATTTAAAATATACATGTTCGAGGTTTATTCATTATTAGAATTTTCTGTTACACTCCCATTCATACTTAAGATGATCCATTTGAGTGCCCAATCAATTTAAATAACCCTTGATAGGACCAAGTAATTGTTGGTTGTTATAATTACAAGGCGAAATAGTTAGTAAACCATAGAGACATTGTCTACAACCGCTTGCTGGCTGCAACATACAAACATAACTATATTTTATTGTTGGGTGATTTGGCTGGATACCTACTATTTTGAGACACCAATACAGCAATATGCCATGAATAGGAAACCAAGGCTGCTGATCGTTTTTATATGATATAAAATTGATTCAAGTGGTTCATCAACGGCGATGCGCGTTGGGTTCGTTTTGCCAGATTGCCACACATGATTTTTTTCAATTAACAATGTCATTTCTATTACCGTATGCATACCTAATTTAACATCCAAGAATGCAATTATTATGGTAACGAAATTAATATGCCCTATAGTTAAATCTACACCATTCGCTTTAATAATAAATAATAACAACTGGTATTTATAAAACCTTATAGCGAGGAGCAATAAAAATAATAGTGATAATTCGAGATGTGGCCTCGATTTGATGAAAGATACATGTGGTTAATTAAATTTTATGAACTTTTTGTTGACATGTCTGGCCTTGTTATCGAGTGATGACTTCACTCATTTCATTAATTGAGAGCGGACGTCATAACTTTGTAAACTTCTGTTGAAGCCTTTGTGACTTGAATTAAAGTTCTGTTTTGGCTTTAATTTATGTTTTTCTAGGAATTGTGACCGACAACCAATGGCAATGCTTCGAAACACGTTGCTCACGTATTCCTTCCTACAATAGGTGTGTCAATGAGCGTAAGAATTCATCATGGAATATTAAAATAATTCGCGCGTTACTTTCAGTTCATTGACTTTTGGTCCCCCTAAACTCGTTGGGTCTTACTCGAAAATATAAACTCCTCTTCAACACTTGTTTAAAGGCAAAAATGTATAAGATTTGGCGTTTGTTTTGAGGTTAAACTTTTATCTAATATTTTTTCTAGTAACACGGGTAACGTATAATTAATCAGCTTAACTAGTCCATCTATTTTATTGACATGATTAAATTATCTTCAAGACACCTTATATATTTTTTTATTATTATTATGGTTTTGACCTGTGATGTATATAGTATACAAATCAAAGACAAAATAAAACCCGACTGCCAAAACATGGCGTTCTAAAGAGCATGAAACCGATTACCACCATACATAATATTTGGAATGTGCTTATTGCCCTTTAATTTGATTGTCAACTCGGCCCTGATATATTTTTTTTATAATGACTTCCCGCTAGAGGGAAAAAGTCCGTCATCTCGCACCAAAGAACCTTTTTGATGACCATATCAAAAAGGTTCTTTGCCCCCACATACAAAGTAAAGTCGGTCAAAAAGAATTAAATCCAAATACTAATAATAGTATTTGGATTTAATTATTTTTTGACCGACCACAAACTCTTAGAGGCGCCTTAAGGCGATATCTCGTCAGTGCAAAGGTCCCCTTTACTCCAGGCGGAATGACCCGTAGTGTGAGAGGGACGCAATCGGGGGACAATTACAAAAAGTCCGTTTTAAATTAATACAAAATTGACTAAAATAGCTATGAAAATTTCTATAATAGGTAATTTAGGTATTGTCAAAACCCATCTAAATAAATATTTTTGAATTCTTAGCGTTGTTCCAATTTGTCAGAAAATCAAAAAAGTGTAAATTTAGACCTCATTTCAATAACTATTTCTATCGAGCGAAATTCCTCCAATCGCGTTTCTGTTATTACAACTTCTAGAAAAAGGGCCCAAAATTGTTATATTAATATATTTAACTTGGAACATCTTTTGAACAGAAGAGAAATAACTTCAAAAAGTATAGATTTTGTGGATATATCACCTTAATGAATTTAGTATGACGTCACATAGCCTTTAAGCCGTGGACGATCAAGACGCTGATAAGTAGCATTAGTCTATTTACCTTACTGTTTGGCCTACACATAAACAGAAATATCCAGTTATGCAAGCAAAGCAGCGAGCAAGAGCTAATATAATAGCTAATATATGCATCTGAAATGTACTGATTAAGCTAGAGGGCACAAATCCATGACTTTATGGCCTCTAGAGGGCGCCATCTTGGATTAAGGTGACACGGAAAAAATATTACAAAAGGAATACGAATGTAAACGAAAGCTTAAATGTTCTGGTGACACAAATGAACATATTCATATATACATACATATATACCGGTAACATTTAGCCCTCATGGTTTCGTCTTTGCTGTAGTAGGGTTTAATAAACTAGCTGCCATAGATATCTTCAGTAGCCATGTAATATGTGTCAACGTAAACATTCGGCGCTGAATCCAATTGATGTGTTTCATAAGCCCAAGTGGCCCCGATTGCTTCGTCCATCGGAACTGCCCCAGGCATTGAGATGGCTACAAAATAACAATCATAATGTTGTAAATTGTATCTAATAGAACTTTGTTTAATTTGCTTCGCTTTGTACGTTTTGCCCCGAGAGTTTCTGGTACATTTAATGATTGCCTATATAAATAAACCCACCCCCCAATATATAAGTAAACGCCCACTTTAAATACAAGATAGCTCTTTATATATTTTTTTTCCTTTTTATGCTTTGAACTCGCTTTTGCTTTCGAGCGTTACTTAGACAAGTGCGTAACATTTTGAATACCTTGTTCATGAATTCATTACTACGCTCTTGTCGGTGGAGTTTTACATGCTGCCCTCTCCTTGACGTCCTGATACGACACTACATTTATCTTCTCCTTCACTTGGTCCATGTATGTTCTCCGTGGTCTACCTCTCTTCTTTCTTCCCTCTGTTTGACCTTCCAGAAGTTGATGCGCCTTTGTATACAAGTATAAATTCAAAATGTAAACAACCTCAGACATATTATAACGATAATTATGATATCTGATGAATCACTGATTCGATTATGATAAAATATTGCTAAGCACCATCGCAGTGAAGTCTACTATCGATTAATAAAACCGCATTCAAATCCGTCCAACCGTTTCAGCGTCAAAGTGCCACAGTAAATGCTACGTTCTAAAAAGTATTCACTCTGTTTCACATGTTCCCATAAATCTGCAAACCTTAAGCTACCTATACTGCTAGTTGCTAGCTATTGCTAGAAGCGAAGATTCCTATACATAGTTGTATAAATTAATACCAATAAGCCTACTAATCTGCCTATAGGCAAGGTGTCTATCTACTACATCGTGAAACCGAACGGACTTTCATTGTGTTCAGCCAATCATGACATGAACCATCTCTCATTTCTGTGGTTGTTGACCCGTGTCCATGACAGCACAACTCATCAGGAGCAGTAATACCGACTAGGGCTGTGATGTGCCAATTGGGTGGGTTGAGTTGGGGAAATAAGCGAAAATGAACGAGTAGATATAGGTGTTGATAGAAGTCATCGCCAGCTATCAAGTGTCGCAAATGATTCTTTGCACACAATGCGTGGTGTGCTGGCCCATGCCAACATACGCAGTCTTATTATACCTTGGACGCCAAATACCTTGGACGCCATTTACACACATTGATCTAACCCCAAACTTGGATTCCCTGTATCTTGGGTACTAGACAACGATACATATACTTATATAGATAAATATTATACTTAGATAGATAAACAACCATGACTAGGGTACAAACATTCGTGCTCATCAAACAAATATTTGCCCCCACCGGGACTCGAACCCGGGACCCTTGGTTTCGTAGGCAGCGTCACTGCCGACGCGGCCATTCAGGTCGTATAAACATAGTATGCCACGTGCAAGTCAAGTTCTTAATTGTTTACCATCGACTTTGGCCGGAGTAGTTGTGTGGGGAGTTATCTCGTGTTGTATCGCATCGCACGCAATATGCGAAGGACATGCCATATGTAGAGCCGTATGGATCGCGCCCACATAGCTACAGCTCGGATAACTAACTCGCAGTTTGTGTCGACATACCGTGCTATCAGTTAATGTGTTTTTTAACAACTAGCGAAACATCCTTTTGTAATGCCTGAGGCCAAGTTTAGATTTTTTTTCTAAATTTATGCGTTATGTTGTAGCATGTCTATGCTAATCAGTGGTTTTCATATTGCCAAGGAGGTATTGACCAGAACTAAGAGCTTGGGCTAACATAACGTAGTGCAAAAGTGCCAGCACAGAAATATAATGAAAAATAATAGAGAAAATAGTTTTTAACTGAATGAGCACGTGTTATTTAGAGAACACTTCTGTGATATAACTTATGTATGTATGTATAGCATGATATGTACATTACATATCATATAAACGGATAGTGCTTCAGATAATATGTAAACGACCCGCAGTATTTGGACAGGTGGGTGTTAGCGATGCATTTCTCTGTTTGTCGATAAGTTTGAACCTTATCACATCGGAATATTAAATGGTAATGAATTGAAAAAAGCGCCATGAGCTTTCCCCTCCTGGAAAATATAGCGTAAGCTGAAGTGATTAGTCTAATCTGGGTTACAGCATGCACTATTACAACACGACCACTGTTCCAAAGACAGCAGCGTAATATGTTCTACACTAACAGAAATCCCTTGTTGTTTTCCGGGGCGGTAGCGGGCCGAGCGGTTTTACTTTCTTGTAGGAAGTGCTGTCACTTTCAACCAGACCGGTCCAGCTAGCGAGCTCGCGGTCTCGAGGCTGGCGCGGGATTGTGCTCCACTCATAGACGACCATCTATACACAAGCACGCACGACAGTCCGTACCGTACGTCGTCCAGCTTACCTTTCTGGACTTTGTACCGCGCGACATACGGGCTACGGTTGCGATGCGGGTAACTCGACCTTCTCGAAACTGTACCAGTGTAACTACTGTAGGAAGGAGGACCACTCTCTTTATATGAAATATTATCAGTTATATGAAAAGCACAACAATGGAGTTGGAGACTATGGAAGGCACTCGGAAGACAAGCTACCTACCTGCGGTCAATACATATCTCAATACATAGATCATAATAGCAGCTAATGCTAGTGGATTAACAGCCAGTAAACTGAGTAATATCAATCCTTCAGGTTTAAATATCCTTATTATTACCACTCATGTATGCTGCCTGTTCCCTGAATAAATAAATAAATATAATGAAATAAGGCCAAAAGCGTCAACAATCGCTTGTTCACAAATCAAATATCTGGCTTCCTATGGGTCGACGCTATCTACAAATTGGAATTTCTAAACTTTTACTTACGCAAGTAGTTTTTGATTTAAACTTTTACGCCGCATTTTCCCCCCTTTGGGGAGGAATTTCGCAAAATCCCTTTCTAGGGCTCCCATACATATAAGGACCTCCGTTCTATACAGAGCTCCGTGATTCTACCTCCAGCGGTTTAGGCTGTGAGTTATCTGAAGAAATATTACTAATTATTAAAAGATATGGATTCTTTGGTGATTAATTAACGTAATCGATGTATTTTTTCCCGGGAGTCAAGATGGACCTTGCAAAAAGCCATATTTTTGGAAGAGCACTGCGCGCTCTCCGCGCTCTGGGTCGAAAATGAAAATGTTTGGATGCCATTCGTAGAGAACTTCGTACTTAACAATAGATAGAAGCCTTAGTCTTTAAAACTATAGGAAGCGAGATATTTGTGAAAACCCGTTTTACGACGCTTTTAACGTTTTAATAACTTAAATAAACCTTAATCAGGCCTGAGCATGCAAATATTGTCATTGTATACCAAGCCAAAAGTTGAAAATTTTGTGGGAATATATGTATTTTCCCTTGCCTTATCAAAAGTTGAGATGCGGACAGGTGATTTATTGAGACTTTTGGGACACCATTAAGGATTCCAAAATAACGGTTTATGCAAGTTTTCCGCTTATTATCTCACATTCCGAGGTCTACTCTCGTGATAACCTATACTTTCCTGCATTACTATATCAGTCGGAGAAACTGACAGCTGTCATATCATAACATAGGTCACTATAGCTTAGACTAAGGTTGCGACAAGCACAACAAATGTATGAAAGCGATTCCCTATCGATGGCATAGTAAGTATTGCTAAATAAAACATTCTGTGCGGCCCGTGATGATGTAACACTGAATCTGCTCAACTGTTCTTTCTGTCTGTTCTATTAATATCGGTCAATCTTTTTGATAGACTTCCCTCAATTGTTTCAATTGATCTTTATTGGCATTAAATCTTCAGAGAATTAGGCAGCTGTTGATGATTCTCAAAACCTTAAAAAAGCCCCGGCTTGCACTATCGCCTGCATTATTCCTGCTATTGTGCCTATTATTGCGCCTACGCTTCTCCTTTATTGCATTTTCATTGCGCGGAGAATGGAAATCTCAATTTCACGGCTAATTCTTTTCACTGCTCGCATTCATCTGATAGGTACGATGTTAACGTTTTTCCTTATTTGTTCGCAGGTGAGGGCCGACTACCTGGTTAATGGTGGATTAGCGACTTCCGTAAGTTGGAGTAGAATCTGAGAAAAAATTATCATTATATGGTACACTCGATAATAGTACAGAGAACTTCGTAGGTACATCTATACTTAATTAACAACTATCTATCTATCTAGCTACTTCCATACTTATAAAAATGAATTGACTAATTACTATTCACATCTATTCTCCTCAGTCCGGAGGAGATTAACGAAAAACGCAGACATACAGCCAAAAAATCAAATAATGTTTTGTATGGGAAGTGGAGAAATCTCAGCTTCCTATCGCTAGATGGCGTAGGTTGCCATAAAAGATTCATACTCCTTTTTAAGGTTCCGTAGAGAAAAAAGGAACCCTTATAGTTTCGTTTCTGTCTGTCCGTCCATCCATATGTCACAGCAACTTCATGCAGAAACTATTAGGACTACACAGTTGAAACTTGGTATGTATGTATTCTGTGAACCGCTTTACGGTTTTTATACAAAAATTTAAAAATTAAAATAATTAAAGGTGGCTCAACATACATGGAACTGAAACCAAAAAATATTTTTTTCATCAAACCTATATGTGTGGGGTGTTTATAGATAAGTCTTTAAAAATGAAGTTGAGATTTCTGAAACCATTTTCCTCAAAGTAAATCGTAAAGAGACAGACCCTGCCAAAGTGGAAAAATGTGTTCCCCCCCCCCCCCCCCCCTTTAACATTTAAACTAAGAGATTGAAAAATCTACAAAAAATATATGATGTGTATCTCAATACCCACATTCAACGAAAATGGTTTGAAAAAAATCAAATAAGCAATTTTAATATAAAACATTTATTCAAAAACGCAAAGATAACTTTGTCATTCATACAAACACTTTGAAAAACATAGTTACAACACAAACATCCATTCACATAATTACTTGCTACAACGGAACCCTGCATGTGCGTTCCGAATCGCACTTGGCCACTTTTTTGATTGATTAATTAGGTAATACATTTAACCTCTTTGTTGCTAGCGGAGTTTATGTTCCACAGCTGTGCGGTGCTTATAGTTACTACGCAAAGGATAGATGTCGTTAGTAGCGGATCTCTTCCACTTACCGACATATAAATTACGACTTTTATTTAACGACCAACTTTTTATTACTGATTTTCTCGCCAACGCGACCCTTTAAGGTATGTACTATATTACTTACTTTACAATCATATTTTAGGTGGTCCAAAGTTCACGGGGTCAGCTAGTAAATAAAAAACCGGTCAAGTGCGAGTCTAAATCGCGCACGAAGGGTTCCGTACCACCGTTCAATGCATCCATAAGTTTGTTTGTGGTATTGAAAGAATTGTTGTATGAGAGCCCCCTTAAATATTTCTTTTATCCTGTTTTTTAGTATTTGTTGTTAAAGCGGCAACATAAATACATAATCTGTGAAAATTTCAACTCTCTAGCTAGCTAGGTTCTTGAGATACAGCCTGGTGATAGACGGACGGACTGACGGACGGACGGACGGACAGCGGAGTCTTAGTAATAGGGTCCCGTTTGGAACCCTTCGGGTACGGAACCTTAAAAAAATAAAACACCCACGACACAAAAAAATGAAACCGTTTACAATTTGGCTGACTTACTTACTTCCTTGGCTGATAACTTTCGAACAAGAGAACCGATTTTAATAAAACATGCTTGGAATATGAGCGTTTAATTTCAGGCAGGGTAACCCATAGTTATTCATTCATTTTATTTTAGAGCTCTTGTCGGTGGAGTACTAAAAATTAAAATCCGTCTACCTGTTTGAGTGCCATAGACATACACACACAGCCACAGACAGACGCTTTAACCTTATAACACCCCTTCTTTTACTTGGGGGTCAAAAATGTTAAGTCCTGACTGATTCACTGACTGCTGTCTCAGCGTAAAGCCTAAACCGCTGGTCCTAGATAAGTAAGAGACGTCAAATAAGCAAGCAATTGTTCGTATTTCCCCCCCGCTGAGGGGGGGATAGGGAGGGGGGACATTTGTATAGGTATAAAAAAACTACTTGACCTTGTTATTTGGCAGGTACTTACGTAGTTTATAGATGTGAGTCAGGAATCCAATCCCGCATAAAAACCGTGATTCTGCAAAACTGTGGGATTAAGTTCATCAACCCCGTGTATTTAAAAATAGATTTTCTTTGATATACGTAGTCTTCATAGACGCTTTGGTATGTAAGTGTGAGATAACATAGAAAAAAAAACATGTTTTATTTATTAGTGCGAAAAAATATTTCACAACAGCTTCATAAACTCATGTTGTCCTTAATTACTTTCCATACTAATTCTATATAAAAGTCACGACTTCTTTGGGAATTTTGCTAAATCACATATTAAATGAGCCTGTACTGAGGTCCAATAAAAAATCATATCGACTTTCTGAGCCAATTTTTCTTAAAATTAACAATAATTTTCAATCCAGCAAAAAAGGTGCGGAGCGGGGTTGGATTCCCTAGATGTGAGACGTCAATAATTTTTTTTATCGAAATTTGCTTCTAAAAGGGGAAGCCCTAAATAAATAATCGGTCAAGTGCGGGCCGGACTCGCACATGAAGGGTTCCGTATAATAGTAGAAGAAAACATATGAACTATAAAATAATAAAACAAAACAAAAAATATATATGTCGCTACTTGGTTTCGATACCAGTCTCTACTGATTGTGGATCTGACGTTAACGCCACCGAGGACAAAGATGTTTGAATCATTATGATTTGGTAAAGTAAAGTTTGTATGGACTGGCCATTTTACACGACGAAAGCTGCGGGCACCTGCGATAGTTGATCAGCGTAATTGTAACTATGCTTGTGGTATACGTACCGTACCTAGAAGATACTGGATAATATACGGATTACTTTCTCTTGTATGAAGAATAATTTATTCGCTTCCAAAACATAACAGAGTCACGTATTCTATCATAAATTGTTATTCACCGCACCGCATCACTCCTGGTGTGGGGAAAGATATTACGCGGTTAACGTGTTTATTACAGAGTTATCAGTTTATATGGGAGTAATAACACTGAAATCGTCATCGTCAATCTAGCTGTTTCGTTGAACGCGTCCAGCTCATATCATAACAACTACCGTGCAAAGCGATTACGCATCTAAAGATAGTACGCTGGTCATAGGAGGTATAATTCCAAGTTTATTTCTTTGTGCAGGACACGTCATAATACGAGTAAGTGGGGAAAGCGTCCAGCATGACGTAACTGGGTGGTTGACAATAAAAAAAATACACGGACAAAGGAATTACAGCAACAAGATCCCCACCTAACGTAAGGCCCTAGTTGTTCCACTAATGACCACACACGGCACAAAGCAAACACAATGCTCCACGTCCATCATAGTCATAACTAACTGTTTTTATGGATTTTGAATACTGAAGTACATAATGTACAACGAGAGGACATTAATACAGGAAAAACGTATCATCATTTAAAACTTGTTATGGCGCTGGAAACATTTGTTTCCCTTTTCGTTTCTGCAAATCAGCGTGTTGGGGCAGCGTTCTGTTGTTCCATCTATAAATAAGGAGGTGCTAAAAGTGGCCTGCCCGGGGGACGTGCTTCCTTGGCTCCGAGGAGGGTAAACAGAAACTGGCTCGGGTCGTACGGTCGTACACAGCCCTTTGTTGGTCTTTACGACCCCTCCACCGATCTCGTTGTAAACGACACAGTCGAACGTGCCCTTGCGCATATTTAAAACGAGATCTTCTCAAACCGGTCCGCTGCGAAGAGACAGGAACATGTTGTCAAATAAGAGACAAACACACTCGTCTAAAGTCCATCGATCTGCTGAAAGGCATGAAGGCCATGCGCACAATCATTCTGAAACGCGCGCGGCCATACGTGATGTCAATTGGTGTCAATGAACCCAAACGAAAAGCCATTTGCAGGTTTGAGTCATGGTGCTAATCATAAAGGACAATGACTACAATTGTGTAAATCCCAACACTTAGATACTTCTATCTCTGATTATAATTATTCGTCCTCAGGCATCGTTGAACAAATGTGTTGTAATTTATTTACGGGTCACATTATGTTAAAAATATTATTTTCTCCAATACTTAACACGGATGCACGATGCACTGGATGTTTATTATATATATACTATGTAACACCTGGACTCTATCTTTTGCAAAGTTATCCGCATATGGATTATCTAAGTACCTATATATATATATATATATATATGTATATATACATATATATATATATTGACTATGATAAAGCACATGCAGGCACACCTCAGTATCCATCTGCATGCAAACAAACTGCTGCGGTCTCGCGTCCGTTTGGGCTTACTCATCTGACTATACCGACTGAACAAGCACCATACCTACTATTACCAATTCCTTTGTATTCTGTTTTAATATTCGAGTTGCGCCTACATCTAGAGAATTTATCAGTGATGTTGTAGCATAATTTCAACTGATTATTTTCTCGAAAAAATATTTTTCATGAGGCCCATCTGTTTTGCTTTATTATTATAGTACAATTTTTGGTAACTAGTCAAAGCTTCTTTTTTTACTTAGTGTCATGTTTAAAATGTCGGCAATAGTCTCCATATTCGCTTCATTCGGTATTCGTTTCGCCTCCCGCGTCTGGGGTTACCATATCTTCAGGATTTGTTCTTTATATTAGGACTTCAAGATTTTAGCAGGATTTTGTCAGATTCCACTCAGAATTTTGCAAACTTTCCGTTACCAAAATGTACTTGATTAATCTTGGAAAGGTTGACGTAATTAGCAAAAAAATACACCGCAACTTAATTTATACTTTTCTCCGGTTTTTTTAGTGTTTGCGACAATATCTCATGCTTTTTTATTTTGACTGAAAAACACATTATAAAACTTATTTGAATTCTCATATGTTGTTCCATTCCGGGTAACATGGGCCGTCATGGCAGTGGGGGAGTGGTCCTATACGCAATTATCATCGCGTGTTTAAGTAATTTTTCGTTCCTCCGACCACATGATGAAGAAATAACACATAAAATAAGAAAGTGATTCAAATGAAGAAAAAAAAATTACAGATGTCTGTAGTAATAACGATCGATTAAAATTATTGCGTTATTTCTGAAATACGTAATGCGCTAAATGAGAGATCCTGCAAGAAAATAAATAAATTCTGGAACAAAACAATCTATTGTATTCCCAGGCATTAATGTTTTTTACACTCTTACTTTATACGCCTGATCTATCAATGAATTCATTCATAAATCAGACGTTCAAGCTTTGTTTGAATCAATATTAGTAGTACTCAAATGTTTACATAAGGAAGACAGATGATGATAGTGAAACTAGTTATTAAGATTATTTAAGGATCGTTTTGTAAGCACTGACAACCTATTCGTCGTTCACGTTCGGTGTCTAGTGCCTTGTGCTTGAAGTGCTTACAAAACGACGCGCACGTTGGAACGAAGAGGGACGATCTCGTCTCGAAACTTGTAATTTTCGCGCAATCATTCAATAAACGTGATGGAGCACAATCGTCCAGATCAACAGACCCTCGGTCAGTTTTGAGCCAGAGAAATGAGCCAATTTCGATGACACTCCTCAACGAAACGTCTCCCTCACTTGGCTCGTAATTGTCGTGTTATTTTTGTATTGCTTTTTGATTTGTCAGACAGTTATTTCACAACGTTTACCAACTACAGGATTTGATTGGATTATCTCGAGTCAAACAGACCTATCAAAACTTTCCTTTATTTTATTGTTGTATTGTATGTACTCATCATGTGACCGACCGCTGAAATAATTTTAAGTTCATTTAAATATAGAACGCATTTGATTAAAGCCAATTAAAGGTCAATTAAACAATGTTTCTGTTGTGTCGTCGTCCAATCTCGTGCAAGCAAGTCGATATACTTTATGTAGCTTGCTCTATTTTCCTTGTTCTCATTGTGAATGAGGCACAATGATCTCTAACAGGGCAAATAAACTCGTAGCTAATCAGCCGGCTTGGAATGGCGCAATGATCCAATATTCATTATTGCAATCTACTTCCTTGACAGTTGATACTACTCGTTGTATACCCACTACCTCCTGGTCCAAGAGATCGGCTTCATTCGTGAATGGAGACCACTGCCATTTATTTAGTAGGGACTAGGGGCTAAGTAAGATATATGCGATGTTTTAACATATTTCTGTGGTCGTCAGTTTGTCATTGACTTTGCTGATTAGCTGGTTAGGTTGGACGACTTCTTATGGCGACTTGCTAGTTAAATTATCTTGTTGTTGATCCTGGCAGTTAGCGACCATAAACAAGCTATAATGTTCATTGATAGAACTTGTTTTGAAAAAGACGAGTCATTGTTCGTAAATTTCCGTTCAGTAAATCTATGTTCAGTAAATCTGTTTCAAGTACATATTCCAAAAGTCATCTTTCATTTTAGAAATGTTCTTTCAATGGTGACCTAGATTTCCATTTGTGTCAAACGCTTTGAACTTTCTGGGGTTATCTGGCAATTCAAGAATTTTAAGCTTCAACGAACACAGACAGGGCCAATATTTATGTAGGAAGGATTTTTTGTACTCTAAAGATAACAGATAACGCACATGCGATTAAAGGTTCAAAAATAAACGTTCGAATAATTATTATCCAAGTCAAGTATTGGATAGTCGCATTCATTCTTATTTGCCTGGACAGCATTTGTTTTTTGTATGTAAATTCAACACTTTTTCAAGTTCAAACTAAATATTAAATCACGGTTCGCATAAAAAGTGCAAATTCGCAAGTTATTCTTTATGTCAACAATATTGGCGATGTTGGCTCAAGGTATCCGTGTTCGTTGACCTGCCGGCCCTGGCAGATAAAATATAACAACACTTGCTTTTATATCAGTGTGTAGAGTGTAGTGTAATCAATGCTAACCTTGCGTGGCATCAACCGACAGTAAAGAAAGACTCTCATTCGCAGCATCACAATCAAGCACACACTTCACGCCGGTTTTTATCACAGCTTGTTTTGTTTGCCGGTGAGTCGTTGGCCTCTCCGACGTTTTAGTATAAAGGAACACTCGCTAATGTTTACTTATTCAATACAAGAACGACTGTAATTTGTTAGCTTATGTTGTGCTCCACAAAAATTGCTGTCGAAATAAATTTGAGGCCTCATTGTCACCGTGTGTGTTTAGTTATTATTATAAGGGAAAAGCGTGTTTTCGTAAAATTGTGCATCTAATATGTTTCACAAATACGCCGCATGCGTGCTCACCTGGTTGACAACATCACCCATCAGCCAGCACACACGCCAGCACACTTGAAGCGGAGAAACCCGTGTTCAGTCAGAGCTTTCAAAGCGTAGGTACCCCGAAGTACTAACTCATCATTGTCAAGTCCCGGTTTGTTGCCCGGGAACGTTTTATTTTAATCTGTTGACATAGTATCTGCTTAAACATATGATATTAGAATTATCTTATTATTATAGCCGCGGTTTCGAACATTTGAACTGGCTATTTGAATTTGAAATCGACAGTGATTACAATTTTCCCTGGGGCCATGATTGTGCGGGCGCAACGTCCGATGGAAAGCAGCGTTTAACCAATGTTCCGCTCTGATAACTCTCTAATTACGACGGCCGTTTTCCTTCGACACTTGTCGGCCAGGCGGCAGGCTGCCACCGAGTTAACCTCTGCGCTTTTCTCTGCAAAATTTCACCCGCGACTGCACAGGCACCGCCACCATTTGTTTGATACACTTTCGCCTTTGACGTGCCCGTACCTCCCACAGCCGACGCAACACCTTCGTAACAAACAACACTCTGCCGCCCCGTCGCGGCCGTTTCTAACAACACCGTATTGTTTCATCAGACAGCAATATATTGTAACCTATAAATTGCATCGTTTCGCTTTCAGACGTTTTTGGAGTAGATCAACGGTAATTTTCCTGTGTCATTTACTATGCACGTTTGCCAAACGCCTGCTTTTGCTTTGTGTAAAATAGGTACTTTACTAAGGTACAATTAATCGAACCATTACATGATCGGTTTGTATTTACCCGGTTATTAGACAGCGTGATCGTGTTTAATATGTGTGCACTGGATGGAGTGAGTGGTACGAGTAAATCCCTTACAACATTTACAACTCACGACTAGGTCTGCAGAGTCACGTAAATGATGTTTACCTTTCCTACTTATGAAGAACAATTTCCAGTGAAGGGCACAAGGTATAGCAAACAACCTTTACTAACAATGATTCTGCCATTACCTTCGAAACAATAGACTAATATCATACCATACCCTCGTAGCACTAGAAGCGTTATGATGTTCATTATATCGTCTTTGCCTGGTTCTTGCAATCAATACACAGCCTAAACCATTGTTAGTACAAGATTCAGATTTAAAGCATAAACCTTACATGTTAATGTTATTCAAACTTGCCACTTTAATGTTGATTTTGTCATGTCATTGGCAGCCAACCTCCTGGCATCAAGCAGTTTTGTGCACGCGACAGACTGAGCAACTTATATTCACAGCAAAGCCAATTGCGCCTAGGCAGATGAGGGTCTGCCTCAAAAGGGTGTAAGTACTTATAATAATTTGTCCGTTGAATTCCAAAACACAAGTGTTTGCGTGTTTACGATCTCCGGACGAGGCGGAGGCGAATAGAATATACAATGACGTGTCATTCACATCGATTGGGGCCGCATACAAGATGGGACTTACATACATAAATATATCTCTGTGGGACGTACTACTTACCATACATTATCTATGTATAGAGCTCATGTTCCGCGTGTCGCCGATTCGCTCCGACTTCGACCTTCGAGCCTTATGTACTAACAAAATACACCAATACAACAAACACAACCATAATCTGAAGACTTGCGAAACTGCGCGTAGGCAGCCATTGTATTCAACTACGAAATTGCAATCGCGAAATATCGTAACATTTTGATTTATCTCAGCGTCGACCCTTGTAATTAGCTGAGGTAGGTGGTAATTGCCACTGCATACATAACACCCGATGCAAAAACTTACTAGCCCTAACAGAAACATCATATGATAGTATAACAAGGCCTGCACGTACTTACAGCAACGCCGCACATTATGAGGATACTATTACCTAACATAACACGGCGTCGACACGAGGTGATCGTTGCCCCTCGCATGGTGTGCCTAGAGACGAGAAGTGCCGGCCGTCGGATGGCACGGCGACAATGCTTCCTGCTCCGATACAAGTAACAAGAGACTGCCTTATCCAACGCGGTTGTCTCATATGCCTTCCCGTTCGCGTTCGGTGAGATCGCTCGTCGCTTGTACGACGGCCGACGCTGACGAGCGATGGCTGCTGAACAATAGTGCACAATCACCGCGATTGTTCCGTGCGTGTGCGTCGATTGTCGCTGGACGCGGTGTCAACCGCCTCGCCTCGCCTCGCGACCAGCATTGTTATGGAGATGTCTAGCATCGCCAAGTTCGACGCTCCGTGAAAACCAATGACGCAGGCCACCATGCGCCGACGCATTTGCATAACGCATCTTGGGAAAAGGTCCTCGTAACGTTCCTAAATAATTCATGATACGAGTAGCGCGCGCAGGCCCGTGATCCCTGCGCGTTTTAAACGTCAATCTAGTACCTACCTACCTACCTAGCAACCATTAAAATTCGATTCGCTCCGGGCTCACAATATACAAGTTTACGTCCGAGTTAATTGGAAAGTATTAAGTATTTTAATATGGAATGGTGAAATCATCGGAGCCAAGGCTACATAGAGCGCAGTAAATATGGTCGGTTGGCAAAGCGCGAGCAGGTAGAGCGACCACGACCAGCCTCCCGGGTCGGGGTGTATTTTTTGTTGCCTCGGCAGGTACCCGTCCCTCAGACCAGATTGTTTACGTTTTTTTACAACACAAAAACGCACGAACTTTGAGAAACTGCGATAAGTGCAGTAGTGGAAACCTTTTGAAATAAGGCTCACCTTGCTCTCCCATCCCTGCTCTACACAATAACACCCGAGTTTGGGTCGATTTTAGAGACTTTTTGTTAAGAACTTTCTAAACCAGCTCCAACAACCCCTATGTTAAATTATGATAACGGATCAGGTCTTTGTTTACATTTTATAACGTAGTTTTTATAAAGGTCCATCCCGTTCTTTATGTGCGTGCTATTTTTAGAAGTTACGACCGATCTCGGCATTTTGTCGCGGCGCACAAAAGGGTCAGGCGGGCGGTCCTCGCCGCGTTTACCTCGCGTCACCTCGATCGCCATTCATTGCTAACTCAAGTCCTCTCTGCTATTCCAGAACCAATCCCGGCCAGTGCAGAACATGACGGGCGGCAACGGTGCCAGCCCGCCACACAGCGGCGCCTGGGAGCAACACCCGGCGCTGGCGCGCGCGGCCTCGGTGCCAGCTCAGCGCGCGCTCGCCGGCCTGCTCGACCGCCTCAGCCACCGCCGCCTCGAGCGCACCACCAGCGAGCCCGCGCCGCCGCCGCCACCACCTCCACCGCCCACCTCGCGCTACAAGACCGAGCTGTGCCGCCCCTTCGAGGAGGCCGGCGTGTGCAAGTACGGCGACAAGTGCCAGTTCGCGCACGGCATGCGCGAGCTGCGCAACCTGCAGCGCCACCCCAAGTACAAGACGGAGCTGTGCCGCACCTTCCACTCGGTGGGCTTCTGTCCGTACGGACCGCGCTGCCACTTCGTGCACAACGCGGAGGAGGCGCGCCGCCGCGAGGCCGCGTCGCCCGGCGGCTCCGTCGCCTCGCTCAGCTCCGGCACGGGTTCCGGCTCGGGCTCCGGCTCGGGCTCCGGCTCCGGCTCGGGCTCCATGTCGTCGTACATGAGCGACGGGTCGCGCTCGCCGCACTCGCCGCTGCTGCCGCCGCCGTCGCCGCCCGCACAGTCACCGCCGCACGCCTCCGCGCCCGCCTTCGCGTTCCGCCGCGCCGGCGCCGCCACGCCGCCGCCCTCCGACTCGGACGAGGAGCGGCTGCCGGTGTTCAACCGCCTCGCCGCGTTCGGCGACCTCATCATCGCCTAGTGCCGCCAGCCCGCGCCCCGCACCTGCGACTAGTCTAAGCTAACTTATGTACCGTGTAAGAGTTGTCCGCGTCGCGCTCGTGCCTTTGACGTCTTCCAGGCCGCCCGTGGGCCACGTCCCGCCGCCGCCGCCGTCACCCGCTCAACGAATGATCTCCAGTTTGTCGATGCTCTTTACTACTTCACCCTGTAATATATAACTTAAACTGAAGTGTTAACTGGCGTCTCGAAAGTTCGCGGTGTGAATATGCATATAGTGGTTATGAACGCTATATTTTGTTGTCGGTCAGCACGCACCTGTAAATTACACTTACATTAGATATTTATTTTGCGGTAGCTCGCGGAAGTCTTCCCGTCGCGATCCTCCGCCGAGCGGTGGTCTCTGTAAAGTTAGCTCATAGAAACATTTTATTTATTATGTACTACCGTACTGCCCATCCGCGCTCGCTTACGTACCGCGGGGAGGCGCTCGTGATCTATTTTTAAGGATTTAAGATAATAATTTATTATTTATTTCGAGTCTCTTTATTAATGTTACGTAGCAGTTTGCGATGCCGCAACGCACGGGGACGGGACGCGGCTCACACCGCCGGCGGCCTGGGGCTCCGCGGCTCCCGTGTTGCTTGCGCTCACGAGGCCTCCGCACCAGCCCGCCTCGCCTGCCGCCTGCCGCACGGGCACGCCGCGGGGCCGCGTCTCGGGAGCTCGTCGGCCTTGGCACTCCGTCAGTCACTCTCTCGCTCGCCCCTGCACCCCCGCAGTGACACCCCACCCCCACACTCGCCGGCCGCGTCACCAGGGCCAGCGCGAGAGTCGACTCGCTCTGCGCGCTAACGACTCGTCTCGCGCAGGACTTGTTTTCCTTTTGCGTCGCGCCCGAGGGAGGGCCGTCCTCGCCGAACCGAAACCGGTCTGTGGTTTCGTGGTTGTTTTTCTCGGCGTCCGCGCCGCGCACAGGGCCCTCACGCTCGGGCCGAGCGCGCAAAAACTGACAGACAGCCGCCGAACTCCCGGGCCCGAGCGAACCGAAACCTATAATAAAGTTTATAACGATTTATAATATTATATAAAGCATGTTTATATGATTGTTTGTTGGGGCGTCCCCCCGTGAGCGCGGCTGCGCGGACGCACGTCGCGGCTCTCCCGACTCGCGCTTCCACCCGCGACCGCCGCCCGCCCAGCCGCGCCCACACACACACACACACACATCTACTCGGATAGTCATAGTACACGCAGAGTGCCTTCTACTTTATGGAAAAAATCTAATAAAATATTTAATTCTTAGTTGATCGAGATAGATTGAATGTTTATTTATTATCTCTTTTTGAATGTAAAGTTCAAATTGGCACAGTTATTACTTTTGTACTTCGACAGAGAGTTAAGTGGTAGTTTCGATTTAGAATAGTTTTTCTTTTCATTGAATTTAAAGTGTGATATTTTTATATTAATAACAAAGTTTCAATTTTAATTAAGGGACCAATGTATGTTTAGGAGAAATTCTGTTGGATCCAGAAATGATTTCGAATCTTATCAATATAACAAAGAGACTGTATGTTCGCGTCAATACATCGATATTTTCTTATGATAGATCTTCTGAATCTTCTGTATGATCGAGAGAGATCACTGATCACTGATCAATTAAAGTTTATTCAGCCATTCTTGTTATTTGTGTTTATTCGTAGCTGCTAGCTAGAACCTACAGGGTGAACTTTTGTTTATTTGTATTTTCAGTTTTTCTCCGTTTCATAGTAAGTAGTTGCATGGTGACCACTGAAAGAAAGATAATAATTTTTGTACCTTAATCTTAAGTATCTTCCTAGTTTATAAGCATTTCAGTGTACGAGAATATTATTTATTATCAGTTCATAACGAAGTGTAAAACCATCTGATTTATTTAATTTCTTTTGTATTTAAAAAAACATTTGAGTACTAAAGATTACATACCTACGTTTATGTAACCTAAAGTAGTAATATATCATGAGTCATTTAATATAGTAGACATTAGGTTAAAAGTTCTAGTACCTATATCAGTTATAATTAAGTATTTAATTTTTTATTTAATTTCAATTTATGACTTAATCGTAAACTTCCAAAAAAAAATATTGACTACGTATATTCTTACGGACAAGACAAATTTAAGGCTAAAGCTTGTTTATGACATTTTCTTATAAGTTTTCCTTATTTCCATCTGCATTTTTATTGAATTATAGTCAAAATGTGTTTAATTTCCTTCGTTTTTTTTTCCGTCAATTTCCTCACCTAAAGTTTTATTCTCCGATAACCCGAATTTTACTCTAGTTAGATTATGTAGTCAGAATATCTAAAAGAAATCATCATGTTTGATGTCAAGTATCTAACGCTACTTACTCGAATTTTTATTAAAGATCTATCTTTACAAAGACTATTTTGTTGATGAGCTGAGTGCTAACTTCAGAGTATTCTTTCGTCTATTTCACTTAAGCCCCATAATGAATAGATGAAGAATTATGCAAATAATAATAATACCTTGGACAGTATTTACACACATTGATCTAGCCCCAAACTAGGAATCCCTGTATCTTGGGTACTAGACAACGATACACATACTTATATAGATAAATATTATACTTAGATAGATAAACAACCATGACTAGGGTACAAACCGTTCTCGTCAAACAATTGTTGCCCCCACCGGGACTCGGACCCTTGGCTTCGTAGGCAGGGTCAATGCCGACTCGGCTATTCGGTCGTCAAATAGGTAAAGTGTAGGAGAAGTGTTCTTATCAATGTATGTAGGGGGTAGTCGGGTGAATCGTGAGTACATATGAGAATAAGCCTGATGAAATCGTCTATAATCCGGAGTACGTGGGGCGGGGTAAGTATTTTTTCATATTTATTGATATTTATTCGTAACTGTATTTTGTTTAAAATGGTCCGTTTCCCTAAAATTATCTCGTGCAACAGGCAATAATAGGTACCGAACCAAAATCCCCAAACCTAAGTAAACCATAGAAGTCAACCGTATCAAGAAGACAACACTCCTATCAACAGAAAGTAAATAGGAGGCCGTGGTTTCATTCGATAAGAATAATTGCTGCTGGATAACTTGATAAACCGTAGGTTATCTAATATTTGAATGGGCCGATTAGATAACTCCCTACCTAACTGCTAGATAGTTCTAAAAGCTCTGAGTTACTTAGCTGATAATAGTTTTCGGTTTCTTCTATTACTGTTACGTACATACATACATACAGGGACCGCGGAAGAAGGGGCCAAATGCCCCTCCTAAAATCCTACCCGGTAATGAAGGTTTCCCTGATAGCAGAGAGCTTTGTTTTTTCTTAAATGAAAAAGCGCGGGACTTCGCTTCAAAAACGGCTGAGTGGCGCAATGTCTTTAGTATCGTCCAGTGAATATTTGCAATATTAAGTAGTACAATACTGCAGCCGCGGAGGAAAGAAGAGCTTGCCGGCTGAGGGGGAGGCTGGACAGTGATACGAAGCCGGTAAGCCTTTTTCACGGCCAGAGCATAGCATTTTCAAAAACACACCACTCAAAAAACTAATTCAAGTTAAAAAAAACTACTAATCGTCAATTCCGTGCGCCTGTTGATGTCTTCTGCTTAAACATAAAATAAAAATAAAATACTTCCCGGCCTAGGCCTGTCATATTGTATGGAATTCCTTTACAGTTCTCTCGAGTTGTGCGTCCCGAAACGTGATACTTCCAAGCCTGTTATAACGCACGTAATGGCGACATTTCATTGCATATTTGAGAAAAGGTATTTTTTATATTATAAATAATTAATAACAACAATTTATATATTTATTAATAAATAAAAAAAAAAATTTGATTGGCATAGTATCTCTAGTTTCGGTGAATTGACCAGACGAAACCGGGGCCGGAGATTGAAGGAAGGGGGTAGGTACCAAAGAAGTTTGCTCCTCCCCCCGTTTCCCTGCTGTCCCGTTGTCCCCATTGGCTCTGTACCCATTCAATGTAGACAACGAATCTGTAATAAAATAATTAACTTTTAGTCCCGTTGTCCCCATTGGCTCTGTACCCATTCAATGTAGACAACGAAACTGTAATAAAATAATTAACTTTTAGTCCCGTTGTCCCCATTGGCTCTGTACCCATTCAATGTAGACAACGAAACTGTAATAAAATAATTAACTTTTAGTCCCGTTGTCCCCATTGGCTCTGTCCACACTTAACGGGCACAACAGTCTTTAATGGATACCTATCTACTGTACTTTAGGCGACAGAATTTGTCTCCTTAAAGATAAAGGCTTGCTGACGGCTGGCTGGGGCTAGTCGTCACTATATTATGTATATGTAGGTATGTAAGTGCCATCATCAGCAACTGGAAGTACCCAATTAAGCTTCTTGCACAGAGGCGTCGTCTGTAAACACCTAAGTAAATGCGTGTGTTAGTATTATGGAGTCGTGAGTTTTATTTTATTTCTAGTAATATGACGAGTAGCCCTATTGTTGCGCAACCTGTGTGTGTGCCCGATTAGTTTTACTTGGCTTTACTTTATCGTACAGGCGAAAACTAAAATCACATGTTTTTCATCAGGTTTTCCTCGGTATTTGCCCATATTTGACCTACTGGCCAACTTTTATTATAAACATTTGTTTTATCAAATGTTTTATTTCAAGTTGGTGTGGGTACGTGTCGGCGATAAGATTGCAATGAATTTGCAAATTAATACTATTTGGCTTGTATGATATTGATGTTCCGTAACAGTGAGAAAGAAATAATAACAATAGGTTAACAATTAAATAGGTACAGCTAAAGAGCATTTTTTTTATCGACCTGCTTACTAAGGGCATTATTACACTATTATATATTTTATCATATCTATGATCCTATCATAGTTCTTTCTCTATGACCTTTATGAGGTTTGTGTGTGAAAGATAATATAAATGATGTATGGGATCATAGATATAAGATAAAGAGAACAATTTAAATGACCACCAAAATAATTTTTAAGAAATGGGTAACTGATCACCAAAAGTTGCAGAAAATATCAGGGCAAAATACTGCTGTAGCTTAGGTGATGGGGAACGGGGGTGAGCCCCCTTTATCCTTCGTGTTAGGTTGAACATGTAAGTACAACAAAAAATACTTAAAACATAAACATAAAAAGAAGTTTGGTGATCATTTATCCAAACACAATTTGGTGATCGTTTACTAATTCTGGCGGTCGTTTCGACTTTATTGGTAGTAAAATAGTTGCGTTTTTGGTGATCGTTTAAACATAAGCCTATATAAGATATATATATAATAATAATAATAATACCTTGGACACTATTTACACACATTGATCTAGCCCCAAACTAGGATTCCCTGTATCTTGGGTACTAGACAACGATACACATACTTATATAGATAAATATTATGCTTAGATAGATAAACAACCATGACTAGGGTACAAACATCCGTTCTCATCAAACAAATATTTGCCCCCACCGGGACTCGAACCCGGAACCCTTGGCTTCGTAGGCAGGGTCACTGCCTATATGAAAGTGTAATAGGCCCCATGTGAATTGATGATATATTATACAATAATCGCATTGAGTGAATTGACCGACTGAGACTACAACACCACCATATCATACCAAAAACAGACCTACTAAATATCTTTATAAAAAAAACTTTCAAGGTAAAATTAAAATAAATCACTGGCCTTTTCCAATAAAACGTATCTAATCAATAAATCTATGTAACAGATTCATCTGTCATTTTACTTACAAAAATTATTTATTTATCGGTTTAATAAGGCCTATCTGATCAATAGGAATTTATTGCAACAGGGTCAATGAGCCAATTAAGTACTAACTTCTCATGTAAAATATGTAAATAAATAACTAGTTGCGTAAATAAATCATTTGCATACCTATTTAGGGTTATATCGTGTGAAGCTGAAATAAAATATTTAAGACCAAATGTAAACCATGATGCGCAAATACTTAAAGTTTTTTATTTCACGACATAAATCGGCAACCCACTTCGGTGCATTTATTCAGATATCAGGGTTTAGCTAATACAATTATAATATATATATTTATCTACTACCTACTTGTATCCCTGTTCTTGGCTTGTGTTTAACTTTTGAGCAAATCGAGTAAAAATTGACATCCAAAAAAATAAATGTTCACCCCAAATTAACTAAATATTTACCAACATTTTAAACCCTATTTCAAACTAAAACTACATGGACTCGCCTCGTTCGGCTCCGCTTCGCTTCGGCTCCAGGATTAAAAAAAATATATGTGACATAACTAGTGTAAACCTAACTTTAGTATTCGGACAGACCCATGTTTCTGTGAATCTACATAGAGGCGCTAAATTTGGTGAACATTTAACATATTTGGGAGTAAAATATATTTGTTGCCCTTGTTTTTCTTCCTCATCTCGAACCAACATTGTCCTCGCCAGTACCTGAGCCGTTGATTGGCTTACTGCTGCGCCTGAAACAAAGGCTCATAAAGATATGTGACGTATCGTTGCCCCACTTTACTTCACCAAGGTATTTTCAACTCTAGACTTATACAAACCAAATACAAGGGCTGATGTTTAACTGCATACCAAATCCTGTATAACTAAATAAATATTCATTAAAATTTTACTCCCCATTTTATACTAAACTTGAAGGGATCGCCTCGCTCTGCTCCGCTTCGCTTCGGCTCCAGGTTGCATTATAAAGTAGTGACCTTGTGTAACTGCATGGGGGCACTCAATTTGGTAAACATATAACATATGTGGGAGATAAAATTCGCCATAACCCGAAATATCAAAGCAACACACAACAAGTGCCAAATTTCAAGCCCCTTTTCTCTTTTCGGTCAATCATAAGAACAAGGCTTTAAGTTCCGCATACCCAACAATCGACTTCTCAACGTTTTAGATTCGGAGTTCCCCAAAATCAGGCTTACAGGCCTGTTCGGGCTTTAATGCCCAATCAAGGTACATGACGCCAAGTAGGTTATAGACCCTTCATGACAAATAGTCAACCCAGATTCGATTATCAGCCAAAAAAATAACCTCAGTTTTTTTTAATTATTATTTGTTATAACAACTGTAACAAAACATGAATTCTGTGTTCTTAGATAATTAGCCTTTCTAAATAAATCATGAGTTTATGTTTGGAATCCCCAATCAGCAAATGCAAATGCTTACCTGCATACTCACAACGACCACATGATCAAACACATGCATACATATATGATAATGATGTTTCTATATGAACAGACAAAAACGAACATCGAATTCAAATTTTTCAAATTGAAATATCTTTATTACCGTAGATGAGTAGACCGTAGAAGCAAAAATTACGTTTTCATCTACTTACTTGTTCCAATGTTGATTGGACCACTGTCGATGAAGAAGGGCTCAGAAACTTCCACAGATTGGTATTTGGATCTCTTTTAAAAATTGTATAAATTGAAATGATTTTTACAATATGAATTATTATAAACAATAAGCAGAAATAAATAATAACAAAATTATTAACAGCAACTTCTGTGTTGAGTGAGGTTAACTCCGTATGTATGGAGTGCAGTCTCTCTCAGCAGTAATCTTGAACATTGTAATATCCCTTTTTTGAGAAAGTCGCTTTTACGTGGTTTTTAAATTGCTCAAATGGCAATTTCAAAATCTCCAGAGGTATCTTGTTGTAGTAATGAATGCATTGACCCATGAACGAATTGCTAACTTTCGCGAGTCTAAACCGGGGCGCAACTAGTCTGTGATTATTTCTTAGGCAACATTACAACTATCTATTGACGACCCGAATGGCCGAGTCGGCAGTGACCCTGCCTACGAAAAGAAGGGTCCCGGGTTCGAGTCCCGGTGGGGGCAAATATTTGTTTGATGAAAACGGATGCTTGTACCCTAGTCATGGTTGTTTATCTATCTAAGTATAATATTTATCTGTATAAGTATGTGTATCGTTGTCTAGTACCCAAGATACAGGGAATCCTAGTTTGGGGCTAGATCAATATGTGTAAATAGTGTCCAAGGTATTATTATTATTATTATTATTATTATCTCTAAATTTGGAAAATGTTGTAAGTTTCTTGCGTAAATTCATTATATTTTCGTAAATAAACTGACTAGCTACAGTTAGTAAGTCAATTTCTTTAAAAAAGCTCTCTTAAGGAGTCTGTGCATTTTAAATTATAAATTGCTCGAATAGCTTTTTTCTGTAAAATAAAAATAGTTTGAATATCCGCTGCTTTCCGCCAAAACAAGATACCATAGGAAAGCCACTATATATAGGACATAACACTATGAAAGTAACTAAAATAGACTAGCCTAGATGTAGCCACATCCGTAATTTGTCTGATGTTTCTAACAGAGTAAGCCGCAGAACTTGATGATGATTATGAGGTGGGACCCCCGCTGAACCACAGGCGGGTGATCGGTCCTCTATCGTGACTATTTCACCAAATTCCCAGTGTTTGGGCAATTGTTACTGTTGGATCAACAGATGTCCCTCCCCAAATCTTAATTCTTGTTCGTTTAATGAATTCTAGGATGTTGCTTAAGTTTGACAAATCATCTGCTTTAATGTTATCCATCCCTAGTGTTGGCCATCTTATGTTTGAATTCATTACGCATTCTCCCAAGAAGTGCCGGCTACCTTCTTCCAAGCCACAGTGAGAGCATGATGGGTCATGTACGAGCCTTAATAATGATAGGTGTATATTTAGTTTGCAGTGACCTGTCACCACACCTACCAGTATTGCTAAGTTTTCTCTACTAAGATTAAGTAAATACTTAGCCTTTTTGGGGTCTTTCCTTAAGATAAACATATTAGACTGCCTACAGTCTTTGGTGTTCTTTCATTCTTGGTTTGTATCTCGCTTAGCTATCATGTTGAGGATGTTCTTTGTGACAGTCGCTGATATAGGTAATCTTGGTTTTGGTTCAATAAAACGCTCATCAGCGCCGTTTCTTGCCAGCTTATCAGCTTTTTCGTTACCCGTAATTTCTTCATGGCCGGGGACCCATGCGATAATTATTTCTGATGTTCTTCCGAAAGAGTTATGACTGGCCTTACACTCTTTGACTATTGCAGATTTATTCATTGGTTGCCTAAGCGCCTTTAAAGCTGCCTGACTGTCAGAATAAATGACTACTATCTTGTTTTTGATTTCTGCTGTTTCCCTTAGTGCTTCAGCGCATTCCATTATCGCGTATATTTCCGCTTGGAACAAGCTGGCGTATAGCCCCAAGGCAAATTATTTGGCTTGTTTATTGCTGTCCATGATGCAAAAACCAGCTCCTACTAGTTTTGTGCTTTCTCTTCTTGAACCATCCGTGAAGCAAGTTACAACCGGTTAGTCGGTTTCTATTTCCCAATTTTTTGTTGTTCCTATATGGATTCGGTATTTCTTATCGATTCGTATTTCCTTCTTTATAGCATTGCCAACAGCATTGCCAACTTTCCACCTGACGTTTCTACAATGGAGGCATGACCTGTGTCTATAGAGTTGCCTTTCCATTCTTTGTTCATTTTCAGTTCTGAACCATTGTTCAGTTGCTGTCCTTTTTACTTCTACATGCAATGGGTTTAGATTGAGCATTGTTAGTAAGGATGCCGTAGTTGTAGACCTCATGGCCCCGGTGATCATAAGACATGCCAATCTTTGTACCTTGCCAAGCTCTTTTTTCGTCGTTGCTAGTTCTGTTCTTTTCCACCAAGCCGCAGAACTTAATCTACCAGCAAATTTATCTATGTGGGGTCCCCACTGCAATTTGCTATCAAGAAAATTCCAAGAAACATCGTACCATTTACTAATTCTAACGTTTTTCTGTCTAACACTAAACTGTTCTGAACATGCCTGACATTTGGAACTGAGAATTTGATACACTTGTTTTTAGCAGAGTTTAACAATAAATTATTAACTGTGAAATAAGAAAGGATAATATGGAACCTTGTGGAACACCAATTTTACACCCGATCCTCGTAATCATATTCTTTATTGCACAGATAATATAAAATTACAGACACTTAAAATAAATTTTAAAGGAAAAGGCGACATTATCTCTAAAAAGAGATTTCTTCCAGCAAACCTAGGCAAGACAGGAGAGTTAATGATACAGGAAAGTCCTAGTTCGCAATAAAACTCTGTACATACGTACGAAAATTACTTTAAAAATATATACTTCAACTACATAAAATACAATATATAGCATGAACATACATAAATTATAATAAAACTTACATATGCATACCTACATAGATATGGTACCTTTTACGGAATACAAAGGAAATGCACTTTCAATCTTTTCTTAAAAGCGAAAATTGAGGGACTTTCCCTAATAGCGCAGGGAAGTGCGTTCCACAGTCGGATTGCCCTTAACCTAAACGAGTGTTCGTAAGCGGCAGTGTTATGCCGAGGAGTTGAAAGGAGAGACACCGTGTGGGATCTCCGATTTCTATCCCTGCGGAATAGAAAGTCAAAACGTTGGCGTAGATATGTGGGGTATCGGGGATTTCACAAATTATTGAACAGATAGAAGAGAATGTATATGTCACGGCGAAGACGGATCGGGAGCCACCCCAGCTCCTTGCGATACTGGGAAACACGGTCATACTTGCGGAACCCGTAGATAAACCGAATCCCCAGATTTTGAAGTCGTTCGAGTTTGTTCAGTTGTTCTTCGTTCGTGCTGACCCAACAAACATCCGCATAGTCTATTAAAGTTTGTAGAAGGAACTGAGCCAGAGTGATCTTAGTCTGCCGTGGCAGGAAGTACTGCAATCTTCGGAAGGAGTAAAATGACGCAAAGACTCGTCTGCTGACCTCACGTTTGTGAGATTACAGACAGCCCCATGTTTATGGGGCGACCAGGGCAGCAAGTTGTCAAATATAACCCCAAGATTCTTAGCTTTCTCACTGTAAGCAATTATGGTACCATCATACAATACAGGATCCATCATATTTAACGCCGTTGACTTCTGCCTTTTGAATTAATTGCTTAAGTGCGATCTTAGTAGATCCAACGCTTATTTCTATCTCCGTAACAATTAAATTATTTATTAGTAGCGTATCATGATCCACACAATCAAATGCCATCGACAGATCGCAAAAAACGACGATAGCTTCCTGTGCGACCTCCCAGAATAAATGCAAAATAAATATGAGATGTAAGGGTAATACTTGCATTGCATCCGTAGTCGATTTACCCCTATTGAAATCGTATTGTTTTGCGTGGAGTTGTTTTGTACGGTTGAAGTGTGAGCGTTATTTTGAAATGCAAGGTTATTTTGGGCCTCTAGCCTGACACAAATGACATAAAAACACTCTAAAAACATACATACATACAATTTACATCATGAATTACAGATGTGAATAATGGAATCCTTCAAACCGAGTGATAAAGTTTAAGGGGCTAACATTAGAAGGGGTGGGGGCGGTATTACCCGCTATCACATTAGTTACTATCTCATTTTGAATTCTTGTAAGTTGATTGTAGAGTAATTCGGCTTACCCACTTTATCGTAGAACATTTGTGGCATACCTACCTATATCAACGCTGAAAGAGTAGGTGCCTACTTGAGTATGTCTATTAGGAATAGCAATATTATCGTACCAACCTACAGTGGTATCCAATATTTTCTAATTATTAGATATCACTGTAGGTTGGCACGATTGCGATTGACAATAGTTACAGAACTCAAATCCCGCGAACTACCTACCTACATAGATAGAATAAGGGTGTTAAGAAATAATCACAGACTAGTTACACTCCGGTTTAGACTCGCAACGCGGATGTTAGCAATTTTTTCAAGGGTCAATGGAGGGTATCTAATAAAATAGATACCCTCCAGAGGTACATGGAAATAGAACATCTATATCTATAAATATGAGCAATTTAAAAACCATGTAAACCCCACTTTATCTAAAAAGGGATATTACAATATTCTAGATTACATAAATGACAAGCACAAAGAACTCACTTAATAATTTTGTAATTATTTATTACTACATATTTATAATATGTAATATTTGTACTAGTTAAACAAAACCTATATTTAAAAGAGATCTAAAAATTAATTCAAATTCAAATTCAGACCTCTTTGTTTTCTGGAAATATATTTTCGATAAAATAATATTTTCGAAAATAATTTGACTTGCTACAGTTAATATGTCAATTTCTTTAAAAATGCGTTTTAAATTATAAATTGTTCTAATAGCTCTTTTCTGTCATATAAAAATTGTTTAAATATCCGCTGCTTCCCCCCACAACAAGATACCACAGGAAAAAAAAACACTATGAAAGTAACTAAAATAGACTAGCCTTGTTTTGTCTGATGTTCCTAACAGCGTAAGCCGCAGAACTTAATCTACAAGCTAATCTATCTATGTGGGAGCCCCACACTGCAATTTACTATCAATGGTTATTCCAAGAAACTTCGTGACATTAACTTATTCTAACGTGTTGCTGTCTAACAGTAAACCTTTCTCAACTTGCCTGACATTTGGAAGTGAGAATTTGATACACTTGGTTTTACCCGCGTTCAGCAATAAGTTATTAACAAGGACTATACATTATTAAGATCATCAAAATCTTCTTTTTGTTTTTCATTCTTGAAAACCAGTGAAGTATCATCAGCAAATAACACTATATCAGTCAATTTCTCCACCATAAAAGGCAGATCCTTAATATATACCAGGAATAAGAAGGGCTTTATATGGCCCTTGTGGAACACCGATTTTTACACCCGATCTATCAGATTTAACGGCTTTGACTTCTGTCCTTTGACTTTTCTTTTGGTTAAATCGTTAAATCTATTGGATTGGATCTACTTAGATCATATTTAACCAAAAGAAAATTCAAAGGACAGAAATCAAAGGCGTTAAATCTGATGGACATGTCATGATCAACACAATCAAATCCCACATGGCAAAAAACGCCGATAGCATCCTGTGCAGCCCCCCATGCAGAGAAAATGTGAGATATAAGGGTAATGCGTCTATCCGTAGTCGATGTACCACGATTGAAACCGTTTTGTTTTTTGTGGAGTTTTTTTTACGGTTGAAGTGTGAGAGCATTTGATTGAGTATAATCTTGTCAAATATTTAACTTATTGCTGGAAGCACAGATATTGGTCTGTCATTTGAAGGATCACCCTTGTTTCCCGAATTGAACAGAGGTATCAGTTTGCTATGTTTTACGAGGTCTGGGAGCGCTCGTATCGTCAACACATTTATTGAATACGAGTATATAAGTTAATTGTGGGGCTGTAACCACAATGTACATTTGTGGGCGAAAAATTACCAACTAAAATGGCCCGCGTTCCTGACGCGATTACGTTTTTAGTAGTTTCGCGAATGTTCTCTTTTCTTGTTCTCTCGATATTTACAAACAAAACAACGGGCTAGAGTAGGTTATTGTAGATACTTTGCAAACTCTTCGCTCCGCTCCGCTCCGGTTTAGCTTCATCAACGTTCTAACCTAACCTATAACCCAAATGAAAAGTAGCCACAATAACCTACTCTAGGCAGTCGTTTCTGTTTGGATACGCTTCGCTCCGCTCCGCTCCGCTTCGGTTTAGCTTCTTCAACGTTCTAACCTAACCTATAACCCAAATAAAAAGTAGCCACAATAACCTTCTCTAGCCAGTCGTTTTTGTTTACATACACTTCGCTCCGCTCCGGTTTAGCTTTTTCATCGTTCTAATCTAACCCGATTAAAATTTAGCTACAATAACCTACTCTGGCAAATATGGCTTTTCTTTCTCCGATACGCTCCGGAGTTGCTTCTTCTAAGTTCTAACCTAACCTATAATACAATTGAATTTAGCCACAATCACCTACTCTAGCCATATTTGGCTTTTCATTGTATACGCACCGCTCCGCTACGCTCCGGGGTTGCTTCTTCTAAGTTCCAACCTAACCTATAACCCAATTGAAATTTATACTCTAGCCAAAGTAGGTGTTCAAAGGGACTCAAACGAAAGGAAACTATGTTCACTGACGCGAATGCAAGCCTAAATGGACCAGGTTCCAGGGCCGTAAAACATATTTAAAAAATAAAAAGCAAGCAATGAATGAAGAATGCAAGCCTAAATGGACCAGATTCCAGGGCCGTAAAACATATTTAAAAAATAAAAAGCAAGCAATGAATGAATTTGGCTTTCTGCCCTCCATTACTAAAAACGGAATCTCAGTACCTAAAAGAACACATTTAAATAAGCAGAAGTCCAAAAAGGCTAAGAAACAAGCTTGTGACACAAAAATATAATCAAAAATAGATTTATTACAATATAATTCGGTTTAATGCACACTTTCATCTATGTATTCTCATCTTACAATAAGCGTACAACGAAACGTAACACATTTTGAGGTTATTTATTATTGCGCGGTTAATTATTGTGTGTGTCATACAAAAAGCAAAATTTTATAGATTTTCAAAAAAACATATCTGAATAACTATTGAGTTCCGACACCTAAAATTTTAGACAGTGTTCGAAGTTACCCAAATGATCTACCAAAAAATCACGAAAGCCTTAGCAAACCGCCCGATTTCTAAAGTCTAGCCGTTAGGTTAGTGTTGGTACCAAACCGACAACTGAGCAGTCCTTCCTGGGCAGTGTTGTGGCTACACCCTAGAGTGTTTTTTATGAGCCGTAGGCCCGCCCCCCCCACTCAAATTCAGGTGTCCGTGATCAAAACCCTTTAATTTGATATCCAACATTTGTAAGCTATGATTTAATGCTTTCTAGTGTAAAAGTATTTAGTGTGACGCATCGATATAAATACTAAGGATAGGCCTTCCCGTACTAAATTTCTTACCATTTTGAGGCTAAGAAAAATAGCGCCCCTGTCGGAATTCGTCGGAACCAAGACAGTACGAAAAATTGTAACGGCGTCACGGTCGGTCACGTTCCGATTTGTGGTGTATAGACACAATATTAGGAAAGTTGATCTACGGATAACTCTCAAATACCCGGTGACTTTTAATCGGTGATTAGGAGTAGAAATAAAATATATCTAGCTAAAATTTTACTCAAGGGGCGAGGTCTCACGCAATTAGCTCATGTTTAATTAATAAAAAGTTGAAACATAATTAAATAGGCATATTAATTTTTGTCTTTGCCGTTAAATTATGAAAGAGGATGTAAGCTCACAGATACACATTAGTAGCGTGACTTGGAATTTAAGATCTTGATTTTAATTTATAAGTAATAAACTACCTAATCATAGAAAAAGTTATGAATTAGTTAGGGGGGGGGGGGGGGGGGGGGGGGGGTAACCAAATGACATTACGAATAGTAGTCTAATGACATTACGAATAGTAATCTTGACATTACGAATAGAAAAATAACCAAATCGGATCATTTTTCAAATATAGGAAGCGGGCAGTTTCACTGTGCGTCGCGCGTCGCTACAAAGTTACGTCAGTCGAATGGTTGATTTTCGTTTGAGGATTTTTTCGAGAACAACATTTTAAAGATAATCAATTTAAAGCCAATAGTAATTGAAAATATAATATTTACTTGTGATACGACACTCCCTGTTTTTGTGTTTTGCGATTTGGGTATGATTTACACCTTTTTACGTCGCAGGTCACCATTTTTGTTTTTGCTGCCGATATGTCAGTCGGCTGTCACCGTCCAATCGCGACTGATTGCAAACAGTCCAATTTTCCCGATTTTGTACTGTTTTTGTAGCGACACTTTCAAGCGCTCCGTGCCCTGTCCCTACTATTCAAGTCTGTGGTGTGACGTCACATAGCATATTAGTATTGGACGATCAAGATGTTTCTGAGCAGTACATATGCTTACTATTTAGAAGGCAAACTCGATGTGAACGGCTTACAACCTATCAAAATCAAAACCGTCCTTGGCTTCGCCGTAGCGGGTAAATAAAAAGTATTACAACATACCTAAATACAATAGGTAAGAATATTACCTAGGTATAATTAATACCTAAGAAATGTGTGTTCTGAAAAGTTATATGATCTGGCATCAAGATTTTTATTCTTACCAACAGATGTTTGTTTCAGACTGAGACCTTGAAGCAATGTCTGCAGTTTTCCTGAAAGAGGTAGGAATGCCATATTCAGCTTAATAGCACCGGTGTATAATAAATTAATTATTTGGCTAATTACACCACTTGTGGCTACACTGACGTCTGCGTTCTTGTGTTTCGGAATTGTTATCGACTTCAATCAATTTCTTAGTCATCTGACGAAAAAAATAACACATGGCGCGTCCACACTGGACGGCGGAGACTAGGGGCCGCGGCCAGCGCGACTGACTTTAGTGTGTGATGTATATTTATCCTTGGTAGTGTATTTATCCTTGCACTCCTTGCCTGATTGCGTTAGCTAGTAGATATGGGATGCGAAGCAGTGATGAATAAAAGCGTGATCTTCGATCAAACATAATTTATTAGCCGAAGCACAGTGAAGGGACAGTTCTTAGCACAACGATGCAGTCAATTTGGTTAAGCACTAGTGAGGATAAGATAGATATAGGTGAAGAACAGTATTTCGCTGAAAGAATGAAGGTTTTACGAGAATGGCGTGGACATATATATTCATATATTATCATCATTAGTCTTGGCTAAAGATGAAAATAGCGCGCTGCGTATGCGTATATGTATGGCTAAGATTTATATTTATGCTTTGATTTGTATTATAAATAAAAGTAAATTGTAATTTTATATAAAATATAAATGAAAATAACCAAAATACAACTGTAAATAAAAATCTTTTATTTATAATAAGTAATAACTCTTTGGGTAACACAATGTTGCATTGAGGGATGCAAGATATTGCATCTGTTCATGTGGAGTTCATAAGACATGCTTATAAACGTTAACCCTCTAAGCCTCATAAGATTTAGAATTTGCCTCAGAGCTTACCTTTAAAATCATATGATTTTATTATATTAAGAATTAGGAAACAGACATTTTGGTTTTAGTCAGTTGCTTCCGTTCACCACATTCGCCAGTGTGGGCCGGTATCATAACACAGTGTTGTCAATACGTAAAAACCAATTAATACCATTAACGTTTCAAGAAAAAAATATGTGTACAACGTCGTTGTTTTTGTAAATTATGATCTTGGATAAGTTATTAAACATCTTTGGAATAGATATGGTTTTTAGTGATGTGAGTCTTTTATTTACGGTTAAAGATATGCAACTGAGTCCAATTATATATTTTACAATGGTATCACTGCCGTATTTTGTTCGGCAGCTAATGAAAAAGCAGATTTTTAAGCTACCTTCATGCTTCTCGACCATCCGGGGTTGCTTGACTAAACCTAATTGACCTTAATTTGCTTACGTAAGAAACGGACCATTAAAATTGTTTTACTGTTTCTGTTCCATCCTGCAGAAAGATAAATCTTGAGATTTGGCGTATATGGCTGCTTTCCATGCCACTTTTTAATTATTATATATTTGCTATAATTATGACTAACTATGAATTTAAGATTGTGTCTACACTAATCTCTATATCTCGTACAATCTCTTCTAAGCGAATAGACATCACTATTACTCTGTTCGTTTCAAAAATACTTTGTTTTTTTTGCTGACTGGGCAATCAAAAGGGAATAGGAGATTTTTATGGAGGTTTGGGCAGATTATTGAATTTAAAAAACCATGGTTTGGCAGGGATACTCGGCTGGATTGACGTAAAAAACGCTCCTTTGGACTTACTTGAGGCGGTCCATTCCACCAAACAAGTCTACTACAGGTCCCTCCGCGGAATTGAAAGCAAGTCATAGCAGTGATTCATGTAGTGCCACAGAATAATAACTGGTAACTAGCGTTAGTAAATACAGTACATGTTTGGATAAAATTTTCTCGATAGAAAATAAATACAAAGTCAACCCTTTTTTTATGGTTTTATCCTATTACACCGCAGTAGTAAGTGAATATGACTGTGTGATAATTGCGATGTATGAACAATTGTTATTTCTAACGATTTTCAATTTGAAAGTTAATTCCCTGAAATAGTTTATTTTTTATGATTTTTTTTTACGTTTTGGCGCTTACGTTGTTTCAGATTAGTCGCGAGTGCATTATTGGCATCCCGCTTTTTCTTATTCGCGAGTAATTATTGCATCTCACTTCCACTCGACAGCGCATTTTTATTCCATCATCGCCTTAAAAGAATTGATAACTTTCGCAAGTCTTAACGGGGGCACAAGATCAGCAACAGCTGATAAGGATTAATTTCTGGGAAGAAACATTATATGGCAATACAGTGGAAAGTGTTATTTTTTATAGAAAAAGATTCATTTCCCATACAGGTAGTTCTCAATTAAAAAAAATCTTTGCATACATCTCTACAGTGGCCAGTAGGTACAGTAACCAGTTTCAAAACACATGATGCAGTTTTGTTCCATCAAAATCTGTATCATGGTTCCTTGTCAAAAACTTCTTATCAAGGACTACAAGTGATAGAAGTTTTTGTTAGTGATAGAATTTTGGTAGTGCTTACGGTCACTAGAGTTATCCGATTTCGCATGTTTAGCCAGGTCATCCACACGATCGTTACCAACAATACCTGAATGTCTGGGAACCCAAACTAAATTAATTTCTAAACTTTTAAGAGAGCATTTATAAAGACAGTACTTAATTTCTAATATAATATTACTATGTAGTTTTGATTTAAATACATTTTTTGGAGGGCCTGTAAACTACTATTAGAATCCTAAATTACTAAAGATATTTTGATATTGTGAGCCTCAATAAATAAACAGGCTTCCAGGACGGCAAGGCATTCGCCCCTGAATACTGAGCTTTCGGGAGGGCTTCGGAATTTTGATTTCTATATTTGAGTTCTGAAGGAAAACCGCGAAACCTGTCACGCCAGATTCGTTTAGTTTGGAGGCATCAGTGTAGAAGTAATGCCCCCTTCCCATCTCGAGTGTAAAAAAATATAAAAAAATTGGTTTTCCAACGGAGAACACTTCTCAATATTATTATCTAGGATTATTTTTGGAATGTATTGAATGCATGGTAGGGAGAAGTTAAACAGTGGCAGGTTCACACCTCTGTGAATAGGAGACGAGTTCTCTAAAATTTTGATTTTCCTATAACTTTTTAGAATTGAAGGAGAACTTTTACATTTCCAATATGGATTGTTTTTGTTACATAATGTATCAAGAGCTGTTACTTTTGGAAAGAGATGATGGTCTGAAAATAAATAGGCTTTATATAAAAATCGGTCTGCCAAGTACTGGCGTCTCAGGTGAAGGGGCGGGTCTCCGCACTCCACCTGTAGGGCGTTAATGGGTGATGACCTCATACATCCTACTATGATACTGAGTGCCTTGGCCTGGATGCCATTCAATTTATAGAGAGCTAATTTTCTGCAAGGTTTCAAAAGAAATGATCCATAATCGAATATACTTTTTACGTTTTAATGAAAATGGATAAGCGCCCCACCACACACCTGAGAGGACACGTAATACATTTATGCCTTTTTCACATTTGAAAACTATATAGTTTAGGTGGATAGTACCTGATAATTTTGAATTTAAATAATATACCTAAAAATTTTACATAATTTCGGACAGGAATAGGAGCAACGTTTATAGTTAAATCAACAACAGGCATATTTCGTTTTTTGGAAAATATAACAGTGGTGCTCTTAGAAGCTGAGAGTTCCAGACCATGAGATAACAGCCAGTTGGACAATGAATCTAGTGATATCTGCATATATTCCTCTGCATACTCCTCTGACTAGCTAGGGATGTAAAGAGCTATATCATCAGCTGTAAAATTTGGCAGTCATCATTCAGTGAAGTGTAGAGGGAAGAAATTTATATGTCACCGGAAAATAATACGATCCGCAAGTTTATAAATTTCCTAATTTTTTTCCCGCAAGTTTATAAATATACTGACCTAACCTAACCTAACCTAACATAACCTAACCTAACCTAACCTAGCCTAATATAATCTAGAAGGAAGTTTATAAATTTCCTAAGTTTATAAATTTCCTAGGAAATTTATAAACTTGCGGATCGTATTATTTTCCGGTGACATATATACTACATAACAGGGGACTGAGAACAGATCCCTGTGGGAGCCCTTTCCACGCTATGCGGGTTTCAAAGTCTTCTCCAGGGATGCGGAGTGTAATTAATCTGGACATGAGCAAACTACATGTATAATAACACATCTTTACAGGAATATTCAGCTGTTGTAACTTGTACCTGAGTACCGAAAGAAGAACATTATCATATGCAGCAGATACATCCAAGAAAACTGCCAGAACTGAATCGTTTTTCGAAAAAGCTAAACGTATGTCTGTGATGAGTATACTAAGACTATCGGAAGTACTGTAACCTTTACGGAAGCCAAATTGCGATTCAGCTAAAATACCTTGGGATTCTACAAACCATTCCAGTCTGTTCTTAATCAGGTGTTCCATGGTTTTAGCCATGACGGAGGATAAAGCTATCAGGATCTTTACCTGGTTTTAAGAGGGGTAGGACAGCTTGTTTCTTCCAGGGGTTTCCTAGGAAATTTATAAACTTGCGGATCGTATTATTTTCCGGTGACATATATAAACTAAAAAATTGGTATTTTTTTTTTATATAAAAAAACGCTCGTTTGACCCTAGCATGAAGTATGTCAAAATATCCAAAATAATTTATATAATAACCTAAGAGGATATAAGGCGCAACTGTGCGATTATCGAGATATCATCATTTATTATGCCAACTCCATACAAATTTTTCCGAAAAAAAATCTGTGTGCGCTGTTTTCGATTATAAACCTGAACGTTCATAATATAAGGCATGTAGTAGGTATTCTCAATCGCACGACGACCGACGAATCAAAAAAACGACGCTTAAAAAATTAATTTTAATGTCTATGAAACGCGAATTTTAGCCCACTTTGCGCTGTAGCGTTTGTCTTTTCGAGCGGTTCGAAATTCTGAAAAGCCCGTGGTGCACAACGCGACCCAGCGTTGTACCCCCCGGGCTTTTCAGAAGACGCGCACCGGCGCTGCCGTGCCATCTGACGTCACATCCCGTTTCGACAGATTGTGATGCGTTTCGCAAATTTGTATTTCCTGTTCTTATTTTGATAAAAGTATCAGAAAAATATCATTTAGGCCAAATTTAAACCACATCGATATTCCCTATAAGAAACAAGTACTATAGTCGCATTGAAGATAAGTAAAAAAAATGGTTTTAGTTGTTATTTCCCGGCCATCAAATTTTTTTCTCTTCAAGATTCACCGATAAAAACATCATCTAGCCAGCTATCTTTATAAAGTTGACGACCTCTGTGGCGCAGCGGTTGGGCTCTACCTAAAATGCGAGAGGTCCCGGGTTCGATCCCCGGGCGGGGGTAAAGGAAAAAAAAAACAGGTCTTCGATGTTTATATGTGTGTGACGTCGCTGTTTATGGCTCCCACGACCCATGATATCCAAATATTTGTTTGCTGAGAACGGATGTTTGTACCCTAGTCATGGTTGTTTATCTATCTAAGTATAATATTTATCTATATAAGTATGTGTATCGTGGGGCTAGATCAATGTGAGCAAATAGTGTCCAAGGTATTATTATTATGTTAATATTTTTATCTACACACGTATCATAAACCCTCTTTACTGCGTAAAAAACCGCACGTTACGATCAGCATAATATTAAACTACTTGGTAAAAACTCATTTCTTATCTGAAAAATTACACATTATGACCATAATGTGTAGTTTTTCTACATATTATGACATTCAAATTTCGAACGCAAACGCCCGACTGCGTGCCGCCCCTAGTTTGTCTGTGAAGTTGGTACTGACATTCAAATTTCGAACGCCGACGCCCGCCTGCGTGAAGTTGGTACTACAGAACAAGCTAAACAACTGCAGAGCCACAATGCCGGTCAAACATGCAATTCCTGAACTCATCAAAGAGAGCTTATAATATGTGTGTAGATAAACTAGTGTATGTAACTGTACATAATTAGGCATTAAAACTCTCGAGTGATATTATTATGAAACTCGCCTTCGGCTCGTTTCATAAACCCACTCTCGAGTATAAATGCCCTCCATTATGTAGCAGTCACATAAACTACTATTAAAGTTTAGGTTTTTTAGTCAGAATAGAATGTATAATGCATTGTGTAATCGTGGAGCTGTAACATACCACCCAAGGGTGCAACCCAGACAATATGCATCTAACCAAAAGGTCAGTTTTTGTACAAGCCAAGATACAACAACAAGCTATCTTGCGAATGTGGATGGATGCGTTAACAAACCAGCTACGTTTAAATTATTATGCCACGTAATTACCACGTTATCGCGTAGGAATATAACGCCAGGCAGACACGCAATATTATTGTTTGAGAATGCAACGCAGCCCGTCGAGTGTGCGATCGACAAACGATAATTACAACCAAATACAATTAATATAGGTACCTCTTACAGTGGTAAACAGGGTAAGTTTTTATTACCAGACCACATTTTGGGTTAATATAGGTAACTACCTGTGATCAGATGTAATCAGTTTAATTAATTAATATTTTATTATGCATCTAAGAGACAAAGATATAACCCGCTTTAAAACCAGCCGTTAACTTCCGTGTACCTACATAGATGACTGTCTATTCAATTCAACCTACTGTATCAATTCTTATTATGTTCACAGAAATATATAGGTATAAGGAAGTTAGTAAGTGGTGTTTATACAGTTGTTACCTTCTTGCTGCATGTAAAACACAATACAATTTACTTTGTATGGCAAATATGTGCTTAAAATAGATAGAGGGCATTGCTATCTAGTATTATAATGTGTATATTAGAGTAAGTACTCGTTAAGTACATTTTCCCCTTTCTCTAACTTCTGGTTCTGTTCACCAACTTGTTCGTTTCAAGCTTTGTCAGGTGGCATTTTAATCAAGTTACATTTTACATACTTGAAATTGTCGTAAATCCCTCATCTCTCACATAGAGAGAGAGAGATAGAGAGAGATCGGATTTAGGCGATGATATCTGAGAAAAGCCGAATCTTTAACTGATTTTAATCGTATTGTACGTATGTCTACGGAATCATAAGATATCAATAGTTTTTAGTGTCTGTATTCTGACTCATTATCACTTTTATTAAATTATTGTCGTATTAACTGCAATGACGTAGATACATTACAGTCACTTTTCAATGCTTGTACATATGCGCAGTAATTTTCGCCAACGTCGCCCAGCACTCTTAATTCGTTGTGCGACTTATGACTTATGCTACAAATGTAAATAAATAAGTCCAGAATATGTGCACCGTAGACATCTTTAGTAGGGTAAATGCGCCTTGTATCGCACACTTGGCACAATACCTCAGTATCTATAGATCTACTTCACGAAAATATACTGAAAATGTACACAATAGGTGTACCAAATTTCGTTGCTGTCACCATTCATTGCACCTGTCATGTCATTAGTGTGCGGAAGTGCAACCATTGCGGACACTTCGTTTTTTTTTGCTTCTCGGGTCTCGGGCATGAATATCTTTTGAGGGTAAATGATTTCATCATGTTGTAGTCATTCGAAATATTGATTAGATGATCTGTTGTACCAATTAGAGAACACCTTAAATTATTTATATTTTTGTTTGTTTTTCAAAGTTCTTTATTAGGTCTACATAGGCAACACCTCTTAAAACTTTTAAACAGTTTTATGGATTTTTATCGATGTAAAATTTTCGAGACAGATTTGATATAAAACTTTTTATTTTTGGGAGCTGTATTTTGTCATGCAATTTGGAAATATTGGTGTAATAAGGAATATTGAAAGCGGTTTCTAGGGCTCTGTTTTGCTCAACTTGCAGTTTATATAGGTTTGAGTCACAAGCGCTGCTCGATACCGGGGCAGCATATGTGATACAAGGCCTGTACTCAAGATACTAAGCTTGGTGCGTGGGCTTAGATTTGTTTCATTTGGGTGCCTATTGAGTATTATTTGACTCAGACCCCACAGGGACATTATTTCTTTTTGGTCCAAAGCCTTGGTTTGAGCCGACCCGTTTCATTTGGTGTCTAAAATGATACCCAGATACACAGTTTGCTTCCACGGTATTTTATTTCCATGAATGGTTAGCTGACGTGTATGGATTTGGTGCTTCCTGGCAAAGAGGAAAGCATCAGTTTTTCCCCATTAAGTTTAAGTTTCCACTTAGAAAAGTACTCGGTTAAGAGTTCTAGTGACAGTTGAAGACGACTTATGACAAGGTCCACATCATCAGATGAAGTAAAAGTTGCTGTGTCGTTGGCAAAGCAAGCTAGCTATGTACGGGGTTGTTTGGGAATATCGCTTAGACAAACGAGGAATAAGTAAGGTCCCAGGGCGGAGCCCTGCGGTACACCAGCTGGGACACCGTAGACATCCGATCCAGTGACACCAATGTGCACCTTGAACTGATGGTTTTCCAGGTATGAAGCTGCAAGCTTGACTAATTTTAAAGGGACTCCTATTTTAATTAGTTTGTGTGTTATGTCAGTTATGCCAGACGGTGTCAAAGGCTTTTTCGACATCGAGAATGCATATTCCTGTAATGCTGTTCTTGTTGTGATTATCAGCAATATTTTCAGCAACGCATGCAAGTTGCTAGACGGTGGAATATCCTCTACGAAGCCAAATTTTTCTGGGATAAGGTGAGGGTCACTATAACGAGCTAGCCTTGAGAGAATGAGGCGCTCAAACAGTTTTCCAAGTGTAGCAAGTAGGCTAATCGGTCGGTAGCTTCTAGGATCTGATTTCTCCTTTCCTGGTTTTTTGACCGCTATAACTTTAGGAATCTTCCAGGCTGATGGGTAAACACAGGCCCGCAAGCACCCAATCAATGATATAATCAGTCAATGATACAATTCCCTTTTGTGGTAGATTATTTAACAAAGTATTTGATATGCCAACAGGTCCAGGAGTCTTGCGACTTTTGAGGTTGAGGACATGTTTACATTTGAGGACATTTGACGACCCGAACGGCCGAGTCGGCGGTGACCCTGCCTACGAATCCAAGGGTCCCGGGTTCGAGTCCCGGTGGGGCCAAATATTTGTTTGATGAGAACGGATGTTTGTTCCCTAGTCATGGCTGTTTATCTATCTAAGTATAATATTTATCTATTTAGGTATGTGTATCGTTGTCTAGTACCCAAGATACAGGGAATCCTAGTTTGGGGCTAGATCAATGTGTGTAAATAGTGTCCAAGGTGTCCAAGGTATTATTATTTCCAAAGTACCTTAGGGTGGATGTGATGCAGATTAGGATCATCATTTTGAGTGTAGTTACTTAGAAGGTTTACAGGACAGTTCAGTTCAAAGATTTTTATTCATAATAGCACAAAATTTGAGACTTAATGAACGTCATAACATAATCAAGCAAGCATAATAAAACATTAAGTAGGTGCCTAATTATTAGTACATAGTATATAGGCTGCAATGAACTGGTTTAATGCCAGATGTCGGTGTCTTGTAAAAAGTCATTAATTTTCTAGTAGGTCTTTGTGCACAAAGTGTGCTTTATATTTTTTTGAACTTACTAACTTTAGAGATCCTGAACATTGGAAAAGAAAGTTTATGTTTATTTATAGTTGGAACATTGTGGCGGGTATCATTAGCTTTAAAGCTACTGATATTTTTCCTCACATAAATTAGGTTTTCATAGATATATTGACTTGCAACTGTTAGGATGTGATTTCTTTGAAGAAATCTCTCAGAGAGTCTCTATTACCTAGCTTATAAATGAATCGGATCGCTCTCTTCTACAAAATGAAGATGGTCTCAATGTCAGCAGCCCGTCCCCATAGTAGTTTGCCGTAGGACATAATGCTATGGAAATAACTAAAATATACAAGCCTTGCAGTTGCAACGTCAGTCAATTCCCTGATTCTTTTAACTGCATATGCTGCGGGGCTAAATCTATGTGCTAATTTTACAATATGGCGACCGTACTGTAGTTTGGCATCAATAGAGATGCCAAGAAATACAGTTTCATCTACTAGTTTTAGATTGTCTTTCCCCAATACAATGTAACTCTCAACTTGCCTTACATTAGGTAAAGTGAATTTTATGCACTTTGTCTTTTTTGAATTCAGAAGCAAGTTATTGGCAGTAAACCAGTCTAGTATTCGCAAGAGAGCATTATTTGTTTCCTGTACGTCATTTTCCTGTCTTCTAATTTAAAAAAATAGTGACTTGTCATTTGCAAATAATACTATCTCTGACATGTACCATGAATGGCAAATCATTTAATACACGAGAAAAAGGAAAGGACCCAGAATAGATCCCTGTAGGATCCCATCTTCACCTGAGAATCCGACGATTGTGTCCTATTAATGCCAGCTTTTTTAACTCTTCCTTCCAAATACGATCTCATAAGCTAACAGCTATTGCCTTTTATGTCGTAGTGTTTTAGCTTTAAGAGCAATGTTTCTTGGTTTACACAATCAAATGCCTTGGACAGGTGACAGAAAACATCTATAGCGTCTCTGCGATCTTCCCACGCATTAAAAATATGTTTAACTAACATGACTCCAGCATCTATTGTCGACCGCCTTTTTGTAAATCCAAACTGCTGGCTATGGAGAATTTGTTGCGCATTGAAGTGAGCCAGCAACTGACCCAATATTATCTTCTCAAATATTTTACTCAATACGGGTAGAAACGAGACTGGTCTGAAATTTGTAGGGTCACCCCTATCGCCGCTTTTAAATAAAGATAAAAACTAGCCTGGTGTATATCATGAGATCAGGGAAAGGACTCTCATCTACACATTTATTGAAGATTTTAACTAAATGAGGGGCAAGTTCGTCCATCACCAAGCTAATCATTTTTACATGCGACAGAGATCCTCGGATTTTTCCAAATCTTCAATGCTTCAAACTTAATTGCTTTAATTATGCCAGATTCAATATATGCGAATGAGAAATCTTGATTGCACTTTTTATAAAGTCATGAATTAACATGTGATTGACAAGAGTTTTACCGCGCTTTTTGGAGGAGGGACAATTCCACAGGGTGTGCTTTGCATTGATATCAACTATGATAAGATCTCTTGGGCCTAGTTTCAATAGAATATACAGGTTGCGATCTCTGAGTTCGGTGACTGGTAAGCTGCAATTAAAGAATAATTACGACCTGACAATATTACGCAAACACCAATGGTTTCTAAAGATTCAGTAGTTGGAATGGATATACGTGTGTGTTGGAGGTCTGACCGAATTAGTAAGCCTTGGCCTTTTCCATTTCTAGGGAGTTTATCCTGACGGTAGCATATATATCCGGGGGTATTCTATGTAATTCTCATTCACCGCAAGAATATCGATTGATAAGTCTAGGACTGGGCGTAAGTTTTCTGTTTCAGCATTGGAATAGTATTTCCCCATGCTTGATTAATGTAATTAAGATTGGAGCTTTTGTGATGACGCTATGAACACTGGCTATGTTGGGTGCGCTGCAAGTATTTAATACTCTCTTTATATTTTGAGTTATTAGCCGGGTGATCTTTGTCGCTGTGGCAGCAGCGGGCTGGGAGTGCACGATCCCTTTTTGGACAATCCTTTGAGTGAGTGTATTTCAGTGCACTTCACACAACGGGCAGTGAGATCGCAGTTTTTCGCAGCGTGTCCGAATCGTTGGCATCTATATCAGTGTCTCCCACTGGTTGAATTGGGCTCAGTCCGATCCCTGTAACCGTACGGAACACACGTTACTTTGCTCGTCATCCAGGGGTTCTCAACCTTTGTACCTTACATCTTTCTAATATGTTGTGCTTCGAGTGTAACGCGACCATCGGCGATGGTGCCACATGCGCCGGTTGCTCCAAGGATATATGTTTCTCTTGTGCAAACATTACGGAAAGAGGATTTCGTAACCTTGGGGTGGAGCGTAGAGCTGCCTGGAAGGGTCCCAAGTGCCGTATTGCATCGCCAAGCCCTGTTACTACCGAGAAAAAAGAACCTACTTTGGGAGATATTCTCAGTCGTCTGGATATTCTTACATCAAAGCTGGATGTACTGCCTAAATTGATTTCCGATGTAAATGATCTGAAGATGAACATGCAAGAAGTAATCAAGAGTTGTGAGTTCTCTAGTCGTAAAATTGATGATTTTGAGCTGAAGCTTGTTGGAGTTAATGGCCGCTTATCTTCACTAGAGGAAACACATCAAGCAGCCAAATTCACCCAGTCTGCAGTGGATGCTCTGCAACAGGAGCTGAACGAGAAAGAGCAGTGGTCAAGGCTCAATAATGTTGAAATTAAAGGTATTCCGCTGAAAAGTAACGAAAACCTATTTGATATAGTGGAGTCTCTAGGTAGGCATATCAACCTACCTATATCTAAATCTCAGATCAACTTTATATCACGCGTTCCTGTATACAATTCCAAGGATAAGTCCATACTGCTTGGCTTCGTAAATCGCTACGCAAAAGAAGATTTTATTGCAGCTGCGAGAATAAAAAAGCATTCTCTAAAAGCTTCTGACATCGGTTTTGCTAGTGATGAACGCATTTATGTCAATGATCACTTATCACCCGGAAATAAAAAGCTTCTCTCCAAGACTAAGCTTGTAGCGCGCGAGAAGAACTACCAATACGTATGGGTCAATCATGCTAAAATACATGTCCGGATGAATGATACGGCACCTGTCATGACAATTAGGTCTGACGGGGATTTAAACAGATTGAAATAATCAGTTTACTAATTATAATTATTCCGTTCAACATATTTATTGAATTTGTTTTGAGCTATTCATTTAAGTTGACAACCCCTGGCTGTTTATTTTTTGCTCGCCTAGTGACTCTTTTGTTCAATCCTACTACCTGCTATCGCTCGAGCGAGCCGGACACCTGTGCTGATAATTGTATTGAGCATTCATGTCTATACGATCTATGTCTATACGCATTAGAGACTATAATGGATTACTTTATTTTTGCTATGTTACTTTTCCACATTGGTCCTTCGCGGACGAAAATAATAATTTATCTTATTTAACTTACTGCCTATTTGAGCTTTTGTTTAATAGTGTTTTACTGCACGATTTAAGAAGCATTACTAAATGCGTCCTAAGTATAATATTACTACTTGCCATATGTTTGTATAGCTACCGTCTTTATGAGTATATTTTCAAGTGTATCGAACATATTATACTGTTAATGCGAGTTGGGTACGAGTGCGAGTTCACAGTGGAAACGAGATTTTTTGCTTTGCTTATTTATTTAGTTAATTTTGCCCTTGATTTGGTGACTATACAGTTATTATTATGTTTTGACTACCTAAATGTTTAATTTAAAAGTTTACTATCAGAACGTAAGGGGACTCCGGACTAAGACTGATATTTTTTCTGGGAACGTAGGACTAAATGATTACGATGTCATAGCACTAACGGAGACTTGGCTGCACGAGGGAATTTACGATGAGGAATTGTTCGACGGTCGGTATGTAGTGTGGCGGCGTGATCGTGATTACAAACGTACTCAACAAGAGCGCGGAGGGGGTGTCTTGATAGCTGTCAAGAGGGATCTCATAGCAACAGGATTACCTGACTGGCACTCGCCCGCTGAGGATATATGGGTCTCGGTTACGTTGCGCTGTCCCATTTCAAAAAGTATTTATGTTCTGAAAACCTGGGCTTTTCGTTTACAGATCAATTACATAACTTTTGCAATAAACTCGAGTCTATAGTCACGGAGCATGATTCTCATAAATTCATCCTTTTGGGTGATTATAATATGAGCTGCATTGAGTGGGTTGTATCTGAGGATGGGATTGAGGCAGCTAGTTTATCAAGTGAACACATAAATAACTTCTTAGATACGGTTAGTTTTTGTGGTCTGCAACAATTTAACCCAATTGTCAATAAGTTCGATCAAATACTAAATTTAGTTCTCTCAAATGACCACGTTTCAGCTTCACTGTGCACTGACCCTCTGGTAACAGAGGACCCGTATCACCCAGCTCTTTATATTACTGTCTCATTTGTAGAACTCGAACCACTTGTACCATGCAAACGCTCAATGTATTGTTATAATCGTGCTGACTTTACTAAAATTAATAATTAAATTAATTCAACTGACTGGCAAAATACACTTAGTGCGGGCTCAGTTGACGAAGCTGTGGGCAAATTTTATGATATTTTATACGAACTTCAGAATAAACATATACCTCAGCGTGTTACAAAAGAAGACAAATATCCGCCATGGTATAATCATGCCATTATTAAAGTAATTAACGAAAAAATTAAATTCCACCGAAAGTTTAAGAAATATGGTAACCTATGTGATAAACAGACCTTTGATTTTCTAAGAGAAAGAGTAAAGCGGCTCCAAACCATATGTTTCAATGATTACATAGCCCATATCGAAAGTTCATTATCATCAAACCCTCGGGCATTTTGGTCTTTCATTAAAAGCAAACGGAAGGGATTTTCATTTCCATCGTGCATGAAACACTTAAATGTTTCTTCAACGTCAGGACCTGAAATAAGTAATTTGTTTTCTGAATTTTTTCATTCTACATTTTTATAATCAAACTCTGGGCCCGTACAAGTGGACGAAAACATGAACGATGGCATCCCAACTCCGCTAGCTGATATTGCGTCTATTGAAATATCTGTCGACATCATTTGTAAGCTCCTTGGAACTTTAGATCTTAAAAAGTCAGCTGGCCCAGATAAATTACCAGCAGTATTTCTTGTCAATTGCTCTAAAGCACTTGCAGTCCCTTTAGCCATTTTATTCCAACGATCATTAAGCGAGGGCGTAATGCCATTATTGTGGAAGTCTGCCTTTATTAGTCCGATCCACAAGAAAGGTCCAAAAAACATCGTCAGCAATTATCGACCAATTTCTAAACTATGCCTTACTGCTAAGATATTTGAGCGCATCGTTTATGATCAGGTTTATGCATCGTTGAAGCTAACTTTTAACGCATTTCAACATGGTTTTCTAAAGAAAAGATCTACAATCTCAAACCTTCTAGTTTTCAATGAGTTTATCACAGAAAAAATGGATAACAATAATCAAATTGATGCCGTTTATACTGATTACAGTAAAGCATTCCACCGAATTGACCACGAAATGCTGCTCAAAAAGCTACTACTAGCCGGAATACGTGGCGATTTATTTCGCTGGTTCAAGTCTTACATATCCAACAGGACGCAATCGGTGGTATTGAATGGTTATATGTCAACATGGAAAAATATTCCTTCTGGGGTACCACAGGGATCTCTATTAGGACCCCTCCTATTTATTATTTTTATTAATGATATTGACATTTGATTTAATCATTCCGAATTCCTCCTATTTGCTGATGATATGAAGGTGTTTAGAGTGGTCAATAGTCCGGAGGACTCTGATTTACTACAGGACGATCTTAATAGACTTGATACGTATTGCAGAATGAACAGTTTGGATATAAATGTCTCAAAGTGCTTCTCCATTTCATTTGGGCGTAAAAGAAACATGTATCGGAGTTCTTATAGTCTCAGCGATAAATCTATTTCCAGCTGTAATGAGATAAGGGATTTGGGTATAATAATGGACTCAAAATTACTTTTTGATAAACATATTGATACAATAGTAAAGAAAGCATATAAATTACTAGGATTCCTTATACGCTCCTGTAAAAATATCAAGTTGATGAAGTCTATTAAGATAATTTACTGCACTCTTGTAAGAAGCAACTTGGAGTACGCATCTCAGGTGTGGAACCCACGTTATGACGTCTATATTTCAAAAATTGAGTCCATCCAAAAAAAGTTTATTCGCTATCTATGTTACAAATTTAGAATTCCAAGACGGAGCTATGAGTTTCATTGCAATCAATTCCACCTTCTCCCTCTTCAAATCAGGCGTGAAGCTGCAGATATAATATTCCTCACTAGGCTGGCTCAGAATAGTATTGATTGTCCAGATTTGCTGAATAAAATCCATCTGTTAGTCCCCGCACGTCAATTACGTCTCAAATAACTGTTGCATGTTCCACTCGTTCATAACAATTACAGGCAGGACTCGTTTCTTCTGAGAGCTTCGCGCTCTTTCAATTCACTTAGTTTTGACTGTATGGACATAGACATGTTTTGTAGTAGTGCTCGGTCTGTCAGCTATTATCTGACCAGTAAGTTTAGCTCAACTATTTAAGTTTAGTGCTAAGCAATTGTTCAGGCTTCTCAGCACCTAATGACCTCGTAGGGGCCCATGAGCTACGAGGTAGCGTGACGATCAGGTGCCAAGAAGTGATGAACGTCGGCGATTCACCGAGCTGAAGTTATGTGGGGTAGATCTAACCTGGTCTGTGCTTCGGTCCTGTCAACCTCCTGTCTCTCTGCAAGGCTCGGGTGCACCCTAGGCTCTTCTTGGTAGACAGGTTCTTCAGCCAACCAGGTATGACTGGCGGGCCAGCTTCAATGAGCACAGTGTCCAGCACAGGTTATGTTTCTACTGGTAAATACAAATCGGGCACGAAAATCCGAACTTTATCTGGTTCGAGAGACAACGGCACACTCAGCTATATTAACAATCCTGAGGGAATCCCGAATACATTCCAGATGCCCTGCGATTTAATTTCAACACCCTGATCAAAACGCGTTTACATTGCGAGGGCTTTCGTCTGTCAGTTGTCAAAACTGCCAGATTGACAGCTAACGTCAAATTAAAATGACCGTTCAGAAACCATCGATCGAATATCGATTTGGAATCGAACAGCAATATTAAACTATATCCTTGTATTATACGTCTCGCGTATCTCTCTTAATGTTTTAATTTACAAGTTGAAGTAGGTATATATGACTCAATATAGGCTTGTGTTGTTTCTTTGTAATAATTAACGTAATATGCATAGTTAGGTACTCACTCATGTAACATTCATAAAAATGTAGGTATTAATAATATTGTATTTTATCTGGTTTCGTGTTTCCAGTTAGGTATGTCTGCATTCATAGGAATCAATTTGTTATTATACTCTGTCGTCAATTAGTGAAAACTTGTAATTGGCTATCAACTGTACATTTTTAGTGTTAAACTGTAAAATTTTAGCTGTAAGTTTTCCATACAAGAAAAATAAAAATAAAATTAAAACGTTGAATCGAAATCACGCAGTGACATGCTTCAACTGGCAGAATTTTGTCATTTCGGTGCCAGTTGATAATTGTATGAAATAATGTGGGTAAGGTGCATCAGTATTTTCGGACGTCATTTGCGTGAATGTGGCATCCTTGTAACCGAGACTCGCCAGTTCTTCTGGGATGATACTTTCGACAGAGTCTGGAAGGCCACGAATGACGATCTTAGACAATTTTTCGTCCTTTCTGTATGAGGTACATATCTTGGTTTGTCCTCCACACTGCTAGTTCAAAACTCAGACAATATTATTTTATTTTAATGCATAATTGTAATCTCAGATAGATTTAATACATTAAACATTTAAAGTTGTGAACTTTCAAGATACACAAGCTGATAGCCTATAGAAATGTTAATGTGGAAGGAGTTCAAATGGTCGTCGAGGCATTGTGTTTCGTGAAGCTGGTACCTATACCTACCCATTACCCAGTTAGGTGCTTACGACCTACGTTCGATAGACTTTTTTATGCCTACAATGATCGATAGTTAAGTCGTTGACAAGGAGCCAGAAATGTTATTTGAAAATGGTAATGTACTTAATTTTAAACTTAAGCTAATAGCCTTAAGGTATTTGTGCATCGCAAACGATCGTGCAGGTAGCACATGGCCGAAACGGGCACTGGGGGGGTGTCCGTTTCTATGTGGCATTTGTTTCGGGCGCAGTGTTTCGGATGGCACGTTAAGCTGTTGGGCCCGGCTGCTATCGCTTCTCGGTGGTAGTGGTTGTACAACTCTGTCAGAGGCTCCTAGATGACGTCTGACAGTCGGGTTGACCACGAGACACCCCTCCAACAACCCACACTGAGCGATTGTGGTGGAGTATAGCTCAATCTTACTCGTTTCTGGGTAAAGGCCCGCGTCGGTGAGCTTCATTTATCTTCGGTTATCTCGCGGGCAAGAAAATCTTCTTAATCTTAGCTAACATAACCAAACAAAAGAAGATAAAAACTCATATATAACTCTGGCATTGCAATAAGTGTCATGTTATCATTACCACCCGCACAATCCTACTACGACCGATAGCTAGTTCGTTCACCCCCTTATCAGAGCCTACATACACATACATTCCCTGATGATTGGATGTGTTTTAAACCTATACTATAGTCTGTACGCATTGGCATGGAGTTAAGAGCATTGACTCCTGTGTTACATTGTGCGCTCGTGTTTGGGTTAACAATTCACTCCATCTGACAACTTTTTAAAGAAATTGACATACTATTTGTTGTAGCTATTCCATTTATTTTTGAAAATATAATGCATGTACGCAAGAACCTTACAACATTTACCAAAATAAGCGAGATCTGTAATAATAATAATAATAAAATAATACCTTGGACAGAATTTACACACATTGATCTAGCCCCAAACTAGGATTCCCTATATCTTGGGTACTAGACAATCAGGTAAATAATCACAGTAGTGGCGCCCCGGTTTAGACTCGCGTAACTTAGCAATTATTTCAAGCGTAAGTGGAGTGTAGTCTCTATTACAACAAGATACCCTGGAGATTTAGATATTGGCATTTGAGCAATTTAAAACCCTTATTCATTGATTTTTAGTATGCTTGTCTCCTAACTAGTCCAAACAAAGGTCTGAAGTCAAACTTTCTGCTTTCGACTTCTCCATCTAGACCCCCTGTGAGCACTCATTTACTAATAATCTAAAGAGGTATACTAAGCTTAGGACGTAACCGAGCCCGAAATTTCTTTTTTGTTTATATAGCGATTGATTTTAAAAATATTTCAGTTTAATCCACTAAAATCTTGCGTAAAATTTGGGTTGTTACCATACTAACGCGTAAAGACTTTACCAATACTAATAATAATAATGCATGTGGCATTTTTCATTTTTTTAATGCCCATCAGGTTTCTCCTCAGTTTCATTCACATTCACAGTATTATTTAAACGAGTTATTAAAAGGTTGAAAATAAACGCAGGCACTTAGTTGCATTGATTGTATGGCAATCCAAATTGTCCTCACGATACAGGTCTGACCTAGTGTGAGGGCCACTGGTAACTTTTACTTTGTATACGAGTCATTTATTAGCAAGTAGGTGTCAATGTATTAAATTAAGAGTATCTGTAAACCTTTTGTTACAATAAACTATTTCTATTTCTATTTCTATTTCTATGGCAATCATAATCAAAATTATTTTGTATATTCCTATACATTACATTACATACATACAATAATATTACCAACTTCGGTTGGTAATGTTATTGAAGTTTTCTCTTTCGTAACAAAACAATTGCTGCATTTTTAGGGTTCCGTACCTCAAAAGGAAAAAATGAACCCTTATAGGATCACTTTGTTGTCCGTCTGTCTGTCTGTCTGTCTGTCCGTCTGTCACGACCCCGTTTCTCAGGAACGCGTGGAGGTATCATGTTGAAATTAATATCGCTTACTCAGTTGCATAAGGAACAGGAACAAAATGCAAAAACGAGCTAAAAACAATCCATTTGATCAAATAATTATCATAACATACAAAAGATACCGTAACTATTGTAATAATTTAATAAAAAAAATAAAACGTAAATATGATAAGACACAACTAACAAACTCGATAAAAAACACTAAACTATTATGGAACAACATTAAAAATATTACTAATTTAAAACAAAGTAAAACAACTAACACGGAATTACTAGACATGACACAGTGCCCTAAGCAATCAGTAAATATGGTAAATGATTTTTTTGTGAATGTTGGCAGAGTTCTGGCAGAAAATATACAATCTAACTACCCTACTCTCGACACTAACGCGCCTCTTTCATTTGATGCTCATCTCACAACTTTTGTACTTTCTGATACTGATGTCAACGAAGTAGAAAAAATTATCATGAGCCTAAAATCGGATAGTGCCCCAGGCTGTGACAATATCCCTACAAGATTTCTCAAGCTAGCTAAAAATCATATCATCCCTGTTATTTGCCATTTGGTCAATCTTTGCTTCTCTAAGGGCGTCTTCCCATCGGTACTTAAGCAATCCATAATTACACCAGTCTTTAAAAGTGGCAGCAAGGACGACGTCAACAATTTTAGACCGATCTCTGTTTTGACAGCAATTTCAAAAGTTCTAGAAAAAATTATAAATAGCAGACTCATTGGTTTTCTTGACAAGTATGATATACTGTCAAACTCCCAATATGGCTTTCGACAAGGCAAAACTACTCATGATGCAATAAAGGATCTAACGTCAGTAATCATAGAACAATTAGACCAGGGAAAAAAGTGTCTTACTGTTTTCTTAGACTTAAAAAAGGCCTTCGATACTGTGTCTATACCTACTCTCCTACGAAAATTAGAACGAATTGGTATCAGAAGCACACCTCTAGAGCTAATGAAGGACTATCTTTGTAACCGGCGGCAAAAAACAAAAGTAGAAGATTATATTAGTGAAGACCTATATGTGACCTATGGAGTCCCGCAGGGAAGTGTCCTAGGTCCTACACTATTCCTAATATATATAAATGATCTGTGTAACTATAAAATTAACAAAGGTCACATATTCTCCTATGCTGATGACACAGCAGTGGTGTTTACAGGAGATTCCTGGGATTCTGTACATAGTGTAGCTGAGGCTGGCTTATCAAAAGTTAATACCTGGCTAAAACAAAACCTTTTAACATTAAACACCTCAAAAACTAATTATATATGCTTTGGTATATATAACAGCTCACAACCTAAAACGTCTAACCTTAGAATCCACGGCTGTAATTGTTTGCGTAATAACTGTGACTGTCCATCTATTGAAAAAGTTGCCTTTACTAAATACCTCGGTGTAATAATAGATCAAAGACTATCCTGGCACCAACATCTTGAGTTAACTACCAGTAGAATAAGAAAACTTATTTTCACGTTTAAAAACTTAAGACACGTCGCTGAACGTGATCTCCTAAATCAAATCTATTTAGCACTGGGGCAATCAATTTTAACATACTGCATTTACATTTGGGGAGGCGCTACAAAAGTAAAATTTCTTGAATTAGAACGAGCTCAGAGATCCTTACTAAAGGTCATGTATTTTAAGCCCTATAGATTTCCTACGCAAGACCTATACCGTATTTCAAAATTACTTACGGTGAGAAAGCTGTACACACTGAATTTACTGATGCAAAAACATAAATCATTGTCATACAATCCCACAAGCAAAAGAAGGAATGATATAGTTGATTCCTGTAGTGTTAAAACAACATTTGCTATGCACCAATATAAAAAACAATCCGTTTATATATACAACAAAGTAAACAAAGTACTTAACATTTACCCGCTGCTGTTAAAAGAAATGAAGAAGAAAGCCACTGAGTGGTTATTGACCTTAAACTATGAAGAAGTGGAGGAGCTGTTCAAAGTTATTGAATGAATTTTATAAACTATTATTTTGTAGGCATTTGAATATTGATCTATTTATATACTAATATATATATATATATATATATATATAAATGTATGTGTTATATATGTATTTTACTATGTATATATATCTATATATTATATTGTATATATCTATCTCCATTTATTTATTTATCTATCTATTTATTTATATACCTAATCTACGTCTTATAGCTAGCTAGTAAAGTTTAATTTAGTATAATTTAAAAATGTTACTTAGAGAATATAATTTAAAAATGTTAGGTTTTAAAACAAAGTTCCTAGATTACCTGTAACGAATCTGTTATTAATTTAAGAAATTTTCTTAGTCTAAATGTATAACCTACATAGTCTAAAATTAATATAATAACCTACCTAGTCTAAGGCGAACTTGCGACATTCAGGGTTGATTAGTTAACCCAGAGTTAAAGATAATTTTTACACATTCGTCATACTAGAAATGTCATATTTCTCGAGTTAGTGATTAACTCGAAGTTAAATAAGCTAGCCCTGGATGACGCAAGTGGGCCTAAAATTGTCGCAAACTATTTTAAATGTATTATATGGAAGAGCGGGGTATCCTGGCACAGGTACTTTATACTTAAAAGGATGCCCCATCAACTACTGTAATTAGTATGTAAGCTTTGCGAAATAAATTATTTGTATTTATTTGTATTGTATTTGTCTGTCTGTCCGTCTGTCACGACCCCGTTTCTCAGGAACGCGTGGAGGTATCATGTTGAAATTAATATCGCTTACTCAGGTCTATGGTCCCTTGGAGCTGTGAAAAAATTAAACTTCTAGGTCCACGCAATCAAAAGATACCGCGATATTATGTCATATTTTTTCTGATTTTGCTGAATTTGTATGAACTCGCGTGGAACTCGCAAGGGAATCAAAACCTATAGGGTACTTCCGGTTGGCCTAGGGTCATGAAATTGGGAATGAAGGAAGGTCTTATAGCATAAGAAAAGGGAAAAATCCGAAAACTGTAAATTTCTGTCTGTCTGTCTGTCTCACCGTCTGTTAAGTCTTTTTCTCAGAAACGCATGGAGGTATAAAGTTGAAATTAATACCGATTACTCAAGTCTGTGATCTCTTAAAGTTGTGAAAAAATTAAACTTATAGGTCAACGCAATCAAAATATACCGCATATGTCTCAATTTTGCTGAAATTGCTTGATATTCGCAAGGGAATCAAAACCTAGAGGGTACTTCCCGTTGACATAGAATCATGAAATTTGGCTCGAAGCAAGGTCTTACAGCACAAATAAAGAGAAAAATCTAAAAACAGTGTATTATTACGATTTTACTCCATTGCTATTGCAACCAAAATCTTTTTATATCGATTCTTACCGAAACCTCGCAGGGGAAGTGCGTTGACCTCGACGTGACCATATTCAGGTTAATCTAGCTGGATAATTATTAACATAGCCTTTTCCCATACGGGCTGGCAGGGCCACAATTATGCACTATTTTAGTCAGTTATTCTACACTCCATTTTGCGTGTCAGGGGCCTAGCCTATCCCATATGAATTTTATTATGTAAATATTGTAAAAAGAATTGTATTTATTGTTTGTACCGCTTTGGCTCGCGGTAATGGCACAAACTCTTGTTGATAATAATTAATTAATAAATAAATCTATTATATCTAAGATAACAATAATAAAGATAGATTCGACCTCCTAGGACCAAGGAAACGCGAGTAATCCAAAACTTATGAATGTTTACCGATATCATCACTAGATGGCGTTAGGTGTTTCCTGACTCGCGGTATGGTTAAGTTTTTGTGGTGATTTTTTTCATAACATGGAAATACTTAGTAAAAAGAATATTTAAGAAAAAAAGGTAAAAAGACCATTCCCCTTCCCTAATCTCCGATACTACTAATCCGAAAATTTTGCAAAAAAATAGGTAACATAGATCTTTACTTATATACTACGGTTTCAATGGGGGGGGGGGGCACAATTGGGGGGCAAATCAGAAATATAAGAAAAAGATTTCTTAACCGTATGCATCTAGTGAAACGTCTAAATAAAAGACTTGTTGCGAGAATCTCATTCTTGTTTATAAACTTGAATAAAAATATTTAAGAAAATAGGCAAACAAGTCTATTCACCCTCTTATCTCCGCATCTACAGATCCTAATTTTTTTAAAAACATTGTTAATACAGGTATTTACTTAAACATTACAGGAAAAATAAAGAGAAATGTATGGCTTAAATAGTGAGGGGAAAGTTTCTTTCAATACCACATACAAACTTATAAATGCGCCTGGTTACATACATATTACATAGTATGAAGGTAGGCGCACCACTAACTTTGTAAACAACATTTTGCTTTCCTACACACAGGAAAATTAAAGATACCTAATCCCCAAGCAATAAACTTGAATACCATTGAGCGGCGGTACGGAACCCTTCGTGCGCGAGTCCGACTTGCACTTGACCGTTAATTATTTTATTTCTGGAAGACACAAAAGTTTTTGTAGAACAGAAGGACATGTTAGTCTTAGGCCCACCTACTTCGAAGGAGAGTCAACACTATTCTCTGAATAACTAATTCTAATTCGTATTCTTTATTGCACAGAAATATAACTGTACAGTTGCAAGAAGTGTTATACGCATAGGCGAGCTTATTTCTTTAGAGAGATTTCTTCCAGCAAATCTAGACAAAACATACAAGTTTTCGCAACAGGCCTAGTACGCAATAAAAATTGTATTATATGTACGAAATATATGTATATCTAAAATATATGTACGAAAATTACTTCTTACTACTTCTTAATAGGTACTACTTAATATATACCCCAAATATATAAAATACACAATAAACTATAATATATTATACATACATATACATGGTGCCTATTATGGAAAAGAAAGGATATGAAATTTAAGTCTTTTCTTAGAGACTTAGCGCAGGGAAGTGCGCTCCACAGTCGGATTGCCCTAAACCACAGAATAATAACTAGTTAAACCACAGAATAATAACTAGTAACTTGCCTAAACGAGTGTTCGTAAGCGGACGAGCTGAAAGAAATGACACCGTCTGGGATCTCTGATTGTTATCCTTGGGGAAAAGAAACTCAAAACGTTCCCGAAGATAAGTATGTGGGTTAGTGGGGATTTCGCAAAATATTGAACAGATAGAAGAGAATGTGCATATCACAGCGAAGACGGATCAGAAGCCACCTGAGCTCCTGCAATCTCCCTAGGAAATTAAATGACACATGGGGCGACTAGGACAGCAAGTTATTAAGTATAACCCAAATATTATAAGCTGGAACTGTAAGTGATCATGGCACCATCGTACTGAGTTAAGCGAGTGCCGTGAAGCCTAATCAGTCTTTTATTAATAGGTATTAGGGGGGTTCATCTTTTGGTGGCCGGTTATAAAAGTTTCTTATCCACAGGGGTGTTTAAGAGCGCGTCTATTAATTACAGTGGCCTGCTCTCCTTCTTGGGTTTAACGCAAGCCAAATCGTTTATCTCTTTCGGCCAAAGCTCAAAATTTCGCCCACAAACTATAATGACTTTATTTTGGTAACAGGGAATTTGAGAGCTGGCATCTTATTTGTCTCAAAAAGAATTTGTGGAAAATTTCACAGTTTTTTCAAGGCGTTTTTTTCGGAGGCTATAAATAATCCAAGGTGGCGCCCTTTTTTTTCGCCCCAAATGACCACCATGCGACCAGCCACCAGCTACGTACTGTGACGATCGACCTTCCTTTTACCAGCTCAGCTTGCCCTGGAATCCTTGCCAGGACGGGACGAGTTCGCTGTTTTGTTAGGCCCTGGGAGGCCTCTCTCCTGCACGAATCCAACTGCGAGCTCCGGGTTCCTACAATTCTTTTCGCACCACATTGCCGGATAGTGCGTGTGTGCATTCGGCGGCACGTGGCATGCGTCGCTGACCATGAACGCCGGCCACGTGCCACCGAGTCTCGTAAGCGGACTTTTAAGCTGATACCTGCTATGGCGAGAACTTCCTGATAAACGGAAATTCACCTCGCACGGCACCCATTAGTAGAACAGCATTAGAAAACAAGCCAAAGTAAAACAGCATTCTTCGGGCTCCGGACTGGACTGCACTGGAACTTTCGAACCTTAAGCTAAGTTTAGTGGTAAATTTAGTGAAATAAGAAACTTTTATAACCGGCCACAAAAAAATGAACCCCCCTAATGAATTGTTTCCCTATTAATAAAAGACTATAAGTGGATTCAGAGCTTTATTTCTCCAGCCACTTCAGATCTAAATAAAATTAGGGCTACAACATACACATAAGAAAATTGACTCGGAAAAGAAACCTTCTCAGAAAGTTGCAATGAACACCGCAGTTATGAGCGATAAAGACCTATGCAATGAACTAGAGCAGTGTTTTTCAATCTTTTTGTATACGCGACCCCTTTACAGGATGTAAAATTCTCACGACCCCCTTAAGACAAATACAGACAAAACTTTATTAATTTAAATGAGTATGTTTACGATTTTCTCTATTTTGATACCCATCTATAAGTGGAAATAAGTAGACTATCCCTACGGGAAAGAGACGTGATTTATATGTACGTATATATGATACCTACTTATTAATTATTTATTAGTATGAAAGGGAGCCGCGAAAGCTTTGAAAGTAAGTAGCTACGTAGTATGCATCATGGACACACTGTTTTCTTCATCGTCAAGCTCTAGCAGCTAAAGTTTTGCCGTCTGATTTAAATGACGTGCTTACGGAGGTAATAAAAATTGTGAATTATATCAAAGGTAAAGCCTTACAAACCCGGCTCTTCAGAATTATTTGTGAAGACATGGGTTCGCTTCATCACAATCTCCTTTATCACACAGAGGTCAGGTGGCTTTCCAAAGGAAAGGTATTGACAAGAGTTCTAGAACTAAAAGCTGAACTATTAATGTTCTTACAAGATTCTAAATCTGAATATGCTAATCATTTATCTGACCCTGTTTGGCACGTGAAGTTAGCATTTCTGGCAGATCTTTTTAGCCATCTTAACAACTTGAACAAAAGCCTCCAAGGGAGAGAAGAAAACATCTTAACAGCTAAAGATAAAGTGAAAGCATTTCATATAAAACTTCGTTTGTGGTCATCTTCTCTGCAAAACAATATATTTGAGTCTTTTCCGTGTGTTCAGAAGACCGTTGAAGATAATGCAACAACACAATTACTTGTAGTAAAGGCTCTCATTCCTTCTATGATACAGAGCTTACATAATTTGCAAGATAAATTATTAACATACTTTCCAGACTTGCACTCTGAAGCTGACAATGGGCGTACGTGGATTTTGGTCCCTTTCTTGGATAAGTCAATAGAATTAGCAGATCTCGCTACAAATCTGAAGGAAAACCTTGTAGATTTAGCTTCTGACGGCGTGCTGAAAATGGAATATCATTCGCAAAGTATTGACGTGTTTTGGATGAAAAGAAAACTAGAATATCCAGAGCTGGCAAGGGAAGCTCTAAAATCATTAGTGCCATTTGCCACCTCATACTTGTGCGAACTAACATTCTCCTCAATGGTGGACATTAAAACTAAGAAGAGAAACAGACTATTCCTAGAAAATGATTTAATAATAAACGTTTCTAAAATAGCACCACGCTTTGAATATTTTTTGAAAAATAAACAAGCACATCCTTCTCACTAATATTGTACTTTTATTGTAGTATAGAACCTTGTCATTTCTCTTTTGCCGCTTCGCGACCCCCTTAGGAAGGCTGCACGACCCCCCTAGGGTTCGCGACCCACAGATTGTAAAACACTGAACTAGAGAATCGGATCAAGGAGAAACTCACCAGTGAAATCTTAGATAGAGCAGCCTGTGCTGAACATCTTTGGCATGTGACAAAGAAAGTATTAGCGGTAACGGCTGTAAGAGTGTTTGGCAGGAAGGCGAAGACTGCTGACGATTGGTTTGCTGAGTATGAACACATTCTGCTCCCATTAATAGAGAAACAAAGAACAGCTCACATTAATCTTTTGAACAACCACAGAGATCCTGTCAAACTAGCCATATACAAGGCAGCAAAAGCAGAGGTACAACACACCAGTCATAGTTGCGCGAATGAGTACTGGGTCAAACTATGCCAGTCAATACAAAATTGCCAGGGTGTGGGCGACTTCAAGGGTATGTATCGGAGAATAAATACTGCGAGCGGTCCTACTAAAAGAAAATGTGCCGCAATCAAAGATCCCGATGGAAATCCGATTGCAGATAAGAAAGAGGAACTTAAAAGGTGGGCACAACATTACTCAAACCTGTACTTACAGGAGGTTGTTTTACAACCCGACTGACTCGACCTCCCGTGACTGAACTTGATGATCCTCCAATGCGCGATGAATTCCTCGCTGCAACTCGAAGCCTGAAATAAGGCAAGAGCACGGGTCTCGACAACTTACCTGCCGAATTAGTGAAACTTGGCTGTGTTTCTTCTCCCCTGTATGCTTTGGTACTTCGCTGTTGGGATGAGGAAACCATTTCCCATGATATGAAGGATTCAGAGACAGTTACCTTAGGCGAGGCGAGGCGACTGTAATAACTTCAGGGGTATATCTCTATTGCGTATTGCAGGAAAGACATTTGCGAAGGTTGTATTACGAAGACTCGACACCTCAAGGTAAGGACGGATAACCGCTCAGTTTTATCCAGAGTCCCAGTGTGGATTCAGAGCTGGCCGTTCGACCAATGATATGATATTTACCCTTTAACAATTGCAGGAGAAATGCCGTGAACATCGTTTACCGCTGTACATGGTCTTCGTCTACCTTAATAAGACCTTTGATACTGTGAGCAGGATGGGGCTGTACGAGGTATTGATCAAAATCGGGTGCACTCCAAAACTTTTAAACATATTCAGGTCCTTCCACGATAACATGAGAGGCTCAGTAATGTTTTAGGGAGAAAGATCCCTCCGTCATTAACCGCGGAGTCAGGCAGGGCTGCGTACTAGCTCCTACCCTCTTTGGGATTTTTATACCGGCGCTTCTCTTGACTGCATTTAAGGAATGCAATGTCGGAGTACACCAGCATACAAGAAAGGATGGAAGACTCTACAACATTAATCTGCTGAAGTCCAAAAATAATCGTCTGTATTTTATTGCCAGAGAACTCCTGTATGCAGACGATGCTGCACTAGTTACAAACTCTGTAGGCTAACGACAAGAACTGGTTATGAGATTTGGTAACACTTGTCATCTGTTTTCTATGAGCGTAGAACTCCAAGAAGACCGTCGTCATAGTGCAGCCTCCTGAGATCTCACACGACGGTGCCATCCTTGATGTCGTGGAACACGCTATCTTGGATTCTGCTATCTTGGCTCCACCATCACATCATCACTATCAAGCGACAAGGAGATAGATACTCGTATTAGCATGGCATCAACTGCGTTTGGAAGGCTGTTTAAACGCGTCTGGAGAAACAGCAAATTAACTGTTCACACAAAAGTTCTTGTATACCAGACCTGTGTCCTGAATATATTGTTGTATGCTTTGGAAACTTGGACTACATACGCCATATAAGAACGCAAACTCAACGCCTTCCATATGCGCTGTCTGAGGACTATTCTTGGAGTCACTTGGAGGGACTTAATGAGCAAATAGGCAGTTCTCTCGAAGACAAGCTGCTGCAGCATCACCGCTATGCTAAAGAAGATTACGCTGGATTGGCTACGTACTCCGTATTGCCATCGAGAGACTCCCAAGCCAAGTAATTCTGAGTCAGATAGCGAACGCGAAGAGACCTGTGGGGCGCCCAATGCTACGGTTCAAAGACTCCTGCAAACGAAATGAGACCTAAATGGCGTCATGATATCAAGACCGGAGTATCAAAACACGATGAAGACTGGCTGGAGAATATCAAGCGGAAAAAACATCGTTCTTGTTATAAAAGTCGGTTCATTACTGGGTAACATTACGATAGCGAACCAATGATATCTCTGTCCTTTTCTCTCGTACGCAATAATGTTGTCAGTTAGTCATTGACGCCTGTTGTTGCGTGATTCGTGGTACAGTAAATTTGTCAGTTCATTAGTTATCAACATTTGGGCCGGAGGACTGTTGCTCACGTCCATTACGTAGGAATCACTTGCATTCCATCACCTTACACGTTCTCCTGGGTAGTGCTAAGAGCAACAAAACATTCTTAAGACGTTTGTAACGGAAGTCGCTTTCCTATTTAGTAAAGTAAAATTGACATTTACATTTTGTGGCGGAGATTACCGAAATTTTGAATTTATTTTGCATAAACTTTTATTTTATGTAGGTAGCTAAAAAAACAATTGGGTTCAGGTCCGGAGACCGAGCTGGCTACACAAATGGTCCCTCACGGCCAATCCACCTGAATAATCCCGTACAGCACCGTACGCCAGCCGTCTTGTTGATACCACATATCCCTGTTGTTTAATATTTATGCTTCGGAAACGCACCGGTTTTTTGTTGCGCGAATCGATCGCGAGTAATCGGCACATCACTAGCGAAAACGGAACTAGCAGCTGTCACTCGTACCGGACCGAGATGTAAAATTGGAGGTTATCTTTACTCTTTGTCTTTTCTCGTCGGTGAGAACAAACATGTCGGCTCGGGCCTCGTGTCATTGATGGTATTTCGGTGTACCAATTACTAAATACAGGCGTCGGGCCTGGTCGGAGTGTTAATCATCTACATCGTCGGGAAATAAGTAGATTCGCGTCAGCGGTCAAGTGATCCGTGTGGATTGGTCAATGTCGTATCGGAGCGGCGACTCCGCGTCGGCAGGCAGCACGCCGGCGACAGCGTCGGCAGCGACGGTGAGATTCACCCCATATTCTATCCCAAACTCTGCCCTTTTCCCGAATTCCCGTCTCGAATCGAGCTTTCGATTTCCTGCCTACGGAGACAAGGTCAGTAACAAAATTCACTTCACTTCTTTTCTCTCACGTGCTGGCAAAAGCACACCCCCTTCGGATTCCACGCCGTTCGGTAGGCGTGGAAATTAAACATTTTGGTAGCAGAGCGTGGTTTCCTAGTGGGAAATCATCGATTCACGGTTGCCTTTGTCACATTGTAGTTGGGAGAAAAGAATATCTCAGATTGGCTCAAGTCAGCCATGAGTCTGTGGTCGGTATACCACGATTAAAGTTCATTTTCGGTAAGTGAAAGTATAAGTGCCAATTTAGTTAACAGTTGTTATAAATTTGTAGTCGGAAACTACTGTTGTTGCGCATAAAGGATTGAACGGTCATTCTGCGAAGCCTAGATTGTATTACTTACGGTGAAACGTCGGGTTCTATAGTCCTACAGTGTTGTTTCGGTTTACACAGCAGGGTCGGGCTATTTAAGGGGTATTAAGCTGATTTGCTGACCTCAAAGGAAGTGTGGTTCATAAGAAGCCACTTATTATTTTGTATTGTTTTCAGAATCAAGTGTTGTGGGTTATTTTTGTATTGTGTTTTATGGTGGCATTCTCTAATTGATTCAGAGTGTATATTATAAGGTGTATGTCCACAGGGCGACCATATTAAATATTGTTTAGGATTTAATTGTTTAGTGGTTGCCTTGGTTTTTACAACTTAGTTTTAATTTCTGTGCCCAGCGCTGACAGGAAAGTGCTGGTCTTTGGCTGTGCTTAGTTCGGTAGTGAAGCATAGGACCAGAAACAATTGAATTGGTAACCATGGCACCTTCACCCTTGACGGTACTGCGGTATGGCGTCCGTGAGGAGATGAGATGGCTCGCCCATACTCACAAGTATGTGGAGCGACCTGACATGGACGATGTCCTGCTCAAGCGTGTGGAGGACGCAATGACACGCGTCGGGAAGGTGTGTTGGCTGGCCGCGGAGGCTGAGGCCCTCGGGCTTACGGATGAGGCTTCGGTGGCCGCAGTGAAGCAGCTCTGCGCGGATGCTGACCAAGCGATGGAGTGCTTGGGCGACATCGAGCTTCGCGCCGAAAAAATTAAGCGGTCGCGTCGGGATGACCGCGGGGAGGGTAGCGGAGACCCGCCCCCTAAGGGTGTTGTCGGACGGCTGCCACACCTGGAGATTCCGGCCTTCGGTGGGGCAATTGATGAGTGGCGGGCATTCATCAATTTATTCGATAGCCTGGTCCACGGTCGGGACGACCTGGACAGCGCCTACAAGTTGGCCCAACTATTGATGGCACTGCGGGGTGAACCGAAGGAGTTGGTCGGTCACCTAACGGTTACGGCGGGCAATTATGAGATTGCCCGGGTCATATTGTTTGACCGCTACCAACACAAACGGCGGTTGGTTGATGCGCAGCTGGGGAAGCTGTTCAGCATCCCAAGAGTAACCCGGGATGTTGACATCCGGGTACAGGTGCTCAACCCTGTGCTGGTGGCCACTAAGGCCCTTCAGAACCTTGGTCTGCCGGTAGACCAATGGTCATATATCGTATTATATATGGTTTTGTCACGGTTGCCTGCAGCTGTTCAAGGTCGGTTTGAACAGCTGCATGGGGGCAGTAGCTCGGAACTGCCCACGCTCGTCCATTTAACGGATTTTTTGGAGGGTGAATGCAGGCGATGCGACACATTGGATTCGGAGGCCAGTGTGCAGCGCCAACCCGCGCGGATGCGGGAGGGGCCGCGCACCCCACCCCCACGGGGGGTGGGCGGTCAAAACAATTTGGCGTTTTGAGTGCCGCGCCGTCGGGTGACGGCTGTGAGCACTGCGACAGTAACGGTTATGGAGTGACCAGTTGCGCCAACTTTAAGGCGCTCGGTGTGGCTCGGGTGGTCTTCCGCCACCGATTGTGTTTCGGTTGTTTGGGGCCGCACCCGCTGAGCGAGTGCTCACGGGCGTCCCCCTGTGAGTGCTGCGGTGGCAGGCACCACGTCGTGTTGTGCCTGAACCGGTCAGGCCCTTCGGACGGTCACCAGGGCCGGACTCAGGTTGGTCGGTCACAGGGCCCAACCAGGGCCGGACCCAGTCCCCCTCCGGGCAACGGGAGTCACCAACGGGGTGACTGGGGTACCCGCGGACGGGACCCCCCCCGAGGGGAAGGGGGAAGCGCGGGGGGTAACAGGCGGGATAGCCGGGGTTCGGTCGCCGCTATCCAGGGTCAGCGAGGACTTCGGGCCGCTGGCTCACCGCGTGTTACGGGCGGGTGTCAGATGGCACCTATGAGTTGCGCGAAGGCTGGGAGCCCACCACCTTCTGCGCCACCCTGCCCGTCGCTCTGGGAGGCGAACAGGGAGGCGAACAGTCGGATGTCGCCCCCATTCCTAGAGCGCCCCAGGTTGGATCCGCTCTCCCCCCTCCATCCACGGTGGCCACCGGGCACACCGTTCGCAGTCCGGTATGGTCGGGTACCGGGCCAGCGAGGGGCCTATTATGCGGGTTGGGACCCTCTGATGTACATGCGGTCTGATGTGCCACCGGTGGCATATCAGCAGCCGAGTTACCAGGCCGACGGGGGTCCCAGCGGGTTCGGATCCCGCGGAGGTTCCCGCTAGGGACACGCCGCCCACTTACAGGGTGCCGCCACTCCACAGACGGTCATGCTCCCCACCGCCTCGGTGATAGCGTGGAGTTCGGACGGCAAATCTTGTGTGGCACGGGCACTATTGGACTCGGGGGCCCAGGGGTGCTTAGTCTCGTGCAACCTTGTAAGACGGTTGGGCATTTCGGTAAGGGAGTATCCACATTCCATTCGGGGAATTGGGAACACGGAAGTCGGTTCCGTTAAGGGAGTATGTCGGATTACTCTCTCGTCACGGGTGGATTCATCGGTGAATCTGACGGTCACGGCATGCCTAATGTGATGGGCTCACACCCTCACGTACGGTTGTCGCCCTCGGTGCGACAGTTGGTCGCTGGGTTGTCACTGGCTGACCCGGAGTTCGATATTCCGGGCCCAGTAGACATTTTATTGGGTGTCGATGCCTTGGGATACCTGTTAGTGCCAGGTGTCCACGTGTTGCAGGCGACTGGTCTGGTTTCGGTCAACACCAGACTGGGCCATGCGGTAATGGGTCCGGTCATGCCGGCTGCCCCACGCCTAGCGACTCGTAGTCCCTTATTCGGTTCTGTACTCTCGGAGGTGATACAGAAGTTTTGGGAGGTGGAGGAACCACCTACGGTCCGCCGGTTGGACCCGGTTGAAGAAGACTGTGAACAGTTTTATCGGAACAATACTGGTCGCCTTCGATCAGGTCGATTTCTCACACGTCTTCCATTCCGGAGTGATCGCCCACCGCTGGGCAGTTCACACCATGCAGCCGAGACGCGGCTTCTGTCGATGGAACGACGCATGAAGCGTGACGGGATTTTCCGGCAGAAGTACGTCGATTTCATGCGGGAATACGAGTCTCTCGGCCACATGTCGGTTTCGGGTATCGACTGGAAGCGTGAAGACCACTGCTTCCTGTCCCATCACGCGGTCTTGAGGACCCCGGAGGGCAAAATACGGGTAGTGTTCGATGGATCGGCATCAACATCTAACGGCATGAACCTGAACCAGTGTTTGCATTCAGGGCCGAAGTTGAATCATGACATCGCGGATGTTATCACACGGTTCCGTCGACACAATGTTGTGTTTGTAGCTGACATCCGGATGATGTTCAGACAGACCGTCATTCACCCTGACGATAGACGGTATCAGCTGATACTGTGGCGAGAGAGCGCAGATCAGCCCATCAGGGTGTACGAGCTGAACACCAACACGTACGGGCTACGGTCTAGTCCTTATTTGGCGATTCGCACTCTTCGGGAGTTAGCGGATCGAGAACGGTTAAATTTCCCTAGAGGAGCAGCGATCCTGGAGCAGGATCTCTACGTGGACGATATCTGTACCGGTGCAGATTCCGTAGAGGAGGCGCTCGCTCGACGGGACGAGCTAGTTGAGCTCTTACGGGGTGGAGGTTACGAGCTCCGGAAATGGATGTCGAACCCTCCAGAGTTACTGACTGGTCTTCCGGATGACTACCAGCAGGATCCCCACATTTTTGAAAATTTGGAAAATCCAAATATGTTGTCGGTATTAGGCGTCCAGTACCAGCCGGTGTCAGACATGTTCTCGTATCGGGTCGAGTTGGACTCCCCGAAGGTCTGGACGAAACGGAGCGTCCTCTCAACGGTGGCTAGGACATTTGATCCAAACGGGTGGATCACCCCGGTAACATTTCAGCTCAAGTGTTTTATGCAGCAATTGTGGTCTGCTGAGCTGAAATGGGACGACCCGATCGGCGGGTCATTGAGCTCAGAGTGGGACTCGTTCTTTTCGACCCTCCCTGGCATCAATCGGATTTCACTGCCACGGAGGTTGGTCCCCACCAAACGATACACCGCCACCCTGCATGGGTTTTGCGATGCCTCGGAGAAGGGCTACGGAGCTGCGGTGTATCTGCGTACGGTCGACTCCTCGGGGGAGGTTGGTGTGCGGTTGGTCATGGCCAAGAGCAAGGTTGCGCCGTTGCGCACTCGCCTGACCATTCCCAAGTTAGAGCTTTCGGGAGCGGCTCTCCTGACTCGTCTGGTCAACCACACGATGACGGTTCTTCGTGGGTCAATAGCGTTGGAAGATACGGTCTACGCTTGGACGGACAGCCAGATCGTGTTATGCTGGCTGAAGGCTTCAGTTCACAAGCTGGAGATTTTTGTGGCGAATCGGGTTTCGCAGATTCTGAATTCGGAGGTTCCCTTAATCTGGAGACATGTTCCAGGGGAAATGAACCCAGCAGACTGTGCGTCTCGTGGGTGTCACGCTCCGGAGTTGGTTGGACATCCCTTGTGGTGGGGTCCAAAATGGTTGACTCAAGCCGAATCGGATTGGCCACTGAGTCCACGCGTTACCACGGCGAACGGCGCCTTGACAGTCGGTGTCTGTACGACGCAACCAGAGCCGGAAGAGGAGTTCAGCCTGCTGGAACGGTACAGCTCGCTCGACAAGCTGGTCAATGTGACCGCCTGGATCTGCCGATTTGCGCGGAATTGTCGGAATTCTGAGGCGCAACGAGTGCGGACACAGGTCCTGACACCACGGGAACGGAACCATGCGTTGTTCGCATTGGTACGGAACGTGCAGACGGTGCACTTTAAGTCCGAAGTGGACATTCTGAGACGCGGACGCGTCCAACTGAAGGGAGCTGTGGCTCGGCTCAACCCGTTTATTGACCCTCAAGGATTGCTGAGGGTAGGAGGTCGGCTGCGGAATGCCAACCTGCCTTATGCGGCTCGCCACCCGTTGTTACTCCCTAGGAAAGGGAAGTTGGTCGAACTGTTGATACAGGATCGACACATTCGGAATGGGCATATCGAATGCCACGCCTTGATGGCGTTTCTCCAGCGCGAGTTCTGGATTCTATCGGGAAGACGCTTAGTGCGTAGCGTCGTATTTCGGTGCCTGCCTTGTTATCGGGCCAAGGCGGCTACGATGCAGCCCCAGATGGGCGATTTGCCCTCGGATAGGGTTAACGAAATCCGGCCCTTTGCGGGTGTCGGAACGGATTTCGCGGGACCATTCATGGTCAAGTCTTCACAGCTACGGAACGCCAGATTAGTGAAGGCATACCTGTGCGTCTTCGTGTGCTTGGCCACGAAGGCAGTCCACTTGGAGGTGGTCAGTGACCTCACTACAGAGGCATTTATCGCATGTCTAGATCGGTTCGTCTCACGAAGGAGCCTCCCGACATTAATCCGTTCGGACAACGGCACAAATTTTGTCGGAGCCAGGCGATATCTGCAGGAGGTCACTCAATTCCTGAACGGTAACCAGGACGCCATCGGTACGGCTTGCTCCCGACGAGGGATTGAATGGGTTTTCAGTCCGCCGGGATGTCCTCATTGGGGAGGAATATTTGAGGCTGCGGTTAAATCGGCTAAGTCGCACCTGACGAGGATCATCGGTGAGACCTCTCTACGCTTTGAAGAGCTTGCGACGCTGTTCTGTAAAATTGAAATGACACTGAACTCGCGTCCGTTGTGCCCGCTCAGTTCGGATCCAAATGATTTGGAAGCGTTGACGCCGGGTCACTTCCTAATAGGTCAGCCCCTTAACGCCCTGCCAGAATACCCATTCGGTGATGTTAAGTTAAGTCGGTTAACTAGGTGGCAGATGTTGCGGCAGATGGCTCAAGATTTTTGGAAACGGTGGTCCCTTGAGTACTTGCACATCTTGCAGCAGCGCCTTAAGTGGACTGACCGGACGAGCCCCCCTCAAGTCGGTGATTTGGTGCTGATTAAGGATGCGAACCTGCCATCATTGAGATGGAGACGAGGACGGATCGTCAATTTGTACACGGGTCGGGATGGCACGCCTCGATCAGCAGAAGTCAAGGTGGGGGACTCGGTCCTCAAGAGAGCGGTCGCAACACTTTCCCGCCTTCCTATTGATTAGGGACAGGTTCGGGCCTGTCCGGGCGGGTGACTGTTTAATATTTATGCTTCGGAAACGCACCGGTTTTTTGTTGCGCGAATCGATCGCGAGTAATCGGCACATCACTAGCGAAAACGGAACTAGCAGCTGTCACTCGTACCGGAACGAGATGTAAAATTGGAGGTTATCTTTACTCTTTGTCTTTTCTCGTCGGTGAGAACAAACATGTCGGCTCGGGCCTCGTGTCATTGATGGTATTTCGGTGTACCAATTACTAAATACAGGCGTCGGGCCTGGTCGGAGTGTTAATCATCTACATCGTCGGGAAATAAGTAGATTCGCGTCAGCGGTCAAGTGATCCGTGTGGATTGGTCAACGTCGTATCGGAGCGGCGACTCCACGTCGGCAGGCAGCACGCCGGCGACAGCGTCGGCAGCGACAGTGAGATTCACCCCATATCCTATCCCAAACTCTGCCCTTTTCCCGAATTCCCGTCTCGAATCGAGCTTTCGATTTCCTGCCTACGGAGACAAGGTCAGTAACAAAATTCACTTCACTTCTTTTCTCTCACGTGCTGGCAAAAGCACAACCCCTTCGGATTCCACGCCGTTCGGTAGGCGTGGAAATTAAACACCTGTAATAATTGTTAATTCATCGAATAAGGACGGCAGATCATTTTGGAGAAAATGTAGGTGGTTTTCTCTATTCAATGTTGCCGGCAAATTAATCGGACCAACAAATTTACCAGTCCATATGTTTACTTTCAATTGATATTGAGGGCGGTCTTTACACATAAAATTTGGGTTTTCTACTTGCCATTCATGCATGTTGTGCAGATTTAACTATCCGTCTCTTATCAACGTGGACTCCACATGACTTTTCAAGAAATTGCCGATCTTCTCTGTGTCTCGCCAACATTGTCATCATCATAGGAGCGTAGTCCAAGCCAACAAGCTTTGTACACGTTGTACGCGGTAGGGGTGATAAGAGTTGGAATTCAGATATCTATGAACTACACTTTTCGGAATTCCAGTATTTCTTTCAATAATACGAACTAAATACATAGAAATTCCCCTAAAATTACTTCTTCGATACCTCTTTGAGGTCTTCCTCCGGAACTACGAGTATGAGCGATGATCTGGGTAACGCTTGGCCTTCGGATACCTCTCACGATACAGTCTTGCCGCGGCAGAGGCATAGCAGTGGCATTCACCATGGATAATATGCATGTTGGCATATTCATGAGACGTGTACACATCCAGCATGTTATGAAATGTTACAATTCTGTGTAGTACGCTGTGCAAATATCAAGTCCGGATGTAGTGTAACTAACGCTAACAGAGGACAACAATTTGTTTGTTGCTTCTTTTGTTTATACTGAGTTTCTTAATTATTGGCACCGACTTCTTTGTAGGTCATTCATTATGCCAGTGTCAAGTGTGATATCCTCTGTTACAGAACTCTCAAGGCAGCGCAAGATCGCTAAAGGAGACGATATAAAATCTTATTGACTAAAGATACCTGGTGTGTGTCCGGCTGTGATGAAGACCTCCTTCCCAGCTAGATACCGGACGCGCGCATCTCAGTAAGTTTTAGCTCTTCTCTGCGTCACAGAGGTTCTCTGCGTCTCCTTGCCGGCAGCACGTCATACTGTTCCACTTAATTCTCATTACGCGTGGTTGTTTCCCCCAGACAATTCTCACGCTACACTTCACGCCAGTAACGACGACAAACAACTCGCCGGCGCTCAGCCCTTCAATACACGAGGAGTGGAAACCTTCTGGCTTGTCCCGAAATATTGTTCAAGTACTCTTCAGCCTATACGCGGGCTGACTTGCAGCAAACAAAAACTCGTGGTTAGATGGCGGGATCCTAATCCAGCTATCGGCTCATAAACGAAGGAAGAATTACATCATGTTCCCGCACAAATCCAAGTTCATGAGGTTATAAAATAATTTTGTCCAAGTGACTAAGTGATTAAACTTAGGGTGCGTTCCGATTTACACTAATCGTGACGAAACTGCAAATAGGCCCGTTTGGTTCTAAACAACCTCTTAGTCAGATTCTCTTTTGAGAAGAGAACCTGAAAAGGATCGGTTTCGTTAATGGATTGTTGCTCATTAGCACTACTCAGAGGACACGTGCAATGTGGTGATGGACAAGAATATCCTGCGATAATTAGTTTGTACCTAATGTAGGCCACCTACATTAAATTTCTACTGATTGATGAGATAGTTTTACTCATACTGTTTTATTATTTTTGATAGATAACTAATGTTTTATACCTTTTCAAAACCCTTACTAAATATGCCAATTTCTGAATAAACTTGCCGGGGCAACATTATGTTTGTTTTTCGTTATGATGAGTCAAAGTTTTCTTACAATATTTTCTCAAACCACGACACAATCAAACTACGTGTTTTTTACCAATCTGACGAAATATTCTGCTCAATTTGTGACTGCTATCTGTAGTTTGGTTATTTAGAATCATTTTGGCAAACAAATCATAGCAGAATTGCTAAGTCTGTTGTCACGGTAACTAAAGGTGTGATAAGGGTGTTGATTTTTGAAATGTTTGAAATAAGCCAATATTTTTTAAACCGAGTGGCATTGATATTAAAATATTTACCCAGACCCTTTATAGGCTGGGCTTTCACCTGGTGCCCGCTTGAAATTGAGTTTCGGGACAACTTGTGTTATATATTTATATAGGATTCACAAAGGATCTATAAACGAACAAATATGTTTCATGGCAGAAAGTCCTAAAGCGCAAGATAATCCTTTTCAAACACCCATAATCGACACCATTTCGTTAAAATGTTAGACACTCAAATCGCAATAAGATCGGTTATTCCAGTAACTGATTTGTCAATAAAAGTTAATGTGGAATAAAACTGACGATACTTAACCACTAGAGGCGCTAGGTCGGACCCGTCGGACCCATAACAATCGACGAGATCTGTCAAAATCTATACAAAAAGTTGTTTACGTTTCTATCCTTTTATAGTAGAATGCCGCATTGTGTGGCAATAGGGTGTAATAAAAATGGTAATCACCACTTTCCCAAAGATGTTAGACTGAGAAAGCTATGGAAAAATGCCACTAAGATTCGAAATTTCAAGGCCTTCTCAAATTCGAGACATGGCGCTACTATTTAGGTCACGATAGCTTTCCAACAGTGGTAAATCATTTTTATGTCATCAGTTTCATGGTTCTGAGGTATTCTTAAGTTAAGATTCCTGTCAAATGACTCCAGCCTGTAAAATAAATAGGTATATTGTTTATAAGTTATGTTTACATGTTTTTAAATACAGAAGGCAATGTTCAAAACTTGAAAATTTACTTGAAATATGCAAAATACAAAAGGAGTTTATTTGACTACTAGCATAATTCATCAATTATTTACCTTCTGACTAAGTCCGTTTAATGATCCTTTAACGTCCCTCCCCGGGTTTCCAACTCGTCTTTTAACTGCTTCACAGTCCACTTACTGTCCATACTTTAATCGCAAAAACAGAAACACCACAATTTCACAAAATATCGTAAGAAATAGCTACCGAACCAACAAGAGATTGTTTGTTATGGGTCTGACGAATTCAACGCCATCTGCAAGCTTAGCGTTTTCTTCCCCATTATTATAAATCGTCAAACCTCAAATTAAATAAACTCTTTTTTAATAACTCTGTGTCTATATATGTTAAATAACTATGATCTTTATGTATAAAGAGAGAAGACCTGACTCACTTACTGAGTCATCACCACCCAGCCCGAAACCTGCAACCTCAAAAGCTGAAATTTTGCGTAGAGATGCCGTTTATAATGTAAACAAGGAATGAGTACTGATTTTCAAAAATTCTATCCCTAAGGGGAATAAAGGGGGGGTTAAAGTTTGTATGAAAGTCCGTCTGTTTTGAAGTTAGGATCATCAAATTTTGTGTTTATATTCTACCCCTTGTTTTTTATTTATTTTGTTTTTTTTTATTCTACCCCTAAGGAAGGAAGTAAAATTGGGGTTGCAAATTTGTATGGAAGTCCGTCAGCTTAGAAGTTAGGATCTTCAAATTCTGTGTTTAGACTGACGTTTAAAAATTAATGGATAAATGTCTCAGCGTTTTTTTAAGTTTCACCCCTAAGGGGGTAAAATGGGCGTTGAAAGTTTGAATAAAAGTCCATCAGTTTTGAAGTTAGGATCTTCAAATTTTGTGTTAAGGCTGAAGATTGAATATAACTGAGTAGTGTCCCAGCGTCTTTGAAAATTCCACCCCCAAAAGGGTGAAAAGGGTGATAAAGTTGTGTATACAAAGCCTAAATGCAAAAAAAAATGAAATTTTGCGTAGTGAAGGCATCCATTTTTGGAAATAACACCTATGGTAATATGGGTGTAGAAAGTTAGTATGGTAGGTTACAAATAAAGCAGGACATGTTACAGCGTACTTAGAAAATGATCCTCTAATGTCGAAAATAGGGGTGGAAAATATCTATGAAAATTTTGTAAATTTTGTTTTGCTTTAAAATTATACTTTGCTTTGCTTTCGTTCTGTTGTTTAGTTTGAAAATGTTTTTATTATACCCTCGGGCTACGGAATTTATAATTGATTGTGCATTAATATTAAATATTAATGTATTTTCATATATCATTTTTAAGAAAATCATCCAAAAAAGATATGATACGCGCGTGCCGCTCCACGAAGAGTATATATGTCGCAGTTAGTTGGTTAAATCAGACACTTAACTAACACCCTAGACGTTAATTGAAGACCGACCTTTTAACCAAGTCACTAGCATTTTGATTTAAATAAAGCATCGTCGAAAACGTTTTATTACCTGCCTTACCGAAAGCCGGCGTGTTGGTTAAATAATGTAAAACAAGATGGCGTCACGACAACAGCTGATTACTTTCAGAGTCTATATTTTCACTACTGACTGCGCAGCTTATATCAGAGCAAAACATTCCGGTAGCTTAGGTGCGAATTATGTTGAACATGTAAGAACAACAAAAATACTTAAAACAAAAAGAATTTTTAATGTGTACTTAACATCAAATATTTTTATATGTATTTAAACTCTGATGTTTTATTCCATAGAATTCTGACATTTCAGATATCATAAGGTTCTTTATGAGGACAATTATTATTTTATTCATTTTGATTAGTGTAAAGTGCAGTTGTAATGTGTGGCTGGCTGTAAAGCAACGTCTAAACAACGTCTTGACTAAAGACTTGAATAGTAGGGACAGGGCACGGAGCGCTTGAAAGTGTCGCTACAAAAACAGTACAAAATCGGGAAAATTGGACTGTTTGCAATCAGTCAAAAATGGTGACCTGCGACGTAAAAAGGTGTAAATCATACCCAAATCGCAAAACACAAAAACAGGGAGTGTCGTATCACAAGTAAGTATTATATTTTCAATTACTATTGGCTTTAAATTGATTATCTATAAAATATTGTTCTCGAAAAAATCCTCAAACGAAAATCAACCATTCGACTGACGTAACTTTGTAGCGACGCGCGACGCACAGTGAAACTGCCCGCTTCCTATATTTGAAGAACGATCCGATTTGGTTATTTTTCTATTCGTAATGTCAAGATTACTATTCTTAATGTCATTAGATTACTATTCGTAATGTCATTTGGTTCCCCCCCCCTCCCTATTTCAGTCAGTTAGTTTGTATCTGTGAGCTTACATCCTCTTTCATAATTCAACGGCAAAGACAAAAATTAATATGCCTATTTATTTATGTTTCAACTTTTTATTAATTAAACATGAGGTAATTGCGTGAGACCTCGCCCCTTAAGTAAAATTTTAGCTTGATATATTTTATTTCTACTCCTAATCACCGATTAAAAGTCACCGGGTATTTGAGAGTTATCCGTAGATCAACTTTCCTAATATTGTGTCTATACACCACAAATCGGAACGTGACCGACCGTGACGCCGTTACAATTTTTCGTACTGTCTTGGTTCCGACGAATTCCGACAGGGGCGCTATTTTTCTTAGCCTCAAAATGGTAAGAAATTTAGTACGGGAAGGCCTATCCTTAGTATTTATATCGATGGTCTTGACGCTCAATAACCAGTTTCTACTAAACATCAGAGACGCTACAAACAATAGGGCGCAAAACTGCCAATTTCTCAAGAGGAAGACCGTGGGCAAGTGCCTTGTGTAATAAAAAACTTCAAAGGCAAGTAATGCATCGCGACTGATTCGCGGCTGTGTGCATTGTATTTCAATGAAAGGGATTATTTAGGGATAAGTAATTAAAAAGGCGGTAAATAGATTTACTATAATATGTTTATCATAATTTGATGAGATTTGCTTATGTTATGAAGTGGTGTATCAAGGCAGATATCTCGGTATGTATCTAAGGGTACTACACATCAGGATGGTCTTCTGGAATGTCTTAATATTAATACCCTCCAAAGTGTTTGTTTCGGTCGTACGCCTCCAATCTTGAACAGAAACCATATTGTTGTAAATGAATTTCATCAATTTGAGGAAAATACGAAACATTACCTCGAATTCTTAACATGTTTACCTTTCTATCAGATGATCTTTTTTCTAGCTACTGATGCATTTCTCCTTCGAAGCTCAGTTTGAAGTTCCCGCACAGTCATCAGCGAATACTTTTTGTGGTTTTATATCGCAATTATAAGCACAAAATCAAAACCCGATACTTGATACAAACGTAAACAAGGTACTACCGTTGACGTGACAGTAATATTTGTTCTGTGGCTATCGACGTTTAGCTGTCAGTGTTGCGCTCCATTGGACACTACTTTACACTTAACACTTCACAGCCCTACAGCGAATAATTTAAAAGTGTGCACTCAAAAGACCTGCTTTGTCAGATGGATGCAGAATTATTCAACATTTGGAACGTGATTCTATGCTACGAAGTATATGGCGAACAAATTATATTGGTAGATTTCAGCAAAGATACACCAATGCGCTCATGTGTTCTCGGTGTTTGCTACTATTTGTAGTTATTATCTTGATAAATTTGTTAAGTTTCTGTTATTCTGCTAAGTGCACTCTTGACAATTTGCTTGATACAATCGCAGACTCTTTAATAATTCATGTCAGCGATGATGAAGATGATGATGAAGAAAGTAATATTAGTATTAATGATGATTAGAGATTTTAATAAATATATGTTTTCTTTACTTGTAGTTTTTTACTGTTTGTGATGAAAAGGGACGTAATTATCACTCGTCTTAAATCCCCTTTTAATTACGAGCGCCGCACTTAATAAAATTGATACATTTACTAACAAATAAAATGTATAGACTCAGATGATCAGACTCGTATTGAAATAAAAAAATGCGCCCGGCCAAAAAGGTTTGTAATCTCTGATATGTTAAAAAATGATAGCTGTCAGAATTCTACGGAATAAAAAAATAGAGTTTAGTGTATTTATATTGATTATGCCGTGTTGCCTAGGAACGTTTAGACAACTCGTTAAATGTTTCGTTCACTCACTTCTCTGACGGAACTTGGCGACTTGGTTAAACGGTTGGTTGATGACGGACGGACCACAGATAATACACTAGCAGTGACGGACGGGGCGGCTGCTTAGGTTGAACATGTAAGAACAACAAAAAATACTTATACTCGTCTCATTAAAGTTTTTCTTTACTCTTCACCTAAGCTATCGCAGTGTTTCGCCCTGATATTAGAAATAGCTTTCTCATCTGAATAAAATTACCCCACCCCGTTCCCCGCAGTCGCACGAATACTTCGTTTTTAACATTAGCTAACTAATGTCCAACATTAACCGAAACGCATCGGCTAATGTGCAATCTAGCAGATTAAAGATGACATCCGCTATCACAAACGAACATGACTTCGGACATTAGCCGAGGCTCGAAATTAATCTTAAGACTAGCCATTTTTATTATTTTGAAGTTTTATTTCACATCTCTTACTGCATTTCCAATTAAAAGATGGGCCTGAAAAACCCTGCGCATGTAAGTCGGGGTCTTTTTTGACGCTACCTATTTAAAAATGATTGAATAAATACTCAGTCATTTTCTTTCCAGTCTAATTTGTTTACCAGTCGCTATATGAATTCGTTTATTACTTGAGAATATTATACATTATGTAGTGCCTATGAATGTTATACATTATGTAGTACCAAATTAGTCATACCATACCATTAACTACACGAAAGATAGATATTTAAGTTAAATCTGTGAAGATAAAAAATATATAGTTGCATACTTAATCGAAATTCAGCTAACATAATATGGTTAAAATGAGTTTAGTTTATTTACCAAGTTTATTTATTTAGGTTATACTGTAGAATAAATGATCGAAGGTAATCCACCAACTAGTACAGTTTCCCAATTTTTTCCGGTAGTATTGCTTTTGTGGCAACATTTGACACGCACACAGATTAACAGGTCGCGAGCATTCCAATATGTCGACACGCACACTAGCCTGCTAAAGTTGGCCTATTTTCACCGCTGTCATTCATTCAGTACTGACGCGGTATCTAGTGTTTGTATAATCTAAGCATAGGACATGACACTATGAAAGTAACTAAAATATACTAGCCTAGATGTAGCCACATCCGTGTTTTGTTTGATGTTCCTAACAGTGTAAGCCGCAGAACTTAATTTACTAGCTAATTTATCTTTGTGAGGTCCCCAGTGCATTTTTGCTATCAATGGTTATTCCAAGGAACTTCGCATTATTTACTAATTCTAACGTATTGCTGTCTAACACTAAACTTGTCTCAACTTGCCTGACATTTGGAAGTTAGAATTTGATACACTTGGTTTTACCAGCGTTTAACAATACATTATTAACCGTGAACCAATTCAAGGTTAAAGACCATACGCCATTAACATCATCAAAATCTTCTTTTTGTCTTTCAATTTTGAAGACCATTAAAGTATCATCAGCAAACAACACTATGCCAGTCGATTTCTCCACCATGAAAGGCCGATTGTTTATATATACCAGTAATAAGAAAGGGCCAAATATGAAACCTTGTGGAACGCGAATTTTTACACCCGATCCATCAGATTTAACGCCGTTGATTTCTGCCTTTTGAATTCTATTGAATTCTATCCGTGCATTATATTTTTTTTATTCATCTGAGTTTATTTTGGGGTGGGGTTTTTCATCCAATTGACCGGGGTCCGATTCCACCAAAATCTGAGCATATTATCATCGGTGGTTATGTTAGGTTAGGTTGGCACGCACTAGCACTAGCACGACCATTTATTGCCACCATTCTCTGATGTTCAATTGTATCTACGGTCATACATACATACAGGTCTAACACAACCCTTCTCATTTTCGCTTCGCTTTAGTCGGGTAAAATATAGCTCCGGCCGTTTCGACCACAATCACTTTTAGGTAGGTACATACAATACTTTTGTATTGTTTGTACCTACCTGTTTGTACTTTTGCAGTGTCACTTCTGTCGCGGTGTGCAATCTCGCCACGCCCCCCGCTCCCCCATGTCATCATGTTGCGACACGTTTTATGTTTGAAAAAGCGTCTCTATACTTTCGAAAATTTCGGTTAAAGGGTTCATGAAAAACAATATTATTACCATTGTGTTACTATTACTAGCAACACAATGGTAATAATATTGTTTTTCATGAATCCTTTAACCGAAATTTCCTAAACCCTAATAATAATTTAACATAAATGATTACCTACGCATAAATTTCAAAGACTATGGAAGCATCAACATCATAAATATTACAAATTATACAGCATAAACATAAAAAGGTATAACAAACATTTCGCATCGTAGAGAAAGGCATAATATTTAAAAAATAATTAAATATTGTTTTATTTGCATGCACTTCGCTCCGCTACGCTTCGCAAGGCACCGGAATTGCTTCTCCTAAGTTCTAACCAAACTAACCAATATTTTTTTCTTTTTTATGTTGCCCTCTTGAGTCCAAACGTCCCTGGACTGCGCCACCTACGGTCACCCTGGCAATAACTTGTCAAGTTCATCCCGCCACTCCGTTTAGGCCTGCCCCTGCGCTGGTGGCCGTCTTGTGGAACCCATTCAGTGGCGATTTTCGGACATTTGTCGGGGTGCATATAACTGACGTAGCCCGCCCAGTTCCACTTTAGCTTGTCGGTCTGTGCACCCACATCAGCGATGGCGGTTAAGGAATGGAGTGTGCTGTTCCTTATGCGGTCTGTCGTGCGAACATTTAGAATGCTGCGCACCACTACTCGCTGGCAAACCTTGAATTTGGACCATGTCTGAGCGCCGTAGGTTAGAATAGTTACACATGTCGTAGAGTTTGCGCTTAAGGGTCAGCGGAAGGTTTCCCTTCATTAGTTTCGTCATAGAACAGACGCTCTTCCTGGCGTTAAAGATATGTCTTTCCATTACTTTATCTTGCCTGTTTTCGAAGGAGGCTGTCTGGCCCAAGTAAATATAATCATCGACATAATGTATTTCTTGCCCATCTACCTCGACCTTACGTTTTTCGCTGTTTGTCATGGCCTGGGTTTTTGAACAATTCATCTTGAGTCCTTCTTCAAGGCTTGCCTTGCTGAGTTCCTGTAGCATACGCTGGAGCTCGAGTGCAGATTGGGCAAACAGGACAATATCATCGGCAAAGCGAAGGTTCCTGAGTCTTCTGCCACCAACAATAATGCCTCTGTCTGCCCATTAGACCGCCAGCTTCTTGTATACTTCCTCGAGGATGCAGGTAAAAAGTTTCGGAAACAGCGGGTCTCCTTGTTTGATGCCTTTTTTATCGGAAATGATGATCCTGCTGTATGTAATTTGATGACTGCTGTGCTATTTAGTTAAATGGCTTCTAGAATACTAATATAGGTCTAATCAATCTTCTGATGTTACGGTTTAATTGTCTGTTCAAATGATTATGTTCTTTGGAGCACTTATCCAAGGATTCCCTTTCTCTTATAAGGAGCTTGGTTTCTGTATTTAATTTATGCTTGTAGGGTTTATCTAATTTGATTGTATTGCTAGCAGATTCGATAGCATTTTTAATTTTTCTGAATTGTGACTACATCCTCCATTTCCACATTGAAATTTGAAAATTGAAAATTGATTTTAAAGGTATTTGCGTAAAGTTTTGTATTATTGCAGCTAAGTTTCTTGATTCGTTTAATGAAAACGGTTTTACGTATTATTTTCGTTTTGAGACAGATTTTTGCTCGAAGTGTTCTATGATCAGAGCAGAATTTGAATTGATGAAGGACAGTTATATCTTTTATTATTGACTGATCAGAAGAGATTACCTTATCTATTTCGTCTTCGGTTATACGATCGAAGAGCGCCAGTTCCAGCGACGCTGAGGTTTCTTATGGAAGAAACTGTTACTTATTTTGAGGTTTCGTCCATAACCGAACTGGATCAAACGAGTGTCACGATTGTTACGGCTTCCCAGCCCGTGTGATACAAGTATGGGTTGGACCTTAAGCCCACCACGCTGGTCCAGGGCGGGTTGATGGGTTGGTGGTATGAGAAGGTGAAAAACGAGAGGGGGGGGGGGGGGGAAGGATGGGTTTAGGTTAGAATATGAGGGATGAATTAAAGGATACCACTTTCTCGAAAGCCTAGGAATAAGTTGGTGGTATCTCGGGCGGCAGGGACGCATCCCCCTATAAAGATTTATCGGAAAGGCAAATCAATGTGATTATCCCTGACACCTAACGCACCCAACACCTAACCTATTACCCAATTAAATGTAGCAACAATTAATTAATTTTCAGTCGCAAGCTCGCTCCGCTGCCTACTTGTACAATCCGATCTAAATTATTTATCACTGAAACTGTTATAAATTTAAAACAAACAATATATAGTAAAAAAAACCTACCTAAGCTACCTGCATTCTGGGGTGCGTTCGAAAACCGAGTTAAAATTAACTCGGAGAAAGGAAATAGATGGACATAATGACAGAAAGAGAGATGAAATGCGGTTATCGAACGCTAGCGCGAGAATCGTGTTTCCGAGCGGTATAAGTTGTCACAAACCAACCCGCTTTATATAAACCCGCCAAGCACTGTTTGACATCTGTCAGGTTATTTTTAACGACGCTGAACCAGGAAGAGAAATCGCACTTGTTAGTGCGAAAATTACTCTAACTGAGCCCTTCGAAAACGCTGTTCGGCAAGCTGTCGCGTAAAAGTTCGTTTACCCCCGGTTTCACTCGGGTTGTTTCCGACCGCTCTGGAGTAATTTTCGCATCACTCGGAGTAATTTTTAACCGATCTCGAACGCACCCATGATAATAATCTTAATCACAAGATGTCCATCCAACAGAAAAATTGCTAAAAGCTTGTTATGCCAACCAAAATATGAGGCCGAACTATTATTATAATAAAGTACTATCATCTTCGTTGTGTATTTTTCGCTGGCGGTATTTGTGTTCCAAAAAATAGCACAAACGGATACATGCCGTTCGAGCCATTTTTTTGAACAGCAGGTTAATTTTTGCAGAAAATTTCCCCGATTGCATGTTTTTCGTACCGCTGATGTCCTAACCCCACGCTTTCGACATTTTTGACTCACTCTCATTCATAGACAAAAATGACTTCATTGTAGTAGTAATTACTGCGTTTCTCACTTTATCTACCTCAACTCCATTTAGCTATAACGAATACCTTGACAAAATAGTAGAAGCCATCGAGGTAAGCAATTAGGTTTACGTCGATGGTAGAAGCGGATTATTTGTAAACAGCACGCTAGTAACATTTTCCTTTGCTTCTTTCTTAGACACATTGACAACACCTTCCAAATATAACGAACATGCTTGCTGATGGGAGTATGTAAAGATCTTGTTGATTAATTGGTATACGAATTTCATCATTACGTCAATCGTGATCGTCAAACAGTTTAACACGTTCCTTGTTTTTACTCAGTGAACGTTTATATAAATTCAGGTTAATTCGATAATATTACACTAGCTCTTCAAGAGGACAAGCATACATGATAATATTTAGATAGCACGCTTAATTTTTTTCATTCTTTATTTATGACCAAGTAGCTGTAAGAATCACTCCATAGTGTGGAACACATTCTCGAAATTCGTTCCACGTCATATCCGTGTTAACATGTTCATTATATATGTCACCGGAAAATAATACGATCCGCAAGTTTATAAATTTCCTAGGAAATTTATAAACTTCCTTCTAGATTATATTAGGCTAGGTTAGGTTAGGTTAGGTTATGTTAGGTTAGGTAAGGTTAGGTTAGTATATTTATAAACTTGCGGAAAAAAAATTAGGAAATGTATAAACTTGCGGATCGTATTATTTTCCGGTGACATATACATGATATAAATTAATGTCATCTTGTTTAAAAAGTATAAGTAGGTTTGAGTTGTCTCTAACGAGTTGTTTCGGTATTTTAGTATACGTTTGGTTAAAATAAAAACTATCAATATTTTTATATCTACCCATTGCAAAATAATCACGCATGTTGTTTTGATTTTCACATGCAAAATCATCAAATATGATTACTGAGTTTGATTTTGCTTCATCTGTGCTGAGTACTTGCTAGTTAGCATGAAATTTAAACAACAATACTTTCAGAACTAAATTCAAGAAATTCATATTTTGGTTGATGTATGTAAAGTTTTTGAATAAACTTAAACATTTTTAAAGTCTATTTTCATGCAATAGAAGACCGACCATCAGATTCGTTTTTACACAGTTTAACGGGCCGCAAATTAGGCATCGTATGGAATTTGGTAACAAATAACCGTGGCGAAGTATTTTGTTAGTTGAATCAGAAGTACGTAAATTATCTAAGTTAATGTTTTAAAATTTTCATATTGAAAGCGGTATAATTGAGAATTTGAGAATCTGTGTAAGACTAAAAATATTTTAGGTCTTAATACTTTTACATTGTATGGTGCAGGATCAACATATTACGTCCACGAATAAACCTTATGAAACGCTAAAAAAAAAAAAAAAACGCGGAAGTGCCTCCGCAGCCGGGCGCCGCGCCGGCTTCCAAAATGTATGTGATGGGGAGCCGGCACATGGGTGTTGGCAGCACTGCATCATGTGTCCGTCAATGTCAAAATGTTAAACTTCATGAGGTTGGTTGGATTCAAATATCAGGGCAAAACACTGCGGTAGCTTAGGTGAAGGGTAAATGGGGTGAGCGAAGCGAAGCCACTTTTATCGTTCGTGTTAGGTTGAACATGTAAGAACAACAAAACATAATTCGTTTTAAGTTCCTAACATAATTAGTTTTAAGTGTTTACGGCTACCGAATCGGCACGGAGGCATTACCTACGTAATTTCGCCAATGTCACGTGTTTTTATAGATTTTAAGTGTTGATTTGTTGCTCCTTAGCACTACCCGGGAGGACGTGAACGGCTGTAGGTTCCAAGTAGTGATGCAACGAATACGAATATTCGTATTCGCCGAATAATATAATATTCGCATTCGGCGAATTCGCGCGTCGGTCGTCGGCACGTAAAAATACGACGTGTGCATAGGCATTTGGCGAGAAGATGTCCATTTTCCAAGTCTGAAAAAACTCGCTCAAAAATATTTTTCACTGAAGCCATGTTCAGTCGCCTCGGAAAGACTTTTTTCAACAGCGGGAAACATCCAGACTGAAAAAAGAAATCACCTTAAACCAAAAAATCTACAAATTTTATGTTTTTTAAATAAAAATTTGCCTATTATAAATTTTAATTATTAGGAGAATATAAATTCATCAAATAAATTTGTCTTTTATTACCATGGCGAGATATTCGTATTCGTATTCGTATTCACCGAATAGTAGGTTTGATATTCGTATTCGTAAAAGTAGTATTCGTTGCATCACTTGTTCCAAGTATCTCCTTCGGACATGAGCAACTGCCTCCCATGTATGCCACTTTTAGAATGTCTTTATCTTTGCTTACATACACTGGTAACTCAGAAATCAAATCAGCGCGTTCCGAATCGCACCATAATCGATTACAGCGTCTACGAGGTCGTTCCGAATGAGTTTTAACGTGATAACGATAGCTCAAAATGGTTGATAAGACGTCATGAATGACATAATTAACGCCGCCATGTTGTGCTATCATCGCCCAAGCTTTGAGCGTCAGCACTAGGAGCGAGCCATCAAAAGTGACAGCTGACAATCAAACTTAGAACAGCAAAGACTTTTGACGCTCCATAATTGTTTATTTCTTAATCCTAAGCTAATAGTAGAGGCCCTGTGGGCAGTAGACCTCGCTAACAGGGGGGACTCTGAACCAGTTTATAGGTAAGTATTTTAGATTCAATCAAAATCAAGTAGTAAAGTAGCCGCACCAATAACTTTGTAAACTACATTTTGCGTTTCTATTGAGTTTTCACGAAAATAGTTGTAGTCTATTTCATTCACTCTCATGGTCTGTATAGATCCTTTTTATTAATCCGTCTCCTACTTCGAGGCGTCGAAACTTGGTGTGTTTTGAAAATATTCCTTTTCAAAAATTAAAAATTCAAAAAGAGTTTATTTCCATAAGAAACACATAGGTTACATTTGGAGAATGTCAAATCTTAAACTTACACATATATAAGATATAGGGAAATATAGAACTCAATTTGAATTCCGTCACCTCAATGTTTTAGATGCTAGAGGCAAAGAGGCGACTGGAAACCTTGGACTTTTAGAAAACAGGCGGTTGAAAGGTAATGGTATAGTATATTTTTAGGCTCATGAAGCCCTTTAATTTGATACCCATACGATAGGTTCCAGAAAAAAAAACAATTAAAAAAATTATGACGTCTTAACACTATAGCGGTCAGCGAACTTTAGCGGATGACCTACTTTTGTTGACCCTGAGGGGTGGAGGGGGGGATGGGGGAGGGGGTAGATGCCCCCCCTACTACTCCCCCCCCCGCGGAAATGCCTAGTTTCTGAGATATGATTATTTAAAGTTTTGAGGTTATGTTGTTAAATTAAAGATTTAGACTGACCTTGATCTTTAAGTGGAGGGAGGGGGAAGGGGGTAGAGTCCCCCCCCCCCTACTACTCCCCCCCGGGGTCTGCCTCGACACCTTTCTCCTCTACAAATGCTCCATAATGCTATCATCAAAATTTACATGAAAAGTAGCCACAATAACCTACTCTAGCCAATCGTTTTTGTTAGCATACGTTGCGCTCCGCTCCGCTCCGGTTTAGCTTCTTCAACGTTCTAACATAACCTATAACCCGATTGAAAAGTAGCCACAATAACCTACTCTAGCCAATCGTTTTTGTTTGCATACGCTCCGCTCCGGTTTAGCTTCTTCAACGTTCTAACATAACCTATAACCCGATTGAAAAGTAGCCACAATAACCTGCTCTAGCCAATAGTTTTTGTTTGCATACGCTCCGCTCCGCTCCGGTTTATCTTCTTCAACGTTCTAACATAACCTATAACCCGATTGAAAAGTAGCCACAATAACCTACTCTAGCCAGTTGTTTTTGCTTGTAAATATCGAGAGAACAAGCAAATAGAACATTCGCGAAACTACTAGAAAAGGGACTACTACTTTGCCGCCCAACCAAAAACGCGGCAAAACGCCCCAACAAAATGCGTTCCGTTTTAAACAAAAATGACAACCTTTTTATTATCAAAAGTGATATTTTACGAAAGAAATACTAAATTAACTTTGATTGACGTAAAATAAATAAACAAACATAAATTGCAAGTTAAATGAACGTTTTTATTAAAATAGGTATTATAAAAAAAAGATTCCACATTTCCTCCTTTTTTAGAGAATTCTCATCTTTTCAAATATGCGTACAACGAAATGTAGGTAATATATTTTGACCACAGACAAGATTTAAACATATTATTTGCGTTGCGTTACATCATTTTACAAAGTATTTTCAGATTTTCAAAAAATCATATCTTAAAAACTATTGAATTCCGCACCCTGAAACTTTTAGGAAGATGATCAAATGACCCCAACATGATGCTAAAAAAGTTTGGACGCCCAGTGAGTAGGTCATCCGCTAAACGTGAGCCTTATTATATTATATATTACTTTTGCTTTGCATACAGTGTAAACGATTCATTAAATAGCTGTCATTACATCATAACTGCGGCAATGGGCTAGCCCCATGTCACGCAAAATGGTGTTCTGAATCACTGGCTGAAAGTGGGCACAGTTGTGCCTCTGCAACCCCGTTGGGGAAGAGGTGTGACGCTATGTTGGTTTTGTTTTTGAGTAGCTATACAAATGCATTTATATCTCAAATTACGTATAATTTGTTAACAGATGCCACCAAAAAGATCTCGTAGAATAAAACAAACTGACTCGGAGAGGATTCGAAAGTTATTTGAGGAGGCTTCAGAAGACTCTTCCGATCCAGAGACGGAGTCCAGCACCGACTTGCAAGAATCGGAACGATCAGCTGATGAACAGGAAGACCAGTTTTCTGGCGGAGGTACGCATTCATCAAGTTCTACGATACATGATCCCTTTAGTGATAGTGACGGACAATATGGATCTGATATAGATTACAATCCTAATAATGATAAATCTGCAGTATCAGACGATGACTCAGAACGAACAAGAAGTGACATTGTACTCAAATCCAGGAAACATAAAGAACCTCAAAACGTATCAACGTTGTCAGATGATCAAATCCTGCGTAATTCACCATCTGTTATACAGCAGGTTGAACATCAGACTAATCCTGGGTCAAGTGTATCACAGACTATTCAGGCAAATCAAATAGATAGCAGTCACGGCATTCCTTTACAAAACAACGTTTCGATGACTGATACAGAGCCTATGATAGAAATAGACATTGAACAGATATTAGAACAAGACAATGGGCTGGACAGTTCCCCTGGGCTTACTACAAAACAAGCGCGTTCAGCAGATGTTTTTTGGTCGAAGCCATGAAGAGCCAATATCGCATCAACCAAATACTACTAATAATCGAAGAGCACCATCACCAGTTATGTACAATGACGTTTGGGAAGAGACTACAAAACCTATTCCAGAGTTTAACTTTGATAGCTCTGACTTTGGCCCATCAATACCTCTGAATAGTGACACAACGCCTGAAAACGTACTGGAAATGTTTTTAGATGACGAAATGTTAAATTATATTGTTAAAAGTACCAATGCTTATGGAGCTGCTTTGTGTAACGTAGAGAGGCCACATACAAGAGGATCTCGAAAACAGGCGTTCAAACCAACTGACGAGATAGAAATGAAGAAGTTTCTGGGCTTGTGTATGTTGCAGGGGCAAATAACCACACCAAATCTCAGGAAGTTCTTCACACAAACAGATCCTCTGTACTATCATCCCCTGTTTCCATTTGTCATGTCGGGCAGGAGATTTGAACAATTGCTGCGGTGCTTGTGTATCTCCGAGGGCAATTCCAAGGGCATGGATAAAGTCAATTATTTTGCCAAGCAAGTAATTTTAAGATTCCGGAACAACAATAAACCTGATAATTCACTATCTCTGGATGAATCATTGATGGCTTTCAGGGGTCGATTATCCTTCCGACAATATATTAAAGGAAAAAAAGCAAAATACGGAATAAAATGTTATGTCCTCACGACCCATGATGGGTACATTTTGAACTTCAGTATATACGAAGGCAAAGATGCAGTGACGCCTAACCTCGAAAATACCGAGAATGTACCAAAACTCAAAGCCTTAGTGATAAAGTTGATGCAGCCTTATCTGGATAAAGGGCATGACCTGTACATGGATAATTTCTATAACAGCGCTGATTTATCCAAGACTCTTCTGCAGCATAAGACTCATACTACGGGCACATTGCGAAAAGACAGGAAAGATAACCCAAAGGAGATTTTCCAAAAACCCATAAAGAAAGGAGAACATTTTTGGAGGCGCAAAGGCCAGGTCTATGCCTCTGTATGGAAAGACAAACGACCAGTATTCATGGTTACAACCAAAAACCATCCCCAAATGTCCGCACACCTAAATAAGTTTTAGAAAAATAATTATGAAACCTATTGAAGTTGTTGAATACAACAAATTCATGTCTGGAGTTGACAAATCTGACCAGATGATGGCATACTGCTCTACGCCTAAGAAAACAATAAGGTGGTATAAAAAAGTATTTTTTCACTTGTTGGACATGATACTGTGGAACAGTTTTTATCTTTTCAGAAGACATTGTGATCCGACATCAACATCTCTTTCTTATAGAGAAAGCATATTGAAGAATTATCTTCAGGTGACCGAGGACACTCAAAAGGAAATGATTCTCGAAGGCAGAAAAAATTGCAAACGTCTAACGAAAAAACGCTCTCCGCATCAACCAACGCGCCCTGCTCCTACGGCAGAAGAAGAACCTGGACACTGGCCTGAACTCATACTCCCAACAGAAAAAACAAAACAAAACAAAAAAACTTCCTGAAATGTCGAGTTTGCACCAAGAACAAAAAGTCAAGCAGACCAGCTACCGTTGCCCAGCATGTGTTGAAAAACCAGCTCTATGTCCACAATGCTTCAAGGAATGGCACAAGAAGTAAAAGTGTAAGCTATGTCATTAGGCCGGGTGAAGAGAAGAGAACAAAGAATTTATAAAAATATTTAAATAAGAAGCAATGATTGCTTGTGACTTCTAAGGTTGTGATTCGTATTAAGGTACAATATTGTTTTTATTTCTAAGGTTGTGATTCGTAATACGGTACAATATTTTGTTTATTTTATGATAAAAAAGTTATAATATTTCTAAAGAAAGACAGTCTTTTAAAAGTAACTTTATGTTTGAGACAATTACTAAAAGAAAAATAGAAGACTGATTTAAGTTAAATGTAAAAAATGTTTAAGTATTTTAAAATAAAATGCTGAAAGTAAAAAAAAATAGCTTTTATTTATCGAATACATTCAGTTTCTAACGACTGCTATGGCATCCACTGTCACATTTCAAGCCCGACAAGCATTGTAATGGGACGCGGATTCTATAGTATTCGAATTCTATAGCATGCTATGTCACATTGCATAGTGAATTTGTACTTGCAAATAGACACGAATTCTATAGAGTTCGAATTCTATAGCATTCTGTGTCACATCACACAGTAAATTATTTCTTCCAAATGGACACGACTTCTATGGCGTTCGAATTCTATAGAATTCTGTGTCACATCACTTAATGTGTTATTACTTACGAATGGACACCGCCTCCATTAGCATTCGACTTCTATAGCATTCTGTGTCACATCACATAGTAGCCCAGTACTTGGAAATGGACACGAATTCTATAGCGTTTCCTTTATTCCCATACAAAATTATGTGTCCAAAACGTAATACTTGACATTCGGTTATCGTCCGCGAAAGTGTTAACCCCAAAAGGGAAAATCGAAAAAAGCGCTCGACAAAAAAAAACAAGGAATACGTGTGCCAAGTTTTACGAAAACTGTGGCCCCTAGACCGGAACTGACAGAGATGTATAGAGACAGACGAAAGAAAAATCGGCCTCCTATCTTGTCGAAATGGAGCCCTTCGCTCGCTCGGTCAATAACTGTTACGACTCGAAATGACAATAACTTACAAGAGTTGGGTTATAGTAGCGTCATCTGTCAGTGTCGCTTTCAAAGCGTTCCGGATGGATATCAATGATGGTCGCCTTTTTCCGCTCGGAGGCATGATGGTCGTGACGTCACGTGAGCGATGTTTTGTTGAAGTGACTCGGAACCAGTGCCTCCAGATTCACTGTAATTACAGCAGATTAACTGTTATTTTAAACTCTTTACTGTATACTGTAATAATAAAATACAGTGTAGGGATCTACTGTATTCGTTCGTAGACTGTATTTTTTCTTGACAATATTTATCAATAACAATGCGTGAACGAAACTTAACTAGAATTGTCAGTTATTCGCCCATTGGCTGCTTTGAAGAAAAATTAAAATGACCATAGAACGAAACAATATTAAATGCCGATCGAAATACGAGCTCGTGACGCGCATTTAATTTTGTTACGTTCTATGGTAACTTGTGTGCTCGTGCTAAAGTAAGTGAAATTGACGCATGAGCAATCGAGGGAATTCAGAGACGAGCGCGTGCACGCGTCACAGGCACAGGCTAACAAAAAGTTGTCGTCTCTCTGACAAAGGATGAATGAGTATCTTCCTTTCATTTCATTCATCCATTACATTTATTTCAGTTTTTTTCTACTTGAATTGAAAACTTAAGAGTAAGTTAGATTAAGTTAGTAAGTTAGATATACAGCATATTAGATTTGGGATTATAGGTCTATTAATTATTAATGTTTGAATAATTGTAAGAAATGAGTTCAAGCAGAGATGAAGGTGGTTTCTTTGCGTCACTCGAACGCTGAGTGTGAACGCAAGTTCAGTGAAATAAATAATATAAAAACCAAGCAGAGGAACTGTCTAATCACAAGTACCGTTAAAGGAAACATATTAACTCAGCAAGCAATTCGTAGAAACTCCGAAAATTGTGTTAATTTTAACCCTAACAAAGAAATGATTTCGCGAATGACTGCTAAAATTTACGAAAAACATGAAAAAATAGTTTTAGAAGAATAATAAAGAAGAATAAATGATTAAAACTATTTGTTTTTCTTTCAATATTTAATCATAGTTTTACTGTAATTTTACTGTATTTCAGAATTGATATTTGCTGTATTTTTTTGGATTTCCTGTATTTTTTAACTGGCAACACTGTAATTTCAATATCGTTATATGGAAGCACTGTTCGGAACGCACGGCAAATGTCAACTTGACATTTCTCACGCCACACTTCGTCGCCGCTGCCTTGTTTTGATGTTTTGCATGTATTAATTTATTCAAGCAAGCAAGTCAAAGTTTTATCAATTCAAGGTCAGAACGTTTGCATTTTAATCAGTTGGCTCCCGAGTCCCGACCACAGAGTACATTATTAGTCTCCTGACTGCCCGCTTGAAATATAGTTTTGACTACATTATTTAATACCGTCGTCGTCTTTGAAATAACTTGACGATGTTGAAGCTATTGAAATCAGAAGTAAGTCCTCTAATTTTACTTGCCGGCTATTTTCTGTTTTTTCAAATTGTTTTTGTAGACTTCTATTTGACTCACAGTTTATGTTTTTTCAGACCGCTAAAGAAGTTGTGTTTTAGGTTACGGGTTAGGTGTACCCCTCATAAACTGATCAGTAATTTCTGTTGAACAGTATGTAAGGGATTCCAATATTACCTCATATCCGTGTTGTGAAAAACTCATTTGGTCACTCAGGTAAATCACACCTTCCATGCAATCATAAGACTGGACTCTATATCACAGATAAAAGAACTAGGGATTTAATCACAGTATGTAGACAAAGGCAGCTAAGTTTATTCTGAACAAACAAAGGAAGACTCTATACATAATTTAAGCAATTTGGTATTTAAAATTACTCCATTATTCAACATTGGAATCAAGTACATGGTCCCTTACTGCGCAGTGAAGGTCTCAGCTCTTGTAGGTTTTAGTCTTGCTTTACTGCTATATTATATCATTTCCTTCACAGTCCTTCTTTCATACCTATAAATCCTGATGTGGAAGTGAAAGTGATTGTCTATTTCCTCCCAGTCTCTACAGTTGCTCCGGCGAGGATACAGCGGCTCGGCACCATCCACCAAATTGTTCATTGATGGTCAGTATGTAGAATCCAAGACTAATAATTGGATTGAGCTGACCAACCCTGCCACAAATGAAGTCATCGGAAGGTTAGTAAAAGAGTTATTTTTTTTGCGTATTTTTCTTTTTAGTAATTTTAACCAGATCTAACTGCACTATCCTTTATAAATGTAGTTGAGATAATGACAATCAAAGTACTCTCTACTTAAATTATTCTTCTACAGTTACTTTAGAACTAACTTTTTTTTTAAATATTCAATCCAGAGTTTCTTAAAATTTATCAGTGCCAGTATATTGAAGTAATATATTTCCATGTGTAGGATAAGAGTTGCTCGCTTACCTACCTTATTTGCCAGATTTCAAGTTGATTATATTATGTAAGATCTTATGTTTGTGTTAGGTACTGAATGTATGATAAGATTGAATGCCTACTTATCTGTTTTTATACTGTGAAATGGAGTTTATTGTTATCACCCTTAGCAACTTATCTGGGGGGCAAATAGACTATGATAATTGATGATTGCTGAACAAGATAAAAATATTTCATATATCTTGAGATTTCATTTAAAATAAGCAACAAAGAATCAAACAGGTTATTCATAATATCTGATATTTTAAATAGGTACCTGATTTTTACTATACGAGAAAACTTAATATCATAATTAATTAGTCATATGTGATACAACTCTTTATAAAATGCAAATTGTTGGTTATAAAAAAATAAAATAAACAATTTAGTATTATCATATCACAGATATACATAGTAGAGTACTACTGTGGATACTTAAAAATTCATTTTATAAATAAAACGGATAAACCTGCTTTACTTTATAGCCAATAACATCAACACATTGAAATACAATGAAATTCACATAGGAACTGTGCAGTGTCACCCACAATTACGACAAAGTTCTCACAAGAATTTTAATCAATACCACATACATGAATTGGTACTGTTTCTGTGTAGGCTCCAAGTTAATTTGCCTTTACAATAGATCTAATGGCGCCTTTCATTTTGAACTTATGTAATAGAAGAACTGAACTGTTTGTGTCTATTTAGGGAAATTAAGTTGTTATTGTTGGTTATTATTCAGCAGTAGGAGGAGGCTGGATAGATGGATATAATTATAGAATACATGGACTAGGTTGGTAAACGACTTGTGGCCAAGAGGAGCACAAAACCAGTCATCGCTCCACCTACCACATGGTCAGAAGACTCAGTGGCTATCACAAATCTGAGTTGAGTGATGTGTATGTGAGAGAAAGACTATAGGTACTCAAAAGTGGGTGGATTCACTTCCCTAACCTGCTTTGCTTAATGATGATGAAGATGATGATGGGAAGCAGAATACTTGGTTCCTACAGCCATTCACATCCTCCTGCGTAGTGCTAAGAAGCAACAAATAATTCTTAAGACATTACAAATTGTGATTTTTCAAATACACTTGACTGGCAAAATTAACCTCAAAAGAGGTTTAATTAGCAAGCCAATTAATAAAAAGACGGACTATGAAGATGATAATTATTTACATTGCTTCTTCCTTATTTCAGGGTGCCAGAGACGACACAGGAGGAGCTATGCGCCGCATTGGGCGCCGCTAAGAACGCGTACAAGTCATGGAGTCAGAGCACCATCTTGACTCGCCAGCAACTCATGTTCAAGTAAGCTTACTTGAATAGGCGCTTTAAAGTTCTGACGGTAATTTCACCACACAATGAAGGTAAGGGACAGAATTATGTGTCACTATTCTTTTCCTTTTCCAGCGAGACAAGGAGAAGGAGATAGGCTCATAGCGTTGTCTCTTATCTAACGTGGTGTTCATGCTGCTATACTGTAGAAACTTGCTCATTGTTTCAACTACCCTCACTGTGTAGCTAAAGGATCTGCTACACGGCAGAAGAGGTGCTTGCCTGCAAGCTGACAACAAGCAGCGTCTGCAGCGTAGTCGCTTTATGTCCGATGACCCGCGATTTTCAACGTTATGGCTTGGTAAAAGAGTTCAAAACTCGTCAAGAGTCTACTTGTGCGGGCGACGAGGAGGCGAACGTTCGGACTTGCTGTGAGGGGACATTCAAGTATTACGAAAGCTTAATTTTAGTAATATTTGTTCGTTTTTGTTTTGTCTTTCCAAACACATCATGCGCGAAAGGCAAATTATTAACATCGTATTATTGGATTTTTTATCATATAAACTATATTTTTATTCATTTTGTTTTACTAAAACAAAATATTTGGTAAAATATTGCTAACGTTATCACCATCCAGAAACCCTCGTCCCCCCTTACATAAAAAATAAGCTAAGCGATGATCCTCCCCAACCACACTTTGGTGCTTGCGTAGTACTTGAATGGGCCAGAGTGTCGATAAGGGGGCGGAACAAAAAAAAAAATAAGTTTTTTTTCCTTGGCGCCCCCTTATCTGCACACCAACCCTTGAATGACTCCTGAGATTGTCGGCGACTTGCTGGCAAATTGCTTCCAGCCGTGAAGTGGCTTCCTGCCGTGTGGCAGATCCATAAGTCCTATGACATAATAAAAGTTATCTTCATTTTTTCAGTAGACGGTGAGCCGATATTAACTTGATAGAATGGAATAATTTGCAATAAATTACAGAATTTCATTGTTAAAAATTCGGTGTGGCTAATATACCCGTGCATTCGTGATGTGACGTCACCCACCTAGTTGGCCCGCTCCGCGCACCCCGCGCCGCCGCCGCGAGACGTTTCGTTTAACTTCGTATTCGAACATTCACTCTACCTACTATCTACGAGTGGTGGATAATATAACCGACAAGTTATTATTACAACCGAATATTTAATAGTACATTACTGTCGCGGTCTGTAATGACTGCGTTGCTGGTCGCACTGTTGGTGGCCGAAAACGCAGCACAGCGCAGCTCAAGGCCTACACAGCTCGATCAGCATTGCAGCCTTTGTTTGACAAGCTGGAATAAAAGCCAAGACCGAAGGCCGAGGCTTTTATAGCTCGGACATCAAAGGCTGCAATGGTGACCAAGCTTAGCTAAGCTCGAGGCCTTCATAGTGTGGCCAGCAGTGCAGTCATTAACGACCAAGGCTTGTATAGTACTTTACTCAAATAAAGCGATTAATTAAATAAAACCAGCTTATTATACCTAGTAATAATTTATATAATAAAAATGACAATTTGTAAATGTACTAAAATTTAAGACTGCCTTTCCAGGGTTTATGTTACTGATACTAGTTTGTATTTATGCTGGTGCGGCGTTAGGTATTTGTATTTGGTATTCATTTTTCACAATTGTTTTGGCATGCAACAAAATATTGGAAAGAAAATTGACAGTGGGAAGAAGATATCCCGCTCTTTTTTTTGTCACACATACATACCAAATTCCGAATAAAGCCTTTTTGCACTATTTTATTTTACCATTTTGGAAACAAAGCTCGACAATCATGGTTTTTCACAGAAAATTGCCGGTCGCTAAAACACGACAGTAATGGATTTTCACAGGAAGTCACGGCACCTTTTCTGGCTCCTCCAAGTAGCGCGGCAATGTCGACTTTGCTCAGAGAAGGTTGTCAACATAATGAACACATTACTTGCTTTGTTTGAGTAAAAATAGGTAAACAACTATGTACTTATTTGAATAAAGAACTGATGCCAGTTTTGCGATTTTCATTTCGAACTCGCAAGCCAATTAGCTCTTATACCAAAGCTATAAGATCTCTTGCCTGTCGACTCGTCTTCTGATTGGCCGATTGGCTGATCATTTGCGATTAATATCAGAAATACATAATAACGATACGCTACATGTTCACTCACTCACCCCACATACATGCAACGGATTTGTATTTGTCAACGTAAGATAGTCAAAACCGTTACTTGAGAAAACTAACATTTTTTTTTTTGCGTCCTAGAGTGTTCCCAGGTGTACATAGAAGTCATGAGTTTACGGGTACATATTCCAGGTTCGCCCGTCTGCTCCGAGAGAACCAGAGCCGGCTGGCTGCGAAGATCACGGAGGAGCAGGGCAAGACCATCGCTGATGCGGAGGGAGACGTCCTCAGGGGCATCCGTGAGTGTTATTATTTCAAATATAATCAATAATCATTATAAACAGCCCAGATGAACCCACGGCTGGGCATAGGCCTCAAATTTTCATTGGTTTTGAACTTACTACCAAGGCTTAAAATGAGCTCCGTGATCTAGTGGGTTTCACGCTTGCTCCTCACGCAGGAGATGCAGGTTTGAATCCGATGCTGATAATTTAGAAATGAGGAGATTAATTTATCTTAAGTACAGTATCGGACGTTCTGTGTTTCGGATGACACGTTAACTAGTCCTGGCTACTATCGCTACTTGATAGTAGTAGTCGTAAAAATCCCTCCCCATCGACCCGCACTGAGTATGGTGTATGGCTCAATCTTACTCGTACCCGGGCAAAGGCTTGTGCCCCTCGGTGGGGACATTAATGGGGTACATTTATTACTAGCGGTCCTGTGAGAACAGTCGATCTCGAAAGCCCTTCAAACCATTAGAATTTTAATGATCGATGATGAGTCGGTCAGTGACAAAATGACGGACCTTTGAACGGCTGTCGTTTCCAATCTATTGGTTCAAATTGAATGAACTTTGGGAATTCGCCTATTTAACTTGTGGTCTATGAGTCACACTACAACCTAGTGACACTACAGGGTGGTAGAAAATAGCCTGAAGTGCCTCCCCCTCCACTCCCCCTTTTGGATTATTTTCTTAATATCTAGTGTAGAATGAAGTCCTTAGTGTGACCCTCAAATTTGATTCAAACCCGCTAAAATACAGCTACAGCAAACTTCCCCCTTTCCCCCCCCTAATTTCCCCCCAGTCAAAAATCGGGATCGACTAAAAAATAAATTGTGTGCCAATTTCCGTCACAAACGATTGAAAATTGTGACCTGTAGGCGAGAACAGACGGACGGACAAAGGCATTTATGGCCAATCTCGAAACTGGACGCTTCGCTCGCTCGGTCAATTATTTATTAAAGTTAAATATGTGGTGGCTTTCGGCCATCTGCATGTTAAACTTTAAGTAATTTTAAATGTCGCCTAAGCATTTTAGTTTTATCAATATAGATAAAGAAACTAGCTTCACTAACAAGGATTTTAATACCTTATCCTAATTATCATATACGTATTATAAGGGATATAGGTATGGATGTTTGGATGTTTATGCTTCACGGAAAAACTTCAGAACGGATTTCAATGAAATTAGCACACACATAGTTTATGTGCTAGATATTAAAAACGTTACTTTTTATCCAAATCGACTAGGAGGAGGGTAAAGATTTCTCGGAAAATGATAATTCCCATTCTAAACCTCGTTTACCCTACAGAGCTGGTGGAGCACTGTTGCAGCATCACAACTCTACAGCTTGGTGACTGCATCCAGAACATCGCGAAAGACATGGACACGCACAGCTACAAGACTCCTCTAGGCGTGGTCGCTGGTAAGTGTTTGTTATTCACATGAACTCATCCTCACAAAACCAATCATACCTCATCATCATATATTAAGGGGTCTTGTCGTCCCCTAATCAACCAACCTACCTAAAATACCTAAATTTGAGGGTACCAAGCCGTGAAACAACTTTCAAAGTATTGGCCCTCTGGGCGCTTTTAAAGTTCAGAAGGATTACAGGGTTACCTTCGTCGGACCTTTAAAAACTGCATGGGAAGATTTTTCAAACATTTTATTTGCTTGTTAAATAGTGAAACCATAAAACGATTGCAAACCTGCACATCTCCATAGCTGAGGCAATAGGTTAGGTCGCTATCAAGCAAAATTGAGTATTGAATAACAGACTAAACGTAGGCGAAACGGCGATGTAAACAATTTACTGTAACCGCTTGCCAGGTGTGGCCGCGTTCAACTTCCCGGTAATGATCCCGCTGTGGATGTTCCCGCCGGCGCTGGTCACCGGCAACACCTGCGTGCTCAAGCCGTCGGAGCAGGACCCCGGCGCCACGCTGCTCATGTGCGAGCTGCTGCAGGAGGCCGGCGCGCCGCCCGGTCTCGTCAATGTGAGTCTACCTGCGTCTAGTGCCCCGATACCGCCAGCACCTGCGTGCTCCACCCGTCGGCAGGGGGTCTCACTCAACAGTTTAGGCACGATCGACCGGCCAACCCGACGTGCAGGATTCAGTAAGGTTGCCGCTCGCCTGGCTCGTAATTGCGTCGCGCGCTAGCCGCTTCTCGTAAGCAACTTTTCTGTGAGGTTTGCAACAACAATGACTTAAGTACGTAACATTTTAGGGTGTCTAAAGGAATCGATCACAAATAAAATTCGATTCCTTTTTTATTGAATACCTTTTTGTTTACCTAAAAGTAAACACTTTAGACCCAGTATGAAAACTGGACTAAAATTCACAAACACAAACCGCACGTAGGTAACCCTACCGTGATCAAGCGACAGGAGTTTACAGGACGACCTTGTGATGTCAGAGTAAAAGAAGCTCTCAGGCGTAGTAACGCGGCGCAATTTAGCCTGCACGGGCGGGCCAACCGATTCTGCAGGTGTTTAGCTATTATTGTACTTAGCGCAGGTGCAAGCTAGATTGCGCTTTATTACCGCGCAACGAGAGTAGCTATTTATTTAAGTACATTTGCGGAGTGATCTTTCTGTACGTAGTACTATTAAGTATTCTGTGCTGTCGGGGAACTACCCCGGGGCCATGCTGCTCATGTGCGAGCTGCTGCAGGAGGCCGGCGCGCCACCCGGGCCCGTCAATGTGTCTACCTGCGCTTAGTGCCCCGATCCGTTTACGGAGACTGCGAGGCTGTCGGCCGCCATTTAGTCGCTTTTGCGACAGCGTGCACACCAGGTGAAACCGCAGCAGGCGAGGTTCTGCATGAATGCGAGGGAACAACACACCATGCATGGCGCCTCCATCGTGGTTCCACATCAATAGTGGTTTCACGACATCATTGAGTTCAACGCTTTAATCATAGCGTTTCCACCCTACATTCTAGTACCGTGTCTAAGATAAGTTTAGATAGTAAGCGATTATTTAAGCTCGGCCATAAATGCTTTTATTCACTTAGGAACTTCCCAACTCTTAAAAAACTAGGTTATATTTGGCACACATAGATACTACCGGGAATATTCACATAGGTGGCCATTGCGATTCGTGGAGTCATAAATTGCGGCCGCTAGGTTTGAACCTGATGGCTTCTGTTGCTTATTTCCTGAAGCCCTGGCAGCTTGTATATCCTGCGTCATTGGTTTCCAAACGGTTTGTAAATGGGAGTGTAACTTGATCCTGTCGACTGTCCTGTCCTGCTTCGCCTTATAATATCCAGCTAAAATCTGATTAAGATACTTATCTTTCTTTCACTCAATCGATATACCAGCACGATGCTATGTAGAGAAGAGGCAAAAAAATAAGTTTTTAAATATATGTTAAATTTACAGAATTTTGAAATTTGTTATAATAAGTTTCGTTGTTCCAGGTGGTTCACGGCACGCACGACGCGGTGAACTTCGTGTGCGACCACCCGGACATTAAGGCGGTGTCGTTCGTGGGCGGCGACGCGGCCGGCAAGCACATCTACCAGAGGGCCTCTGCTGCCGGTACGTTTGACAAATATACGCACAGAAATATTTCGTGCAAATCTCTCCTTTTGGTAGCTGTTTGTGGGACCGCTTGGTACAACAGGAACTTTTAAACACGAGATTATCTAAAGGAATTACAACGCGGTACTTCCCTGGCTAAACAACAATCGACATTATGTACAAAAAGGCTCTTCAAAATCACCATAGTCCGAGTTTGGACAGTTAAATTAATAAACGTAGATTTTATGAATCCAATATTTGACCTCAATATTTCATGACGCCATTATTATTTTTATTTGTAATGCCTGACGTGCGTGCATATCAGTCCACATTTCACATCATGTTTTATAAAGTTGTCAAGTCTATTTTTGAAGCTGTTCACTGAAGTGTTCAGCGGCGCACTAATTACAGTTTCTGGAAGGCTGTTCCACTCGCAGACCACTCGGTTTGACAGAAGGTGTTTACGTGGGTTACTCGTAAACGAGAGCCCTTGGAGTGTAAACGAGTTGGTGATACTGGTTCATCATAAACATGTATCTAATGGTTGTTACGTCGTAGTAGCCGGTTAGAATTGTCGGTGTTTTTATGAGATCTCCACGTTTGCGTCGTTGTTCTAGTGTGCTTAGTCCTAGCTCTGCAAGTCGCTGCTCATAAGGCTTGTTACGGAGTCCTACAACCATCTTGGTTGCTCTTTTTTGCACTTTTTGCAGCAGGTCCTTGTCCTTCTTCATATTGGGAAGGCATATCCAAGGAGGGGCCTGATATAAGCCTTGTAGAATCTCAAAAAAAGTCCTTTGTCATTATAATCAAATGTTTTCCGAATCAAATATGTTAGCGAGTTAGCTTTCTTAGTAAATGAAAGTATACGAGTCTCCCATTTAAGGTCATTCTGCAGTTTTCAATATAACTCTCGAACTAAATAAGCGTTTTGCCAGTTCATATAAAGTATCTGAATTGACTCATCATGAAAGTACCGTATTACCAATACATTAGGATAAGGATTCTGGACATTTCTGGATTTATATCATAACATATAGATAGGTTTATAACCAAAGGTCTCGGTTTCTAATCCCAGCCGAGGAGAAAAAGAATCTCGTATCTTGCATATTCGAACGCTTGTGAAATGTTTCTGGATCCTACAACACCGATTATCCTATTGTGGGGCCGGAGGCAATACATATAATAGTTATCTTGATCTGAAAAAAGCCTTCGACACAGTATCTATTCCCACTCTTATACACAAGCTAGAAAGCATTGGCATAAGAGATTATCCTCTAGCTCTTTTTATAGTCTCTGAGCGGACGCAAACCACAAGTAAAAATGTAATCACATACTAGTCATGAGGATGACATTACATATGGCGTTCCCCAAGGAAGTGTCCTAGGGCCAACACTCTTCCTGATCTATGTCAATGATATGTATTTAATAAAGCTCAAAAATGCTAACATATTTTCATAGGCAGACGACACTGCATTTTTTTTTTCATCGTCCATCTTGGGGAGAGACTTGGGAGCTGACAGAGATAGGGCTAACAAGAGTTAATTGGTGGCTACAAAATAACATGTTAACGTCTAAAACGAATTATATGTGTTTTACTATGAACCCGAGAACCCAACCTAAATCAAAGTACATATGAGTAACCAATTGTCAGATGACTGTTACTGCCGGGTGTTAGTTAGGCTTCCTAAAGTAAAATACTTGGGTGTTCTACTGGACGAAAGGTTGTCTCGGTTTGACCATATTGAATTATTAACAAATAGGATTAGAAAAATGATGTGGATATTGAAAAAGCTAAGGCATGTTACATCGAGACCACTACTAAATCAAATATATTCTGCACTTGTGCAATCTATTATTACCTACTGCATCCCAATATGGGGAGGAGCAGCTGAAAGATCTCAACGATCTCTCATAAAGCTAATGTTTTTCTACCATATAGATTCTCCACTACTCAACTCTATCTAAAAACCAACTTACTTACGATAAGAAAAAATTACATCCTTAACACAATAATTAAAAAACACCCGTACACCCTATTCTACTTGAAACTCGACATTATATAGTCTTAGAAAATGCTCCTTCCTTTGCCCAAAAACAATATAAGATACAGGCAACTTATTTTGTACAATTGAGTATTTAAAAACTTACTGCAAGAAATGCAAAACAGTCGGTTTTAAAATGGCTTACAAGCTTGGGCTATAATGAGGATGAATCTTTGTTTCGAGCGTTCATCTAAACAGTGTATTCTGATTGGAGTGTAACTTAATAACCTGTATATGAATACTTAGTAACTATTGATACCATAAAACCTAAATGAAGCACATCTTAATTGAAATAACTTATTGAGAATTATTTAATTACATAACAATTTGAAAAAAATCACTCAAGATGCCGGCGGACAGCCGATCAAGTGCAATACGAGGCAAACGCCAATGTTCGTTCGACATCTCCTGACGCGTGCGGGTGCACAGTGGGACGGTTTTCGAAATTGCGGACTTATGTTTTTTTTTTCATATCATTATTTCATTTATGGTAATCGATAGTCCTAATTAAGGCAACCATATGTTCTTGGAGCACTTATTGTTGTGAATGTTATAATTTGCGAGAAAAATTTATTTAATAAAAATAATGTATGGGTTATTTGCTCTATAAGTACCTTTTATCTCTATAAGTAAGCTTAATATACGGGTGTAAATATTTAACATGGCCCCGGACTTCCTGGCTCTCCCGATAAACGAAGCTGAACTTAAGTACTTTTGGCGATATAACCCACTACAGTGATAGAGTTGAATTTACTCAATAATTATTAATAAATGGGGCAAACGCATTTCAACTTCTTCTTTCTAGTCGTTTCCTCATTGCTGAGGATTGACATATCCACTCAGCTGTAAGGGGCCATCAACTGCTGCTAATAATTATTTCAATCATTTTCATGAAACGTATGGCCCAGTTTCTTCGCTACTGAAGGAGAACAAGTAGATGTTATAGACGGTGAGCCATCTGACAATATAGGAAATCTACCTCCTAGTGTAAATGAAGCTTCCACTTCATTTTCTCCTAGGAAACTATTCGAAGAACTGGGCTCAAGACAAAAAAAGACGTATTCAAACTTTAAGTAATTCCTTGTCTCCAGAAGAACTGCTAAGTTCAACATTAAACACTTTAAAGGACAATAGCAATGAAGACGTAAGCAGAATTTTTGACCATCCATATCCATAAGGTTCAGTCCAGATTAAATAAAAAAAAAAATATATTAAGCTGACAAGGCACTGGGTCAGTTAGTGTATTTTAAAGTGGCAATACATGAGTATGAAAGAGTTAGCCAATAAATTACATTTTTGTCTGTTTCCTTCATATTTCAAAGTTGGACAAGCAAAACTGGATTGTTCACATTCATATATATATTTGTAAACACGTACATGGGGGTTCCAGGTGGAGGTGTAAATACAAGTAAAGTACATGCACCCTGAAAGGGTATTACAATGTTTGCTTACATGTCTAAATAAAAAAAATAAAAAATAACAATAAAATTAAATTAAAAGCTAATTATATTCTTAGGACTGAGTGAGTTATATTTATCTATATTTCTTAAAATCAGTCATAAATTCACTTAAAGTTTAGTAGCTTTTGCGTATTAACAGTTCTTTTAGTCGAAGGCTGAATGAAACAGTAGTTTTTTTTTCGTTTTTTTGTGTTATTTGGTAGATTATTATTGTAAATTAAAATTGACATATAATATGGACTTTTTTCGTATATTTCTAGTTTTGGTTCCGGTAATATTATATTATTTTTCCGTCTAGCGTTTGTGCATTGTTGATAACGTTCGTGGTGTTTTTTAATGTAGGTGGCAATTTCAAATATGTACAGGGATGATAGAGAGTCAATATGTTATCTTTTTGGAAGTGAGGTTTGCAATTGTCTAGGTTTTGAATATCAGCTATAATTCTGGCACAATTCTTTTGCATTATAAATAAGTCGTTGGCACCGACGCTGTTACCCCAGTGCATTATCCCGTAACCTAACCACAAATGAGCGTAAGCATAATAAGCTGACAGAATACGAAGCGCATATATTAATTGTGATACTCATTGGCCTTTGTTGAAGAGATATGTGATTTCGCCTGCTTCCTGCGATTTCTTTAAAGTAAAGCCCTCAAAAATTTACAATATAAACGCGATTTACTGAAGACCAGTAGATAAAGAAATGTATAAGTACGGACTTTCGTCTTTACTTGACTGGATCAGATGTGTGGAATGTTTACTTCACATAGGTATGTATTAATGATACTGCACTTATAATTCTTAATAAGAAGTCATAATTACGATGTGATAATGCCGATATTAACTGTCAATGACAAAAATTTCAGCTTACAGGTTAGACTTCAAACAATGGACTGCAAGATAAGAAAATAAAGTTTATTAATGACTCGTTAGGGGCAAGATCAAGAATCGTTCCGAAATGAATGCAATTTGCAGATTGATATCGTTAAACAGGATATGCCTGCTATAGCTTGTCAAATTCGTACGTAGCACTCCCATGGTCTGCGGGCGACGAGGGATGAAAGATGCAGGAGCTGTGTTATAGCGTCCATAAGATAATAAGACATGGATCAGACATAATTGAACATTTTGGGTTAATGCCCATCGAAAAACTTTCTAAAGAAGCGAGAAACAAAGTTTTTAGGAAATATAGAGAAGGACATTCCAGAAAAGTAAGCAGGTATACGTCAAATGAGGACATACTGCATAATCTCATTTTGTCTGCCGACCCTGTGTATTATATATGTGTTGTTATACACAAACACCCGTATATTAAGCCTACAATATTTTTTCTCGCAAATTATAAAATTTACATCAAAAAGTGCTCTGAGAACATATGATTGCCTTAATTGGGACTATTGATTGCCATAAAAAAAATAATGATATTTAAAATAAAACACGTGAGTCCGCAATTTCTAAATCCTTCCTCTGTGCGCCTCGCCGCCGCCGCCCTTGCGGACAGAGACACATAGATAGCTGTACAAAAATAAAGTGAAATTTGGTTGTGTTCCGTGAATATCGAAAATGATGAATGAAACTTGATTATATTTTAAATTTCTTTGTGACATTATGCAACTTGACAATATAAGCTGTGTTTATATTATAATTACATCACGAATGGTGTAGTTTTTAATACAAAATAAACAGGTGGAAAATACTTCGTTTACGTCCTAAATTTTTTTAAGTAGATAAATATTTTTAGAAAAATGCTGGAACAACAATCTAGGTAAATACTGTATTAATACGAATAACACCATATATACGTTGAAATATTTTCGAATTTAAAATTATTATGGCATTATGTTTGTATGGAATTTTCATTGTTCGCCGGCTTCTTAAACCTAATTACAGTAAAATCATAACTATAACATGTACTTCCTTCTCTAGTTAAACTTATGTTAATCAGAGATCCTGTAAACTCAGAAGTGTTTATTTCTTTCTAAATGATCTATGTCATGTGGAAGGTTAGAATCTGCTGGTACAGGTATTATATTACTTAAAAGGAGATCCCATGTTAGTGTAAACCATTTTCTTTGAAATTAAATTTGTATATGTATTTGGTTTCCATCAGGCAAGCGCGTGCAAAGCAACATGGGCGCCAAGAATCACGGCGTGATAATGCCGGACGCGAACAAGGAGCACACGCTGAACCAGCTCGCCGGCGCCGCGTTCGGAGCCGCCGGACAGCGCTGTATGGCGCTCAGCACCGCCGTGTTTGTGGGTCAGTAGTACCTGGAACAGTAGTATGTGTGGTCATACACAAGGAATACATGCTGAACCAGCTCGCCGGCGCCGCGTTCGGAGCCGCCGGGCAGCGCTGTATGGCGCTCAGCACCGCCGTGTTTGTGGGTCAGTAGTACCTGGAACAGTAGTATGTGTGGTCATACACAAGGAATACATGCTGAACCAGCTCGCCGGCGCCGCGTTCGGAGCCGCCGGGCAGTGTTCCTGGGTCAGTTGTACAGCAAGCAAAGGAAGTATGGACCGATGGAAGGATGGAAGGATGGAGGGATGGAGGGATGGATTGAAGGATAGAAGGATGGAAGGATGGAAGGATGGAAGGATGGAAGGATGGAAGGATGGAAGGATGGAAGGATGGAAGGATGGAAGGATGGAAGGATGGAAAGATGGAAGGATGGAAGGATGGAAGGATGGAAGGTTGGAAGGTTGGAAGGTTGGAAGGTTGGAAGGGTGAAAGGATGGAAGCTTGGAAAGACGGAAGAATGGGAGGATGAGGATGGGAGGATGGAAGGTTGGAAAGACGGAAGGACGGAAGGATGGGAGGATGGAAGTACGGAAGGATGGGAGGATGAGAATGGAAGGTTGTAAGGACGAAAGGATTGAGATTGACGGATAAAATGATCGAGCGATGGAGGAATGGAAGGATGCATGAACGGACTGATGGAAGAATGGGAGGATGGAAGGACGGAAAGATGGAGGATGGGAAGGACGGAAGGATGAATTGTATGTATGTAAGTACTAGAAAAATATAATTAGGTTTTGTTGTACACATATGTCTACCCCTGCTCAGCGATCATCCTTTCTCATCGAGATAAGGTCGCCTTTGTACACGATTTTAATGTATATCTTGTTTTTTTTTATTATTTGTTTGCAATAAAGAAAGTACGGGGGCATGGATGGGTGGGTGGATGGAAAGATGGAAGGATAGAAGGATGAAAGGACGAAAGGATGGAAGGACGGAAGGATGGCAGGACGGAAGGATGGAAGGACGGATGGAAGGTTGGAAGGGTAGGGGGATGAAAGGACGTAAACATGGAGCGATGGAAGGACGGAAGGATGGAAGGATCCCAAGTAACACCAGCCTTCTGAATAGTAGCTCTATTGCAGTCCACCGTGGAAACATTAGCAGTATAACTGTTCGGGAACCGAACACCTTTTGCTGACGCCGCCGACTGTGTAGCCGGCGACTCAAGTTAATTTATTTAGTGCATTTTAAAGAACCGCGCGTGCCGGTTGCATTCATAACAATTTCATACATAATTATCTAAGGTACAACATAAACCGTGATATACAGTGATTTAGTGTTATAACATTGTGTTTTCACTTCAAACATCATCTCAAACAAGGCCTCACCCCAAACATTGGTCCTTCGAGCCATTCGGCTGGACCTCGCGCGTGATTGCAATCGGTTCGCTGGCCTCCCAGAAGCGGGTCTCACCAGTTGGATTGAGAAGGTGCAAAAATCACGTGAGGTTCGCCGGGTAACTAGCTAACAGGAGTGTCGAACAACAAACATTTATAACATTACAAAAACAAATAACATCAGGAGCGACGGAGAACATTAACAATGGAAGAATTACTGAGCAGACAGGCGGAGACGACGGCAGCCATGGAGAAACTGCTTGTCAACTTCAAGAAAGAAAAAACTGATAGTAAGCCAACTATAGCAAGTATCAGAATTGAGAAGTTGACGGATCTGTTTCGTGACTTCCACGCGAATCATCTTATTCTAAGTCAGTACGAAGATAAAACGCGTTTTTGGAGAAGTATAAAAAGGTAGTGCAGCCACAAACATCAAAAACAATATTATCAGCATCGCAACAAAATTTTGGAACGCCAAAGGAGAGTACTGACATTCACACAAAACTAGACGAGAAGCTACGTAAGCAGGCGGCTAACTACAAGGCTTTCCAGAGAACAATATCGAATATAGTTGAAGAGGATTTAACTGAGAAATGAGAGTTCGAAGATGCCCTGAAGACTTTGGAGACTCGTTGGTCGATAATCGATTCATTGCGATCATAATGAACAGTTCGAGACTATATTTAACAATCATGAGAAACAGTACAACAAGCTCAAAAAGAGCATCAACTCAAAAATGTGGTCAGAAACACACAGAGGCAAAACAACCCCGAAAATGGAGGAACCGGTTTTTCATGGCAATTACAACCAGTGGGTGCCCTTTAAGGACCTGTTTTCGGAAACTATCCACAAGAACCCTTCGTTATCTAACGCACAGAAGATGCAATTTCTGAAAGGAAAAGTACGTGGAGAAGCTGAGCGTCTGATACAGCACCTCAACATTAGTTCTGACAACTACAAAGTGTGCTGGCATAGCCTGAACCATAGGTACAATAACAAACGTCTTATTTTTTCAACATACATTAACACACTACTTGAATTGCCGAACGAGAAACACCAGTCCCTAGAACAGATAAAGAGGATGCACGATGTGGCCCAAGAGTCACTAAATGCGATCAAGAACTTAGGGGTAGATATAACAACATGGGACCCACTTATCGTCCATATTTTGGATTTGAAATTGGACACCGAAAGCCATTCAGAGTACATTGACTCTTTGAAAGATCGCCGCGAACTACCTATCATGAGATATTTCATGGAATTTTTGGAGGGAAAATTCACGGCCATGGAAACAAGTCGATGAAAGGGAGAGAACGATCAACATAGAACATCTAGCAAACAACATTTTCACTCAGGCCCGATGTCATCAAGTAACATTCGAACAAACAACTCTTACAACAAGGAGCGGCCGCCAGTGACAAAATCAACGTTCAACGTGACATCAATAAAATGCCCTCTATGTAACAACAATCATGGCCTCTACCTAGAATGCCAATCCATGCATAACGATTACACTTTTAACACAGACGTCATCATAATGAACAATTTGGTCGGTAACCTACCTAACAGAACATTCGAAAAGCCGGAGTGGACATCTATTCAAAACATTGCGTTAGCCGACCCAGAATTTTATATTTGTCGCCCGGTAGACGTGTTACTGGGAGCCGAAGTATATTCACAAATTATACTCAGCGGAATCATTAAGCAGAATGACTCACGTCAACCGCTAGTACAACAATCGCACCTTGGTTGGCTATTGTGTGGAAGCGCCAAGACATATAAATGCAACATAGTTAGATACGAGTTAGATGAGATAAAAAAGTTTTTGGAGTTGGAGGAGATTAGTGAACAGTCAAACTTATCAGTAGATGAGCAACATTGTATAACACACTACAACGAAACAACTTCCAGAAATAAAGATGGGAGATATGAAGTAAGATTACCACTTAAAGAAGATATTGAGATTAAACTCGGATCGTCCAAACAGACCGCCTTAGCACAGTTTAAAAATTTGGAGAAACAATTTCAAAGACAAAATAAATTAGCGGCGGATTATAAAACATTCATGGAGGAGTACAGAGCCTTAAATCATATGAAATCGACGGAATGTAACGAGACACCTGGCTACTACATGCCGCACCAAGGAGTCGAGCGAGTCGACTCGCTGACAACACAATATAGAGTTGTATTCAACGCATCGAACAAAACATCTACAGGGTGTAGTTTGAATGAACTTATGTATACAGGACAGAATTTACAAATTGATCTACATACATTATTGCTTAGGTGGAGACAATACCAGTATGTTTACACGGCAGATATTGAGAAAATGTTTCGCATGATACTGGTAAATGAAGAAGCCCAAAAATACCAGAAAATATTTTGGAGATCAGACTCAGAACAACCCATACAAATATTTAGCTTAGTCACGTAGGGAACACGTGCCGCACCGTTCTTAGCGATCGCGCGATCAATATCAATCAGCGAGATCAATACGTAGACTCTGCCACTTGAGCTGCTTCTGAAGCAGCTCAAGTGGCAGAGTCTGCGTTCTACATGGATGATGTGCTGCATGGATCAGATACAATCGAAGAAGGAATGAAGCTGAAACGAGAATTGGACCTACTGATGAAGTCAGGCGGATTTAATCTCAGGAAGTGGTCCGCCAGTAACCCGCAACTACTGGAAGACATTAAGGAGGAGCGTAACAAGACAGGAGATACCGTTTTCAACTTTAAAGCTGACAACATTTCTAAAACCTTGGGATTATGCTGGAATTCACACAAAGACACATTCACGTTTCAGTACAACATTCCCGAAAATCAAAAGAAACAGACCAAAAGAAGCTTGCTGTCCGAGATATCAAAACTTTTTGATTCTATGGGTTGGCTGGCCCCCATTATAACAAAACTGAAGCTTTTATTTCAACAATTATGGAGTGAAAACATTAATTGGGACGATGATGTACCAGAAAACATTCAGAAGGAGTGGTCTAAGTTAAAGGCGGTACTTGACATCAGAAACGAGTTTGAAATTCCGAGATGGATTGCGAGCATTAGGGGAGACGTAATACAGCTTCATGGCTTTTGCGATTCGTCTTTAGTTGCATTTGCCTGTGTAGTCTACGCCAAGATCGGCAACAAACCAACAGTGGTCCTGGTTTCAGCCAAAACGAAACTGGTTCCACACAAAAAGGCAACAACACTGCCTAGAATGGAGCTAAACGGTGCCTATTTGCCAGCAAAATTAATGAAAAAAATTACAGAAGCGTTACATCAACACAAACTTGAGATCTATGGCTGGACCGACTCAATGGTAACATTAGGCTGGTTGCAAGGAGAGCCGAGCCGATGGAAGCCATATGTAGCGAACAGAGTTGAAAAAACAACAGAAGTCATACCGAGTCAAAGTTGGAGGTATGTGATTACCAAGGAAAACCCTGCTGACGCAGCGAGTAGGGGTCAGTACCCCGTACAGTTGAGAGATAACATTTTGTGGAAGGAAGGGCCTTCTTGGCTGTCAACATTTGAGAAAAAGAAGACGGAGACGGAGAAGTACACAACAGATCATGAGATGAGAAGAAACCACACATCAGTCGTAAAAGAACGAGAAAAACATTTAATCGACGATCTTTTGAACAAACACAGTTCATTCAACAAAATAACACGTGTTGTGGCTTGGTTGTTAAGGGCAGCTGTACCGAGCAAACATAAACAATTGCCAAGCTATCTCACGTTACACGAGTTGGCTGGCGCAAAAACGCTGATTGTGAAACATGTGCAATATGCAGAATATGGAGCGGAAATCGAACAATTACGTAAACACAGACAAATACAGGCGAAAAGTAATATTTTGAGTTTGAATCCGTATATTGACGAGTTAGGAGTTGTACGAGTTGGTGGGAGGTTGGAAAACGCAAACATTAACAAGGAGAGAAGTCACCGGAAAATGATACCGCGAGGCAGTCGGCTGGCAGAGCTTTTGATAGAAGAAGCTCATCAACTAACATTCCACGGAGGTCCGCGCCTGGCCTCAGCAAATATCAGACAGCAATACTGGATCCCTGGAGGAAATAACGCGGTGAAGAAACAGTTGCGTAACTGCGTGACTAGTAGAAAAAATAATCCGACCAAACAACATCAAATGATGGGAGATTTACCCGCGGCGCGGGTAGAGCCGGCACATCCCTTCTACCATTGTGGGGTTGATTACACCGGGCTCGTGGAAATTAAGGCGAACAGAGCAAGAAATGCAAGGTCACTCAAAGGTTATATCGCCGTATTTATTTGTATGGTGACCAAAGCCGTACATGTGGAGTTGGTGTAAGACCTTACCAGCTCAGCATTTCTTGCCGCATTGAGAAGGACGTCCGCCAGGAAAGCAGCGCCACGCCACCTGTACAGTGACTGTGGTACTAATTTTGTCGGCGCAAACAGATTAATACAGGAAGAGTACGAACAGGTGAAAGAAACATTCGATGAAATTTTTATGGGAGTTTTGGAAACTATGAAAATAACGTGGCACTTCAATGCACCTGCATGGCCAACTGCAGGTGGCATATGGGAGAGAGCAGTGCGTAGCCTCAAACACCACTTAAAACGTGTAGTGGGACAACAACGCCTAACATTCGAAGAATATTCGACCATATTGTCGCAACTTGAAGCTTGCTTGAATTCCAGGCCTTTGTGCGCCCTCACAGAAGATATAGATGACCTGGATTTCTTAACTCCCGCACATTTCCTGACAGGGAGAGCAGGAGTTACAGTGATAGAGACCAGAGAAGATGCGAGAACAAGATGGTTTCTAACAAACCAGATACTTCAACAAACGTGGAAGAGGTGGAAAGACGAATATCTAACACAACTAACAGCGAGAAATAAGTGGTTACAACCAAAAAGAAACATTCAAGTTGGGGATTTAGTGACCATTCGAGATGACAACATGCCTATCGGGAAATGGGCAATGGGCAGAGTGATTGAAACACATCCAGGAAGAGACGGTTACGTTAGAGTAGTAACTTTAAAAACAGAGAATGGATATGTGAAACGTCCAATAGTCAAGCTCAACCTGCTTCCCATAAAATCCCAAGAACACAAAAAACAAGATGACAAAGACAATAATAACTCTCAACAAACAAACTGTGGCCGCAAGCCGCCCTCCAAACTGTTTGCGGTAGTAACGGCAATCTTATTTTTTGCTACACTTGTATCGGGATCGAACGCAACAAGTAATGTCACAAAACTCAATAACAATCAATCCCTGTACTTCGACCCGATTGCAAAAATGCAACTATTACGAGATCAGTAGACATTCGTAACATACTACGACATGAGTCCTTACTGGGCCGGAACACAAGCAACCGAAATACTTTTACAATATCTCGAAAACATTTGCAACAGTCTGGATACAAATTATAAATGTAACATGATCACAGCTCAACTAAGACACGAGTTTAATGAACTACAATACTACGATCAGCTACTATCAACTCAGCATTTCACGGAGACAGCGAGACGCCGCCATCGCAGAGGTCTTATCAACGGTGTCGGCTACATCGCTAATAGCCTGTTCGACGTACTAGACCAACAGTACTCGAGAGACATAGCGCTTATACGGCAAAATCAATCTCATCTCAAAAATTTATGGAATAACCAGACGACTGTTTTGGAGTCGGAACACAATCTACTAAAGAGAACGGAATAAATCATGGAAAAACAACATAAAGTGATAAACAAACATTTGAACAGTCTTGATGACGCAACAAAAACAATACTAAAGGAGATTAACATTGCAGAGAAAGAAAGAGATATCACATTAATAGCTATGACAGCGACCAACATACTGCAAACCTTGAGAGAAATACAGAAGATGATGCTGGATACTATTTCAGACATATTTCAAGGACAGTTTAACCTACATCTATTACCGCCAAAACAACTTCAAGAACAATTAAACATTATAACTGGACTATTATCGAGCGAAGTAACATTACCGATAGAAAACATACATACTGCATTTACGAAGCTTTACAAACTTCTGAAAGTTAGAGCAAGAATGAAGCAAGATTATTTTATCTTTGAAATCAGAATTCCCCTTGTCAGCAGAGACGAGTATGATTTGTACCACGTAATTTCAGTACCAAACGTGCTACAACGTAATATAGTAACAATCGTTCCAATATCAGAGTATGTGGCGTTAAATCTACAAAAAGACAGATATATACCCGTATTACAGGAAATTCTACGAAAATGCATAATAGAAGACAGTTCCACATTCCTGTGCAGCCTACAATACCCTATTTTCAAGATGAAGTCCGATAAAGATTTATGTATGCAAACAGAGAGCAAATGTGAAATAAATGTCAATAAATGTAAAAATAACTGGGGGTCGGACTTATGAAAGAAAACATTTATCTATACTTTTGTTGCGAGCAATGTCAGCTAAGAACAATATGCGGAGATCGAGTTACCGCTCACGAGCTTACGCATACAAGTGTCATTAGCCTCGACGATTACTGCGTAATCAAAACAAATGAGTTTACGATTTACGGGTAGAAGCACCATAGAAGTCAATTGAACATTAAAGATGAGTTTCAACCTGCAAATTATAGCCCCGATCAATCACATAATCAACATAACCATTGAGACGGAAGATGGCAACGTGACAAATCAAATAACGAGAGAAAGAGATCAGTTACCTCAGGAGATAGAAGCGAAGCTGAAGCTGATGAAACAGAGTCAAAGTTATGAAAATGAGACGCAGGTCTCATACCATGACATACACCATTACACACTGATCTACGGTACCTAACAGCTATGATACTGTTGGCTCTGGCATGAATATGGCGTCGATCACGTCGCAGTTGGAGAACACCCCAGACACCAACAGCAGCAGTGGACACACGGCAGCCCGTCCCCGCCCCCGACACGATTGCTGAATAATAGCTCTTTAACTGCGTTATATCGGGTAACAGTTACCCTAACAGCTTAGCATTGGTTGATAATGGGCACACTTCTATTCAGATGATAGTAACCTAACCTACGAGGGAAACGGTGAAATAATATAACTTCTTGTTCTTTGTTGTGTGTCACATTCGCCATCACCAAGTATTATTTGCAACGGATTTGAATTATGTTGAAGATTGTGTGTTCAGTCCAGTAGTGTAACCATTTTTAATTTATGTGATTGTGTGACAGCTGCAATAATTTTGATAAATAAAGTATGATTTTCCATTATTTGCGCTAAATCTTACTGCGAGTTTTTGCGAGCAAGTTTGTCGTCAAATACCAGATATATATTTCTTTAAAAAAGTACGCACTTTCAAGATAATACTGTTTATCGGAAAACCTAAGCGTAAATAAAGGGTATTAAAATGAAATAAAATGTCTTTGACCTGCAAAAACAGATACATGCTTTTTACGTGTAAATATATGCTGTTTACGTTAAATTTAACTTATTATAATTGCTACTATCTAAAATAGGACCAAAACAAAACAAAATTATATCGAAAAAAGGCCGGCTAGTAATGTGTACCGTAGTAATTACGAACAAATGCTGTGTGCTGTACAAATGATCACTTGTGGTTAATGTTTCAGCAACCAGTCGAAAAGGCATACACAAGTTCGTTCATCCCACCCGAAACAGTATAATAAAGGTCAACATGTGAACTAATCAACCACAGCTAGCTGTTATTTGTCTGCATACACCGTGGGCTAGATCAGTGCTGTTATAAAGTATGTGATAATAGCTGAATCATATAGTAAAATATTGTATTGTAGCCCCATATAATTGCCTTATATGGGGCTACACAAATATCATTTTGCAGCTGGTGGTCATTTAAATGTGCACTTGTTACAAATTGTTCAGCTTGTTGCTATATATGAGACTACACAGTATCATTTTGCTGTTGAGATTACATGAAACCTTAGCATCTTAATGGCGCCTTCGTGATGCTGAATGGAGCCAATATTCAATGAGAAGCGCTACATAGACTCTGGTATTCTACTAATACAGCTGTTGCAGATCGATTGAACTCTAATAACACTTCATAAGTGCTTAGATTACCGATGTGGACCTTGTGTAAAATAAAGAAAAAAAAAAAAAGAGAAGGTTGTAACAATAGAAGGATGGGAGGGACAGCAGGATAAAAGAATGGAGGGATAGAGGGATGGAAGGATAAAAGGATGGAGGGATTGAAGCATGTTAGCATGGAAGGACGGAACTATCCAGGGACGCACGAGTATGGATGAATTAAAGTATGGAAACGACCCTTCTAGGAGGTTGTATCTAATCCGTAGAGAGACTAAGTCGCGTTTTCGTTAATCTGAGCATACAACATGCCAATGAGAATACATTTCCAAATAGTTTGTGTAGAAAAGATCTTCCTCACAAAATATGAATTCCTTACTCTCTATTATTTTTGTGCCTTCCTCTCTTCTAACCTAAATCTCGTTAGGTCTAACTAGCTAGATCCCTGCTTCGACTTGGGACTAGTCATAATGCGATGTAGTTAATCTGCGCTTTAGGACTACCCTTTTAGAATGGAAACTACTAATCTGTAAAGCTTAGACCAGTGTAATATCTGAAAAATCATCACACCTGTGGAAATAAAAACGTAAAATTATGACAGCTGCCGCCAACATTTAATATGAAATCTCTCCCCACCAGGTGAAGCGAAGGAGTGGATCCCGGACCTGGTGGCGCGTGCCCGGGACTTGAAAGTGAACGCGGGTCACGTGCCCGGCACCGACGTGGGGCCGGTCATCTCCAGACAGGCTAAGGAGAGGATCCTGAGGCTGGTCGAGTCAGGTAACAACTACCATGCACGCACTCTTACTGCCAAGATTGGCTATACTGGAGGCCCGAATACAGTGATCATCTTTTTAACTTAGTGTTCTTCAGTCCCAGATCTATTTAAGATCTTTGTCTAAGAAGTAATTTTTAGTCAAATCAAATTAAAGGCTATTTTAAAATTATAAAAAACATTCAAAAGAGGCTCGTTCGATTTTAAATTTGACTTCCCTCCTAGGGTAGGAAATCGCATTTACCTCCCGCAAATAGAGTTAAATACGACTTGTTTTCAGTATTTATACGTCATGACTTGCTTATGCAATATGTAATTAAATAATTCCATAGATCTTAATAGTGAACCCATCAGACTTCCGTTAGATTGCATACAGATGCTCAAAACGTGTACCAAATCCACAGGCGTGAAGCAAGGCGCCAAACTAGTCCTCGACGGCCGCGCCATCAAAGTCTCCGGCTTCGAGAACGGCAACTTCGTCGGCCCCACCATCCTCACGGACGTCAACCCCACCATGGATTGCTACAAAGAAGAAATCTTCGGCCCCGTCCTCGTCTGCCTGACCGCGGAGACCGTAGACGACGCCATCCACCTCGTCAACAAGAACCCGTACGGCAACGGAACAGCCATCTTCACCAGCAACGGGGCGACCGCCAGAAAGTTCGTCAACGAAATCGACGTCGGCCAAGTGGGCGTGAATGTGCCTATTCCGGTTCCTCTGTCTATGTTCTCGTTCACCGGGACCCGAGGCAGCTTCCTGGGCACCAACCACTTCTGCGGCAGGCAAGGGATCGACTTCTTTACTGAGTTGAAGACGGTGGTGTCTTCGTGGAGACAGAGCGATGTCTCGCACACTAAGGCGGCGGTGGCTATGCCAACTCAACAGTAATTATTTTATGTCGTAAAATTATAAAATATTAAGGGCCTGTTTCAATAAGTCCCGATGAGCCTTAGTGAACAGATAAATCATAGATTCTGCATGTAAAATGACAGATTCATGTGTCTTATAGCGCGTATCGGGACTTTTTGAAAAAGGACATAAGTGTAAGTGAAGTGAACCAACAGTCAGAAAACATTATTTGACATTTCAAACAGTACAAATTCTGTCGAATTCCTCAGAGAAGCAGGTAGATAAATGTTATCTGAGGAGGGCCGGCTGTTAGTCAAATGGCTATATAATTTATTACAGAGTCGTGTATTTTTATAGAAATATTTTAAGTATTCGTCCTATGTTGTTAGCTAACAAAGAATGCATTTATTATAGCACGATATATTCCACTCCATACTGTGAATGTGATATGATAGTCTTCCTTATTGCCTAAAATCAAATGTCTGTTAGTACCTGTATACACTTGTTTTATTGCACTATTGTTATCCAAAATATAACTATTTTGTGTACAAATTGAGTTTTATTGTAGCAAGTAGTCGCAGGTTACAGTCAAACAGGTACCTAACAGTACCTAATGAAATGTTAACGCCACAGTTCACATTCCTTCAAACCAATAACTACTATAGAAGATCCCGTTACGTGAACTTGTTATCTCAACTTAATTGAAATATAAAAATTACCCTCCGTCCACCTCCTGAGACCACCTGGGTGAACGGTCCCATTAATTTCCTTACCGAGGGGCATATGCCCTTTATTAAGGATTTTTTTCCATTAGTTCAGTTGAAAATATAACAAGCTTTTTGCCTGGCTTCACCTCCGAGGTACTAATACTTAATCCCTTTGCTCATATTATTAATACTGCGACAAATAAGTTTAAGTCATACTCCGCCGATCCCAGTGCGGGTTGGTGAAGAGGTTTTATGACTGCAAAAAGTGGTGAAATTTCTTTAACTTACCTAAGGAATAAAAAAATTGGACCTTAAAATATTTTATCATAGGTATGTAATGTTGGAAAAAGTCAGTCCTCTGTCAAATTTAAAAACTAAACAAGTATGTACAAATTGTAGCTATTAAATTATTAGATTTACACTTCGCAACTTGTAAGCAATGCTGATTCTACTACTAAGCATTACACATCGTATGCCATTACCCATCCATAACCACATACAACCCTCCGGATCGAATACCACCCACAACTGTGTGCAAAGATGCACAATACATTGCCTTTTTTCATTAGCAGGGTATTCACCAGGGGCAGCTGCTATGATCCTTTGTGTATCTTATAACTGCGCACACGACGATCGCGTCTAAATGTCGACACACCACTATCTTGTTTATAGTAAAAGCTTATGTTAACCTATAAAAATTGTCATTGCAGTATTTGTATTGTTCATTTGTGTTACATACATTAATGGAATTTCTGTATTCTGTTATTTATATTTCTGTCATATCCGTGTATACCGAGTAGGTGTTTTAAATAACAGATTTGTTTGAATACTTTGGTACATTACTTTGTTTGGTACTTAAACGATAGCAATGCATAACACCGGGCTCGTAATACGTGTTTAACTATAAACAAATTCGATATACCGATCTCCTGGTGTCCAACCCACCCAGTTACTTAAAGTCAGTGTCTCGGATAGTATAGACGTGTTTATTATAAATAATGGATTGGCCGAATTGGTGTTTTTGTAGAATTTTTGTCTTCATTGAGATTATTTTTGTGATCGGCGTGCAAGCCTCTCCACAATGCCGCAATGAGAGAGGCGAAGCTGTTGATTGGTGAGTTTATTAGGTACTTATAGTGTCCTAGTGAAATTTTATGCTTTGTGTTTACTGATAGATTATGTACGTCACGACACAAAAAAATAGGTACAGAAGTCAACCACATGTATGTACTTCACTTTTCATAGCTACGCTCGGCGATCGCTCCAGGGTTGTCTGTCAACTACGGCTTATACGGCTTGAGTATACTCAAAGGCTTATGCACGAAAAACTATCGTGATACTGGCGCTCCTATCTAGTTGTATGATTTATTATGAAGAATAACGAGAAGAATGAAAACATTACACTACTATTACAATACAAAAGGTTTACAGATCAGAAAAATACCTACACAATTTTACGTTTGTCAATTTTTCACTATCGAAAATCCCTGATAGACTAAAATCATGCTAGTTCAGTCAGACCCTTCTTCTGCCTTTAATTGACTACGCCGATGTTTGCTGGGCCAGCGCGAACGAAGATCTACTGAACAAACTCGAGCGACTTCAAAATCTCGGGATTCGGTTTATCTTCGGTCTCCGCAAGTACGATCACGTGTCCCAATATCGCAGGGAATTAGGCTGGCTCCCGATCCGACTTCGTCGTGATATGCACATTCTCTCCTTCCTCTTCAATATTTTGACAAATCCGCGCTATCCCGCATATCTTCGTGAACATTTTGAGTTTCTTTTCTCTGGGGATAGACTTCGGAGATCTCACACGGTGTCACTTTTGTCAATTCCTCAGCACAACACTCTTGCTTATAAGCACTCGTTTAGGTTAAGGGCAATACGTTTGTGGAATGCGTTTCCTTGCGCTATTAGGGATTGCACATCCTTGTTCTCTTTTAAGAAAAAGTTGAAACAGCATCTCCTCTCTTCCGCATAGTGGGTATCTTATAGTATGTATGTGTATCTATGTATTTATTGTATTCTATTAATTTATTTTATAGTATGTTTAGGATGTATTGTGATTTATCTGATAGTATATTGACTTTATTTCTTTCTTTTAAATCTTAATTGTATACTAGGACTACCTCTCTATAAATATTTTTTCCTTTCCTCACAGGTTAGCTGTAAGAAATTTCTTTTTAGAAATAAGCTCACCTTTGCATATTGTTCGTTGTATTTTTTCCATTGTGTTTTCTGTGCAATAAAGAATTATTATTATATGTATTCTGTGAACCGCTTTACGATGTTTATACAAAATTTTAAAAATTTAAATACATGAAACTGTTTTCATCAAACTTATATTGTGTGGGGTCTCTATAGATAGGTCTTTAAAAATTACGTTGAAGTTCCTGAAACCATTTTCCCTCAAAGTAAATCATTAAAGAGACAGACCCTTCCAAAGTGGACAATTTCCCCCCCCCCCCCCCCTCCCTTTAACTTTTAAAGTAAGAGAGTGAAAAATCTACAAAAAATATATGCTGTTTATCTTACAACAAAAATTATATAGCAGCATAAAAATAAAATAAGCAGTTTTTGAGATATTAAATATTTATTAAAAACCGCAAAGATAACTTTGTCATTCATACAACACCATGAAAAACAAAGTTACAACAAAAACATCCAGTCACATAATTACTTGCTACAACGGAACCCTTTCAGAGGCGAGTCCGACTCGCACTTGGCTACTTTTTTATTTTAGGTACAAATTGCATACTTTTTTATAATTAATTATTAGCTTTCAATATCGTTCATTTTGATACCTACTCCAATTGATAATTTTGGAAAATACTTTTCTTTGTCACTCAATATAGCATACAGAATCTGTTATACCTGTTCTTATGATGACGTCATATTTATACCATCCTATGACACTTGGGAATACTTGGGATAACTTCGATTCTAACGATACGTAAATACCTGGGTACGTCTAAATCGGTTTAGTAGTTTAGTAAAAATCGTGGGTCTTATAGAATCTCACTCAGATTTATGTGTACTCATACTTATACGACATATAGGTACTCATACATGTACCTGCCCGTACCCCATTACACTGGGGTACGTACAAGTATGTACGTAGGTACCCTGAAAACATTATGGAAATCCGGTCAAGTGCGAGTCGAACTCTTCGCGAGTTCGACTCGCACTTGTACTGTAGGGATCTTGTAGGGATGGTGTGGAGTAAATAGTTTGTGATAACTGGGCCTCTACAACTTCATAGGGAAAAGACATGACGCTATGTTTATTTTTTTACCCGAATACAGCGAAGCCAAAAGAAGGGTTATGTGTTTGACCGGTATGTATGAATGTTAATTTGTTCCACCAGAACATCTTAACTACTTATCAGAATTTGACAAATAAGGTATCTTTAGAAGCATCTTTATTATTCACAGGCTTCACACTAAAATTAATATAGCGGCCTCTAGGGGGCATTATGTATTTTAGATAGAAAAATTTTGATCACAAAGTTATTGGTGCGGCTACTTCCATACTCCATGTACGTAACCAGGTTCAATCATAAGTTTGTATGTGGCTAACAGATAAAAAAAACCTTGGCAGTTCCAGGTAAGTTTTCCTGTAATCTTTGGCTTAAGTTATATATTCATAATTTTAGAGTCTGCACTTTCGGAGATAAGGGGAGGAGGGAAAGGTCATTTTTGGAACATTTTTTATCATAACTTCTGAAGTTATCAAAACTTATGAATGAGAATGAGCCTTAAGCTATATCATATGCAACCGGGCACCGATCAGAAGGATTTTCGTACAGTTGAAGAACTAGGACCCTGTAAACCACAGCCAACGCATCGGCCTCCGGATCAGCCGCCGCAGAAAGCAACGGTCGCCCGAGCTGTCGCCGCAGAACGCAACGGCGGCCGATGCGACGTCGAATCGGTCGCCGCTGCGATGGCAAGAGTAGTGTAAAGACCCATCGGGTGGCTGATCCGGCGGCCGTTACTAGGTAGTAGGATCATTCACACAGCGGTACGGACTACCCGAGTTACAAAATTTCTATCGCTCTGTCCGTTTTAGACCTACACCTGTCCTGTCAAATGACACGAAAAACAACACAATATCTACACAAACAAAAAAACATGTTTTCAACTTACGTAAGTAAGGTGGCGTGAATTTACCTAACAAATTTTTTGTTAATACTTATTTTATTATACTGATTGAAAAATAGGGAACTGTTATTTATTTAAATCGATCTTTATATTATTCGGGGGCCTTACCTACCTACCTAACTGTTCTATACATGTAACGTTAAAACGAACCATCGAAATACAAGCAGATAGCTACTTTCCGAAACCACTGGTAGCTTAAAAAACGCCAATTCATAGTGTTTAATGTTGAATTTAAACAACCGTCCGAACAGTTATAATATTTTTTTTCCGTTGCTCCATTGTTGCATTATTTGCATAACAGACGCGCGAGTCAAGCGGATGGCACTCACCACAGAGTACATTATTAATCTTGATATAGAGACATCAGTCGGCCTTTACGGCCAGAGCGCCTCTAGCGGCGAGTGAAAGAACCAAGTTTAACAAAAACACCTATAGCTATACCATAGACTAGCTATACATAGCTGTAGCAGTGTAATGTAAGAAGGAAACCTACAATCATCAATCTTCAAATTGAGTTTATATTGATGACCACTTGAGATTATTTGTGTGGACATCACACAAACTTAATTTGGAGAGAGATGATTGTAGACTACGTTTATTTTCATTAATTTTTAGTGAACTAAAATAAAAAAATGGGGTAATAATTCAATAACTTTTAATTTATGAGTATCACATTTTATATCACTAAAATCAACATATATTGCAATTATAGTTTTACAATAATTATACTGATATATGCACTGTTGGGATGGCATTCCGAAAAAGAGTGTTGAATGAAGCATGATATTTCTCTTCAGGGTTTTTGACATAGTCTTCGTTGTTTTAAAACCAGTTTCTTTTTAAGAGCCAATACATGTGGTGGTAGAACAAAGGTACCTGCAGGCGTGGGACAGTCTTATAGAACGAGAATATAATAAAAGAAAGATTCACCATCTGTTAATTATGGTAGAAGTTAGTTTATTAAAGTTTCTTCAAATAGTCAACAGATGACTCTCTGCTGAAATTCAGATAATTAATTCAAGATTGTGTCGTTTTAACAAAGTGCAGATATATTTATCTAACTTAATAAACTACAATAAAAGTTTTCAGAGGGCTGACGCAATTTAAAATTGAGATTTTGTCAATTTTCAGGTATATTTTTCTATATGGTCACCGAAAAATAATCTTTATCATTTTTACTGGCAACAATGACATGTCACAATTTCACAAGAAAACAGTATTGCCGATTTAGTTAGAAAATGAAAACACTTCTGTTTTATTTTAATAAGTAGTACTACTTTTATCAAGCATGCCATTTTGACATGACGTTCTTCCAGTAATGAGCAATGAGTATGTTATTTTTCTGGTTGCAACTTCTTTGTTATATTTATGTGCATTGTGCAACATAAAAACACATTAAAATTAGCTTATTACTACCCATCGAAAGAATTGAATGTACTTGGATATATGAATTATTTTTGACTCTGAATACTAGATGGAGCTTCAACCTTGTCATGCATAAAAGTCCCGAGAGAGGGCTCTCTTTTCCCTTATACTTATATTACTCTTTGGGTACCTAAGTACATTGTGACGCCCTGCTAGGGCCCAGCAACATGCGAAGGACAACTAGTTGTCTCTTTTACAAAAATAGAATGATTACATTCATATTCAAATTACATAGTGTCAATTTAAAAATATTGTAGAAATTAATACCATTTATTAACAATAAAAAAATATTGAAAAACAAATTATATAAACATTAAATTAAAAACAAATAATATAATAAAATAACTTGTAATACTGGGACTGATGCTGGAGGCGACACAAATAAACTAACTTGTTAAAAACTCATAAGGCGTAAGGCGTTTACGTAAACGTACTAACCTTACGCCTTATGCCTTACGCCGTCTTCTGTCTGCGGTGGGCCTAAGGGATGTCGGATTCTAGGTTGACAATAGTGCCTTAGATAGTAGACACCTGAACAATCGCACTGAATGTGCTATTAATATAGAGATTAGACGAATTCACTTAAGAAGCCGGCGAAGAAATAAATTTCCATACAAACTTTATACCATAACAATTTTAAATTCGAGAATATTTCTTAATACAGTATTATTCTTATTTCTTAAGTTTAAAACATAATCAAGTTTCATTCATCATTTTCGGTATTCACGGAACACAGACAAATTTCCTTTGGAGAGTACCCGCTCGTCAAGTTGATGTTAGGTTCTACCTCAGATTAACGAAACTCTTTCTTACGTACTCTGTGAGTTCTATAGTATGAAAAAGATAACAAGGTGCTTGACGGGTGTCAGTCTTAGCCTGTTAGTGAGGATGAGCTTAAAAACATCGATTAATCAAATGAATCTTTTTGGTGGTTTTGGTAACATCTCTATTGTTTAAAAAGTGGATTTTATGAAGTTTTAGGTTATTCAGTGCGACTAGACTACTGAAATTTTAAATAATTATTATATAGGCACATAAATTGCTTCTGGCCCCACACTAGGTTAGCCTGTGTCGTCGTGGAAACCAGAAACAGTGACATCACACTTCATCCAAGACCTGGGGATTTTGTTCTTCCTCCCCAGCCGGGTTTAAACCCGGGACCTTTCGCTCGGGAGGCAAAGACTCGAACCGAAACGTGACAAAGGCCGCCAAAGATGCGCCCCCGTTGAGCCAGTTTTCACTACTCCATTTTGCGTGACAGGGGGTTAGCCCATCGCCGCATCTAAGGAGATATGTATGACTCAAAACAGAACACAGAAAATACAACAAGTTAGGCATCACGGAGTCAAATCGCCAGCCAGCAGCCTATTTAATAAATAGCATGCCTAACAACGGACTAACATTATATAATAGTATTATTGACCGAGTGAGTGAAGCGTCCAGTTTCAAGATTGGCCAAAAATGCGTTTGTCCTTCTGTCTGTCTGTTCTTGCAGGTCGCATTTCTCAGCCGATTTTCGTGAAATTTTTAGAGCAGGTTCGATAATTATATAGTTTTTTTTGGCGAGTCAGTTTTTAGACTTTTTTTTAATGGTGGACTTATGGTATTACAAAGCTATTGGTGCGGCTACTTTCATACTCCATTTACGTCACCAGGAGCTTTCCAGCAAACAGTAATTGGAAAATTCAAGCACCAGATATTTTATTAAAAATAGGACATTCCTCGTTAAATTGTTGCGCAAAATAAACTTGTATCGCATTGTAATAAAGCCTTTTGCCCGTCGGTCGTGCGTGACAATATTTTTAAAGTACATATGTTTATGTTACAGGCAGACTATATAATCCGATATTATATATAATCCCTAGGCAATATATAGAATGCTTAAAACGTGCAGGTAATTTGTGAAATATTATTTATTTTATACTTTGCCTAGGTAGTAATATATGTAAAAGCTGCGGCAGCTTAGGGTAAAGGGGTTTACGTGTTAGGCTGAACATGTAAGAACAACAAAAAATAATTAAAACTAAGTATTTTTTGTTGTTCTTACATGTTCAACCTAACAATAAAAAGCTTAAAACTAAGTATTTTTTGTTATTCTTACATGTTCAACCTAACACGGCGCATAAAAAGGGCTTCGCTTCGCTCACCCCCTTTACCCTGCACCTAAGCTGCCGCAGTGTATTGCCCTTATATTTGCTGGGCAAATCAATATTTTACACATGCCGGTGTCCAAGTAGATATTCTATATAATAATACATAATAATACCTTGGACACAATTCACACACATTGATCCAACCCCAAACTAGGCTTTCCTGTATCATGGATACTATACAACAATACACATACTTATATAGATAAATATTATACTTAGATAGATAAACAACCATGAATAGGTTACAAAGATCCGTTATCATCCAACAAATATTAGCCCCGACCGGGACTTGAACCCGGGATCCTTGGCTTCGTAGGCAGGGTCACAACCCGACTCGGCCATTCGGGTTGTCATAATCCCTAGGCATTGTATATATTACCTAGGAAAAGTATGTAATGGACATTAATATTCATAATATTGTATATATTGCCTGAACACCCCAGGTATTATATACATTGCCTAGGTATTATATAGAATACCTGCATTATATAGATTCCCGGTTACATATATAATATACATAGTAAGGTCATAAGTTCTGTCACACAATAAAAAGTTTTGAATTTAGAACGCTGGCCACAAAAAAGTTTATTGAATTCGAATTTCGAATTATTCATGAAAATAAAAATGTGTACTTTTTAGAATTTTCCTATTTTTAAATATGGAGTGGACACTTAAAGAAGACCGTGTCGCAGTTATTGCGTTGCATCGTTGCGGTTACGCGCCAATTCAGATTTTCGACTTACTGATTTTTTTTAATATAACCAAAAGATTCGTTTATCGTACCATTTCTCACAGTGATTTGAAATGAGCTCCCATAATTATTGTAGTATATTGATATACCTTTCTAATGACATATGTCATGTCGTTACTGGTCCTTGGACCAGCCTCGATACATTTTTGCCGGTCCTCCTTTATCATTGAAAAATTATTTCACATTATAATAACATTTTGCAATGAGGAACTTCTTTAAATTGATAATAAATAGTGTTTCTTTCTCTAAGTTTTTTAAGTAATTTGGTACGTGATTGTATATTTTGATGACCAAATGATTGAGGCTAGAAGACACGAGTTCTAACTTTGTAAATGGTTTCATTTATTTATTTTGGTTTCGTTTCCAATTTTCTCGTTCCGGTGAAGTTCTCGTATTCCTTTTATTTTTATTTTCTATAAGTCACTATATTTTCTTACAAATATGCAAGAATCTAGTCTAAAGATAAATAGAAGTTTGGAGTTTTACAAAATAAGATCTACAAGATACCATTGGGAAATATTAAACTGTACATCAAAAAAGGAATAAAGCCTCGCAGGAGTCGCAGGTAGTATCGATGTAGCAGGTTGGTTAAATCCATAGATATGTGGTAAAATCAGACATGATACCTTGGACAATAATACCTTGGACACTATTTACACATATTGATCTAGCCCCAAACTAGGATTCCCTGTATCTTGGGTACTAGAGAAAGATACACATACTTATATAGATAAATATTATACGTAGATAGATAAACAACCATGACTAGGGTACAAACATTTATCAAACAAATATTTTCCCCTACCGGGACTCGAACTCGAGACACTTGGCTTCGTAGGCACTTAACTAATTCTCTATAATTTAATTAATTAAATACCGACGTTTAACCAAGTCACTAGCTTTTTCATTTAAATAAAGCATCGTCGAAAACGTTTAACAATCTCTCTTACCGAAAGTCGGCGTGTTGGAAAACAAGATGGCGTCACGACAACAGCTGATTTGCGCAGCTTATATTAGGGAAAAACACTGCGGAAGCTTAGGTGAAAGGTGCGAAGGGAAGCCCCCCCTATCCTTCGTGTTAGTTTGAACATGCAAGAACAACAATAAATACTTAAACGAAACGTGGGGAAACGTCACGAAAGAGCCAGTCATCTCCGAAGGCGATACTGAGCTGCGCGGAGACTTGGCATGTCGTGGGGTGGATTGCCCAGAGGGAGGCGTTATTTGATATCCGTGTAATAGACACCGACGCCCCTCCCACGCATCACGTCCCGTAGCGGCTGTCCTTCGTTCAGCTGAAGAAGAAAAGAAATTCAAATTCAAATTCAAAAAGAGTTTATTCCATAAGAAACACATAGGTAACATTTGGAGAGTGTTAAATCTTAAACTAACACATGTATAAACAGTTAAGGTAAGGTACAGGGAAATATAGAACTCAATTTGAATTCCGTCACCTCAATGTTTTAGATGCCGGAGGCAAAGAGGCGACTAGAAACCTCCAGCTATAAACGTTATTTTTTTCAGAATTTGAGCAAACACCTTCCCAAGCTTTCTTGTCTTCTACATAATCTGATATTTTGTAGTAACCTTTTTTACATAAGTGGTTTTTAACAACATTTTTAAATTTATTTACAGACAATTCTTGTTACTCAGTCGGTATTTTGTTGTAAGAGCGAATACATTGCCCTTTAAAAGAAACATTAACCTTATGGAGCCTAGTAGTAGGTATAGCTAGTTTATTCCTATTTCTAGTGTTGACATTGTGCCTGTCGCTATTCTTAGGAAATTTATCAATATTTTTGTGGACGTACATTAGGTTTTCATAAATATACTGACACGGCACTGTCATAATGTTAATTTCCTTAAAATTACAACGCAGTGACTCTCTGGGACCCACATTCTAGATTGCACGAACAGCCCTCTTTTGCAGCACAAATATTATGTTAATGTCTGCAGCGTTCCCCCACAGCAGTATGCCGTAAGACATAATTAGCTATGGAAGTAGCTGAAGTAAACTAGTCTAGCTGTTTCCACGTCCGTAAAAAGACGGATTTTTTAACTGCATAAACTGCGGAACTGAGTTTTTTTGATAGCTTATCGATGTGTGGGCCCCACTGAAGCTTATTATCTAAGGTGATTCCTAGGAATACCGTGCTATCTACAATTTCTAAATTTTCACCTTTAACGTTAACATTAGCCGAGACTTGTTTTACATTGGGGAGTATAAACCGAGTACATTTAGTTTTGTTATTGTTCAGTAAAAGATTATTAGCACTAAACCAATTGACTACCTTTGAGATTGCATTATTCACATCGTCAAAGTTCAAACTGCGTCGTTTCATTTTAAACAAAAGTGAAGTGTCATCTGCAAACAGTACAATCTCATGATTATATATATTATGACAAGATGTGGCAGGTCATTAATATCAACCAAAAACAGGAATGCCCCGAATATGGAACCCTGCGGTACACCCATAGTAACAACAGACCCTGGAGATCGTTTTCCATTAATATCAACTCTCTGTATCCTGTTATTTAGATAAGAAGAGAGAAGATCTGAAGAGTTATCCCTAATTCCATAGTGATGTAATTTCCTGATCAATGTCCCATGGTCAACGCAATGAAAAGCCTTAGACAAATCGCAAAATACTCCTAGAGCATCATGCGACTCCTCCCAGGCATCATATATATGTGATATTAACTCAATACCGGCATCAGTAGTTGATTTGCCTTGTGTAAAACCAAATTGTTTACAGTGGAGCATGTTGTTGGTGTTGAAATGTGTAAGAAGTTGATTTAAAATTACTTTTTCAAATACTTTACTAAATGTAGGCAATACCGATATCGGTCTGAAGTTAGAAGGGTCAGATGTACTACCCGATTTAAACAAAGGTACTATTTTACTGTGTTTCATTAAATCAGGAAACACGCCAGATTCAATAGATGCATTAAATATGAAAGCTAAATCAAGTGCAATAACATTTATTAGGGGCTTCACAACATGAACAGAAATATCCCAGAGGTCTGCAGTTTTCTTAACATTTATTGATTTAAAGGCTTTAATAATATCTTTTTCATCTACATAATTAAACGAGCATTGATTTTCACATCTAGGTACATAGTCTTTTAGCAAAGATTCAGTGACTACTTTGGAAGAGTCTAAAAGACTTTGTAGTAGAGATTGGGATGTCAGTAAAAAAAAATTCAAACGCTTTAGCTACATCAATATCATTTTTGAAAGTAATATCATTAATGTTTAATTCATATTCATTGTTTTTAATACTGACCTTTCCAGTCTCACTTTTAATTATATCCCAAGTTGATTTAATTTTGTTATCACTTTTTCTTATTTTAGATCTGATATAATTTGATTTTGCAATGTGACAAACTTTTTTAAAGATTTTTGAGTACTTTTTTACTTTATCCATGAATTCTTCACTATGATTCCATTGTTTTTCACTATATAATTCATATAAATTTTGTCTACTTTTAAGTATACCTACTGTGGCCCACTTACTAAAGTTAAGTTTGTCTGAGACCACAATCGATCTAAATACTGCATTGAACGCATTGCTGAATTTGTAAAAAAAATACAATATGACTCATTAGGGTTATTATTAGAGTAATTGATAGGTAGTTTGCTATCCCAATTCAATTTAAACCTTTCAAACCGATGTGCAGTCACAGGTATGTATTGTATCTTTCTTGTAGAATTTTTTTTAAGTTTAATTTCTAGTCTAATGTATTGACCTAAATGGTCTGACTTTAAATTACTTATAATTTTTTTAAGTACAATTTTTTCATTTGGATAAGCAAATATATTGTCTAAACAATTTGCTGAGGTTTCAGTTATTCGAGTAGGTTCCATGAAAAGTGGCTTTAAGTTGTGAGAATTAAATAAGTTAGTTAGTCTCGTACTAAGGGAGTAAGTTTCTAATAAATTGAAATAGGTGGAATCGCACAGGCCTATATGAGGATGGAGCGGCAGTCCCACACGTACTGTCTTGAACTAGAATGAAGTATCTTATTTATATTCTCTGCACTTATTATCATGAATCTTTTGCTTAATAAACGTAATCGAATCGTAATCGTAATCTTCATAAATACTTAAATACACTTGAGTACACATAATAGTAGTTTATGTGACTGCTACATAATGGAGGGCATTAATACTCGAGAGTGGGTTTATGAAACGAGTCGAAGGCGAGTTTCATAATAATATCACTCGAGAGTTTTAATGCCTAATTATGTACAGTTACATACACTAGTTTATCTACATACATATCATAAGCTCTTTTTGATGTGTTCAGGAACCGCATGTTTGACCGGCATTGTGGCTCTGCAGTTGTTTATTTAATCTATTAATGTTACTTCACACATAGTTCATTCGCTATTGTGACACCGGCACGAACGGACGCTTCCTAGCAGCGTACGCGACGATGCCCCGTAAATTAGCGACAACCTAGTTTTCGCAATATCGTTACGCCATGGCTGTACCAGCCAAGCGCGCGGACACCATCTTGGTGAACGAGCTGCTCGCCTTCGTACAACAGAAGCTGGACGTGATGGACGAGGTCTCCCTGGAGCAGATCTGCTCGACCAGCTTCAAGGAGGTTGAGATCGCCGCCGCCAAGACTGTGCTGCAAGAAACCGCCATCACCACTGTGCGCCTTGTCGCGCGGAGGGGTGCTGCAAGCGGGAAGAAGGATCTTCAGGACATCTTCCGGGTGTTCAAGGAGACCGAACCCGATGACGTCCCGACCTACGTGGCCCGCGACCTGAACAAGCTGCCGCCGGTGACATTCGACCACGTCGACGCCACCCGGCTGCTGAAGGATATCGTGCGACTACAGGCTGACGTCACCGACATCCGGAGCAAGTTGGAGACTTCGGAAGGCATTTGCACTGAACTAAAACGTGAGTTGTTAGTATTGCGTCAGGCCAATACCTCGCTGCCGACGCAGCGAATAGCCGACGCGCGCGACGACAACGCGACGGTCAGCAAAAATGCCCAACAAGCGACTGACCCAGTTACGCGGGTTGCTAAGCCCGCGTTGACGAACACCGCACCGCTTCGTGACGTCACGAAGCCATGCCGACCAGCACCGAATGCGGTCTCTTCTGGTTCATCCAAATCACTGGAAGCCCAAAAAGAAACGTATGCTGCTGTGTCCCGCCGTGCCCGCCGCCGCCGCCCGCGCCCCGCACCGCCCGCCGCCGAACAACAGAAGCTGCAGGCTGCGCCGCGCGCGCAGCCGGCCAGGCCCGCTCGTGGCCCGCCGAACGCGACAGTTGATGGGGAAGGTTTCATCCTGGTTCAAACCAGGAAGCGCCGCTCCAGACGCAGCCGCAATCAGCGTGGCACCGCCCCCGCCGATGAGTGCAGCCTCAAAGCTGCCGCTCCCACGGCCCTAATCTACCTTTCCCGGCTCGACGTGAACATGACCTGCCAGGACATCGAGCGTCACATCCTGGAAAGGCTGAAGAAGAATCCGCCGCGCAGTCCCAAGCAGGCGACAGAGGTTTCGACGGTGCAGATTGATCTTTTGGAGTCAGATAGACCCAAGGACTTTCTGTCCTTCAAACTTCGGGTGCCGGCCGATCTCAAGACAATGTTCCTGGCCAAAGATAACTGGCCGGAGGGCATTGTCTACCGACGCTATAGGGAAGCGAGACCGAAGACCAAAATCCCTAGCTAGGCTAGAGTTACTATTGTTATATTTTATATCTATGTCTAGTTTTAAGGTATCTATCGATATGGGATTTTACATCCTGAAATAAATAAAGATTTATTATTATTTATTTATTATAGTCCGCAAACAAAGTTCAAACAACATAGTTCTGCATCCATGCTTCTTTTGCCATACCCAACACTGAGTCCCAAACATCAACGTCAGACTCAGCTCTCCATCATGAAGCGGCATAAAAATCATATGATAATGCAAATATGGATAGAATATCAATCTTTTGCCTACCTGCAAATTAGCCATTCTGCTCACTGTCTCTCGCGTAATTTAAGTTACTTCCATATTTACAAAATTTGATTTGCAGGAAAAACTACACATTATGGTCATAATGTGTAATTTTTCTACACATTATGACATTCAAATTTCGAACGCCGACGCCCGCTCGTGCCGCCCCTAGTTTGTCTGTGAAGTTGGTACTGACATTCAAATTTCGAACGCCGACACCCGAAGTTGGTGATACAGAACAAGCTAAACAACTGCAGAGCCACAATGCCGGTCAAATATGCGGTTCCTGAACACATCCAAGAGAGCTTATAATATGTGTGTAGATAAACTAGTGTATGTAACTGTACATAATTAGGCATTAAAACTCTCGAGTGATATTATTATGAAAGTCGCCTTCGGCTCGTTTTATAAACCCACTCTCGAGTATTAATGCCCTCCATTATGTAGCAGTCAATAAACTACTATTATCTACACACATATCATAAACCCTCTTTACTGCGTACAAAAACCGCACGTTACGATCAGCAAAATGTTAAACTACTTGGAAAAACTCATTTCTTATTTGAAAAATTACACATTATGACCATAATGTGTAGTTGACATTCAAATTTCGAACGCCGACGCCTGCCTGCGAGCCGCCCCTAGTTTGTCTGATAGTTTGTGAAGTTGGTGCTGACCTTCAAATTTCGAACGCCGACGCCCGCCTGCGGCACGTTGGTACTACAGAACAAGCTAAACAACTGCAGAGCCACAATGCCGGTCAAACATGCGGTTCCTGAACACATCAAAGAGAGCTTATGATATGTATGTAGATAAACTAGTGTATGTAACTGTACATAATTAGGCATTAAAACTCTCGAGTGATATTATTATGAAACTCGCCGAATGCCCTCCATTATGTAGCAGTCACATAAACTACCATAAAACATAAAAAGTGTTTTTGCTGATCATTTTATGATGTGCAAATCAGTATTTTTGATGTGCGATTAAATACTAGCCGATTTAATAACTAACTTTACTTTGCTTCCCAACAATTCCCCCATAATATAACACCATATGAGAGTCTGGAATGTGCTCATGCTTAGTGGGCTGTGAGAGGAGTTTTAAAATCGGTTACCCGTTTAAGTTGATGGAGGGCCTAAGTAAAAGATGATAATTTGTTTTGCAATCTCTGGATGTAAGGTTTCCAGCTCAAGTTTGTGTCCAGTTCGATCCCCAACAAAGCTGTCTTTGTAGTCTGCAGTGTTATTTGTTTATAGCTATATGAGATTTATAATGGGGCTTTTTGTGAGGGTTTGAATATAATAATTTTAGACTTTTTAAGGTTGAGTTCCGAATTTGATTCATTAAGCCATCAAGCCATTATGTCATCTGCAGAAAGGGTGCAAGGGTTATCAATTAAAATAGGTAGATTATACCTATATATGTAAATAAGAAATAATAAACATCCTAGGACGCTGCCTTGAGGAATTGATCCGGTAGAAAGAACTCTATCTGATTGCCTATATATGTTACATATTTATATTTGGCATTATTTTTAAGTATAGTGTAGATATTGGTAGTAGTTTATTATTTTTACAAATTTCATTTTGTGCGCATAGGTCTGTCCTGTAGTTTCCTTTTTTCCTCTCCATTCTGGGTTGGCTGGAAGAAATCTCTAGTTAGAGATTTTTGTATTCCCTGCTTTTGTGCAATAAAATATATTGAATGTATTGAATAAGTATATATTAATAGGTCGTACAAAACATTTGTAAATGAGTCATATTCTTTGAATGGTTTTAACAAAGTCAGCCTGAATCATATTTTTATGTTTTGTAGCTTTATCAAAACTTGTAAAATCATCCAAACGTTAAGCGTGCAATACCTACATGATTCATGCCATCAAGGCCAGATGATTTATTATCAGACATGAGGCAAAACTACTTTATATTCTAAATTCCAAATGACTTTATTAATATAGATATTTACTTATACTTAGCAATCGTAATGTTTTGCTACTTCTCTACATTGGACCACTGTGGAAGGAGAAGGGCGTAGAAACTGCCACAGATTTTTTAGATAACTTTTAAAAATTGCTTGTGCTTAACAAATATTATAATATAAATTATCATAATTAATAATTTAATATCATAATTAATAGCAAGGTCTGTGTTGAGCCAGATTAACCCCTACAGTCCCGTCATTTAAGTACTTAATCCATTTTTCGACAAAATCGCTTTAACATGGTTTTTAAATTGCTCAAATGACAATTTCTAGATCTCCAGAGGTATCTTGTTGAGGTAGAGAATGCACTGACCCTTGAAAGAATTGCTCACCTTCGCGAGTCAATTTACTTCATAGTAACATATTACAGGTTTTACGTGTACAAGTTGCCCCGAGAGAAGAATCACCTGAACCCACTAATCCGTAAGGGCGTGGCTTACATGCACCTAACTCCTTCCAAGCTGAGGGGCGGATGGATCATGTCGGACATGTCTATTGGCGACCCTATGTCTATGGTCGGAAGGACTCTGGCGCCTCTTTATACGGTAGGTAATCAAATCACTGATATGCAGGAAAATTTAATGCGATAAGTTCACTGAAGGCGGCATACTCGTAAAAAATACTTTTAAATGCACACGCCTTTTTCCCGTAAAATGGGTAGGTACAGACTAAAGGACCTCCACTTGTTATGGTCCTGCCTGGCATAGGTCTATCTACATCACTCGCTTCCTCAACATTCATACATAAGTCTCTTCCTACAAGCTCGCCGATTTGGTCTTTGTAGGACCTTCTTGGGCGTCTTCGTCCGACGGCTCCATTCTCACTCGCTGTGGATTTTTTTTTGCGTCAATCGTTGATTCCATTCATCTTTTTAACATAAACAAACCATCTAAGCTGACCTTTCTCTATCCATTTCATTTTATCTTCTTTCAATCCACAGCGTTCCCTTATAACTTCATTATTTAATCTATTAATGTTACTTCACACATAGTCCGCAAACAAAGTTCAAACAACATAGTTCTGCATCCATGCTTCTTTTGCCATACCCAACACTGAGTCCCAAACATCAACGTCAGACTCAGCTCTCCATCATGAAGCGGCATAAAAATCATATGATAATGCAAATATGGATAGAATATCAATCTTTTGCCTGCCTGCAAATTAGCCATTCTGCTCACTGTCTCTCGCGTAATTTAAGTTACTTCCATATTTACAATCGATGTATGTTGCCTCAATACTAGGTCCTGAATGAGCGGTGACGTATTATTTAGTCTTCGCGTCGTCGCTTGGCACGGGCTCTGTCGCCTCCTACACTCCTACCTACTAATGTTGTTTACTATGTACCTAGGTACTATAATGTTGAGGCTTTTATAAATGTTGTAACTAACCAAATGTTCCTGTTGTTATTCTAGGGACTAGTGATTGTGATTCGTGATTCGCATGGGCCCCTACCTACCTGCACATACCTACTGCGTTATACATATAATATCATGCATGTGCGCAAACATCACCAGTCACAATTCCTTGCCCCTCACGTGCACAATTCCTACTTAGACCGGTGTAGATTTGCCCTGCGATGACACAAAATGCCCAATCAATTGTTCTTTATATATACCTACATATTTTTTGATTTACTATTTAAAGAGCTCATCATTTCTTAGTTTTAAGTCATAAAAAATGTTTTCAGCCGTAGCACATATCATATTCACGTTATTTGTCACTCTGTAATAAATTTTAAGTGCATATGTGTTTTTTAATATTTATGTTAATAAATAACTCAGAAATCAAATCAATCATCTCGCTCAGGAAAGAGAGCCACTACCATATTAAAGCGGAACTTTTGCTGAACTGTAGTCTGTGCTTCGTCTAATGGACCTGCCGCACTATTGCATTGCAACTCCTTTGTTCTGTTACAGGACAGGAACATTATCTCGCTTATCTACAACGACCAGCCGCCGCAAGCCGACCGCTCCCCGGACCTGTTGCAGTCCGTCGCTAGTATTTACGCCAAGACCAAGAAAGGTATGTCTCTTTAGTGCTCCACGCGGGATTAACGGCATTTTCAGGATTTACCCCGCATCCGGGTGCTATCAGTATGGCGCCCCGCGTTCTGCATGACAATTACACATGACACTGAAAGGCTAGACATTATCCATTATTCAGGTCTTTTAACTTAAGAATCCGCCTGCAACAACTAAAGGGCCAAATACACGGCAGCCAGCAACGGCAGCCGGCAAAGGATTACAGCTGTGTAGTACGTCGCTTCCAGCCAAATTTCGTAAGACCTATAAACGCCCTTGGCAGGGAGGCAAGCGTTGCCAGCAAGCTGGCAGAAGCAACGCGGACAACAGTCGCGCTTCTGCAGGTGGTAACGATGGTAACGGCAGACGGCAGACGCATGCCGAAGCATGCGTCTGCCTTACTGTGCGTACAAAATGGCTCGAGAAAAAAGTGAATGCTCTTAGATATACTCACGGTGTATCAACGTTGGTAGCATTCACAAAAATAGCTTAAAGTATGGTATATATTTTTTCCTAGTCAAGATTTTTTCAAAGTCGAAAAACTATCGTAAACTGATTAGTGTTAAGGGATAGAGTGATTACGGAACTTCTCGAGTTGTCAGAGACTTGCCCTGCCTTTGGGACTTATCATCTGAAAAAAAGCTATAGCTATAACTCAATTCCAATCCCAATTATTGCATGTTTTATGTTGTGTTATCAGGTTTTATGTTGTTAATTTAATGCGAACCCTTAATTGGACCTACTGATAATAAAGGGGTCTTGAGGAGGGTAGCCTAAAGTAAACAACAAAAAGTGTGTGTCTGTAAATAATTTAATTTAAAAATCTAAATCCTTAATTAATGAAAATAATTTTCATTAAAAACTAGGCCTGAACCCCCCCTACACTGGGTCAATAATTTACGTATCAACATCTCAACTCAATTCATCACTAGAACACAGTCATGGATTTGTACACAATGCTCGACAAGAAGATGGAGCAGATCAAGGCCTCTTTTAATACCCAGATGGCAGCATATGAGAAGGATCTCAAGGAGAAAGCCACAATGTCACTGTCAAGCAACCCACAAGAGATCAGCACCATTGCCCAGGAATTTACGGAGTTCAAGGCCTTTGTGTGGGGTGCCTTAGACCTGTTGCTGGACAAATGGAGCTGTTGCTGGTAGTACAAGACCGTCTGGAGCAGGCATCACGGCGCAAGATCCTTCTCTTGCATGGAGTGCCGGAGGTAGGTGATGAGGAGGCTGACGAAACTGTTCGGGCAGTGTTGCGCAACCAAATGAAGTTGCCACCACAGTGCGCTTTGGATGTTGGTGTCGCCTATAGGCTTGGGTAAAAGAGCAAGGAATCAAAACCTCGTCCATTGCTTGTCAGGTTTATGTCCTTTAAGTCCCGGTCAGAAGCCTGGAAAGGCAAGACTATATTGAAAGGGACAGGCATATCTTTGTCAGAATTCCTGACTAAGCCGAGACATGAGGTATTTGCAGCTGGCAGGAAGCACTTCGGCTGTTGGTCATCGGAAGGCAGGATCGTCCTGTTGCTCCCAAACAAGTGCATGCAAAAGGTCGAGTCGATGATGGAGCTGCAGGAGTTGATTGACAAATTGCCATCTTCTGCCACTGAGCCCAGGGGCAAGGACGCTCCTGCGCGGAAGCCAGCGGCGGCTGGTGCTCCTGCTGCTGCGCCACCTGCCCCAATACCCAAACGTCGTCCCAACGCCGGCGTCAAGAAGGCTGAGGTGACTGCAATCAAGAAATGATTCGTCGGCGACGCGGTCTCCTCACCGCACTTCGCATTTTGGTCGGGTTACACACAAGTAGATTTTATTTTCGCGTGGGTATGAATTTTTGTACTTTCCTTCTTACAACCCTCGATTCTCATATTTAAATTATATTTTTTCGCTTCATGGTCTGTTAAAATTATATACCTTATGTCATCATCTGTCAATCTGTTGTTGACATAAACTTGTCCATAGATCACAGAACACACTTGTCTTTTTTTTTCTCTATTTTTGCGTTTCACCTTTGCATGTTTTGATCCAAGTATTGTACATTGAATTTTTGTCATGCATATATTTTGTTTTGTGTTTGATAATGATGATTATAAGTAAAGATTATGTTATGACCCAGAATTACGTATTTGTCTCGAAAATTGTGTTACAGTTAATTCTCCATCTATGTACCTAGGTTATTCCTCTCCAAGCAGACCCAGTGTAGGACTGGTTCAGGCAAGTAACTTGGTGTGATTAAGATAGTAGATATTTTATATATTTATAATTAAGTAAAAGCAAGCATATATATTTGTATTTATAAGTATTAATATTATATTTTAAACTATTATATATGGATAGCATACGTAATTTTTTTGACAACTGTATTTTATCATGTTCATCAAGCGATGATTATTCAAATATGGCGAACGACACCTCCATTATGGAGGAATCGTTATCGGCCAAACTCTCGACTGTCTTTGGTGGCCTGGAAAATAATCTTAACCTCGTTCATATAAATGCCCAGAGCATCCACTCCAGTTACCTGGACCTACTTGAGGCGTTTAGTGGCAAACATGTGGATGGAATTCTTATATCAGAATCGTTTCTCAAACCGTCCCTTCCACCATGTACTCATTGCCTGATTTCCGGCTCTATCGGAACGACAGAGTTGGGAAGGCAGGTGGTGGTGTAGCCATTTACCTCCGCTCCGACATTCCTTGTAGAGTTGTAAGTGCATCCCCGAATGTGTATTCTGAGTCGGCAGAACAGCTTTTCCTTGAAATCTGTCTTCACCATAATAAAGTTCTACTCGGTGTTCTCTACAGTCCCTCTCTTCACATTGATTACTTCGATTCATTCGAGTCTCTGCTCAATGAGCTGACTCCTCTTTATGATAACACTCTCATCCTCGGCAATTTTAATACATGTCTTATTAAGAATGACTCTCGCTCTGCCCAACTCCAGGCCATTATCAATTCTTTCAATTTGCATATTCTTCCTCTCAACGCTACTCATTTTCAGCCCCATTGCACTCCATCTCTTCTCGATATCATGATAACCTCTAATGTAGACAAAGTTGCTGCCCATGGTCAATTTAACTCTCCTTTCTCTTTCCACGACCTAGTGTATCTATCGTACAAGGTTAGGCCTCCTTAAAGCAGAGGTAAATTCATTTTTGCTCGTAGTTTTAGGGGTATAGACCCTACTGTCCTAAACTCTGATGCCGCCTCGATTGATTGGTCGCCTGTCATCACTAGTGAGACCGTTGACGACAAGATTCACCACTTCAACACAATTATTCTGGGACTCTACGACAAGCACGCACCAGTAAAAAAGGTTCGAGTAAAACATCTCCCTGCGCCCTGGCTCTCTGATCCCATTAAGCGATTGATGGCAAAGAAGAACAGAGCCAAAAGCCTCTACAAAAAGGACCCCACTGATGAAAACTTTGCTGCCTTCAAATGTCTCCGCAATCGGTGCAACCATATGTGTCGCGCTGCCAAGCGCCGCCATATCTATGAGTGCATCGAAAATTATACCCCGGCTCAAGTGTGGATGTTCCTTAGAACCCTTGGTGTTGGCAAGTCCCAGAATCAATTGGTTGGTGATGTCGATCTCAATGGTCTTAATAGTTTCTTCTCCGACCCTCCTGTTGTAATGAATCCCTCTATTAAAGATGAATGAATGAATGAATGAATGAGTTTATTGCATAAAAATACTTATGGGCTAAACATACATCCCACAAAACAAAGTTTGAGTATGGTTTGTCTGTGGGATGCCACCCTGCATTCTCTGCGCTCCAAGCCATCTGCCACCACCACTCCAGTGCTAGCCGTCTCCTCAAAAGCTGTGGGTGACGACAGTATCTGCTCGAGAATGATAAACAGCATCCTTGATTTCCTTCCTACCTGCCATTACACACATTGTTAACTTCTCTCTATCTCAGTGTTCTTTTCCTAATGTGTGGAAAAAGGCGTTAGTTATCCCTCTTCCCAAAACCTCAAATCCATCTTCATTTAAAGATTATCGTCCAATATTTTTCCTGCCATTCCTTTCCAAAGTCCTTGAATCGATTGTCCACACTCAACTCTCTTCCTATCTTTCCTCTAACAGGCTGTTGAATCAATTCCAGTCCGGATTCAGGCCGGGACATAGTATCGTCTCGGCCTTACTTAAAGTGACCGATGACATTGAATCGACAATGGATATCAAGCAGATCACTGTGTTAGCGTTACTAGACTTTAGCAGTGCCTTTAACTGTGTTGATTTTGACATCCTCGTTGAGATACTGAAGTCCCTGAATGTCTGCTCGGCCGCTGCCAGCTGGTTCGGCTCCTACCTGAGAGGTCGTCAGCAGCGTATTAGGTCCGAGGAGACTTCCACGGAGTGGTGCGACCTTTCTTCTGGAGTTCCTCAGGGTGGTATTCTTTCCCCTCTTTTTTTCTCCATCTTCATCAATTCCATTTCGGATGCCATTTCTTCTTCTTACCATCTTTATGCCGATGATCTGCAAATCTACCGCCATTTCTCTCCAAGTGATATTTCTTCTGTGGGTGCATTAAATGCCGATCTCGAGAACATCAGGGGCTGGGCTCTGTCTCATGGACTACTTGTCAATCCCAATAAGTCGCAAGCCATGATTGTCGGCTCCAGACACTCCCATAGTGTGTTACAGCATCTGCCTCTTGTTCCTGTAACTTATGATGGAACCATAATTCCGTACAGTACTAAGGCAAAAAATCTATCTTTGTTGGAGTTATCTTTGACAATCAGCTTTCATGGTCTGCTCACGTCTGCGAAGTTAGTAGACGAGTCTTTGCCACATTTCACTCCCTCAGGCGCCTTCAAAACTTTCTGCCTCGTCATACTAAAATTACTCTGGCCCAGTCTCTTCTCCTTCCTCTCATTGATTACGCAGATGTCAGCTGGATCAGCGCGAACGAAGAGCATCTGAACAAACTCGAGCGACTTCAAAATCTCGGGATTCGGTTTGTCTTCGGGCTGCGTAAGTATGACCATGTCTCCCAGTATCGTAGGGAACTGCAGTGGCTTCCAATTCGTCTTCGCCGGGATACCCATGTTCTCATTCTACTCTTCAATATTCTGCACAACCCTCGCTACCCCAGCTTCCTGCGTGATCGGTTTGATTTTCTTTCTTCGGATAGGTCTCGGAGATCAAACACTCGGTCGCTGCTTGCAACTCCTCAACACCACTCAGTCGCATATGGGCAAGGATTCAGGATCAGTGCTATCAGGCTCTGGAACAAGCTCCCCAGTGCCATCAGGGACAGTCCGTCACTTAACGTTTTTAAGATTCGCTTGAAAGATCATTACCTGTCTCTTCCATAGTATGTATATATAATTTGTATGTGTATGTTATGTATGTATATAACTTGTATGTGTATGATGTGTATGTATGTATATAATATTATATAAATTAGGTGTAGTAGTAGTATTAGGTATATGTACCTACTTATATTATTATTATTATATGTGTATGAATTATTTTGTTGTGCAAATAGGTTTTACTCTCACAATCCACTTTCCTTTCCTATCTGGGTTTGCTGGTAGAAATCTCTTTTATAGAGATAAGCGCGCCTCTTGTACTATCGAACCATCTGAATCATGACCCACCATAAGCTTATTTTGCTAAACCCCTTAAATGCAAGTAGGTCGAAATTCGCTTGAAGGTTTATTTCCTTGGTAACGAACTTGTTATCATTTGATTAGACACTGACATTTAGATAGATCTTACAAGTTTGAAAGTTTCAAACGAATTATCAGGCAAAAGGGTCATGATTCAGTTGGTTCGATGTACATATATCTTTCTTTGTATATCTCTGTATGTTTGTTTTGTGCAATAAAGTATTCATTCATTCATTCATTCATTCATTCATAAATGTAAATAAATAGTGTATTTATCTGATAACTCTGTTATTACTGGGTATTCTGTTATTTGCTTACAAAGTAAATAAATACATACACATACTGTACTGAGAAAAAATGCAGAGGATATTTTATGAATGCCGTGGGCCCATGCCATCGTGTATACTAGGCATATTATATTATACAAGCCATGACATCTCTGTAGTGAATATACGGTACGCGAGCGTAGATACGTCCTCCCTGCGCAACGTTTGTTCAAACACTGTGGTGTGGGTTTTCTGGAACTTCCAGACAACCCACAGTGTTTCCAGACTGGAAGCTTGCTGGATGCCGTGTAGCCGGACTCACATCTCCAAGGTGACCTTTGCTGGAAGCCGTTGCTGGCAACCGTGATTTAGATAGACCCCTAAACTTAGTCTAAACCGTTTCTTAGATTACATTATAATTGGCTTGCACCTAAGTTATTTGTCTCTGAGCTAGTTGTCACCTCTCTCTCTTTCTTTCATTCCAACTTACCCTTTGCGAGAAAGAGAGATCATAGCTTAATCAGAGCCAAAGAAAATTGGTGCGGCCGGTACAGTTTACAGGCAATATCTCAGTAAACGACAGCAAATTTTATTTTATACCAACTTAAAATTTTGCTTCATGCTGAAACGTGTTTTTACGAAGCAGTTTATCTAGGAGAAAATAATCCTTGACGCTAAATGCAGCGGCGTAGGTAAAGGTAGGGCGCGGTTGGGCAACGGCCCAGGACGCCGGATATACGCCGATAGTGAGAGGCCTACACTCGGAAATTTCCTAAATTTGGCGAAATCTGGGGAAAAAAGTATTATCCAATCCAGTTGCTATTAGGATAGCACCTTTTGGAGTTGCGGTACGCGACAGTGACGACTTGTAGGGTCAGAAAAACAGTCAGATTAATAATATTAATCAGTTAATTTACTTATTTATTACTAATAATACTACTAAAGCTAATTTTCTAATTCTTCTACTCCACTCATAGCATATCCTTCACTCTCTGAGCTTTCTTCGTATGAAATATCAGAATCAGTATCGTCACCTATAACAATAAAAAAAGTGTTAATTGTTACATATAACATTGAATGGGGTGTTGATTTGATTTTAATAATGACTTAGCCTTACCAGTGTTAATAATGAAAAGGTCATCTAATAAACGATCTCTTTTCCAGTATTCTTCTTCCAATCTTTTAATATGGTTTATTTCTTTCCCCACAGCGTTGCTAACGGTACTGAAAGGCGGCGCGTCAATTGACGTCATACGCCGCTCCATTCCAAAAGCAACTGGATTTGATAGTAAATAGAGGGATGGCTATTTTTCATGAGCAAAATTAATATACCGGCACTATTTACTCATACGACCGTTTTACTTGACTGAAACCAAAATAGTTTTGGAAAGACAGGTAGGATTCTTTTCGCGTACAGTTTTAGTAACAACCAGCGATGAGTAAGTATCGATATAAGTGGCTGCCGATCCGTCTTCCCCGGGATCCTCAATTTCCTCTACAACATTTTACGGAATCCACGCTATCCAAACTATTTGCGAGACAGTTTTCAATTCCTTTCTTTAGACTTTCAGACCTCGGAGAACTCACGCAGTTTCCATGCACTTTCACAAATCCACAGCATAACACCGCGTCCTATGAGCACATGTTTAGGGCCCGGGCCAATCGGTTGTTTGATACACTCCCCTGCACCATCAGGGACGGTCCTCTCTCTTTAGAATAACGGGTAGTATACATATAAGTATGTATTAGTATATAATATTACTACTACTGTAGTTTATTATAAGTATTTAGTATAACATAATATATGTATGTACTTTATTAATATGTATGTAGGTACTCGTTTATTTCGTTCCGATAGAAAGGTTAGATTTTTATCGGCGAACCATATTCATATTCATATTCATTTATTTGCATATAACATGTACAATACACACCATATAAAGGCAAGTCGAGTCAAGGTTTATTCGTTTTTTTAAAAAGGTAAATGATTATTTACTTTAAATGTTTATTTCATTATATCCTTTTTATTTCGGTTTTGAATTACAGATACGTGGCGCCGTAGAAATCTCGCCCAGGGCGCTCTGGTAGTTCTAAAACAGGCACTGGCTAAATCTAAATAAACATGGTAAATAAGTAGGTATTGGTACCTTACTAATTGTCAATTGTCAATTGTAAGACGGGCTGGACGACGAAAGCGCCTATTTTGCGTGTGGGTGGGAATGCGACATCATTCGAGCCAACCCAACTCCCCTTATTAGTGGTACCTACCTTACTAATATTTAACGTAATTCTACATCCACAGGACAATTAAAACAAGCTGGTAAGAACCAAAAGTTCAAACGGTTCAAGGTGGGAGAAAAGTACTACGATGACTACGATCTAGCGGAGATGTGCAAGATCCACTCAAAGTATATGAAAACGCGAGTAGACGTCGGGCATACCAAGGGAGTGATTACTGGAGACAAGTTCACTTCGCTGTGGCTAGTGCATTCCGTGCCGAAGTTCCCGCCTATACCTGACCGTGCGTGTGTTGTTTGTCATTTAATTTGCCATATTTAGAAAAATTACTTTATTTATTTTACGTGCAACGATCATTTTACTGTCCCCATACACGTGAGCACATATCCACGTACGTATTTATACCCTAACACGATACACGATTTCTCTGTGGTGCAATTTTAAACATTAGTATTTCTCACCAACAGCCAACTTAGGCCTGAACATCTCCCGCTACTCGTATCCCATAACCGGCATGAAGTACGGACAAACGTTTCTATGCGTCTCAGTACAGACAAGCACACTCAACCAGATTGCTACCCAACTGAAGTATAATGAGCCACACATATTGTATAGCTCTCTGCCCAACGAGTTCGAGTCTGAACTACCTGTGCTTGTTGATGTTATCAAAAACAAGACTATCGATGCCTCCCCATGGTAAGCGTACGTTGTATCATCTTCTGGTAAAATTTTCTAAAGGAATATGGATATCGTAATGAATTTTGTCACATAGCATAGTAGAGGAGAAACACTCTTATTATAGACTCATTCACCTCCTGATAAACCCTCACTGTGACTCTTTCGACGGGCCGAATGCACCACGGACATCTTATAATTTGACCGACACTTACAGTCAGTATGAATGACATTTAAGTTTCTCTTTATTTTAGCAGTAGCCTGTGTAGTCAGTAATTGGATTTCGTGTACAATAAATTTACATTGAATTTAGTTTTACAAAACTCGGCCCTATTCTAACCACCCACAGGTACCATATAGAAAGTTTCGAGACGTTGGTCGGTCGTAAGTTCCTGTCGTTTGCGAAGAGTGCCATGTTCAACGACGATCTATACTCGGGGCTGGTGGCTGAGGTCTTGCAGTCTGATCTACTGGTGGAGTCTTGGACCAACGGACCAGGGACTTTGGACTCAGAGTGTACTAGAAACTTCCAGTAAGTGGGTGACATTTATGCGGAAATAGTGTACCTTTACCCTACCCAATTAAATGTAGTTCACAGTTTACACAGCAACTGTAATGAACACCTGTAAAGATGATAAGGTCTATGATGATGAGGATGGTACCTTAGCTTACCCTTTACTGAAAATAGCTCAGTGAATAAGACATAACTTAATTTTTCTTATGTGACGCCAGCTTTGTTTGATCTCTTCTAGTGATAATAGTACATAATTGAATGGCGATGGCTATCTCCCTGTAATACAATTTCACCCCTTAAACTGATATCCACTTCAGTTTAGCACTACTATTACATGGATGTAGTACATTACACTTTAAAAAGCAAAACTATTCTTCTCTATTCTCCAGTGTACGCAACATTGAGCGTCTTAAATTCCCGATCGCGAAGATGTCGTTCACGTCCCACAACGACCATTCGAAATGGACGGTGGCCGTGGCGCACAAGATGCATAATAGTCAGGATACGAAGGTGGCTGACTACTGGGTCTGCGTCGGCGACATCAATAGAGCGGTAAGCTTGACCTCAAACTCTTAGTTAAGACCCTGGATATTGTCAAATGCCCATAACACACTCACTAATCCCGGAAAATATGTTATGAGGACATCCTTTGCCTTCATTGTGTATGTTTGAAAACATTATATTTCGTCGTCCAGCCCGTCTTACAATTGACAATTGACAATTAGTAAGGTACCAATACCTACTTATTTACCATGTTTATTTAGATTTAGCCAGTGCCTGTTTTAGAACTACCAGAGCGCCCTGGGCGAGATTTCTACGGCGCCACGTATCTGTAATTCAAAACCGAAATAAAAAGGATATAATGAAATAAACATTTAAAGTAAATAATCATTTACCTTTTTAAAAAAACTAATAAACCTTGACTCGACTTGCCTTTATATGGTGTGTATTATCGGATGTATTGTCTTCCTCGTATCATCTTTATGCAGATGACCTTCAAATTTATCGGCATTTTCTCCTGTGTGATCTGACTTCGACTGTTGAGGCTTTGAATGCTGACCTCGACAACATCAGGAAATGGTCTCTTTCGTATGGGCTATTAGTCAACCCGGACAAGTCTCAGGTGATGATACTAGGTACACGGCACTTACTTGATTTGTTGCAGAATAAGTCCGTTGATCCCGTTCTATTTGACGGTACCATTGTCAAGAATAGCGAGAAAGCCAAAAATCTTGGCGTTGTTATTGACAATCTATTATCCTGGTCGCCCCATGTTTGTGAGGTCAGCAGACGAGTCTTTGCATCCTTTCATTCTCTTCGGCGTTTGCAGTTCTTCCTGCCTAGGCAGACTAAAATCATGCTAGCTCAGACCCTTCTTCTGCCTTTAATAGACTACGCCGATGTTTGCTGGGCCAGTGCGAACGAAGATCTATTGAACAAACTCGAGCGACTCCAAAATCTCGGGATTCGGTTTATTTTCGGACTTCGTAAGTACGACCACGTGTCCCAATATCGTAGGGAATTAGGCTGGCTCCCGATCCGACTTAGTCGTGATATGCACATTCTCTCCTTCCTCTTCAATTATCTTCGTGAACGTTTTGAGTATCTTTTCTCAGGGGATAGACTTCGGAGATCTCACACGGTGTCACTTTTGTCAATTCCTCAGCACAACACTGTTGCTTACGAGCACTCGTTTAGGTTAAGGGCAATACGTTTGTGGAATGCACTTCCTTGCGCTATAAGGGATTGCAAATCCTTGGTCACTTTCAAGAAAAAATTGAAACAGCAACTCCTCTCTTCCGATTAGTGGGTATCTCATAGTATTTATGTATATTTGTTTATTTATTGTATTCTATTTATTTATTTTATAGTAATTACGTAGGGTGTATTGTGATTTATTTGATAGTATATTTATTTTATTTATTTCTTTTAACTCTTAATTGTACACTAGGACTACCTCTCTATATTTTATTTTTCTCTTTTCTTCACAGGTTAGCTGTAAGAAATTTCTTTTTAGAAATAAGCTCACCTTTGCATACTGTTTCTGTTATAATTTCCACTGTGTTTTCTGTGCAATAAAGGATTATTATGTCAATGGCAATCAGACGAAAAAGATAAACTAAGTAGTTTTTCACCTAAAACTTGCTATGCCTTGTGCGGGTCGGACTCGCACACGAAGGGCTCCGTGCCATCGTACAAGAAAACTTAAGCACTAAAAATAATTAACAAATTCAAAAAGAGAATACTTCATTTTATTGTTTACAACTATCTGAACTGTTATTCAAATAATTATACCTACTTTTTAAATCGCCTGTGTTAACCGCCAAATATGGAAACAAATATTCATGTAATTTGATATAATATTTATATAATATCAGTTAAGTCTAAGAAACATAAATAAAAGGAAGATCTTGAAAAAAATGCGGTTCTTAACAAAAGGATAGGTGACAAGGCGCAAGTTCGACCACGTCTCGGAGTATCGCGTTGAGATGGCTCCCGATTCGCCTTCGACGGGATTCCCATTTGCCTCTTCAATATTTTATGTAATCCTCGTCCTGGCTACTTACGGGATCGTTTCGTTTTTCTGTCTTCGGATAGGCCACGGAGATCTCACACTCGGTCACTACTTACAACTCCGCAACATAACACTGCCGCTTATGAGGAATGGGTTCAGACTTCGAGCTATCAGTCTCTGGAACAAACTTCCCAGCGCCATCAGAGACAGTCCATCAATTCACACTTTTCAAAGTCGTTTGAAAGAACACTATCTATCTCCTCCATGATAAGTATTAATATTTATATATAGCATTATTTTTAGTATTATGTAGATATTGGTAAGCAGTTTATTATTATTTATAACATTTTTATTGTTGTTCACATAGTTCTTTCTCACCTTTAGTTTCTTTTTTTCCTCTCCATTCTAGGTTTGCTGGAAGAAAACTCTTGTTAGAGATAAGCTCGCCTTTGTACATGTTATTTCCTTTATATTTGTTTTGTTATCACTGTTGTGCAATAAAGTATTAGAAAGTAAATAAACACTAATTAAGCGGCCGTATGCGTAATACATCTCTGTATTAACTTAGACGAAGGAAGGTGAACTTGCCCTGTACGACCACAATTAAGTAAGTTGTTTGTAAACACTACCCGGTGGATAAAGCTCGATTATGGAGAAGAATTTTCTGTTGACGAAACCAAATATCCCCCAATCATCAAACTTGCATTTGCGGGAGTATTGAATCTCTTTGCCACCACATCTTTGTTCAGGTTCAAAAGATATAAAGAAATGTTTTACATTTCAGTTGCCACAGGAGTCCCGTGGGGGCGGCACTGTCTGCACTTCCGGTCCCATACTGTGGGGCAACTTCGCGCATCTCATCGAGTCCGTGGAGACGTGTACTAACCAACCAACCAACCAACATTAGAGATAAGTTGAGATAACTAACTGTAGAGGCTGCAACATAGCAGGTGTAGGTAATGGGTTGGGACCAATATTCTGATGGCGACATAAAAACTAGAACACTATAATTAATAAGTATTATTCTCATTATATTACATAATAACTATGCAGTTATAGCGATCAACGTGGGCACAAGTATGCCTCTGCCAACCCGTATGGGAAAAGACGTGACGCTATGTTACACATGCAAAGAGATTATGATGCTGTATACATAAAATAGAATGATACAATCCTAATATCGTTCTCTGGAATAAAAGTAGATTTGCCGTTTACGGTAGGTTTTATAAATAAAATCATTGTATTTTTGGTGAAAATCTCTTTCGCACAAAATACGTACCTACTCATATTCTAATGATGTATATTGGACATTCTCTCTTTCTTTTTGGTTATATCGAAAATAGGTAAATATACAATAGCGATAGCCATTTGTAAATATAAGCATTTTCTCTAGGGTTATTTTAATCTGTAATTCGTGAGCGTGTAGGTTTTTAGTACAAATGTTTGTTTTGGAAGTTTTAAATTTAAACTGTGTATATCTATTTATTCTCTCTCTACGAGTATTGCTTGATAATTGACGAGCAAATTATGTTAATTTCATCCCTATTTTCCATCTCGTTCCTAATAGTATACTGTATAGACCGTAAGTTGTATTTATCTACACACAGATCAAAAACCCTCTATAATGCGTTCAAAAACCGCAAATTACGACTAGCTTAAAGATAAACTGTTTCATGAGAATACTATTATTATTACTTCATACTAATATGTTCTTATTATGTTCAAATTTCCAACATCTCTGAAAAACAAAACAATGTGATTTGACCTCAATTCTAATATCAGTTGAGATGATGTTCTATTCGAAATTAAATGTCAATGCCGCAATGCCGGTCGAAACATGCGGTTCCTGATCACATCATAGAAAGCTTATAATATGTGTGAAGATGTGTATTTAACGGTACATAATTAGGCATTTAAACACTCGTGTAACGTTATTATCAGTCATTATGTATCAGTTACATATAAGTTAATAAACTGAAATTTTACTTAATAATGGATAACATATTTCCGAATTTTAGTTAGAGATATTTCTGTTATCCCTAATAAAAATATCACGTAATCGACAAGAGTTGTTTTATGAGATGCCGCATTAAAATTTAATTTACAAACGTAACCATCTAGAAAAACAGCATTGGGTGTCGTCAATATTTTACACCTTTCCCGTCCACTAAGCACGTATTTGTTTAGGTCTCTACATATATAAAATACCAAATATTTACGTAATGCCAAAGTAGGTTTCAGAGATTTAAAGATCATTTATTAAAAATATTCAAATATTTACCTAGCGAAAATCCTGTACAAATGCGCGACATCATCGCTGTGAGCGCGCCGAGCTCAGTCAGCAGTGTTGTGTCGATACACTAAATTCACGAACTATTTGTGCTGTTGAAAAGCGACGTCCGCAGTCGGTCGGTCGGTCAGATTCCATGGCTCACAGTTAATTCTTAATAAGACAACTGTAAACACAAAGGGGTTGTTTTTAGTCCGTATACCACACGAGCTGATGCCCGCTCAATATGTGGGGACCCGGACATAGCAGGGAGGTCTGACTCCTGGGCATGGGTAATTCCATTTTTTTCCCCTCCAACAAAAAAAAAAAAAAAGTCGGTCGTTCAGTCGCCCACGAGATGTTGGAGGAGGAGGACGTCGCTTTTCAACAGCACAAATAGTTCGTGAATTTAGTGTATCGACACAAAGTATATGGCTACACAGCATGTCTGTAAGTAAAAAAATTAACCCTGGACGCGGAAAATTCCAAACTTACAAAGGCGACCGGTTTAGCCTAGCGGGTACTCGGGTAGTGACCCTGTCAACGAAGCTGACGGTCTTGGGTTCGAATGCCGGAAAGGGCAAATTCATGATGTGATGGCCATGAATATTTGTTTCTTAGTCTTGGAGGTTTTCTATGTATTTACATAAGTATTTATCGCTATTTAATATTAGGTCCTTACATATGAAATTGGCGTTTCGCCGTACTGGCCACTTTGATCTCAAATATCTCCTCTATGGTTAGGAATTCCAAATTCAAATTATACAGCTATTAACTCATGTATTTTTGTTTCTAAAATTATAATTCATTTGTTTTTTCCTCAATTGTTTTTTTTCTTGCGTCACTCAGCTTACAAAATGGAAAACTTGAAATATCGCGTTATTTACGAGTATTAGTTCTACCGTGGCACCATTGCTGCAGAAACGGCTCGAAGGATTAATGATGTGTATGGCGACGGTGCCGCAATAGAAAACACAGTGCGTTTTTGGTTCCAACGTTTTCGTTCTGGAAATTTCGACCTGCAGAACAAGCCCCGTGGACGGCCGGAGACCAAAGTTGATAATGAAGAATTGAAGGCTATTGTAGAAGCGGATCCATCGCAAACCACGTCCGAGTTAGCTGCAGGCTGCGGTGTTAGTGATAAAACTGTTTTAATCCACTTGAAGCAAATTGGGAAGGTGAAAAAGCTTGAAAGGTGGGTACCACTCGAACTGAGTGAAGCAAATCAACAAACGTTGACTGCTGCGTTGCATTACTCACCCGGCACAATAATGAAAGGATTTTAAATCGAATCATTACCTGTGATGAAAAGTGGATCCTGTACGATAATCGGAAGCGCTCATCGCAATGGCTGAACCTTGCCGAACCAGCCAAACCATGCCCCAAGCGAAAATTGACTCGAAAAAAGTTACTTGTGAGCGTTTGGTGGACTAGTGCTGGTGTCGTTCACTACAGCTTTCTTAAATCTGGCCAGACGATTACGGCAGATGTCTATTGTCAGCAACTGCAAATTATGATGGAAAAGCTAGCTGCTAAACAACCGAGGCTGGTCAATCGCTCTAGGCCACTGCTGCTTCATGATAACGCTAGACCACACACTGCACGACAGACGGCTACCATATTAGAGGAGCTTCAATTGGAATGTCTAAGAAATCCACCGTACTCTCCGGACCTTGCTCCAACAGATTACCACTTTTTTCGAAATTTGGATAACTTCTTGAAAGCGAAAAAAATCAACTCCGATGGGGCAGTCCAAACCGCCTTCAAAGATTTTATTGATTCCCGAACGAATGTTTTTTTAGTAAAGGGATCGAAGAACTACCTATGAGATGGCAAAAGTATATAGATAGCAATGGTACATACTTTGATTAAATAAATATATTATATTTAAAAAAAACGACTTTATGTTCCTCCCATGCAAAACGCCAATTTCATATGTAAGGACCTAATATATCGTCGTCTAGTACCTATAACAATAGCCTTGTTGAGCTTACTATGGGCCCAGTTCGATTTGGTTTTATAAAAAAAAACGTTTTCTACTCTTTTATGCCGCATAGTAGATATGTGTTTGTGATTGTGTGTTATTTTGTAATATTTGCAAAGTTGCAAAGCTCTGGCGTGGAATGCGGAATACAAGGACTCGAATAATGATAAAATACCCCATCTTTCTGGGATGGATGGGGTAGGGTGGTGTGACACCAGAGATATCGAGAGATAGGCCCTTGGCGCTAAGGTTGTATCGGAACCAGTGTCGCCGAAAATTAAGAACACGCACACATCTACACCACTCATACATCAATCCCTCCGCATTTATTGGTCAGTGCAATGTCATGCACCTATGGTCCGAACACACCTACACTAAAGCAGGTACACTAGCTAGCCGAGCTAGTGCTGGGACATTGCAAGGACAGCGTGTTTCATCAATCCATTATAATTTATAGACAGTGGTATTTATGCCGGGTTGTATAAATAAAATAATACTTTGTTTGTTAATATGACATATTTATTATAATAAATAATTATCATATTTATTTTACAAGAAATACCTATTACTATGTTTACAGGCTGTAACACATACGGGGTGCCAAGCCGAAAAGGATTGTTTGGGACATGATTTTGAACAACTTTCCCAATGCATCTGATTTGATCAGAGAAACGTTATTTTTTACTTCCCTATAAAAATCAGCTGACCGCTCGGCCCAAAATGTACTGCAAAGTGAAAAATAATGTTGCTCTGATCAAATCCTTTTAATAGAGAAGGATGTTCAGATTGATGTCCTTAACCCATATATACCCTTTCTGTATAATCCTGTACAGTACAATACTACCAATTGACAAGAATAATGTAAATATTTATTAAGAACTTGGGGTTTTGACAATTTAGGCGTAGCATTTTTTGCTAAGTTATGCAGTCTTATATTAGTAAATCTTCTCATTAGAGTTTTGATTAGTAATATTAGATGATTATTGATTACCCAATGGGTTTTGTTGGAGTTGGTAAAAAATCTATTTCTTTCCATCGATTCAAAAACATAATTCTCACTATCACTATTCCCATCACTATACGTCGTCTCGCGTGCGTGCAACAGTTCGCCCCCGTACCTCGATGCATATTTATTTTCGTATTTAGATAAGTGTGAAATATTCATTGCGTGTTAGCTTGGCAATATGTAGTGAAATTAAGATAAAAATCAAGCGATGGATATAAACCCAGCGAGAACAACATGACATTGTCACTTTAATGATCAACTCGTGACCAATTTTTTGTGAATGATTTATTTCCGTAATAATGTTTATTTCTTGTGTTTTAAGAAGAAATAATAGTTGGAATGGTCCCATTCCAAGAACGGTGAAGTAACATATCACTTGTAAGTCCTTACAAGTGATATGTTACTTCACCGTTCTTGGAGTTCACAATCCCGCTTCTATTTTTCACATGAGTATTGCACAGGTCGGCATTTTCGAAAAACAGCGGAAATGAATTCGTTACTGCGGTCGCCCGGTGACTACCGAGAATTTTTAATATGAAGACTATCGGGGCTAGATTTGTTCGCATGTGCAACGCCCCTCAACCTATCTCTCGATATCTCTGTGACACAGACTGCCGCGGACCTTTCATCCGATAATCTCACACAATGTACAACTCGTATATTATATTTTGTGATAAACACTTTGTAGTGAAACTTTTTTACATCGTGGTTATTATTTTTAAAATCCAATGAGCTTGCTTGTGATTAAGAAAATATAACTTTCTTAATCACATAATTAAGTATGGTAAACTAAACAAATGTTGCTAAATGTAAGGTGCATGCGGCAGAGCTTTGCTATCCCGGGTGTGTGGTGAGATGCGTATTGCCTTGTGAATCAAAGTGTTCAAAGTGCTGTTTTAAAAAATATCTTGTGGTTTTTATCCATTATAATTCTCAGAAATCCACAATACAATATATTTATTTACGAATATATAAATATATATACATACAACACCACTTAAACCACTAGGGTTTGTGTGTGGTGTGATCTACTAATTAATTATCGTATTTAAGAAAGCAGTAGCAATATTCTAAGCAAGGTTAAGCAGCAGGTAAATAATTTAAGCATTTCGACTAGAGGCTGACAGATACTGAATACATATTAAAAACAAAAGACGAAGGCAACCAATATTTTTAAAAGTAAACCGAAGATTTAAGATAGCTTTTGGAAGGACTCAGTGTGCTTCTCGTAGATAATAACAAATATGCTTCAAGACATGAAGAAACATCATCTTGATAAAGATAAAGTCAAAGTCAAAGTACTTTATTACTGTAGTCATTTTTTGCCTCTTCTCTACATTGGACCACTGTGGGAGAAGTAGGGCGTAGAAACTCCCACAGATTGATTTTTAGATCTCTTTTAAAAATAGGTTGTGCTTAACTAATACAATTATGTTTTTTTTTATTTAATAAGCAGGCAATAATAAATATTTACAAAATTATTAACAGCGAGGTCTGTGTTGAACTAGATTAATCCCATACAGTCCTGTCATTTAAGTAATCTCGAACATTGTAATATCCCTTTTTCGACAAAGTCGCTTTAACATGCTTTTTAAATTGCTCAAATGGCAATTTCAAAATCTCCAGAGGTATATTATTATAGTAGAGAATGCACTGACCCTTGAAAGAATTGCTAACCTTCGCGAGTCTAAATCGGGGCGCACACACTAAGTTTGGGAAATGTTGTAAGGTTCTTGCGTACATACATTATATTTTCGAAAATAAATTGACTATCTACAGTTAGTATGTCAATTTTTCTAAAAAGCTCTCTTAAGGAGTCTGTTTGTTTTAAATTATAAATTGCTCGAATAGCTCTTTTCTGTAAAATAAAAATAGTTTGAATATCCGCTGCTTTCCCCCACAACAAGATACCATAGGACATGACACTATGAAAGTAACTAAAATATATTAGTCTAGATGTAGCCACATCCGTGCTTTGTCTGATGTTCCTAACAGCGTAAGCCGCAAAACTTAATTTACCAGCTAATATATCTATGTGGGTTCCCCACTGTAATTTGCTATCAATGGTTATTCCAAGAGACTTCGCATCATTTACTAATTCTAACGTGCGGTTGTCTAACACTAAACTGGTCTCAACTTGCCTGACATTTGGAAGTGAGAATTTGATACACTTGGTTTTACCAGCGTTTAACAATAAATGATTAACTGTGAACCAATTCAAGGTTAAAGACAATACACCATTAACATCATCAAAATCTCCTTTTTGTCTTTAAATTTTGAAGACCATCGAAGTATCATCAGCAAACAACACTATGTCAGTAAATTTCTCCACCATGAAAGGCAGATCGTTAATATATACCAGGAATAAGAAAGGGCCTAATATGGAACCTTGTGGAACGCCAATTTTTACACCCGTTCCATCAGATTTAACGCCGTTTACTTCTGCCTTTTGAATTATATTGCTTAGGTATGATCTTAGTAGATCCAACGCTTTATTTCTAACTCCGTAATGATTTAATTTAATTATAAGCGTATTATGGACTTTGACTGATATACCCCACAGGTCTTCCGTATTTTTTAAGTTAAGTAATTTAAACGTTTTGACAATGTCCTGGGGATATACATGATGAAATTTTAAATATACATTACTGACGCTAGCGTTATTTTTTAATAAAGTCTCTGCTTCATATGGAGATGAATTTAGACGGCCTGTTGTAAATAAGGGTACATTGGTGAAGAATGTTTCAAAAGCTCGAGCAACATCAGCGCTGGATTTCACAACATCATCAATCATTTGATGGTGATTACACTAAATGGTTGGAATACAGAGACACCTTTAAATCCATTATTCATGAAAATGACGGGCTTGGCGAGGTCACTAAGTTTCAATATCTGAAGGCTTCACTGATAGGTAGTGCAGCTTTAGTGTTGGAATCTTTGGAGATTTCCTCAGATAATTACTCAGTTGCATGGAAGTTGGTATGTGATCGTTTCGATAACAAACGACAATTAATACGCAATCACCTAAATGCCTTGTTTAATGTAGCAATTATTAAGAAAGAAAGCGAACAGTCACTGAGGCATCTTGTCGATCACATATCAAGTAACTTGAGAGCATTACGCAGTTTGGGCGAGTCGACTACAAATTGGGATACACTCATTGTTTTTATGTTTTCCTCTAAGCTGGATAATCTAACAATGACAAAATGGGAGGAGCATAGAAATACCGTTGTAGACATTCCGACATTAGATCAGTTTTACGATTTTTTGCGCGGTCGGGCCGATGTGTTGGAAATGGTTACACTAGCGTCGGGCTGCGACGCGACAACAAGTGAGCAAAATAAACAAATGTCTACGTATAGGCGCATAGACAGCGCACAGAAATCGTTTGTCGCCGCCGCTTGTGAATCTACAAACACCACGAACCTCGCACAAATTACTGCTGGCAGTAGTAATAATTGCAAGTGTCGTGTTTGCAATGGTGATGACCACTCAATTTATTACTGCGAGAAATTTAATAGCATGTCGTCAGATGAGAGAAATTCTACTGTTGCAACAATGAAATTATGCATAAATTGTTTGAAAAGAGGACACTTTGCTTAGCAATGCAGGGCTAGGCCGTGCACTATATGTGGAAGAAAACATAGTACTTTACTACATAAGGGCTCTGAAATAAGTCATGTAGAAGAAAGATCCACTGTGTCGAATCCTATTGCACTCACCACTCAGTGCGCGTCGAACGAGGTCCTGTTATCCACAGTACAGCGACAGTACAAATTCGTAACAAAAAAACAAACGAAGTTCATCAAGTACGTTGTCTACTCGACTGCGGTAGCCAGAGCTCATTTATGACGGAATCGTTGCCAAAAAAGGTTGGGGCTCGATTGTAATGAAAATTTCGAGTCGATTAGTGTAACAGGTATTAACAGCATTTCGTTTGATGCGCTAAAGAGTTGCACTGTAACGATTGAATCGTGTACAAGCACATTTAGTATTGGCATTACTGCATTAGTTATAAAACAGATAACCAAGAATTTGCCAACTCAGGAAATAGATATTTCAGACATAAGAATACCGAATAATGTAAAACTGGCAGACCCAAACTACCATCACCCATCCCAAGTAGACCTTTTGCTGGGGGCGGATGTATTTTGGGATGTAATCTGCACAGAAAAAATCAAAATAGGTGAAAATTGTCCGCTTTTACAAAACTGTATGTTCGGATGGTTGGTAGTAGGACCGGCCATCTGTTTAGACCTTCCTGTACAAAGAAGTGTCCGCTGTAATTTCAGTCAGGAGATCCGCGAACAGCTCAACAGGTTCTGGGAGCTGGAGGAGCCGCCGGCGCCGGCGGGTGGCTGCGCGCCGCTCAGCGCCGTGGAGGAAGCGGCCGAGCAACACTTCCGGGACCACACGCGGAGGCTCGACAACGGTAGATTTTACGTCACGTTGCCTTTGCGCTATCCATCAGAAGTATTAGGAAATTCCTATTAGATAGCAAAAAAACGTTTTGACTGCTGAGAGAGGCGTCTCAAAAGGCAACCTGACGTCAAAAAGCAATATGTAGATTTTTTAAATGAATATGCTAGCTTAGGCCATCTTTCAAAAGTAGACAGGCCAAATGCAAATTATTTACCGCACCATCCGGTCCTAAAGCAACAAAGCGAAAGTACAAAATGTCGAGTCTTGTTTGATGCGTCGGCGAAGACTAGCTCAGGCCATTCATTAAATGATATTATGATGGTGGGGCCCACTGTACAGGACGACATTTTTTCTATACTTGTCCGATTCCGTAAATATAGTTACGTAGTGACGGGCGATATAGAAAAGATGTATCGCCAAGTGGAGATAGCTGGTTCACAACGACACTTACAAACGATACTGTGGCGAGAGGATGAGGAAAGCCAACTTAAATGTTTTCAGTTAAACACTGTAACCTATGGTACATCATCGGCCCCCTTCCTCAGTACACGGTGTTTGAAACAGCTGGGACTGGAGGTCGGTGACCCGCTGATACGAGAAGTTATTTTGCATGACTTTTATGTCGATGACCTCAGCACTGGTCATGATGATCAGCAGACACTACAGTTCATATATCAGCGTGTCACTGAGACCCTGGAGTCGGCATGTTTTAATTTAAGGAAAATTAAAAGTAATTCGAAATCCATAGTCGAAGGCCTGTCGAATAAAGTATTTGGTGAGCAGGAAAATCTAAGACTGTCAGCTGTAAACAACATTTTAGGAATAGAATGGGACCCAAATACTGACAACATACCTCATGTCTTTGAATAAATTGAGCAACTTTGATAAAAATGTAAAATTTGCAAAGAGAATGATATTGTCGCTTGCGTCGAGTATTTATGACCCAATGGGGTTAATTAGTTTATGCGTCATCATTTGTAAGGTTATATTACAATCGTTGTGGATAGAGAAAATAGATTGGGATGATTTTTTTCCACAAAGCATCAACGAAAAATGGATAAAATTCCTATACACTGTTCCCTGTTTATCCAAACTGAAGATACCGCGTCATGCATCTTGTGGGAATCCAGTAGTAGTTGAACTTCATACGTTTACAGACGCGTCGCTGAAGGCATCAGGTTGCATTTACATGCGCTCGCGTGATGCTTTGGGTAACTACACTATTAGACTTTTGTGTGCAAAGGCAAAGGTGGCGCCGCTTAAGGCCACAACCATACCCAGACTAGAGTTATGCGGAGCACTTACAGCCGCAAGATTGTGTGATAAGGTTGCAAGAGTTTTGCGTTGTGCAATTTCACGAAAACACTTTTGGTCAGATTCACAAATAGTCCTGGGTTGGTAGTGTACACCCTCACATAAATTAGCAACTTTTGTATCGCATCGTGTGGCGGAAGTTGTGTCAAGGCAGTGCATGGATGTATGTTCCTTCAGCCCAGAACCCAGCAGACCTGGCTTCACGCGGAGTATACCCAGATGAAATTCAGACCGCGACGCTGTGGTGGGAAGGGCCTGAGTTTTTGAAGAATGAAACGAGTCAATGGCCGAGTCAAGTCAGCGCCATCTGTGCCAAGCTGCCAGAGCTACGCACTCACATGTCCTGCATTGACGCAACTCAGACGCAGACAGAGGGTGTAATAGATTTTTCAAAATTTTCTAGCTTTCAGAAACTGCGACGCATATTTGTATATGTAGGTAGATTTATAAATAATTGTAGAAATAAGAACAACACATGTAAGGACTCCATTTCTGTAGACGAATTGGAGACCTCTGAAATTAGATTGGTTTACTTAGTACAGCAACAGTGTTTTCCTAGTTTTAAGGAAAGCTTAAGGTCTAATAAGAGACTCTCTAATCTAAGTCCATTTGTAGATAACTTAGGTTTAGTTCGAGTCGGAGGGAGATTGGACAACTCCAGCTGTAAATATGATAAGCGTCACCCCATTGTATTAAATGCAAAACATGCATTAACTAAACTTTTATTTGGGTATTACCATACAAGGTTATGCATGCGCAGTGCCTCCAGATTCACTGTAATTACAGCAGATTAACTGTTATTTTAAACTCTATACTGTATACTGTAATAATAAAATACAGTGTAGGGATCTACTGTATTCGTTCGTAGACTGTATTTTTTCTTGACAATATTTATCAATAACAATGCATGAACGAAACTTAACTAGAATTTTTAGTTATTTGCCCATTAGCTGCTTTGAAGAAAAATTGAAATGACCATAGAACGTAACAATATTAAATGCCGATCGAAATACGAGCTCGTGACGCGCATTTAATTTTGTTACGTTCTATGGTAACTCGTGTGCTCGTGTTAAAGTAAGTGAATTGACGCATGAGCAATCGAGGGAATTCAGAGACGAGCGCGTGCACGCGTCACAGGCACAGGCTAACAAAAAGTTGTCGTCTCTCTGAAAAAGGATGAATGAGTATCTTCCTTTCATTTCATTCATCCATTACATTTATTTCAGTTTGTTTCTACTTGAATTAAAAACTAAAGAGTAAGTTAGATTAAGTCAGTAAGTTACACAACAGATTAAATTTGGGATTATAGGTCTATTAATTATTAATGTGTGAATAATTGTAAGAAATAAGTTCAAGCAGTGATGAAGGTGGTCTTTGCCTCACTCGAACGCTGAGTGTGAAGTTCAAGTGCAAGTTCAGTGAAATAAATAATATAAAAACCAAGCAGAGGAACTGTCTAATCACAAGTACCGCTAAAGGAAACATATTAACTCAGCAAGCAATTCGTAGAAACTCCGAAAATTGTGTTAATTTTAACCCTCACAAAGAAATGATTTCGCGAATGACTGCTAAAATTTACGAAAAACATGAAGAAATAGTTTTAGAAGAATAATAAAGAAGAATAAATGATTAAAACTATTTGTTTTTCTTTCAATATTTAATCAAAGTTTTACTGTAATTTTACTGTATTTCAGAATTGATATTTGCTGTATTTTTTTGTATTTCCTGTATTTTTTAACTGGCAACACTGTAATTTCACTATCGTAATATGGAAGCACTGTGCATGCAGCTCCACAGTTGCTACTCTCGGTCGTTCGCGAGCACTACTGGCCAATAGGAGGCAGGAGGAACGCTACGTGAGGAACGCGACAATCCAGAGGGACCTAAGATGGGAAACCGTGGACCAGTTTGTCCAGAGGCTGGCGAAGGGCATGTTCGCGCGTGCGGATGCATCACACCTTCCGCACATCGCCGAACTGGCGCCGCACCACGCGCGCCCGCCCGACCGCCGCCGCCTGCCACGCGACCTGGTTGCCTAGCCGGCGATCACCCACTGCATACCAGCGCCACAAGAAGACCACCGCCCGCAGGGGCCATCCGATGACCTGTCCACAGGAGTGGACAGAGGCGATTCTTCGAGAAGAGGTCCGTCGACCTGACCCCGACTCCCCACGCCCCAGAAAGGGTGCGTGAGAAGATAATGAAGAAAAAAAAGGAGGCAGGACTCTGGCCAGGCGAATATACAATGACTGCATGCGCTGCAAGCGGCTGAGAGGAGCAGTTGTGCAGCAGATGATGGGTAACTTACCGTTGGAAAGAATTGAGCCCGGTTCCTATTTTGAGATTACAGGAACAGATTTTGCTGGCCCGATATATATTAACGATAGAAAGGGCCGCGGGTCGAAGTTAATTAAAGCATATTTGTGTTTTTGTGTGTTTAAAGGTCAAGGCAGTGCACTTAGAATTAGTTAGTGATTTAAGCACAGAAGCATTTATTCTTAGCCTAAGAAGAATGTTTAGTAAGAGAGGCAAAAGCCATGTATTATTCTGCGACAATAGGACCGCTTATGTAGGGGCCAATCGGGCAATTGGAAGGTTTTTAGAAGATAGTGGTAAATCTGTGTCAGACTTTTGTGCGGGGGAAGGTATCAGATTCAAGTTTTCCCCTGCCTATTCGCCTAATTTTGGGGGACTAAATGAGGCAGCTGTGAAGTCAGCTAAATATCACATTAAAAGAGTTTTGTGAAACACGCATATGACTTTTGATGAGCTTACAACTTTGCTTTGCCAAGTCGAGGTAATACTTAAACTACTCGACCCCTACATTCTTTATCTTCTCATCCAAATGACCTTTCTCCTCTCAACCCCAGGGCACTTCCTCATCGGGAGACCAATGACGACGCTGCCGTTTCCAGACCTGCAAGAAGTGAACCCACACAGACTGCACAGATATGCCAGAACGAGCAAGCGAGACAACATTTCTGGACCAGATGGAGTCGAGATTACCTGTGTGAGTTGCAACAGAGAACAAAATGGCAAAAACGCCAGCCGAATTTGAAGACTGGTCAACTGGTAATGATAAAACAGGAAGATACACCCCCGTTGAAGTGGCCGCTTGGACGAATTGTGACCTTATACCCAGGTAGTGATGGAGCATGTCGTGTCGCAGACGTACAAACGAATAAGGGCACTCTTAGACGAGCAATCAGCAGAATATGCCCCCTTCTATAAAAAAAAAAGAAGAAGAAAAGGTAGAAGTAGAAGAAGAATAGGAAGAATAAGATGACTAAAACAGAGATTTTAGTGGCCCGGGAGATTGTCGAGGAATACACTGTGACGTCACAGTAGCCGGCCGGACGATGGAGGCAGAGAGGGACGCGAGCCAGCCATGCAATCAGATCAGAAGCCCATAGACTCTTGAGTTGAGATAGACACACGCTTTGTTATACATATAGTTTAAAAATATACGATATTAGCAAGCAAGAAAATAAATATATTCATTTTCGACGTAAAACCCTGCAAGTGAGAAATTCATTGTAGAAGATCCTACACCAGGGATAAGAAAGGGCCTAGTATGGAATCTTGTGGAACGCCTATTTTTACAATCGGTCCATCAGATCTAACGCCGTTGACTTCTGCCTTTTGATTTCTATTGCTTAAGTATGATCTTAGTAGATACAAGACTTTATTTCTAACTCCGTAATGATTTAACTTCATTAGTAGCGTATTATGATCAACACAATCAAATGCCTTAAACAGATCATAAAAAACTCCGATAGTATCCTGTGCGGCCTCCCATGTAGAATAAATATGAGATATGAGATACCTGCATCCGTAGTTGATTTACCCCTAGTGAAACCGTTTTGTTTGGCGTGGAGTTGTTATGTATGGTTGAAGTGTGAGAGCAATTTATTGAGTATAATGTTTTCAAATATTTTACTCAGTGCTGGAAGAGATATTGGTCTGAAATTTGAAGGATGACCCTGGTCTCTCGAATTAAACAAAGGTTTACTGTGTTTCATGAGGTCTGGGAAAGCTCCATCTTTAACACATTAATTGAATATATAAGCTAAGTGTGGGGCTATAACTAAAATTACTGAACCAATGACTTTGACTGTTATATCCCAGAGGTCTTCAGTATTTTTTTAGTTAAGTAATCTAAAAGTTTTGACAATATCCTGGGGATATACATGGTGAAAATTAAATATACATTACTGACGCTAGTGTTGTTTTTTTTATTAAGACTACTACTTAGGGAGGTGAATTTAGACGCTCTGTTGTGAGTAAGGGTACATTGGTGAAGAATGTTTCGAAAGCTCGAGCAACCTCAGCGTTGAATTTAACAACATCACCACCTATCTTTAGGCAGACATCATTGGCCCTTGATGTAACTTTGCCAGTTTCACGGTTTATTATTTGCCAAACGGTTTTCATTATATTATTTGAATTGTGTGTTTTTATATTGATGTGTAAAGTTTTTGCCGTTCTACCAACCAACTTGAAAGTTTTGGAATATTTTTTAACATAATTTTGAATCAAAATTATAGGGGTTTTGTTCATAAAGGACATACAAGATAACTCTACTTCTACGAACTCCTAAAGTTTTGTAGTGATAAATTAGTTATTAAAAACATTCACTAACAAAACACGTACAATTTTATTTTCATAATAAAACCAAAAGATTACAACAAAAAAATTTAATGACAACCGTGTCCAAGACCGAAAATTTAACCAGAAAAGAGATAAAAAACTGAAATTGTCTATGTCGCAAATGAACACCGAAATTGCTTTTGACGCTGTATGCGCTGTATGCGCTGTATACTTTGATCAGGACTGACGTGAAGATGAAATGTTTGTATGAGAAGGATATTTAATTTAATTTAATAATACCTTGGACATCATTTTACACACATTGATCTAGCCCCAAACTAGGATTCCCTGTATCTTGGGTACTAGACAACGTTACACATACTTATATAGATAAATATTATACTTAGATAGATAAACAACCATGACTAGGGTACAAACATTCGTTCTCATCAAACAAATATTTGCCCCCACCGGGACTCGAACCCGGGACCCCTGGTTTCGTAGGCAGCGTCACTGCCGACTCGGCCATTCGGGTCCATCCATTCCATATGAAGTGCGTATGCAATGGATGAGGGGTTAAATGAACGATTGTCCAAAAGTATGCCGAAAATATCTTTGACGGTGGCGTACAAATGCCTTTAGGAATTTAGATGGAATTAATGACCAGACGACCCAATCCTGTTCAAAGATATAAAGCTGTCGAAAGAGTGAAGCTGCGCGAAATTAAAATTGAAATATATATCACAGTTCAATTAAACAAAAAAAATGGATTGGGTCAAAAAAATACGGGATCTCCTGAAGCGGCGTCCAAGTTCCTCCTTCACGTACGCCTCCTGCCTGCGTCTGCCTGTTCCAAAGCACGCCTTGGTGAGGTCTACGCGTCCGCGGTGTCGGTTTGGAAAAATTGCGCAGAGTCATTAAATTAAAGTTATCGTTGTAGTCACTGACTTTCTTTAATTTAAAAACTTTATCGAATTCTGTTTGAACAATGTTGAGGAAGTCTGAGTAGATTTGGTTTGCGCGCTGTTCATTAAAATCTGGTTCTAGCAAATGTAACTATATCTAAGTTTTTCGTATACTTGTCTAGTCTATGGGATGTAATAGGCCTATAAAATGATGGATCAGTGTTATCCTTACTAGCTATTGGAAATGAAACTATTTGACCGCTGTGATCAGAGGGTTACATTTATACTGAATGCACAGTCACAAAAAAAGTTATCTAAGCAAGTTTGGCTGGTTAGTATAATTTTCTCAAATCTCATTTTTTTTTCAAATATTTCGAAATTGCCATGGCCTTTTCCATCCTTCGGAAGCATGAAAAGAAACAATCATATGGCTATCTAACTCAACACAGGATGCCTCTATTTGTCTTTCAACAAAGTGCAAGAATATCTTTCCGTTGTCTCACCTTAATATTATTTTTTACCAAGATTAAAGAACCACCTCAACAACTGACAATTTTGTAATTATTTATGTTAAAAGAAATCAAATTTTCCTGTAACCAGTGTTCTGTAACACAAATAACATCGATTTCAGAATTTTCAAGAAATAATACAAGTTCTTTGCCAGGTAGCCCCTGGATGTTTTGAGTGGTAATTTTTAGACATATTTAATGGCTCTTGTATTCTAGAGATTTCCTCTATTGTCTTATGAGCTAATTTTAAAGATTCCAATGTTGCAAAGTATTATGACCCGGTGAATTCCCAATAGGGGTGCATGTCATCTTACCCTTAACAAAAGCAGGTTTCTGATGAGTCGGTTCAATAACAACAGCGGATGTTAAGTTGAACTTGGTTAAACCAACTTTAACTGCGTCGCATATGCGATATATTATATGCTATCAACGTAGCTACTAATTGTCTATATTTATGAGAGAGGTGCAACGTATCCTGAGTTAGGGTAAAGTTATGAATAAATTTATTGATGTCGAAATATAAAATAGCATCGTTGTGATGACGCGTTAAATGAAATGAATATTTATTCTATACACAGATTTGTTTTGTTGTTCGGTCAAATTAAAGGCATTTCCTCCTACTATGTAAGTCCAGAAGTGTTTCAACACTTTTATTGAAATGAAATGAAATGAAATGTTTATTAAGAGATCGTGGAAGATGCTGGTTATAAAGTAGGTACTTACAAATTGGTACTAATATATTCAACTTTATGGTAATTCATAGCTATATTATTAACCATACCACATACTTAAAGTTATGTTTAGAACTATAAACTAAATACACAAGGTGATATTGTGGATATCCCATAAAAATGGTGTGTAAGTTACATAGGTAATAGAACCAGCAGAATATAGTCCGCTACCCTCCGCGCTAGTAGAAACTGTGTTGCGGCAAGGCAGAATTCTATAAACTACATGACCAGCCTATACAGACACAAGTTCCTATCAAAAATGCTTTACTGACGAGTTCAATTTATATTGGTGTAAGTGATGGCGTGTGTAGTATATGTAAAGAAAAAGACTATATGTATGATAGTCAAAGTTAATACAATAATAAGAAAACATATAATATATTAAATCATATACATTACAACTTAAGTACAATTAATTATATGTAGATACATACATTACATAAACAGTAAAAGTAAAACCTAAGGTACATCTAAAAACCAAACACTATTTTATTACTGTTAGCAACATCTCTGTTCTTTCGTAATTAATTTTATTCAGATATTCAGTTACCAAATTGTTGCATGTGACCTTTACGCAGTCTCTGATATTTATTGTTTTTCCAACTTTATTGTATAGGTACGGTCCAAGGTAGTAAGAGAATTTCTGGGCAAAAGAAGTTCTACAACCTGGAACATGGTAGACCTGGTGTTGTCTCCTTCTAGATATTACCTGTGAAATTGGTACAGTGTGCTGTCTAAGCAATAAAGATTTGATAAATAGTTGCCGAACCGTTAGCACGTTAAATTCTTTGTAAATGTTATCTGTAGGGTATCGAAAGTTTTTAAAATTTGCAACTTTAATTGTTGCTCTTTGGGCTTTTTCTACTTTAATTAAAGACGTTTTGTCAGCTCCACCCCAGGATATTATTCCATAGCAAATGATTGACTGGCACAAAGCAAAATATGTCGTCCTAATTGTTTTAGTATCACGCAGGTGTCTTACTTTTTTAAAGATATATATTAACTTTCTAAGCCTTTTACCCATTGAATCACATTGCTCCTTCCAGTTTAGATTCTGATCGATTATGAAACCAAGGTACTTTATAGGGGTACAGTGTGTAATCTCATAGCAGTTGCAAGGTTGAATGTCATTACAAGTATGAGACCTAATAGAGAACTTGGCTGGAGGCTGGGTGTTGTTCCTGATGCTAAAAGTTATGTACTTTGTTTTACTGATATTAAGAGTAAGTATGTTTTGGTTTAGCCATTCAAGAACAACACGCATGCTATCCTCTGCTATATGTTTCACCTCCTCCCAGGATTTTGCACTGAATAGCATTACTGTGTCATCAGCAAAAGTGACCACCTTGGCATGTTGCATTTGTTTTTTACAGAGGTCATCGATATAGACCAAGAATAAAGTAGGCCCAAGGACAGAGCCTTGTGGCACTCCAAAGACGATATCTTCCTTATCGCTTTGTATCGTGTCAACCCTAACCGCTTGTTTTCTGTTGGTAAGGTAGTCTGTAAGCAGCTTTAGAGGAATACCACGTACGCCTTTATATTCAAGCTTCCGTAGGAGTATCGGGATAGGCACAGTATCGAACCCCTTGGCGAGATCGAGAAAAAATCCTAGGCATTTATCCCTCTTATCTAGTTTTTGTGCAATGTGTGATACTCCTCTCCCTCTCTGGACCCCGTCGAGTACGGACGCGAAATTACCAAATCGCTATTTAATTATCTTCTTGTATTTAAATCAAATAATATAAAATTGTGCCGCTTAAAATTACTACGAAATAATAGGAGTGCAGCGAAACAAGGAACTAAACCGACTAGAGCAGGACATACAGAAACCAGAACGAGATAGCTACTGGTCTCAACACCTTGCCCCGGCGCGCCACTCCGCAAGTAAGCTAATTATAACAGGACATAAACCGACTAGAGCAGGACATACAGAAACCAGAACGAGATAGCTGCTGGTCTAAACACCTTGCTCCGGCGCACCACTCCGCAAGTAAGCCAATTAGAACAGGACATACAGAAACCAGAACGAGATAGCTAGTGGTCATCACCTCGCCCCGGCTCCGCATCACTCCGCAAGTAAGCAGGACATATCAAAACCAAAGTAGGATAGCTATATGTCCTTCCTTTCGATATTACCTACATATAGCTGCGCGTGAGTCACTGTTCCGGTAGCCTGCCGCATCGCATATTTACGCGACGAACGTCCAAACGTTGTTAGGACGATAATTATGTCAACTCGACGCACTCCACCGCAGCAAACTAATCTCTCTCCTATGGGAACTATGCCTGCTACTATCTCTGCCTCTGATCCCCAAATATTTCCGCCAACCATGGACACAGAGGCAAGTGGCCACAATGATTATGTGACCAGAAGATTCAAAAGACAACTAAATGAAGAGTTAACATCGGACTCCCCCACTATGCTGGACGAGATGAAGTCTATGTTCGTAAACTTCGAAACTAAGCAAAATTCTAAATTCGATAAGCTCATGGACTCGATGATTATCATTAAAGACCAAAATAATGACATACAAAAGAGTGTAGACTTCCTCTCTACAAGGTATGATGAACTACTTCAACAATTGGCCAACATGGAACAAAAAAATAAGTCCTACGAACAAAAAATAGAATACTTGGAGAGTAAAATCGAGCTACTGGAGCATACCTCTCGCTCAACCACAGTAGAAATAAAGAACATCCCTAGACAACCCTCAGAAAATAAGTCACTTTTACGATCTGTGGTAAAAAAAGTTGGCGATGTGATAGGCCAGCCTATTTCGGACTCGGATATTAACAACACCTATCGTTTATAAACCAAGGACGAATCAACTAACCACATAATTGTGAACTTCACCACAACTTTACATAAAGACGGCTTCCTAAGAAATACCGCAGCATATAACAAAGCCCACAAGGGTACGAAGCTGAACACATCCCATCTCCAGCTTCTCGGTCCTGCTCAACACGTATATATCAATGAATCCCTAACGCAACAAGGAAGGAAACTAGCGTACCTCGCCCGACAGGCCGCCAAAGCGAACAACTATCACTCCACCTGGACGTATCTGGGTATCACATACCTGAAGAAAACCGAAGATTCGCCGGCGGTTCGCATTGTCAATGAGAGAGACTTAGATAAGTTAAACACGAAATGACTAGCAAATTTTAAAGCTCCTTTTAATTCTTACTCTTCCATTTATATTGTCAACATCTCTGTAATTATTGCTTCGATACATTGTATCCCCTACCCTATCCCAGATAACTTGAACTACTCAACACCCACCACCCCCATTCTCACGACAACTATCATTCACCACTTGCACATAGACATAAAAAAACAGAAACATATATTTACACACATACACATCTACGAACACATACAATACACACATATACACTACAATACACATATCCTACAAAACATTCCTCACCCGAAAATTGCTCAGATATCTCGTTGACCTATTATACCATGCTTTTACACACGCTTTCACACCTTTCACATAAGCTCTCTCACACCCTTTCATACATTGTCTACGTGATAAACCCTGTCAAACTTACATCTGATTGAAATTCACCTGGTTTAACTTATAACACTCACAATGCTTGACACAAATGATATAATTAAAGACCTGGATAATTTTACTATCTGTCATTCGTCAACATGTGATATAGAAGATTGCCCGAACATAATATCTAAGCCGGTACATACTATTAAAATATTACATCAGAATATTCGTAGCGTCAATAAAAACTTTCCTAGTCTACTAACACTCCTAGAAAGATCTAACACTGACTGGGACTTTATTATTCTCACAGAATGTTGGCTACAAAATAATCCAAGCATTCCTTCACTAGATGGTTACAGCTATATTAAAACTAATAGAAATAAAACTCAAAATGAAGGTGTAATTATATTTTATTAAAATATCTCAACTTTATCTATATCCATTTCCGAACCCAACCTAAGTGATGCTAACGGTCTAACCATAAAAATCGACTCCAGTACTCTTCTGCTGGCAATTTATAGACCACCTGGATATAAAAATGTCAATCCTTTTTTCGAATCACTAAATGACCTCCTCAGTAGCTCCAACGTTTCCAACACTATACTTATAGGCGACATTAATATAGACATTTTGGATCACAACACCGACATTAATTCACCAACCTACCTTAACCTACTAGCTTCGCATAGCATTTTACCAGCTCACTTATTACCTACTCATGGTAAAACATGTCTAGATCATGTAATGGTCAAAACCAAACTTCCTGCTTCCTGTTATGTTGCCCAAACATCGGTCACAGATCATGACTCGTTAATATTTATACTAGAGCGAGAATTAAATCATATGAAACCATTATCTACAGTCACGAAGGGCTGGACAAGGACATGGAAAGTCTAAACTTCGACTCGCTCTATGATAACTCCCACCCTAACGTTGCCGCAACACTACTTATCTCTAAATTATCTAGCAAAATTAAATCAAATACTAAAACTATCTCAGTCCCTAACCGAAAGCGCATAACAAAGCCCTGGATCACACTCGGATTACTTCGTTGCATGAGAAACCGGGATAATCTTCATAAAAAAACCAAAAAGAACCCAAATAATGACGTTATCTCTACCACGTACAAACGGTACAGAAATTTCTGCAACGAGCTAATAAAAAAGGTAAAGAATGAATATGAGAAAAAATTGGTACAAAATGCATCCAAAACCAGCAATAAAATGCTTTGGGATACTATAAAACGGATAGCCCACTCTAATTCGAAACTTAACCCTGCATCAGAGCTCATATCTCCTTCAGAACCTATTGCCTCAGTTAATAAAATAAACAACTTTTTTTCGTCTATTGGAAAAAACCTAGCAGATAAAATATCTCCTCCATTATCCAAAGTCACACCCAAACGTACTTCTCCTTTTTCTTTCGCTCTAACACCAACTGATGAGGTAGAAGTACGAAAATGCATCCTTAACTTAAAAAAAAACAATACTATAGGTCGCGATAACATCTCCGGAGACTTCCTAAAACGTTTTCAATCTATCCTAATCAAACCAATAACATTCCTAGTCAACCTAATCTTCTCTACTGGTATCATTCCAACTGCTTTCAAGCTCGCTGAAGTGATTCCAATCTATAAAAGTGGTGACAGAGACAGTGTCAATAATTACAGACCTATCTCAATACTTTCAACGCTATCTAAAATAGTCGAAAAACTCCTAAACAAACGCCTCGTTAGTTACCTACAATCTAAACACCTTCTTTCTAGCTCACAGTTCGGATTTAGATCCGGTGTTTCTACTAAAGAGGCAGTCCACGAGTTGACTGAACACATAGTGTCAAAATTGGACAGCAAAAAGAAAGTTATTGCAATATTCCTTGATCTTGCTAAAGCGTTCGATAGTGTCTCTGTCCCACTGCTACTGGATAAGCTTGAGAGCATTGGTGTCCGCGACACGCAACTCAATCTGTTTAATGACTATCTAACTAATAGAAAGCAGAGGGTAAGAGTTGGTGACTTCACTAGCGATGACTTGCCAATAACATACGGAGTCCCTCAAGGCAGCGTCCTAGGTCCAACTCTATTTCTTATATTTATTAATGACCTCTGTGATACACGACTAGCAAATGGCAAACTTATTACCTTTGCAGACGACACAGCGCTGATATTCCATGGGGATACTTGGGAGGAGGCGTTTGGTTTTGCTCAATTGGGTTTCGATGAAGTGTATTCCTGGCTAAGAAACAACCGTCTTTCCCTTAATGTGGACAAAACGAAATTTATGCCATTCTCACTTAGAAGTATACCATCTGGAATCTTTGATAACTATTCAATTAGAGCTCATTCTTGCTACTCAACCTTCCCCTGTTCTTGCAGCCACTTAAGCCTATCATTAAATATCAAATACTTGGGTGTAATAATTGATAATACCCTTCGTTTCAATCTACATCTCGATCTTATATCTTCCAGGACTCGCAAACTCATATACATTTTTAAGAACCTTCGGCATGTTGCTGACAAAAATATCATCAAAATGGTATATATAGCGTTGTGTCAGTCAATTATATCCTACTGTATCACTGTTTGGGGGGGAACAAATAAAACAAATATATTAAAACTCATCATTTCAGCCTGTTAATGTCCACTGCTGAACATAGGCCTCTCCAATCGCACTCCAGCGTGACCTGTCCGTAGCCACCTGCATCCAACGAGATCCAGCGATCCTCACCAGGTCGTCGGTCCATCTCGTAGGTGGCCGACCCACACTGCGCTTGCCAGTACGTGGTCTCCATTCAAGGACCTTTTTGCCCCATTGGCCATCCGATCTTCGCGCTATGTGGCCTGCCCATTGCCACTTCAGCTTGCTTATCCTACGGGCTATGTCAGCAACTTTGGTTCTTCTACGGATCTCCTCATTTCTGACTCGATCTCGATATTAAAACTCGAAAGAGCCCAACGCTCAGTTCTTAAGGTAAGTCTGTCCCTACCATATTTCCCACACAACAACTCTATCCATTGGCTGATGTTCTGTCCGTCAGACAACTATTTATTCTGAACACCATACTGAAGCAACACTCTTTAATAAGCTACGATCCAGCACTCTTTGCCTCCAAACGACGCAATTACAAGGTCTGTAATTCGCGCACCACTTGGTCTACCGACTTCTCTCATAGATTTTTTGGCTTTTTAGGAGAGTATCTCTACAATAGGATAAATAAAAAAAAATATATATACTCTCTTACAAAATACGAATGTAAAAGAGTACCAACAGCGTGGCTAAAATCACTAAGCTATGAGGACACTGAAAGTCTTCTGTCAATCATCTCCTGATGATCTCCCCCTGTCCTTCCACACACACACCCACACACCCTCACACACACCCACCCACCCACATACCTACTCACACACACACACACACACACACACACCACACACACACACCCCACACACACCTCACTTACACACACTTCCAATCTCTGACACTCCACACCATACACTCTCTTACCTCTCTGATAATTAAATTGCACCTACCTTGGGTACCTTGATTACTCCGGTTCAGCGTCGGGAGAGGCTGGTAATCTGTCAAACAGGACCTCCTAGTACGGATAGCAGTCTCTCACATAGATAAGACAAAACGCATAGCACCTAAGTTAAACAATGTTACACCATATAAAACTATGTGAGAGAACAAAATAAACTTTTTTGTATTTTGTATTTTGCACTTATTCAAATCGTTCTGACTAGTGTTTGAATGATTTCCCACCATAATTACAACAGTGCTGCACTCATCATAGGTTCCACGACTAATAAATTTACAAGATCTCCAAATGAACTATTTGGACAGCAAATTTTTGTTACTGTTTGTTTAGCCGTTACTTACATATAATTGTTCTAAATTAAAGCTCAATCGGAAACCGGGAAGTGGGTCAAATTTAACTTGCATTTGTTTACATAGTTACTTTATTGCTTACTAACGTAGTTACAGGTGAACTTAATAAAAGCGTGTTAAAAAAGAGAGAGGTTCTCAATTAATCAGAGTTTTTTAATGTTTATTTAAATGTTTGTATGTTTTGCGATTTTTGTATTTTTTTTTTTATAATAACTCGTGCATTTACCTTCAGGAAGCATACTTTTGTTAAGTGGAACTGATGATGAAGACCAGTCCTTAATGCGATATGGTTACTTTATTACGGTTGCTAAGTAGCTAATGTATTCTCGTCACAGTGCATGTAACCATATGCATATATATGGTTAAGCCATTTGGGGATTTTGTATAGTATCTTGTGTATTTTGGAAAATACACATTTGGAAGCTGCAGTTCAATACAATGATGATGGTTACAGATTGCTACCTAAACTAGTCAATTCTGGGTATTTCATGGGTTGGGATACGATTATTTCAATTATTGCTAATCAAATAGGGTTGGATCATTGGAGTCGCTTTTTTCTAAAGATTTACTTTTCGTTTAAATTGTACAAGAATTTAATTATTTTTTTACATCTTTTGAAAGTTAGTAGATGACCACCGTCTATTGAATATCTGCCAAAAATTTTATAATGCCAATTCTAACTGTACCTTTTGTACATATCGCGTAAACTTACAGAAAAAATCAATAAATTCGAAATATTTCGAAACATTTATGAGTTATCGATAACAATGCTATGTCGCGTGTATCAATATGTTGTGTTTTTAGTTTTGTTTCCGTTTACGCTAGCTGGCTCTAAGATTGATTATAAGCAAGGATGGGGCGCAATAGATCTACATTGCAGGAACAACGCTAACGAACCTGTGGATTGGTAAATAGCATATTTTTTTTTGATAACCTGGTCAATTAGTATATATAGTAAATGATATGCCTATCAGCAACGTCCCAATAAGAATAGGGCCAGGATTGAAATCCAAGACGCCCTGGCTCGTGTGGACACCAAGCTTGACAAGATATTGATACTTTATGGCGATACATCATTCAGAACAACTTTCGCTTTCTACTAAACCAATATGATGAGATTTGAGCCTAATCACCCTTAGAATGCGACCGTTCCAAGAAGTACCCATAAGCTCTGTGGATGAGATGAATCTGTTTGTCGCATATCTGTATCACATAGATAGAGCTACCGGGACTTCTCGGAACAGGGCCATTATAGTCTTATTACACCTTGTTTTGTTTTAACTGACATCAAAAAAGGAGGAGTCATCAATTGGTCGGTTTTTTAATGTATATTCAGCGATTACTCTAGACGGATGGACCGATTTGGATAATTATTTTTTGTTCGAGAGGGTTCCTTCCGATTGGTCCCATTGACATCATTCAAATAATAAATGCACACCTACAGCGTAGATAACCCAGAATTGAGTAGTGGGTAGGTATTTTGTACTATCTCGTGCATTTGGAATGAAGGAAATACAGATTGCCACCGGAACTACTCAATTCTGGGTAGTTTATGGGTTGTGATACGATTGCTTACATTTTCGCTAATCAAATAGGGCTTTAAAGTCGGTTTTACTTTTTGTTCGAATATTTATGATCATAGTGATGTTTACTTATGATTTTACCTAGATAGGTAACGCCTTTAGGAACAAAACTTAGATTACGTAGATACGTAATCTAAGTTTTGTTCCCAAAGGCGTCCAAAAAACTAAACTGGCCGTTTAAATTCCGGGTTCTCTTGCCTGATGGCCAGGTCCATTTTCAAACTTGTTTATTAAATTAGTTTAGTTGTGACACTTATGAAGTTCGTCTGAATATGATATCAAACCTAGGTGGTTCCTCTACAAGCCGGGAGCAGTGACCAATTCACCCCTGGAACCCGGCACCAACTTCATCTACTTCTCCTCTAACGAGTTTGAACAAAGATGGCTGCGTTCCCGCATTCACATCACCGGCCGAAATATGCTGACTCACACAATCGCTCCGCTGTTTCGGGTATGTTTGTTAACCGGTGATATTGCCACCAAGTCCTTCAAAAATCTATTCTAAAAACATTGTGAGAAAACCTTATCATCAACATAGGCATAACTGTGCCACTGCTTCGCCACATGGGAAAAGGTGTGACACTTTGTTTGTTTTGATTTCATCAGGCTTTATCTTTCTAAGCATGCTTTTCTTCGACTACAATTTGTTCAGATCAAGTTAATTTATCAATTCTGCATTATGCTGGCATGTTTGGGCAGAGTAAAATGTTGCCAATACCATATGGCTCACACTGTCAAAAAGTCATCAGATCTCATGTAGAGCCTAGCTTCTAACACTACACTCCCTTACTCTACAAAGCCCTATTTTCATATGTGTCTTGGCCATTTCGCTGCCACCACATGGGCGTAGGAAGAAAATTTTATTTGCAAAAATAAAAGTGATCGCTCTAATGACCCTTTAACAGACTGTATAAATAAATTCTCGGTAATAATATTTCACAGTATTTTTCTTTCCATTCACGTTTTTTCCCAAGACGACATATCTGTTAAACCTGCATCATCTTATCTTATGTTTCCCAGCCAACCTACCACGATCATATGAGCGCAGTGGTCTACTCCGACCGCACAGGCAAGGGACGCTTCAAAGGCACCTCCGCTGCCGGTATCCTCATGGCGGATGAGACTGGTGGCGTGTGGATCACGCACAGCTTGCCTGACTACCCTAATTTTACGAGTGAGTGCAGTGGAATACAGATGTTATGGAGTTTTGATATAGGCCAATTCCGTAGCATGGTCTGTCTTTACTTTACTCGATTACGTGAGTGCTCTATTAGTACCTACTATAAATAAATTACCTTTACAATACAAAAATTGTAAATGCATGTTTGCGATGCTGTGGTCTTCGGGCTGAGAAGTGACGTACTATGGGTTTCATAGAGCCAAGCTAAGCCTAAGCCTAAGTTCGAAGAAAAATCCCCAGGACTCTGATGTTTATATATGTGTGTGACGTTGCTGTTTCTGGTTCCCACGACACAGGGTATTCCACTGTGGGACCAGAATCCAGAAGCAGTATATGTGTATATAAATGTTTATGTTTTATGTTTATACGTGCTAAATCCGTTGGATATAGCCGACCAAAGTATACAAGGTGTAAGCTGAATTGAGATGCATGTCAAAGAAATTGCCAAAAAAGTGCAGCACCTCTTTTGTTCTTGGATTACCGTGAGGCAACGATGATTCAAGAATGCGGTCGCCAACAAGCTGTTCATTTCAGATCCACGATCCATATTCCCAGACGACGAGCTCAAGAAGGGTCACCTGATCGCCTGCTTCTCTTTACCCCGAGGAGTCCCCAACGATCTGGGCGACCTGGTCAAGCGCGTGGCTGCGAACCTCACGTACGTGCACCTGCCGGAACAGATTCGGCCTTGGGTTCCGAACTGGGAGTTCCCTCTGGATCCTTCGAATATTACGTAAGTATCTACCTGTACTCAACAATGGTTTCTCAAAAGGCGCTGACGAGGCCTGTAAGTATCTATTCAAGTTCAAGGCTACGAAATATATGTCTGTAAGTCACGGTAGCTTGTCAGGATTGTACTGACGCAGGATAATGTTGATTGTTTGTCCTCATGCGCAAGTTATTATATTATAGGTCATTGATTCTCTCAATCACTAAGCTTTCTTTCAGGTCATAAGCTAACAACTTGCTGGGGATAGGAGTTTACTTTAAGACATTTGGCTCCTGATATTTTTATTTATTTTGCTGATCAATGTCTTCCTGTCCTGACCATCTGGCAACGTCTCATGGCCGTTAGCGTATGTGATGTCATCAATATTTATATTTATTCATAAGGTCTCAGACCTCCAACCTTTGTCCAGGATATCAAAGCAAAACATCCAGCAGTTCCACTTCAACGGGATCCCGAACAATGTGAAGATCCTGTCCCGCAGCCCAGGCGTGAAGAGATGCCTCTATCGCGCCTTTGCTAAGCAACACGGCATTGTGGTGGATGTGTATGGGCAGTCGAGGCATTTGAAGTCTGACATTTGTAAGAAGGACTTCAGGTAGGCAAATTAGATATTAGATAATTCAGTTAGTTACTGGCGAGTTTAAAAGCGGGATTAGTTTCGCTCACATTAACCATGCGTAATTTGTGAGACAATATATTATAGATCTCACTTTTTCTTAACCGTGTCATTCATCATCATTCAGCTTAAATTCACCGACTGTCAAGCTAAAGTTTAGATTTCGATGAGTAAATAAATAAATAAATAAAATAAATATTAGAAAACAATCTTAAACAAAGTTCGATTTGTGCCCCATAGTAAGCTCAACAAGGCTTTTGTTATGGTTACTAGACGACGACACATTTAATTGAGATAAATACATAGAAAACATCCAAGACTAAGAAACAAATATTCATACTCATCACACAAATATTTTCCATTACCGGGATTCGAACCCAGGACCGTCAGCTTCGTAGGCAGGGTTGCTACCCGCTAGGCTAAACCGGTCGTCGAGTTTTCCTTATCATTGAGTGATCGAGTAAAATTTAAATCTTCTTCCACCTCATGATATTTTGTTATTTTTTTCATGTTAAGTTTTTCTTCAGCGTCAGAAACATAGCATCCATCTCCGTTAACCTCGAAGATCAATATGTGGAATATTTAAATGATCGTCCCGACAACATGCGATTCGCCGTCAGCACCGCCGCCGCCTGGCAGCAGCAGGGCGCATCCAATATTCCACAGTACTGGACCTGCCTCACCAAGGTGGACAAAGACGATATGACTGGCAAGGGAGGGTACCTACTTTGTATAGAGAATTATGCGATTTGGCAGAGCTTCTCAAATCTCAAGGTGGCTGAGCCCACTTGTGACTCACAGAAGTTGAAAGGGACAGAAGAACGGAATGAGGATAAGGATGTTCATTCCGCTGAATGAACCGATAAGTAACCTGTAACTCTCATGGATTCTTCCCACTGCGTCAGACTATTTTCTTAAATTTCCAATTTTCTGACAGCTCGTAAAAATGAAATTAAAGAAGTTCCAATTTTTTTTAATTTTTAATTTTTATTTTTATGCCAGTTGCCAGTAAAAAAATGGCAAAGCTGTTTTGTGACGAAGACGAAGTACAAGAACTTTCATTTGTCAACAACAAACAAAACTGTATTTTGTTGTTTTGGTTTATATCGACCACTTTCTCTTAGCGATATCCACTGTTTTGTGATTATTACCACCATTGACCTCAAATTCATTGGTTAGGACGACCCTGGCTATTCTTTTGGACCTTTGCGACTTAATTCCTCGCCTGACTTTGGTTTTCAAAACGAAATCCCGTGCGAAACCAATGGAAGTCAAAGAATAAAAATTTATCATCCTTACGTCGTCGTCGTTAAATTCTGTAAAAAGCTAGTACTGATATTAATTTATCACATACCCATAAATGAAAGCCATCCCAAATTAACGCCACCCGACACAGCTTTCAGAACATTTGTTTTTAAAATCAGCTGTGTTAAGTTCTCCTAATGACGTTTGATAACCGGAAGTGTCAACCAACTATACCTCATCCCTTTTTTGTATAGTTGGGCGATCGAATTCGCACAACGTTGCGTCATCGCACATGCGTGTATTTGGACAATCAAGCAGGTCAACATATATTTTTTATTTGAACGCAAACGCGATACATTAGGTTATTACATATATATCTTTCAGGTGTGTCAAATGTAATGGACCAACACAAAGAGGCTAATAGCTCACCAAATCTAAATTAACTTCTATTTCGGACACACGATTTAACACTTTAATTTTATCATTACACTTTAAGTCTTAACACAATATTAGTCTTGGTTCAACAAGAATAATGTATCAAAACATACAAGTCTGCGCAGGAGTCACTACTTTCATACCGCAGGATTACCAGACAAAGAATGATTTTTTGACAGTACGAGCCATATGGTCTCGTCTTAGCAACATTTTACATGAAAATATTTTTGGTGGGATAATATTTACACGTACTTGACTCCAAGTTTATTATTCGTATGGCCGAAGTCGTTGAGTCGTCCTTGCTAAATATACAATTTTGAGGTCTTCAGCCATTCAGCTGCTTCGTTAGTTAGAGTGAAGAGGTCAGTGGGGTCCCCATTATATTTTCTTTTAGGACAGTCTCGAATTAAGAGTTCCATGCTCTGAACATCCGCCCCGTAATCACAGGCTGGGGTTTCTCGCCAGCCACAGCGGTGAATGTATTCACCCATGCGGCCATGCCCGGTTCTGAGGCGGTTCTCCATAACCAATCTTGTCGCTCCAAATTAGAAAGTCACCAATCAATACACCTTTACCCTGTAATTGCACTGATGGCTCACTGTATTCTAAACGCGAACGAACTATACATCGCCTATATCCATTCATATACCCATAGTTTTTTTTTTTCTGAAGTTTTTTTTTTTTAAAAATCCCTCATTAAGTGTTGGTTGAGAGCTGCTGATTTCTGAAGCTTGTTAGAACCGAATGCCTTACAACGCCTGGAGAAATCGTTACAGCAATATACTACTATTACATACTTTATTAAAAATTTCTATAATCATTTCTCCAGGCATTGCAAGGCGTTTTGTTCTAATAAATTTTAGCAACTGTCAGTCTACTATAACTCCATAAATGGTCATGTGCAATATAGTACGCAGGGCCTGTTTCAGCGTTCCGATAACTAAGTCCTATCGAACAGATAAATCATATATTTTGTATGGAAAATGACAGACGAATCGTTGACATCGATAGAGCTTAGCCTGAATATCTTAAATCATGCGTGGTCGTGCGGATATTGTTTCATGGCAGGACCACTAAATTAATTGAAATATCGTTAGGTACCTATCTATTTTAATAATTTTAGTAGAAACTTAGATGTCAATAGTACAATTAAGTACATTTGTTTTCATAAATTTGTACTTAAATAAAAAAGTGAAAATCCGCCGTGGTCGTGCGGTATAGTGTATAGTATAGCAAGACTACAAAAATCGACCGAAAACTGTGGAAATGTGACAGTTTTCACGGAGTTTTCCCATACACTTAACGCCCATTTGACACTAACTGCGTTGGATTTGAGTCACTGAATAATGGGTTCCCTGGACGTTAACCGCATCCGCACAAAAATTACCCTAACAGTTAATTTAAAAACTTTATTCTCGTGAGCATTGGGTCCAATGTCGGCCGAAAATTAATTTAACGATACAACACGACGTACCGCGGAAAGTAGGTGCAGGTACTGTACATTAGTTCTGAAATTTTTCGTAGCATTGGCGTACGAGTGCTCGTTTCCTGGTTTTATATGAGCTACGAAAAACCTCATCAGTTTCATGAGCTTCGGCATGTGTGAAGAAAAGAGAAAAGATTACCGAAGAACGTTTATTGAATAACAATTATTTACATGAATACAAATGTTAAACAAATTATATTTGTTTCTCTAGCAAACGACACTAGTGTCTCATATTGTTACGGATTCTTCCTATCAATGCATCAAAGATATAAACTTTGTGTTTAAATAATTATTAGTATACAGACACTGGTCCCTACTTAAGAACTCATAAGGCTCTCAGCGTAGCTTCTCGCACTTATAATTGGCACAAAGTGAGATTGAATTATTTACAAAAAATATTTCGACATAATGAAAATAACTGTAACAATATATATTACGGAGTCGATATTTCCTATCACTACCGCGACAATTCGTTGTTTAACACAAGACACTCTTGTGGCAAACGGAATTAACTCAATACTTCCGCACAATACATAAATTGCTCAAACCAATTGCCAACTTCTTTTGGCATGAAACATCCACTACCCGGTGCCTTCGATTAAGGGAAGTAGGTCGATAAAAACTTACACAATAAAAAGACCTAAGATTAATTTGAGTTAACATAAATATGGTTATGGTTAAAATCTTACAAAAATGTCAGTAATACGAGACTGATTATGATAATTTTGGCACCTACACCACATTATGCTTTACATGTAATTATAATGAGTATCAGAATAATTGCAAAACTAATGTAAAAAAAGACTTTAAAGATACGTTTTGCATCAAATCCAGATTGAAAAGTGATTTCATGATGTTGTAGGTATTGTCATCAATTGGTCCACTCTTTGAAACTTAAAGCTAAACGTCGTTCTATGCGTATCTATAAAAGGTACCAATGACCTCAAAACAGTCGCTTTTAATTTCAAATAGTGTAACCATCGAGGCACCCCTTAACTCACACCACTCTTAGTGAAGGTGACCTGGTAAACCAGGAGTCTGGCTTCATCTTGAGATAGTAGGCGTCTTTCGGAGAGGGGGTAGTCAGGGCTTCTTCTAAGACCTTCAGCGCCGATGTTGGCAGCACCTTGGCACTGTACTCTGCGGCTTCACCGGGCATGGTCACTGCGCAGCTGTTGGTTGATGCGCTGGTCTCTGAGCTTGGGGTGTCTGGCCGGCTGGGAAAAAATAAATTTTGTGTTATTTTCTCAAGACTGAGCGATCGTCGTCCAGAAGTTTTACCACTCGCCTGGCGGTGCGGCTTGGTACATTAATGAGATAAATCGTACGGAGAAATAAATCGTTGTGAAGAAACCCGAATTTCAGAGTTAACCATATATCCGTGAGTGGCGACGATGAGTATGATACAGAGCCCCCGAACAGCATTTTTTCACATTTGTTTGTATTAAATATGTCGTCTCTATTGCCTAGCCAAACCGTGCAAGGTTTATTGGCACTCTTTGTAATTTAATAAGATGATATCACATGTCAATAAGCTAATGAATAAACAAATAACGAAAAATAAAGCTAGCCTAGCTAGATGAAATTATCCTTGTTCAGAAGAGGCACTGGCATTTCAATTCGCTTATAAATAACATAACATTTAAATTGAGTCACATTCATTGCTTCCGACCCCACACTAGGACACTATTCTATATTTAAAAAAGAATCCTAGGGTTTATAATTTAAAAAACCAAGCTTTTTCATTTTTCCGGAATTTTCCATTCCGTCTTCCGTACATCATGTTTTTTAATGCTGTCGTTGCAAATGATGACATTTCCAAGATCTTATATTTTTAGAATAAAGCTAAATGTTATTAATGCAATTAACAAATATTTTTTTTTCTTAAGAGGAACGAAATTTAAAAAAATCTCCTGCAAAAAAAATGTAGGGCATTGAACTAAACCATTCTTTTAATAACTTGTAAACCTACCCTTGTGAATTGGTATAAAACTTAGGACTAGACTTTGTCGTTGCAAAGTTATTGCTATTAATCTGAAAGTTGGAGCTAATTTAAAAAAATATTACAATATTTTTACGTCCTATAATGCCTTTGATTAGAATGCCTTCTAATATTACATATTATCAGTTCGGAGAACATGAAACCGCTACCTGGGCAGCTGCGGCAGAATGAGACATCGCATCATCGCATCGCATCTCTTCCTGCTCTGCGACCGTACTTTAGTTTAGTTGTGAACTTGTAACTCTTCGATACCCACGTCAGACAACTATTCATACCGGCCTGAACTTTTCTGCTGCAAACCTCAACCTGTGCTTGAAATCGGATACTGATTTTCTTATCGATTTGGACTGTTTGTTTCTTGAAATTACCGACTTGGCGATCTCACGGACTCTGATAAACATTGTGTTGTAGTTTTGTTTGCTTGGTGTTGTGTTGACAAAAAACAAAAGACATTGAAATGCCTCATTACCAGTTCACGCCACGTGAGTACTGTTACATGCATTGGATTTATGGAGAAGCAAGAGAGAATGCCAGGGCCGCCGCAAGATTGTACCGAGAAAGATTCCCGAATATGGACCGTTATCCCGGAGTGCATAACGCCCTTCTTGAGGGAAGGATTCTTGGTACCGGAATTGGTGGTGCTAGTGAAGGAAGGCCGCGGCAAGTTAATTACGATTTAATAGTATTAAGAGAAATCGAAGAAGATCCCTCGCTTTCAGTGCGCACCATAGCACCGGTATACCAAGAACGACGCTGCATAGAATGCTAAAACTGAACCGGTTGCACCCATATCACGTTTAACGTGTGCAAACGCTGCAGCCACTGAGATTACGCTCAAAGAGTGTATTTCTGTCGAAGAATGCTGAGAATGATTCAAAGTCAAAGTCAAAGTCAAAGTACTTTATTACTGTAGATATTTACATATACACACATCAACACTGTCTAGGGATATTAGATTTTTGTTTGAATTTCTTAGTTTTTCAGAAAAACTACTCAGAATTAGGAAAAAGTTTATATGTGGAATTAAACCTCCTTGTTCCATTTTCAAACTGACATTGAAAAAAAAACAAAAACTTATGAAAACAAAAGAAAGCGCGGGAACACGCATTTGATTCAGTTTACAGTGCTAGTTTACAGTGCTAGTTTTGTGTTGAGATTTATTTAGAAAAACATTAATTAACTAACTCTATCAATTGTTTTGGGGATTTTTACTGTTTGTGTCATGCAACGTCGACATCTGACGAGAGACGAGATGATAAGAGCGGTAGGAATGTTGGAAGCTGGCGCTATCCAAAACGTTGTTGCGGAGACCCTAGGCACCAGCCAGAATGTGATATCAAGGCTCTGGTCACGTTATCGTGATACTGGGGAAGTGGCGGAACGGCATGCTGGCAGAATTCGGGTGACCACCCCTAGAGAGGACCGTTTTCTCCAAAATACCGCCAGGAGAGAACCTACTCTGACGGCCATGGAAATGGTACAGAGGCTCCAACAGGAGCATCAGCTGTTGGTTAGCGACCAAACTGTCAGAAGAAGGCTACATGAAGCTAATCTTCATTCTCGCAGGGCAATTCGTGTTCCTGCTTTGCGACGAGGCAATCGCGGAAGGCGACTATTGTGGGCTCAAGAACACTTGTTATGGGATAATGAACAATGGTCGACAGTGCTCTTTACGGATGAGTCTCGGTTTGGATTTCATCCAGATTCGCGAAGAACACGAGTTTGGAGAGTTCCAGGCAGGGAAAGCCGGCTCCAACATCCACAGGAGGTTCATTCGTACCAAACAGGAACAATCATGGTATGGGCAGGAATTCGTATAGGCGCGCGAACCGACCTCGTTTTTGTAAGAGGCAACATGAATGCTCAGAAATACCGTGATGAGGTGGTGGAACCTGTTATTATTCCGCATAGGGTGCAAATCGGCCAGCAATTCGTACTCATGCATGATAATGCTCGTCCACACACTACGAGGCTGGTATCAGCCGCACTTCAAGACAACGACGTCACGGTAATGAGATGGCCTGCGCAGTCGCCCGATATGAATCCCATCGAACATGCGTGGGACATGTTGCAGCGAAGGGCTATGCATGCCCTCCCTCCAAATCTGGCCACAGAAGAGCAACTTTTCTTGCACCTGCAACGAACCTGGGAACGCATACCACAGCAAGACATCGATACCTTAATTCACAGTATGAATAACCGATGCCAAACTCTTATTAACGTGAGGGGTGGCAACACTGATTATTAAGAGTTAAAATGTCTCACTTTAAGTTGTTTTTTAAATAAAATTATCCATTTTATTCATTAATTTCATTCGTAGACTTAGCACCATTTTTAGTCTCTTTGTTATTTTATTTAAAAAAAAATATTTGAAGATCTAAAATGTTTTTTATTTATATAATTAAGTTGGGCATTAACTGAGGTTTAATTCCATATATACTTCTCTGAACAAAATATTTATAGTTAATCAAAAAATTTAAGAAATACAAAATATCCCTAGACAGTGTTGATGTGTGTACTTAGCAAACGTCATTTTTTGCCTTTTCTCTACATTGGACCACTGTGGGAGAAGGAGGGCGTAGAAACTCCCACAGATTGATTTTTAGATCTCTTTTAAAAATAGGTTGTGCTTAACTAAAACAAATATGAAAAATTTAATTGTTATGATTAATAAGCAGGAATAAATAATTACAAAACTATTAACAGCAAGGTCTGTATTGAGCCAGATTAACCCCATACAGTCCTGTCATTTAAGTAATCTTGAACATTGTAATATTTTTCGACAAAGTCGCTTTAACATGCTTTTTAAATTGCTCAAATGGCAATTTCAAAATATCCAAAGGTATCCTATTGTAGTAGAGAATGCACTGACCCTTGAAAGAATTGCTAACCTTTGCGAGTCTAAAACGGGGCGCACATAGTCTGTGATAATTTATTAGGTTAACATTACAGCTATCGCTAAGTTTGGAAAATGTTGTAAGGTTCTTGCGTACATACATTATATTTTTGAAAATAAATTGACTAGCTACTGTTAGTATGTCAATTTCTTTAAAAAACTCTCTTAAGGAGTCTGTTCGTTTTAAATTATAAACTGCTCGAATAGCTCTTTTCTGTAAAATAAAAATAGTTTGAATATCCGCTGCTTTCCCCCACAACAAGATACCATAGGACATCACACTATGAAAGTAACTAAAATATACTAGCCTAGATGTAGCCACATCCGTGCTTTGTCTGATATTCCTAACAGCGTAAGCCGCAGAACTTAATTTACCAGCCAATTTATCTATGTGGGGTCCCCACTGCAATTTGCTATCAATGATTATTCCAAGAAACTTCGTATCATTTACTAATTCTAACGTGCTGATGTCTAACACTAAACTGGTCTCAACTTGCCTGACATTTGGAAGTGAGAATTTGATACACTTGGTTTTACCAGCGTTTAACAATAAATTATTAACTGTGCACCAATTCAAGGTTAAAGACAATACACCATTAACATCATTTCATTCATGAAGACACACAGTTTTTTAATAAAATACTTTGGAGTGATGAATCCTCGTGTAAGCGGGATGGATATCTCAACTTACATAACTTACACAGTTGGCAATGAGTGAACCCACGTTTGATGAGAGAAGACAGGAGCCAATACCAATTTAAAATAAATGTATGGGCTGGAATTATCATTAACCAAATCATAGGACCTTTGAATTACCAGCAACTCTGAACGCGGAATATTATCTGCATTTCTTAAGAAATTAGTTGCCAAATTTACTACAAAATGTACCAGAAGACGTGCGAGAAAGCATATGTGGTTGCAAAACGACGGGTGCCCAGCACTCTATGCAGCAGCAGTACGGGCATACGAAAATAACGAATACCCTGAAAGATGGATTGGGCGCTTAAGTCCTTTTTTGTGGCCGCCACGATCCCCAGACTTAAATACCCTAAAAAAAATTATCGGGGGTGTCTGAAAGACAAGGTGTACCAAAAACCTATTAGAACAGAAGGAGAATTAATAGACCGAGCCAGGCGTCTAAAAGCTTCGTTCATTAGGAGATGCGAGTTTTCATTATTGCAAGAGGAAAGCAATTTGAGCATCTTTTGTAACTCAAATAAAGTTATTTGAGTTACAAAGTAAAGTAGTAAGTAAGTACTAAGTTACAAAAGATGCTCAAATTGCTTTCCTTTGATTTCAATAGTGTGTTTTGTATTAATAAATATTTTTTTGATTTTCTTAACTGTTTCATTTTTTTATAAGACCTATTTTTTTTTTATTAATTTAGATTGAGAGGTACGGTAGGAACTTAATTTTTAAAGCTAAACAAAAAAAGGTGTCTTTCTTGGTGATTATGGTAGGCAAACATTTTAGACACTACAATACGTTTAACGCAGATTTAATTTTTATTTAATTATTTAAAATTAGCTAGCACCACTTTTCAGAATAATAACTATAACTTTGCAACGAAAAAGTGTAGTCCTAAGTTTTATATTAATTTACAAAGCTGGGTAGGTGTACAAGTTTTTAAAGTGATGGTTCAGTTCAATGCCTTACATTTTTTTGTAGGAGATTTATTTTTATTTCGGTCCTCATAAAGAAGATAAAATAATATTTGTACTCGGGATTTTTTCTAAGTCATTATCATAACAGTTATTAACAAAAATGTTATCTGGTTATATTGGTAAACTATTAAGCTTTATTCTACAAAAATAATATCTTGGAAATGTCATCATTTGCAGCGACATGCATTAAAAAACATGATGTACGGAAGACGGAATGGAAAATTCCGGAAAAATAAAAAAGCTTGGTAACCCTAGGTTTTTTTTAAATATTTAAATTAGTTTTAGGAAATAAGGTGAGCTGTCTTCCCTTTAAAGTTGGACCATTATTTTAGGGACACCCTATAATACTCTTTGCTATATTACCTTCCCGGCTGGCTCGGCGTCGTCAGCTGCGCGGGCGGCGCGTACAAGTCCGTGGCGCACAGATCCGGCGCGTGCAGCAGCATGACGCGCACCCCGCCGCCCCGCAGCGAGCCGCGCAGCGCACGCGCCGCGCCCCACACCCCCCACCGCGCCGCCGCCGCGCCCGCGCTGGCCTCGCCCAGGCCGGGGTGCGCGCGCCCGAGCGACTCGCAAGCGGTGTCGGAGGTCAGACCTGGAAGTAGATAGGGATTTTTAGATCTTGTGGTAAATTTATAAAGAAACTATTGAACCTTTACGTTTTAGCTTGGACACAGTGGTTTAAGTTCATGTTTAGTTTCCGCGTCTATCTTTGAAATCTAAGCCGTATTCTAAATAAACTCAAAATATAAAATAAATTCGTTGACTCAAGAGCTTACAAAGCTGCGCTTCCTGCTAGTACGGTTGAGTTCTAAGAATCATTATCATCAGCCTGGCAGGAAACACACAGTTGAATAGGACTCCTCACAAGTCAACTCGGTCATAGGCAAGTGTAACCAGCATCTATTGTTTTTTAGCTATCTTCGCGATTTTGCTTTCTAGGTCATACCAGCCAGATCAAATAAGCAAATACATGTTGCCAGAGATTAAAATCGTAAAAAAATAAAAATCAAAGACAAATTTCTGTATTTCTGTAGATATTTACATACTTTCTTAGCAAACGTCATTTTTTGGCTCTTCTCTGCATTGGACTAATATGGGAGAGAGCGTGAAGAAACTCAGAAGAAAGCTAATATCCATTCTAATCCTATAGTATTGCTTGCTTTCGTAAAACGAAACAATACGATTTGCCGTAGAATTACAAATACCTGGTAGATAAATTGTCACGATTTACCTATTCATAGTAGGGGTAGGTAAATCCTATAAAAAACCGGTCAAGTGTGAGTAGGACGTCGGACCCGCACACGAAGGGTTCCATACCATTGTACTCGGGAAAACGTAAAACGACAGTCTTTTGTATTTTATTTTTTTTATTTTCAATAATAATGTATTAAATACTAGGACTACATTCAAGGCTGTACATGGATACATTGAAAAAAGGGGTTTTGTTTATATAGTATTAAAGTTTTGAACTATGTATGTACTCAGGTTAACGAAACTCTTTGTTCATTGAAACCCGAAGTGGATAGAAATTAAGTAGGTAACGTATTTACAGAAATGAAATCAAATACGATAAAAACTTAATATTATATTAATATAATAAATTATAATTCAAATGAGCGATTATTAATAGTATAATGACAAATAACTAAGCACAAAACTCAATACCGTCCGTGCAAAGGTCCCCGTTACTCTAGGCGGAAAGACCCGCAGTGTGAGAGGGACGAAATCGGGAAAAATTACATAACTTAGCGCCGAACCACAGAAAAATTGTTTATAAATAAACTGCGCTATTTTGTTAAAAATATTTTCAAGGAGAAAGCAGTTCCGCAATGAAACTAGTAAGGATTTCAGAGTTACAGGAAAAAATGAAACAATTTAGAGGTCATTTCGTAATTGAATTCTATCGAGAATTTCATCCAATCGCGTTTTCCTTTAGAATCTTAATCAAATACTCAATTAACGTTAACTCAAAAATCAAATCTGTGAGATCAGTTTATGGTGGAGTAAATGGATTCGAAAAAAAAACATTTTCTTTTCGTATTACCTGATCTTTTCCGATAAGATCTTGAGAGTCCAGTTTTCACAGATAAACAAAATCGCTAAGAAATGGCCATAACAATAATTTCTTGTATGGGTACTTCTTTTAATTCTTCAAAACCGGTTTGTTTCATTATTTGTTGTTATAGCGGCAATAGAAATACACCCTCAGTGAAAATTTCAGCTCTCTACCTATTTCGGTTGATCCGGTAGAGCCCGGTGACAGACGGACAGACGGACAGCGCAGGCTTAGTAATAGGGTCCCATTTGGCACCCTTCAGGTACGGAACCCTAAGATCGAAGTGTATATTTTCGTTCACCTATGTAAAAGAGTCTTCCGGCGTGCGGATGGTCGGCGGCCGCGGCTGCCAGGAGAGGCGAGAATGTTCTAGCGACACGTAGCGCGCCCAGCACGTTACCCTGCAGGCAAGGTTTTTGGGAATAAGTTATTTGGCTACCTATAACATCATTTGTATACAGGCACATTCATTGCTTCTGGCCCCACTCTAGGATACCCAGTGTCGTGGGAACCAGAAACAGCGACAATACACACATTAACCCATTTAGACCGATAATTATTTTTTTCAAAAACCTTGATTTTTATCAACAAAATCGTGTTAGGGGAAGCCTATGTTTACAGTAAAAATATTAAAAAAAAATATCTGTGAGTGGGGGGCCTAGAGGGGGGTGTACCATATATGGTACAGTAGGACAATAGAGATGCAAAAAATATGAGTTCCTTTTATTTACTTTCTTGTGTGATAAATAACAAAACATTCCACATGTAAACCAATATCACACTTGATACACCTTGTAGGACATTGTTTGTGGCATTGTCCACACCTGGTTCGTTTTTCTTGCTTAGTGACAAGGTGGTCTTTGCCGTCATATCGAGAGTCATGGGTTACAGAAGATGGCCGACTAGGTCCTGGCTTCTCGCGTTGTTTATTGCCATCAATTATAGAATTTGCAATTCGACGTCGGAAGTTTAGGAGATCCATATTGCCACCATTGTGTCTATAGAGCAACCAAGCATTTTGTACAGACATATCAACGCAATGAAGAATCAGAGGCATGTACCACTTTTTTCCTCGAATGCTAGTGCGAAGTGCAGATATGTTTTGGTCCGATAAATCTACTCCACCCATGTTTTTATTGTATTGATGGATAAGATGGGGTTGAGACACAGATATTTTCTTTTTCAGTTGCTGGGAATATCTTTCAGTTTTGTGGACAGGATTTATACCAACTGCATTTGAACATACTGAGACAATACTGTTATCATGCCATTTGCAAATTATGACATCATCAGACACACGATAATCGTAAAAGCCTCTTTCTTTGTTTTTCGCTTCTTTGTTGCCCAATAAAGGGCATTTTGCACACCTGTTTTCCCTCACAGTCCCTGTTATACGAAAACCCCTCTCAGTCAGCTCGTGGATCAAAGGTAAGCCTGTAAAGAAATTATCTATAAAAAGATGATAGTCTTTACCATATCCCAACTGCGCTAATTGATCTGCATACGTCAAAACTACACTTGCACCGAGACCAAGCTGAGAGTAACGGGCATTCGCAAATGTAGACGCGCCTTGATATGGCTCAAACCATACAATGTAACCTCCTGAAGTAGCACCAACCCATAGTTTATATCCATACCGTATAGGCTTTCCACGAATAAATTGCTTGCAGCCATGACGACCAAAATATGGCACCATAGCCTCGTCGATGCTATGGTTCTCCTTATGCGGACAATTCTCAAGGAACTTTGCAGCTAAGAGTTTTAGTAGCGGACGAACTTTTGCAAATTTATCCGATCCATCTAAATTCAGATTATCAGCCACATGAATGTTGGCATATACATACGCGAATCTATCTCTAGACAGTGCTGTAGCAATCAAGCAGTTTCTGGAATCTGGTGCATTTTCTCAGTACATTCTTCTTCTGTTGACTTGAGAGTAGCCACTGACCAGCAAAATTCCGACCAAACACTTGATTTCTTCAATTTTGACGTCAGCAGCAAGAAGTTTTCGTGCTAAATATCTATTGGTCTCAATAGTTAGCAACTCAAACACGTCATCAGAAAAAAACAAAGAAAACCATTCTATTGGAGTTCTTTCAAGAGAAACATGATACAGAGGTTTCCAAGTGGTAAGTCTTGGTTGTAAGTCTCGTTTTCTCCAGCTATATTTCATGGAACGTTTTTGCAAGGGTTCGTGTGTTTCTTCACTATCCTGTCCTTCAAGTTGTTGCCCTTGATCATCAGGTTCCCGTTCTTCTGGAGATGCAGCAAGCTCAGCTGGTGCTCGAAGCAAACTAGGAGGCAGGTTATTTATGTTGACGTTATCTTCTTCGCCAGAGTCTTCATCAGTCTGATTATCATTGGCTGTGTTAGGTGGCAGTAAAAAAATATCATAATCTTGCCCTTGGTTGCTGGTATCATCATCTTCCTCAAAGATTGTTGCAATATCGTGCAGAGTCAATGGTCTGAAACAATAAACAAAATAAATATAAACAATTTTCAACTTACATTTTGTCGCATATTTTGCTCATATATGAACCTACTGTACCATATAGGGTACACCTAGTTTATGGTTCAGCATACTGTACAAAACTAACAAAAGAAAGATTTTGTTAGAGGCATGACATCTATTGTACCCTAATCATCAGAACAATGCATAGAAACAATAGAATTTTGAATAATTACGATAGTACTTACCTTCTTGATGACATCGTGAATATTTTTCTATGTTTTTGCCGGATAATATCCAAAATATAATGCAATCCACTCGCACAAACGTATTTATAATATTTTATACGCTAAGCTAACTGTCTAAACTGATTGTCACAATCGTTATAAAATATTTGAAATATGTGGGTATCCCGAAATATTTTTACAAAGTTACTGTACCACATATGGTACGGTAGGTCTAAATGGGTTAAAACATCCAAGACCTGGGTTTTTTTTTTGTTCCTCTCGCCACACAGGTCGTCAATGCCGTCTAGATATTTTTTTAGATCTATGGTCGATTAGGTAATATATTTGTCGCAGATGGTTGGTTAAATCACAGAGTACATTATCGCTTAAATCAGTCACTTAAGTTTAACTTAACTCTCTATCTAGATCGTTAATTAAATGCCGACGTTTAACCACTAGTCACTAGATTTTGATTTAAATAAAGCATCGTCGAAAACGTTTAACAATCTGTCTTACCGAAATCCAGCCTATTGTAAAACAAGATGGCGTCACGACAACAGCTGATTTGCACAGCTTGTATCATGTGGCAAAACATTGCGGTAGCAAAGGTGAAGGGTAAAGGAAAAAAGCGAAGCGAAGCGCCCTTTATCCTTCCTGTTAGGTTGAACAAGTAAGAACAACAAAAATACTTAAAACATAAACTTAAGTACACATAAAAAAAAGATTTATATTGTATATTTCTTGTTGCCAAGGAACCTTTAGACAACTCGTTAAACGTTTCGTTCACTCACTTTTAGTGGCTTGGTTAAACGTCGGTATTTAATTAACGGTCTAGAGAGATAGTTTGTGTAATTGTCTGATTTAACCAACTAACTGCGACATATTGATCGTGGTTCGACAGCCAGATGGATCGACGATATTACCGGGAGACATCTAGGAGAAACCTGGATTTGATTAGCACAGAACTGGATAAGTTGGCATAAAATGGTCCTCCGTTTTTACTCGGCGGAAATTGCACGACACGCCACGCACGACATAATAGCTTTACGGTTAAGACATTGAATTAAACAGGGGTGATTTAATAAAATGTATGAGAAATATGGCGACGCTTTGTACTTTGTACTACACGTTCAGGGTTCTTGGCCCCTGAATGCCGCCTGGAGTGGGAAGTGGCACATGGGTAATATATAATAACAATATATAAAAATAATACCTTGGACACTATTTACACACATTGATCTAGCCCTAAACTAGGATTCCCTGTATCCTGGGTACTAGACAACGATAGCCATACTTATATAGGTAAATATTAGGCTAGTATTTAATAGGACATCAAAAATACTGATTTTCACAGCAAAAAGGATTAGCAAAAACACTTTTTATGTTTTTTCGTTCGTTCGCTTTACTTCTCCCCTTTACCTTCACCTAAGCTAGCGCAGTATTTCGCCCTGATATTTGTTGTGAAAATCATTATATTTGCTGTGCAAATCAGTATTATTGATGTGCACCTTAATATTTCCCTAAATATTATACTTAGATAGATAAACAACCATGACTAGGGTACAAACATACGTCCTCATCAAACAAATATTTGTCCCCACCGGGACTCGCACCCGGGACCCTTGGCTTCGTGGACAGGGTTGATGTGAAGAGTGATGCAGGCATGGGCGAGATAAAGGCAGGTGACAGCTCGCTCAAAGGCCAAGAAACGTGGCGGGGCATGTACCGCCCGTGATATCGTATAATATCGAAATTAATACATTAAATCCGTCGCCATATTATACTTCCGTGTTAAATCGTACGTCGTGTCGTTAAACTGTCGTGATGTATCGTGCCTGCAGTTACCGTGGGAGCTATAAAAGGGCTCAAGCTCAAAACCCATATACCTTGAGCACGCCCTCCCAGCAGGTGGCGCCACCGCGGCCTCCGCTGCCGGCCGTGTTGATCACTGCCCATATGCCTGAAAGTTTTTTTTAAAGTTGATGAATGGTGCCTTAGCTACGGCGATGGGCTAGCCCCCTGGAGAAGATATTGAATAAATGGCTAAACGTAGGCGTAACTATGCCTCTGCTACGCCGAATCGAAAAAAGCGTGGTACTCGTTATGTGCGATCCAGATACTTTGTCCCTTCGCCGTTAAGTTGGCTGTATTGCACTGCACACCTGTCAAAATAATCGGAAATAGCAATATCTTGTTGCCAGAGTAGTAGAGATTACAAAAAATAAGATCAGCAGGTTTGTAGGTTAGTAATAATCTCGTCACAATACAAATAATGTAAATTGAATACAAGAGACACCTATGAGAAACGGCAACATATATCAACATTTAGTTTGAGTTAGGTATGATATTTTCCTCCTAACTTCTGCGTATCACATTTATCAAAAGCTAGCAACACTGGTTTCATTGCTACCAACTTATCGGCGAAGGGAGATGTTAGCTGAAACATCAGCTCGTCAGAGTAATTGTGTTCTATAGGTTGCATCGTAATTCTGAATTACTTTGCCTATGAAACCGATTTGATCTGAGCAACTTGAATTTTCACTTCTACAAAGTTCTACACACAGTTTGGGCCGGGCGATGAGCTGTTTTTTTAATGGAGAAATGAAAAATAAAGTTGCTCTGATCAAATCGCTTCCACAGGAAATGTTGTTCAGAATTATGCCCAAAACAACGCCCTAAAATAAGACTACCGTAAAACGGGGCTAATTGGAATTGTACGGGCGAATTGGAACTAACAGAAATAAAAGATTTGGCTGCATATATTTTTGTCGTAGCAATGACAAAATTTTCTTGATTGATTGATTGATGATTCTTGTCTTTTTGATTACCACATGGCACAAATCTTCCGGCCGGGACACCTTTCTATTAGCTTATATATACAGGTGGAGCCATCTAGAATGGATTGCTACAGCAAAGCTTACAGAAAAATTTACCATCTCTGTTAGATCGTAGCGCCATCTATACAAAGTAAGGCTAATTATGTGCAGGAGTCTGACAGCTCGCCAAGGTTGTGCCTCAAAGTTGTATTCACAATGCAAACAGATGGCAGTACGTAGATTCTGCAGTAATTTTTCTGCTACCTGTTTGGATAGCAGGATTTTACTTGTATTTTATTATAACTGTTCAAGCAGATGAATTTGTGGTCTGAATGATTGTTATACTAATAATTTGTTCGAAATATTACGTATGACAATGTTGTATATAATTGTTAATTTCGCCGTGCTAACTCGAGCACTGCTGGTGTAGTGGTATCATGCAAGATTCCCATTCTTGCGACCCGGGTTCGATTCCCGGGCAGTGCAGTACAAATTTTGCATTTTTTTCTTCCTAATCAGTGTTACAACGAAATTAATAAAGCAGAACCTTGATGATGATGATTAAGAAAACATGGCTTGATAATATGATAGATGAAATGCTATAAACATCAATGAGAACGATAAAACTGCGGATGCTTTTTGCTCACATATCGTGCCTCTCCACTAGATACATTACTTCTGGCCCCATACACAGATTAGATACCTCACAGACATATAAATGTTCTTCAACAAGCGCATTATAAGTTCTTTGCTAGCCACTCCCGTCCTTCATAGATTACACCTGCCTGGGGGTTATCAATCACAACCCTAAAGCGATTCATATTAGATTCAAAACAAGAACATCATTTAACCATTTCCATTGCAATACTAAGACTTGTTTTAAGACGTCCATGGTAATTTTGCGGATCAGTATAGGTTCCTAAACTTAATCGGCGTAACCCCGTATATTTCGATATTTGGCAGAACACAGCAGTGCTGCCGCAGCAATGCACCAACGTCACAAGGTCTGTCGCGGCGACAGAACGACATTGCTGCGCAGACCACTGTAGTCGTTGGAGTGCTCCGCGCGAGAACCATTGCGTTTCGGGGTCGAGGACTTAGCTCTAGCCCGCGGCGTCAACCCGGGGGGTCACGTCACGTCCCCCCCCGGTCTTGAGTAATTGCTGCGCAGCAATGCTGCTGCTGCATTGATGCTGCTGCTTTGATGCCGAGAAATGTCACTCTGTCGCTGCGATAGACTACAAATGTACGGAGTACGGTACATTATTGTACGGTTACTAGAGTGCTGCGCTGTGTGCTGCCGAGTTCGGAGTCATACCTTGGGGCATAATTATCGTATATATAGCTCAATAGCTCTTGGTTCTCAATAGCATTGGGATTAACCGAATGTGCGCATTACGTCAACATGTTCAGCAGAACCCACCATGCTCCCCAGCGGGCAGGTGCTGCGCGGTCGCCCTCGCAGCTTCCTCCAGCAGATCCTCTCTCGCGACGTCGAGCTCCAGCGTGGCTAGCCGCGGCACCACCGCCTCCGCCCCCGCCCCTCCGCCCGAGTGCGCCGCCAGCCAGGACGAAGCGAGCCGAGCGCCGAGCCCGCCCGGCCGGCAGCCCGCCAGGACGCGCCAGCCGCGCGAGCTGAGATATGTAGCGATCTGGGGGAGGTAGGTAGAATAGACTGGTTATTGCAAGTTCTCGACAGGATGTGAACGAATTGTGGTTTTAAATATTCACGTGTCGGCCGATTTCACCAACAGTTAAGGAACACTTAACTATTTTTCTTAGCTGTCTAGCGAATGTTTCGGGGCCTAGATGACCCTTACACTTAGGGCAAATCGAAACAACCGTTCGGTGGCCCCTGAAATAAATAAAGTGTCCCCTAAAAGATAGGGATCGTTGGTAAAATCGGCCAAATTTTAGTAACTTTTTTGTACCATACTGAAGCGCACTATTGTTGGATAGACCTATCCAAGTATATATAGGTAGAGTGTAATTTTCGTGATTGGACTCGCAATTTGATGACTTTTTCTCAAGTAGGGCTAGGCCTTTCGGTGACAATACGCATCTTTTTATCGCACCTAACTTAGCAAGTAAAATTGCAAACTATCACTTCTCTCGGGGTAATAGTTAGTGTCAACTGTGCCTCTGCCACGCCCTGGCCTCTGGGCGCGCCGTGAGCAAAAAGGCGTGATGCTAGGTTTATTTAGACTATAGTCTCCTGCAAGCCCAGCGCAGTGTCCACACTAGTCATGCCACACTAGTCACGAATACAGCCTATGATCTCACCTGCAAGACCAGCGGGGTGTCCACACTAGTCATGCCACACTAGTCACGAATACAGCCTATGATCTCACCTGCAAGACCAGCGGGGTCGCTGGTCTTGCAGGTGAGATCATAGGCTGTATTCGTGGCCGTTCACACTAGTTATGCATGAGCACTCTATGGTCTCACCTGCATGCCCAGCGCGGTGTCTACAATGGTCACGAATACAGTCTATGGACTTACCAGCAAGCTCAGCGAGTTGTCCGAGCACAGTCAAAGCGGACTCCATAGCTGTTTTAATTACGATGCTTACTCTACGAAGCACCTGCTTATAACCCAAGTAACTCGAGCGGAGAAGTTTCCAGAACTTTAGAGAGAACTTTATGCTTTAAGAAGTGTGCTATAGTATAGCCTGCTAGTATAGAGTCACCTGCAAGCCCAGCGCAGTGTCGACGCTGGTCACGAGCACAGTCTTGGCGGACTCCATAGCTGTTTTAATTACGACGCTTACTCTACGAAGCACCTGCCTATAACCCAACTAACCCGAGCGGAGAAGTTACTGTATGCTTTAAGAAGCGTGCTATAGTATAGTCTGCTAGTATAGAGTCACCTGCAAGCCCAGCGCAGTGTCGACGCTGGTCACGAGCACAGTCTTGGCGGACTCCATAGCTGTTTTAATTACGACGCTTACTCTACGAAGCACCTGCCTATAACCCAACTAACCCGAGCGGAGAAGTTACTGTATGCTTTAAGAAGCTTGCTGTAGTATAGTCTGCTAGTATAGAGTCACCTGCAAGCCCAGCGCAGTGTCGACGCTGGTCACGAGCACAGTCTTGGCGGACTCCATAGCTGTTTTAATTACGATGGTTACTCTACGAAGCACCTGCCTATAACCCAACTAACCCGAGCGGAGAAGTTACTGTATGCTTTAAGAAGCTTGCTGTAGTATAGTCTGCTAGTATAGAGTCACCTGCAAGCCCAGCGCAGTGTCGACGCTGGTCACGAGCACAGTCTTGGCGGACTCCATAGCTGTTTTAATTACGATGGTTACTCTACGAAGCACCTGCCTATAACCCAACTAACCCGAGCGGAGAAGTTACTGTATGCTTTAAGAAGCTTGCTGTAGTATAGTCTGCTAGTATAGAGTCACCTGCAAGCCCAGCGCAGTGTCGACGCTGGTCACGAGCACAGTCTTGGCGGACTCCATAGCTGTTTTAATTACGACGCTTACTCTACGAAGCACCTGCCTATAACCCAACTAACCCGAGCGGAGAAGTTACTGTATGCTTTAAGAAGCTTGCTATAGTATAGTCTGCTAGTATAGAGTCACCTGCAAGCCCAGCGCAGTGTCGACGCTGGTCACGAGCACAGTCTTGGCGGACTCGAGCGGGCGCACCTCAGCCACGCGCACCTTGCGCAGCAGGTACAGCAACAGCGCGCCCACGATCGAGCAGAGCGCCGCGAGCTGCAGCCCCAGGGACAGCCACGTTAGCGGCTCCATGGGTTAGCCCATTTACTCCTGCGGCAAAGAGGTTGGCTGTTGTAATGGCGGTGCATCGTCACCTACAAACTCAAACTTAAAATTTTTTGTTACTGTAGATATTTACATATACTTAGCAAACGTCTTTTTGACTCCTCTCTACATTGGACCACTGTAGGAGAAGAAGAGCAAAGAAATTCCCATAGATTGGCATTGAATATTATTTAAAAAATTGTTCTGATTAACCAATACAATTATTACAATATCAATAATATAGCCTCAATATCCTATCTGGGATTTACCTTATCATTCTGAACAACTTTTGCTATGATCCCGATTGGATCAGAGCATTTTTTTTTCCTGACCGCCCAGCCCATAATGGAGATATCAATAATAAAGTTGCTCTGATCAAATCAGTTTCATGGTGAAATTTGTTTAAATCAATAGCTCCGAGGATATCCATTATTTACGGGACACAGGTAGTAATTCAGGTAGGTACTTAAAACTATTTTTTTATTTGGTTAGGTTAGGTAAGGTTATATGGGAACAAAAAAACAAACACTGCGTCACGCCTTATCTCATTCGGGGTGGCAGAGGCTCAGGCCTGCCAACCTACGTTTAGCGAGTAAGTAAAAATACCCCATTTTGCGTGACAGGGCTGGGCCGGGGCTAGCGTATCGCCGGAACAAGTATTGAGATTTTCTTACTTATATATGACAACACAACCTATACCACATGATGTCCCATCAGCACGCAATTGTAGCAGTCTAATGAGAAACACTTAGCTAGCTAGGTACACAAAATATCGGGCTATACACGTTGTAGCGTCGTCGGTGCGAACACGTTTTTGCCATTACGTTCTGATGTCTGTGATTGTTATTGTCTTACCTCGCTTGGAGTTTACTGAACAATGTGTCGACAATGACCGCCACGAACTTAACAGATTTGTTCCCACACTTTGGTATATTCTTAGATACGTAGATTATAATACCGTGTATTTTGAGGTACACATGGCAAAGGCTAGGATTCCATAATCTACACCTTAATTACATCCTGTAGAATCGAGTGTAAATGGTTCTTGCCGTGAATGGTTCTTGCCTAAACCATATGTCAGTAGGTGCAATATTTTTGCATTATTAGCTATTATATAAGTTCAAGAGATTTACGTATCGAGTAAGTTGAGTCTATCTACTTACATGCATATAAAGCCAGCTACATTACAAGCGCTATGTATATAAACAAGCTAAGTATGCCTACCACAAAATGGCTTCAGATCGCCGGCATCATTGTTTCGATGCCAAAGTCTCAATTATCAACAAACAATGGACGTGAATTATGTTTCACTGGGTTCATATTTGCACACACACGGATATATGCCTCAATTTTCTTCCTTGTAATGTTGAACGTTAATAATAATTTATAAATAATTATTTACATACATGTAACATCTACCTACAGACCTATATTTTGTAAGTTGTAATAGTGTATTGAATTTAGTAGGAATATCTCTATTGAGGCTCCGGCGAGGGCAAATCTTTTTCGGATGACTCCGAAGACAAATACCAAGGCATGAAATAAAAAAGCCTTTAATAAGTTGTGCAAGCATTCGTATTGCATTATTTATTCAATAAAGTATCTCGCAGAGGATAGCTTGTTAATCTGATGACCAACTTTGCTCACTCGGATGATTTTATGAGCTGTTCCACTGATAAAGATTGATGGCATCGATGCAATTATTACTGCACTTTTTGCAACTTATATCTTGTTATAGTAATAAGAAGCAATGTGTCAATCTCTACAATCAACCTACATGCTTACTGTTCAGGGTATAACATGAATAGCTTTTATACTTAATTATACGCTATTCGACTGACTGACTGACAGACAACGCACAGCCTAAACCGGTGGACATATAATCATGAAACGTTGTACAGGGGTTCCTTGTGTAGCGTAGGGTAGCACTAAGAAGGGATTTGGCTAAATCCCCTTTGAGGGGGGGGGGGGGGTTACAGTTTGTATGAACATCAAAAACTGCTTGACTTATGAAACTGAAAGTTTGCAGGTGGCAAGACAACAGTTATCAAGGGTTTTTTTCACATCTCAACCTTCTAATGGAGGGAAATAGCAGAAAACTATTTGAGTGACTAACAGACAACGCACAGGCACCATTAAAGGCATGATGTTTCCTTTTTTGATAAAAAAATATGTCTTGAAGAAATATATTTCTACTACATACTAAAAATTATAACAAGAATCTTGCTTTATTAGTTTTTTTGTTTAAACATTTCAACCGAAAATACTGATAGTATTCGAAACCCCTAAAACCTATAAAATATATTTTTTGGTTTTTGATTAAAATATAAAAAATATTTCATTCAAAAGATGGTTTCATTTATTTTGAACTAATATTTAAAAATATATTTTAAAGCGATTGTAGGCTCACGTAAGGACTTTCCAGTCCTGTAATTGACAGACGTCACCTAGAGTACTGATGATTCTATTATGGGCATTTGTGAGGGAACAACATTACATTTGCCATAATTATTATTATTATTATTATTTTCTTTTCTAGACAGCTGAGAAGTGAAAGGGTTAACAAAATAGGATAATTTAGGTTTTCTTTTTCTCTCTCTTTTAGGTAAATTTTTGGACCATTTCAATATTTTTTCATATTAATATAAAAGAGTATACAGTCCAAAGTTAAAGAAGTGAAGAACACATTTATTTTGTTAAGACGTTGCGCGTGGTTAACATTATGTATGAGATTTGATACCCTATGAATTTAAGGGCTAAATCGGTGGACCTAATATAGCATTATGTTTTATTTTATTTACTAAGAAGGGATTTGACGAAACTCCTCCCCACAGGGAGGAAATGGGGGTGAAGTTTGCATGAATCAAAAATAAAAAGCTTATTTTGATTGATTTTTAACTTCAACTTGCCTTTTTAAATGAGCTGCTAAAAGATTCTCAGTAGCAATAATTCGTATGCTTTCGGCAATAATCAAAGCCTGCTTAGAGACCGACAAATAAATCTAGGAATAACTGCACTTTACAATCATTATGCATGAATGTACCCATATTCTTGCGTATTTAACCGACTGGATCGTTTGCTTTTATACTAGTGATGGATGATCCTCATTGGGTCGAACATTCTAGTAACACGAAAACGCGATGGTCACTCCCAATTACCAGGAATGTTTCAGTGTCCAATTATTACTCTATCTGCGATCGATCTGCATCGTACCGTCGAGTTGTTTTTTTTGACAGCGGCACGCCAGGAAAAGTTGAAAATAAATGATTTCTTTTCGTGAAACCTGAATATAACCAGTTTCATGCGTGTAATTGCGAATATGAGAAGTATTCCAATTTCAACCTGTATTTTAATTGATACTTAAACTGAAGTGAAGCGAACCTAGTTGGGGTTATGGATTTATTTACAAAATATTCAACTATCATAACCCTAAGTACATAGGTATGGCTTAATTATTAAAATCCTATGGTAGGTAAGGCTTAATCGGAACTTCCGGTTGGAAAATTGGACACTCTTTACTCTATACGTAATAATGTCTGTCCAATTTTCTAGATATCTATAGGTACATTATTCCTAGCTCACACACTATTCTAATAAATCAGCACAGTTTGATCTATAGTTTTACTGAACCGAATGGAAATCAGGTATCTTTCCATCGTATCGTATGTTGTGCACTAGTGGCTCAGAGAGTAATGACTACAGTTTCAAAGATATGGAGAAAACAATCAACTAGTTGATTATTTATTGCAGTTTGACGCACCTCGTTTAGCAATTAAATAATGTTGAGAGAAAATGGTACATTGGAAACAGACCGCAAACTGTGTTTTCATTGTCTTACTTTATTTGTGTTTTAAGTATCTGCCAACGTTTTAAATATAATAAAGAAATTGTTGGATTAGCTTTGATCTATCTATATAGTCTAGATTGTCTTATTGCCTGCCGCGTTTGATATACCTAGTCGGTCCATAAGTTCTGTCACAAATATTTTGCCGCATAGTAAATAATACCAAGTCTTATTTTATTTAATACTATATATAGTTTGATAGCTCATTAAATACTGATAAATTTGAACGATTAATGGATTTAAATGCTTAAAGCCATATTACACAAATGCTAGTTTCTTCAGAGATTTTGCACTTTTTTACCCAATCAAAAATACGGACGTGATTCACTTTATCTTTTTTCCATGACTTAAAACCTTTCAAACTTACGTGAGATTTTAGTCAGAAACCTCCCTGAACCCGTTACCTTCATTTTGAAGCATAAGATAACTAAGTCTGGGTAAAACTAATTTTTATATTCACATTTTACGTAGTGTACTTGTTGCCCACAAGATCATTTTTATACGTTTTTCTGAAAACGTAAAAGTACGTAAAGTTCTCTTTGGGAGCAGTTGGAACTGAAAGCTAACAGAAAATCAAATGCTAGTTGTTAAGCATGGTCTAAAATCGAGGTTTCAGAATAAATAAAAAAAACCTTGTTGGTTATTTGGAACACTGTTTTTTTATTAAATTTGTGGTAAGTGGTATTTTTGTCAGTTGCGGCGTGTTTTGGGTTCGCGATTGTCTCAAGTTATGAGGTTTTTTGTCATATTGCGATAATCGTACAAAATGTATTGTATAGCAATTTGATTCGTATAAAATAAGCTTTTTAATCATGTATAATACGAATAAGAAAAAGTTTATTGCTGAGTTTTATCTATCAAAAACCTTGTGACAGAACTTAAGGACCGACTAGGTATACCCACATATATACGCGCGTATATATCCACTAATTCGTTTAAGTATTTCCCGGATAGATACCCTTCCAATAATATCATACTATTATTGGGAGCCAAAGCGTCTATTTTGAATTTAGTTTTATTTTAATTCACTTAGTACTGAGTGTATAAGATATAAATGTTATCATTTATATCTCATACACTTTATAAGGTGTGCTGCCACAAGGTATTATACCTTGGGCACTATTTACACACATTGATCTAGCCCCAAACTAGGATTCCCTGTATCTTGGGTACTAGACAACGATACACATACTTATATAGATAAACATTATACTTAGATATATAAACAACTATAACTAAGGTTCAAAAATCCGTTCTCATCAAACAAATATTTGCCCCCACCGGGACTCGAACCCGGGACCCTTCGTAGGCAGGGTCACTGCCGACTCGGCCATTCGTGTCGTCAATATATAAATATATAATAACATATGGGAAACAAGTAATAAATCAAACAGACCACTAATCAATGATGATAACAAAAACGTTGTTTGATTATCGCTGGATCTTTATCATCACATGAGAAACACGTGCGAACTAAAAAAACGTGAGAAAAACGTATCAAAGACATATCCGTTATCATTATCAATAATGGTGGGAGGAAAAAAGTTATAGTCATTGAGGTAGGGTAACTATGTTATAAAATTGCAGGGGTTTATTATCGCGGAAAATAGTGGCCTACCTACGATTTTGCAAAGTTTTACATATACAGAAAAGTATTTGAAATAGTTTTACGTGATCTATCTATTCCACATGTTGTAAAATTAGAAAGTAATCGGCGTCTGTTGCAAAAGATACATAGTTTTGCACTTAAGCCCAACAGTGGGTTGAGTATGATGTCAATGACGAGGCCGATAAAAGAACTTCCATAAACAACACATTGTCTTGCTTTTCTGCTTGCAAGCATCATACACATGATTGGCCGTGGAAAGTCGATAAGACATAAAGTCTATTCCAGCAGCCACAAGAGTCTGACCCTGGAACTTGTTTGACAGCACCAATTCGTCTATTGTGTCTGTGCCAATGAGTGGGCTCTGCCCCCCCCCCCCCCCCAACCCCACGTCCTTTTCTTCGTGCCGCTTATGTTCATTACGTCGGAAACAGCTCCAATTTCTCTATTTGGCTGGGAGCAATAGTTGTTTCTTTTTTAATGCCTTTGGGGGTCTGCCGTTCTTTACTCCTTACTGATTACTCTCATGACGCCAGAAGGGTTAATTTTTCCATTTCAATGGGGGGAGGGGGAGCTCCGCCCACAAACCCTTCGTCTTTTCTTTTGCCGTTTATGTTAACCACGGAAGAAAGGTCTAAAAGCTCCGATACATCTTTTTTTCCCGCAGCAATCGATGTTACTGTTTAAATGCCGTTTCTTATTTTACTCGGTACTAATAGATAGATAGATAAATTAATTTATGCATTGACATAGTACATACATAAACAAACACATAAGTATAACTAAAAATAAATAAAAAATTACAATAGAAACAAAATAACACAGCACTTCAATAAAACAATCAATAATTATCTATTGATTATTTTATTTAAGTGCTGTATGTACTTTTACAGAAGCAAACATTGGGGTACGGTAAAGATCACTACGTGGTATTGTGACTGTACCGCGCTGCAATGAAGTGGCCCCGACTCAGCAGTGTGACAGGCGAATCTGTGCCTTATTCTGCCAGAGCCAGAACGGCCGAGACAACGGTATGCTCAAGTACACATTTTTCTATGTAAAATATGATGATTTTAATCAAATAAATTCAATTTAATTGTATTAAAATTATAGCATTAAATGTATTAAATGTATATATATTATTTAGATAAATTTATGGGAAAATGTAACTATAAAATGATAACAATTGTATTAAATGTGATTTCAGTGATAAGATAATACATAAAATCAGTAACATTTTATTGAAAATGTATCAGGACGTCAAGGAGAGGGCAGTATGTAGAAGTGCATAGGATTCTAATCCACCAAAAAGAACGTAGCTCATAAATAATGAATAAATGAAAGGGAATTAATCATAGTAATACACTTAATAATATAATTCGAATTAAAAAAAGCAAATGTAACAGGTAGATTCTAACAAATATATTAGTTGCGTGCCGTTTCGTCAGCCTTCTGCTGTAGCAAAACTTTCTATAGGCACTACTAAACCCAGCCGTACTCGTTACCAGTCGAAGGGAGGTGGGATGTTATTTTAGCAATTAGTGGCACGGTACTCCAAACTGCCCCGATACGGAACTGATTACGTCCGCGACGCCAGAAAGGGTTTATATCTCCAGATTGTCTATGTGGCCAGCAGCTTCTGTTTCACTAGGGGTGGCCCTACCCCCCTAAACCCCCGTCCTTTTCTCCGCAACGCTCATGTTCTCCACGCCAGAATGAGTTAATAGCTGTTCGTTTCGTTTATTTGTCCAACAGCAGTCGTGCCAATGGAGGGTACAGATAACATCTTTTATCTACACACGTATCATAAACCCTCTTTACTGCTAACAAAAACCGCACGTTACGATCAGCATAATGTTAAACTACTTGGTAAAAACTCATTTCTTATCTGAAAAATTACACATTATGACCATGTGTAATTTTTCTACATATTATGACATTCAAATTTCGAAAGCCGACGCCCGCCTGCTTGCCCCCCTAGTTTGTCTGTGAAGTTGGTACTGACATTCAAATTTCGAACGCCGACGCCCGCCTGCGTGATGTTGGTACTACAAAACAAGCTAAACAACTGCAGAGCCACAATGCCGGTCAAACATGCGGTTTCTGAACACATCAAAGAGAGCTAGCTTATGATAAGTGTGTAGATAAACTAGTGTATGTAACTGTACATAATTAGGCATTAAAACTCTCTAGTGATATTATTTCCCTCCATTATGTAGCAGTCACATAAACTACTATAAATGACAATAAAAAACAACGTACTATTGATTTAATGAAAAAAGCCTAAACTTGGTTGCTAATTATGTTCTAGGTACCTGTGAAAACCGCATGAAAATCGGTATAATAGTTCAATTGACGTTCTCTGCGAACGAACAGACAGACAGACAGAAAATAATTCAAAAAATTGCTGATTGGTGTTCTATGCCTGCTCTTTAGTGATTCCCTTTTATTTTTTGTTACTTATCTTCAATGTACAGACACATCGGTTCTACTGTTTTATTATATATATATATAATAGCTCCTGGTCTAGTGGTTTCACACTTGCTTCTCACAGGAGATATAAGATAAGTAATGTATCTTAAAGTAACGGTGATGGAAAACATCGTAAGGAAACCTTCAATCTTCATAGCTGGCGCGACGGGCTTGCCTCCTATCACGAAAAATGGAGTATTGAATCATTGGCTTAACTTGGACACAATTGTGTCTCTGCCACCCCGTATGGGAAAAGGAGTGACGCTATGTTTATGTTTTGTTTTGATATGATACTGATGATTATGTTGCAAAGTGTATATCTTATGTCCTCGCTGGTTCATTTTTATAAATTCAAATCCGTAAAGGTAAACGCATCCGTAGAGGCAAAGTTTTATCCAGTTGTTATACAAGGGAATGATTATGTTTATCTATCTTCATTAATCATAAGGAAATGCACCTTTTGTTTACTGTCATACGCCTTTGTGTGAATATTTGCTCTCCGCCTATCATTGTTTTATTGTTTACCAGAGAATAGCCGTTTGTTTGTGACTCGCCGTCATTATCGATGTCTCGATACGAGTAGTTATGCCATAGTGTTCACGGCTTGTTAGCCGGTTATAACGACTGCGTTGCTTCACTTCACACAGGGTTCTATTTGGGAACGTGGAAAAGTCTTATTGAATAACAGTCTTACAGAACACTCAACTTGATAACGAGCGTCTTAATGTTCCGCTCATACGTCATTTTGTACTTCGAGGTCTTGCCGTGCTTGACAGACGTCTTCCAAGATTGCTGGCGAAAGGCTTGTGCTGGCTGTTAAAATCCCAGCAGGAGTCATGGGAATCACGGATCTCTGAGACAGAATTAAGTGTGAAATTATTTATAACGAAGTATACAAATAGTGGAAGAATAACTTTAAAATAGCACATTAATTGTCACAAATAATAATAATGAAAGTTCGTCTGTGCTACTGTTGTTTTTTCCGTAAAAAAACTACAGAAAGACTTGTTATTGGTCAGTAGAAATTATTATGTGCAATTATTACCAGAAGCCTCGCCAGTGAAGCAGACAGAGACCGTTCGAATAACTCTAACTGTAGTCTTTGTTTCTGCTATGTACCTCAATGCTCACTACGGTAGTTTGCATTTACAATGATTCGTTGTTTAGGTGGGTTGCTTAACACTTTTTGGTGGCTTTGAAGAACGACACTTGTTTAAAATTGTATTTGACAAGGAACAGGGTATCTTGTGGTCATAGTAGGTGTAGGTCACACAAATAGCACAGGCCGTCAGTAAGAATTGGCTCAGGACGACCACAGAATAAAGGTGACTGAATAAAAATGTGGCACTCTCTTTGGTAGAATAAGCCGCATGTATTATTTGCGGTTGTGATGATTTTTTTTGCTTTCATATGAGTTCCTCATCGCTAATGTACAAATTTCCCAGACTATATTTTTGGAATAATTACTATTTTGGAATAATTTCGGTATAACTATGCAGTGGATGTGGATTTAACTTTAAAATATCAAATGAACGAGTTTTTTATTAACTTCTTCTCGTAATCTTATATAGGGCTTAAAAGTGCGAAATGTTGTTGATATGGATCTAATTATATTCTCCTAGTATCCAAAGACTTGTGTTTAAACGATTACAAAAAAAAAACGAAAATTTACTACCAATAAATTCGAAATGACTGCCAGAATTAGTAAATAAACCCCAAATTGTGTTTGGATAAATGATCACCAAACATCTTTTTATGTTTTGCGTACTTAAGTTTATGTTTTAAGTATTTTTTGTTGTTCTTACATGTTCAACCTAACACGAAGGATAAAGGGGGCTTCGCTTCGCTCACCTCCATTTTCCCTTCACCTAAGCTATACCGCAGTATTTTGCCCTGATATTTCCCGCAACTTTTGGTAATCATTTACCCATTTTGGGTAAGAAAAAAATATTTTGGTGATCAATATATTTATTGCCGTATCTAAATGTAGATTAAATACGTAGGAATCTACTAAGTATGCGGAGTATTGCACCAGCCCAGCTGAGTTTCGTCATGCGGATATATTCATTATAAAGGCACGCTAGGTAAGCGATTTCGCAACTAAGTAGCTGCAATACGATTAGTAGCTGTTTGGTTATATTAAAACCTTAATTAGGAAGGAACTTGTTTTTTTTTTGTGTGAGTTATGTGATTTGATACTGGGATCAATACTTACAAATTTCAAAGTGTTGACGTACTCTCTGACTGATATATCAACGCGCAGCCGAAACCGCTGATCCTATAGACAATGAAACTTTCTACCGGTGTTCCTTATAGCGAAGGGCAGAACTAAGAAGAGATTTGGGGAAATTCAGCCCCTAAGGGGGGGAAATGGAGCGGTTGTAGTATGTATTAAACTCAAAAACTCAGTGTGGATGCACGTTAGGTAGATTATGAGGAGACGTCTAAATGGCTATTGGCGATGGGGGTGCAACGGATAATGAGGTCTTTATGGATTCGGGGGGTGTTCAGTTTGTATGGGCTGGCCTTTTTCACACGATCTTGCGGTGGCAACTACTACTTGCTTAAACAACCCATTACTTACGTGGGACCATTGCGCATGGGTATCTAAGGTATTGTAAGAGTTAAATAAAATATTTTCAATAAACGAATATCCCTACGAATAAAATACACATCACACAAATTATATTATTATGTTGTGGTGAAAAGCTGTTTTTTGCGGTTAAAAGAACGTAAAAATACGCAATATATAACCTACATTGCCATTGTATAACGGTAGAAATCTGTAAACACACATCGTAAATAGGCGTTACATACAAATGGTTTGCACGCCTATCCAATTGCACTTTCACACTTGAAAACTAAATTAATATATCCTTGTCAAATGTATAATATATTTTAAGTGGCAATTAGAGCTGTTATTAGCACTTCTATGTTCTTAATTGTTGAATGTTAACAATTAAATCTTTCGCAGTGTTGTGTTTGCAATTAAGCATGTTACGTAACTCTTTAAAACTGAAAATTTAAAGTAGAAACCATAATCCGTGAGACAACTTTGACAGTGCAGTTTGCACAAGTTTTGCCACAGTCAGGATAGTGCTGAAAAAACGGATAACGGTTAAACAGCCAATGCATGAATAATGGATAACTAAATCAAATTAAGGTAATTAATCAGTTCCAAACTAATGAAATGAAATGAAATGAAATGAAATGAAATGAAATGAAATGAAATGAAATGAAATGAAATAGTTTATTTGTGTTCTAAAGAGTGATTACAGTTCACTTGTTATACATACGTTAAAAACGTTATAACAGTGTCAGAGTGACTTTAACTCCCTATGGTAGGGTTTCCCCTGTGTTATAGGATAAGTTAATATATGGATAATAACAATATGGCGACCGGCCTTGCATGTAAAATGGAAATTACTGACTTACTTTTAGTCTAGAACCAAAACAAATACATGTATACCTTGACAAAAAATGTTAGAAAATAAATGAAGGCCACATAAGTGGCATATAAGCTACTACTGCGTGTTTGGTAATCGACAAACACGCAGCAATTTAAAAAAACACGCAGTAGTCTGCAAATTTTGCCATAACTTATTTTCTAGCATTTATTGATAAGGTGTAAGATTTATAGATGCAGTGTCAAGCAATTGGTATATCTAGCCCCCCTGCCACACACTCGTCGAGTGGCATGTGAAGTAACGAGGTAAGGAGGCAGGGACGTAGTGTGGCTACGTTACTCGTCATGCCGCACGTCATGCACGTCATTGGTGCGAGTCACAGAAAAAGAGGGCAACATCGCGTCTGCGCGAGCAGAGTGATGGGCTGCGTGAGGAGCATAGTGTAGCTGAGGCATAACATAGGCAGGGTACGTAGTCATGTAGGCAGGTATATAAATATTATATCACAAGGTTACGAAAACACCTCTAAATAAATTAATTTTTTCCTGTAATTCTGAAATCCTAACTAATTTCATTGTGGAACTGCGTTCAAAATGTCGATATTATGTATTCGCAAAATCTCCTTAAAAACTTTATAACAAAATAGCGTAGTTTATTTAAAAAAAAAACTGTGGTTTAACGCTACGTTTTTACATTTTTTCCCGATTCCGTCCCTCTCACACTACGTGTCTTTCCGCCTGGAGTAACGGGGACCCTTGCACGGACGAGATATCGCCTTAAGTGCGAATCTTCTATTATTCATAGTACAAACATCTCTAGTGGCTCTGTGAGCTGAAGACCTCGCGGGTGACACTTTCTTTTAATTACACATACAAACTTTGAATGGACCTGGTTAAGTACATGGAGTATGAAAGTAGCCGCAGCAATAACTTTGTAAACTATATTTTGCGGTCTTTAACCCAACCTATCCTACAAAACCTAAATAAACACACCCTCTCACACACATACAAACACCACATTTAAACACACAGAGGAGTAAACACTACACAATACTTCTTCATTTTTCATTTGATTTGTGTAACCTACTAAATTAACATAATCTGTTTAACTAAATAAGTTTTTACTTACATTTATATCTAGATTTAACTAATCATAAAAAATAGTCATCTAAACTACATAATCAGAAGCTAGAATTTTTATTTTTGTTTAAAACACTGAATTTGGGCGCTGTTTTGCTGAAATACAGGTCTTACGCCTAGCTCAGCGACAGATGCTACAATGTATTTTTTTAGCAATTTAATCTAGCCTACATTAAAAAGCACCATTGTAACTATTTGTACTTCTTTATGAGACAATAATTATTATTATTATTATTATTATTATTATTATTGAGTTTTCACTAAAATTATATAGCCTGTTACTATCAGTCTCTAAAAATCCAAATCCACCTCATTTGTTAAAATCAGTCAAGCTGTTTGCATTGTAATTACAAGCCCCCAAATCTCCGCCATTTTGAAAATTTCCAAAAACTGTATCGACAAAAAAATATATATATCGAGCCTGCTCACAAAAATTCACGAGAATCAGTTGAGAAATGCGGCCTGTAGAGGATAACATCAGGACACACATCCGGACATACGAAATAATTTTTGTCCAATCCTTAAACGGAGACGCTTCGCTTGCTTCGCTCGCTCGGTCAATTAATTAAGAGTAAGGATAATTAACGAAGACTTGGGAACCATATTTGCCATTTGATAAATCGTTATACCTTACGTCGTCTTACAGTAGACGACTTAACGATACTTTTACCTATACACCTCATATACCCAATATTTTAGCTATCTACCCGCAAATTCTCTATCCTTTTGGTTTGACCTTTACCGCTAAACTGGACGTGCGTAGCGCTCTCGTGTGTGACTATAAATTATCCTGATTTACAATTGGCCATGCCAAAAAATATACGTACTACTGTGCGTACTAGTTTTTATTTTGTCGTATGAAATTTTAGGCTATTTTAAGAAACTAATTTGAATATTTCCAGTAATGATGTCTAAGCGCCGCGCCGGTTTCTGAATTGAGAAATTCACTGGAGTTGATACCGTATCGTTATGTACCGTTTTTTTTGACATCTGCAGATACAGAACGATACTTGATAAGTGAAATTCTCAATTCAGAAATCGGAGGAAATTCTCAATTCAGAAATCGGATTTTTGTTTTTTTTTTTAAATAAAACACCTGTGACGTCACGCTTGTTGACAGTTTTTGAAAAGTTGTACTTGAGGCTGTTGTTTCCGATTACAAAACTAAAAAACTGTAATATCAATATTTTTTTACGTTCGTTATATAAATGCCTCCCCTAGGTTGGCTATGGATGTTTGTGGGCCTGTCATGTGAGCTTTAGGATAGCTCTCGGTGCAGGTCGACCCGTTTACTTTTATTTCGATACGTCAAAATGTTGCAAAGCCACATAAACTGGTGTCACACATACCGTTTAGGATTGATAGGCTAATGATCTGTTGGTAGGTGCGCGTGCGCCGATGCGTGGCGTCGCGAGTGAAAGTCGAAAGTTTAGGACCGGTCGCGACCGAACCCGAATGCCTAATGCACATGACTGTGCGATACTGTGAATGGATATGTGACACAGATGGGTATATACATGACATTTATCATGATGTTCTAAGTTCGATTAAGTAGCCCTCTACGTCAAAAATGATCGAGATCTAAATGGGTACCAACCAACCAAGTTCTAAAGAACTTAATCTAAATAACTTAAAAGAAGATAATCCTGATATTCAATTGAGTCAAAAATAGTCAATAGTCAGTAGTCAAAGTACTTTATTACTGTAGATATTTACATATACTTAGCAAACGCAAATATGCCTTGGCCGTTGTAAAAGAAAGTTATACCTATGGATTGTTTGATATTTCTATACATTCGTTAGGTGGCTGAAATGTAATCTAGCTAAATATGAAATAATAGACTTAGATGGATGACTTATTTTTCAATGCATAAGTTCTCATTATTAACGCAATGGGAGTGCGAGTTCGGGTTTTAATGTTTCTATGCTTTTATTAAAACACTCTCAACACTGAGATCTGACATGATTTCGGACTTGAACTTAAGTTTTCATAAGTTTCTACATCACGTGGTTCCATAGCACAAAAATTGAGCGTCATCTCTTATTATCGTTCTCGATACTAAAACCCGACAAATACTTTAAAATATATAATGATATAAATAAACAAATAGAACAATTATATGACTATCTTACATAACTTTACAAGCGACTATTCAAAAAATTTTATGTTTTTTGTACATACATTACTTCTGGCCCTACACTATGATACCCTGTGTCATGGAAACCAGAAATAGCGACGCCACAAACATGTAAACATCCAAGACCTGGGGATATTTTCTTCTTCCCCGGCCGGATTAAGGGTCCTAATGATTTGATGAATAAAGTTCTTAAGAAAAACTTATTATTTTGTTTATCATCAATCTTCGCACTAGGCAAACCTGGTACTGGTACAAAGACATAGACTTAAGGGGCCTTACCACAAAAAATTAAACTACTGTTCAACTGTGTACTGTTTTGTTTTTAAACAAGTGGTTTAAAAACAAAAACGTATGGGATTTGACGTTTGTTTTGAGATTAAACGCTGTTTAATATTTTTGGTGGTAATACGGAAGATCTTTTATTGCAGAGAAAATCATTAGGACCCGTAATCCGGCAGGGGAAGTAGGAAAAAAACCCAAGTCTTGGATGTTTACATTTTTGTGGCGTCGCTGTTCTGGTTTCCACGACACAGGATATAATAGTGTGGGGCCAAAAGCAATATATATATATATATATATATATATATATATATATATATATGAAAAAACATTAAAGTGATTGATTAGACGTTTGTAAAGTTTAAGAATCTGTGTAAGTTTCTATGTAGTGATGTAACTACTAAGCAGCTCTCACTGACAGGTGACAGCCTTAAGGAGGCTTCGATGGGGAGAATGTGAATGTATGAGAAAGTCAGATAAACTTTGACCTTAAGTACTTTGGCTAGTTAGTTCACCAGTTGAAGAAATATACACTTAAATAATTATTTATTAAATATTAAAGATTTACTGGGCTTGGCGCAAGCACGTTGGAAGTTTTCTAGATTGATAAATACAAAAACAAATACACAAATAGTACTCGTACTGACAGTAACAATTATTTATTACGTGTAAAGTTCGATTAGCTAATAAATACCCCTAACTTTATTATGGCTTATGTTTAAACGATTACCAAAAGCGTACTTATTTTACTACCAATAAATTCAAAATGACTGCCAGAATGGACCAAATTGTGTTTGGATAAATGATCACCAAACTCCTTTTTATGTTTTTTGTACTTAAGTTTATGTTTTAAGTATTTTTTGTTGTTCTTACATGTTCAACGTAACACGAAGGATAAAGGGGGCTTCGCTTCGCTCACCCCCTTTACCCTTCACCTAAGCTACCGCAGTATTTTGCCCTAATATTTTTTGCAACTTTTGGTGTTCATTTATCCATTTTGGGTAGGAGAAAAATATTTTGATGATCATTATATTTGTTGCCCTTTATTATTATTGCTGTTTCAGTAACAGATAGTTTGGAGTGACAGATGAGACAAAGTGACACAATCAGAATCGGCACGGTATCCACTGATATGTAACTGTAAAGGAACCTACTATAAAATATATATTGAATATTCACTAGAAGTAATATTAATGAATTGCAAAAGGAACTCAACCCTGAGAAAAATGAATGGTGTATTATTTCTCGGGTTGAAATAATAAACCGAGTCTATGCTTCAATATCTAATAGAAGCACTTATCTCTAAAACCAATGTACCATGAAGATACGACATTACCATTTTACCATAGTACTTAACGTATTCAAATGGCCACCTTTCCAGAACCAGTTGGCAGATCAATGACCTTGGATTGAGGTGATTGTCCTAGGATACGTGATGCGTGAGTGGGGAAATGAAGAATGTGGCCAAATCGGCTACATTGTTTGATGGGATGCCGAGGTGTTGTGTACAATTAAGTTCAACGTTATCTTTAGGAGGCAAACCCGATTATTATGTTATCAAAGTGATTTATTGATGTAAAAGAAATCAAGTCGACAATGAAATTCACTGATTCTTCTGTTTATATGAATCTGTATTACTCGTTATGTTTGCGTTGAGATGAAAGTTTCAGAAAACTTATCTTACAATATTAAACCTGTTCTTCTAGATGTTAGTTTTTCGACGGTTTAAGTATTCTGTGGTTTAGGCATTGTTTCTTTTGTTGAAATCTTACCAGGCTTCGCCTTTGTGTCGAATCTTATTTGTATCATCTGTATCAACGTGAAACAGCTACGCTAGAAATTCAGTACAGGCACTATAAACCCCTCTAGAGCCTATAATCTTCAGCTCTCACGACCGACCGTAACCTCATACGCTAAGCTTTGCACGAGGCAAGCTAACCACTGCAGTACTACTTTAGTCCATAAGTCAATGAAAGAACAGTTCAAGCCCAAGGGGTATAGCTTATCTAGACCTGTAGTGGCGTTCACGCTTTCCTAGTCCTACCAACCGCACTCGAATTCACTATACCGTGTAATTGTCAGTTTACTATAATTGGGATCCGCTGACCGAGCACATAATATGTACCGCCACAATTATCTTATCAACTTTCTTATAGTTGCTGTATGGTAGCACTTTTTTTGCCTGGTCTATAGTTGTTCGATAAATACATGACCTGACTTGAACACCTTCCTTTCCTTCAGACTGTGAATTGCCGAAGGACTACTTCTTCTTAGTCGTATCACACTTGACCGAGTGGTCGTGGGTCTTCTTTTGGGTGAGCCGCCTCACATTTCAACGCCAGTCTTCTCCGAGGGCTGCTTTTACTACGAGGACTACTAACTACTTGTTGTTATTTTCGTGGCTGGCTATTACAATAAAAAATAATCAAAATTTATCTTCTCTAGTCGTATGTCTACAATCTACCGAAATAACCAGACGAGCGAATATTTCACGATTATGTTTTGGGAAGTAGGCATATAAGACGGCTTGGATTGGTTTGTAAGGTCAACAACCGATTTGTACTGTGTATGTAATGGCTGAGTAGGTACACCTGAGTCGATTATTCATAGCTTTAGTTTTTTGTCACAACATTCCTTTGGCATTAATATATTCGTTACAATCTGGTGGCAGTTTAACAACTTTAAATCACTCCTACACATAACTAGTACCAATGAGTACTATTACTAGCATGTTGATCAATTGGAATTTAATTATTTCCCATGAACACAAGAGATCAAAGTCAGCAAAGTACCTACATAATTCCTAAAAAGTGTCAAGTCATTTGGTAACACCGTAGTGGTCTAAAGGTGGCTCCCCACGGTGCGTGATATTGCCGACGGACGCAACCAGCCTGCACCTGAGTATCGTTCGTGGTAGCGCAGACACGCCCGTCACGATGCGTCCGATCCGCGGAGAGTCGGTATCTTCAAAGGTGCGGTGCGAGCTCGTGCTGAGATCTTAACAAGATAGCTTCGAATCTCAAGACCCACAGAGACTGAAACGCACCGTTGGAAGAGCTTTGTGTGCGGTGCGGCGCTTTCCGTAGTCGTCGGCCGTGAGCGATAATCCGCAGAATCACGCGCCGTGGGAAGCTAGCTTAAGGCATAGTTGATTGAACGCATCTCAATTTCGTGCTGTAGCGGTACGTAAGTAAATATGTTAAAGATGGGTGTTAAAGATACGATTCTGCCACACAGAGAGCGGTGCATAGCATGGGAAGGGTCATGTCGTGGCGTTAGTCGTGAGTCCATCGCCTAGCGACGAATAGCCACTAGTATACAGCAATTGGCCATGTGAAAAAAACAAAGAAACTCAAAAACCATTTCGATAAATTCTGTTATTCCCATCAATGATATTACAGGATTGCAGAAATATCCGTAAAAAACATAATGTCCTTCAATTGTCTTCTACAGCATAGTTTATGTTCAAATTCCCTTCGCCCCGTTAAGTTGGCAGTCCTGTGAAACTGGAAAATGTCAACAGTTGTCCTGTCAGTCGATAATGCGATATCAGTCGGAAGATAAAAAAATAAAAATAAATTGTTATTATAGTTTTTTGGTACGGTTCCGTGGTCTAATGGGTTTCACACAGGAGGTGCAGGTTCGAATCCTGACCATATATCAATGAGATAATAAATTTATCCAAAGTACATTATCGGACGTCCACGGCACATGAAGAGGTGCGGCATAGAGTCTTCCCAGTGGGAGAAGCAAGCCGCCCTCAGACCCGAGTGGAGGGCTATGGTTAAAACCAAAGTCCGTGACTTTGAAATCCACCCGCGCCGAGCTGGACACCAAGCGCGATGAGTTAAAAGCCCGACCACCTGCGCTAACTCAGTATAATTGTATTAATGGTGTGTGGTCACATGCCCGCTATGCGCGAGGATCTTCACAAGGAAGATTGGCTACAAGCCACATGCGAGCACACGAGCGAGTTCAAAGCTCATCAAGCGGTCGCCGTGACCGAAATCGGTCATTATTTAGCTGTAGGTCTTATTAAGCTGTAGGTCCCGGCTTCTATCGCTACGTGGTAGTGGTCGTAAAACCCCTACACCAACCCGCACTGTGCCAACGTGGTGGAATATGGCTTAATATTATTCGTTTCCGGGTAAACTACTGTGCCCCTCGGTGGGGACATTAATGGGCTACGCTTATTTCCTCTCCTCACCAGCCTCAAGTGCAGCCGTTTAAAATCTGTGAACAATTGACGTCACGAGAGGTGTTATTTAAAAAAAAATACACATCCATTACTCGAAAAATTCAAATTAGTTTCTTAAAATAGCATAAAATTTCATTAATAAAAATAAAAAGTAGTCCTTTTTTTAGCATCGCCAATTTAAAGCCAAAACTGAATACATTTATTTATAGCCGCACAAAACAATCCTTTGTATCTTTGTAGTAAAAAGCTTGCTTGCTTGATTGCTTGCTTGCTTGTTTAGCTTTGCTGTCAAGTGTCGTGAGTCCACCGCCTGGTGAATAAAAGTTAAATCTAAACAGAAATTTAAAATACAAAACACAAATTTTCATGACCTATCAAAATGACCCTTTACAACTTTCTTGCTCGCTTGCTTTGCTTTGCTATAAAGCTGGCAGCATGATAGAAGCCCAAGTAAATGAGGTGACCGACCAGCCCCGACCTACTAACGAAGTAATTGCAACAGGAGCACCATATAATTTGCTTAGAATAAAGATCAGCAACGTCTTACTTAAGAAGCTATGAGAACGTCCGCTTTTTAAACTATTTATTACTAATAAGCATGCATATACTATACAGTTGAGATAATCATAAATAGTTTTACACTTCTTTGTTAAAAATCTGGCTTAGGTACACCTTTTCTTAGTTTATTTTCTTATTTAGTTTACTTGAATGAGACCGGCGTAGAGAAGTGAATACAACGATTGGAGCGATCCGATTAATAAAAGATTATAAATGTCTTAAAGATTATATTTCCATTTATCATCCAAACACCATCAAAAGACTTACAGAATATGCCCACAAGCTATTCGTGAGTTGGTAGTTAAGATTCGTATAGTTGTTTAGGTAAGCGTCCACCACTCCTGCGCAGCATATCACGTAGTTCTTGACACACATTCGAAACATGTCGGCACTGTATGACTATGGAATGTCGTTTCCAGTTTGGTACTTGGTCTTACACGCACATTTACTTATGTTAGATACATTTTTTTCTTCAAATAGTATTAAAGTATTATTATTTCTTAATTAATGGCGGTCTAACAACTAGATTAATTTCGGCAAAGTCACGTGTTTTTATAGGTTTCACTGTAAATGGACAGGTTCTCTTTCGAGAACCTGGAAACTTTAGTGTTGAATTGTTGCTCCTTAGCACTACCCGAGGGGACGTGAAGGGCTGCAGGTACCAAGCATCTCCTTCGGACGTGAGCAACTGCCTCCCAGTATTAAAGTAATTTTCAATCGAATTCAGTTCTTTAATGTTTATGGTTCTGTCCAACTTCAATGTGAAGACATGCGTTTCAATACTGTCGCGCCGCCCTTCGCAAATGAGGCCTCTTGCCAAAGGATAGGGTGTTGTTTTGTTAATTTACGCGCGACTCAGGGGCGATAGTTTATATATCGCTTGTAACTAAATGTTTTGTTTTCCCTCGCATGTTTTGATTTACAAATGGCTGTGTTCAATTTGTCGTGAAATAACCGCAACGTACGGACTCGCCCGGCTGGTACACCAAGCGCGCCCGCGCCGCGCGCCGAGTGCCCGATGTTGCTAGCGCAGTAGCGATAGCTTTTTTTATATGTATTTTTTTGCTTCAGTGGCTAATAAATAATCACCCCCGAGTAGAGCGTGGCAATAACGTTGTCTATTTTATTATAATAACCACATTTATCTACACACGTATCATAAACCCTCTTTACCACGTCCAAAAACCGCACGTTACGACCAGCATAATGATATACTACTTGATAAAAACTCATTTCTTATCTGAATATTGATACCATTATGTATGACCATAATTTATCAATATTTTACATATTATGACATTCACGAACGCCGACGCCCGCCCCATGTTTTTCTGTAAATTTGGTACTACTGAACAAGCTAAACAATTGCAGAATAATGATCAATGCCACAATGCCGGTCGAACAAGCGATTCCTGAACACATCAGAAAGAGCTTCTGATATGTGTGTAGATAAACTAGTGTATATAACTGTACATAATTAGGCATTAAAACTCTCGATTGATATTATAATGATACCCGCCTTCGGCTCGTTTCATAAACCCACTCTCGAGTTTTAATGCCCTCCATTATGTATCAGTCACATAAACTACTATTATCTACACACGTATCATAAACCCTCGTTACTGAGTCCAAAACCGTATATAATTAGGCATTAAAACTCTCGAGTGATATTATTATGCAACTCGCCTTCGGCTCGTTTCATAAACCCACTCTAGAGTTTTAATGCCCTCCATTATGTATCAGTCACATAAACTACTATTGTGTGCTGGTATACGACACTATCAAAGCGAAGGAAATTTAATGTGGGTATACAAATTTCGATGGATCAATATTTTGAGCTGCTGAAAAATGTTCAACGAGTCACTTTCCAAAATTCCACTTAAAACTACTGACTAATTAAGACAAACTATTCAATTTGAATAGCAAAGGTGATAAATTGTTTGCTTATTTCGATTGATTGACATCCCAATCGTATTAACAAATAAGACTATTGAAGATGTAGATTATTTATTATTTAGATGTTAATTCAATAACAATGACGATGAGCAAGTCATCAGCAAATCGTAATGATTTCCATTACGTTATCAAGCTGTTTAGCATGTTTGATGTTATTGACGATATACTATATATAGACGAATACAAGGCTACCTTCAGCGTCTTCAACACTACTATAAACAGTATAATTTAAAGATAAAAGTAGCGTGGGCGATCAATATTGTACTTCCTTTCCTTAATATGCATCAGAAACGATTTCTCTTTATAGCTTAGAAAGCTCAGAGCTTTATAAGATACACCCACAACAAAACCAATTACGTGTCTGATAGTAAACAAAATATGCAAATTATATTGCATGTTTTACTGGTACAGAAATATTCGCAACGGTATCAAAACGATTTTTTGTCGAGTCTTGATCCTCAATTTTAATAAACCAGTTATATCTCTAAGAAACCATCCAGGAAATTCAGAAAAAGTACTTTTTTCCTCTGTTTGTAAATTTATCTGTTGAATCTCCAATGATCATATTCAACTATATAAGAGTATGTGCCGTCATATACCAATTCAAATCTATTAATAAACCCATGGGATTTGTGGTAGGTAACGCTTACTTGCTTGTAATTATAAATACCACATCGAGGTCGCAATTATGATGCCAATGGCTTCGCACTCTTACACAATGGATACATTAAGGTTGGCATTTTAGTAGGTGGCACCCACTGTACTGATTGTGTTCTAAATTATTGTCTCTCATTCAGGTAGTCAATGAAGCCTTGACATGGTAACGTTTTGTGAACTTCATGCGGTAGGTAGCATGATAACAGCAACACCCCCTGTCCCATGCGGGTTGGCAGAGAAACAATTGTGTGTGTTTAAATAAGCAAGAGATATTAAATCTGGTTAATGCCACTGGTTGCTGAGAACACCGCATAATAAGGAAATGGACAGGCAGCTGTTAGTGCGAGCACGACGCTCAGACCGCAAATAAAGTGTTCAAATGGAAAATTGAGGTTTCCACCGCAGTGCGTGAACGGAAGGGAGGGGGCGGTGGGTTGCGCGCTTAGAGGCACGATCAGAAACCCTCATGCAGTACGTTTTTAGTGCCTACCTGTAATGAAGAACGAAATAAACGGTACGAAGTCCAGCAGGGCTCGCTGGATACATAGGTACTCATATCTCTAAGAAACCATCCAGGTAATTCAGAAAAAGTATTTTTTTCCTCTGTTTGTAAATTTATCTGTTGAATCTCCAATGATCATATTCAACTAGTGATATATAAGAGTATGTGCCGTCATATACCAATTCAAATCTATTAATAAACCCATGGGATTTGTGGTAGGTAAGTGTTGAAATAGAAAATTGAGGTTTCCACCGCAGTGCGTGAACGGAAGGGAGGGGGCGGTGGGTTGCGCGCTTAGAGGCACGATCAGAAACCCTCATGCAGTACGTTTTTAGTACCTACCTGTAATGAAGAACGAAATAAACGGTACGAAGTCCAGCAGGGCTCGCTGGATACATAGGTACTCATATATTCACCTTACATAATTAAAATAAATAGGTTCGGACCTTTCCTCGATTCGAAAAAAAAAACGGTCAAGTGCGAGTCTAACTCACGCACGAAGGGTTCCGTACCACCGTACAATGGTAGGGATGGTGTGGTGTGAAAAGTTTGGATTTTACATAGCAAAATGTTGTTTACAAAGTTATTGGTGCAGCTACTTTCACACTACATGTACGTAACCAGGTACATTCATAAGTTTGTATGTGCTATTGAAATAATTGTTCTATGGGAGCCTCCTCAAATATATTGTAGTCTGCTTTTTAGGATTTGGTGTTATAGCGGCAACAGAAATACATCATCTGTGAAAATTAAATTTTCTTCGATGTCTAACTATCACGGTTCATGAGATACAGCCTGGTGACAGATGGACGGACGGATGGACAAGAGGCTTAATAATAGGGTCCCATTTGGCACCCTTCGGGTACGGAACCCTAAGAACAGATTCAGAAACAGCGACAAAGGTCTTGCGAGATCCATCTAGCAAGTCCTTTGTCGCTGTTTCTGATTCTAATCACATCATAGATAGATGGATAGATGGTATCCTAGTGTGGGGCCACAGAAAAACATTTAAAAGTAGTTTGCTGCGCTGATAATATATAGGGAATTATAAAACGATCGAATAAAAAACGAATTAAGCGAATGATCACTGAGCGAATGGCCATGAATAGCCGAAAGTGGCCGAAATACTTGAAATGAGCGGAAAAAAAACTAAATTGAGCATTTTTTTCTGATAATAATAATATTCAGAACGAGCTTTCAAAAAGTGGGCATTTCAAATATTAAAATTCTAACCGTGCGACCAAATTACAGTGAGCGACTAGAAATACAGAGAGGGCAACTTCAATAATGGAAAACAGAAAGCCAATATTGGCTAGATAGGTAATTGTGGCTAAATTTAAATTGGATTATAGGTTAGGTTAGAACTTAAAAGAAGCAACCCCGGAGCGTAGCGGAGAGGAGCGGAGCGGAGCGTATTCAAAGAAAAAATAAAATTGGCCAGAGTAGGTTATTGTGGCTAAATTTCAATTGGGTTATAGGTTAGGTTATGACTTAGAAGAAGCAATCCCGGACAAGAGCGCAGCGTATGCAAAGAAAAGCTTCTCATTTTTTATTTTAAGTAAGTAACTCAAATTAATGTTTGTAAGTTTCTGTTTTGTTGATTTCTCCTCACTCGCAGTCAGTCGCTCACTTAGTAATACAATAACTAAAAATATTATTTTTGACACTTAAAACTTTAATTTACAGTCACTCGTTTAAATACTACCCATAATATATTACTCCTTTACCTACCACAATTGCAATCTACGGATACAGTTTATCATCGGCCATTATTGAGTCGGTCATGCATGATCGAGTGATAATTGTGAATGGGCTTACAACTTACAAACGAGCGCGATTACAAATGCTTGTTTGTTATTGCTTGCTCCGATCTGTAGCTATTGCTATATTGATTTAATATCGATACGATTGGGTTGAGAAACGTTTAAATGCATTGTGATATTGTTATTTATAAACATAACATAGCGTCACGCATTTTTCGATACAGGGTGGAAGAGGCACAACTGCCCACGTTTGCCCAGTTATTCAATACTGCAAACTGATAAAGTCAAAGTCAAAGTACTTTATTACTGTAGATATTTACATATACTTAGCAAACGTAATTTTTGCCTCTTCTCTACATTGGACCACTGTGGGAGAAGAAGGGCATAGAAACTCCCACAGATTGATTTTTAGATCTCTTTTAAAAATAGGTTGTGCTTAACTATTACAAATATGTTTTTTTTTATTATTATGATTAATAAGCAGGAATAAATAATTACAATATAACAGCAAGGTCTGTGTTGAGCTAGATTAACCCCATACAGTACCGTCATTTAGGTAATCTTGAACATTGTAATATCCCTTTTTCGACAAAGTCGCTTTAACTTGCTTTTTAAATTGCTCAAATGGCAATTTCAAAATCGCCAGAAGTATCTTATTGTTATAGAGAATGCACTGACCCTTGAAATAATTGCTAACCTTCACGAGTCTAAACCGGGGCGCAACTAGTCTGTGATTATTTCTTAGGTTAACATTACAGCTATCGCTAAGTTTGGAAAATGTTGTAAGGTTCTTACATACATTATATTTTCGAAAATAAATTGACTAGCTACAGTTAGCATGTCAATTTCTTTAAAAAGCTCTCTTAAGAAGTCTGTTCGTTTTAAATTATAACTTGCTGGCGTAGCTCTTTTCTGTAAAATAAAAATTGTTTGAATATCCGCTGCTTTCCACCACAACAAGATACCAAAATGAAATGAAATGAAATGAAATGAAATGAAATGTTTATTAAGAGATCGTGGAAGATGCTGGTTACAAAGTAGGTACTTACAAATTGGTACTAATATATTTAACTTTATAGTAATTCATAGCTATATTATTAACCATACCACATACCTAAAGTTATGTTTAGAACTATAAACTAAGTAAACAATGTGATATTGTGGATATCCCATAAAAATGGTGTGTACTTTACAAAGGTAATAGAACCAGCAGAATATAGTCCGCTACCCTCCGCGCTAGTAGAAACTGTGTTGCGGCAAGGCAGAATTCTATAAACTACATGTCCAGCCTATACAGATACAAGTTCCTATCGAGAATGCTTTACTGACGAGTTCAAAAGACATGATGATGATGACTATGAAATTATCTAAAATATACTAGCCTAGGTGAAGCCACATCCGTGTATTGTATAATGTTCCTAACAGCGTAAGCCGCAGAACTTAAATTACCAGCTAATATATCTATGTGGGGTCCCCACTGCAATTAGCTATCAATGGTTATTTAAAGAAACCTCGCATCATTGACTAGTTATAACGTGTTGCTGTCTAACACTAAACTGGTCTCATCTTGCCTGACATTAGGAAGTGAGAATTTGATATACTTAAACTCAACTTACTTAACAATAAATTATTAACTGTGAACCAATTCAAGGTAAAAGACAATACACTAATAACATCATCAAAATCTTCTTTTTGTCTTTTAATTTTGAAGACCAGTGAAGTATCATCAGCAAACAACACTATGTCAGTCAATTTCTCCACCATGAAAGTTAAATCTTTAATATAAACCAGGAATAAGTAAGGGCCTAATATGGAACATTGTGGAAGGCCAATTTTTACACCCGATCCATCACATTAAACCCGTTGACTTGTGCTTTTTGAATTCTATTGCTTAAGTATGATCTTACTAGTTTAAATTTCATTAGTAGCGTATCATCAACGCAATCAAAATGCCTTCGAACTCCAATAGCAACCTTTGCGGCCTTCCATGCAGAATAAATATAAGATATAAGGGTAATATTTGCACCCGTAGTCGATTTACCCCTAGTGATACCGTATTGTTTGGCGTGGAATTGTTTTGTACGCTGAAGTGTGAGAGCTTGATCGAGTATAATCTTTTCAAATATTTTACTTAGTGCTGGAAGAACAGATATTGGTCTGAAATTTGAAGGATCACCCTTGTCTCCCGACTTGAACAGAGGTATCAGTTTGCTGTGTTTCATGAGGTTTGAGCAAGCTCCATCGCCAACACATTTATTGAATATATAAGCTTAGTGTAGGGCTATAACTAGAATTACTGAACAAATGACTTTGACTGATGTACACCACAGGACTTCGGTATTTTTTAAGTAAAGTAATCTAAACATATTGAGAATGTCCTGGGGATACACATGATTAAATTTTAAATATACATCTGACGCTAGTGTTGTTTTTTAACAAAGTCTCTGCTTGATATGGTGATGAATTTAGTTGATGCCCTGTCGTGAATAAGGGTACATTGGTGAAGAATGGTTGGATTTAACAACATCATCACTTTATCTTTAGGCAGAAATAATTGCACAGCAAAGATTCAAACACAAACAGTTATAAACAGGCAAATACATTGCTTCTGGCCCACACTAGAAGACTATTGTATATTTTATTTTCGTCATCCCCAGCTGGGATTCGAACCCAGGACCTTGCGCTTGGGAGGCAAAGTCTCGGACCGCGACGCCACAGAGGTCTTTACCAAAGCTCTCTCGTAAGTAAACGAGCCTACTGCCTCCACACGAAGATGAGTTACTGCTTCTCAAACCACTAAATATCGACGATGTAATACAACATTATGGCTGGCTATGAATCTGACCTTGAACGGACTAGGCGAGTCAAGGTGACCAGAGGATGACGTGTCTTCCTTAGCTTGCCAGGCTTGATACCACTGGCAGGTGATGTAATGATGTCATGCATGACAGTATCCATCCAGGTAAGTAAACTTATCTACCTCTATTATTTTATGATTATAGCTGAGGAGATTATCTTCGGGCTCAGCTGCTCCAACAGTGTCAGCAGATTCATATCAATTACTATTGTCATTGCTTAGGATATGGACTTGATGACATTTAAGCTTGCCTCTGTAAATGTCTTTTCTATAAGCTTGTTAAGGGAATTTAAATGTGCAATAAGGTATATACGATACGATACGATATTTCTTAATAAGCCTAGGGTTCCATACCCGAAGGGACCAGTCGGAGCCCTCATGCTGTTACTCACGTGCGGCGTCCGTCCGTCGTCTGTCACACATGGTTTACAGCCGAACGGCTAAATGTCAAATTTTCACAGTTTAAACATCTTGTTGACCCAAAGCCATACAAATTGTCAAAAAATATTATTAATAGTAGTTTATGTGACTGCTGCATAATGCCTAATTATGTACAGTTACATACACTAGTTTATCTACACACATATCATAAGCTCTCTTTGATGTGTTCAGGAACCGCATGTTTGACCGGCATTGTGGTTCTGCAATTGTTTAGCTTGTTCTTTAGTACCAACTTCATGCAGACGGGCGTCGGCGTTCGAAATTTGAATGTCAGTACCAACTTCACAGACAAAAGGGACGGCACGCGGGTGGGCGTCGGCGTTCGAAATTTGAATGTTATTATATATGTAGAAAAACTACACATAATGACCATTATGTGTAGTTTTCCAGATACGAAACGAGTTTTTACCATATTTTTAGGAGTGGCGAAAAAAGCATTTTGACCTACCCCATCAAGTGGGATATCGTTAAATACTTTTTTTTATTATACTGTATTAAACAGAGATAAATACTGTATTTTTTTTTGTATTTTGGAAAACAAAAGAATGAGAAGCCACCAAAAGCAGTTATTTTTACAAAATTTTGTACCGAAGATATGTTTAACTTCCCATTGACTTTAAAATTTGTTGATAATGTATCATTATGTACCTATATGTATTTACCAACAAATATCAAAATTTGTGAATCAGTTTTTTCTTTGAATTTTCCTCATTTTTAGGCTTATATTCTACATTTGGTACGGAACCCAAAATGCGCGAAGTCCAACACGCACTTGGCCGACTTTTTTTACATATTCACATTTTGGAGTTTTTGGGTACACTTACGAAATGGGTAAATTGGGTGGCAGTTGATACAATTAGCAGAACTAAATCCTTCTACGTCAAGTAATTGAATATTGACAACCGGTTTAGCCTAGCGGGTAGTGACCCTGCCTACAAAGCTGACGGTCCTGGGTTCGAATTCCGGTAAGGGCAGCAATATTTGTGTGATGAGCATGAATATTTGTTTCTTAGTCTTGGATATTTTCCATATATTTACGTAAGTATTTATCTCTATTACATATATCGTCGTCAAGTACCCATAACACAAACCTTGTTATAATAAGCCTCTAATATATATTTATTTATTATTATTAATTAAGACTTTGAATTTGGTACTCTGTAAAATCAGATATGCCACAAGTAATGTAACAGCTAAATCTTACATTTTATTCATTGTCAATTAATCACAGAGTTTCCTGCCTGAATCTATAGAATCTCGTCACGTACAGTTTGAATAGACGACACGTACTAACCACGGCTAGTTCTAGCTGAATACCAATGCTTCCTTTTTCAATGTCTTCATACAGAGCTGGTTCTACGCTATAGTTTTTGTGTGCCTATTGACATGGAGATCAGTTTTTATAGAGATTTTTTGTTCAGCCATAATTGTAGGGAAGAAAAGCCTGAGACCTCTGTGTATAAAGTGTTTTGCTCCGTCGGACGTAATTAAACTGACTAAAGTTTCATAAAACTCGAAATAATACTTATATTGAGCTTCTGGTAACACTATTTAAAACCAATTATTAAGTATAATGTTAGTTAATCAAAGAAAATAAATAGATTAAGCAATCAAATTTTAATTGGCTGTCAGCTTGACCCAACGTTTGAATAATGTGGATGAAGTTGCCTTGAGTACAAACACGTTTGTTGCAATGCACTAGGTCACCGTTGGTTGAACACGTATAGAAAGACAGTCTTTATATAATATTGCTGATGTTTTCGTCGGTGCTCGTATCCATTCATGCAAAATAAAATAAATATGGTCATTAAACTTAGAACAAAATGACATAAAAACAGAAACCTGGTGCGCATCGCAAAAGCCGCAAAGAAATGGCCACTTTTACACCTCCACCCTATGGGGCAGCTATACGTAGATATGCCCTTCGTGTCCAGCATACAAATGTTTTCAGGGTGCTGATGAAGCTGTCCCAATTCTGAAGCGCATCAACAATGTTTGCGCAGGAGTGCTACAGAATAGCCTCTACGACCTCAAGGCTGAGGGGGGGTTCTGGCAGCCTCCTGAGAATATGGGCAGACCGCATGGACGATCATATCTGGCTCACACATAATTCCTAATTCATATTTTACAAGAAAATGCATATACAAAGGCAAGCTTATCTCTAAAAAGAGATTTCTTCCAGCAAACCAGGGCATGTATATCTGCCATCGGCCAGAGAGTTGAAGAATGGCTGATCCATGATGTATTGTGTGTTTATTTATTAAATTATTGTTTAAGCTAATTTGAATTTATGTATAGATAATATTGCATCGAATCAGCACTCAAATACTTACCTATTAGGCCTGACAGCTTTATACGGATAGTAAAGCAATTACGAATTTTATTACGTACCTACATACTTTTTCTTGCCCACTTAGTTAGGCGTTCCAAGTTGATTTCCTTGTTAGAGTTCTAGAAACAGGTCGTTTGGGTTTTCGTGATGGTCTAAGTAGGTTTAGAAAACGACTCGTAACACTTACATTGAAAGTTCCTATTCGACTGGTAAACCAATAATAAATTGAAGAAGAGAAGAAAAAATATAAAAGTAAATGTCCATTTTTTAAAGGCATTTGCCTTTCCAAAATGGACTGGCAGAAGCCTACTTACTGTCTATATAAACTATTACCAAGGTAAAACCAAAGTAAAAGTTGGAATCCTCTCAGATACTGACGGAAATTCTCCAAAGCCTGCCGTCTAACCTAACTCACAGATAAGTTGACATCATAATGAACTCAACTGACTACCATTACCTGCTCAGTCTATCATCAGTATCACAAGGTGTACGTAGCATGTCACCCACGGAAGCCAAGTTAACTAGATATGCATCCCTACCTCACCAAGTCTACACTTTTACCACTAGTAATGACGTAACTTGTGCATCAGCGTAAAATCTCCGGTCACAGGTGCTAACTTCGCCTCCGTGTTGAATAATCTGTTAGGAAATCAATCGAAATCCCGGGAAATTTGAAATAGACAATCATGGTGATAATACTCAGCAGATTCGAAACAATGCTGCCCCATTTACCTAAATACCTGATAGGCTCTAGACTAGAGAGTAATGGTCGAACAAGAAGGCTGGTACACAAATCATAAGGTACTTGGTCACGTATTTGCTGTAATGATATCACGTCTCGATAGCACGGCACTGGACAGCTCTCTATAAATATAAACACAGCGTTTCCGCTTTCTTTCTCTTCAACTTTTGTTCCTTTTTCGAAACAAGTTCTTTTTCTTTTTCCTTCAGCATTTCTGCCAACAAGTTTGTAGCCGGCCAGTGACTTGATATGGGAATGAACTGGCCTTGATATTGTTTGGTATCTTGTAAGTGATCTGTTTCACACAACGATGAGTCAACTTTGGGAGTTCATTCACATAGTGAACGACAATGTTTTTGCTCTGAACTACCATGACCTTTGGCTCTTACAATACCTCCAATGTAAATCTTGAGCTTTATGCAATTTACGAAACGCTGCTCCACATACAGCCATTATTTTACACCTACGCAATTTACAAGACACTTTTCCATACTTGAGTAAGTGTTGCAAAACTGTTAGTGATGGTACTTTGCAGTACTGAAGAGTAGTTATTTGAACACTCGTGTAGTTAAGGGACTGGCACGTACTCTATTGTGAAGCAAGGCACGACCAATCGTCGGGCGACCGCTTTGGGCCTGTCCAAGTACATTCCTTTTTGGGTCAGACGCGTTGCACTAGGTGTTAAAACTGTTAACGTTAAACGTTTTGACGATTAGCGACAACAATGTGAAGATAGCTGAGTAGGTTTTCACTTATTTTATTTTATCTTACTTGTGTTATGGTTTACCTTACACACATTAAACGGACGTTGGTGATGGAAAAAAATTGAGGAAACCTTCATGTCTTATAGCTGTTGAATGAATGTGTTGAATAGGAGAGCTGAATTATGGATATATACCATACTTAGTGACAACCTCTGTGGCGCAGCGGTTATGGCTCTGCCTACCATGCGAGAGGTCCCGGGTTCCTGGCCCGGCTGGGGGTAGAGAAAAAAAAAGAATCCCCAGGTCTTGGATGTTTATGTGTGTGACGTCGCTGTTTCTGGTTCCCACGACACAGGATATCCTAGTGTGGGGCCAGAAGCGTGTGGTTTTCTAATATCATAAACAAGAGAAAATTTCCTGTAAGTACAAAAAAAAAAAGAAATAAAATACAAGCTAAACTATGCCACAACTTTGCCTCAGCCACCCCTTGAGGTTAGATATTTACATATAATTAGCAAACGTAATTTTTTGCCGCTTCTCTACATTGGACCATTGTGGGAGAAGAAGGGTGTAAAAACTCCCACAGATTGATTTTAAAATCTCTTTTAAAAATTGCTTGTGCTTAAGTAATACAAATATTACAATATTAATTACTATAATTAATAAGCAGGAATACATAATTACAAAATTATTAACATCAAGGACTGTTTTGAGCTAGATTAACCCCATACCCCATTGCAGGTACATATATCAAGGCAGTACATTTAAAATGTTATATGATAATAAAACTGCAAAATGACCGGTAAATCGTGGTAGAGTTATGAAGTTAAACCACCTTGGTAGTTAATTAACGCTAAAGAATTCGTTCTTGAAATTGTACCGATTCTGCAAAGAACGTCCAACGTGTTGCTCGATTTTGGACACAGAAATATTTCATTCATTCGTGACCATATTCTATGGAATGATAGTAGATACCTATCGATAGGAACAACTTTCCCCAAGAACCATACGGTAGCAAATGGAAGAAATGTTCAGTACATTGACCCGATAAGCTGATAACAAGTTTCTATGGGAGGCTTGAAATAGTTTGCGGCCATACATTTCTTGGGGAAAGTTTATCATAATCTTGGACACTATCATTCCCCAAAATATGGTCAGCTAATTAAATATGGCTTAATTTTAAACGATTACCAAAAAAGCACCTATTTTACTACCAATAAATTCGAAATGACTGCCAGAATGGATAAATGTCCACCAAATTGTGTTTGGATAAATGATCACCGAACTTCTTTTTATGTTTTGTGTCTTAAGTTTATATTTTAAGTATTTTTTTATGTTCTTACATGTTCAACCTAACACGAAAGATAAAGGGGGCTTCGCTTCGCTCACCCCCTCTACCCTTCACCTAAGCTACCGCAGTATTTTGCCCTGATATTTTTTGCAACTTTTGGTGTTCATTTATCCATTTTGGGTAGAAAAAATATTTTGGTGATCATTATATTTGTTGCCATTAAATATCACCCTATTTGTAATAAATGTGACTTATCATATCAAAGATCGTATAGGAAACAATTTATTGTTGTATGTTATAGGAAACACGCTTAGTATAGATTTAAATTACTTATTACAGTTTGTATAAGTAATTTAAATCTATATAAGTCTTAGGAAGGTGTTCCAACCTGTTAGATATTTTTTTAAGTTTATTTAAGTTGCAATAATGACCGTGTCTTATTATGCTACATTTATAAATTTATGAATAAATTGACTTTTGAAAAACAAAAACCCTGTATGTGTACCTTGCTGCTGACTCGTATTTTAATACGGAGGTCAACATACACGGTGATATCAGTACAATTAAAACCGGTTCAAAATGTTTTATTTACACTTTTATTATAATGAACCCTGCCCACTTGATTTAATAAGCTTAACAAGCGTGTCATTGATATAGATTTAGCAACTAGAGTAAATAACATCGTTAACACATTAAAAAACTAGTCTATAAGTCATCGAGAGCATCCTATCGTGGTATTGATGAGATTCTTCCAATAGCCAGGAAAAATTGGAGGAATAAAATTTACACCGCTGAAACTTTGCTTATACATAACTTCATATTGGTAGTAGAACACCAAGTTTTGGTAGAACTCCGCTGATTCTCATTTCTAGTGCCTGAATAAATTTATAAAAAAAACATCATTGATGTACATATTTTGCCGCAAAACTGTATTTTTAGCTTACTTTACCAGTAGTATAAACACATGTAGCATACACTACTACATACTCGATACTATTAATATCTGCAATTTAACTAGATAATAAAAAAACACAGAACATGTCGTTTGATCGTAAGTTATAATGGCCTACGCTTAAAAATATTTCCATATGTTTTTATTTGGACGTTATTTAAGAATTATTTTGTTTTTAATAAAACCGACCTTAAGATTATTATGATCGAAAAAATCTATCACAATTCACAAAACGCATGCGAAAACCGCGATTCCGCATGACTTCATTAGAAACCACCTGAAAGTCATGAAACTCGTGAAAGAATCTATTGAAAAGAATTCCGTTACACCGAACTGATGCCGCCAGGAAATTAGACAAGATAATTAGGCCTGTGGAAATAGTGAGCAGATTTAATGGTGCTTGAAGTATCAGATGAAACGATTCCGATAGATAAATGATGATGGCGGCGGATACGTTTGAAAATGTTGATGAGCTCCGGTTTTCACGAGAAATATTCAATAACATATGGAATGGTGGTAATTTGCTTTATGATGATGACTGTGGCGAGGTCTGTGACGGAGCACGTAGAATGTTTTCTTATTCTTGGATAGTCAATACTAGACGAACGAATGCTGAATTTTCACTGCAAAATGGATCTTAGGACTCTAGCACCGGTTTAACTATACGATTAGTTGAAAGCGGTGAGCAGGTGAAATCTAAATATCTATCAAGAAACTCTTGAATAACAATTAAACATATTTTTATCTTTTGAGAAGATCTCTGTGACGCAGTAATTGTGGCTCTGCCCACCATGCGAGAGGTCCCGGGTTCGAACCCCGGCTGGGGGTAAAAAAAACAGGTCTTGGATGTTTATATGTGTGTGACGTTGCTGTTTCTGGTTCACAGGGTATCGTAGTGTGGGGCCAGAAGCAATGTATGTGCCTGTATGTTAATGTGGAGACGACTCACAGATACTAACTATAAAAAAAGCCAATATTTATGTTTCTGCAACTCAAATGCGATGCTTAACAGCTTTTATTTTCATCGCATATGCTAAATTACATGTGTGCACGAATGAGACTGAATATTGTTTTTGCCGGTATCGCCATATCGAGCAGGAAAGCCGTGTCGGTATTCCATTCTGTGTTTTGCATTTACAACATAACTGAAGCGCAAATATGTTCCTATTGCTGTTGGATCGAATAATGTGAGGTTCAGGATCTTACTTTGTCGTGAGTTCAGCTTGGTCATAGATCTACTCTTTTGCACTGTCTATTCTGTAAGATAGCAACACTGTTCGGGGATGGCTAGGTGAACAGGTGTCAAGAAACAGAGTAGGTAATAGATAGTCGTATAAAAACATTGCAGTCGAGCCAAGTTGCGTTACTTTATGGCTAAGACGGAAATGCATTACCCGAACGGAACGCTTGGCAATCTTCACATGCATTCAGTACTATTGGTCAAGGTAGACCTTTTGAAGCATTCTTATTTCGTACGTCATAATGACCACGATGGTAGTAGTATGTTATAGTTGACCGTACCTTCCGCGTGCCTGGCGTGGAGGAAATGATAGAGTTTCCTTTGGTAACTACTTATTTAAGCCGTAGGAGTACAACATACTTACTAACTAATAGAGCTGACTAGATTCCTTGGGTTCGAGAAGGAAATAGCATGCCGGCTGCAGCAAAAAAGAATTAATCTAATGCTTGGGATATTTGATTTTAACAGTCAATTAGGCATTTGCCCCTCGGTGGGGACATACAAGTTACTTAAGAGAAGAGGAAGAAGTTATCTTCTACCCAATTGCATGGGTGCCTAAAAAGGTGCCTGAAAACGTGGCCTTTGAAGCTCAATGTCTCACGTTACCTGAGTGGCCACCACATACACACACACATATGCAAACATAGCGTTACGCCTATTCCCATACGGGGTGGCAGATACCAATTGTGCCCACGCTTAGCTAGTTATTCAATACCCTATTATGCGTGACAGGGGGCAGGCCCATCGCCGCAGCTGTGAAGGTTACGCTTTGCCCATTCGACAGAACGTGATTTATTTGTCTTTATTTGTTAAGTGAAAATGTAGCACACATAACTTTTTCTTACCATCTGACACCGATTACGTGTTATAAGAGCATGTTGTCGTAACAGAGAAGCTTCGGTTGGATTTTATCAGATTAAGGAATATTTTGAGACCTAAAAACATAAAATGCTCCTCTTTTGCACGTTTTTATTTGATTTAGCAGTGATTTTTATCAAAATATACTGCTAAATCAAATAAAATAATAACTGACGTTAAACGGCACTTGTTTATAAATCGAAGGGTGCATCTGTCTCAATTTCCTTTTCTTTGCGAAAAAAGGAGGAGATTGTCGCATAGCTCTGTCCCTTACTGACATCAATTATTACGTCACTTCCGCTGTAGGCTGTAGGTCCGTTTTCGCGCCTGTCAGTTTGTCATAGATCTACTCTTTTGCACTGTCTATTCTGTAAGATAGCAACACTGTTCGGGGATGGCTAGGTGAACAGGTGTCAAGAAACAGAGTAGGTAATAGATAGTCGTATAAAAACATTGCAGTCGAGCCAAGTTGCGTTACTTTATGGCTAAGACGGAAATGCATTACCCGAACGGAACGCTTGGCAATCTTCACATTCATTCAGTACTATTGGTCAAGGTAGACCTTTTGAAGCATTCTTATTTCGTACGTCATAATGACCACGATGGTAGTAGTATGTTATAGTTGACCGTACCTTCCGCGTGCCTGGCGTGGAGGAAATGATAGAGTTTCCTTTGGTAACTACTTATTTAAGCCGTAGGAGTACAACATACTTACTAACTAATAGAGCTGACTAGATTCCTTGGGTTCGAGAAGGAAATAGCATGCCGGCTGCAGCAAAAAAGAATTAATCTAATGCTTGGGATATTTGATTTTAACAGTCAATTAGGCATTTGCCCCTCGGTGGGGACATACAAGTTACTTAAGAGAAGAGGAAGAAGTTATCTTCTACCCAATTGCATGGGTGCCTAAAAAGGTGCCTGAAAACGTGGCCTTTGAAGCTCAATGTCTCACGTTACCTGAGTGGCCACCACATACACACACACATATGCAAACATAGCGTTACGCCTATTCCCATACGGGGTGGCAGATACCAATTGTGCCCACGCTTAGCTAGTTATTCAATACCCTATTATGCGTGACAGGGGGCAGGCCCATCGCCGCAGCTGTGAAGGTTACGCTTTGCCCATTCGACAGAACGTGATTTATTTGTCTTTATTTGTTAAGTGAAAATGTAGCACACATAACTTTTTCTTACCATCTGACACCGATTACGTGTTATAAGAGCATGTTGTCGTAACAGAGAAGCTTCGGTTGGATTTTATCAGATTAAGGAATATTTTGAGACCTAAAAACATAAAATGCTCCTCTTTTGCACGTTTTTATTTGATTTAGCAGTGATTTTTATCAAAATATACTGCTAAATCAAATAAAATAATAACTGACGTTAAACGGCACTTGTTTATAAATCGAAGGGTGCATCTGTCTCAATTTCCTTTTCTTTGCGAAAAAAGGAGGAGATTGTCGCATAGCTCTGTCCCTTACTGACATCAATTATTACGTCACTTCCGCTGTAGGCTGTAGGTCCGTTTTCGCGCCTGTCAGTTTGAACCCGCGATTTTTGGTACAAAGATATGGTATTTTAGGGCCTTACCACAAAAAAATAAATTACTGTTCAACACTTGTTTAAAAACATGTATTTATGGGATTTGACGTTTGTTTTAGGTTAAACGCCGTTTAATATTTTTGGTGGTAACACGTTTAATGTTTTAATAAGCGTGTTGTCTATTCGACATGATATAGTTGAAAACGAAAGCAAGGAAGCATCTTGCCTGCTGTTATAGTCATGTAGGTATAATTTTTAGATGCCAGTGAACATTTTAAACTCGCTATAATAAAACTAAAAAGACTACACTCAGTTACGTAGCGGTAAATCTTGTTTTGTGTAGAGATGTGGGACGATGCTTAGATGAACTTTTGCCATTTACAAACTGGTAGTATAATGGTTGTTTATTGGTGCTAAAGATGTGCGACCTTTATTTAAAAGACCTTTGTGGTCTGAAAGAGGAAGGTTTCGAAAGCTATATTTATAGTTGGAATTACTGAAGCCTAAAATATCACCACTTATATATATTTGCATTATAATTATGTTAGTAGGTAAAGCCCAACCAGGAACATAAAAAACCTGGTCTGTGGGCGCTAAATAACTTTATCTTAAAGCAATACTAAGTATAGTATACCCATGCAAATTGGCCGCTTCGCTAATTGCCAAACTAATTTTAAAATCGAACTTATCAGAAGTTACATTTTAAATATAACTATAAATTAACAATCATAGAGAGCTTATGAATAATATGATAAAGCAGTGTATGTATGTATATAATTAGGCATTCAAATACTCGTGTGTTGTAATTATGAAACACTCGTATATTAAAGCCTCTCATTTTGGAAGTCACATTAACTACTATTATTTTTTATTATTATGAGTAGTCGGGTTAAAATATATTATTTTTAGATTTTTTTGGCAATTTACGTTCAATAAGTAACGTCTCCTACTCTCACTACATACTTTCTATTGAGCCAAAAACCAGTTGCGGCACAAATAAAGTGGAGACCTGTTCAAGCGCATATACAAGTCTGTGGAAACAGTATATAAAGTCACCTATATTGTATTTATTGTGTTGCTAATCCCGTTGATGTATTTTATACGGTGACTCTAATGCCCATCAAAAACTAAGATTACACCAAAATTTGCTTTAATCATACCGCGTTGGATTCTTGGATGATGAAATAATAATGTTGGGTAATCTGCTGCGTAACACCAAATTTATTAAGTAGCAATTTTAATATGGCATGCCGTGAATAATTGTATGTGTACAAATGTTTTTAGTACGTTTGTGCATATGTGTCGACCTCTGTGGTGTTGTGGGCGAGACTGTGCTTCCTGAGCGAGAGGTTCCGTGTTCGAATCCCGGCTGGGGAGGAAGAAAAAGAACCCTTTTTCAATTATTTAAATAACATCAAATTATTATATAATCAACTTTTAAAATAACAATATTTAAAGGAAACAATGTAATATTAAAATTCAGGTCTTGGATATTTACATGTTGGTGAAGTTGCTGATTCTGGTTCCCACAACACAGGGTATCCCAGTGTGGGGTCAGAATCAATGTATGTGCCTGTGTATAAATATCATGTTATGTTATGTCACCGGATTTTTATGGAATCCTTCTATGTATATAAAGCCTAGGCAATGAATGAAATGTTTAAAATTGATAGTAAATTCATGAAAAGTTACGTATTTCACGCGTTTCATATGCAATCTATACAGCGCATAAATCATAATACGCAATGTACGGTATATCGGATACTAAGGACAGAAAATTCTGAATAGCACACGAAATACATATTTTTTTCAGGGAAATTTTGAAATAATATTTCACACATTGCCTAAGGAGGCCCGGCATTCTATACATTGCCTAGGCATTGCATTCAATACCTAGATTTCATATTTTGCCGGTAACACATACAAATATGCGGAGGTCGATGCTTTATGACATTCTGATAAATTTAATAGTTATTCCCACGCAAGGGTTGGATCAATTATGGCTGTTAATCGGTACCTCTGCCACCCCGTATGCATGGGTGTGTATTTGTGTGTGTGTGTGTGTGTGCTTTGTATGACTAAACCAATCTACTCAGATTGTTGCCCAGCTTGTGTCTCGGCGGCGCCATCATACAAATACATCTTAGATAAATCAATCAAAATACGTCAAGTTCCTTTCCCAAACGGATTGGAAGAGGTGCATAAGCCCACCTTAATGATAGATAACCATTTTTTTTAAACGTATTATGTTAGATAAGAGGAGCAAACGGGCTGCAAATCTTCAACAATTGGGCGTGGCCTTACGTTTTAAACCCCGAAAACCTTGTCGGAACAGGGAATGTCTTCATAACATATATTTTTTCCGGAGATGTAAATGGTGAATTTGTACCAAAACCTTTCCACAGTATGTCAAATATTAAACGGTTTTATTATTTGTCACTTTTTACTCGTAAGCGTGCCGCGCGGTGAAATTGCTTCCGTTGACAGTTTTTATTGCCTTGTCAGCTGCATCGGTCGGCCAACAGACAGACAGACACTGCCTTTACTATGATATTCAGATTAACTTGTCTATTCAATAAAACGGATGGCGGATTGTGGCAGAGTGTGGCGAAATATTACTGGATAGTTGATTATGCCTCTGGGGCAGAGTGTGGCGAAATATGACACTTAAAGTTGATGTTCAAGGAGCTTGTTAAAACATGCAGGCAACCTCTTAATATAAAATAAGTGTACAAAGGCGAGCTTGTCTCTAACTAGAGATATCGTCTAGACCAGTCGGATGGGAGGGTTGGCCATGGCTAGTGGTAAAATCTGACTACTTACATACAGAGGGAAATGCTCCAAGAAAACTTCCCGATGTGCTCCACACACAAAAAATAATCTGCCCGTTATCCTCAATGAGAGGTCACAAGGTACAGTCGGATCATACAATAATCTGCCCGTTATCCTCAATGAGAGGTCACAAGGTACAGTCGGATCATAAAATGATAAGAAGCTAGTGTAGTAGTAAATATAGTAAATAATAAAAAAAAATACTTAGTTTATAAGTTATTTTCAATTACTAGCGGATTAGCATTTTTAAATTAATAAACATGAATTTGTAGCTGATACTTGTTGCCTGGGAAAGGAAATTTGGGAGTTATACTAACGAACTCCGACCGCGGATAAGATTCAGTTTTAAAATATTAGGGGTTAAGTGTACAATTTAATTAAATTTATTAATGAATTATGTTTTTTGAGTTTGTTAGATGTATGTGTGTAGATATTTACATATTTACTTATTTTTAGGTCTTTTAGTCACGTTTGTCGCTAAATCAACACACACTCTAGCCTGAGTTTGCAAACATCATTAGCGTGTAACTGTAAAGATGAGTAAATCGGTCATACGTGTCATATTTCCGTTAGGTATTTCAAACTATTTAAGTTCCATTTACGTTTTTGTACTGATTACCTAGATACAACAATATTATAAACATAACAGAAAACGTAAACATTTACATACAGGCTCATACATATATCGTGGGAATCAGAAACAGCGACGTGACACACATAGGTATAAACATCCAAGACCTGCGGTTTTTTCATTACCTCCAGCCGGGGATCGAACCGGGGACCTCTCACAACCGCTACGCCACAGAAGTATATCTATCTGAATACTATAACCGATCACAAGTACTAAGAACGAAGTTTCGCCAAATCAAATCTCATAATTACCACATTATATACTACAGCCATCAAATGGCCAGCTTAGAAAGTTTTGATTTATCATTATCTATCGCTATCAGTTACTTGAATACGGTTAGTCAATAAAGAGAAAATAGTTAGTCAATCTTGTCAAACCAGTTTCAAACACCTATAGTGGAAAATGGAAAACATATTATACAAGTACGAATGTGAGTATCTACTTACCCAATCAACAAATCCAGTCCAACGGACGGACGTTAGATATCCAGTTCTGGGGCACGTACACAATGCGAAACTGAATTCCAAAGTTGTGTAAACACTGCACTGGCCACTTCGGTGACTGATTTAAAAACAAAACTTTTCTTTCGAGTTTGAATTTCGAATGTTGTGAGCGCGCGAACGCGTCTATCCAATCGCGAGGACGACTGAAGCACGGTGCTGCCACTTTCGTACTGACTCTACCAAGCAAGCGTCTTCGGTCTTGCTTGTCTTGCTTGCATCGAACGTGGCCGAGTGGTTGTCTTCCGAGGAATGCAGTTTGAACAAGCAGTGCCGAGCTATTCCTATACAAGGAATGGACTGGAAGCTTAGCTCAAAGCAAGAAGAGACTAACGGCAGTCTCCAGATTGATCGATTCCTGTGAGATTAGAAAAGGAGAGCCTAGCATTCTTAGAATCCAAAGTACCGCAATTACTGTCTTTTGTGTACTTCATTGGATTTAGATAGGTGATTTTATTTAAATCAATTGTAGTGTTATTTCCCACGCCTACATTTAACCTAATTTTCACTCATTGACCAGTATCATTGCGGAAATATATCTTGCTGGGGACACATGCCTATTCTGGGGATTGGATCTAAAACCTGAATTTAACAAATTAGGTAGAGATTATTGTGATTGCATGATTCAAATGTATTGAATCAAGCAATCACAGGATTTCCTAATCTGGGGCCAGAAGCAAAGTTTGTGCCTGTTTCTAAATGTTTAAAATGTTTACCGTGTTACCATAAAAATCTTAAACAGCGTTTAACCTCAAAACAAATCCCATACACTTTTGTTTTTAAACAAGTGTTGAGCAGTATTTTATTTTTTTGTGGTAAGGCCCTTAATGTTTAATGCAACAATATTCTAATGAGACCCCCACGTCAAGGTTGGTCTAGTGTGCGGCTCATGGCTATCATTACATATTAGGTAATTTTGAGGTGATGCCTGTTAGCGTTGTAAGTATTGTGACATGAAAATATTTTTCAGATTCTTTCAGACATTTTTTTCAATCCCACGTCCATCACTAAGATGGCGTGATGGCCATAAACGCGTTAACGCGGCAAATCAGCTGTGAAGTCAACGATTGAAAATAAAAAATAAGCGCAATTTCGCGCGTTGACGAGCCACATTCACCGTGGGTGGTGGGAAATGTGCGGGGTCATTGCACTATGCGCAGGAGTGGATATCGAGCGGCCGCCAGCTGATCGGAAACAATCAGCTGTATTAGCGAAATCTGTTTTGGTTAGGGCTTTTTTTTGGTGTGGCAAAATTTATCTGTGTATAATATCGGGAAGGAGCCTACACCTAAGAAAACTATACAAAACTGTTTGGAATTACAGATATATACAGATTGTCGAATTATATCCGATGTAGAGAATAGGCCAAAATCACGTTTACTAAGTAATATATAATATCGGCAACAAATCACCAATCAATGATCACCAAAATAATGTATTTCTACTCAAAATGGGTAAATGCTACCCAAAATGGTTAAATGCTACCCAAAATGGGTAAATGATTACCAAAAGTTGCAAAAAATATTAGGACAAATACTGCGGTAGCTTAGATGAACGGTAGGGGGTAAGGGGGTGAGCGAAGCGAAGCCCCTTTTATCCTTCGTGTTAGGTTGAACATGTAATAACAACAAAAAATACTTAAAACATAAACTAAAGTACACAAAACATAAAAAGAAGCTTGGTGATCATTTATCCAAACACAATTTGGTGGTCGTTTACTAATTCTGGCGATCGTTTCGAATTTATTGGTAGTAAAATAGGTGTGTTTTTGGTGATCGTTTAAACAAAAGCCTATAATATCTACAGTAATAACGAAATTTTACTATCTATTTGCTATGTACGCAACATTGTGGCTTTCAATAGCTACCTAAATGTAAGAATTTCATTGACTATTCCTAAAAAAATGATCGATCTGGACCTCAGTCACTTGGGTGGATGCATATAATGCATTTCAGCTAACTTTTCCCTTCGCCGTTAAGTTGGTAGCAATGAAACTAGTGTTGCTATATGTATAGCTTTTGACAAATATGTTGCCCAATAGTTAGGGAGAAAATATCCATTCGGACGCACTTTTTCAACTACATGTTGGGTGCTAAATATCATAACTATCATTGGATAGCACTACTAATGCGTAATAGAATTGTGAAGTTTTGGTCTTTAATTTATTGTGCAACTTTACTGTGAGTGTCAAAAATATCCATCTAACCGCTTTCTGGACGCACCAACAAAAAAAAGTCGCTAAGTATTTTATTTTCCATTATTTATTCCAAATGACTTAACACAGTCACGGAGAATTATGGCTAATTCGTCTAAGGGCTAAACCATAAAAAACGTGTCACACTTTCAGCCACGCCGCGAACTAAATGCCCTTGAGATTTTCACTCAAATAGACCACGATGCGATGTATTGGCGATTGCTGTTTTGTTCTGATTTCGAATCAATTTTGGAGAAGATTTTTTTACACTAGAATTGCTTAATTTTTGTATCTTGTCACTAAAATCGAGCGAAAAATGTGGAAATTTGACAGTTTTCCAAAATACAAATAGCAACAAATACAAAAATGTTTATTTGTTCATCATTGTTTGTAACTAGAATTTATATTATTTACAGTGTTTCAAATGATGGCACAAATATTAACCTTATTATATAACATCTTAAATCTAAATTTTCCTACAACCTATAAATGCCAATTTGACACTAACTGCGTTGGGTTTGACGTAAATTTGAGTTATTGAAGAAGGGGCCAGGTAGGATCAAAAATAATTAAGTGACAGAAGGTTTACATTATCGCCCCGAATATCTAATTCTAAACTGTGATATTAACACGTTGAGCGCCAGGAATCCTTTAGGAAACAGGAAGTATCACCTTTTGAGGCCGCGTGTTTCTTTTTGGAAACACGGGCAGTCCTTTAGTTCGAGGCCAGTGCGTCCTCTCGGAAACACGTTTCCTTACATTTTATTATAGAATAGTCAATAGTCAAAGTACTTTATTACTGTAGATATTTACATATACTTAGCAAACGTCATTTTTTGCCTCTTCTCTACATTGGACCACTGTGGGAGAAGAAGGGCGTAGAAACTCCCACAGATTGATTTTTAGATCTCTTTTAAAAATAGGTTGTGCTCTTAACTAATACAAATATGAAAAATTTAATTGTTATGATTAATAAGCAGGAATAAATAATTACAAACCTATTAACAGCAAGGTCTGTGTTGAGCCAGATTAACCCCATACAGTCCTGTCATTTAAGTAATCTTGAACATTGTAATATCCCTTTTTCGACAAAGTCGCTTTAACATGCTTTTTAAATTGCTCAAATGGCAATTTCAAAATCTCCAGAGGTATCTTATTGTAGTAGAGAATGCACTGACCCTTAAAAGAATTGCTAACCTTCGCGAGTCTAAAACGGGGCGCACATAGTCTGTGATTATTTCTTAGGTTAACATTACAGCTATCGCTAAGTTTGGAAAATGTTGTAAGGTTCTTGCGTACATACATTATATTTTCGAAAATAAATTGACTAGCTACTGTTAGTATGTCAATTTCTTTAAAAAGCTCTCTTAAGGAGTCTGTTCGTTTTAAATTATAAATTGCTCGAATAGCTCTTTTCTGTAAAATAAAAATAGTTTGAATATCCGCTGCTTTCCCCCACAACAAGATACCATAGGACATCACACTATGAAAGTAACTAAAATATACTAGCCTAGATGTAGCCACATCCGTGCTTTGTCTGATGTTCCTAACAGCGTAAGCCACAGAACTTAATTTACCAGCCAATTTATCTATGTGGGGTCCCCACTGCAATTTGCTATCAATGGATATTCCAAGAAACATTGCTAACGTGCTGTTGTCTAACACTAAACTGGTCTCAACTTGCCTGACATTTGGAAGTGAGAATTTGATACACTTGGTTTTACCAGCGTTTAACAATAAATTATTAACTGTGAACCAATTCAAGGTTAAAGACAACACACCATTAACATCATCAAAATCTCCTTTTTGTCTTTCAATTTTGAAGACCATTGAAGTATCATCAGCAAACAACACTATGTCAGTTAATTTCTCCACCATGGAAGGCAGATCATTAATATATACCAGGAATAAGAAAGGGCCTAATATGGAACCTTGTGGAACGCCAATTTTAACACCCGATCCATCAGATTTTACGCCGTTAACTTCTGCCTTTTGAATTCTATTGCTTAGGTATGATCTTAGTAGATCCAACGCTTTATTTCTAACTCCATAATGGTTTAATTTAATTAATAGCGTATTATGATCAACACAATCAAACGCCTTCGACAGGTCGCAAAAAACTCCGATAGCATCCTGTGCGGCCTCCCATGCAGAATAAATATGAGATATAAGGGTAATACCTGCATCCGTAGTCGATTTACCCCTAGTGAAACCGTATTGTTTGGCGTGGAGTTGTTTTATACGGTTGAAGTGTGAGAGCATTTGATTGAGTATAATCTTTTCAAATATTTTACTTAGTGCCAACACTAAGTAATAAAATATGGAAGAACAGATATTGGTCTGAAATTTGAAGGATCACCCTTATCTCCCGACTTGAACAAAAGTATCAGTTTACTGTGTTTCATGAGGACTGGGAAAGCCCTATCGTCAACACATTTATTGAATATATAAGCTAAGTGTGGGGCTATAACTAGAATTACTGATCCAATGACTTTGACTGATATACCCCACAGGTCTTCCGTATTTTTTAAGTTAAGTAATTTAAACGTTTTGACAATGTCCTGGGGATATACATGATGAAATTTTAAATATACATTAGTGACCCGAGTGTTATTTTTTAATAAAGTCTCTGCTTCATATGGAGATGAATTTAGACGGTCTGTAGTGAGTAAGGGTACATTGGTGAAGAATGTTTCAAAAGCTCGAGCAACATCAGCGCTGGATTTAACAACATCATCACCTATCTTTAGGCAGAAATCATTGTCCCTTGGTATAACTTTGCCAGTTTCGCGGTTTATTATTTGCCAAACTGTTTTCATTCTATTATTTGAATTTTGAATTTTTCTATTAATGTGTAAAGTTTTTGCAGTTCTACAAACCAACTTGAAAGTTTTGGAATATTTTTTAACATAGTCATGAAATTTTCGATCAAAGTTATAGGTTTTTTGTTCATAAAGGTCATATAAGATAACTCTACTTTTACGAATTCCAAATGTTGCCCAGTCATTAAATTTAGATTTACCGTTGTAGTCACTGACTTTCTTTAATTTAAAAACTTTATTGAATTCTGTCTGAATAATGTTGAAGAAGTCTGAGTAGATTTTGTTTGGGTTCTGTTCATCAAAATCCGGTACTGGCAAATTTATATCTAACTTTTTCATATACGTCTCTAGTCTATGGGATGTAATAGGCCTATAAAATGATGGATCAGTCCTATTTTTACTGGCAATTGGGAATGAAACTGGTTGACCACTGTGATCTGAGGGTAAGCAGTTAATTACATTTTTACATGTGAATGCACAGTAACAAAAAACGTTATCTAAGTAAGTTTGGCTGGTAAGTGTAATTCTAGTTGGCTCTAGAAATATATGACATAAATTAAATGATTTGAACAGAGTTATTAATCGTTGTTTCAATGTTGTATCTACAAGCAAATCTACATTAAAATCGCCACAAATAATTAACTTTTTTCTGCTATTACAAAGTTTAATGAGGGCATCCTCCATAATTTTCTCGAACATTTCAAAATTGCCATGGCCGTTTTCATCTCTCGGAGGTCTGTAGACACAAATAATAATATGGCTATCCAACTCAACACAGGATACCTCTATTTGTCTTTCTACAGTAAGTGCAAGAATATCTTTCCGTTGTTTCACCTTAATATTATTTTTTACTAAGATTAAAGAACCACCTCTATCAGCAGTCTTTCTATTGTAACAACTGACAATTTTGTAATTATTTATGTTAAAAGACATCATATTTTCCTTTAACCAGTGTTCTGTAATACAGATAACATCGGTGTCTGAATCCGTTTGGTCTCTACGAACGTTTTGGTCCGAGTGGGTTCTGTGTACGTTCTCAACGTGTTAAAATCAAAGCTGCTCAATCAAATTTATGTTTAGATTTACCTAAAGTATAAAGGCTGCGTAGGAGATGGCCTATACCCAACAGTGGGTCTACTGACAGGCTGATGATGAAGATGATGATGTTAGTGTAACAGCCACTTTTCCGCAATTTTCAATTTGAGCCGTTTGCAAACCGATCCTTGTAAATCTTTAACAGCATTACCTCTGTTACTGTTCATGCAGGACATGATTAATGGAACATTGTTGTGTTTAAGTTTATTGCTGTTTAAGTATTAACATAAGATAGCGTGACGCCTTTTCCGATACGGGGTGGTAGATTTCTGCTCAGTTTTCGCAAGTTATTCAATACTCCACTTTTGCCCGACAGGGGGCTAGCCCATCACCGCACCCATGGAGTAATGATAGATGTTTTCCATTACCTAGAATGTCCATATTTATATCATCGGTACATGGTCTAGACAACTAGACCACGGAGCGAATATTATTTATTGTTACTAGCAATTCATCTTTGTTCAACATTGGTACTGTTGACAAATATGTTTTATGAGTTATTATTTGTTTAATGTATTCGCGGCTCATAAGGTTTATAAATATGAATATGGAGAGTATTGACTTAATGAATTAGGAAATTTTTACTTTAACATTGTGCCGGCACATACGACCGTCACAGATAAGGTATGTTTATATTCATCACGCACTATGTCTTATGTACGTCATTAATAACATGTACCAACCTAGTATATAAGCTAGGATTTCCTATAATAAAATTAGTCTAGTAAAGTCTAGTCTAGTATTTGCGCGCACCTCAAGCCTTTTACTTTACTCCCGAAGATGTCGCTCTCCTTATAATTGCCTCTGGCAAAGTGGTGTCCCGACTTCTGAACATCAGCAACCTTCGGTAATAGCAGCATGGACCCAGCCGCGAAGAAAACTCCGTGTGCTGCCACCTTAGAAGTGCAAGCAAGAAGCACTTCGTCCAAGAACTCGTCCTATTTCAAACCACGCTGCAGAACTCCATAATCAAGACCCCACCCAAACTAAGACGACATCAAGCAAGCCATGACGGACCAGAAGCCAAAAGATTTCAACTGAAGATTTCCCGCATCGAACTCAAGATACCGCAAGAATAATGAACCGATAATCAGCCAATTAGCAGGAATAAATAATTACAAACCTATTAACAGCAAGGTCTGTGTTGAGCCAGATTAACCCCATACAGTCCTGTCATTTAAGTAATCTTGAACATTGTAATATCCCTTTTTCGACAAAGTCGCTTTAACATGCTTTTTAAATTGCTCAAATGGCAATTTCAAAATCTCCAGAGGTATCTTATTGTAGTAGAGAATGCACTGACCCTTAAAAGAATTGCTAACCTTCGCGAGTCTAAAACGGGGCGCACATACTCTGTGATTATTTCTTAGGTTAACATTACAGCTATCGCTAAGTTTGGAAAATGTTGTAAGGTTCTTGCGTACATACATTATATTTTCGAAAATAAATTGACTAGCTACTGTTAGTATGTCAATTTCTTTAAAAAGCTCTCTTAAGGAGTCTGTTCGTTTTAAATTATAAATTGCTCGAATAGCTCTTTTCTGTAAAATAAAAATAGTTTGAATATCCGCTGCTTTCCCCCACAACAAGATACCATAGGACATCACACTATGAAAGTAACTAAAATATACTAGCCTAGATGTAGCCACATCCGTGCTTTGTCTGATGTTCCTAACAGCGTAAGCCACAGAACTTAATTTACCAGCCAATTTATCTATGTGGGGTCCCCACTGCAATTTGCTATCAATGGATATTCCAAGAAACTTTGCTAACGTGCTGTTGTCTAACACTAAACTGGTCTCAACTTGCCTGACATTTGGAAGTGAGAATTTGATACACTTGGTTTTACCAGCGTTTAAATTATTAACTGTGAACCAATTCAAGGTTAAAGACAATACACCATTAACATCATCAAATTCTCCTTTTTGTCTTTCAATTTTGAAGACCAGTGAAGTATCATCAGCAAACAACACTATTTCAGTTAATTTCTCCACCATGAAAGGCAGATCATTAATATATACCAGGAATAAGAAAGGGCCCAATATGGAACCTTGTGGAACGCCCATTTTAACACCCGATCCATCAGATTTTACGCCGTTAACTTCTGCCTTTTGAATTCTATTGCTTAGGTGTGATCTTAGTAGATCCAACGCTTTATTTCTAACTCCGTAATGATTTAATTTAATTAATAGCGTATTATGATCAACACAATCAAACGCCTTCGACAGGTCGCAACAAACTCCGATAGCGTCCTGTGCGGCCTCCCATGCAGAATAAATATGAGAGATAAGGGTAATACCTGCATCCGTAGTCGATTTACCCCTAGTGAAACCGTATTGTTTGGCGTGGAGTTGTTTTGTACGGTTGAAGTGTGAGAGCATTTGATTGAGTATAATCTTTTCAAATATTTTACTTAGTGTTGGAAGAACAGATATTGGTCTGAAATTTGAAGGATCACCCTTATCTCCCGACTTGAACAGAGGTATCAGTTTACTGTGTTTTATGAGGTCTGGGAAAGCCCCATCGTCAACACATTTATTGAATATATAAGCTAAGTGTGGGGCTATAACTAGAATTACTGAACCAATGACTCTGATTGATATACCCCACAGGTCTTCCGTATTTTTTAAGTTAAGTAATTTAAACGTTTTGACAATGTCCTGGGGATATACATGATGAAATTTTAAATATACATTACTGGCGCTAGTGTTATTTTTTAATAAAGTCTCTGCTTCATATGGAGATGAATTTAGACGGTCTGTTGTGAGTAAGGGTACATTGGTGAAGAATGTTTCAAAAGCTCGAGCAACATCAGCGCTGGATTTAACAACATCATCACCTATCTTTAGGCAGAAATCATTGTCCCTTGGTATAACTTTGCCAGTTTCGCGGTTTATTATTTGCCAAACAGTTTTCATTCTATTATTTGAATTTTGAATTTTTCTATTAATGTGTAAAGTTTTTGCAGTTCTACAAACCAACTTGAAAGTTTTGGAATATTTTTTAACGTAGTCATGAAATTTTCGATCAAAGTTATAGGTTTTTTGTTCATAAAGGTCATATAAGATATCTCTACATCGCACGAAGAATAATCAAATCACTGAAGAGAGAGAGAGATATATATATATATATATATATATATATATATATATATACATATATATATATATAAACGATTGGTGTACAAGATGTGCCCTATGTTGCCAAATCCCAAGGTTTTTAGGCACACAAATTTCATCAATCGACAACTTAATATTCACTCAAGAGTGAAGAGCATGCACGTACATATGACGTACGAGATCATTGACTGCCTACAGCCAAGGTTACAGATTTAATGCTGACGCTGATTCAGCACAATTATCCTTGTGTAGGTACGGTCGCAATTATAAACAAACAGTGATTACAAGTTCAACGACGTGCGTTGTAAATTGGCTCATCGATTCCTGAAAAACATGGGCGGCTGCAGCATCAGGCGACTCTCCTGCGGATCTTTTCCAGTTATAGGTTAGGTTAGTTTACTAACCGCGAAGCCCCATTTTCCTATTGTTTTTCTGTTTTCTAGTTTTTAGTTTATTTTATGTAGTTTGCGGCCAGACACAAGACTTGCCTGTAGGTAAATATTAAGTAATTCTTTAAACTTATGTAGAATTCACACAACTGTAGTTCCTTTATTTTTCTAATTCGTGTAAGATTTACCTTTAGATTAAGTTGAAGTATGCGCTATTACTATCTGATTTATGTTTATTAAAATACTATTAGTTATTATTGCAGTTGATATAAGTTTGTTATGGTATCTAACTTAGATTTTATCCATTGTTATAAGTACATTCATTTATTTTTTTCCCTAAAGGGGGGAGTATCTGTGCCGGCACATACGCCCGCCACAGATATGCGGAAATATCTATTTCCACGTAATGTTAAGATAAGTTGACGACCGTCACAGATAAGGTATATTTATATTCATCACGCACTATGTCTTATGTAATTCCATTCTTCCAGCAGACCTCTGAAAACTCACGCAGTTTCCATGCTCACAGCAACCTCACAGCAAAACACCGCGTCCTATGAGCACGGGTTTAGTTCCCGGGTCATTCGGTTGCGGAATGCACTCCACTGCACCCTCAGGGACAGTCCTACTCATATTTAAAAGTCGTGTGAAAAAGCATCTTTGTTTAAAATTATAGGTAGTATACATATAAGTATTTATTAGTATAGAATATAGTAGTAGTATATTATAAGTATTTAGTTTAATATCGTAGTAATTATATAATTTATTTTATTAATAACATGTATGAAAGTACTCGTTTATTTCGTTAAATTGTTGTACACATAGATCTACCGCTGCTCAGCAAATAACCTTTCCCATTTTATCCTGGTTTGCTGAAAGAGATCTCTTACTAGAGATAAGCCCGCCTTTGCACACTATTTTTATGAAAATCTTGTTTGGACAAAGAACTTCGGCGGGGTACAGTATTTTGATAAAGTTATACACATTCTGCATAATTTTCTTTTTCCTCCTCTTGTTAAAGTGATGTGTATGTCCCCTGCACACACTCTTCTAATTCAGCCATCCTAACTCCTGCTCGAGCTGGAGGAGGAGGCCTGGATGTTCGAGGAGGTCTGCGGTTGACGATGTTTCTCCCAGGATTGCCATCCTGGTCTCTATGGTGAACGGGCGTACAAGCAGCATGTGCTCCAGTGTCCCATCCACTTCCAAACATCCCCTGCATAGGGGATGTTTGGAATGTTTGGAACCCAGCTATCTGTTGCACCTGTAATTTTCAAGTGTCTGTTAAGAGTACAGTAGCCTGTTATCAGGACAGTCTCATCAGGTAATCCGTGAATTTATGGTTGTATCTGTTATGACATAATTTGGTGTTCTTAGAGTCCACCCTGCCCGCCCATTATTCATTATGATGGGCGGGCAGGGTGGACGCTTTGAATTTTATCCGTATTGTTTCAGCTGATAGGAGCGAGGAAGGTGGAGGGTTCTTCAATCACCTCTTCTTGCACCTGTTTTGGCAAGTTTGTGCCCCTCACAGTTTCCCTTTATGGTGACCTATTACCCACTGCAATTTGACTTTATTATTATTTCCCAGTCTATTGAGCATCTCGTGACATTGAAGTTTATAAGAATTTTGATTTTGTCAGTGATTTTCGTAACACGCAAAGTAGAGATGCACTGTCTGTTTTAAAAACAATTTCACTCCCTTTTACGCTCCCTACTAAGTTTACTGTTCCATGCAGGAGACTGGGAGTGTCTGCTTAAAACACTGTTGTATCCTCTCCCAAGCTTATAGGGAATGTTTTATGTTCAGTTCTGGTGAGTAGATTCCCCCCTGTGTGACAATATTTTTTAAGCCGTCGCTGTATACTGTTATTTTTTTGACTCCAAGTTTGGCGTCAGCTCTGTAGCTCTTCCGAGAATTCATATTTTTTTATTAAATAGGAAGGCTTTTTTATGCGGTTGGTCATGGGTTTGTCCCATAGTGCTTTCACGAACCTCTTCGAGGGCCTTTGCCAGAGTTTTACAGTGTCCACTGTCTGTTTGTTAACCCTTCCATAGTCCCGTTTAGAACAGTCTTAGAGCTTCTTCCAATCTTGTTTTTTTGTGAACTTTACCATCACAGGTTTTTTTTTTTAAAGTGTATTTAATGACATTATAACCGTAAGCCCTGGTGATGCCACTGTGATGCCACTGAGAGGTTCAAAATCAAGATGCATCATAACCAGGTTCAACGAAAGGTTCAACACCACATAAAAAAGAAGATTATACGATCTTTTTTTATACGAAGTTCCGTTCACCCACGTTTCGTATAACTCACAGTTCATTGCCTTGTAAATCCGATGCAGCTGGCCTTTTTAGCCCTTTCACAAACAAAATGCGCCAGTTAAATTATTTTTAATATCTTAGGTCATGTGTAAACTGCGGCACAGCAAATCAGATTACATAAATTCTACAAAGGTCCATAAAAATAGGAATTTTCATTACCTACTACGTTGCTGACGGTACATAAAACATTGATTTTTAATTACCTCTTGGCACAACTAATAGCTAGTTGTTGAGCCTACTTAACCTCTCAACAACCGAGGGTAGTTGGGACGGGTCGCGATTTTGAACCTTATATATATTATATAAAATTTAAAACCTATAGCGGAAATATGGCGTTAGCTAACGCCGGTGGTATTCAAGAAGTTAATGAAACCAGACTCGGCACATAAAATGGAGAACTAATAAAATGGCCGGTCTCTACACCGCAGCGCTGAGAACGTAAAAATATGTCTGTCAATATCTCTAACTTTACCGTTGTTAACCCTTCATCTGTGGGGCCATACAGAATGGGCCGCGATTTTGTACCTTCTTGCTTGATAACAAAGTTCGAAAAGGTCGCTGGTACTATGCGCTCGCTGTGTCGTAGCTATATCGTAGAATTTTACCATTTCATGAATTAGCTAACCAAGGATTCATGAAATGGCGAACCATTTTATGATATAGTCAATTATTTAATGAAATGATCAGAAATGGTTGACTTTCACGAAAACTTGTCGTTTTAAAAGCATTTGTAGTCAGTATTTTACTTGGTGATTTTTGTGTTAAACATGTCGAACTAACACGAAGACTATTGGTACTTCGCTGCGCTCGCCCCCTTAGCCCTCACCTATACTATAAAATATTTCTACGTTCTATGAAAGTTTTTCATGATATATGATATTTTTGATGTGCAGTTTAATATTTATCTTTTGTTATTAGCTGAACCCGCATTATTTCACTGCTCATACCTACTTACTGGTGGGCTGGACGAGATTTCTTTTAGGAATAAGCCCGCCTTAGTATATTTTATTTCCCACTGCGTCAATTGTTTTTACTGTTGTTTTATGCAATTAAGGATATAATAATAATTATATAATCAATTCTACGATATGGTTACGACAGCTGTACGCACAACAAAGGAATGAAATATGAATTCATAATGGATCGTAATGTAATGGAATGCATAGACATATATTAATGAAGTTAAAAGCTATTCTGTTGATGTTTTCCTGTATGTGGCTACTGAAACTTGGCGATTGTGAGACTATATAGTATACTAACTGGTTCAGTCTATGATAGTGTACATTCATACATTCATGTAAAACTTACATCACATTCTTTCATGCATTTCAATGCGTCTCGTGACATTGAAATTGGAGCCGCAATTATATGCTGATTAATTTGACAGGTGTTTACTTTCTACTGTCCCTCGCGTGCATAATGAAAGTTACGTTTTTTATTGAATTTATAGTGAAGTCAAAAAGTTATATAATTTTTATATATTTTTTGTCCTTACACAGCTAATTTATCAGAGATATTGTAAGTGTCACCGTAAGATAGTCAAAACCGTTAGATGATAAACTAACGTTTTTTTTCTCGTAAGTTGGTCATTTATCGACAGATCGTACACCGTACTGCTTTCTATATGACGCGTTAGTTGATCAACTAACGGTTAAAACAGTGAAATAGTAAACTGGTTTAAACTTGAATTGCAAACGAAATATCAGGACAAACACTGCGAGCGATAGCTTAGGTGAAGACTAGAGGAGGCGAGCGCAGCGAAGCCTAGTTTTCGTGTTAGGTTCTAAATTCTAAACCCTGGTCTGGATTACTATCTGTCGATAGTTGATCAACTACCGCGTTAGTTTATCAACTAACAGTTTTGACTATCTTCCGGTGACATATGTCTATTTATTTTGAAACTTAATTTAAGTGAACGTTCAGGAAGGTACATATTTCAAGACGACTTTATAAAGCAGTCTGTACGCTTTCATTCAAAGAAAAACCCATTTTCTCGCTGGGCACCTAGAATCAATAGTGCTGCAAAACGAATAAAAAATCCATCGCAGGCATCGCAAACGCAATGAGTAGTGAAATATTTGAACAGAGTAGAATCTCCGCACTGCTATCGTGTGCTGAGTAGGTATCTCATTTACATAACTGAAACTAGAAAATATAATTTTACTTCACACAACGACCGGTGCATTTAATACCTCCAACTGCACCAACCGTACAGTTAATACCTCCAACTTGTAAATAAATGTTAACAATATTGTGTATACTATCACAGAAATTGAGCAATCACTAATTTTGACATTGTATATTTCTATGGAATGTATAAGGTAACCCGAGCTTTTGCAATTTACAAAGCAAAATTTATTTAAATATAGTGTATATTTCAAAAAATATCAGCATGTTTTTATCTCAAGATAATCTAGCTTATTCTGACGCGCACGAACAAACCCTATATTTCTATGGAATGTCTAAGGTAAACCGAGCTTTTTCAATTTACCAAGCGAAGTTATTTAAATAAAGTGTATATTTAAAAAAATATCAGCATGTTTGTTTTTATCTCAAGATAACCTAGCTTATTCTGACGCGCACGATTAAATCCCACTTGTGTAGACTTAGTTTTCGTTGCCGTAACCGCAGGGCCCTAGATGGAAAGCTAAAAGGGGTATTATACTGACTATTTGAAGGACCCTTTTGGAAGAGAGAGACCAATGAAATAAGCATAAGGGAATAAGTTTCACTTTTAAGGGCGAAAGAGCGAACCTTTATCCTTCTTCTCTTTCTTTTTTAGGGTTCCGTACCCGAAGGGTTCCAAACGGGACCCTAAAAAAGAAAGGACTAAGGACTAAGACTTCGCTGTCCGTCCGTCCGTCTGTCACCAGGCTGTATCTCAAGAACCTAGCTAGCTAGAGAGTTGAAATTTTCATAGATTATGTACTTCTGTTGCCGCTATAACAACAAATACTAAAAAACAGGATAAAAGAAATATTTAAGGGGGCTCCCATACAACAATTCTTTCAATACCACATACAAACTTATGGATGCACCTGGTTACGTACATGGAGTGTGAAAGTAACCGCACCAATAACTTTTTAAACAATATTTTGCTGTGTAAAATCCAAACTATTCACTCAACACCATCGCTTCCATTGAACGGTGGTACGGAACCCTTCGTGCGCGAGTCCCACTCGCACTTGGCCGGTTTTTCTTTATTGTTGACTGTAGTTTGTACTAGAGTCATAGCAATGGCTATGTTTATCGTTTCGAAAGTAGAGGTGGCATGGCGTGGCGTCCGATCGCTTCAGAGTTCACTCCATGACTGAAGTAGGATGTATTCTGTGGAAGTAGGCACCTAATTAGGTGTAGTGTAATAACAAGCATCCCTTACAAGGGCAAAAGACTCCTTCCAAAAAGCACAGTAAATGGGGGTTTTAGATCTGGTGGAGAAACTTGACAAGGTGTAAGGTATCTCCGATATCTTAATCTGACGCGCTCGTGTAACTCATGAAATCAGGAGATTTCATGCGACGAGGACGTCGCCTCTACTACCTACTATTAGAGAATACGTCGAAGAATGTTGAATGTCACTAATACAGATCCCGCTACGTCTATCGCTCATGCATGCAAATCATAGTTTACAAATAGCGACATATTCAGCGTGACGCCGCCGGGTATGTGCTTCGGATGTGTCAGTGTTGCTTAGTTATCTGATAAACAAATATTAGGTGCTTACTTATGAATCAGCGTTTTTGATAGAGAAATCTAAGAGAACTAAATTTTAAGTACAAACATTTTTGCATTTTTTTAAGCAATGACAAATCCTAATTTTATAATGTGTGTATGAATGAGACAGTGGTGCGAGTGGTGAGACAGAGAATCGTTAAAGTGGATGACATTTAGGACGAACTGATTTTCAAGATTATATTTTAGTTATCAAACTGTTTTTGTTTTAAATAGTAGAAAAAACCTTGAAACCAACTTTTCAAAAATAAACCAATTATTGGAAATAGCTATTGAAATCCACAAATTATGAGCGCCTGGATCTGTAAGAAATTTTCGCCAATTCATTCATAGGTAAGCACCCAATATAATAGTCATCATATTTTCCTTTATATTTCAATTGTTGCAGTAATGGAACAGGTTGTTAGATTTGAGTTTTAATAGCTTACCGAGGAACTATATTAAGCAAGACTTCGATCTAATAGACACACATGCAACTGAATATTAATGCCATATCCAAATTCCGTAACTGACAGTCATATAGGTATACTTACAAAGAATCTTAAAGTGTTACATAATCAAAATGACCTTTATTTCGATACGAGTTTTGTTTATTGTTAACAAGAGATCACGAGGTCGTGAAACGTGATTTTTTAAAGGTTTTTTATATGGAGTTGTATTGAGACACGCACGATAAAAATCTGTTAATTGTGTCTAAACACACAGGATTTGTTGTGCGATGGATAACCAATACACGGTGATTAGTTATTTGATACATATAAAATCAGGGATTCAAGTAAAGTACATTTTTAGCTAATTTAAACATATCTGAAAATTAAGGGGTTTCGAGTATTTAAGGTTTTTAACTTTATTTTTATTTTTCCAAAACTTGCCATAAATTGCGTCAAAAAAATGTGTAGGTATAATAAGGTAAAAAACTTTCTTGTTTTATCGGCTTTCCATTATGGTAAATAGTTTCACAAAAAGTTTGGAACAAAAATATATTGCTAAGTAGTGGAGCGTCTCTGTACAAGAGTCACTTTTGTCTGGACTCAGACCCACTCTTATAGCAACTGGTAAGGAGTACTGGTAGGTAGTAGTCTTTAAAAATGTAATACCTACGTTATTATATGGCGAAAACGATGTAGTGATTGGATGAAAAAAGTCACCCCATTTTGAATTCGCCATACAACTCAGTTTACAATTATGGCCATTTTTTTTTGTTTTAAACTCATATTATAAACACATCAGATTACTGATAAAACTAGTTATTTTAGCAAATTTGTACGCTCAGTTCTGTTCATTTTTTTAGACAAAATCGCTGTTACGAAATCGCTAATTAGTTTTAGTTTCCTCATCAAGTAAGTGGAGAGCGATTGCTTTGATAATTCATATTCATATTCATATTCTTTATTGCACAGAAATCTTAATAGTAAGGTAACAAAACATTTTATGAGCAAAGGCGAGCTTATCTCTAAAGAGAGATTTCTACCAGCAAACCTAGGTAGGACAGGAAAAATTGTGCAACAGGAGAGTCCTAGTGCGCAATAAAACTGTACACATCTAATTGTTTACAACTAAAACATAATAATGTAATAAATGATATATACTAAATAAAATACAACAGCAAATTTTTTTATATATATCAAATATATACTACTTATATATACATATATAAAAGTACCTATCACGAAAGAGAAAGGAAATGCTCTTTCAATCTTGTCTTGAAAGTGAAAATTGAGGGACTATCTCTAATAGCGCAGGGAAGTGCGTGCCACAGTCGGATCGCCGTTAACCTAAACGAGTGTTTGTAAGCGGCAGTGTTATGCCGAGGAGTAGAGAGAAGAGACATCGTGTGGGATCTCCGGTTGCTATGCCTGGAGGAAATAAACTCGAAACGTTCTCGAAGATATGAGGGGTAGCGGGGATTTCGCAAAATGTTGAACAGATAGGAGAGAACGTGCATATCACGACGAAGGCGGATCGGAAGCCACCCCAACTCCTTGCGATACTGTGAGACATGGTCATACTTGCGCAGCCCGAAGACAAACCGAATCCCGAGGTTTTGAAGTCGTTCGAGTTTGTTCAGTTGTTCTTCGTTCGCACCGATCCAGCAAACATCTGCATAGTCGATTAAAGGTAGTAGGAGGGACTGGGCAAGGGTGATTTTAGTCTGCTGTGGCAGGAAGTGCTGCAATCTCCGTTGGGAGTGAAATGACGCAAAGACTCGTCTGCTGACCTCACAAACATGGGGCGACCAGGACAAAAATTTATCAAATACAACCCCAAGATTCTTGGCCTTCTCGTTGTATGAAATTATGTTACCATCATACACTATAGGGTCGACAGGCATTTTCTGAACTAGGTTATGAGAGTGACGAGTGCCCAAAATCATGGCCTGCGATTTTCCCGGGTTGACAAGCAGACCATAAGAGGTAGCCCATTTCCTGATGTTATCGAGATCAGCATTCAACGCCTCTACTGTCAGATTCACATCACACGGAGAGAAGTGCCGATATATTTGAAGGTCATCTGCGTACAGATGATAAGAAGAGGTAAGAACGTCAGAGATGGAGTTAATGAATACCGAGAAGAGGAGAGGAGAAAGGATGCCTCCCTGCGGAACACCTGCGGAGAGATCACACCAGTCCGTTGAGATCTCCTCAGACTTAATGCGTTGCTGGCGGTCTCTCAGGTAGGAGTCAAACCAGCGAGCAAAGTGCGAGGAGACATTAAGTGACTTTAAAATTTCGACTAGTATATCGAAATCGACGCAGTTAAAGGCGCTACTGAAATCAAGCAGTGTAAGGACCGTAAGCTGCTTTTGATCCATAGCTAATTGAATGTCGTCAGTGACTTTGAGCAGTGCTGTGACCCGGCCTGAAACCTGATTGGTGGGGATTCAGTAACATTTTTGAGGAAAGGTAGGAGGAGAGTTGGGAGTGGACAATTGGTTCCAGGACTTTGGAGAGGATAGGCAGAATAGAAATGGGACGGATATCTTTAAAGAAGGCGGGATTAGACGTTTTGGGGAGGGGAATCACAAGTGCCAATTTCCACTAGCTGGGGTAGCAACATTGGTTAAGCGACACATTAATTATGTGGGTGATGAGAGGTAACAGTACATCAATGATAGTTGTTATCATCTGCGAACATATATTGTCCTCACCTATGGCCTTCGACGAGATTGCTAGTATTGCCCTCCTTACTGCGCCGATTCCGACAGGGATGAAATTAAATGCTGAGGTGAGGGATGTTGCCTTGGACCGTAGGTTACGAAGGGTTGCATCCTTGACGAGGGGGTCCATCGCGACAGGGGGAGTTGCAAAGAAACTATTGAGACCCCGGAGATCGACATTTCCGGCTGCCAATTCCTGTGACTTACCAACACCAAGGGTCTTCAGGAACTTCCAGACCTGTGCTGGAGTATAGCTCTCGATACATTCGTAGATATGACGGCGTTTAGAATCACGACACAGGCGAGTGCAACGATTACGGAGGCGTTTGAAAATTAAAAGATTCTCATCATCATGATAATGTTCTGCTATTTGCACAGAATCATTGATATATTAGCTACAAATGGACAACTAAAACCATTGACATTGACGAAACTTGTGTGGATCTATTTTTATGTGTAAAAATAATAATGACTACAATGTCATACCTAAAGTAATTTTGGAGTTATTCAAAAGAAAAGTTTAAATCCTACATTATGCAAACCCCACAATTTTTCTGATAGGTTAGATTTACGGTGTGGTAAAATGGAAATGGGCTCTACTTTAAGCTCTCATAATATATGTATATGTATCGAATAACAAATAACCCAACCAAAAATACAAAACGTCACACTGCTATTACCTCTACTACTCGTACCTAGGATGTCCTATGTCGCAGGAAGTGAACGTACCGGGTAGCGTCTTCTGAAAAGCCCGTGGGGTACAACGTTGGGCCGCGTTGTGCCCCACGGGCTTTTCAGAATTTAGAACCTCTTGAAAATCTAGAGCGCTACAGCGCGACGCTGCTTTGTACCACTTGGGGTTTTCAGCGGTCTCATTGATTATTTATTCATCGTCTACTAACAATAACTTCATCAAAATAAAATGACCACAAATCACCGGTGAGAAGTTGTGACCTTGCACCGCACTCGCTTGGTGCACTAAACCACTTTCTCTTTTACGCCTTGTGCATGCATGTACCCCACGGGCTATTCAGACGATGAATTGTCAATGTTAGCGCTGGAAAACCCCGTTCGCGCTGTAGTACTCTGGCTTTTCAAGCGGTTCGAAATTCTGAAAAGCCCGTGGGGTACAACGTGGCCCAGCGTTGTACCCCACGGGCTTTTTAGAATACGCTACCGGGTAGAATTAAGATTTTCGACAAATATTTGCCAGCGCGCGCATCACCCTAGCCATTATTATATATATTCGCACAGATAGCCTAAAGGTAGTCATGCGATTCGAAGTACTTTCAGCGTAACGGTGGCGACATGGTTCAATTTCTAGAAAGAACGTCGACGTCGCATGCGCATATGCGACAGGTGTATTCGTTTATACATGTGATTTCTATTCACACCATCTATCGTGCATTATACAAGGTGACATTTAATTAGCTGATCATATTTTTGGGACTGATAGCACTGATCATTATGAACAACTTTCCCAAAGAAAATATGGTCGCAAATGAAAAATATTTTTGTCCCTCAGTACATTGACCCGATCAGCTGATTACACGTTACGGGAGAGTAATTTTTTTTTCGTTTACGACCATATGTTTCTTGGGGAAAGTTGTTCATAATAATGGGTACTATCATTCCCCAAAATATGGTCATCTTATTAAATGTCACCTTGTATTAACACACAAGACACCGATCAATACCGGAAGTTTTATTCGCACAAATAAACAGTTAGTTGTGCTGCCCCCTGCCCAGTCCGATATGAACTTGTCTAGGCACTGCAGTTTCGACAAAGATGCGCACTACGAGCGATGTTGGATGTAAAGCAATATCTTTGCCCAATAAAGGAGTCTAATAGTGTAGTATTGTACAAACAGTATCACAGATTCTTTTATCTGGCAAATTTATGCCTTTACAACCGACATTAGTTCTACATCGCTTGCTATCTTTGTCGACACTGCACCGCCATCGACGTCTCGGTCTGCCCCTACGGCGGTGTCCGTTATTTGGCACCCATTCTGTGGCAAGTTTCACATACTTCCGGGGGTGCACCATTAAATTAAATTAAGGTTTTTATCTCGTCTCTTTCTGCTATGTTGTATTATGTTGTTCCACATGGCATAGAGTTGTAATGTAATTGTGAAAGTAGAGATTCCGGTATCTATGTCAATGTATACGACATTCTCATCCAAATAAGGCACGACGTTCTTGTGAACGTTCACTTGACCAGAGTTCTCATACACCGCTGACTCGATGTGGCATTAGATGCGGATAGATAGGATAGGCGGTGTCCTTATTGGCATTGGGAACGGGATGAGCCGGAAGTGACGTCACACGTGAATTTTAATAATGTCCTTTGGATAGCGCCATTTGTAATTTAGTGTATCATCTTTAGAGAGCGGATATTCGACTGCATATTAACCTCAACTTAATTTTTGATTATAAAATACCGCTTCTTTTATATTTTTTTGGAAAAAAATATTCCGGGATCCAAGAAATCCGGGAATGCATATCGTAGAATTTGATAATTTCATGAAATAGCCAACCATGGATAATCATTTCATGAAATGGCCAAGCATTTTATGACATAGATAGTCAATTATTTCATGAACTGATCAAGAAGGGTTACAATTCGCGAAACTACGGCTGTTTTGCCCTAAAAAATTTCTTCGTTCAATGAAAGTTCTAATTCAACCATGGTTGGTTATTTCTAGATTTAATCAATTCAGTTCAGCACAAAAATTGAGACTTAATAAAACGTCATAACATAATCAAGCAGAATATAACATTACTTAATGTTCTAATATAGTTTGTACTAATAATTAGGCACCTACTTAGGTGCCTAATTATTAGTACAAACTATGTAGGATGCAATGAACTGGTTTAATGCCTGATGTCGGTGTCTTGTAAAGTCATTAATTTTGTAGTAGGCCTTTGCACACAAAGTGTGCTTTGTACATTTTTCATAATTCATAATTCATAATTCTTTATTGCACACACATATTCAATTTAAAAGGTAACATTAGGAGAAATCATATGTACAAAGGCGAGCTTATCTCTAAAAAGAGATTTCTTCCAGCAAACCAATTTTTTTAATCGAGCTTTAGTTAAGTTTTGTATTTCTTGCGGAATTTTATTGTAGAAGCATATACAGTGTCCCATAAAAGAACTACTAACTTTTGTGAGTCTGAACATTGGAAAAGAAAGTTTATGTTTATTTCTAGTTTGCACATTGTGGCGGCTATCAATTGGTTTTAAAGCTACTGATATTTTTCCTCACATACATTATGTTTTCATAGATATGTTGACTAGCAACTGTTAGCATGTTGGTTTCTTTGAAGAAATTCTTTCAGAGACTCTCTATTACATAGTTTATAAATAAATCGAATCGGTCTCTTCTGCAAAATGAAGATGGTCTTAATGTCAGCAAGCCGTCCCCATAGAAGTATGCCGTAGGACATAGTGCTATGGAAATAACTAAAATATACAAGCCTAGCAGTAGCAATTCATACAAAACTAATCAATGGCATAGAATGGAAGCTACTTTTTAAAATACAAATTTTTAACAATTCGTTTCAAAAGGTAGATGAATTATTTTAAATATAGCATTAACTTATCTTGACGTAGTTGGTTATGCTGGCTTGGTAGCTACCTACTTTACAATATAAGATCGATAAATATGAATCCGATTCTATAGGCAAAAAAATAAAAGATCCCGTATCGCAGGATTTTTACCCTCGATACAAAAGTGCATTTCTTAGTAGCCAATACCTCAACATTAGGTAAATATGAATCAGATTATCCGATCTCTGATGATCATATGGCCTATTCGGACTATATAACTAATCGATAAGAATCTAATTTATTCTATGGGGAAGCAAACGGTCAAACTTGATCCACATAGAGGGCGCTAAAAGTTAGTAGATTATAAACACAGAGTAAGTAGTAGGAAACAATTTTGTTCATCTGAGGTTATTTAGTTATTTATTATAGAGTCAAATAATTACGCGAAGACTTTCATTATTCGGGGAAATTAATTGTCAATATGTAGATGTCCATAGAAGCTCAGATGAATGAAACTCTTTGTTGCTGTTTATAATATTTATCAAGTTTCAAACTGCAGGTGAATGAAACTCTTAGTTACTGCTGATAATGTTTGTCAAGTTTCAAACTGCAGGTGAATGAAACTCTTTGTTACTGCTGATAATGTTTGTCAAGTTACAAACCTCACAACTGAGGTCCATTCAACAATGGACCTCTTTGCTACTGTTGACAATGTTTATCAAGTTACAAACCTCAGATGAATAAAACTCTTTGTTGCTGTTGACAATATTTATCAAGTTACAAACCTCAGATGAATAAAACTCTTTGTTACTGTTGACAATGTTCAGCAAGTTACAATCCTCAAATGAATGAAACTCTTTGTTACTGTTGATAATGTTTATTCAGTTGCAAACCTCAGATAAATTAAACTCTTTTTTACTGTCGAAAATATACGCAAGAACCTTACAACATTTTCCGAGCTTAGCGATAGCTGTGAAGTTTACCGAAGGAATAATCACATACTAGTTGCGCCCCGGTTTAGACTCGCGAAGGTTAGGAATTCTTTCAAGGGTCAGTGCATTCTCTACTACAATAATATACCTCGTACCTAAGTACCTCATAAGTTACGTACACACATTATATTTTAGAAAACAAATTGAAGCTACAAGCAAAAAGTTCTCTTAAGGAGTCTGTTCGTTTAAAATTGTAAATTGTTCGAATAGCTCTTTTCTGTAAAATATAAAAAGTTTATACAGCCACTGCTTTTCCCCACAACAAGATACCTTAGGACATGACACGATGAAAGTAACTAAAATATACTAGCCTATGTCGCCACATCCGTGTGTTGCCTGATGTTCCTAACAGCTTTAGCCGGAGAACTTAATTTACAAGCTAATTTATCTTTGTGGGGCCTCTACTGCAATTTGCTATCAATGGTTATTCAAAGAAACTTCATATCATTTACTAATTCTAACGTGTTGCTGTCTAACACTAAACTGGTCTCAACTGACCTTACATTTGGAAGTGAAAAATTGAGTACCCTTGGTTTTACTAGAATTTAACAATAAATTATTAACTGCGAACCAATTCAAGGTTAAAGACAATACACCATTAATTTCATCAAAATCTTCTTTTTGTCTTTCAATTTTGAAGACCAGTGAAGTATGATCAGCAAACAACACTATATCAGTGAATTTCTCCACCATGAAATATATACCAGGAATAAGAAAGGGCCTAATACCTAAGGAACGCCAATTTTTACACCCAATCCATCAGATTCAACGCCGTTGACTTATGCCTTATGAATTAAATTGCTTAAATATGATCTTACTACATCCAACGCATATATTTCTAACTCCGCAATTTCATTGGTAGCGTATCGTGAACAATGATCAACAATGTATAAATGAAATTGCTGTTGACAATGTTTATCAAGTTACAAACCTCAGATGAATGACACTCTTTGTGTAACAAACATACATTGCCCTATGCCAAAAAGTTTTACGTAATCTTCCCCATTACTAATGAGGGGTGAAATTATAAAATTCACGAGTGATGTCTCTTACGACTCCGGTTCATCCCGTTCTCTGTACACCTACAATTTCACCCAGTACTTCACTTCATCACAACTTCACCCAGACCATAGTTATTACGTGCTTCTTACAGCGCCTAATAATGGAAATAAAACGAAGGGTTCCGTACCACCGTACAATGGTAGGGATGGTGTGGAGTGAATAGTTTGAATTTGACTAAGCAAAGTTGTTGACAAAGTCCTAGATTTAAGTACCTTGGACACATTGTGAAAGATGACCTTATTATTATTTTATTATAATTAAGGATGACGAGGATATTGAGCGGGAGCGCAGGGCGTTGGCAGTTAGAGCGAACATGTTGACCCGCAGGTTTGCACGCTGTACAAGGGAGGTAAAGATTAGGCTATTCAGGGCGTACTGCCAATCTTTCTACACGTGCAACCTTTGGGTCAGCTACACGCAAAAGGCTTTCAATGCCCTGCGCGTCCAGTACAATAATGCCTTGATGGATGGATGCTGTTGGGGCTGCCGCGATACTGTAGTGCGTCCGGTATGTTTGTTGAAGCACGCGTGGACGGCTTTCATGCCATCATTAGAAAGAGGACGGCCTCCCTGCTGAGCAGAATTCGTGACAGCTCCAACACCATCCTAGCAGTCACCGCGGGGCGGCTCGACGGCCCAATACTGAATCACTGGGTGAGTGTAATCATTGGTACACTAACAGTATGTGGGAAGTCGAGCCGTGCCATAGCTAGCTTACCTTGACTTATTATATTGTTTTATTTTATTTTTTATTGTTTTATTTTGATTTTGATTTTGATTTGACTTTTTGAATGTAATTTATTTTTATTTAATTTCAATTTAATCTATGGATCTATGATATCTGGAAATAAAAAATTATTATTATTATTATTATAAAGTTATTGGTACGGCTACTCTCATGCTCCATGCTCCTTAACCAGGTGCATTTATATGTTTGTATATGGTTTACAGATAAATAGAAACCTTGGCAATTACGGGTACGTTTTCTTTTAATATTTGGCTTAAGTTTTATATTCTGTATTTTTTTCTCATACTTTTAGACTCTGTAGTTTCGGAGGTATTCAAAATACAAAAAGAGTTTATTTCCATAAGAAACACATAGGTAACATTTGGAGAATGTCAAATCTTAAACTAACATAATGGAGGCAAAGAGGCGACTAGAAACCTCCAGCTTTATACGTTATTTTTTACAGAATTGGAGCAAACACCTTCCCAAGCTTTCTTGTCTTCTACATAATCTGATATTTTGTAGTAAGATTTTTTACATATGTGATTTTTAACAACATTTTTAAATTTATTTACAGACAATTCTTGTAACTCAGTTGGTATTTTGTTGTAAAAGCGAATACATTGCCCTTTAAAAGATACTGTTCAGGCCTCTCGGCACCCGATGACCTCGCAGGGGCCCATAGCTACGAGGTAGCGTAGCGATCAGATGCCAAGAAGCAAGAACGTCGGCGATTCACCGAGCTAAAGTAAATAGATTCTATCTGACCTGGTCTGTGCTTCGTTCCCGTCAAACTCCTGTCTCTCTGCAAGGCCTGGGTGCACCCTAGGCTCTTCTTGGTAGACAGGTTCTTCAGCCAACCAGGTATGGCTGGCAGGCCAGCTTCGACGCGCACAGTTTCCAACACAGGTTGTGTTACGTAAATACGAACTTTATCTGGTTCGGAGAACCACAATACACTCAGCTATAAGACAATCCTGAGGGGAGCCCGAATACAATTCCAGATGGCGTACGATTTAATTTCAATGCCCTATACCAATACGCGTTCCATCGCGAGGGCTTTTCGTCTGTCAGATGTCAAAAACTGCTCGGTTGACAGCTCCGTCAAATTCAAAATGGCCGTTCCGGAACCATAGATCGAGTATCGATTCTGAATCGAACAATCACCCGCCCGGACAGGCACCCACCTGTCCCTTAATCTACGGGCAGCCGAGACAACGTTGCTACCGCTCGTTTTAGTACCGAGCCTCCTACTAGAACCTCTGCAGACCGGGGGGTCCCGTCCCTGCCAGGGAACAAGTTAACAATGCGCCCCCTGCGCCAACGCAGTGGCGGTAGGTTAGCATCCTTAACCAGAACGAGGTCACCAACACTAGAGGGGCTGGTTTTGTCAGTCCACTTAAGGCGCTGTTGTAAGATATGCAGATACTCGAGCGACCAACGCTTCCAGAAATTCTGAGTAAACTGCTGCAACATCTGATACCCTGACAACCGATACAATTTCACTCCCTCGAAGGGGTGCTCGGGCAACGCGTTAAGTGGCTGTCCTATCAAGAAATGGCCTGGGGTCAGAGCCTCCAGGTCATTTGGATCCGAGCTGAGCGGACACAACGGTCGCGAATTGAGATCGGCCTCGATCTTACAAAACAATGTCGCGAGCTCCTCAAAAGTCAGCGCGGTCTGACCTACTATACGCCCCAAGTGCGTCTTAGCTGACTTAACTACGGCCTCAAAAATCCCACCCCAGTGGGGGCAACTCGGTGGGCTGAAGGTCCACTGTACACCCCGACGGGAGAGGGCCGTTCCTATATCCACTTTATTTACATTCAAAAAGTTGACTATCTCTCGTAAGCATCGTTCCGCACCGATGTAGTTAGTGCCGTTATCAGAGCGGATCAAAGTTGGAAGTCCCCTTCGAGAAACAAACCTATCCAAACAAGCAATGAAAGCCTCTGTCGAGAGATCAGCCACGAGCTCGAGATGTACCGCCTTGGTAGATCTGTGGGGCCAGTCCGATTCTCTCCTGGCAAGCCAGGGTGGTCCCCACCACAAATGGTGTCTAACGAGTTCAGGAGCCCGACATCCCCTGGATGCACAATCAGACGGGTTCAATTCTCCTGGTACATGTCTCCAGGTCAGTGGGACCTCAGACGACACAATCTGGGGGACACGGTTCGCGACAAAAACCTCTAAGTTATGGACCGAAGCCTTCAGCCAGCACAAAACAATCTGGCTGTCCGTCCACGCGTACACCGTATCCTCCAAAACCACTGACCCACGCAACACTGTTAGAGTGTGATTCAAAAGTTTGGTCAAAAGAGCAGCCCCGGACAGTTCCAGTTTTGGAATCGTCATCCTTGTCCGAATAGGCGCTACCTTGCTTTTTGCCAAAACCAAACGCACGTCGACCTCCCCGGTGGAGGTGACGGTTCGCAAATAAACCGCTGCCGCAAACCCTCGTTCAGAGGCATCACAAAACCCGTGAAGGGTTGCCCTGTAATCCCCAGCAGGGACCAATTTCCTCGGCAGCGATACATTATTTATATTGAGGCCCAACCATTTCGCTAAATCGTTCGATACAATGCAGCCCTGAGCTCCAGAATCTAATAGGGCGCGAACGTATGTTGGGTTGCCCGCCAAATCCCAAACAAGCACAGAGGCGATCGGTAACACCACCGTCTCCGGTTGGGGGGCAACAAATTGTTGGGCCGCAAATTCCTAGCGAGGGCCCCCGGGGCCCCACTCTGCCTGTAACCGATCAGGTAGGCAGCTATACGCCAGCGGGTCCCACTGTACAAATGGCCCACGCGCCGGTTCCATTGCCACCCTACGACGCCCCCCGAAGGGTTGTGGGCGTGAATTCAACCGTGGCCGCTCCATGAGCGGGGGGGACATCACATGCGACCGACGAGGACGAGGCGACGAGCGGGGCGACAACTGAGGCGGCGTCCGAGCCGCATCCGCATAGCTCGAAGGTGTCCCATGCCACCCGCCCGTTACGGTCTGCTCAACATACCCAATGTCCCGCTGAGTCGGATGCTGAGTCGCAACCGAAAACTCAGGGCCCCCCATGTGATGACCCTGAGTGCGGCCCTGCACCCCTGGGTGGCTGCGTGCTTGTGGCCCCATTGCCCGCTGAGTCGGATGCTGAGTCGCAACCGAAAACTCAGGGCCCCCCATGTAATGATCCTGAGTGCGGCCCTGCACCCTAGTACCGCCCTGTGCACGTGGGGACATTGGCCCCTGAGTTGCGCTCCGAGTCGCAAACGAATTCTCAGGGCCCCATGCCGTGTCACCCTGGGTACGGCCCTGTGGTGGCTGTTGGCCGGACCGGTTCATGCACAACAAATTGTTGTGGGCCCCACCACAATATCCGCACAATTTTGTGCGCGTGCAGTCCCTAGCCATGTGTGGCCCGAGGCACAGGAAACACCAGCTCCGCTGCTTGGCCATCCGGCGCCGTCCCTCAACCCTAAGTTCCCCGAACTTATTGCAATCGGCCACAGCATGGCCAATCTGCCTACAACATGGGCAGGTCTCACTATGTGGGGTCAATGCACTCACAGTCCCATACGACTGCCGGTTGGTGCGGTCCTTCCTCGTCGGAGGGCCCCTACTCACAGCGCTCCCGGCAGCTCTCTGTGGCTCCGAAGGATGGGTGGCCGTCAACCCCAAATTCTCTGCCCGTCGAGCCTCCTCTTCCAAAAATCCGACCAAGTCGGAGAAGGCGGGCAGGTCCTCGGCCGACCTCCCGTGAGACTGTTCGAAACGAGTCTGCACGTCAGCGGGTAGGCGGGAAAGTACAATGTACAGCAGTAGGTAGGACCATTCACCAACCGGAAGTCCAAGATTCTCTAGGGCCTTGGTGACGGACAACAACGGGTTCAAAACCTCCGTCTGTATGGCCCCGACCTTGTTCACAACCGGGATGCTAAACAAACGGTTCAGTTGGGCATCGGCCAACCTCCGTTTGTTGTGGTAACGTCTGACCAGCAATTGCCTGGCCGTTTCATAGTTACCCTCCGTAACTGTCAAATGAGCGACCAGCTCCCTGGGCTCACCCCTCAATGCTGCCACCAGCTGAGCCATTTTGACAGACTTGGTAATGTCCGATCGCATGTGCACCAAACTGTCGAACAGATTGATGAAGCTCATCCATTCACCGGACACTCCGTCAAAGGTAGGCATAGTTATAACGGGTAACCTGGTCCCCGATCCCTGATGCGGCAGAGGTGCTTCAATGTCACCACCACGGCTGGACTCGCGCTGCCTACGTATGTCCGCAGCCTTCTGCGTGATAGCAGCTGCCATGTCCATACACTGGTCGACATCCCCTAGCAACCGTGACAGCCTGTCAGGTGCGCAACCATCAACTGCTTCCGCCTGCGCGGACAATTCGAGCACCCTGTTGTAGCGTTCCTTAACGTCCATAGACCGCTCCAATACCACATCATGCCTATCTAAACGGTCTATCAGACCGTGTGCGGAGGAAAACCATCTGAGCTCCTTAGAAACACCCTTCTGTATTTCAGACAACGACATGATCGGAACGATACTTACTCACAATTTGCAATAACTCAATTATATTGGACCCTCCAGTCTACAACCCAAACGAGGGAACCCTAATCTATAACTTAAACAATGCTGATTTCCCCAAACAATAGAAACCGAGTTTATATCTACACAAATTCTGTAAACAACAATTTAGTTTCCCTATATCATATAACACACACAGATAGTCAATATTAGTTCAAGTTATAAATTGCTATAAACTGAAAACAATGTCCAAACATTCATTAGCATTACTAGACCACTAATAGATTGACTAACTGGTAACTGGTACTTCAATCCAAATTTCAATTCACCTACAATGTACCTGTAATGTAATTACTATTCTGAGTCACATCTCAGTACAACTGGTCATTTAGGGAAAACTGTTATATCTGTCTGTCTACTACCAGCAATAGACTTATAGCTTACAACACTACCAATCTATGTGGATACAGGAACAAAACCAAGTTAGCTAATAACCGCCTATACCTACAGATTGATAGTCCCAAATCGTGGGTTCCTGGAGCCCTTGACGGCTGCAAATCTCAGGAAACCACGCTCTTGCTACCAAAATGTTCAGGCCTCTCGGCACCCGATGACCTCGCAGGGGCCCATAGCTACGAGGTAGCGTAGCGATCAGATGCCAAGAAGCAAGAACGTCGGCGATTCACCGAGCTAAAGTAAATAGATTCTATCTGACCTGGTCTGTGCTTCGTTCCCGTCAAACTCCTGTCTCTCTGCAAGGCCTGGGTGCACCCTAGGCTCTTCTTGGTAGACAGGTTCTTCAGCCAACCAGGTATGGCTGGCAGGCCAGCTTCGACGCGCACAGTTTCCAACACAGGTTGTGTTACGTAAATACGAACTTTATCTGGTTCGGAGAACCACAATACACTCAGCTATAAGACAATCCTGAGGGGAGCCCGAATACAATTCCAGATGGCGTACGATTTAATTTCAATGCCCTATACCAATACGCGTTCCATCGCGAGGGCTTTTCGTCTGTCAGATGTCAAAAACTGCTCGGTTGACAGCTCCGTCAAATTCAAAATGGCCGTTCCGGAACCATAGATCGAGTATCGATTCTGAATCGAACAGATACATTAACCTTATGGAGCCTAGTAGTAGGTATAGCTAGTGTATTCCTATTTCTAGTGTTGACATTGTGCCTGTTGCTATTTTAAAGAAATTTATCAATATTTTTGTGGACGTACATTAGGTTTTCATAAATATATTGACATGGCACTGTCATAATGTTAATTTCCTTAAATTTACAACGCTGTGACTCTCTGGGACCCACATTGTAGATTGCACGAACAGCCCTCTTTTGCAGCACAAATATTATGTTAATGTCTGCAGCGTTCCCCCACAGCAGTATGCCGTAAGACATAATGCTATGGAAGTAGCTGAAGTAAACTAGTCTAGCTGTTGCCATGTCCGTAAAAAGACGGATTTTTTTGACTGCATAAACTGCGGAACTGAGTTTTTTCGATAGCTTATCTATGTATGTGTGGGCCCCACTGAAGATTATTATCTAAGTTAATTCCTAGGAATACCGTGCTATCTACAATTTCTAAATTTTCACCTTTAACATTATCATTAGCCGAGGCTTGTTTAACATTGGGGAGTATAAACCGAATACATTTAGTTTTGTTATTGTTGAGTAAAACATTATTGGCACTAAACCAATTGACTACCTTTGAGATTGCATTATTCACATCGTCAAAGTTCAAATTCCGTCGTTTCATTTTAAACAAAAGTGAAGTGTCATCTGCAAATAGTACAATGTCATGATTATCTCTGACAAGATGTGGCAGGTCATTAATATAAACCAAAAACAGGAATGACCCGAGTATGGAACCCTGCGGTACACCCATAGTAACTACAGACCCTGGAGATCGTTTTCCATTAATGTCAGCTCTCTGTATCCTGTCATTTAGATAAGAAGAGAGAAGATCTAAAGAGTTATCCCTAATTCCATAGTGATGTAACTTCCTGATCAATGTCCCATGGTCAACGCAATCAAAAGCCTTAGACAAATCGCAAAATACTCCTAGAGCATCATGCGACTCCTCCCGCATGGGGAAGGGATGGTCGATTTTGCACTTTTTTCATAATAACTTCTGAAGTTATTAAAACTAAAATAATAATTAAACAAAACAGTTTATAAAGAGTCCTTTTCAACGATACCCTACATGACTTATTAAGGTGTTTGTTTAGGGTTCCGTACCCGAAGGGTTCCAAACGGGACCCTATTACTAAGACTTCGCTGTCCGTCCGTCCGTCCGTCCGTCTGTCACCAGGCTGTATCTCAAGAACCTAGCTAGCTAGAGAGTTGAAATTTTCACAGATTATGTATTTCTGTTGCTTCTATAACAACAAATACTAAAAAACAGGATAAAATAAATATTTAAGGGGCTCCCATACAACAATACCACATACAAACTTATGGATGCACCTGGTTACGTACATGGAGTGTGAAAGTAACCGCACCAATAACTTTGTAAACAATATTTTGCTGTGTAAAATCCAAACTATTCACTCCACACCATCGCTTCCATTGAACGGTGGTACGGAACCCTTCGTGTGCGATTTAGACTCGCACTTGAGCGGTTTTTTTGTTTTGTCATTTTACCCCCTCCACTTTTTTGTAGGCAATATTTTTTTCATATTAGACTTGAAGTAAGTATGTTGAGGTTATCAGGATAAGTATTCTATCTCTACTCTATCTCTTATAGTTCCTGTGACAGACGGACGGACAGTCACGCGAGTGATCTTATAGGTATAATACAATATTTTTTACCTTTTGAGGTACGGAACCCTAATATAATCAGAAGCCGATTTATTTAATTATTTTTACTTGGTACTTGCAGAAGTAAGTACCAAGTAAAAGTAATTAAAGAAAAGTGGCTGTAGACGTCGCGAACGGCATAGGAAATTTGCGTTTATTTTGTCATTAATGCCCCTTGAAGTTTATCGAAAGAACAGATGGAATTATTATACAAATAAAAAACCCGACGGCATTTTCTTTCAATACGACACAAACACAAGTTTCTTGTCATTCTTGTCAATTCTTGTTGTTCTTGTTTGATTTTTTCTTTATATGATTTGTGTGCAATAATTAAATAATGAATGAATTATGGAGATAAAAGTAGCTGCACTCCGCCATTTTGAAAAAAAAAAACTCTTATCGAACCGCTCACAAAATTTCACAAGGTTGAGAAATGCCACATGTAGAGGAGAGCCACCGGGGAGCCGGAAACTTTTGCCGGAGCTGAAACGGAGACGCTTCGTCGCGCCATACGAAGCAACTAGTGAGTAATCTGTGGCGCCATATGGGCGCTCGCTCGGTCAATAAGCCAGTTTGAAAATAAAAATGTGAGTGGTTACGCGAAAAGGGACCTGTAGGGATTGGAAACGCTTTTTCGGTTTTTTAGTGATTTTGATTCCATGGACTTTCATCTTTAATTGGTCCCAACAGATCTTTTTAAGTGGTATAGTTTTTTTTTATTAATTTTATAATGTCACTAGTCGTTGTTCTGAATAACCGCAACACTTCAGTTTAAAATTGACACTCTTCACTGATACTATTACATTTTGTAATATTGCAATGCACGTGTTGTTGTTTACTGCCAAAGAGGCTTACTGACATAAAAACAGACCTGGGGGTTACCACAATATTTTTCCGATACAAATTAGGTTCAAAACAAGAACATCACCATGGCAACCATTTCCATTCCAATTCGCCATAATGGGCTTTATTTATTTAATACCAAGACTTGTTTTAAGACGGTCTCTGTAATTTTGCGGATAAAATTAGGTTCCTAATCTGAATCGCCATAAGGCGTTGTGGTAACCCCCCTGCAAGGACACGAGAAACTCCGCGTCATTCAAAAAACCATAAAACAAGTCTGTTCACGACTCCAAACTTTGAACTCGATTTTCTCGAAATATTTTTTTTTCCTGCAGGTCCCTTTTCGCGTAACCACTCACAAATGCTGTTGCATTTTAAGTTTATTTCGTCAGTCAGACATCTGTAGAATAGGTCCTATTGTTGTGGTAGCAAATTATTTTCAGAAGCAAAATTAACAAGATTATTTTATTGATGTGAAATTAAAATATGGCTGTGAAATTAGAATCATATATTACACGATTTATTTACTTCACTGAAATCCTTTAAAAACAGTCGCAATTACAATCAAAATATGCTTTGAAGTAGGCGAATATCCTTCAAAATAACAATTTGATAGCGATCCGGATCGATATCAGAGAAAGAGAATCGAGCTATGTACTGCGTAAGAGTCTAAACACACTATGCGCCGCTTTCTGAATTGAGAAATTCACTAAGTAAATTCTTATCGTTACGTCCCGTTCTTTTGTGTGACATCTGCAGAGACAGAACGATACTTAAGTATTTGATTAGTAAAATACTCAATTCAAAAATCGAAGGTAAGCCAAAATTACGTGACCGAATTTCCGCTGCTGATCTACGTTCCGACGGCAATGTATAGATGTCACCGAAATATTGTCAAAACCGTTAGTTGATAAGCTAACGTTTTTTTTCTCGTTAGTTGGTTTTAACTATTGACAGATAGTAAACTGTAGCGTACTGCTTACTATATAACGCGTTAGTTGATAAACTAACGGTTAAAACCGTTAAATAGTAAACTGGTTTAATCTTGAATTGCAAACGAAATACCAGGGCAAACACTGCGGTAGCTTAGGTGGTAGTCTGGTTTACTATCTGTCGATAGGAGATCAACTTACGCGTTAGTTTATCAACTAACGGTTTTGACTATCTTACGGTGACATAGACACACCATAGGCGCAGAAATTACGCGACTCAAATGACAGAATTATATAGAAATGCGTTGACCGACTGAAGCTCGGTTGTACGCCAAAAAGTGACGTAGTTTCGGCAAGTGTGTTGCTGGTAATCGAAATAGCACATAGCAGGCGCAAGCCCAATGACGCCGAACATCGGTCGCGTAATTTCGGCACAGTGTGTTTGGACTCAAAAAAATATCTTAACGTCAACGTTTTCAGTTTCAAAGATTTATTTTAAGATATAAGATAAGAAGGTCAAATTGTGCTCGCTTTGAGCGATCATTGATCTGAGGAAGCTTGAAGCGGATTTTATTACTTACTGGGCACTAAAGTCAGGGAATTATGTTCAGTTGAGTGGGCATTTGGGTCGAGAGTGCGTTCTCTGCTGCGCAACTTATTGATATTCGACGTATTAGTTAGGCAATGTGGAATAACTTTAGATTACCACAGAATAACTAATAGTATATTACTAATATTACCCATGAAGGTAAAAAAAATTCACGCATGTTACCGAATAGATCAATATTAATCGCTTGTAATCGGATTTGTCACTGGACGCAGGTGTAGGTCACGGGTATTATTCACTTGCGCGCCGCGGTCACATTCCGGGATCTTAACCTCCCACCAACCCAACCCCATTTTGAGGCATCGCGATTTTGAACCTAATGCCATGGATCGTGGAGGGGTTAATTACTGCATGATTATTGCGCCCTGGCATAGTAAAAACAAAATGGCCTGGTCGGCATCGGGATACTTTCGCGCAATGTTAAGTAGTCACTCGCGCGCCGCGGTCAGTTTCAGACCCTTGTGGTAGAGTTTGTTCAGTGCATCAAGTTTATTATGTAGTTTCACAGAACCGAATAAGTTGCTGAAAGGTCACTTTCTGTCCGAATACTAAAGTTAGTAGGTACACAACTTTATAATACAACCTGGAGCCGAAACGCAGCAAGGCAACCCTATATAGTTTCACAAAACCTAATTAGTTGTGGTCACTCTCTGGTATATTATATCAATATTTTCCACTACCTTGCAGGAATTTTGACCGAGGCGCGCAACTGTCCTAGGACAAGGGGTAATCGGTGCGCAATTTCCTAGGACAATTGGTAACCGGCGCCCAACTGTCCTAGGACAAGGGGTAGCCGGCGCGCAACTGTACTAGGACAAGGGGTACCCCTGCGCGCAACTGTCCTAGGACAAGGGGTAGCCGGCGCGCAACTGTCCTAGGACAAGGGGTACCCCGGCGCGCAACTGTCCTAGGACAAGGGGTAGTCGGCGCGCAACTGTCCTAGGACAAGGGGTAGTCGGCGCGCAACTGTTCTGGGATAATCGGCGCGCAACTGTCCCAGGACAAGGGGTAATCGGCGCGCAACTGACCGGTAGTACTTTCTGCTACCTGGATGAATCTTTGACCGCGGCGCGCAAGGAAAATTTGAAGAAATGCAAAATATTAAAGTTAAAAAAATAAGGCTGATTATGAAAATTGTGCCGAAGGTAACGTTTTGCCCAGAGAGCTAGACTACGGTCATTAACAAAAAATACCTAATCGTATTGTTTCTTGAAAACAGTTGGTCAGTTCACCAATTTCTGTAGAGTAAAAAAGGTCCTCAATAAGTCAACATTTTGCCCCATCTGGTATCACAATAATTCTTCGTTTTTACTTGTTTCCTGCTTCTTGGAGCATAGAAATTATTTTTTATACTGGAGTTCCACTCCACAATATGATAATATTCAAATAAATTCAGGAATTAAATTGACAGTATTGTTCACAAGTATCGCAAACTACGCCATCGTTGAGTATGATAATAATGAATTAGGTAATAATGTGTAGGTATCTTTAACCTACTAACTGAAAATATATTTTAATTATACCGATATGTGTAATGATTTCTGATAGCAACGCTCTCTGTCGGCTTACTAAAACATCAAAACGAACTGCTCATTACAAATAACTACGTGAACAATCCGATTTCATCATGATTTGAACTCTATTAACGACAAGATCAAAATGAATTTTAACATTCTGAAATTACTCAATTCATTCAAAAAGAAATCTCCGTCAAAAGGAAAATTTCCTACGATTTGATTACCTATCTAGCGGTCACAAAAGTTTCGTTTCCGATGCACAGTCCGACGCTCAGTGGGTCATTCACAGTTAGACACGTAGGTCGCTAGCAGACATCGCGGTGTAGGCATCGTTCGCTAGAGGCGCCACTAGCGCACTCCGATGTAAAATCCAACATGGCGACGCCATTCGTGTTTGGTATAGGGCGGGGAGAACAGTTGCCCAATCGACCTTACAATACCTACGCGTATTTTTGTCGAAACTGACGTCTTCGTGACTAAAACGCGGGTGAAATCGCGGTATTAACCATTGTTTCTGAGTGCATTTGTGGTCTTTGTATTATGATTGGTGCAAACGGTGATTTTGTGGTGAAAATAGTGAAATTTGGTTGACATGTTTATCTGTGTCGTGTGTGAAGATTTTCCCTTCGCATGAGGAGCGCTGCGGCGGTAGTGTGGTGTGTTAGTGTGGGTGTGCTCTGTGAATGTGTGTGTGTGCTGGAGGAGAGCCGAAGGATTGGTTGATGGATTGCATCTTCATGGAAGTATAGGTAAAAATAAGTTGGAAAATTCTTCCTGCTTTCCTGTTAACCAAAACTCTATGCTCTTAGTTTTTTGTCTTGGTTCGTGTTAGTCGCTTGGAGCTTTGAATCTTATTGGAGCGCATGTTGTCGTACTTCGGGGATAAATCCTTAAATCAATAGGGATAATATGGGTATTAGGCGGTAACAGTCTACGAGATTTATTTTTCGTGGTTTCTTTATCGTATTAAATTAGGTCGGTGCAACCTTGACTCGTGTAACTGTTACGAATTTTTCTCGTTTTCCTGCAACTTGTGATCTTTTCCTATGGCCTAAGTATATATAGATAGAAGAGTAAACATTAGAAATACTTATGTAGTTATTCTTATTTTTGTAGTATAATTAATAGCTTCTTTGCATTTACTTAATCAAAACAAAAAGTCAAATCACAAGAAACATAAAAATTAACACTGTCTGCTTAGTTTTTTGTCACAAGAAATATCAAAATGAACCTATTAATGACTCCCCATATATATATATATATATATATATATATATATACTATATTTATATATAGGAATATATATTTGTAGCCAAATCTGTGTCTCACTGCTGGGCAGAGGCCTCTCCCATAAATTAATTAAGTTGAATTCCATTAAAAAATAGAAAACACAGCACATCACAGGTTCACACGCTGACAGTAAAGAAAGGACTCAACATATATGTACCATTGAATGCTGTAATTCATTTCATTGCATTCGTATGAACTCGCGCGAGAACACAGTCCCCTCGCACCGGCCCGCCCGACTCCACTTATCAGCTTACAAAACGTTCGAGGCCGTCTCTTTTCGATGTACTGCTAATCTGTATACATGCCTCTCTGTCTACAACTCAGAGTGTTTTTTACAATCATGAAATATTGAGATATATGTGTGAAACCTCGTATGCCCACCTATTAGGATCTGAAGAGTGTGTATTTGAAATTGATTGGGTAGCCTTTGTCTAAGGAGAGTGTGTAGCCAAGACTTGTCTAGAGTCGATCCACTGCGCATCAGAAACGCGCAGTAACTCGGTTGGTACCATTCCAGACACACGTGGACACTGCTGTGGACGAAAGTGTCGTGAATTGTCATCTTTTTGTCACAGTCTCAGAGACAATTAACTTTTAGGACAACCGAGTTGTAAATTTGTAAACGTCTGTGTGTCGAAGTGTAAGTCCGTAGCGATAACATTTTTTTCGGCCTTTGTTTGCCTTGTTTTATTTGTAATGTACACATGTATCAGAAATTATGACTATTGATGGGATGAATTGACCGATGTGGGGTAACTTTAGTTAGGTACGTCGCACAAGATTCCAATTAGTAACATCTTATAAGCCGATTATAAGATTTTACTAATTGGAAACTTGTGCGTACTAACTAAAGTTACACCACAGGGGTCAATTCGTGCATTTACATTCCGTTCCATTGCAAACTTCTTATAGGTACTATTACAATGCTCTCTTGTCGAAAGCAGTCACAGTAATATGTGGAACCAGGACACCCTGACAGAAAACATTTAGATTCTAGCATTTCATTACTTCCAGGCCTAAAATATGAACTTGGCTTTGTAGATCCTTTAACTATAATTGAGTTTAGCAAATACAAGAACATTTACCAAGCAATTATAATCTAAAGAGACACATACAAAGAATTACTTCTAAGTGATTCGATGTCCGAAAATATGCACTTCTTGCCATACAAGTAGATAGTAGAGTATACAAATCGTCTAGACTCCGCTAGTGGTCAAAGACAAGAGTCTACTTCGAAAATAAGTCAGCTCGGAAGGACAAGTAATTCTCAGTAGCCGACTAAAGTTTACATCCCAATAGCCGTTTAATATTTCAGCACAGTAACACAGCAGCATTGTTTACTTTTGTACTTGAACAAAGCTTCGCAAACGAGGTCACACCTACACCTACAGCCACATGGTACCTACACGTCGCGCCGGGCCCAAGTCCGCGTAGTCGGGAATTTCGCTCTATTTTAATTTGATACACATTTCAGGCGAATGCTGCTCATAAAGCTGTTATTCATACTCCTGAGCAATTTATGCAAAGCGAAATGCTGAATTATACTAACGATAACAAATGATGAGTCACTTGGTAATTTAAGGCTATGGATAGCAGCGTTGGGAAGAGATAACCGAAGAAAAAATTGTGTAAAAAATAAACCTACCTAATTTACGAGATGTTGTGTATGATTTTTTGTTCATTAACTAACGACTTAATTTCAAGAATACATCTAAGTTGAAGTTTTTAAAATTGTCCTCCTGCAGGGAGTTTCTCCAGTTGTTCTTGTTGGTTTCCGGTTAGGAGTGTATGAGGCGAATTTAGCGTCAATCACTCGCCGCACACCACACATTCATTAGCAAACCGGTGCGCGGTGTGGACTTCATGTGGACGGACGCACACAAAGTGGGAAAGCGCCACTGGCAATAAAATCCCAGTAGGCAACAAACAAGAGATGAGATAAACAAAATACGACAATGATGGCGCCGTTGTAAATAAAACACAGCGCCATGGACACTGTGTCGAGTAGATTATTTGAAATAATTTTATTCATGCATTCGTAAAATTAAAATGCAAAAAGAGAGAATTGTATCCCTCTGCGCGACATTTGTTCGTTGCGGGCATTCAGCGGCGCGCGGCGACGCGAACGTTCCGAATGCTTGTGAAACAACTCTTTTTAGAAACTACAGCAACCTTTTTGCAACTGTTTGTCAATGTAGTTATTTAGGCTGCTGCTAAATCCTAGAATATTGATGGCTCAATAAAGGCACTGGCAAAACCGCTAAATAGATGATAAGAGTGAAAAAATGTAATTTGATGAAATAATGATACAAATTAGATGACTGATTTATAATAATATGTACTTAGCCTAACATTGATTATTTATTCGCAAAAATATTGATTGTAGGCTATAAAAACTATTAACGGAGATTGAAAAAATGTCGAGTAAAAAGCACTATGCGGTAATTTCAAGTAAAAAGCGTAGTATGCTCAATTATGAACCTAAATGCGTTCGAAAAATAGTAGTTTATGTGACTGCTACATAATGGAGGGCATTAATACTCGAGAGTGGGTTTATGAAACGAGCCGAAGGCGAGTTTCATAATAATATCACTCGAGAGTTTTAAAAACTTTCGTTCGAAAAACTTTTAACGGAGAGTGAAAAAATGTCGAGTAAAAGCAATATGCGGTAATTTAAAGTAAAAAGCGTAGTATGCTCAATTATGAACCTAAATGCGTTTGCAAAAAACACCTTACAACCAAGTATGTTGAAATTAGTAGTTTATGTGACTGCTACATAATGGAGCGCATTAATACTCGAGAGTGAATCATAATAATATCACTCGAGAGTTTTAATGCCTAATTATGTATAGTTACATACACTAGTTTATCTACACACTATCATAAGCTCTCTTTGATGTGTTCAGGAACCGCATGTTTGACCGGAATTGTGGCTCTGCAGTTGTTCAGCTTGTTCTGTAGTACCAACTTCACAGACAAAGTAGGGGCGGCACGCAGGCGGGCGTCGGTGTTCGAAATTTTAATGTCATAATATGTAGAAAATTTCCACATTATGGTCATAATGTTCAATATTCAGATAAGAAAGTAGTTTAACATTATGCTGATCGTAACGTGCGGTTTTTGGACGCAGTAAAGAGGGTTTATGATACGTGTGTAGATAAAACACCTTACAAGCAAGTATGTTGAAATAGTACATTATTAAACGAGAGAGCAAAGTTGGTCATATAACATACGAGGTGATAAGAGTAAAAATTTTAATTTGATGAAATAACGATACACATTAGATGACTGATTTATAATAATATGTACTTAACCTAAAATAGATTATTTAATCACAAAAATATTGATTGTTTGTAGGCTATAAAAACTTTTAACGGAGAGTGAAAAAATGTCGAGTAAAAGCAATATGCGGTAATTTAAAGTAAAAAGCATAGTATGCTCAATTATGAACCTAAATGCGTTTGCAAAAAACACCTTACAACCAAGTATGTTGAAATTAGTAGTTTATGTGACTGCTACATAATGGAGCGCATTAATACTCGAGAGTGAATCATAATAATATCACTCGAGAGTTTTAATGCCTAATTATGTATAGTTACATACACTAGTTTATCTACACACTATCATAAGCTCTCTTTGATGTGTTCAGGAACCGCATGTTTGACCGGCATTGTGGCTCTGCAGTTGTTTAGCTTGTTCTGTAGTACCAACTTCACAGACAAAGTAGGGGCGGCACGCAGGCGGGCGTCGGTGTTCGAAATTTTAATGTCATAATATGTAGAAAATTTACACATTATGGTCATAATGTTCAATATTCAGATAAGAAAGTAGTTTAACATTATGCTGATCGTAACGTGCGGTTTTTGGACGCAGTAAAGAGGGTTTATGATACGTGTGTAGATAAAGCACCTTAGAAGCAAGTATGTTGAAATAGTACATTATGAAACGAGAGAGCAAAGTTGGTCATATAACATACGGGGTTGGTTTACCAGCTCGAGCCGCAGCTCAACGCAGGCGAGCGCAGTAAAGAAGCGAGTATGTTATTATCAATTGCTCACGAGTCTCATACAAAGTTTTTCAACAAATTTGCGAAGAAAATAAAAAACAGGCAGGTAAGATACAGGTAAGCACTCGACATTTTCACAATAAAAACATTGAATGAAAAGTTTTATTTGTTGAAAGCTGGATGAAAATGGCGCGCACTTTTTTTTATGTTTTCGCTCGTTGACTCTGAGTGCAATGACCAGAGGCAATGCAAAAGCCAAACAAACAGCAAAATATAAAATTGTATCAAAGTGAACGAAATACATCTCGGTTTTCTTAGTTTGCTTGTAATTTGATTTGATGCAAATAAATGTTTAATCATCTTATTGTGACAATAACATGTATTAATTAATAATTAAAGTCAATTAAAGTAATATTTTTCCAGCATAAAAACTCCTTGCTGTCATTACTTGTCCATAGTTGATAAATTTAAAACTATATCCATTACCACACTTGTACGGTAATGTTTATTACCGTACAAGTACAAGTGTGGTAACACAAACCTCATGAGGGTCACTTTACGAGCAAGTGTGTTGAAAAATAAATATACGAGTGCCTACATAAATATTATATAATATACATACAATACACGCTAAACATAAATACCACTAGAAACTTACTAATAAATACATACAGTTACTACCTATAACTCTAAATAGATTTAGAGTTATAGGTAGTAACTGTATGTATATTTCATCGCACATCAAAAATACTGATTTGCACGGCAAAAAAGGATCTGCAAAAACACTTTTTCTGTTTTAAATATGTTATATGTACTCAAGTTTATGTTTTAAGTACTTTTTGTTGTTCTTGCGTGTTCAACCTAACACGAAGGATAAAGGGGGCTTCGCTTCGCTCAACCTCTTTACTCTTCACCTAAGCTACCGCAGCATTTTGCCCTGATATTTGCTGTGCAGTTTAATATTTCCCAAGAGAAAATAATGGTTCATCACGCGACTTTTAAATATATCGAGTGTCCCGATGGTTTAAGGGAGTGAATTCCACAACCCTCACAACCGAAAGGCCCGTAGTCTGAAACCGTGATGTAAGCTCGTGAGAATGGAATCTGAGTGAGCTCTCCGAGGCGTGCTGGAGGATAGAAATCGGAAACGCTCTCGTAAGAAGGTTGCATAGCTTGGATTCCGTAAAATATTGTAAAGGAAGTTGAGGATGTGATAATATTATCAAGCAAGCAAGGACCGGCAGCCACTGCAACTCTTTGCGATGCTGTGATACAAGCTCGTATTTGCGCAGCCCAAATATAAAGCGAATCCCGAGTTTTTTCAGTAATTCTTCCTTAGCCAGTGGCGCAGCAGACATCAGCATAATCGATGAGGGGTTTGTTCTAAAATATGGGTGTCGTCTTTTAAACATAAACATTTTCATACAGGCACATACATTGCTTCTGGGCCTAATTCCGGTACACAATGACATCTCAATAACAATTACATGACGATTACGGTCAACTTTAGATATACAATATCTGACGATTTTGTAATCCCTTTGTTTATTGTAAATTATTATGCTTACCAATTTACTGAATTTTTACCATAATTGTCTAGAAACGCCAGATATTGGATATCTAAAGTTGACCGTAATCGTCATATAATTGTCATGGAGCTGCCATGCTGTACCGGAAATGGGCCCCTGGCCCCACACCAGGATAGCCTGTGTCGTGGGTGTCACAAATAGCGACGTCACACACAGGAACTACGCTTAGTGCTTTAGAGTATTTACTCGACTGCGCCAGAAGGAGGGCTATGTTTTTCGAGTGTATGTATATACAATGTTTATTTCTTTAGTAAGCTCTGTAGCCTACGCGGCTTCATGGATTTTAGTTTGAGAGGTGTCATTAGATTCTTCTCAACTGTAAGAGTGACACAGGGTATATCACTACTCGCTACAATAGACCTGAAAGTAAAATCACTAGAAGAGAAATGCTCTACACTGCAAACTGAAAATGAAAAACTCCAAAAAGAAATAAAAAACTTAAGCTCAATGGAACACTATAACAAAGACACAGATAAGATAATAGTATTACATGGATTACAAGAAAATTATTGGGAGAAAGAGGAGGAAGTTATAGACAGAATTACAAATATATTCTACGAAGTGCTAAATGTGAACCTGGCGGGATATATAGAGGAAATAACATATATAGGGAAAAAAGGCTACAACAGACCAATAAAAATAGAGCTTATAAGTAAAAGAATGAGAAAGTACATAATGGAAAACTCTACATATTTCAGAGAAACCGGATTAAAAGTTACTGAATACCTAACTAGAACAGCCTTACATGAAAGAAGGGAATTAAAACAAGCACTAAATACAGCAAGGAAAAATGGCCACCATGCAGTCATACAAAATAATAAGCTGATTTTGAATGGGAAAGAATTAACAAACGAAGAAATTACTAAACAAAACCTGCGAAAATCACGAGAAGATTTCGAGAGTTCAAATATAGAGCAACTAACCTCACCTTCACACCCAAAACAACGTACGCCAAATACTAACAACGCATCAAGAAATGATTTTTTTCGAAACAAACCTCAAACAACTCTACCAGAACATGCAAAGTGTATATAACAAGATCCACCTCCTCGAAGCACTGATAGAAGAACAACCTAACATCAACGTCATATGCATAACTGAGACTTGGATGAATAAAGAAAAATTGAAGCTACTAAATATTAACAACTACACACCTGGTTCGTCCTTTTGTCGAGAACAGCACGAAGGCGGTGGTGTATGCATATTGGTGAAATCTACGCTAAATTACATCGAAAGAACTGACATTAAATAACAATCGTTAGAATATATTTTTGAAACATGCGCGATCGAAATACCCGAAATTAACTTATTAATTATAAATTTGTATTGGCCAGATAGTAACAGAGAGGTGGAAGTTTTCTATACATGCCTAGAAAAACTCCTAAAACTATTAGCATTAAAAGACAACAATAAGAAAGTAATTTTTGGAGGCGATTTTAATGTGAATTTCCTTACAAATAACAAAGCAAAAAGAACACTATCTAACCTAATGTTAACTTACAACTTCCACCAAAAAGTTAAAGGCGCCACGAGAGTGACAGCCAGTAGCTCTACATGCCTTGATCTTTTGTTTACTAACTTCAAAATAGATACTCAAGTAGTAATAGACGAATTTGGCTTCTCAGACCATAGAGGAATATTGTTTTCCACACCTCTCACTACATACCAACCTAAACAGCTCACAATGTTAAAACGAAGATACACTGAAACTAACATAAATAAATTCAAAGACGAACTTCTTACAATAAATTGGGACCACAAATTTAAACTAAATAAAAAACTAAATGAGAACTATAACATTTTCAAAGAAATTGTAAAAAATGCCCTAAATAAGTGTATTCCATTAAAACCAATAAAAATTAAATTTAATTCTAAGAAAACACATATAACGTCAGGAATAAAAATATCATGCAGAAATAAAATATTGCTAAAAATGCTAATATCACAGATTAGAAATGAAATCTTACAAAACAACTACAAGAAGTACTGTACAACATTAAAAAAGCCGTTCATAAATCTAAAAAACTAAACAATATAAGTAAATTTAACAATTCAGAAAATAAATCTCGTTCAATGTGGCAAATAATCCACGAAGAAACAAATAAAAAACCACAAAAAAATTAAAAATAACGTAAAACTCAAAATAAACAATACAATAATACATGACCCCAAATTGGTGGCGAATTCATTTAACAATTTTTTTGCATCAATAGGAAACTCAGACGAAAATCCTGGTCTCCGTAACAATTCAAGCCAAGACAACATAATTGAAAACACCTTTTATCTACATCCAACAGATGAAAAGGAAATATTAAATGTAATAAAAAACTTAAGAATAAAAAATCTTGTGGCATAGATGAAATCCCTCCTTTTTTGTTAAAAAGATGCGCAAATGAATTAACAACCCCGTATACTAAACTTGTAAATCAATCCTTCTCTGAAGGTATATTTCCGACAGACCTAAAATATCACTAATAAAACCTATCCATAAAAAGGGAGATGTTACTGACCCAAACAACTATCGACCAATTTCACTATTACCAACATCAACAAAGATATTTGAAACAGTAATGGTTAAACGTATTTATTCCTTTTATGAAAAATTTAACATCTTTGATAAAAGCCAAAATGGATTTAGAAAAAATCATTTCACAACCCTAGCGATATATAAATATTTGCAAAAAATTCTTGAAGCTCTAAATAACAAAAAATATGCCGTGGGCCTACTACTCGATATGAGTAAAGCGTATGATAGAGTCTGCCATAAAACACTGTTATCTAAACTGTATAAAACTGGAATTAGAGGAGTCGCGCATAAGTGGTTTAAATCATATCTTGAAAATCGTGTTCAATTTGTAGAAATAGAAAATACTAACCTCGAGACTTGTCAAATCCAACACGTTAGATCCGACAAAATCCTTGCCAAAGGCTCTATCCCGCAAGGTAGCGTTTTAGGATGTATATTATTTCTGATATATATAAACGACCTTCCAAGTATAATAGACGACCACTGTATACTATTCGCTGATGACATCTCGGTTATAATACCTTGCTCAAACACAAATGAACTACAAACTAAATTAGATACACTACTAAATACAATTGTAAATTGGCTAGAATGTCATAATTTGCAACTAAACCTAAATAAAACCAAGTTAATCCAGTTTAAACCATACCAAAAAACTGCACTAAAAATAACATACAATTACAAAGATAAAAAATTAGAAACTGTAACCTCTGCTACGCTGCTAGGAATAGACCTTGACACACATATAAATTGGAAACCGTATATGCAAAAATTAACAAATAAGCTGTCGTCCTTTATATATGCCCTCCGACATTTGAAGCGTGTAACAGACTTTAAAACTGCCTTAACTGCATATTATGCATACGCCCATTCAAGACTATCTTATGGCATAGTTTTGTGGGGAAATTGTACCGATGTAAATGACATTTTCATTTTGCAGAAGAAATGTTTAAGAATACTGGTAAATATTGACCAAACGATGTCTTGTAAACCATTTTTTGAGAAACATGAAATATTAACCCTTACATCTATCTACATTTTTGAAGCCTGCAAATTTGTCAGAAAACATCCCAACCTGTACTCCCCAATACATACTATAAAACGAAATGACCGAAACCTACATAAATTAAAAGTACCATTCTCTAAACTAAAATTAATATCCTCAGGGCCGCATTCCATGGTTATAAAAATATACAACCACATACCAAATAGTATAAAAAATATAGAGCTACGCTATTTAACAAACATTTAAAAAAATTCCTAATACACAAAAGCTACTACAATATAAAAGATTTTTTTGACGATAAGATGACATAATGACAAATCGACAAGACAATAATAATAATATTTAGGAGCATGCCGTAATATAATTTAACATTGATTTTGTTTGATTTAATTTAATTTAAATATAAGGGACTTGTTATAAACTGTTATAGATTAATGTAGATGTTACTTTTTAATTTTGAATTCTATTGTCGTTGGAATATAAATATTTATTAAAGTTCAAGTTAACATGAACATTTTAAATGTAATAGAAATAAGTAATTAATTATGTAATATTAAGTAAAACCTGTATCTCTCAAAATTGCAACGCCTCTACGAGGCGTCACATGTATACCTGTATCCTGCCTGTACCACCTTTTTTAATGTAATGTGACAGCAATAAATGATTTGAATTAGAATATCAAAATAAAAAAATATAATTGCAAATTTTCTGCGACATTATGTCTTTATTTTTTTAACCCTATCATAGTGGGGTTTCAAGATAAAGGGTTTCATAAATAAAAAAGAAACTGAAAGATTGAAAATGCAGTCGGTTTAATTGTTTTTATAATAATTCCACTTGTATATTGACTTGTCAACTACACTTATCCTTCTTGAATTCCTTGAGGTCTTCTGGAGCATATTGTCTAACAATCTTAACTTCTACCGTTCATTTGTTTTCTTTCTTAAAAAAAAATATATAATGTTATCGTAAAATGCTTGTGTTTGCCAGTATACTTATTATTATTTATGTTACTGTTTAACAAATACATTTTCCCAAAAATACATTTTCACCCCAAATTAGGTAAATGTTCACCAAAATTTTACACCTCATTTTATACTAATAGATTACCCATTAATTTAAGTTTAAGAAGTCAAATAAAGTATGTGCTGACAGAAAGTGACATAAAGCACCTAATTCGGTTAAGTATTTTTTGTTGTTCTTACATGTTCAACCTAACACGAAGGATAAAGGGGGCTTCGCTTCACTCACTCCTTTCACCCTTCACCTAAGCTACCGCAGTATTTTGCCCTGATATTTTTTGCAACTTTTGGTGTTCATTTATCCATTTTGGGTAGGAAAAAATATTTCGGTGATCATTATATTTGTTGCCTTTCCTTTTTGGTAGACGTTTATTTTTTTGGTATTCCTTGCCGTTTTAAGGGAAAAGTATTAAATATTGATAAACAATATATATTTTTTATTATTGTGCCTCTATATTACGACAATATCCTTTGTATGACATTATCGCACGGTTGACTAGCTCTAAGCACACGCAAGTAAGGAGAACTTAAGGACGCAATGAACTTAATACAATGGCGACTGCGAATATAAAATTCAGTTCCACAAAGACTCTCAATACAAGTGGCTATTGTATTGTCTGTGTTAATTGCTCACTTTATCGCTCTTCTCGCCGACTGACGGTTTTTTGAAAGGGCTTCGATTGGAAAACACCGAGACTTAAAATTTCGAACGCCGACGCCCGCCTGCGTGCCGCCCCTAGTTTGTCTGTGAAGTTGGTACTGCTGAACAAGCTAAACAAGTGCAGAGCAATTATCAATGCCACCATTCCGGTCGAACATGCGGTTACTGAACACATCAAAGAGGGCTTATGATATGTGTTTAGATAAACTAGTGTATGTAACAGTACATAATTAGGCATTAAAACTATCGAGCAATATTGTTATGAAACTCGCCTTCGTCTCGCTTCATAAACCCACTCTCGAGTTTTAATGCCCTCTATATATCAGTCACATAAACTACTATTATTTGTTTTGTGGCATGCAATTAGGTCATTTAGAAATGGAAAAGCTGACAATATATTTTTGTTTTTAATAGACACACTTCAAAGTCGTTCAGACAGATTCCATAGGAGTTGCGTGCACGCAACTAATCTAATTAACCTTGTGACCGCCCCAGTCGGAACTGGCCGACAACTGAAAGTCGTGCCACTGGCGCCATGACGGCTATAGCCGACACAATTTTATATTAAAACAGACCTTATCTCGTATCAATTAAGTTGTATTTTGCATAGCATAGCAAACATGTTTGGCATGTGAGTAACACATTTTGTATTTGATGTACTTTTGACTGAACAGAAGAGAGCAAGCTGTTGGATTTCAGGATGTCAATTCCTTAGTTTTGATGTATATATATATTATAATTAGGGTTCCGAAGGGTCCAAACGGAGCCCTATTGCCGTCACTCACGTGTCCTTCCGTCCGTCCGTCGCGTCGTCTGATTTTTCACAGGTTTTTCAGCCAAAAGGTTAAAGCTACATTTTTTAAATTTTCACAGTATAAACCTCTTAATGACCTTAAGCCACACATATTGACAAAATTATTTTTAAGGGGGGGTGCGAGAAAATATTTAGAACTGGGTAGATATTGTAAAATTGAGTGATGTATCCTTGTTTAGAGCTCGTTGAGTAAAAATATACTGTATATATTTTGTTTTTACAAATATTGGAAAACAAAAGAATGACAACCCTCCAAAGTTAGCTTTTTTTATAAAAGTTTGTAAAATCCAAACGATTTACTTCAAACCATACCTACCATTGTATGGTGGTACGGAACCCTTCGTGCGCGAGTTCGTCTCGCACTTGACCGGTTTTTATAAGGCCTATATAACACATTTGGTACGGAACCCCAAATGTGAGAAGCCCAACACTTGGCCGGTTTTTTATATTATTTTTTTACTCGTAGGTAGGTCATCGATTAAATATAGATAATACATACCTACCATGTTGCAGTACCTAAGGCATACCGTTTTTATTTGTGAAAACTATTACGTGTAAGTTTCAAAAACACTTTTCTGAAACTGCTATTCTGTTATTTATAATCATTTTTTTCCAACAGTCAAAACATCTCTTTCTCACCGTTAAACTCTTTTCCCCGTTAAATAAACATGGAACGTACGGGTTTAAGCGGCCATGTTATGAAATTTGCTTGTATTTCGGATGGACGGTTCGGAAATGTCTTTCAAACGAAGTACGGTTTGTTAACTTGAAATACGCATGAAAAAAGCAAGAAACTTGGCATGTAAACTTTTATGTATGTGCTTCAATATTGAAAGATTGAACACATTGAAAGACATTTTTTTCACATCTTTCATTCCGAAAAGTAAGTTTTGCTCCACGACGAGAGGGAGCAAAATGCTACTTTTCTGTTTAAGCTACTTTTTTTATTTATTCATAGTCATGTAGTATTTACTCAATGTGCCAATTGAACATAGATCTTAATAAAATAATCGATTGTAATTTAATCATATCGATTAAAACGAACATGTTTTAAGTTTTAACTTTAACAACATTATATGAAAATTTATGAACTTTTAGTAATTTTATAAATAAATGTCAAAAAAATATATGTTTTACTGAAAACAAAACTATCGATGACTGTTATTGTGATATAATGAATATTGATATCCGATACCATTGTAATATACGATTCGATTATTTTTAAACATCGTTAAAAGTAGCACAGGAATATTGTATCATTAAAAAAAAGTATGAGATAAGCCATTATTAAAAATAATGACAATTAAAAGTAAAAGTTAACATTCGAAACATTGGTCTAATTATTGATAGAGAGAGTTACATTTTTGTTTGGTTCATTTATTGTTGATGATTTGATTTGAGTATTTATCTGTTCTTGCGTCTGAGGAACTTGCGTTTCATTGTAGATAGTATACGTCGGAGATAGTGGTAGTGGTGCATCGTGAGTTACGGACGAAGATAAGATGCCCGAAGTTGATGGTTGTGGCTCTGATGGATTAAGTTTTATATTTTTGTTAATTTGACTGCGTAATATGGTTTTATTCGCCATTGAGCTTTCGATATAACCCTCAGCTACTCTATCAGAGCTCCAACCTTCGTGTCTTTTTATTGACGTAATATCCGCCCCTGAATCCGCCAAGAAAGTCGCCGAAGTTCTTCTAAAGCAGTGACCGGTGTAGAGTTCAACATCTTTAAGTTTTAAATATTTAGCAATTTCCTTTGGTATATTGCTAATTTTATTTTTGCCGATGGCTTGTCGAGAACATTTCCCACTCCGATAGTTTATAAAAAATCTATTTTTTTCCATGTTGGTGGGATGTAATGCTTGGTATTTATGAATGATTTTAGCATATTATCCGTGTACAATGAATGACCGATTTTTCTTTGTCTTAGTTTAGAATGATTTTCAACGTCCTCCACCTTTAAGTTTACAAGTTCACATCCGCGGCAAGCACCATTGATTCCAAAAATTAAGGCCACCTATAACAAAGATAAAAAACAGGTAAATATATAGAATAATTACCATTACCTAGATACGAAATATTCATAGTTAAATCATGTATTCTTACTTTTGTGGCCATAAAAATTTCGTCAGGAGCTTCATAAAGAAATTTTTCCACATTTTGAGTCGTAAAAATTTTAGACTTCTTTGCGCAATGCCCTTCTGATTTTCTTTTTAAAAAGGCCAGTCATTTTGTGAATCTATTTATTTCAATGCTATGTTTGATGCTTATTGTAGCTTTCAGTTTTGAGTATATGCACCAAAGTGTATTCGGATTCTTTGACTTGAATAAATAATCAAAATAGACAAGAAGTTCTGATTCTGAAATTGATAGGCCTTTCGCACTTCTCCACGTTGAAAATTCTTCATAAGTTTTTAAGTAATTTTCCTTGGATTTTGTTGGAAGCAAATTATTTATAATTGCGGCAGCATTTGCACTGATGGCATCCGACAATTCACTGTCACTGTCGCTTTGATTTAACATCGTAACTTATTTTTTAGAACATTAACTTATTTATAAAAATAAATTAAAAGAAACTTAACGTTTATGTATTTGAAGAATACAAAAACGCGGCAAATTCCTAGACTAATATTTTTTGTCGGAAAAGCAAAGGCATCAGCTCATATGGCCTCGTCGGTTTTCGTAATTTTATTTAATAATCATAACTGCATAATAAATGCGTATTCCTTTTTCAAAAAGATGTATAGTGCTTTATATACAAACTCAATGGTGTACACACAGATGTAGTTCAGTATAAATTTCGGTAAGTATTCCAAATTTAAATCACATGAGGATGAATGAAATTCAGTACAATTTTCTTTCCCTGTTTTTAACAGATTAAAAATGACTATTGTTATGTTCGCTTTTTGTGGCATAGAATGTCACTTTTTTGAGCAAGTGGTACGAAAATAACTATTTCACACCTTTCATTCCGAAAAGTAAGTTTTGCTCCACGACGGGAGGGAGTAAAATACTACTTTTCTGTTTAAGCTACTTTTTTTAATTTATTCATTGGCATGTGTAGCATTTACGCAATGGGCCAATTGAACACAGATCTTAATAAAATAATCGATTGTAATTTCATCGTAATCGATTAAAAACGAACATGTTTCAAGTTTTAACTTTAACAACGTTATATGAAAATTAATGTTTTTTTGTAATATAAAAAAATAAAGTCATAATAAATTATATGTTTTACTGAAATCAAAACTATCGATGACTGTTATTGTGATATAATGAATATTGATATCCGATACCATTGTAATATTCGATTCAATTATTTTTACACATTGGTAAAAGTAGTACAGGATTTTTTTATCGGTGGTGACCTTTCCCTAATCCTTCACAAACCGCGATTCTAAAAAAAAAAAATTTCCTTGTTCGATTGCTGTAAAAGTGGTAAAGTATAATTAAAAGTATAGTTATTTAATTATTTTTAGAGCATTTTATTTTAATTTTCCTAATAGTCGGTGTGGAAAGTCGTTTGTGTCACTCAGGAGCAAAATTATTTTCGTCATATCGTAGAATCCTTCCGTAAACACATCATTTTGCTCCCTTGAGACACAAATAACTATTCCCTTCCTCCCTCCGTCTTTTGTATCCTCAATCGCAGTTTTTATTTTATTTTATAGAATACGGCTAACGCTGGGAGAAAACTGTCAAAGGATAAAACGTTCTTTATAAAACTATCTAAAAAACAACAATGTATGTTGTTAGGACCAATAGGTGCGAGTTGAAAATGAACTGGACACAAAAGAGGGGAGAAGGGAGAGATATTTTTCAATATTTAAGCTGTACTGTGCTTCAATATTGAAAGCAAAAAGTATGCGAAGTTTCATGTATTCTTCCGGATGGGACCCATATTGACAAAACGAACAAGTCGTAAAAGGTATGAAACAGACGTAAAATAAATGATCATAAGTATGAAACTTCGGGTTCATGTGGCCACTTAGTCTCAAATTTTGCTGTGGCTGTGGCATCCTATTGTCGTCGTCTAAGTTATCCTTTATTTTGATCAATTAACGTCCGGCAGCCTACTTGTGTGTTATCATTTTATTAGATTGTTTTGTTGAATTAATTACAGGCTATTACAGAATACAACACCTATTAAATAGTAACGAGTAGGTGGTAAATTAATCATTCAATGATTTCACGAGAGAGTACAGTTCAACTATTAACCACAATTCACAAAATAAACATTAACTTTTATTGCCATATTGGGCCGTGCCGATTCATGGCAGTATGATATAAAAGTTAATGTTTCTTCCCACTGGTTTCGATGTCGACCAACCGATCTAATCAATGATCAGATCTAGATTATTTTAATGTTTCAAAATAACTTCTTAAATATTTTCTGACCTCAGCCTGTATTAGGTACTCTACTTAAATGGGCAACAATTGTGATGAATTGATGATACATGATAGCAGCTTATAAGTACACCGATGACTTAGTCCCTCTGTCACGCGAAATAAAGTTGGTTTTGATTAGCTCGCTAAACGTGGGCGCAACTTTGTTTGTGGCACAATACACAATATAAATAGCAAAAATATGTACTGAAACAAACAAAACAAGTAAACAAATTAAAAAAAAACACTTGAAGACGGAACACAATAACAACATGGACATAGGCAGAACTACGCCATGCGGTGTGTATCAGCGCCTGTTACAGGTCATCCTGCAACGGTGATATTCTTCCTTACCTTTTGGGGAGTGATTAAATATGCTGTGTGGGTGGGTGTTAATAAACCTACATACTAATTAATAATATCAAATGGATAGCGAGTTAATGCTATTCAATAAAATGCAAGTAGAATAAAATGAATTGAATGTGTGGTGATACAAGTGATGAATACCAAACTGTCTGACCAGTTTCAGACTGTATGACACCTCCGATGAGATGGAAGGGTATTCAAACCCCCAGCTGTCTGTAAACCAATTACGGTGTAATTGCGATCATTGACTACGAAGCTGTCTCTAGGAGGCAATTAAGTTGACTGCTCCAGTCAAAGTTGCCTTAAGTCTATAAACTAGAGTGAACTAGTCACCTGCGGTATCAGGAGTTTGCCAAAGAGTTACTCGTTCCTGACTTACGAGTCTTACGATTGTATTAGTTTGGTCTGAAATCGTGAAAGGTCTGTTGGTATACTACCCGTTCATTTCAAGTTTGCCGTGATTGACCGTTAAAAAAATAAATTTTACCTCTCGTACCGCACCGCTTTGCTTTAGTACCGATAGCATCGCTCGTTTCCTACGTTCGTACGTGTGAGAGTTGTAAAATAATCATTAAACCCTAAAGTGCGCCACTGTGCCTATTGTGCGGTTAGACCAATTAAATATGTAGTATTTCTATGATATAAAAAAAACGTGTCATTACATTCAAAACCAATGGTAGAAGGGCATGCAGAACCGCTTACGGTTCCAGTCGGTTTGTCAGGCACTTATTTTGCCTGACAAAATTCCCTATTGAGCATTAAACTGAAACGCCTGAATTGCGCAACTAGAAAAGTGAAAATCAGAAACTTGAAAACTTTAATTCTTCCAACATGAAAACATAAAAACAAAGTTTCAGTACGTTGTCACTAAAAATGTCTAGTCTACAAAAATTGTGTCCCAGTCCCAGACCACAGGTAAAGTGGATGTTGCCTTTAAAGAATTGGGTATGTTTTTCCCTCATAATTTTAATTTTAAAAACTGCCAGTTTCATAAAACGTCACACTGATCTGCCAGAGGTTAAATTACCGGGCTAATATTGCCAAAAAGGCAGGAAACTGCCACATCACATACGGAAACACTGCCCGCGTGGAGAAAACAGAGGGGTACGCGGGGGGCAGGCGAAGGCGACGCGAGTTGTGCGCCGAGTGCATCACTCTAAAACTCGCGCCATGTTGCCAGCTCGTGAATTTGTGACAACGTGAATTTTAATGACACGCTTACGACTCGGCCGCGCTTGATTTGAATGCTTGAATTGAATTATTATTGCGGAATTAAGTAATTTCAGATTTTTCTAAAGAACCGGGGGAACCGGGTAATACTATACTTCTTTGGAACCGGGTCTGCGGATACCTTGGAAAGCCCGGGGGGTTGGTTTTTGAATCGTGCCCCCTTAATTTAAATATAATGAGGGGTGTAATGGATAGCTGGTGGTCACTTATCTTAACAGAGTGTTTTTCTGAAAATCAAACTTGAAAATTAGAAAATATCTGTGAACGATCCGCAATTTATCACGAAAATTGACGTATCCTTACGTCAGAAATATCATACATAAGCAATAATATTGCTATGTATGGTATTTTTGTGAATTATGTGTCAATATCACATATTGTAAATTTTTAAATTTGAAATTGAGCGAAAAATAACTAAAATGGTGCATGCTGCTCAGATGTCATTCTGTTTCTTGCTTAGCTACGTGAATGTATTCCTTTTTGGGATTCCCCTCAACCCCGCCCCCTTCCACCCCCCAAATAAGGGGGCAAGATTCAAAAAAATTACCAATCCGGGTAAACAGGTTCTAAATGTGAGTTCCTATAATTAGCTTTTTATTACTATCATTATAACATTTTTTGCAGCTATTGGCACTCCTTAAGTATAAATAAATAAAAATAAAAAACCGGAGTATTTCGGACACACCTTTCGCTGTGGGTTTCCATGCGCCATCGCAATTAGGTACTTGGTAAATATTTCGAAACCGCGGAACAATATAGTTTACAGAGCCCTGATGATGATTTAAATCAATATTTTTTCCCATTTCCATAGAACCTATCATCGGGAAATCTGTTCATAGAACACATAATGCAAATATTTATTTAACGGAGTTATGATAAAATAAAATTCCGAAACCCGACCAAAATGTCTTATACCGTTGCATATGCACTATTGGAATTTCAGCGATCGGTTAAATACCGGCCTTATTATATTAGCAGCCTATTATTGGAATAGCGAACTGTTGGTGATAGTTTTGTTTATAGAGTGACTTTTTTATAGAGTAGACTCTATTACTATTTACCGACCTCAAAATTGGTTTCCGGCGGCTTCAGACAATCTTCGTGATCTTACATGTAAAGTAAACACATTCATTATAAACTTGTGTTTCTACTCAGTTCTTACACTCACAACTCACAAATTAATTTAAAAAAACAAAACCGAAAGAAGAATTGAATTGAGAAATAAAAAATGGCCAGCCCAGCTGTTTAATTTGATGGAATTCGATACGCTAACCAAATTGAAATGTCGAACCTTCTCTATTACTAATATGCTGGTCGGGTGTCTTCATAAATGATTCGGGAAATGCAATGTGGCTTACTCCGCCCCCGAGCGAGTGACTGCGAACGCAAACTAAACAAGTAGCTAGGTAATAATCATACAAAATAGCGCAAAGTCCACTGCGCGTTCCATTGTTACTCCTACCTTAGTCACTATTGTGAACGCGCATTGAAATTATTACATGTCCATAATTTCAAAATAGGCTCAGCTTATTTCTGGCGCTAAATGAAACCCCGTAAGAGCCGGGAATAGAAATATTGCTTGGTACCTGGGCTGGTCACAAGATTTATGAAGATTTTGAAGGCACGGACTGAAACAGCCCTTGGTCAACGGACGAGTACGGTGAGCGAAGAGGGGTGCGCAGGGAGTCGGAGTCGAATGGTTGAGCGTAATGAATTCGCGCGGCTAGATTGTGTACAACATTTAGATTTTTATTGTTAGTAAATCAATAGTTTAATTAAATATTTTAATTTTATAAAGATTTATGCCTAGGGTAGTAGCCCAGGGTAGGCAGTGCTTAAATGCCTGTATGGGGCGCTCGCCACTATATAGTTAATGGTTGTTATTTAGAGTTTTTGTTTGAAGTAGCTTTTGTTATTATGCTGTACAAGTAAATTTTCACTACGAGACAAAAAGAAATATAGTTTCGCATAGCGCTGAACAAAATTTCTAACTCAAATGGATGACATTTTTCGAAGAAAAGAGGGAATATAAAATATCGTCAAAGTTAACTCGCCTACAAGTAAATACTAGGGATGCAACGATACGCCTTTTTGCCGATACGATACTGATACCGATACGCTTATAAAAATATCGGCGATACCGATACCGATACCGATACGCTTATTGAATTAAAAATGAAGGTTAAATAGATAAAATACAAGTCAGGTTTTTTTTTTATAAGGTACTATAAAAATATAGACAGGTTGGTACAGTTTTAGAAGGTAATTTAAATTAACATTAATCAGATGTTAGTTTAAAAATAGAGCTCGGGGTTTCCCCGAGCGTAGTTCGTGCCTCGTTTGCAACGAAATAGACGAAAAAACACGCGCGTTTAGATTGCATTTTTAACGTGCTTCGTTAGCAATGAAATAGACAAGACAACACGTGCGTTTACATTACATTTTTAAAGCGAGAAATTTGAAAAGTATCGTTGTATCGGCCATAAAAATATCGTCGATGCCGATATATCGGCAAACCTGAAATATCGCCGATATATCGGTATCGGTATCGTATCGGTTGCATCCCTAGTAAATACGCAGTAAGTGGCCTCTTTTTTTTAGACTTATAAGTAGGTAACTTATTTCATGAACAAAATGATGATTTTAGTCAAGAAATTAAATTAAGCAGGTACAACGTTTTTTGTCAACGGTACGAATAGCTATCGTCCCGACGCCCTGTGACGTCATTTTGTAACGGTCAGCCACCCCGAACTTGAAATGAACGGGAATAGTCCAAACGGGTTGGTTTTGCGATAGCGGTCATTGACCCGACTGCTACTGCGGACCGAATGATACATGGTAATTATGGTAAATGTCGGTAATTTCGAACGTTGCACGCAATAACTACTAAGTATCACTAACCCAATCATGAGCATAGAGTGGTAGACTCGAAGACCGATATTGCAACGATAACCCGGAAATACTATAGTTATTTTTATGCAGAAGAGCTGCCCGTGGCACGGCTGAGCACCGCGTTTTAATATCATAACATTTGACGCAATATACATCGCGCCTCAGATTAACGAAACTCTTTGCATTTGATTACTCTAGGCAGCGAGCAGCTGTCAAACCTACGATCCGCTACCATAGAGTAAGTAAGCAAACAGTTTGGTTAACCTGAGTCCGCTACCAACGTAATCTATTGGTAAAGGAAGGAATTAAAATTCCCATACAAATGATTTCTCGATTTTCGTGTTTTTCCTAATTTTCCTTTTACCTTAACCTCCTCCGGACTCAGGAGAATTAGACAAATTAGCATTTCAACAAACCCGTCGGGCTGTTTTCGAGTTTAAGCGAGACTAACACACTGCATTACATTTTTTATATACTGGATATCTATTTGGTCCGCAGCTCACATGAATATTAACATGCACGGCCCTTTTTAGACTTTTTTAGACCATATAATTTAAATCCCATTCGCCCATACTAAGTGCTAGAAAAAGTGAATGTAGACTACGTTTAGATTCGGATTTCAATAGAAATGTTAATTTAAAATTTAACCATGTACTTATATCTCCAGGACATTGTCAAAACTTAGAGATTATTTAACTATAAAAATACTGAAGACCAAATACATCAGTCGAATTCATTGATTCAGTCATTCTAAATCTAAATCTATAATCTACACTTAGCTTATATTCAATAGATGTGTTGACGATAGAGCGTTCACAGACCTCAAGAAACATAGTAAACTGATACCTCTGTTCAAAACGGGAGACAAGGCTGATACTTCAAATTTCAGACCAATATCTATACTTCCAACACTAAGTAAAATATTTGAAAAGTTTAAACTCAAGCAAATGCTCTCACACTTCAGCTACAAAACAACTCCATGCCAAGCAATACGGTTTCTTTATGGGTGAATCGACTACGGAAGAAGGCATCACCATTTTAGCTCACATTTTCTCTGCATGGGAAGCCGCACAGGATGCTATCGGCATTTTTTGTGATCTGTCGGAGGCATTTGATTGTGTTGATCATGTTACGCTTATATTATAAAATAAAATGATTACGGAGTTAGAAATCAAGCGTTGTATCTACTATCATATTTAAGAAATATAATTCAAAGGATTGAAATCAACGGCGTTAAATCTGATAGATCGGGCGTAAAAATCAGCGTTCTGCAAGGTTCCATATTAGGCCATTTCTTTATTCCTGGTATATATGTCACCGGAAGATAGTCAAAACCGTAAGTTGATAAACTAACGCGGTAGTTGATCAACTATCGACAGATACTAAACCAGATCGACACGGTTTAGAATTTACGTTTCTTTTGTTCTTACATGTCAACCTAACACGAAGAAGTCTTCACTTAAGCTACCGCAGTATTTGCCCTGGTATTTCGTTTGCAATTCAAGTTTAAACCAGTTAACTATTTAACGGTTTTAACCGTTAGTTGATCAACTACCGCGTCATATAGTACGCAGTACGCTACAGTTTACTACCTGTCGATAGTTGACCAACTTACGAGAAAAAAAAACGTTAGTTGATCAACTGACGGTTTTGACTATCTTATGGTGACATATACATATTAGCGACCTGCCTTTTACGGTGGAGAAATTGACTTTGATGATGATACTTCAATGGTCTTCAAGATTGAAAGCCAAAAAGAAGATTTTTCTGAACATAATTATTGTCTTAAACCTTTAATTGGTTTACAGTTAATAATTTATTGTTAAACGCTGTTAAAACAAAGTGTATCAAATGCTCACTTAAAAATGTAAGGGAAATTGAGACCAGTTTACTGTTAGACAGAAACACTTTAGAATTAGTATATGACACGAAGTTTCTTGGAAAAACCATTGATAGCAAATTGCAGTGGGTCCCACAAATTTGCTGGTAGATTAAGTTCTGCGGCTTACGCTGTTAGGAACATCAGATAAAAAACGGATGTGGCTACAGCAAGGCCAGTCTTATTTTCATAGTTGTTACTTTCATAGTGTAATGTCCTATGACATCTTGTTGTGGGGAAAAGCAGCGGATATTCAAACTATTTTTATTCTACGGAAAAGAGCTATTCGAGCAATTTATGTTAATGTTAACAAAGAAATAAACACAGACTATTTGCACCACGGTTAAGGCGAAAGTCAGCAATTCTTTTAAGGGTCAGTGCATTCTCTCATACAACAGCAATTTTAAATTCCTGTAAAAATACTTTATCTAAAAAGGGATATAATTTATAAAATGCACAGACTCCCTAAGATAACTTTTTAAAGAAATTGGCAAACTAACTGCAACAAGTCAATTTATTTTCGAAAATATAACATGTGTACGCAAGAACCTTTTATTATTTTCCAAAAGTAGCGATAGCTATAACGTTAACCTAAGAAATAATCACAGACCACGGACCAGATTGCACCACGGTTTAGGCGAATGTAAGCAATTATTTTAAGGTTGATTGCATTCTTTTAAATACAACAGGATACCCCTGGAGATTTTGAAATTGCGGTATGAGCAATTTAAAACTCTTGTGAAAACCACTTCTAAAAAGGGATATTACAATATTTATGATTACATAAATGCCAAGAGTCCATGGTGTTGATCTAACTTAACACAGAAAACTCGCTTATTAATTTTGATATTATTAATTTCTGCCTTATACTAGTTAAACAAAACCTATATTTAAAAGAGATCTATAAATCAAATTTTGGGAGTTTCTTTTCCCATCCTCTCCCACAGTAGTCCTGTTCAGGCTTCTCAGCACCTAATGACCTCGTAGGGGCCCATCAGCTACGAGGTAGCGTAACGATCAGTTGCCAAGAAGTGTGAACGTCGGCGATTCACCGAGCTGAAGTAATTGGGGTCGATCTAACCTGGTCTGTGCTTCGGTCCCGTCAACCTCCTGTCTCTCTGCAAGGCCCGGGTGCACCCTAGGCTCTTCTTGGTAGACAGGTTCTTCAGCCAACCAGGTACGACTGGCGGGCCAGCTTCGATGAGCACAGTGTTCCAACACAGGTTATGTTACGTGGTAAAAAACCAATCGGCCACGTAAATGCGAACTTTATCTGGTTCGGGGAACCACAACACACTCAGCTATATAGACAATCCTGAGGGAAACCCGAATACATTCCAGATGGCCTGCGATTTAATTTCAATACCCTAACCAAAACGCGTTTACATTGCGAGGGCTTTCGTCTGTCAGATGTCAAAAAACTGCCAGGTTGGCAGCTAACGTCAAATTCAAAATGGCCGTTCAGAAACCATCGATCGAATATCGATTTGGAATCGAACAATCACCCGCCCGGACAGGCACCCACCTGTCCCCTAATCTACGGGCAGCCGAGACAACGTTGCTACCGCTCGTTTTAGAACCGAGCCTCCTACTAGAACCTCTGCAGACCGGGGGGTCCCGTCCTTGCCAGGGAACAAGTTAACAATGAGCCCCCTGCGCCAACGTAGTGGCGGTAGGTTAGCATCCTTAACCAGAACGAGGTCACCAACACTAGGGGGGCTAGTTTTGTCAGTCCACTTAAGGCGCTGTTGTAAGATATGCAGATACTCGAGCGACCAACGCTTCCAGAAATTCTGAGAAAACTGCTGCAACATCTGATACCTTGACAACCGATACAATTTCACTCCCTCGAAGGGGTGCTCGGGCAACGCGTTAAGTGGCTGTCCTATCAAGAAATGGCCTGGGGTCAGAGCCTCCAGGTCATTTGGATCCGAGCTGAGCGGACACAACGGTCGCGAATTGAGAACGGCCTCGATCTTACAAAACAATGTCGCGAGCTCCTCAAAAGTCAGCGCGGTCTGACCTACTATACGCCCCAAGTGCGTCTTAGCTGACTTAACTACGGCCTCAAAAATCCCACCCCAGTGGGGGCAAATCGGTGGGGTGAAGGTCCACTGTATACCCCGACGGGAGAGGGCCGTTCCAATATCCACTTTATTTATATTCAAAAAGTTGACTATCTCTCGTAAGTATCGTTCCGCACCGATGTAGTTAGTGCCGTTATCAGAGCGGATCAAAGTTGGAAGTCCCCTTCGAGAAACAAACCTATCCAAACAAGCAATGAAAGCCTCTGTCGAGAGATCAGCAACGAGCTCGAGATGTACCTCCTTGGTGGATAAACAAAGATTCAGAGGCATCACAAAACCCGTGAAGGGTTGCCCTGTAATCCCCAGCAGGGACCAATTTCCTCGGCAGCGATACATTATTTATGTCCGATAGCGAGGTGAACATTCGCGTCCAATCAGTCAACAAATCACCTGAGAGGTGGGTGTCCCAGGTCAACTGAGCCGCCCATAGCCTTTGCATAAAACATTTGAGAGCAAAGGTGACTGGAGAAATCCATCCATTCGGGTCGAACTTTCTCGCAATCGTTGACAGTACTGACCGCTTCGTCCAGGCCTTCGGTGTTTCTAAAACCACCCGATAGGTAAACTCATCATGGACGGGCCGGTACTGAATTCCAAGCACTGACAACATGTTAGGGTTGTCAGGATTCTCAAAAACGTGCGGGTCTTGTTGAAACTCGTCTGGGAGACCAGCCATCAACTCAGGGGAGTTGGACATCCACTTGCGTAGTTCATAGCCGCCTCGTTCCAGCAATTAAATGAGCTCGTCACGTCGGTCCAGAGCTTCCTCTACACTGGCTGCCCCTGTGCAGACGTCATCGACGTACAAATCTTGCTCCAGGATAGCGGCGGCTCTAGGATAGCTCACACGGTCACGCGACGCCAACTCCCGCAGGGTACGCATCGCCAAATACGGGCTAGACCGTAACCCATACGTGTTCGTGTTTAACTCATAGACCTTGACTGGCTCGGCCGTGGTCTCACGCTAAGTATCAACTGATACCTTCTGTCAGCCGGATGAATTACCGTTTGCCTAAACATCATCCGAATGTCTGCGACAAATACAATCTGGTGCCTCCGAAAGCTCGTGAGAATATCCGAAATATCACGACTCAACTTGGGTCCCGAATGTAGACACTGATTCAGGGACATCCCGTTCGAGGTAGGTGCTGACCCATCAAAAACAACTCGAATCTTGCCGGTAGGGGTTCGTAGGACGGCATGGTGTGGAAGGAAACAATGATCCTCAGATCTCCAGTCCACACCCGATACCGACATGTGTCCTAACGACTCATACTCCCTCATGAAATCAACATATTTTTGTTTAAATACGGCGTCCCTTGTCATCCTACGCTCCATCGACATCAATCTCGTCTCAGCCATCTTCCTAGATTCTCCTAGTGGCGGTCGATCGGCCCTGAAAGGCAGTCGAGTTACAAAACGACCAGAACGAAGGCGACCAGTACTATTCTGGTAAAACAACTCGCACTCTTCTTCGTCTGCGTCGACTCGACGAACGGTGGGAGGTTCCTCTATCTCCCAGAAACGTTGGATAGCGTCTGACAACGCTGAGCCAATAAGTATGCCATCTGACTCGGCAGGCCTAACCATTGGCAATGCCGGACCCATGATCACGTGACCAAACTTAGTATCCACAGCAATCAACCCGTCCGGCTGAAGAACTCGCCGATCCGACAACAGAAACCTACCCAGAACGTCTGCTCCCAGTAGCAGGTCGACCGGGGCTGGAGTGTCAAAATCGGGATCCGCCAACTTGAGTCCTGATGTCAGGAATCGAACGGCCGGATTCAACTTCACCAAGGGCTGTCTGCCCATGACATGCGTCATTACTAAAGCTTGCACGGATGTTTTTGTCAAAATGTCATAACGTGGAGAGAACGTGATCACCGATTGACCAACTACATTCGTAACCGTAACATTCCCCACGCCCCGTATTGATTTATTATACCTATTTACCTTGAGGCCCAACCATTTTGCTAAATCATTCGATACAATGCAGCCCTGAGCTCCAGAATCTAATAGGGCGCGAACGTATGTTGGGTTGCCCGCCAAATCCCAAACAAGCACAGAGGCGATCGGTAACACCACCGTCTCCGGTTGGGGGGCAACCAATGGTTGGGCCGCAAATTCCTAGCGAGGACCCCCGGGGCCCCACTGTGCCTGTAACCGATCAGGTATGCAGCTATACGCCAGAGGGTCCCATTGTACAAATGGCCCACGCGCCGGTTCCATTCCCAACCTACGATTCCCCGTAAAGGGGGGTGGGCGTGAATTCAACCGTGGCCGCTCCATGAGCGGGGGGGACATCACATGTGACCGACGAGGACGAGGCGACGAGCGGGGCGACAACTGAGGCGGCGTCCGAACCGCACCCGCATAGCTCGAAGGTGTCCCATGCCACCCGCCCGTTACGGCCTGCTCAACACACCCAATGTCCCGCTGGGTCGGATGCTGAGTCGCAACCGAAAACTCAGGGCCCCCCATGTAATGGTCCTGAGTGCGGCCCTGCACCCTGGTACTGCCCTGTGCACGTGGGGACGTTGGCCCCTGAGTTGCGCTCCGAGTCGCAAACGAATTCTCAGGGCCCCATGCCGTGTCACCCTGGGTACGGCCCTGTGGACGTGGGGACGTTGGCCCCTGAGTTGCGCTCCGAGTCGCAAACGAATTCTCAGGGCCCCATGCCGTGTCACCCTGGATACGGCCCTGTGGAGGCTGTTGGCCGGACCGGTTCATGCACAACAGATTGTTGTGGGCCCCACCACAATATCCGCACATTTTTGTGCGCGTGCAGTCCCTAGCCATGTGTGGCCCGAGGCACAGGAAACACCAGCTCCGCTGCTTGGCCATCCGGCGCCGTCCCTGAACCCTAAGTTCCCCGAACTTATTGCAATTGGCCACAGCATGGCCAATCTGCCTACAACATGGGCAGGTCTCACCATGTGGGGTCAATTCGCTCACAGTCCCATACGACTGCCGGTTGGTGCGGTCCTTCCTCGTCGGAGGGCCCCTACTCACAGCGCTCCCGGCAGCTCTCTGTGGCTCCGAAGGATGGGTGACCGTCAACCCCAAATTCTCTGCCCGTCGAGCCTCCTCTTCCAAGAATCCGACCAAGTCGGAGAAGGCGGGCAGGTCCTCGGCCGACCTCCCGTGAGACTGTTCGAAACGAGTCTGCACGTCAGCGGGTAGGCGGGAAAGTACAATGTACAACAGTAGGTACGACCATTCACCAACCGGAAGTACAAGATTCTCTAGAGCCTTGGTGACGGACAGCAATGGGTTCAAAACCTCCGTCTGTATGGCCCCGACCTTGTTCACAACCGGGATACTAAACAAACGGTTCAGTTGGGCATCGGCCAACCTCCGTTTGTTATGGTAACGTCTGACCAACAATTGCCTGGCCGTTTCATAGTTACCCTCCGTAACTGTCAAATGAGCGACCAGCTCCCTAGGCTCACCCCTCAATGCTGCCACCAGCTGAGCCATCTTGACAGACTTGGTAATGTCCGATCGCATGTGCACCAAACTGTCGAACAGATTGATGAAGCTCATCCATTCACCGGACACGCCGTCAAAAGTAGGCGTAGTTATGGCAGGTAACCTGGACCCCGAACCCTGAAGCGGCAGAGGTGCTTCAATGTCACCACCATGGCTGGACTCGCGCTGTCTACGTATGTCCGCAGCCTTCTGCGTGATAGCAGCTGCCATCTCCATACATTGGTCGACATCCCCTATCAACCGTGACAGCCTGTCAGGTGCGCAACCATCAACTGATTCCGCCTGCGCGGACAATTCGAGCACCCTATTGTAACGTTCCTTAACGTCCATAGACCGCTCCAATACCACATCATGCCTATCTAAACGGTCTATCAGACCGTGTGCGGAGGAAAACCATCTGAGCTCCTTAGAAACACCCTTCTGGATTTCAGATAACGACATGATCGGAACGATACTTACTCACAATTTGCAGTAACTCAATTTTATTGGACCCTCCAGTCTACAACCCAAACGAGGGAACCCTAAACCACAACTTAAACAATGTTGTTTTCCTTAAACAATAGGAACCGAGTTTTATATCTATATAAATTCTGTAAATCCAATTTAGTTTCCCTTTATCATTATAACACACACAGATAGTCAATATTAGTTCAAGTTATAAATTGCTATAAACTGAAAACAATGTAATAGCCTGCTATCAATAGATGTAACTACCTATGTTAACCAAAACATTCATTCAATAGCATTACTAGACCACTAATAGATTGACTAACTGGTAATTCAATTCAATATCTGTCTATCTACTACCAGCAATAGACCTATAGCTTACAATACTACCAATCTATGTGGATATAGGAACACAACCAAGTTACCTAATAACCGCCTATACCTACAGATTGATAGTCCCAAATCGTGCCTGCCTGGAGCCCTTGACGGCTGCAAATCTCAGGAAGCCACGCTCTAGCTACCAAAATGTTCAGGCTTCTCAGCACCTAATGACCTCGTAGGGGCCCATCAGCTACGAGGTAGCGTAACGATCAGTTGCCAAGAAGTGTGAACGTCGGCGATTCACCGAGCTGAAGTAATTGGGGTCGATCTAACCTGGTCTGTGCTTCGGTCCCGTCAACCTCCTGTCTCTCTGCAAGGCCCGGGTGCACCCTAGGCTCTTCTTGGTAGACAGGTTCTTCAGCCAACCAGGTACGACTGGCGGGCCAGCTTCGATGAGCACAGTGTTCCAACACAGGTTATGTTACGTGGTAAAAAACCAATCGGCCACGTAAATGCGAACTTTATCTGGTTCGGGGAACCACAACACACTCAGCTATATAGACAATCCTGAGGGAAACCCGAATACATTCCAGATGGCCTGCGATTTAATTTCAATACCCTAACCAAAACGCGTTTACATTGCGAGGGCTTTCGTCTGTCAGATGTCAAAACACTGCCAGGTTGGCAGCTAACGTCAAATTCAAAATGGCCGTTCAGAAACCATCGATCGAATATCGATTTGGAATCGAACAAGTCCAATGTAGAGAAAAGGCAAAAAATAATATTTAAAGAAAAAAAACAATTTTAAATTTTTGTACTTAATCTATTGAATTGGATCCAGCTATATCTAGCAAAGTCAATCCCCTTTTCAAAGTTTGCGCTATGAGTCCTATTTATAGTCAAAACACGCATAAATAATTCTAAATTCCAAGCGGATATTTCCAGTTGATAAAATTTATCGCATTTTGTGTAAAAATAAACTCAGAAATGTAAATATTCAAAAGAAACTAAGTCCACCGGTTTACCATCAATTACCCACTGGTTAACGCCCTTGTTGCAAAGCTTTCCCCGCGCGACACGGCATTGAAATCTGTAAACGGAATGACAGATTCAGCTCAAGCCATCGCTCAACTAGTCGCCCGACCCGTTGCAGCTTTGCTTTGTTTTGTTTGCAGCAATCTATTTGCATTTTGCATTGCAATTTGTAACAGATAACGTACAGAGATTCATAGCTTTTGATGCTTTAGTGTTTGATTTTCCTTCTGTCTTGTTGGCTGATACGTGAGAAATAGATAGAGTTGCGTTTTTCTCGCTCATAGTCAGTTGCGCTGCTGCATCCGCGTACCTACTCTCGGGTTCATTGGAAATTGATTTGCCGATATAACATTGATTGCTTCATAAAATCGAGTTTCAATAACTTCATAAGTAAATACTCTTATTTTACATACCATTAAGTAAATATGTCTGCCCGTGCAATTTTCCAGGAAAAGGTGTAGGTAGATATAAACAGTCAAGATTAAAACGTACTCATGCAAAACAGTATAATCTCCTCGCCGAATGCCTATCTAAATTACAAAATAAATGAATGACGTACCTAATGCACCGCTCAACCGGGCACTAAATTAAAACCTGAAAGTCTAGAGCGTTTTGTAAAGCCACGACACGTTTTATTCATGGGCCGACTGAAGAGTTTTAACTTTGTAAGGTATCCGGAAATTTATGAGCTACAGTCGAGAAACTTCCACCGTTGATCAAGCTTGTGTCACTCGGCTGTACTATTAACTTCGTTAATAATAATTACTTTTAGTTGTTATTAACAAAAAAATAAGTATTTACACCGCTTAATGATAATCTGATTAAAACCTTTTGGACGATAGGATTCGCATAAATCGATGACGATATTTCGGATGGCTGATCAATATTGTGAAAACGCCCTTTAAATTTGTGGTGTTGTAGTAAATAAAGGTATTTGCATATTCTTAGAACCGCGTAAAAAAATCAGGAATCATTTTTCGTATTTCAGTTTCCAGTTTCGTACTTATTACCCCTTCTAAAGTCGCGTCAATGAGAACTTGTGTCTTTAGAAGAATATATATAAAAAACCGGTCAAGTGCGAGTCTAAATCGCGCACGAAGGGTTCCGTACCACCGTTCAATGGAAGCGATGGTGTGAAGTGAATAGTTTGGATTTCACACAGCAAAATATTGTTTACAAAGTTATTGGTGCGGTTACTTTCACACTCCATGTACGTAACCAGGTGCATCCATAAGTTTGTATGTGGTATTGAAAGAATTGTTGTATGGGAGCCCCCTTAAATATTTCTTTTATCCTGTTTTTTAGTATTTGTTGTTATAGCGGCAACAGAAATACATAATCTGTGAAAATTTCAACTCTCTAGCTAGCTAGGTTCTTGAGATACAGCCTGGTGACAGACGGACGGACAGCGAAGTCTTAGTAATAGGGTTCCGTTCTTACCCGTTGGGTACGGAACCCTAAAAACTGGTCTAGTGCAAGTCGCACACGAAGGGTCCAAAACAGCGTACAAGGAAAATCTTAAAAAAAACTCTGTGAGTTGTATGTACCTCCTATTTTTTTTCATTGCTTGTGATTCAATAATTGTTGCAGTAGTGGCAATAAAAATGTACACATTCTGTGAAAATTTCAACGCTCTAACTATCACGGTTCTTGAGATATAGCCGGCTGACGATGACGGACGGAAAGGAGACAGATTGACGGACAGTGGAGGCTTACTAATAGGGTTCCCTTCGGTACCATTTGGACCCTTCGGGTACGGAAACCAGCATACTGGTCGTACTTTGTCTGGCCCGTTTTGCGAAATCTGCAGTTTTTGTTTCAGTCTTATACGCCAGGTATTCACTGGGCCTGGCTATGAGTTGAGTTGTTGATTGGCCTGGATTGGGGCATACACTGTAGTCTAGTTAATACGGGGAAAGATGTAAAAGATCAGGCACTTGGCCTTCTGGAGTCATATCTAACAGATAGGGTTCAGATGGTCGATGTTAATGGGAAAAGATCATCTGGGTCTTCAATAAGTATGGGCGTACCGCAAGGTTCAATTCTTGGTCCTTTCTTGTTTTTAGTATATATTAATGATTTACCTTACCTTGTTAAAGCAAAACATGGGTTAGTATTGTTTGCCGATGATACTTCTTTGATATTTAAAGTTAAAAGACAGCAATCAAATTATGACGAGGTAAACAATGCTATCTCTAGTATAGTGAACTGGTTTACTGTTAACAATTTATTACTTAATGAAAAGAAAATTAAATGTATTAAATTCGTGTTACCCAATGTGAACCCGGTAACTACAGACATATTTATAAAAGGACAGAGATTGGACCTTGTGCAGTCGACTGTCTTTTTGGGCATTACTTTAGACGCCAATCTACAATGGGATCCTCATATAAATAAATTGTCGAACAGACTGAGTTCGGCAGCGTTCGCAGTTAAAAAAAATAGAGCTCTTACCGACGTAGACACCGCTAGACTAGTCTACTTTAGTTACTTTCATAGTCTAATGACCTATGGTATTTTATTGTGGGGTCACGCTGCGAATGCTAATAGTACATTTATTCTGCAGAAACGGGCTGTTCGTGCAATTTATAGATTAGGGCCTAGAGTGTCACTGAGGGAAAAGTTTAAAGAAATCAATATTCTGACATTTGTGTCTCAATATATCTATGACAATCTTGTGTATGTAAAAAGAAATATAACTAATTTTCAGAAGTGTACACAATTTTAATACAAGAAATAAAGACAAGTTGGTTGCTTATGTAAGCCGACTACATAAAATTAGTAATTCTTTTAAAGGCAATTGTATACGCTATTACAATAAGGTCCCTACTGATATTAAAAACTTACCTTTAGACAAGTTTAAAATAATAATAAAACAGAAATTGTATAAAAAAGGTTACTATAGGATATCTGATTACTTAGAGGACAGATGTCCATGGGAATAGATTGTTTGAGTAACAGGCTGTTTCGATATATAATTAGCATTCATTTTGTAATTTGACAATATTTTATTTAAAAAAGGAAACGCAAAAGATGCGACGACTGTGGAGTTTCTTCGGTGAGCTCTTCTCCACAGATTCCGCCATTGTGTTAGTGAACTCACCCAAAAAAATGTAATGACGGATCTAAGTGATGTAACAACATCCTATGGAAATAAATGATTTTTGATTAGATTTGATTTGAAAGTCATCGAGGTAAATAAGTTCCGTAAGCGGTGTCTAGAAGCCAAACAGTAGAAAACAAATCTCCGACTGCACCGTTTGTCACTCCGGGACCGTTTGCCGTACTCGTTACGATGTTCCCCCATTAACTTGGTGGATTTATTGCTACTTCACACACATACGATGGAGCGAGCCAATACGACTCAATTCACGTCCGGATTCTGAATCTCTCAAGCGGAGCAGTATTTGGCTGATATGCAGAGACAATTCTGCTGAGTTTTATTGGAGCTGATAATACGCTACCTACGTTATCGTACCACTCTTAGTTACTTCGTTACTACGTATCGGTTATTCTCCGCTGGGGTAAAGGGCCGCAGAGAAATTGCTTTAAGCGCAGTGTTGAAGGTTTCATCCTTTAAACTGTCCACTCGCGTATGAACACTTAGTATGGACGTGCATTACATTTTAATTTACCTACCGTCCACTCGCGCGTGAACACCTAGTATGGACTTTGAATAATATTTATATTTATTTTTATAAAATAATTACTACTTCCCACTATTCTTTCTTATTACTGGCAATACTGACCAGAAATAGAGGATAAATGTACCTTCTATCTGGTATCAAACACTTGATTGGTCGACTGACTGAGTAAATTGAAAAAATATAAATATCGGTAATGTGGCTGGCCGCCATGACAATTTAGCTTTTTATAGCCATTTTTTTTCATGGCTATTGAGAGGGTTAAATAAGTATATACTATTCGAATAAAGATTTAAGGATAGTCGATAAGACGACCTATTAAAATATCAATTTAATATGAACTGTTTGGATGTCAGGTAAAAATAATTTGATTCACGCCACAAAACGTCGCATAACGTATTTTGATGAATTTTCATTGAAAACTCCGTCTGTCTGGAACTGCGAGCGTCCAACCAATCGAAAAGTTTTCAACTGTATTTAGTAGACTTTCGAACAACCGGCTGAATGAGAAATGAATGGGACATTTTACTTTTAAAATGTGTTAATCCTAAAGATATGTTGTGAGAAAAGCTAGAAATTGGGAAAGAGGTATCAGTGGTATCGGTATTTATGTCAAAAAACTCTTAAGTGCGGATCAGACTCCCACCCATCGTACAAGAAATCTTAATACGAAAGAGTAATAAAACAAGAACAAAAAATATATATCCGAACTTGGTTCCGATACCAGTCTCTTATCCCTCAGATGGCGGATCCGACGTAATACCGATGATGGTTGCTGCCGTGATAATATTCGCGATGATATGTTAATGATGATGATTTGGTAATTCGCAGGGGCAGGATATCAAATCAACTCTATTTCATGGGAATTTCGACTCTCTTACAATCATGGTTCTTGAGATCCAGCTGACGGACGGACGGACAGACATACAAATAGACGGACGTGGTCCCGTTTGGCACCCATCGGGTACGGTACGGATTGGTGTTGATGTTGCGTCAAAAAAGCCATTTTACCCTATTTGGGGGACGATAATTGATCAAAAACTGCTAAAAGAAGTTGTTGAATAAATAAACGTTTAGGGAAGTATTACTTAGAATTTATCATGTTAATGTAATTTCAATTATCGCATACAAATAAGATTGATTGATGAACGGCCCGGGTTTTGTATTGTTGTTAAAATATTCCCTATCATCTTATCTCTGTCGATTTGTGAAGTAGACAGATATTAAGATAACGTCTGTGGAAAATGGTAATGTAATAATTTCTTACCTACCCATAATTTTGTTCAGTTTCTTCGCTTGAGGTATACCTTGGTAATTTCTTACAAAGTTTCCGATCCGTTGGCGGATAGCTTTTTACGAATTTTTTAGCTTGGTTATTTAGTGCGTTGTTTTTGTACACCAAAAATGTAATTATTTAATACTCTACCTACTATTATTGTACATTTTATATGAGAGTAATCCTCATCCTTTCCATGGATGTTATCTCTTTCTGATTCAAGTTCAAAGTTCCCAGATCCTAAAATTCCATTAGAATATACAAACTTACACAATTCAAATATCGGATTTCGGGTCGATATTATAACATAACAACATAAATAAAATTTACATACAATCCCAAATATTAATTCTGGCCCTCCACTAGGCTACTGTTTCTACCAGAAATAGCGACGTCACAAACATCCAAGACGTGGGGATTTTTTCTTCCTCTCCAGCCGGGTTTCGAACCCGGAACCTCTCGCTTGGACTTGGACCTCAACACCACAGATATTTTACCCATACATTACATCCATCGGAATCTGTCTCATCGGAATTCGAATACGATAATTATTCAAATGGCACTTCGTATCGCCCTTGATCGTAGCTCGTACGATGGCGAGCCGCGGCCGACCTCTCGTTGACGTGTTTATTTATAGCTCGACTGTATCACTGTACGGGACGATTTTACTATACACCTCGAATCATGACGTCACTGAGGCAGTCTGAGTATATTTCATTTCAGCGAGGTGTATAGTTAGGTCACCGTGTAGTACCTACTATAAGCTTAGGCGAGTGGTGATAAACCACGTGTAAAGTTGGCATGTGGAGACGTGCGTAGATTTGCCTTCCATATTTTTAAGTTACGACTGCATGTGAAACGTAATGCTTCCATCGGTTCTTGTTGGTGGTTATAAGTATCATTTATTAAATTAGGTATTAACATTATATAAATGCTGCGTTTGACTCTTTGTTTTTTACCCACTCTGTAATGGACATTTATCGAAAATCTAATCGTTAACAAAAGGCATTAGAACGTTGATCACACAGAATAATTTATATAGGTTTGGTGCAACGCAGGAAGAAACCTCTTAATAATGTATTAGGAGAAGTAACTATCTCTGCAGCTCTACATTATGGAAAGTCTGACAACAACATTGAGTAGATAATAATAATATCAATTATAATCACGGACTACGGCAAACAACAAATTAGTTTCGGCTTCAATAAGTAACTAGTAGCAAATATTTCATAGTACCTATAGTATACAACTCGTAGTTGTAATAAAGCGAATAGTCGTAGTAAATCTAATTGCGTCACATCTGTTATCGGCGGAGTCAGTGATTTGAACACTAACCATGCTGATTAATTCCATTCAAGATTCATTTACTTTGACAAATGAATACCTAAGCAGATAGGTACTCAAGTCTTATTTAGAAAACTCGAAAGATTTTACGCAGCCTGTGGACTCATTGCTGAACTCAAGTCGTGACTAGATTAAAGTTCGCTTTTACGAAGAAAGTACCGCGAGAAAAAACAATGTACCTATTACTATGATAGAATGCTAGCTATAATTGTAGACCTTGAAACAATCAATCATAGATATATATTAAAGAAGACATATTGTTAAGTGCCTAAATATACGCATAGAAAAAGTTTGCTGTGATTGATGAGAACACAATTTATTGAATGTTGATTGACATGTTACGGCGACAAAGTAAAAGTTTGGCAAAGTGTTGTGTATGAAAATACATTGAGTTCTTCCTCTGTTGTGAAAGTTTGTGGAACTTTTCTGTAGATTGTTCAACATAAACATTTTTAAACCTTTATAAAGAATATGCATAACATACGTGCTAAGTCAGACAACACGTGTTTTCCATATTGCAATGATGGCAGATGACATAAGTGATATGATGTGAAGCAACACGACAATATTTTATCGCTAATGCAGGATTCTCCAATAAATAAACAAGGAAAACAAAGGAGCCCATGTAGGTGGTCTGATATTAGAATTGCATGAAATCGTTCTCGGTTGCCACAGGTGACAAATGTTTCCGGTAATACGACGCGCAGTGTTTATTGCCTCCGAATAAGGACCGACCTCGCCACGAATGGAATGAGCTGAGAGTAAATGAAGTTATGTGTATTCTATTATAATTGTATGTATCGGCTTTTATTATTGGGACGATGTACAGTTCACTTGCAGCCGCGCCCCGTTTCGGCGCTGTTGCGTTGATTCAAGGAAATATTGGTGTTCGTGAGGCTTGGTGTATTTGGATGAACAAGAGTAACTGTCTGTTGATTGTCTATTTTAATTTTGGGGAATTTATCATGTGCCTGATTTTAAACATTTGGTCATAATGTCTGTTTAAATGAATTGATTAGATATCAAAAAAAAAACAAAACAATTTACTTATACCAGTTCCGAGAGCGAAAGTTTCCGGTTCTCCGGCGATAAAATTTCAGCTTCGACACAAATTTGGCACACTTCTTGGATAAAAGAGTTGAAGCCTCGATTGACTGAACTTGTATCCTAGTTGTCATAACTTGATAGGTAGCGATAAATTTGCAGTAGAGTTGAAATTGAACATTACTTACAATTCTTGCATAAAATTATTATAACTCAATTCCACGATTATTTCAGGTTTGACATCTAATGTGTCAATAGACAGCTGCATAAAACATTTTGCTGCGTAATTAGCTATCGAGTCTGGTCTGGAGCCTACACATGCCCTATGTCTCATTATGCCATTCTAGGTCAGATATTAATATTCAGACTTCGCCACATGACGTTTCGTAGTTGGAGTCGAGTTTTTTTAATGGAATATGATTTCTTGTAAATGTTCAAGGCAACTTCGCGGTTTTACGCAGAGGTGACCTTCACGTATTTGTTTGCAAACTACCTGTGTAAGTAGGTGTCATACTAAGATACGGAATTTTCTGTATTTCTTTTATATTTTTTATATTGCCATGAGCAATAACTGTAGAAAGCGGAACAACTGCACACGCAATGCGCGATACAAATTGATTGATACTCTTTACTCGATACTTTTATTTTTTTCTTTAAAACTGTTTTAATAATAATAATACCTTGGACTATTTACACACATTGAGTCAGCCTCAAACTAGGATTCCCTGTATCTTGGGTACTAGACAACAATACACATACTTATATAGATAAAATTATACTTAGATAGATAAACAACCATGACTAGGGTACAAACGTCCGTTCTCATGAAACAAATATTTGCCTCCATCGGGACTCGAACCCGGGACCCTTGGCTTCGTAGGCAGGGTCACTGCCAACTCGGCCATTCGGATCGTCAAAAGCTTACGTCATTTGATGATCTTTGGATAAATAGATGCATCAAAAACGTGTAGTAGTCAATAATTTTGAGCAAGTTTCACTGTGAAACAGATTTGATCAGAGCAACTTTGTTTTTTACTTCCCCAACAAATCAGCTGATCGTACGGTTTAAAATGTATTTGGGAGGAGACTTACTGCAAGGATGAAGACTTCAATTCTGTAACCGTTTCTGTTCGTGAACATATTAGGCACGGAGGAAAAGACGTACTTATATAGATAAAATTATACTTAGATAGATAAACAACCATGACTAGGGTACAAACGTCCGTTCTCATGAAACAAATATTTGCCTCCATCGGGACTCGAACCCGGGACCCTTGGCTTCCTAGGCAGGGTCATTGCCGACTCGGCCATTCGGGTCGTTTCTCATGCATGAGTAAATAAAGGTCAGGTTGGTTCAGCATTATTTCAGTGGTCATACCAATTCATGCGCTACAATTTGTATGAAAATAAAGGCAATTAAGTAGGAGGTAGTTTCTAGATATGATACGTCATTGACAGGTGATTTTTAAAATTGTCCAGAGGAGAGCAAAAGGGGAGGGTATGAGGTATTTAAGATAGGGCCGTATCAAGGGTGGGGGGGTGGGGGGTACAAATATAAACAAGAAATTAAAAGTTAAAGAAGAAGAAACATATCCATTCGAGTATGACTTGGCCATTTTTGCACAACACCACGCGGTCAACGGCTAGTACATAATTATCATGCATCACCCAGTCACAATCTCTAGCAATGTACACGAACACCCAAAAAGTATGAAAATGGAGTCGGTTTTATAATAATTATAATTTTTCTGTTACCTACCTACTTTCTTCTGTTTCTTTTGTCACTTCTGCCACTCTCGAAGATCTGGAATCTTAAGAAAAATCGTTCCTTTAGAAACAGTTTTCTTGGCGAGAGCCAGAGCCAAAGGTATGTAGCCAAGCCAAGCCAAGCCAAAATTTATACTTGCCCAGTGTAGATATTTGCCTGGGATGACAAAAAATTAAGCATCACACTAAATTGCCATTTATCACCTATTTATATACCCCCATTGCTTACATATATTATTATTTTTGATCATTAGTCTTTAAAGGTATTTCCGGCCTGTAGCACAAATCACATTCTTGTTATTTGACACTCTGTAATTAATTTCTAAAAGCGTACATGTTTCTTATATTTACGTTAGTAAATAACTTAAAAATAAAAATAAGGATACCAAGACGTTAGAACAAAAGAAAGAGATTAAATCACCAAAACATTAAAAATATGTTGACTTGCACCAGCCTTTTGACAGTCTTTAAATACAGTTTAAACTCGACTTAAACACAGCATGGCTTTGTTAAGTAGGAACCTCGCTGACAGGCAATAGCCTTGTCATGTTTGACTACGTAACTTGACTATGTTGATACAAATAGTATTCAGTGCTGTCAAGTCTGGTGCAAGTTGCCCTTAGTCTGTTTATATTTTCTTTCTTTTTCCTTCCGGCGAAGTTTGCTCGTATTCCTTTCACATTGCAGACGGTTGCGTAAGCGTATGCCCAGAAGTTTGAGCCTTGGCTAAGGGCTGGACTCGCGATCGCCAACGCCAACTCACTACGGGTATTTGGGCAATCTAGCTGGTCAAAATTATTGTTTGATTTTGGGGGATTTTGAATTACTTATGTGACACAAGGAATGGGCATAATGTTTAAGTTTTTACCCTTGAGCTAAGCAAATACAGTTCATAAAGAAGGTCCCGTTTTTAGGGTTCCGTACGCGAAGGGTGCCAAACGGGACCCTATTACCTATTTAAGGGGGCTCCCATACAATAAACGTGTTTTTTTTGCTTATTTTTGATCGATATGGATAATGGTAGCAGGTAGAGGCTTAAAATGTTCACAATATATTTAGTATATTATTTACTTAAAAAAAAATAATTAAATTAAAATGAAATTATTATTTAAGGGGGCTCCCATACAAGAAACTTGTTTTTTTTGCTCATTATTGCTCGATATTGATAATGGTAGGTTGATTAAAATGTTCAGAATATATTGAGTATATTATTTACTTAAAAAATAAATAATTAAATTAAAATTAAACAATTTTACTGTTGTCTCTTTAATAATAACTACAGAATAAAATAAACATTTAAGTGGGGCTTCCAGACCTAACAGACATGTTTTTTTTTTTTTTGCGGTTTTTTTATAGATAGTGGTACGGAACCCTTCGTGTGCGAGTCCGACTCGCACTTGGCCTTTTTTGTTTTTGTTTTTGCTTACATCTCGAAAACAAACGCTTCATAAGAAATTGTAATGTGTATCATAATGAAAGCTGATAAAATTCTCTATAACTTTGTTTCCCTACACTTTTTACCTATTATCAATCGTTGTCTAGGATAAGAATATAAATTCCAAAATGTGTTTTAACCTCACTTTTTTTTTGTCCCACACACACACACAGGAACAAGTGCCCCAAAGAAAGTTTAAGAGTTAAATTGTTCTTCAAACATATAACCATTTGTTAGTTCTTTTTCTACGCTTGAAAAGTTCAGAGCCTATACGATTGGTAAAAAGTATAAAGAATCAAAGTTGTCGAGAATTTTATCAGGTCTCATTATATGATCAACAAAATTTCCTATGATTCGTCGTTTTCGAGATGTTAGCAAAAAAATAAAAGTCGGGACGTTCTTTATACCCCAGTTCATTATTATTCTTATTTCTCTGCTATTATGCAAAATTCTATAAAATTACGACTATTAAAAAAACAGCTTTACATATAACGAGCCAGCAATTATTTTCAAATATTTAAAAAAATTACTTTATTCAAATCTTAGAGTACAGCCTAACAATATAATAATAATTTCAAATAGTGACAGTAATTAAGATTTTATTTACTAAAGTTCAAGACAAAATATACTTTAAACATCGAATTTGATACTGAGTTATTCTTTTTAAGTATAATTATCACGGTAATGTGTCGCGTTCGAGAAAAACAGGAGCATCGTAATATTCTAGAGGTAATCCTTACTTCCAATTTCGCCGCCAATGCTACACATCACTCTGTTATAATATATATAACTTTTTTGTTGATTTTTGTGTCCTCTGCCTTTATACCACATATTTAGTTACGCGCGGAAGTGTTGAAGAAAAAAGAAAATACTTATTGGTAGCTGACCTTTAGTCACATTTTTTGTTCGGTTTTGTGATTTTCATGCAATATCACAATCATCGCACATGAATTATCTTTGTATCTAATAAATAAATTATCGAAAACCCATCCAAATAAAAAAAATAACTTTAGCCAGCTAGATTGCCCAAATACCCGTATTTGCGATGATGATGAGCAAATGAGCTGGGAAGTGACGTTTCACCTGAATTTAACAAGTCCTTTCGATAGCGCCATATAGAATTTAATGTACCAGCACACATCCTATCATTCGGACTATAATAACGAATCGATGAACATCAAATTCATTAAATTTCTAATGAGGAGTGAAACGCATGGATAACACTTTCGGCTCGTCCCGTCCTCTGTACACAGTCGCAGAGGAGCGCGTGGCCGATCGCGAGACCAAAGCTTTAGACATCACGTGACAAAGATAAACTTGTACAAATTCATCAGATATCACTCATAAAAGACAAAGAACACCAACAGCTATCAATTGAGAGAGTGTTGCTCTATCGATAGCCAATCGATGTAGTCGCCAATATTCGATATAAACATCGGCAACAAGCTCTCGACGTTCGCATGTTGTCTTGAAATGAAGTGTTTATGGGAGCCGGGCTTCGCTCGCGGCAAACCGGATATGACGTCATTACTACGGGCACGTGACACAGCATACATATCAAGTGTTTACATACATCCCTCGCATCGTTGTATGCGAGCGAATACGTGGAACAGTAGCGGATGTAGAGATGACTGTAAATTGGAGCATTTTAGTTCCAGTTATTGACAAAATCAATATCGGAAAAAAAAAATTGACGTCGTAGTAAGGAACTTAATTAAATAAACTCAGCTTCGTTGAGACTTTTTTTTGGATAAACCTTCGCTGTACCACTTGCTGCTTCTTCTTCTGTTTTATTATATTTATTGACATAGATAGAAAGTAATTAAGAAGAAAGTTAAGGCTATCTTTTCTTTAACAAACGAGCGTCTGAAAAAAAGTAAACTTCATTTAAAGATTTTTGGCAAAAACTACAGAAAAGATTCATGCAGTTTTACCAGGTAGATAGCAAATAATATGAAAACGGAATGTAAAAAAGTTATTTTTTTAATACCTTGGACACTATACTATTTACTCACATTGATCTAGCCCCAAACTAGGATTCCGGGAATCCTAGTTTGAATCCGATTCCCTGTATCTTGGGTACTAGACAACGGTACACATACTTATATAGATAAAAATTATACTTAGATAGATAAACAACCATGACTAGGGTAAAAACTCCGTTCTCATCAAACAAATATTTGCCCCCACCGGGACTCGAACCCGGGACCCTTGGCTTCGTAGGTAGGGTCACTGCCAACTCGGCCATTCGGATCGTCAAAAGTTTACGTCATTTGATGATTTTTGTATAAATAGATGCATCAAAAACGTGTAGTAGTCAATAATTTTGAGCAAGTTTCACTGTGAAACCGATTTGATCAGAGCCACTTGGTTTTTTACTTCCCCAACAAATCAGCTGATCGTACGGTTTAAAATGTATTTGGGAGGAGACTTACTGCAAGGATGAAGACTTAAATTAGATCTGTAACCGTTTCTGTTCGTGAACATATTAGGCACGGAGGAAAAGACGGGTGACTTGGGGAGGCGACCCACTGTTAAGCATAAGTGTCACTTAGCGGCAATCTTCATGATCCTGTACCAACTAATCCAGTGAGATCCCTTCGACTTCACCTTTTTCAAGCGATCGGCGTCCACCCTCCGAGATGACGTCTAGGTCTAGGTCTTCCTAGGTCTTCAACCTTCGTCTTCATTCAATTTTCGATTTGTTTAGCTGTAGTTGATATTTTTCTTTCGCCTCGTCTTCTATTCATCCTCTTCATAGTCAGCCCACATCGACCCACCGCTGGGCACAGGCCTCCTCTATAGAGCGCCAATCCTCATGGTTGTGTGTTAACTGCATCCAGTCCGTCGACTTGATGATATCATCTCCTATTATACTAGTAATCATGTTCAATTACGCCAGAGAAGGTAAATATGTAGTTCCAATTTTATATTTTTTTTTGTGCTGTAGTTGTTGTTTCTCTTTTCTTATATTCTTCTCTGTCCCCCAACCCCCATGTTTTATTCCTACAGTACGAGCAGACGGAGAATCAGCTAGTTGTAAAATACAGCAGAAAAAGGCGAAATTTCCACAAGTGACAAGAAATAAATAAATAGCAACTTTTACTATGACACCAAAAAATATAAGCGCGTATATTTTTTACAGTGTAAAATTTTTTTTTTTCTTTCCGATGGCATAGGTGTTGTTAGTGGTGGAACTCTTTTAAAGGCAAGGGGACACATATTACCACATAATTTTCAACCTTATGACTTGGTGATACATTCGAATAAAGGTTACGTTTCTCACCACAGCATCTACTGCAGTAACAACACATTAAACACACTCTTAAATCCGAAAAAAACCGACTAGTAGTAATTTTCCATAAAAATATTTCTAACTCCTTTATCCTCGTTTGCTTTGATGGGTGAAAAGGCCACCAAAGATATAATGAATAGCCAGCGTTTACTAATACATATAATAATGTTCAAGTTTTGGTATATGAATAGTTAAGTTAGCCGTATAAAGTCGAGAGCGTTGGTGGTACAGTCTGAGACGGAAGTGTCTTAGCCTGTACTGTGCTTATTTATTACTTGGCTGGCTGTGTCTCAGGCGCCTGACGATAACAAAGCTGCAGAATTGATATTATAAGGCGCATATTTTATTAAATATATATTTTTCAACATGTATTTAGCATATTTTGAGAGCAAACCGTTAAAAGTTTTGGCTTTAGATTATTTCAAAATCGAAGTTCTAAACCCGTGAAAGGGAGTCCGATGAAAGTACTGTTAGTTCTACGTTAGCATTAAATATTCGCAATATTGTTGATTATACTTTTCTGTAGAACCGTACCCATACAACAACTAACTCCACATAAAACTCAGTAATCTGTCGTCTCCCGGCATGGCGTGCTATTTTGTAATTTGTGAACGCTTGATTTCTTCATTCAATGTTGTGAGTGATTCTTTAACCTATACTTACTTGCTCGAGGGCCGGCTCACACTTTGCAAGCGCAGCTCGTATTGTGTATAAATATGTGCATATGCTCGCTGTTGATACTTATTTATCAAAATAATTGTATGCAATAATATTAATGTAAGGGATCAACCTATACAACAACGATATGAATCCAACACTGTGCAACAGTATGCGAATAGACTTGTAACTAATTACATAAAACTCATCGCGACCGTTTCATTCAATCATCACTTTCTCATCGCAGTTACGCAAGCATTCACACCAAACTCGTGCTCAACAAAGACTACAAAGGCGGCGCGAGGGATCGAAAACTCGATTACGTCGCCGAGCAATCTGTTAAAATATGAAAATCGATCACCGATTCAGCGCATTAGAGGCTGGCGACAAGTGTCGCCTGCTCCGTAAATGCTATCAAAATTGTTGGTAATTGGCGTGCAAGTGGCGTAAAAGTGAATCCGCGGTGTCTCGCGCCTCTACAGATGCCCCTAGCGGCGCGATCGATACCCCCCCGCCCCCCAGACACTGCCCCGCACGCGTCCCCCAACCCCCTCACCCACCTCGCCTTGAATACCAACTATCGCCAGACGAAACTTCGGGCATCGGCTCACCGAAGTCAAAACAGAATTGATCCGCCCAATTGCGAAACCCATCTTAAATAACTTCCTCGCATTCCGTTTATGGATCACAACCGGTGATGTGATGTGGCAGATCAGGGCGGCTTAATGCCTCAGGGTGACTCACTCTCCTCATCTTTATCTTCTCACTTTTAGAAGGATTTATGCTTGCTTTTGACGAAACCGCTGTATTAGCAACATTTACGAGATTATGTAAAGATTTAGATTTTGAACTTACGTAGATACTAATCTATTTATCCCACTGCCTAGATAACATTACGGCAAAAACAAAAAATCGGCCAAGTGCGAGTCGCCAACAAGTGTCCCGTACCATCGTACAATACAAACGATAAAAAGCACATTCTTTGTATGGAGACCCCTGTTATTTTTAAAATTAAGTGTAGAGCTGAATGTATTTCACGGACATTTCAATAAGTTGAACCGTAAGCGGTTCATGAAATACAACCCGCTGACGGACAGACAGACAGATGGACAGCGGGGGCTTAGTTTGGTAGCCTAAAATCAAACCTAATCACAATTAATTTTCGAAAATCAAATCACTAAATGCGTTTTCTACTTTTCTATGTATTCATTATTTACGAAGCAACAGAATAGTATATTTCATTACAAGTGCGGAAGGGTTGTCATTGCAAAGAGTTCCGACAAATGTCTACCCGAGCCGAGGAACAGCCGAAGGCGAGGGTTGACAGTCAGAACAAGTTGCAATGACGGTTCCGCACGTGTACTGAACGACTATTTTTAATACAGCTGCGAAAAAATGAAGCAATTTAATAAAATAATAAAAACACAATAAACTCAACTAACTTAACATTTATTTCTTATAAAAGTTATAATTCACATATACATTGAAATTGGTACAGTTTTTTATACTAACTGGGGAAGTTTTAGGTTGCATATTTACTGTTTGAAACAAACTATTATTAATTTCGTATGATTGTTCATGTCTATTTGTCATACAATGGCGTTTGCTAGTTGATGGAGTTGGATCTGATGAATTATCATTATCAACGAATGTAGATGGACGAACGTTCTCTGCAACATGTGAAGGAGACGGATTGGACGTTAAATTAATGGATTGTGTGATTTTTTTCCCAGTTTCTAGTTTGTTGTTTAATGAATCACCTATATAGCTTTCTGCAACTTTGTCCGATTTCCAACCTCCTAGTCGCTTTAAGGACGTCAAATTGGCTCCTGAATTTGCCAATAATGTAGCAGAGGTCCTCCTGAAGCTGTGCCCAGTATAATACTCAACATCCCCGGCAGACCAAGAAACGTAGCTATTTCTTTTGGCATATTACCAAATTTATTTATCTCGATTGCTTGAGCTGTACACTTCCCTTTTTGGTAATTTTGAAAAAAACGGTCGGTTTTTCCTTTTTGGGACCGCTGATTCATATATTTTTGCACTATTCTAAGAAAATCTCCTTCAACAACAAAGCTTCTCGGTATCTTATTTTTTGTGTTCGGAATCTTGATTAGTATCATTTCTCCATGGGCTTCAATATCTTTTAAAGTAATATTGGCTAACTCCTCTCTGCGGCAAGCTCCAACAACGCCAAAAATCAGAGCAATTTGCAAAAAAAGGGATTTGATTAATATTTTTTTAAATAATGTATTGACTGTATTTTGAGATTTCGTAAACTGATTACTAAAGAAAAATATAAGTACTTATTAATAAATTACCTTTATGGCTAAATAACGATCATCGGGAACTTTGTTCAAAAACCTTTCCACTTCATTCGATGTTAATATTTTCGACTTTTTACATGTAAAACCGTCTGATTGTCGTTTTAAGAAAGCATTTAATTTTGGGTATTCACTTATATCCACGTTGTTCCTTATTTTCAGCATACTTTTTATCATCGAAAACCTCGACCATAATGTAGAAGGTTTTAATTTTGCTGAGAGTTCGGAGAAGTATGCCAACATAACATTTTGCTATGAAAAACTATTTGCTTTTTTCTCTTCTCTCCACGCAATAAATTCGTCGTATGTAGATATGTAGCGACTTTTGACTTTTCCGGTAAAATGTTCTCCGAAGCATTTTGTGCAATTATACTGAGTTCCGGTGGTGTCAATTCAAAAAAACTAGGGTCGAAACTACTCATTTTGTGCAACAAACAACTAAACTCGCAAAGAAAATTTCTGAAAAATGGCGCCAACCGTAGAAAATAAGCAGAGTTTTTTTTTCTTCACCCATTCTGGTAGGCAAAGGGAACTATGCCTATACAGCCAAGTCTTCAGTAGTTTTTTTTTATTGATGAAATGAAAATGAAATTTAATGAGATGAAATGAAATGAAACCTAACCTAACTCATTCAATCAAATCATTAAATCTGATATTGAAACAAATTAGTAGCTTCTTTTTAGAAATATACGTATTTGCATGAATCATAAAAACTTCTATGTTTTTTTTTAGTAAAAACTTCATGGTTGGTTTTTCTTTTTAATAGACATTATTTTGACAGTTGGGAAAGAGAACGCACGAGTTCGGGAAAGGTAAAAAAAAGCACGAGTATGTAATAGCCCACATCCCGAACGCTATACGTCCCTGCAATACGCCACTTTTAGAGCAACTGTATTAAAAACCATGTTATGTTAATAATTACTGACAGTTCGTTGAAGGCTTATTGGATTTTTATTATATCGAAATAAACCTTTGAGACGAAGGTAGGTTCTCGTCATTATTAAAAGATTTAACAATGTTTCCTCGGAAAGGGGTTTCAAAGGGGCTTTCATTCCTCATGTCTGTGATGAATTTACTGGATTAGACCGCAACAGCCTCTAACACAATATATAATATCACATAAGATAATAGTTTCATCATTTTCTACTTTAATTAAAACACACGTTCAACATACGCTCTCGTAACAGACAGAATTAGAAAATGTCATAGAGTCAGCTCGCTAACATTCCGCTGAATGTTTTTCTCGTTGCCAACCATGCATATGGTGGATTGAAATCACAAAACAATATGAATAAGATGAGCCATCAACTTTAAATTAGGTCAGCTAATAGCAGTGGAAATCACTACAGGCTACAAACAAAGTGCAGAACATAAAACCTTCGATCATTTCAGTCACGCTAATTCTTTGATACTCAGCGGATATTCGCATTCCCGTTTTCCTTTACCTTAGATTTCAACTGTGGGTAACATGCCACATAAATAAACGATTCTTATTTAAAATTCCACCCCATTACTTGATCCCTCACAAGATCATTATCCGCATTATCCTTTACCGAGCTTCCAACATGTTGAATTGTTGAGGTGAATTTGGGCTTGTTTTCGTTAACAAATAATTTCACAGTCTTTGAAGCCTTTGAACTGAGTTGATGGTTATTTTATTTATGGAACATCTGAAGAGAAAAGCGGTATTTGTAGTATGTTTATCAACGCAATCAAATGATATGTCGCAATAAGGCGGCAACCTACAATCATGTAATTTGGCAAAAAGTAAAGAAAAATATACGAAAATCGTAAATTTATATAAACTCATCTCTGTGTGGGACACCTTTTTTTCCGTGTGTTTGATAATTTATTACTAAATTAGCAATAATAATAGACACTCTGGGAAAATTTCAAGTGTCTACGGTTCAACAGATGGCAGAACGGACGGACTAACGAAAAGACGGACCGATAGGGGAGGTTTAGTATTAGGGGCCAATAGGAATTGGCACTTTTCGGCTATGGCGGCTTGAAGAATGCGCCAAGAACTCCTCACGCGTGGTGGCGTGGACATGTATTTGTGGCCGAAACACTCGTTGAAGTAGACTTTGCGGCGCTCGTACTCGAAAACTATTGATTTCACAAAATAGATTGAAACAAAGAATTGCAGGAAATTGTATCTTGTATGTTTTATGTACTATCTTTTTTCTAGTATCTATTACAATTTCTCTAAAAAAGTGAAAACACCATTAACGCGGAGACACTTTACGTTTGCGAGCTCGGGGGTGAATTGTGCGATTTTTACACCACATTCAAAGGTATCAATAGCTTTCATTAGGGTTCTACCTCACTGCAAGCATACACCTATAATATGACATTTCGGATCAGACGTTCACAATTCACAATTCTTTATTGCACAGAACATTACAACAATACAATTATACACGACGTTTGTATCTCCATGGCAGCGGTGATTGGCTAGCCCCCGGTCACGCAAAACGGAGTATTGAGTAATTAGCTGAACGACGGCACAACTGTGTCTCTGCCACCTCATATAGGAAAATGCGTGATGCTGAATTATGTGTGTTATAACTTAATTGTATTCATGATACCTGCGAATGCTGGCGGCGCATGCCTTCGGAAGCACCAGCAACCGGTCACCGGCCGCATCGACCGTTAGACGCCTGAACATCGAGTGAACATGTTCAACACAAATCAGCACCAGCGCCTGTCAAAACGTACAAAGCCTCTTCATGTTCACCCCATTTGTCAGGGTATTCGTCTGCAGTAATTGGCGTGCAAATTAAACGACCTCTGTGGACAACGTGGATAAGTAACTAATCCCTATTGTCCCTAATTGACAACATTTCAAATTATTAACGCCATAATTTTAATAGCTAATTCGAAAGTTGGTCGAGAGCTTTAGGGATTTTCGTTTTACAATTTTCCAAAATTTTGATTTTCCTTATTTAAGTATTTTTTTAAATCTTGAGTTTTTGGAAAAAGTTGATGTTGGCATAATGCACCATTTACCTTTGCCAGAACATAAAAAAATGTCATTGTCAAGGCTTTGTCTTTGCCTGTCCCAGAAAGTTAAAAAAAACAAAGGCTTCGTTCGGTTTGAACGTCTCAGTTGACGCCTGCCATGAGCCCACCTTACATGCTATCTCTTTTGCAGGCGTAGAACTTGTATAGTGCTATTCTTCTGTTTTCAAAGTATCTTTAAAACGAATGAATAGAAAATATATTTAAATGTGTTTCGTATTTAAGCATTCAAATATATCTCAATGGACATTAAATCTTTTTACCTAAACTAAAATGAAATGTTGTCCAAATGTCACGTGGTTGGATCTCGGCAAATGTCGCGTAATATTTTCCCCTCAAAAAACTAAAATAAGTCTTAAGGCAACTATAGAAGTTCCCATTTATATTTGCTATTAAATGTTATCGCTGAGATTCTACACTACGATGTAATCAATGTACTTAAATAAAGTCTTAAATAAAAAATTAAAGCAAATTGACTTTTATGTACAAATTTAACTTGTGAAAAATTTCACGTGAGATTTAGGGGAGCCAAACGAGCCCTAATGTCTCGCTCAGCTCACCGAGGTGCACGAGCCTTTACTCAATTTATCCGACTAAGATCGAGCCATTTGATGGAGGGGCGCAGGGCTACTGGCCAACCAAAGAATATCATTGAGTCAGTATTTTTGACATCTAAGTTGACCTTTTATCATTTCCTGACTATCTTTTCTTAACTACCTGACTGCCATTAAGTGTTTTAATCGTAAAATGCACCTTTAAAAGCAATTACCAGTTTTAGAGTTGGCACATGCCGCATTTATCTTTGTCGAAAACTTCTTAAAGTGGTAGGCACCAGGTGACCTCAGGTAGATAGGTTAGATAACTTCTTATTGGGGTAGGCACCAGGTGACCTCAGGTAGATAGGTTAGATAACTTCTTAGGTAGGCACCAGGTGACCTCAGGTAGATAGGTTAGATAACTTCTTATTGGGGTAGGCACCAGGTGACCTCAGGTAGATAGGTTAGATAACTTCTTATTGGGGTAGGCACCAGGTGACCTCAGGTAGATAGGTTAGATAACTTCTAATTGGGGTAGGCACCAGGTGACCTCAGGTAGATAGGTTAGATTTGGTCCCTCTATCTAAAGGGTTCCGTAGTCAACGATGAACCCTTACTGTTTCTATATTCCATTAAGTCACATGTGAGCCCACTGGCGAAGTCTTTAAACAGACAAGTTGAAACGGTCGCCGTGACCGAAATCGGTCGGACCACATCATCATCAACATAGATAGGTCTTAGCTCAGATAATCTTAGTACTAGGGCGCTGTAATTTGACATGTAGCAAGTGATAAAATATTTGTTACATTGATTTTTTATATTTATAGGGTTCCTTCCCTTTAGGTACGTGTAAAGTGTGGATGAATGTCTTTTTTTTGGTCCATGCTGTTGAGTATCGTTGGAAAGATCGTTCAAAAATATTACGAGTTTGACAAGGTCACGGAACCCGATACGCACTTCGCCGTTTTTATGGCATACTATGAACACACACATTCAAGACTGCATCATGTGTGGGATTCTAAAAGCGTGCGGGGCATTAATGCTATCAAAAGCCATTTCTTTTTCTCTCATAAAAGTCCATGCTGTTGAGTATCGTTGGAAAGATCGTTCAAAAATATTACGAGTTTGACAAGGTCACGGAACCCGATACGCACTTCGCCGTTTTTATGGCATACTATGAACACACACATTCAAGACTGCATCATGTGTGGGATTCTAAAAGCGTGCGGGGCATTAATGCTATCAAAAGCCATTTCTTTTTCTCTCATAAAAGTGAAGTCACTGTTATCGATAAATATGTACAGTTTATATTTGAATGACTGTGGTACATGATGATGTAACTTGGATTACATGATTTCATGATATGTAACTCTGTTTCTGATGTTAGCTTATTTTTTCTCAAAGAAAACTTTATAGAACGAAATGGTGATATAGACGATCAAGTGCTAATTATTTTTGCTGTAATATAAACTGATATATCCAAATCTTACCGTATCTTGTCTATGACCACAACTACTATTTATTGTTATCTATCGACATATTAAACATAGACATTTACGTCTTTTTCATAACTTTAACTAGCTGCGTTATCCATTTCCTTTACGTTGCAAAGCTTGGTAAAAGATAACCAAGCCTAACAATATGTTATATGCTTCTGATGGTAGGTTATTTTATTTAAAAAAACTTTGTACAAAGAAATCTACGACGATGGCGATCAAGCGCTATAATATATTTTCTGCCATACCTATATAAATTGATTCTTCGAAATCGATCCATATCTTCTCTATGACTACAACTACAATATAGATAGTGTTACCTGTCGATATTTTATACAAAAGATGTTAACATCTATTTCACAACTCTGACTACCTACGTTTTCCGTTTCCGTTACGTTGCACTACGTTAATCCAAACATCGGTAAAAGAAACCCAAGCGGAACAATAGCGACCATCTGTCGAGTTGTGGGGCAAATCATACAAGATGTTTTTTTTTGCCTTGACGGCTGCTACTTAAGGCTGCAAACTAAAAAACTGGTTGTTGCGTGCAGCCCATTTCTCAATTATACTCTCGATCCAAGTATTAAGTTGATTAAATATTCCGTGATGATTTATAGTAATTTTGTATTGTTTCAGGATGAAATCACCAGCATCGGTTCGTCAATGTCACTAATTATCGCTTGACCACATCGGACAATGCGGTCACAAGCTTCTAAACCCTTACCAAAGAAAGGCGCTCTTAGTAAAGTACTCAAACTTAAATCACCTACGAAACCGGTGAAAAAGAAAGTAGTTACTACAAAAATTCTAAAGTTGGTAAAAAAATCGATAGTAAAATACCCTAAGAAACAAAATGATTCCAGTGACAGCAAAACCGATGAAGATTCAAGCGCTGGTGAAAAGTCTGAGACGGGATCAGATGGTACCAAAGCTGGGACATCTAAGATACCGGTGGCGCGAAGTGAATCCCCTAAAAAAGCCAAGAAGGAACCCAAGGAGAAGACAGAATCTCCCAAAACTGTAGATGTGGTCAAAAGTCTGCCAAAAAAGTCAATAATCTCTTCCAATAAATCAAAAACTCCCTCGAAAGCTGCTGCGAAAAAAAAAGAAAAGAATAATGATGATATTAAGTACAAAATAAATACTGACATAGTCAAACAGGCTCGAAAAGTTTCTAATTCTAAACCAATCGTAAAAAAGAGTGATGTGATAACCCAAAGGAAAAAGTCGAAGATAACAAACAAAGAGATGAATGAATCTGAACTGAAAAAAATGGATATGAAGGCACACGAAATGACTTCCATTAAAAAATCAGAGCCAATACTACCTGCTCCTGAAAGTAAAAATAATGAAAGCTTCGATTGCAAATCTTCAGAGCCCAAGGCGGAGGGAAAGGTTGAAGTTAAATCTGTAAGCATCTTAAATCCTACACCTACTGCTTCCAATGTTATAAATACTACTGATACACATAAATCACCTATAGAGTCAGAAAGGCCACCAAAGTTTTTTACCTCCGCTAGATCTCCGAGGATTGTAGACATCGATGTTAGGTGTTGTAAAAATGCAAAAGGAAACCTCAATGTTTTAGAAAAGTTCATTTCTACCAAGACTGTCGACACAAAAACAGATGACGAAATTAAAAATAAGCGCAATTCTTCTAATCATTTAATATCTCAGGATCCAGATATCGACGTATACACTTTTACTGAAAAAGTGGATTCCCCTAAAAGCATATTATCCGATTTCCGAAATCCAATCAATAAAAATATTGGTAGAGTACGCCCAATTGCCAGAGTGAAAGGCACCGTAATAGACAAGAAAATTGAAACAGAGAAGAAAAAGTACTCACCACATAGACCTATTGAAGAAGTTGTAAAACAGTTGAAGGCAAAAAAGGGTTCTGAGGATCTTAAGTTAACCCAAACTGAGATTTCTGATAACAGATCCAGCGTCGACTCAAGCATAGTCAGTGACGAGAAAGAGGAGGAAGAAAAGCCAAAAGCAATTATAAGTAAATCATACAAAATGGTGGCTCGGAAATCTAGCATTCCCGGGAAACCATTCAGTCCAATAAAATTTCTTGACAGCGAAGATTCGGCACAAAGTAAAGGCAGTAAAGGTAGCAAATCTAGTTGCACAGCTAAGAAAAGTCCTACAAAAGGGAAAAGCAAACCAAACAGTATGTCAGATGAAGAGCTGGATAATTCAAAATTTTCTTTTAATACTAAAGCACAATCTCTTCATTACTCGTCCTCTGAGGAAGGCACTTCTGATTCTAATGACGACAATGATTCCAAAGAATCTTCAGAATCAGAAACCAATAAAAACAAGAAATCGAAAAAGACAAAGAAATATAAGAAAGTCACGGATGGTGCAAAAAAGTATCAGTCTAAAGAATTAAGAGAACTATCAAAAGATATGTTTGACTTAAAAGATGACGTTATACTCGGAAAAGAAAAGCCCAGCAAAAGGAGACTTAAACTTTTGTCAATGTGGTCAGGTCCAAAGAAGCATAGAATGGCTTCACTAAATGCCATGGCAAAGGTTCATTGTCTTTATGAGAATGAGAGTCGAACACATTTGGAGTTAGGTCTCCTCAAAACAGTTGACAGATTTGGTTTTCCTGGGCCCACACTTCCGTCGACATCGAAGAAAAAAGAACCAAAGCCAAAAGAAACCCAAGAAAAGCAAGAGACCACGTCCGAGTCGGAATATGAAACAAAGACAAAGAAAGAAGACAGTTCTGAAGATGATTCTCCTCAGCCTTCTACGAGATCACTACGAGGCATGCCCGGCATCAGAAGTGCAGGAAAATACTGGGATCCAAAGTCTTCGAATTCCTCAAGCGAGGACAGTGAAATGGAATCGCAAAAAAAGGGAACTCCAGAGAGAAAAAAAGCTGCGCCCAAAAATACAACCCTCAAATCGGAAAAAGCCGATTCAAGCAAACCTCCTGCAAAAATGAAGAAAACTGCCGGAGTGCCCTTGAAGAAAAAGCGTAACAGAAACGAAGTTACGATGGATTTGAAAGATATGGTCGTGCAGAAACGGATGGCTAGTCTGAACGCGACAGCTATTTTGGCAGCTAGTTACGAGAAGCGTTCTCCTACGAGTAAGTCGAGTAAAGATGAGACCACCTCGGATTCTTATAGTGACGAGTCTTATTCTCAGAAGTCAAAAAACGGGGTAGGTTCCGGCGTCAAGTCGGAATCAAAAAACGAAGAGCCAAAAAAGGAGATCGAGGATCCTACAGTGACCGACAAGAAACAGAAAGTGGATGTGATAGTGAATCAGGATACTGATGTAACGATAACCGGGGTTTACGCGACGCACCACCATGAAGGGTTTTGTACTGTGTCCGGATTGCAGTACCGAATATCATCCACCAGCCACACGCAGACGACATCGACAGCCAACTGTGATAAGGTGAGTAACATTTTGGTGTCAATTATCTATAAACACAGTTATTTAAAAATCTGGTTCATATTCAAAAAGTGAGTATGATACAATAAATATCATATAGTCTTCAGATCTTTTCTAACGGGAAATATTAAACTGGACATCAATAATAGTGATTTGCACAGCAAATGTGCTGATTTTCACAGCAAATATCAGGGCAAAATACTGATGTAGCTTAGGTAAAGGGTAAAGGGGGTGAGCGAAGCGAAGCCTCCTTTATCCTACGTATTAGATTGAACATGTAAGAACAACAAAAATACTTTTTTTATTTTTTTATTTAGCCATTAAGGTGTCCCACTGTTGGGCAAAGGCCTCCCCCTCTTTCGTCCACATAAAAATACTTAAGACATAAAAAATATTTTGCTGATCCTTTTTTGCTGTGAAAATCTGTATTTTTGATGTGCGATTAACATACAGTGTAGTATATATATACTACACTGTACACAGACATAGACATCTATCGCTTTGGGGCTTATTAATATTGTATATATACTACACTGTACACAGACATAGACATCTATCGCTTTGGGGCTTATTAATATTGTATATATACTACACTGTACACAGACATAGACATCTATCGCTTTGGGGCTTATTAATATTGTATATATACTACACTGTACACAGACATAGACATCTATCGCTTTGGGGCTTATTAATATTGTATATATACTACACTGTACACAGACATAGACATCTATAGCTTTGGGGCTTATTAATATTGTATATATACTACACTGTACACAGACATAGACATCTATCGCTTTGGGGCTTATTAATATTGTATATATACTACACTGTACACAGGCATAGACATCTATCGCTTTGGGGCTTATTAATATTGTATATATACTACACTGTACACAGACATAGACATCTATCGCTTTGGGGCTTATTAATATTGACCCAAAATTCCCTAGGTGCCTTTGATAAACTAGATCAGTGCCAAGTTCCGACCAGTTAGCGGTACCATTTTGTCATTGGGTCAGCTATGTCTCAAAACGGTTAGTTGTTGGATGTTGAGTTTGTAAAGTTATTGGTGCCTATCTATTAAGTTGCAAAAGTTATCGCAAACAATAATAGGTGTCAAAATATTTTCAAAGCTACTACATAGTTTGGTTGCCGTTACTTGTTTTTTCGCCTGTCCTAATCAGTAAATTACAATCTCTGAGGCCTATAACTGAGGTAATACGCTTCGGGGCATTGACTCTCATTAATACATACCCGGTAATAAAATAAGTTCTATGCAAACACGCCTCAGGGGTCGTCATCAGCACATTATCCTTCATTCTGGGGTAAAATCACCCCACATACGAAAGTAAACCTTTTAACAAAGTGTCTAAAGGGCTTTTTCGTTTGACTTTGCTAAACAACTCTGCCTCCGGTTTTCGCAACTTGAACAACAAAATAACGGATGTGTGAAGGAAGGTACGCAGAAACAAATAAAAGATTAAATGGGAGAAGAGCTATACGGCACACGATTGTTCTTACATCATAATGCCACAGAATAACTATATGTAGTCTATAATAATACATAAGGTTTCTTACATCTTCCGTTTTAATCTCATAATTAATCCTATATTGTGGTAAAATATGGCAAAAGGGGAATAGCGAAGACGAGACACGCCTCTGTGGCGCAGCGGTTGTGGCTCTGCCTACAATGCGAGAGGTCCCGGGTTCGATCCCCGGCTGTTAAAGGGGTAAAGAAAAAAAACCCAGGTCTTGGATGTTTATATGTGTGTGACGACGCTGTTTCTGGTTCCCACGACACAGGGTATCCTAGTGTGGGGCCAGAAGCAATGTTTGTGCCTGTATGTAAATGTTTGTGTTTATCCAAATATCGTAGACCGTTAACGCGTGAAAGAAAATCAGCCTCAGAGGTAGACAACGCATTAAACCTTATAAACGTCTTAGTTACAAAGTCAACGACAACGAAAGACTTGATATGTATAAACTTCACGCCCCCGGGGGCGATCGTAATTAAACTTTACGCGCTCAATAGAAACAAGCTGATCCCTTCAGTTGAAAATGGAAAGGTTGATTGAATAGGAAAATTAAGATCTCCCAGATTTGCATAAAAGGTTTTAAATATTCCTGGTGGGGATAGATCCGTGAATAAGTTTGGCTAAGATTCACTCCTGCGGTTTTCATCGGGATTAATTAGCTCATCATCTCGATTCAACTTTCTGGGAACTGAAACTATGAACTGTTTACTCGGGTAAGCTCTGCGCGGTAAACTTATACCTCAGCTAGGCTTCGCAATCAACTCGAGTAAGCTTTCCTGGTAGTTTCCCAATTTACTGTGAGCCTTATTTTAGATTTTTATAGCTGTCTTACTTTTATGAAAACAACATTATATCAAAAATTTATACGTTATTATGTCTTGATATACGTGTTTACTGTATAGTAATGATTGCTTCATATTTCGAATAGCGCATGTAATTCTAAAATATAACATGCGCTGTTCAGAATGTTAAGTCAAGCTGAACCAATCCCTTGCTGTTTTATTTTTAAGTCAGGAAACAGTATATTTTCTGACGTCGTAATAAAATAACAAGAGATTGATTCCACTTGACTCGCTTATAGATACGCTGCGTGGTTTGATTTGCTCTCTGTATCGATATGTAATGCTGCTTCACCTTACAGGAGGAGTGTTCGCGCGAGGAGGGGTCCCGCTACACCCCCCTCACCGCCCTGTCCTCGATGCAGCCGCCGCCGGCTGACCAGGGACATCCACATCCAGGTACAGCCCACGCCACGTTTCTTGGCCACTTAACCAGCTGTCACCTCCCTCTTGCCCATACATGGATTCTCTTATTCCCATGCATCGCTAGCCCCTCCAAGCGGCATTCAGGGCTAATACCTCAGCGTGGATGCACAACATACTCTCAAAGTAAGCCTAGCTCGGTAAATGACACCGCGGCACTTTGTCGCGCGGAATTCGGCCACTAGAAACGTTAGACTTGAGAAAAGATATGCGGAAAGTTACTAGCTCATCGCCTGACGGAACGCTAAACTCCTGAGTCGCTTAGGCCCACAACGAAATAACGCAAGTGAGCCTCGAAAACTTACAACAGGCACGGTACTAAAATTCATGACTACGATTTAAAACTTTCAGATTTGTTTTGTGTAATTATGTAACTGAATTAAGGTACTATCCGTTTTTAAAACTTAATATCTAAATATTAGCATATAAAACGGTAGGTTTTATGAAGGTCCAAATCCTAGACTTACGTAAATAAGTACCTTTATTATTCTAGGAAAGCAGCATTCTCGCCGTCTTCCCACTTTTCAACTGTTACGTTTCGCAAGAAAAGGACTTTGATTTTAACGCAAACCGATCTCTTTGAACAATGTAATCTCATTAGGACATTTCTCTCTTCGCTTTTAGTTCTGCAAAACAAACTAAGGCATTTGATCCTTTAATTACCTGCGACGATGATAAATGAGATTTGACGAGTTTCCTGTATACAAACTACAATTAGCGTTTCCTTTTTATGCTTGCGATTTAAATGGTATATTTTTTAATCGTTGCTTATTTCTGTACAAGGTTGTTTGTCGTTTGGTTAGTAAGAGCAATGGAAAAATGTATCTACATTGGGAAAATATTATCATGATAGGTATTTTGCCATTACAACAAATCACTGAATGATATGAATGAGGAAAGGAGATGGCGGCAATCTGCCCTACGATGTAAATTAACTTCCTAGCCAATAATTTTATATTCATCATTAATTACTGCGTCTATGTTATTTTTAAAGAACTTTTACGACATAATTAAATAATTAATAGTTGTAAGCTTTTTTTCCCCCATTCCCCCGTGGTAGGCAGGGAATCTTAACACAACGCGTTCAAAATAATACATGGAAAGTAGCGACATCTCCAGACTCACAAGAGTTTTATTGCTTTTACTTAAATGTGCCTTTACGGATGGTTTGGTCAGAACTGTAGAACAGGATTACCCACGTTCTGGAAAACAACGCGGAGTCTGATGTGATAAACCCCCGCCCCGACACAATATATGAAACCCCAATGAAAGTCTAAAATTTGGCTGACATGTATCCTTGTGAACTGATAACCTTTGAACCATTGAACTGATATTAGGAAAACATGGCTGAGAACCATCGCAGGGAAGTCTACTACCATTTAAAGAAAACCGCAATAAAATCCGTTCAACCGCTTACCGTTAGGGTGCCACGGAACAATACACAGTTGGACACACAGACAGACGCTTCAAACTTGTAACTTTTCGTCGTCGGGGGATAAAAATAAGAATATTAACTATCAGTAACAAGTCGGTAGCTCATCCTACAAAACTCAACTCAACAAGGCAAAAATATCATTATATATAAATTGATGTATAAAATATTAAAGAATTGCTAGCTTGAAAGAAATTAAAGTGTCACGGCACGGGTAGAAAAAGGTTAGCTTGGATGGTTTGGTCATGTTTGTTGTAAGGATGAATGAAAGGAGATTTACGAAACAGATCTATACAGCGGGTGTGAATGGAGCCGTCGGACGGGTATTCCAAAGAAGGTCTTTTAAAGAGCAAATTGGCAATATATTACTGACGGGACAAATTAGAAGTAGCCGTAACCGGCGATCTTGTACGAAGAGACTTATTAATGTTGAGGAAGCGTAAGCGTAAGCGTTTGCCAGGATCGTAGAAAGTGAAGGTCTAAAGACCTCCACTTTCTACGATCTGCTTACCCCTCTCCCAGGAACAAGGCGTGAGAGAATGTATGTATGTATGTATGAATGAAATGTCAAAGTTGACTAGAGATTAGGCGAAATGGCTTTCTTTCTTTCGGCCTTAAGCCTTTTCATTCATACAAGAGAAATGTAGTCGGGGCGGGTCGGGAAATATGTAGAGTGGCCGCCAATGTGCCATTACTCATCGGGCGCGGTGATACACGAGTAATATCTCAGGCAGCTCTCAACAAACTGACAACACAAAAAGACGAATGGAATTTAAACGCGCCATTTTATCTTTCGTTGCGTCATTATTGCAGTATTTCAGCGTTAATGGGACATTAGCTATGACATCACGGACTGCCAAAGGCATGTAATGGCGTTTTGTGACCGATTTTAATTAACCGTTGTGTACAAATGCGAGTTAGGTTAGGCGTTTTATGGCTTCAAATTACATACGAAACTCATGACCCTAAAACGATCGATTTCTTCTAAAATGTTACAATTTACTCATGGATGACATCTGTTATCTCCAGAGCGGCGTTAGAGTCACCCCTAATCAAGCACTTATTAAATTTCTGGGTGAAATAAATGCGTCAATCTTCTCCAAGTCAACCGCTTTTGAATGAAACGATGTTAAACCCGCGAGTGAGTTTTTATTTACAAAACTATCTCGCGGCGGGGCGGCGGCGGGGCGGCGGCGGCGTGGCGGCGTGGCGACAGCAGCATTGGCGTCATTCTTTTAATGGGTCAAGATTTCGTCAGCGCCTTGGCCTCGCCGCAGCTCAGAGTATGCTAACTAGCATCGTGGAAAGAGTGCCCTCGTTTCAATTGAAGCCTTGGATCCTCTTCTGTAATATGTCCTAAAGTCCTTAAGATATAAGATATAGGATGTTTATTCATAAATTTCATTACATGTCAATACCACGTACAATACAATTGTATTAATAATAAAATAGCAACATCGAAGTGGAATGTCACATTACTAAAAACTACACAATTTCAATTAATGAAGTTCAAATGGCAAATTATAACATCGAAATAATATATTTTTCACAACTTTCATTCGGAAAAGTAAGTTTTGCTCCACGACGAGAGGGAGCAAAATACTAATTTTCTGTTCAAGCTACTTTTTTAATTTATTCATTAGCATGTAGCATTTACGCAATGTGCCAATAGAACACAGATCTTAATAAAATAATCGATTGTAATTTCATCGTAATCGGTTAAAAATGAACATGTTTCATATAACGTGGTTGAATTTAAACAACGACGTTATATGAAAATTTATGAATTTTTCGTAATATTTACAAAAGATATCACAATAAATTATATGTTTTACTGAAATCAAAACTATCGATGACTGTTATTGTGATATAATGAATATTGATATCCGATACCATTGTAATATTCGATTCGAATATTTGTACACATTGGTAAAAGTAGCACAGGAATATTTTATCTGTGGTGACCTTTCCCTAATCCTTCACAATCCGGCATTAAAAAAAAAAAGTTTTGTTTAAGTTGTTGGATTACTGTAAAAGTGGTGAAAGTATAATTCAAAGTATAGTTATTGATTTGTTTTAAAAACATTTAATTGAAATTTTCCTCATAGTCGGTGTGAAAAGTTGTATGTGTCACTCAGGAGCAAAATTATTTTCATCATGGGCGTTAACGCTTGAATCCCTCGTTACTCTTAGGATTGTAACTTAGAATCCCTTGTTACGCTCAGGATTCTATCGTAGAATCCTTCCTTTCACTCAATGTACCGCCTTCGCCGAAAATACACCATTTTGCTCCCTTGCGAGTCTTGCGACACAAATAACTATTTCAACACACTAGCTCATAAAATGGCTCCAATTTCACCGCAATTAGGCACAAATGGACACCTGTAATCAAACTGACTTTTTCATTGCTATTATTCATAAGTGAGTTATAGGGTTTATTTTTTATTGACCGAGCGAGCTACAAAAAACCGCTACAGCCCATACGGCTTGACGGATTTTTACAAATGACGTGTCGTTGGATTCGTGGTGACCGTGAGAGTGACACAGACTATATCACTTTAGTGAAAAATTGCAAAATGTAGCTTACAAAGTTATTGGTGCGCGGCTACTTTCATACTCCATGTACGTAACCAGGTGCATTCATAAGTTTGTATGCGTTATTAAAAGAAAGTGTCACCCGCGAGATCTACAGCTCACGTAGTATTTATTATTGGTTGAGTTGACTTTGTTCTTAAAAAAGTTTCGATACAAAAAAGATCGTGTTCAATAGTACAAATGAATTGTACCTATTCCTTGCTCATTTCAAGCATTTTCTTATTTAAATAGACAATTTCAACTGGTACGTTTTAAGTAAATAAAACTTTCACTCAAATATAACTTTTGTTTTCTCTGTAATAAAGAAAACTTTCCCCATTTTGTACGTGGCTAAAACGCTATCCGCGAAAAGCCAACGAAAAAGAAACCTCATTCTTTTAGTCTATGGCCGATCGCCATTGTTAGATGCGCGCGCATAGGAAAATGATTAATTTTTCCCGCCATTGCAAAAAAAAAAAGGCAACTCGTTTTCACTGTTGAAATTATAATTATTTATTAATTAAAATGTCTACAGGTACTCGTTATGAAGAAAATGATATATGTTGTACACACGACAAAGAAGATCGGTTTGCAGGGCACACAAACACCAGTCTTTGTGTGCGTAACGTTGCCAATAGCTACGATTAGCAATGCACACTAACACAGTATTCGTGTTAATGTCGCGTCTGTGTGCGTTTTTCTGATCCCATACATTCATTGATTATGACGCAAGTTTTCACAGCTTTATGCAAAGTAGTCGATAGCCTAGTGGATTAGGTGCTAGAATTACGATATGTAGATAAAGGTTCGATCCCTCAAAGGAAATTATTTTTTAGAAGCTACGAGTATTATTAAATTCACATAGCATCGAATATAAATTGATTACAATTGTTTAACCAAACTAGAGTTCGAAGAGTTGTAAACTTGCCCGGTAAAAAGGCCATAGTCTACCTTCTTTATTTAAAATGTAACAGCTACCCTCTTTAAAATTGTTTTGCGTCTGCGCGCTCTCAGCATTAGTTGTATTGCATTTCGTTCCTTGTAAATTGTGATTGAGATTTGTTATCTATCATGGAAAGTCATCTATCCACTTTTAAAAAGGCGGAAATCATTGTTTTGTATGAACAAAACATTTCAATTAGCGAGATAGCACGACGTTTAATGATATCGGTGAGTTATGCATATAAAAAATAAATTTGAAGGTTTTTTATAAATTATGATTATAATTATACCTTGTGTTACTACTTCATTGTATTTTTTTCTTATTTTACAGAGAAGAACAGTGCAACTGTGGGTTCATAGGTATGCAGATTCTGGACATGTTGAAAGTCGTCGACCAGGCCCACAGCCTGTAGCCTACACAGCTGCATCTGATCGCCATCGCGACATCATTGCAGCGCATAACAGCAATCCGTTTGCCAGCACCCGGTCTACGGCGACACTTCATAATGTAACACTACAAACAGTTCGCAATCACTTACGAGCTGATGGTTTAAGATGTCGGAGACCAGCGAAGAAGATTATGATGTCTAATGAGCATCGTGAAGACAGAGTGCGGTTTGCCCGTGAATATTTGGACTTTGATTGGTGTAATAATGTTGTTGTTTTTAGTGATGAAAAGACTTTTAGATCAGACAAGGATGGGCGTAAAATACTGTGGAGAAGAAATAATGAACGATATAGTTTAGCAAACATTCTACCGTGCAGGTGTAGTGGCCGTATTACTTTGGGATATTGGGGATGGATGTCGTCGATGGGCCCCGGTGAATTAGTGCAAGTGAGTGCTCGCAACACTGCTCAAGGATACTTGGATATTTTACAGAACGTCATGTTACCAACCGTACGAACTGTATATCCGGATGAGCATATATACTTTGTCCATGACAATTGCGCTGTGCATCGCGCCCATATTGTGCAAGAATGGTTTAACAAGCAAGAATCCTTGACAGTTATTGACTGGCCTTCTAAAAGCCCTGATTTAAACCCCATCGAAAATCTATGGGGACATATGGTGCTCAATTGGGATCCATCGAATGTGAGATCTAGGTCTAATTTAGATGAAGTTGTTACTTCAACCTGGGAGATAATGCGAGGCACTGACATGTGTTGGAATATGGTCACTGGCATGAGAAGTAGACTACAACAAATAATAGTAAGAGAAGGAGCTCCACTAAGATATTAAATAAAACATAACCATTAATATGTGAAAGCTTTGTGTTATCATAAGATAAGGTGATTTATATGTCTATGATGTTATTGCTACTTCAGGTTAGAAGTTATCACATAATTTCTAATTGCTTAGCATGTTGATTCATAGCTTATATATCATCAACTGCGACATCTGTCCTTGTCTGACTAAAACTAAAATAAGTAAATTAAGTGTAGTTTATTATAACAAACTAGTAATAAATTATTATTAGGACGAAATATAATTTTGTTTTATTATGAAAAAAATAAGGCTGGTTTCACCACATGCTGATAAAGCCTATCTGTCAAATAACGCCATACAAAAATCTAAGTTTAACTGGCAGATAGGCTTCATCAGCAGTGGTGAAACCGGCCCTTAATCTAGAATAAATATTTGGTCTGATCAATAATAATTAAAAAAAAGTATCTAAAAAAAAACATCACCATGCTTTTTCCCTCCTTGATAGAGGATCGAACTCAATACCTCAAAGTCATTAGTCTGGCATCTAACCCGTTGGGCTATCGTCCACTCTGTAGGAAGCGGTAAAAACTAGTCTTATATTCAACGAAGACACATAGTGATTGTATGCTCAGACAGTATTATAATATCTGTGACTGTGCTGTGACGACCAATGTAACGCACACACATTCAAGTCAGCGATTCGTGTCGCAACGTTACGCACACAAAGAGTGGCATTTGTGTGCCCTGCAAACCGAACTTCTTTGCCGATTGTACACAGCCCGCTATAAGATGTGAAGCCCTTAACGTTATGGAAAGTTTACTACCTGAAATCTCCAAGGTCAAATATCTATTAGCGTACCAAAATTTTATACAATGGCAAAACAACAAGAAATCGCAGTCTTTTTCAGAAAATGTGTTCATGGCATACTTTAAAGAATTATCTCCTAAGTACAAACCTAGCTCTTTGTGGTGTATATGTTACAGCTAAAGCTAGGTGTGAAACTAAACTTAAGTTTAGCCGGCTAGTCTTAAGGTTAATTTCGAGCCTCGGCTAATGTCCAAGGTCATGTTCGTTTGTGATAACGGATGTCATCTTTAATCGGCTAGACTGCACATTAGCCGATGCGTTTCGGTTAATGTTGGACATTAGTTAGCTAATGTTAAAAAAGAAGCATTCGAGCGACTGCGGGGAGCGGGGCGGGGTAATTTTATTCAGATGAGAAAGCTATTTCTAATATCTAATATATCATAAAATTTAAAAATTTATAAAAGATGCCAGATAACCAATATCTGGCTACTAAGGTTAGTTAAATTAAGTTTAAATATCTACGCGACTTCAGCTTGTGTTGTATGTTGAACTTAATTATTGTTTCTTTTTTTCAGGTTGCTTTAATATTTGGTGTAACTGGTGCATGTAGGTTACAAGAATTAACAAATATGAAAAAAGACATAGAGAACCATGGCCAGATGCTTTTAGTGAAGACACCTATCACGAAAAATAAAATACCAAGGTCATTCACCATACAGGGTCCATTCTATGAAATTGTGAAGAAGTATGAATAAATGAATATGAATATGAATATGAATATGAAAGTTGGCGTTCACCAAGAGCAAAAAATGACCGTTTCTTTCAAAATTACCAGAATGGTAAATTTACCTATCAGCCTATAGGAATAAACAAATTTGGTTCTATGCCTAAAAAAATCGAGATTCGAGAATATTTCAACGTACATATTCTGTTAATCGTATTAAGACAGTATTTACGTAGGTTCCTCTTCCAACATTTATCTAAAAATATTTATCTACACACGTATCATAAACCCTCTTTACTGCGTACAAAAACCGCACGTTACGATCAGCATAATGTTAAACTACTCATTTCTTATCTGAAAAATTACACATTATGACCATATTGTGTAATTTTTCTGCATATTATGCCATTGAAATTTCGAACGCCGACGCCCGCCTGCATGGCCGCCCCTATTTGTCTGTGAAGTTGGTACCTACTGACATTCAAATTTCGAACGCCGACGCCCGCCTGCGTGAAGTTGGTACTGTAGAACAAGCTAAACAACTGCAGAGCCACAATGCCGGTCAAACATGCGGTTCCTGAACAAATCACAGAGAGCTTATGATATTTGTGTAAATAAACTAGTGGATGTAACTGTACATAATTAGGCATTAAAATTCTCGAGTGATATTATTATGAAACTCGCCTTCGGCTCGTTTCATAAACCCACTCTCGAGTATTAATGCCCTCTATTATGTAGCAGTCACATAAACTACTATTATCTACACACGTATCATAAACCCTCTTTACTGCGTACAAAAACCGCACGTTACGATCAGCATAATGTTAAACTACTTGGTAAAAACTCATTTCTTATCTGAACAATTACACATTATGACCATAATGTGTAATTTTTCTACATATTATGACATTCAATTTCGAACGCCGACGCCCGCCTGCGTGCTGCCCCTAGTTTGTCTGTGAAGTTGGTACTGACATTCAAATTTCGAACGCCGACGCGAATTTCATACATTTTTACGACGTAAACTTGATTCGAGAAAATTTTATTTAATAAGTAATAATAATGTATGAAACGATATCTAATTTGCTCTAAATGATGATGGTATGATGTTGGTATGGAAAAATCATTGTTCACCGGCTTCTTATGGGAAGACTATCAATAAAAGGTTCTCGATCATTGTCTGACAGACTGTCGGCCTGAAAGCACTAATAAGCTCGGGCAATTCATTGAAACTCATCCTATAGGGGAACAATACAATCTACAAATAACAAACTGTATATTATTGTTGATGTCACGGAGAAGATGTGAAGCTTGATCCTGCGATTTCAAATTTACTATTCCCAGAACTAACTCCAAAACATAGGCTAAAAACAAACTTGGTTACTTGAAGTGAAAAATGTAGCCTTCCCCAATAATATTGCAGGCTGAGTGAGCTTTATTTCTATTGAATATCTTGTTTTTATCGCGAGCACACCGCCTGACCTCTCCACGACCTCGTTATTTGAAGGGCTGTGGACCTGATGGCGGCATACATTTTGGACTAGAGAATGTCGCGGCTGGCATTAGGTAAATCGAATTCGGAATACAAATGTAAATTCTCATTCGTAATTCAAATATGGAACGTATGAGATAACGATATAGAAATGTCGTCTCTTTTACCTAGAAGTATCACGCAGGGGCTTCCAATGTATTCTAGGTATAGGGTATGAAAGAAAATGCAGAAAAATATGATATCGTTCTGCTCTTACCCGACTGCAGCGAAGCAGAAAAGAGGAGGGTTATGTGTTTGACTTGCATGTATATTTACACACATAATAACATATGTATGTATGTATGTTCCTGTATCCCCTTGTAACTTCCCAACGGCTCGACCGATTTCGATAAATGATACTTTATTAGATTTGTCTTGATGGCGCGCAAAACAAGACGAATCTAAGGTCGAGTACATTGAGTAGTAACGAGGGTACACAGGAACATATACATACATACATATGTACATACAGGTCAAACCCATAACCCTCCTCTTTTCCGCTTTGCTACAGTCGGGTAAAAAACAACGTTATTTCAGATGTTTCTGCCTTTTCTTGCATTTGCTATACCTAATACCTTGAGTCCCTCGTAGGTGGTACCTCTAGGCAAAAGACACTACGTTAATATAACGTTATCTCTACGTTCCACATTTTAATTACGAATGTGGATTTACATTCATATACGGAATTCGATTTACATAAAGCCCAGCTGCTAAATTCGCTTGCCCAAAATGTATGCCGCCCTCAGGTCCACAGCCGGAAATAAATGACGTAATTAAAAAAACTAAAAACGGTTCACTAAACAGAAAAACAAAAAAAAACATCCTTCTCTGAAAAATCGTCGTTTTCGGCTACCTTGAGCTCTTCATTGCGGGAATATCGCTTTCCGCGAAGCTCTTTTTCCAGCTAGGTGCCAAGTCTGGGCTGTAAGATGGTTGGTGGATAGTTAATCTCTTGAAAACCACACTCCTGAAGGAACCTTGGCAACGCGCGTCGATTGAACCTGAGCCGGCACGTTGTCGTGGAGGAGCAACACACCCAATGTCGTGCTCCTCACCTTTTTCCTCCAAAAAAGGAGTGGTGGGTTCTCAATTCGGTTGTATTTTTTTAATGTTTGTTACCTCAAAACTGCTACTATTTATGAACCGATTTCAAAAATCCTTTTTTCATTTGAAAGGGTGAGCTTCCAGTTTGGTGCCCGTAGTTTGGTTTCTCTAGCAAAAATACTGGAATTATGATATCATCCAGATAAACGAATTTGCGTATTATTGCTTTACTGTGACTTATCAATGGTGTTTGAAGGTCATTGTCATTAGATGAATTCTGTCTAAAAGTTTATGTACATTCGTTTATGTCGTGTAATACGTGTGGACTTGCTTTTGCGTGTCTGACGACATTCGCATCCCGACCGGGGAAGAAAAATAGGGCTTGGTTTTTCACAAGCTTTTTTTTAAGATTTAACTTGGTGAATTATTAGTACCTGCATGAAATGAGATGCAATCTGGTATTTTTTTCATTTATGTGCCGTATATTCGTATTGTATTAAGTAGACAGATTTAGTAGTATCGTGTTCGTGTATAGACGACATTCGCACCCCGTCCGGGGAGGAAGAAAAAAGGTTTCAAGTTTTTAACTTGGTGAATTAGTAAAATCTTGCACCCAACGAGCTATACAGACGATGAATTGTCAATGTGAGCGCTAAAAAAACTCAGTGTGGTACAACGCAGCGTCGCGCTGTAGCGCTCTCTCTGGTTTTTCGAGCGGTTTGAAATTCTGAAAGGCACAACGTAATAAAATCTTGTAAGTTAAATTTGACCTACTTCCCGGTTTCCGATTGAGCTGAAATTTTGCACGCATATGTAAATCGGATGAAAATACGATAATTTTATAACGTGGCGCTGATCTGAAGATGGAGCCTGAAGGTGGCCATGGGAACTCTGTACCCACATCTTTATCGAGATGGGCCGCCCTTGATTCGTCTTGACATGTCTTTTGGTCTTATACAACATTTTCATGGCATGATAAACCACCAACCCACAGTACTGTTTAATGGAGAAATATTAAGGTACAACCCTTGCCCTAAATATCTTGGCGTCACCCTTGATCCCTTACATATTAAGAACATCTACACAAGCTCTCACAAAAGGGTCAACCCGGTGCAACATTTTGCACAAGCTTTGAAGGGGAACTTGTTGGGAGCATCTGCCGACTGCCTTCGCACCACTGGTCTTGCACTCGTCTACTCAGCAGCTGAATACTGCGCTCCGGTGTGGATGAACAGCTCGCACGTGCACAGAGTGGACACAAAACTGAACGATACCATGCGATGTATATCCGGCACTGTAAAATCAACCTTACGCACTGGTTACCATCGCTCAGCCATATTGCCCCTCCGCAAGTCCTCGGCAGAATCCACGCCCTTAAGAGAGAGTCGGACAAAATAGCCACACAACCTATGCTCCCTGTCCATAAAATTTTCTGTAACTCGCCCCCCGCAGTTTGAAGTCCCGAAACCCCTCGTGCTTTACTGCCAGGACCACAACACCCTTCAACACATCAGATAGCTGGAAGATGGAATGGACCACGGCAACCAAAGGAACTAAAGCTCAAACTATTGACCCAACCAAAAAACCAGAAGGTTTTAATCTACCGCGAAAGCTATGGTGTCGCCTGAACAGGCTGAGGAGGGGCCATGGCCGTTGCAACTACTGCCGGCACAAGTGGGGATGGAAAGGTTCTGAACTGTGTGAATGCGGAACAGAGGTCCAAGCGATGGAGCACATCATCCAGTGATGCCCAATTCATCGATATCCCGGTTCACCCGAAGACCTGCCCCACATACATAACCTGACGTAGTCAACTGGCTGGAAAATATAAAGATTTCCTATCTACTGCATAAAATAATGCAGTAGATAGGAAATCTGATCTGATGATGGAGCGATGCTGTTCATAGGAACTCTGTAATTAAACGACGCAACCTCATCGAGTTTTGTTCGTTTGATCCGTCTTGACAAGTACTTTGGTCATAAACAATATTTTTTTGGCATGGAACTGATCTGACGATGGTATGAAGATAGCCATAGGAACTATGTAATTATACGACGCAACCCCAACGAGCGGTTACGTAGGCTGCTTTAGTTATGCTTTGACCTCTTTTTGTACATTCAATGAGAAAATCCCTTTGGAGTCCCAGAATAATGTGCCCATGAGTTTTCCGATCGATTGCGTGCCTTTAAACTTCTTCGGAGCTCAAGCACCCTTTTTGAGCCACTGCATTGACTCGTGTTTGTTCTCAGGGTCGTAATGACAAACCCAGGTTTCGTCTCCGCTAACAAATAATTGTGTACACTAGTAGAATTTACACGAAGCGCACATAACTTTTCACACCATTGAAATTCTCGCGCTTGTTTCTGCAATGCTGTAAGCATTCGTGGCACCCATTTTGCACCAAATTGTAGAGGTTCAAAAAGCTATGAAGTGTTGATTGTATGGTCCCCATTGATAGCTTGGTTATCTCTGCTAATGTACCTTTATTTTCGAGCATCTTCGAGTACAAGTTTCACGATTTTTTTTACGTTTTCTTCCGTGGTGGCAGAAACGGGATCACCGGACCGCGGGACTTTTTCAATGCTTTATCTGTCCCTTTTAATTTAATTTGACTAATTTGAATGGTAGACAACGAAGGAGCAGATTCCTTATAAACTGCCACCATCTCTTATTTTTTTTGAGTTTTCCTTGCTTCGTGAGGAATTTAATACGGCAACAAATATTAGGTCCTTACATATGAAATTGGCGTTTCGCCGTACTGGCCACTTTGATCTCAAATATCTCCTCTATGGTTAGGAATTCTAAATTAAAATTTATACAGCTATTTACTCATGTATTTGTGTTTCTAAAATTATAATTCATTTGTTTTTTCCTCAATTGTTTTTTTTTTCTTGCATCACTCAGCTAACAAAATGGAAAACTTGAAATATCGCGTTATTTACGAGTATGAGTTCTACCGTGGCACCAGTGCTGCAGAAACGGCTCGAAGGATTAATTATGTGTATGGCGACGGTGCCGCAATAGAAAACACAGTGGGTTGTTGGTTGCAACGTTTTCGTTCTGGAAATTTTGACCTGCAGAACAAGCCCCGTGGACGGCCGGAGACCAAAGTTGATAATGAAGAATTGAAGGCTATTGTGGAAGCGGATCCATCGCAAACCACGTCCGAGGTAACTGCAGGCTGCGGTGTTAGTGATAAAACTGTTTTAATCCACTTGAAGCATTTTGGGAAGGTGAAAAAGCTTGAAAGTTGGGTACCTCACGAACTGAGTGAAGCAAATCAACAAACGCATGTTGACTGCTGCGTTGCATTACTCACCCGGCACAATAATGAAAGGATTTTAAATCTAATCATTACCTGTCATGAAAAGTGGATCCTGTACGATAATCGGAAGCGCTCATTGCAATGGCTGAACCCTGCCGAACCAGCCAAACCATGCCCCAAGCGAAAATTGACTCCAAAAAAGTTACTTGTGAGCGTTTGGTGGACTAGTGCTGGTGTCGTTCAATACAGCTTTCTTAAATCTGGCCAGACGACTACGGCAGATGTCTATTGTCAGCAACTGCAAATCATGATGGAAAAGCTAGCTGCTAAACAACCGAGGCTGGTCAATCGCTCTAGGCCATAGCTGCTTCATGATAACGCTAGACCACACACTGCACAACAGACGGCTACCATATTAGAGGAGCTTCAATTGGAATGTCTAAGACATCCACCGTACTCTCCGGACCTTGCTCGAACAGATTACCATTTTTTTTCGAAATTTCGATAACTTCTTCAAAGGAAAAAATTCAACTCCGATGGGGCAGTCCAAACCGCCTTCAAGGATTTTATTGATTCCCGTCCGAATGTTTTTTTTAGTAAAGGGATCGAAGAACTACCTATGAGATGGAAAAAGTGTATAGATAGCAATGGTACATACTTTGATTAAATGAATATATTATATTAAAAAAAACCTCCCATGCAAAACGCCAATTTCATATGTAAGGACCTAATATAATGATCACCAAAATATTTTTTCCTACCCAAAATGGATAAATGAACACCAAAAGTTGCAAAAAATATCAGGGCAAAATACTGCGGGTGAAAGGAGTGAGTGAAGCGAAGCCCCCTTTATCCTTCGTGTTAGGTTGAACATGTAAGAACAACAAAAAATACTTAAAACATAAACTTAAGTACACAAAACATAAAAAGAAGTTTGGTGATCATTTATCCAAACACAATTTGGTGGATATTTATCCATTCTGGCAGTCTATTCGAATTTATTGGTAGTAAAATAATAGTTTTTGGTAATCGTTTAAACATAAGCCATTTAATACCAGCGCGGTGCTCGGTTTTGGACAACATTTTCTCCTTACACATCTTGTTGCAAAAAGCTAATGATGGTAAACTGTGAAAATTTTCACTTTGGATTATCGACATAAGACAACCATAAATGAAAATTATCCTCATCACAAAAATTCCTGATACCGAGAATCCCTTGAAAGCCCAGCTTTCGTTGATGATATCCATCTATATACTAACTTGATGATTTACACGGATGTGCAGTGTTGGCGAGTCGCGATCTTGTCCAGTTGTCTCTTCTGGACTTTGTAGTAACATTTTTTCGAGAGTCAGACTACGATCTTGCACATAACATGCCCGGCCAATAATTACTATTATATTGTTGCGCATTTTATCATAAAGCTTTTTAAATCTTCTCCTGATCTAGAGCCTGCCTAGGTTCCAGTCATTGCCATGGCCTATCTTTACCCAGAATGCAAATATACTGAAGTAAGGAACAATTAACTTAACTTAAGTTAATTGTAAACTTAGTTTGGCGCCTCGCCAGAGACTAGAAGTCATCTCACAGTCTCAAATCTTGGCCCTGGGACCAGTTTCAGCAAAACGTTACCATAACTTGTTATTCTGCAGTTCCATCGCAGTACTAGTTACGTCTAGTCTATGGCCAGGCATATATATTTATGAAATACTATCTGATGCCCGCCACTTCATCTGTGTATTCCTAGGAATTATTATTTACCGAGAAAACGTTATCCTCCTTCTGGTGCAGTCGGATAAAAAGTATACTTTATGTTAATCTAGCTCATAAACTATATTTGTGCTAAATTTCATTCAAATCCGTTCAGCCGTTTTAGCTTGATTGAGGCCAAACAAATAAACATCTAAACATAGCTACTTTCACATTTGTAATATAAGTTGGATGCATTCTGTTTTACAAGGCGTTGAAATAAATCAATGCTGCTTAGCGGATGTAATGATCTTCACTTCACTACAGAGGCCTATAATACAAACTTTACTTAATTGTATATAATTCTACAAATCTAATAGAAAGGACATGTTTAAAAGATGTATGGTGGAATGCTCCAGCTATGTACAGACAACACAATTCTGAATGGCTGAATATCAGTATTTCATGTTTCAAAAGTTTCAAGAACTTATCATAATTGCACTATTCCTTTGTGAGTACAGCGATATTTGGATTTCTGCATGCTTGTCGAAATCTTGCAGGTAAATGTTTGTTGGTAGCGGATAGAGTAGGAAATACTCTACACCATCTCCTTTTTAAAAATCGAATATAAATTTTCTTGACCCCTTCAAAAATATAAGTAGAATTGTACAGAATTACAAAAATGTGAAGTTATTTGTTATAGGCTACAGGTGGTATGTTATGTAAGCTATCAACAATATATTTAATGAATGAATGTTTTTGCACGAAAATGCTCACTGCAGCATAAGACTGCTTATGCAGAGTTACGGCCTTACTTATAAAAAAGTAAACTCACTGTTTAGCTGTGCAGAGTTTTGTCCTTTTCACACGTTGACTAAATGTCAAAGCAAGACAAAACACTGAATTAACTAAGCAGTGAATTTACTTTTTTTATAAGTAAGGCCGTAAGTGTTTTATAGCAGTTTGTTAAAGAAGCATTTTAGATTCAAGTCCTGAAGTTCAGCAGAAAATTCATAAAACGAATATTTTATTGATTGGATTTTTTCAAAATGGAGCAGAGCTATAGGGTTACAAAGTAATTGGTGCGGCTACTTTCATCTCCATCCACGTAATTCAAAAGTTATGTGGTATTGCATTAAAATGCAGTCGGGTTATTTGTTGTTACAGTAATTCCACTTGTTTATTCGATAAACTTCAAGGAGTCGGAAAAAGGCGTAGAAAATAATTTAAAAGCAAATTTCCTATGTTGCTCGTGATGACTACATCTCACAGAGCCACGAGTGTTAAAGATTCTTCTCTACATTTAAAAACACATAAATTACCTATTCACAAGATAATTAGCTTCGCTTGACAAATACCCTATCTCTGTGTTACGATTCATTATACATCTTGTGTGACAAATATCAATAATGCGCGCGGTCATATCAAGATGGCACCGTTCCAGCCGGCTGACCACCTAGCTGGGGCAGAAACGAAATGTCGGCCACTTATCTAACCACATTGCGGGCTTGGCACCGCAATATCACATCTTTTTTAACTAAATGTATTCGTTCTGTTCGTTCGAGTTCGATTAGTTTGTACGTATAGTCGGTGTTTTCATAATTGATTTAAGTGGTATACAAACACATTTCACGTGCCGAAAGAATCACCCAAGGTATATTACCGCAATAAGTTATAGACACTAGTTGGAACACTCAGCCACTGATTGTCACTCAAACATTCTTTAAATCGTCCTATTAAATTAAAAAAATAGGCAAAAACGTATTTTTGACAAAATTCCTCTGCACACATCAGATTGTCGGAGCGTCCGCCGTACTAATTCCGCCATTGTTGTTCACTGCTTAGCTCAAGTATACGAACACGGACTTTTATACATAATGTGATTCCAATAGGCTACTGACACCATAGACAGGAAAAATAACAATGAGAACAATTAAATAATCAAATTATTTTTACTTACCCAAATTGGGTAAATGATCACCAAAATATGCAGAAAATATCAGGGCAAAATACTGCGGTAGCTTAGGTGAAGGGTAAATGGGGTGAGCGAAGCGAAGCCCCCTTTATCCTTCGTGTTAGGTTGAACATGTAAGAACAACAAAAATTAAGTACACAAAACATAAAAAGAAGTTTGGTGATCATTTATCCAAACACAATTTCGTGATCATTTACTAATTTTGGCAGTCATTTCGAATGTATTGGTAGTAAATTTTCGAGTTTTTTTGCAAATACACTGACGAGCAATGAAAAAGTTCCACCCACAAAATGGCGACAAACACCCATCCAATTTTTTAAAACATTTAATTTAAAATTTGAACACAATATTGACGTTTTTACTTGGTAATATTCTGATGCACTGTTAAATGTACTTCAATATTGCAGACGGCGTCATTAAGCTAACCTTTCCCGTTTAGGAGTAATTTGGTGCTATCTCACTGGAACTTTTTCATTGCTCGTCAGTGTAGTTTAAACACAAGCCAATAACAATCGCACGAAAAGTTAAGAAAATTTGTACTATTTGACACTGCAAGACATAAGTAACTTCGCGTCCCGAAATATCAGATCGCTTTAATTTTTTTGCGTTTCGTGCGATTGTTATTTGCGTTTTGTATCTTGTCTGCGGGCTCTGTTATTATTTTTATTTAGGTCATTAATCGCAGACGGGAGAAAATTACAAAAGTTTGCTTCTTTTAGAGTTTTAAATGGAAAATTGATAAATTGAATTACTGGCTATAAAGTCAACTTTACCTTTGCCACCTCATATTGGAAAGGATGTAACACTTTTGCAGCTTTTTTTAAATTTCATCCCAATTACCAATCAAGGCCATACCCGGCTCCCAAACTAGAGTGACATATCTGCCACGATCCTATACCCTTATTCAATAATTAACGAAGTTAATTGACAGGCCCGATTTTGCCACTTTTTGATAACATAAAAATAGTCATGGGGTAAAGAATGTGTTAGTTCAATCGATAATCCCAAAATTTGGTGATATCATGAAATGTTACGATAGCTAGTAGTACCTACCTTATATTAAGAAAATATTTGCCTATTGAAAAACTACCCTTTTTTTAGCAGAAGAAAAATTTGTTAGAGATTGGCATGATTTTTGTACCATTGTTCATTGAGAAACAATACGTGATAATAAAATGTACAAACCATTAATAAAAGCATTAAGTTGTAAAATATTTCATCAAATAGTTATTGTAAAACAATCTTCTAAACCTATAGGTTGTCTAGTTTCATTCGTATGAATTAAATAACAACATCACTAGATAAAACAGTAGATACGCACTTTACATTATCAGGAAGTAAAACATAAACATTTATAAACAGGCGAATAAATTGCTTCTGCACCATATCCTAGTGTCGTGGGAACCAAAAACTGTGACGTCACACACACTTAACTGTATATCCAGGACCTGGTAATTTCTTTTCTCTTCGTCCCCAGCTGGGATCCGAGCCGCAGCGCCCCACAGAGGTCGTGAAGTGATTCATGATTAAGTGCATTGTTCCTCAGTGACGGAGCTGGGCGGTCTGTCTCGCCGGGCCGGGTGCTCCAGCGCCTTCTCAGCGCCCTCGCCCTCAGCGCATCATGAACCAGGTAATAACATTCGAATCTAATGATTGCCCATTTATGTCCTCACCGAGGCACGTAGGCCTTTACTTAATCCAGCAAGAACATCACACACTTTGCAATATACGTCACGTAGAATACGTCAACCATAAAAGGCACTCTTTTAACACATGGAGATATCAAGATTTCCTCATGATGCTTTTCCTTCACCGTTAGGACATCCATAAATTATAGGTACGGTTAGCACGGGGCATCGAACCCCCATCTCATGCTTGTCAGGCTTGGCCCTTGATGCTTGGCCCTTGGACCTTGGCACTTGGCACTTGCCAGTTGCCACTTGCCACTTGGCACTCGCCACTTGCCAGTCAGACGAGCGGTGGAACCAGTAAACATGGAGGTTGATTCCGATCGAAAATTTTATCTGTATATTGAAAGCGCGAGAATCAGAGGCCGGGGTGGCTGCTATGACAAATGTGCCAAAATTATCGTACTCGTATTACCTTTTTAGCTCTGGATAAACAGCTTGAGGCAAGTGGGCCTAATTCTCTTTTAAATCGTAAAAAGTTCCGATAGAGACCGCAATCTATCTTTCAAAGAACCCACACAGATGCGTAGGCGACATTAATTAACAAAGAGTGACCGTTTTCGTATGTGGAAACTAATACCAGTAGTACTCAGTAGCTAACAAGTACCTGTAAATTTGGATTTAGCTTATAGGGGCTCCTGTTTAATTATTTCGTCATTAACTTACTAATCGTATTCGAATCCTACATACACCAGACAGTAGAGTAATTAATTGTTCCAAAATGGGGTTCATTATGAAACTGAGTAAGTATCAAAAATATAACTTTTGGCAGCTACAAACTGGGCGAAGCCCGAAATGATGGGACGTTTTTTGATTTCTAGCTCATAAATTATGTACGATGCACCCTAGCGAAAAGTTATATTCTAACAATTTAAAAAGCATAAAAATTTGCGTCGAATGATTACCAAAACTTTGATAATTTGGTCAAGCCATAGACTAAAAAACCATGGTCATAAAACAAAGTATTTTCCCAACTTTGTAAATAACAATATACATATTTAAAAGTCGCATGAAGAAGCATTACCTCTCTCTTTAGAATTACAATTAGTATTCTTTAAGTATTTATTAGCACATTTACATATAATAGTAGTATTTATTAGTATTATATTTTAAGTATTTAGTGTAGAATTAAAGTAATTATTTATTTAATTTTATTTATTAATATTTGTATTTAATAGTCTTCCCCAGCTTAGCAATCAACATTTCCCACTTTAAACTGGTTTGCTAGAAGAGATCTCTTATTAGAGATAAGCTCGCCTTTACACTATTTTTATGTAACTCTTTTTTATATCATTTGTGTGCAAAAAAGAAATTATGAATTATGAACAGTACAGTAATATAGAAAGAGGTTGTAGGTGTCCCAGCTAAGACTCATACGGTCACGCCATTTCCCCTACGGGATGGCAGAGGCACAATTGTGCCCAAGTTTAGTAATGCATGATAGCGAGCTAGCCCATTGCCGCAGCTATGGATATTTGAAGGTTTCCTCACGATATTTTCCATCACCACTGGGGGGCGTAACATTGTTATTTATTCGATTATACGACGTGTCATTCGAGTTCGATCGATTGAAGTCGATTCTAGACGGACAGCACTATTACTCCTCATGAAATTTGGGTCCGTCCCGGCAAGATTTTAGACGGTCCGTTGTTTGTTCAGCCCCGCATTTGCAAAGGGAGCTCAAGGTTTCGGAGATTATCCCCCATTTCTGTACGTTCTCCTTCGTTCGGGCGACACCCGCACGCAGTCTGTTCAGCGCTCTCCAAACCGTCCATTCCTGTATACCACCAGGAGGAAGACGTTCTGCCGGTCTCACAAAGCTGTTGAGATGTTGAGTACAGCCTCTCCACTTCCTCAGTTGGCGTTTCTTAAGCGTTTCCCCTGAGAGGATCTCATTGGTGGCGAAATTCGCTTGTGATTTGAGGCGCCGCTGGAGAGGAATGTGGTCTTGGTGAAACGTTTAGACTCCCTATATTGAATGAAAGCAGAGTTTAAAATATTTACAAGATTTATTTTAGGCGCCGCTGGAGAGGAATGTGGTCTTGGTGAAACGTTTAGACTCCCTATATTGAATGAAAGCAGAGTTTACAATATTTACAAGATTTATTTAAGGAGCTCAAGGTTTCGGAGATTATCCCCCATTTCTGTACGTTCTCCTTCGTTCGGGCGACACCCGCACGCACTCTGTTCAGCGCTCTCCAAACCGTCCATTCCTGTATACCACCAGGAGGAAGACGTTCTGCCGGTCTCACAAAGCTGTTGAGATGTTGAGTACAGCCTCTCCACTTCCTCAGTTGGCGTTTCTTAAGCGTTTCCCCTGAGAGGATCTCATTGGTGGCGAAATTCGCTTGTGATAGACTCCCTATATTGAATGAAAGCAGAGTTTACAATATTTACAAGATTTATTTAAGGGAGAACAGAGCAAGGTCGTGGGTGTGAACTCGTGAGACGGACTTTGCGCGTTTAGGCTGCGACTCCCCTGATGAGATCCGGTAGCAGGAGCGGCAGCACACAATGGGCTATAGAGGGCCGCCGCGAGGAGTCCTGTTCAGCAGAGGGGTTTCAGGTCCAGTGGTGTGAGCAGGAGGGTAGGTACAGGTGGAACCCCAAGCGTCAGCAATCATTACAGCACATCAAGTAAAGGCCTTCTATTTACACAACACAAGTTATTTACAAAATCATATCTATTAACAATTATGAGGGACTAGCCCATCGCTGCAACTATGGCATAATTGAGGCGGTAAAAATAAACTGACGTAGAGGATACGTTTTAGCCATTCAGAGCTCAAAGAAAGAATGCGTCAAAAACAATCGAAGAGCTACCAGACGAAATTCCAGGTTTGAATTCTGAACCTTGCTTTTCAGAAGGCTAGTCAGCCAGTAAGCTTGTTAAATTAAATAAAAAGAGGTTTTACTACAATCTGTATAGTTAAGTATGACTTAATAGTAAGTAGTACTTAATTTTAAGCAGACCATGTTACATTGGAAAGGATGAGAGGATCGAAGAGCTGTCTCCATCGTTCATTGGCCGTGGCCGTCTCCCTTCGGATAAATAGTGGGTTCTCTTCCGGCGAGAAGGTGCATTTAACATTCCATGTAGGCTTTAAGCAGCCGGTGACCAGGCGGCATGTTCCGTTGAGAACTACGTCCACCTAACCGGTGTGGGCGGAGTTTTCCTACACAGGGCATGCATACTTCGCTGCCGAGTAGCGTAGAGCTAACGCTCTTATTCGCAGGGGTTGGTTCCCCATTTGATTCCTACTATTTTGATGTTAACCTGTCCACTCGCGTATGAACACCTAGGTGTTCATGAGCGAGTGGACGGTAGATAAATTAAAATTTAATGCAAGTCCATACTAGTATGGACTAGCATTAAATCCTCTATATGCTGAGTTAGGTTGAGGAATTGGCCCGTACAGGATTTTCCTGGACGGAGACCAGCTTATTGTTGTTGAATAAATTTATTTTCTAATGTGTAGGTATTCTGTTCAGGATTAGCCGATGATAGATTTTAAATTAGTGGCAGAGAAGAGATATGGGTCGGTAGGTCTTAGGATCGTCAGTCGCTTTTCCTGGCTTGAGCAAAGCTACTATGTGCGATCGTCTCCAGCGTTTCGGTATGTATATATCACTATAAGATAGTCAAAACCGTTAGTAAACCAGACCGACAGGGTTTAGAATTTACGTTTCTTTTGTTCTTACATGTCAACCTAACATGAAGACTATTCGGGGGCTTCGCTGCGCTCGCCCCCTCTAATCTTCACCTAAGCTACCGCATTGTTTGCCCTGGTATTTCGTTTGCAATTCAAGTTTAAACCAGTTTACTATTTAACGGTTTTAACCGTTAGTTTATTAACTAACGCGTTATATAGTTAGTATCTGATGATAATTCACCAACTAACGAGAGCAAAAACGTTAGTTTATCAACTAACGGTTTTGACAATCTTACGGTGACATATATATCACTGGAGCATTTATAATGCCTGATTGAAAAGAGTATCGAAACCAAACAAGCAAAGCAGCAAGGGTGTTAATGCCGGGAGCCAACCACCCCCACTATAGCACGGAGTTGGGATTCTGGCATTTGAAATGCAGGCTGAATGCGAAAATCGACTTAGAAGCTTTTAAGCTATTTTCAGCGATCAATAATCACTGCACATTCCAAGTGCTGTCTACCAAACCAAAACGTATAATACGAGTATGGTGTAGTGAAGTCAGAAGACAGATGTGACTTTTGAATTGATACAGACAGCATTATGGTTTCAATTCAACACAGGGTTTTAAACAAAGCTGCGCTGCTTTGCATTTTGTTGCCTGTTCCATCCCGTATGGATAAGGCGTGACGTTTTTTGTTATATTTAGGGTTTTTTATCTTAAAAGGAAAAGGAAAACAGGAACCGTTACAGGATCACTTCGTTGTCCTTATGTCTGTATGTCAATACACTTGTTTGTACGAACGGGTAGAGGTATGAAATTGAAATTTATATTAATTACTCAAATCTATGGTCTCTTGAAGTTGTGAAAAAATTAAACATATAAGTCAATCAAAAGATACCGCTGTTTCTATCACAATTTTGCTGAATTTGCTTGCTCGCAAGGGAATCAAACCCTAAAGGTTCTTCCCGTTGACCTCATAAATCATAAAATTTGGCTTGAAGCAAGGTCTTATAGAATACAAGTAAATGAAACAAATGAAAACTGTATATCATCAGTAACGTTACAAAAAATATTGGTAAAAGTACATGAGCGAGATGGATGAACAATTTAAATATAGTTATAACTAAATAACATGCATAAAATATTTTAAGTTAGCGAAAATATTTTATGTTCCTTAATTTTATGTTTAACTATTTTTTGTTGTTCTTACATGTTCAACCTAACACGAAGGATAAAGGGCTCACACTCTTTACCCTTTACCTAAGCTACCGCCTTGTTTTACGCTTTTACATATATTACAAGCTGCGCATTTGGTATTGTATAGAATACCTTGGCAAAGTATGAAAAAAAAAACATACTTTACCTACACGTTTTAGGCATTCTATACATTGAAAGAAAGAAGTTTATTTGTAACAGGAAACAAAAATAGGAGTCAATATTGAACAACTAGATACATAAGAATTAGGTACATTTCCATGTCACAAGCCGGCCTCAACTCAGCATATGCTGAATGCGAACAATCAGCGCTGGTCTTCCGTTGTGACCGACGGGTGACAACACGCACAACAATGTGCACTTTTGTGTAAACATTTATAAACAGCAGGCAGAAGGAAAAACATATTTTAAAAGAGAAACATAAATGAATATCCAGACTTTTTAGTAGGTAATAGGTTAATTAAAGGTATAAAATAAATCTTTATAAATATAAAACAGTATTAATATTGACGGTCACAATTTCATATGACAGTCAGTTATATTGCGCTAGTGTCATTTCGTATAGATTCTTCGAATTTTTGATGCTCAAAAATGAATTTTCTCAAGATCCATTTAAATCCGTACAAACAACGCAGGTTCCTGATTGGTGGAGGGATATTATTCCAACACTTGGTCGCAGCATAGCGGAAGCTCCCCCTAAAGGCAGCTGAGTTGTGCCGCTCTGTAGCGAGCTGCGTCGAGCATTGGCGGGACACATGGTGCTTCGACTTAAATGAAAGTTTCTCAAAAAGATAACTTGGCTCTTTATATTTCATCACCCCGAACAAAAGACACGCCTAGTGAAGCTTTCGACGATGTTGCAATTTTAAAATTGTATGTTTATTTAGGTATGGGGTCACGTGACACCTTAACGGAATATCAAAATTGAAACGCGCGCAAGCATTCTGTACGCGTTGCACTAACTCTACAACATTGCCTAGGGATTGTATAGAATACCGGATAATACAGATTACCGCTAACACATACACATATTTATAAGTGTGTACGGAACTCTTGGTCCTCGAGTCCATCTTGCACTTGGCCGTTTTTTGGTTATACATTTTTAAATCACGCAATTTAACCACTTAGTTATCTAACGTGGAGTACGTCCACACCGAATGTACAACGTGGATTGAACCGGTACTGTGTTAAATATCTACCTAATTAGTTGTCCACGGTTCCACACGGCGGCATTTCTCTAGCGGCACACGGAACGGAATGTCCCCGCGCGTGCTGAGCTCCTATTTGCAATAAACACGCCCCGTGTGGTCGCACAATCGGGACAAGTTTCCACGGTAGCTGTTTACACACTGCATGGCCTGTATTCCAGTGCAAGCTATATATGTCCTATGCTAGTGGTGAAACTAATTAAATGGAAGATTAAGGAGTGTAGTAATAATGTACCACCCATTATTAGTGTAGGGTAGCTAGCTACAGAAACCTATGTTGACCTAAATTCGACGATCTTAAATAACGAAAGGTTTGTTTTGAGTTTACTGAACCGTAATGATGAAGTATATAAATACAATCGAAACGTCGAAATAAAAACCGGCCAAGTGCGAGTCGGACTCGCGCACGAAGGGATCCGTACCACCGTACAATAGTATGGTGTGGAGTGAATAGTTTGGATTTTACTTAGCAAAATGTTGTTTACAAAGTTATTGGTGCGGCTACTTTCACACTCAGTATTGAAAGAATTGTTGTATGGGAACCTCCTTAAATATTTATTTTATTCTGTTTTGTGTTGCCGCTATAACAACAAATACCAAAGTATTTGTTGTTATAGCGGCAACAGAAATACATCATCTGGGAAAATTTCAACTGTCTAACTATCACGGTTCCTGAGATACAGGATACAGACAGCCAGACATACAGCGGAGTGTTAGTAATAGGGTCCCGTTTTTACCCTTTGGGTACGAAACCCTAAAATACATAAATAGTAGAGTAAAATGATTTTGTGACATTCTCAGTAAGTTTCGTCGTAGTTTATAAACAGTGTTTTTCCTCATATGAGTGTTTTTCTTCACTCGAAGTGGAGACGCAGATACCGGATAGTTCGTGTTGAGTGGTTCTGAGAAGTTTAAATTACTATGCCCCAATGTCCTTTGAATACTAAACTGTCTATGTAACTAAACTTTAAGCTACGCTATGCATATGCTGAAGACTGAAAGCAAGTAATGTAGTCGGGTTTCGGTAGGGCATTGCCTCGGGCGGTTTATTTGTTTAGTATTGTGTTTTTTATTATGTTCAGATAAATAAAGTAATGTAGTTTATTTATGTACTTTCGGACCAGAGATTTGTCCGTTTTATGGATAAAAACGCTAGTCCAAAACTGCATCAAGATATCTTCATACAAGATATCTTCAAGATTCTCCAGATGGAATTACACCTCATTGCCTCAGCTGAGAATTTACTTCGAAAATGTTGAAAATCACTTCAGTTCAACGAAGTTGCTGAATTAACTACTTGAGCCAACTTTGGTCATTCTTGCTTTGGGTTTCCAATTCTATTGCGACATATTGAGTTCTCTCCGACTTCACAAAAGGACGCCATATTTTATGTATTTTCATCGATTTGTCTAAGACGGATGGACCGATTTATAAAATCGTCTTTTTTAAAGAGTTTACCTCCTGATTGGTCCCTTTGACTTTAAGTTCGAATCTGATGATGGGATCCTGGAGAAAACGAGGGAACTCTTCTATTTTTGTATTTTTCATATTAACTCGTGCATTAAATCTCTGGAAGCATAATTATGTTAAGTGGAATTGATGATGAAGACCACAGATTTCCACCGGAACAGCTCGATACTAAGTCTCCTAAAGTTTGCAGTATGTTAACTTTATCAAAGTTGGACAAGTCAATAATGTATGTTCGACGTAACGATACACAATGATGAAATAGAAGTGATGGTGACGTAGGTACCAGGAGAGCTCCTCAATAATTTATCAATGTCGGTCAAGGTCTGATAATGGTATCATTTAGAAATAAAGGAAACTCTTTAATTAATGAAGACACGGGGTATGCTTTTTTACAAATATAGATTTCCGCCATCTAACCTCAAAATAGGACCTTCACCGCTTGATTTTGGGTTTTCAAGCGAAAAAATTATATTCGTATTCGTTCGCAGAGGCTCCTTTACCAACCTCGCTACAACCCTCGCCTTCGGCTCGTGCCGTAAACTTCTCGGTTTGTAAATATAAGCCTTTGCGAACTCGTACGAAATGTACTATTAATTGAAGTCGGTTTTTTCTAAAGGTTGACTTTTTGTTTAAATTATTTACTAGTGCAGTTAACCAACAGTACACTGTAGGTACTGCTGCTATAGTTACATATACTAAAAAACTGAATAACCAATTTTCTGCAACCCAAGGATTCTATGAGAGACGTTGAATAAATATTCGACAGTAAGCTATCGTTTAAAAATCATTATCATTTCCTCGCCTCTAAATGTAATAAACTAAATAGTTTCATTCTCCGCATTACTAAGGGATTTAAAAAACCAGAAAACCTTATCACTTTATATTTAAGTCTCGTAAGGAGCAGTAGTTTATTTTTTTATGGTAAGGCCCTTATTATTGAGACGATTTTTTCCTAGATTATTCGGAATTACATAAACTTTAGGCTGAAGTTCCGCACTTCAATTAGACTTACGTAAGTTCAAGCTAGGACGAAATCAGTAGACGCTAAAACTTTCAGGAGATCCACCCAGACAGTTAATGAGCAGTTACATATAATTTTATAAATATACAACGGCGGCCTCTCCTTCCTTTGCCTCCAAGTCAACTAACTCCTATTTTACCGAATGTGATTCTCTCCTATATCTATATCGCCTTCCTGGCTGCCCTTAATTGGGATCATAGGTGTGAGTTTTATATCGCTTTACATTTCCACTGTCGAATATGGTAATGAGGATCATATAAAAGCATCGGCATTCCAATCCACGTCATGTGATCCGATACAAAAATTCCGTAATTCGGAGGGATTGAAATACAATCCTACTCGCTGACGTCATCCGCGCTTACGTACGTGTACATCGAAAACGACAATCATTCATCGAATTGTCGAAATTCTCGTAAAAGACCTTTTCGACTGCGACATTTAGAGGAGTTAATTAAATGTGACACAATAGTCAGTAGCAGATAAACTTTTATAAATTGTTATAATAGGTCATTTTGAACAAGTTATTGATTGAGATCTTCTTAAATCTTTAACTTAGACACCACATACCCAGCACTGTAAGAAACTCTCACGTGCTGTCTTTTCAGCCCAAGTATCTATAGTCGCGTAAATGATTTACCTAATTCTGAACATCTGAATAATCTTCAAATATTATTGCCAAGCAAAGCAAGAGCTCATACAAACCACTTTACTCTTTGGCAATCTATTAGGAAAGTTATTGATGTCGGATAGTTTTCCACAAGGTTTCTCTTTCGCAGCCCTTAAATACGTTTCTCACTCCGATAACATGCAAACGGATGTGCTCTTACCCCGGTTCATTTTATTATACCCAACAGCCATTTCAACGGTTTCCATCGTTCGCGAGAATAAATATTTGATATCAGCAACGTTTGCGCGGCAAACCGCAAATTTTTACGCTACAGCCGACTGTATTTGTTGGACTTCATTCGCTTTTGCTGTCGTCTCTGTTGACTATTATTTATGTCAAGCCCCGTCGTGAGTGATTGCAGCAAATGGATTCTCGTAGTCTGTACCCGATGCGCTTCCACACTATCCTGATAAAGGTGATGCAAGATCGTTGCCAACGGCAACTGCAGACGACATGTCGCCGCCTCATGTCGCTGTTCTTCAAACCCTACCGCTGAAAGACAAGCTTGTGTTGCGCTCGCTGTCTCGCTCACTCGCGTTGATTTCACGCCATCTGCAGTTGCGGTCAGGCCACATGTCGCCGGCTACGATAGGGACTTCATGAAAATACATAGAAAGCAGCCCCCTGATTCAGTCGAATCAACCGAAAACTGTCGAAATGTGTCAGTTTTCCCACACACTATCGTCAATTTGACACTAACTGCGTTGGATTTGAATAACTGAACAGGGGGCAGTACTGAGGTCGCGACACGTCGTCTGCTGCTGCCGTCTGCGGTCCTCTACGACCTTGCACCTTTACCGAATCCCGTTATGAGGCATCGCCATTTTGAACCTCATTCCATGGTAATAAAATTCAAAACCTGTAACGGGAAAATGTCAGCTGTAGCTGACCGTGGCACGCAAGCAGTTAAGGCTAATATCGGAGCATTATATGACTACAATGGGCTACTATCGTTATCTATAAAATTTAGGCGAGGTGCCCCCCTTCTGGGGTGAGGTGACCCTTGACCTGGGGGGTCAGGAAGGGGGTGGGGGCCCCCCTCGCTTCTTGGCTGCTTTCGGCGACAAATTATTAAGGCCGAGAGGGAAATATGCCATAACACGGCGCTTATTCAACTCTTCATCGTAAAGGATTATTTGGCGGCATGATGGCTCGGGGCCCGTTTTCCACATTAACAGAGATTAGGGCGCAATAGAAAGGCTTTGTTTTGTGTTTATTATTACGACTGGTTGAATTATTGCGTTATTTTTCCGTTTTCGCGGCTGACGTCTGGTGTGCTCGGGTGTTAGAGGTCGGTTTATATCGGTTCAGTCAGTCGACGGCCGGAATCCTTTGTCAGCGAGTGAGTTCGCAAACGTGCTGTTTTATTCGCTTTACAAATATTTATCCGCTGGTAACCACGATTTTTCGGTATAGGTATTTCAGTCACCAATCAATTAGTTAGAAAAATGTTATTCATTGGCTTACTATATTTTTTGTATTTATGTGTTGGGTTACCTACGTAGACGAACCGAATGGCCGAGTCGGCAGTGAAGAAGAACGGCCTAGTTTGGGGCTAGATAAATGTGTGTAAATAATGTCCAAGGTATATATATACATATTAACGTGGACGCCACTGCCACCCAGTGTGGGATAGGCGTGATGATATGTTAGTTTTTTTGTTGCTTACTGTCGTATCGTATAAAGTGCCGATGACACTCTAGACATTCTAACTACAAGACATTCTGACACCTATGCTGTCGACTGTAGGTAGGTACTAAGTAGGTGCTATGTTCGGCACATCTAACTATGAAGCTTGTTCGTTCCGTTCCATTCGAGCTTAATATATCCTTTGCATAACTTCACGTAAGGTGGAGGGAACTAAACAGCAGTACGCCGCTCAAAATGAGCTTTTACACAAAAGCTCATTTATAGGCACGTTCCTTGCGATGAATACTGAAGGAATTACTGCTTAGTTTTATCTAATAAGCAAGCACAAGCGGTATATTTTTGTGTTTTAACTGTGGTTGTGGTATCATCCCATTACTAGACCACACGCTTCGAAAAATCCCACTTCTAAGCATCTCCTATACTTATAAGAATAAAGACTAAATAAACCACCAAAATTCCTTTATAACTGTAGATATTTACATATAATGAAGAGCCATCGTCATTTATTGCCTCTTCCCTACTTACTAATTTTAGCTTGATCATTATACAGTGTGATTAATCTCTCGCTTACGAGAGCGCTTAAACGTGTCACGCGTCGTAAGCGTAAGCGCATGTTATTATAATTATATTGTTTGATTGACCGTGTTAAGTCTTGTTATGTTATATATGACGTCTCTGCTAACGGACTGAAAATAAAACCATTCATTCATAATTCTTTATTGAACACAGTTATTTAAAAAAGATACATTAAGAGAAAACATATGTACAAATGCGAGCTTATCTCTAAAAAGAGATTTCTTCCAGCAAACCAAGGCATGACAGGAAATTTCATCAATAAAGGGTAGGCAGTGCACAATATCTAAACAATAATAAAATACATATAAGTAAATTACATATCTATAAAATACGGTAAATAAAATACATACTCGTATCTAACAAAATACTAAATACGTATCAATACATACATAAACCTGTACATAAAGTTTACATATAATAATAATATACATACTACAACTATCACAAAAGAGAGAGGAAGTGCTCTTTTACCCGGTTTTTGAAAGCGAAAAGAGTCGGGCTGTCTCTTATCGCACAAGGAAGTGCGTTCCACAGTCGGACCGCCTGCAACCTGAAGGAGTGCTCATATGCGGAAGTGGTATGCCTTGGAGTGGCTAAGAGTGAGACCGTGTGAGATCTCCGTTGCCGATCTCCTGAAAAGAGATACTCAAAGCGGTCTCGAATGTAGCTGGGGTAGCGCGGATTTTTCAATATATTGAAAAGACAAAAAATAATATGGGAGTCTCGGCGACCACGAATCGGAAGCCACCCCAACTCTTTGCGAAATTGAGAGACGTGGTCGAATTTGCGCAGCCCGAAGATAAACCGAATCCCGAGATTCTGAAGTCGTTCGAGTTTGTTCAGAAGATCTTCGTTCGCGCTCGCCCAACAGACATCGGCGTAGTCGATTAGCGGCAGGAGAAGGGACTGAGCAAGGGTGATTTTGGTCTGCCGCGGCAAGAAGTACTGCAGACGCCTGAGGGAGTGAAAAGACGCAAAGACCCGTCTGCTGACCTCGCTGACATGTGGAGACCAAGACAGCTGGTTGTCAAAAATAACTCCAAGGTTTTTCGCCTTATCTGTGTACTCTATTGTGATGCCATTATATGATACGGGAACAATGGGTTTTTGTAACAAGGAAAGAGTGTGCCTGGTTCCTAAAATCATGGCTTGTGATTTATTCGGGTTTATTAACAGCCCGTATGATGAGGCCCAGTCTTTCACATTCTCGAGGTCAGCATTCAGTGCCTCCACGGATGAAACTACATCGCAGGGGGAAAAGTGGCGATAAATTTGTAGATCATCTGCGTACAGATGATACGAAGAAGAGAGGACGTCGGAGATGGAGTTTATAAAGACTGAAAAAAGAAGAGGAGAGAGAATACCACCTTGAGGCACTCCTGAGGAAAGATCACACCATTGAGTTTCGGTCTCTTCAGACTTAATGCGCTGCTGACGACCTCTCAGGTATGAGTCGAACCAGCCAGCAGCGTGGGAGGAGACATTCAGCGATGTTAATATAGCGACAAGAATGTCAAAATCGACGCAGTTAAAGGCATTGCTGAAGTCAAGCAGGGCCAGCACCGTAACCAACCTCTGATCCATGGCTAGCTGTATATCATCGCTGACTTTTAAGAGTGCTGTGGTAGTACTATGCCCTGGTCTGAAGCCAGATTGGAAAGGATTGAGAAGTTTGTTTGATGAAAGGTAGGAGGTGAGTTGGGAGTGGACAATGGATTCAAGGACTTTGGAGAGAATAGGTAAAATAGATATGGGCCTGTAATCTTTGAAGGAGGAGGGATTGGAATTTTTGGGCAGTGGGATGACAAGAGCTTTCTTCCACAGACTAGGAAAAGATCTAGCTGATAGAGAGAAGTTTATGATGTGGGTAATTGGAGGGAGCAACTCTTCAAGGACGCTGTGGATCATCTGATGGCTGACGTTGTCGCCACCAGCAGCTTTGGATGTGACCGCTAGCACTGCCTTTCTAACTGCGCCGATTCCAACGAGACTAAAGTTGAACGGTGAGGTACAGACTGCAGCCTTCAACCGTAGATGACGAAGGGTTGCCTGCTTTGTGGCGGGGTCTATCACGAGGGGGGGAGAAGAAAAGAACTGGTTAAGACCTTTGAGATCGACATCACCTGAAGAAAATTCCTGGGACTTGCCAACACCAAGGGTTTTAAGAAATTTCCAGACCTGAGCTGGCGTGTACATTTCTATACGCTCATAGATGTGGCGTCGCTTGGCGTCACGGCACATGCGGTTGCATAGGTTTCGAAGGCGTTTAAATGTTAGGAGATTGTTATCGGTTGGGTCTCTCTTAAATCGCCCCTTCGCACGGTTTCTTTTTGCCATTAAACGCTTGATAGCGTCTGTCAACCACGGAGCAGGAAAATGTTTTACCCTGACCTTTTTCATTGGTGCGTGCTTGTCGAACAGCCCCAGGACAATTGAGTTGAACTTCAGGATTTTGTCATCAACGGTCTCACCAGTTACAACGGGGGTCCAATCGACAGATGAGGCATCTGATTTCAGGGAATCGAGGTTCACACCTTTAAAGCTTCGAAAATCAAGGAATTTGACTTTGCGCTTAGGGAGCCTAATTTTGTATGAAACATACACCAGATCGTGATAGGAGAATGGGGCATTAAGCTGGCCATGAGCAGCCACCTTGGCTATGTTGGAGATAATCATGAGATCGAGAAGGGAGGGAACCACTGAGAATGCCTCGCAAACAAAATACAATTTACTTATTTTTCCCTTGGTTCATTAAATGTATGTTGAAACGCCTATGCGAAAAGCTCCACAAGTAAATTGTTTTCTCGTGCGAAGTAAATAACCTGGATAAATCTGCAAGAAACACCTGCAAAGAAGCATCTGAGGCTATAGCCGTAATTTTCACTTCATAATGTAACATTATGTAGGAATTGCGCTCACGCATAGACACTTCTGAGCGCCAAAAGTAGGTCTCTTCGTAAATAAATCGGAGACCAAGATAATGACAATTGACCGTCAGCAAACTCTCAAAGTATCTGACAAGTTGCATGGGCTCAATCTTATTGACTCTCCTTATCTTCGCTCCCTCTTCACACCGGACGGAAACCATGATCTCGAAATCTTCTGAATGCAAATGGCAAGGAGTGCGTTCAGTCGCTTGGAGAAAATATGGAAGGACTGAGAAATCAAGGGGACTACCAAAGTCCGGCTAGTACGGTCACCGATCTTCGCCTTATTTCAATGTGGTGCTGAATCTTGGACAATCCGGGCAAAAATGCGCCAAAGTAAAAACGCATTTGAGATATGATATTAGCAAAAAATGTTGAGATTTTTCGGAACTGACTTAAGGACCAATGAGTCCATTCTCGAGGAATTAAAATTTACTACTCGCTTCTCTGACACATGCCGAAACCGAATGCTGGACTTCCTTGGTCTTGTAGAACGCTTAGGCCCTGAGTGTTTAGAGAAAACAAATAATGGATGGAAAAATGTAGCAGCAGAGGCCCTGAGTGTTTGAAGAAACAAATAATGCAAAATAGATTTAGTAAGAACAAAGGAAGACCACTTGCATGCTGGTGTAGTCACACGCAGGAATGCCTTCAGCTTGGCCTGCTACAGGAGGAAATACACGCAGCCCAGGACAAAATGGAGATGGCTGGTCAAGCCCGAACCAACAACCATGACAGTTACAATCCTCAGCCATCAGAGAATGACTAAATTAGAAAGAAGATCCACTTCATTTGAAACAAATAGGTAGTGTTGATGTTAAAGTATTGAGATAATGCTTATAGTTTAGCTGTAATTTAAAATGTGTCATGAGCTGTACAATCTGTGTAATAGGTAAATATAGCTGCGGCTATGGGCTAGCCCACTGTCGTAGGGGTAACTGTGCCTTAGTCATCCTATATAGGAAAAGAGATGACGCAGTGTTTTTTTTCTTTCGTAAAGGTAAAAATCAGAGAAATACATTAAAAAATGCGTCAAACGTGCACGCTCCGTGCAGAGGCATTGATTATCAACTTATCCAACACGCTGAGGAAACCACTTCTAAAACTACCTACCGCAGTAATTTAATCCACGTGGCAATTCAGCGGAACATAGAGAAAATGGAATACTGAACGAAAATAACAATAATTCTTGGATTTCTTCCTAGCCAAGTCGGCTTTGTTGGAGATTTGCTGAAAACTCTATTAACTTGGAAATTACGGTGGCAGGGAAGAGCATTGCTTGAATAATTTCACAGTCGGTCTGTAGGTACTTACGTACTTATTAACGAAAAGATACGCTTATAAATTCAATTCAAATAAAGACGTGGAGAGTGGCAAGTTGCAGTTAAGTATGATGATTTATACTTTTGAATTGAATACAACTGCATAAGTTAAAAAGATTCACGCTTGTTTCTTGCATATTTGGAAATACCTCCGAAGAAGTGAATGCTAAAAAACATCTATCAAAAGCGGGTCGGAATCGCAAATGATGGGTTCTGTACGATATGCAGGACTGAGAAAAAACAGAAACAAAATAAACATGTCCGAACGTGGTTTTGATACCTGTCACACTACATATTGCGGATCCGACATCAAACCAATTGCGCCACCGACGACAATGATGTGAAGTCACTGTGGTCGGGAAATTTGCGTGATATTTGTACCATCAGGTTTTGGTAATACGTAGGGGCAGGAATATTAAAACACCTCTCTTGTGTGGGACCCCTTTTAATTTATATCTAGTGTGGTTCATATTTGTTATTGTTGCGGCAGCAGATATACATTTTCTGTGACAATTTTAACTGTATACCTATTACGGTTGATGAGATACCGCCCGCTGGGCGACGGACGACAGACAAACGGACAGCGGAATATAATAGAATAGACTTTATTAAACAAGAACACAGCACCACAAATATTATATGACATTACACAGGGAGGCTGTTGGTAAGAACCGGCTCAACATTACTAAATTAAGACAGTCTTAATTTCTGCGCTGGTTTTCAGCCGACCCTCAAGAACACGACCGGAAGCACGTTTGGCACCCTTCGGGTACGGAACCCTATAAAGCTTCCGGTTGTCACCCCTTAGACGAGGCACAGAGTTTTAAAACCATACCAGTCATTGTGGCACCATCATCGGAAGAGATTTGCGTTTGCCACCCCTCTAAATTAGAACTACGTATATACATTTCGGCAACCATTTATCGGGCGAACCAACAAAGTCACAGCTTGGGGAAATAGCCAGTCTGCGGTGTAAGCTGCCACATACTGCCGTGAGTAAACCGAACGGAGTATTCCGTAGCCGGATAACGATGACCATGCATATGACGTGAAATACCCTTGGCGGAACATTTTGAAGTTCTCTGAGGCCCGACAGGTGGAGAGCGAGTTGGCACGAAACTCGAGTCGGCACGAAACTCGAGTCGGCTTTGAGATTCCATAGATATGTTGACCTGAGAGTACTTGTCTCGCTTGACTTGTTGGGCCTTAGTAAAATAAGATTAGCTTTGAGCTGCTAAGTTTGTTGGCTAAATAGTTGTAATGAGAAAGTAAGGTAATGTTAGCTTCAATGGCGCTAATTTTACACTTGAACCCGGAAACATAACTGCCAACCCAAAGTGTCAAGCCTCGCCAAATCAAAATGATACAGCATCATCGTCAAACTGTCTGTTAAACAGCATGACATTTAACTAAGCGACGATATTTTGGGGAATGATTGCACCCATCTTTAAGAACTGCTTTATCCAAGACAAATGGTCTCAAATATAAGAAAAAATCGTCCTGATCAGCTGATTACAAGTTACTATTGGAGACCCAAACTTCTTTTATGTTTGCGACCATATGTTTTCTGGGTAAAGTTTATCATGATGATGGGTACTATCATTCCTCAAAACATTGTCAACTAATTAAATGTCACTCTGTATAGGCAGGTACGAGTAATTAGTGAATTCTGGCTGCTAAGTTCCCGTCAAACGCATGTTATTATTAGTAGGTATTGTTAATTAACGAATTGATTTGACTGTCAAACTCAAATCTCTTCTCATCTGGAATCCGCCGCCCGAATTTCTGTATTTTGCCACATCATATAAATTTGCTCCGCGAGCGTAGTTAATTATTTCGCCCCGTGGCGAGCTGTCGCTTGCACTCATCTATATTTACGTGCGCCATTACCTCGGATGGTCCATGCTTTTTTGTCCAACTTATTTATTACGAGCTAATTGATGTTGCAGAGCGACCTAATTGAAAAGGATCCATTGATAGAGTGTGATAAATATTAATGGGATAAGCGACGTGGGAGAGAGCGAGTCTTTTAATAGATTCTTTGTTTTGAAACGAGTTTACTCTAGATGGAGTTGAAATACGGTTGACATGCATTACTGTGTGAATTCTAAACGAGGGTGCAAAACTGTGCATTAACTATACGACACCTGTGGAACGTGATGTGACCTGCAGAGTTAAACGTTTTTTTATGTAACCTGTGTATAGGTGTTCCACTGCTGGGCAAAGGCCATCCCTATCTCAGACCACACTCTCCTCCGCCGCCATTGGCTGGCCCAGTCCGGCAAAACCCTGTCCAGTTCGTCCCGCCACCAACGTCCCGGCCTGCCTCTGCGCCGGTATCCATTAGTGGGCATACATTCGGCCCACATGTGGGGGTGCATGCGGCAAACGTGTCCAGCCCAGTCCCATTTCAGCCTAGTGGTCTTTACGTCTACGTCAGCAATGCTGGTGATGGAGCGCAGCGTCGTGTTCCTGACACGGTTGGTCATTTCAACACCGGTTATACTTCGCTGCATCGCTCTCTGGCAAATCTTTAGTTTGGACTTCTGGTTCTCTCTAGCGGTAGGCGTTGAATCGACAAACTTAATATATTATTAGTTAAAGTGGATTTAACGAAAGAACCGTTAACCGATATCAGATTATTAGGTTCATTTTATCAGTCAGTTTTTTTTTCAACGAATAGTGTTGTTTCAATCGTTTGCTTTTTTCTACTAAATAATTTATTCAACTTGTTGTTTTCAGATGAACTATTCCTTTTTTCAGGTATTGTTGTTTTTAATAAAGCAGTTTAGCATACGTTAACTTTATGAACAGTGACGGACGATGGAATGAAAGGACGGACGGAACGATATGGACTATTAAATTAGACTTTAATGAGTAACAAGAGTTGTTTTTTTTTCTCCGCCACCGCCAACTGCCAACTATTAACGAATTTCACTATTATTCGATCGTTTCGTTCCGTTGATCCATTTTTTCAATTCCATACTGTTGAGCGTTATTAGGTTGACGAAATTACCCTAATATTTCTTCGGTTACTCGTTGACGGTCAACGAATACATTTCGTTAACGAAAATATCGTCAATGACCCACGCACCGCTAGTTCTCTCTTGCCACAAATTTTGAGCACCGTAGGTTAGGATAGATAGGTACACTACACATGTCAACGAGTTTGCGCTAAGTGACAATGGAAGGTTGCCCTTCATCAACTCCATCATGGACCAGTAGCTCTTCCAGGCGTTCGATATGTGTCTATAGATTTTCTCATGACTATTTCCGGAGAATACTATCTGGCCTAAGTAGATGTATTTGTCGATATAGCAAAAGTCCTGCTTATCAAAGTAACGGACACAAAATTTGGCTTCACTTACGGATAGAGACGCGCACTTTGGCGAAAATAAAGCAGTAAAGCAGCAGATACTATTCTTTCGCCTCTGAACCTGCTTGATAAGGATAATACTAACAGCTCTTTTTAATAAATCTTATAGTTGGTGGTAAAACTGTTCTAGAGATATTTTAGCGAGAAATTCCCATGAGCATATTTCCGGAGTCCACGCAAACATGTCTGAGAAATGGTTACCCATAGTTTTATAAGCCGTTGACTGTATCTACTTTAATAGTCCAAGTACATATAAGAGTGATTAAATTGAGTTATCATAATCCATTGTCATATTACTTAGTCACCACGACTACAATAAGTATATTCTTGAACCATTTTTTGAATTCGTGAACTAAGAAAGTAAATTGAGGATAATTTTAACAAAACAAATCAGACGGGACTTGCGGCCATGACCCAGCCAATTTGAGCAAATATAGGGCACGTTACCTTAAGACATCTTATCTCGATATTATTTTCTTTCCACGCTCATTGAATTAAATATTTCCAAAGGTACTTAATTATGATAAGTTATCTGCGTTCATATTCAATTTATTCTTTATTTAGTTCACTCTAAATCGAGAATCGATAGAAAGAAGCGCTTTATTAGTTCTTAAAATCGTAAAATAATAGTGCCCCGAAATGTTTATAACAATGTTCTTTTCTATTTTCAGGTAAACTTTTCTTCACCTTGTTATTTCTATTCGAATAGAAATTTCAACTCCACTGAAGTCTAGACTGACAGAGGTATGTTCTACGATAGTTTTCAACGTTGAATATCTTATTTGTTAATTGAAATAGAGTCAAAAGATAAAAGACTTAAACCTGAATGAACAAATGGCAGTTGAAGCAATATTTTGAATCCCACTCATTTAGGTAAGATACATGCTAAGTAACTTTGATACTTTGATCAAAGCACTCTTAATACCTGCGTCATAGAGATTATAACAAAACCTTACTGCGACTGTAAGATACAGCGACTGTAAGATACAACAAAACAAAGGCGCACATACGTAACGAACCTCATAAACGATTTTATCTCCTCAAGAGGCAAATTATCTTTTTACTCTTCCCCGCGAGTGGGTCTTTTATGACCCACTCGTCTTATATTAGGACTGTATCTGAGATCTCGGTCATACCTCCAAAAGGACCTTCATTGTCTCCTAAACTTTGAAGGATTGTGGAGTGGAAACAAGGATTGCGTCGTTAGATGATATGATCGAAATCACGGTGTAGGCGGTGAGTTTGTGTTACTGGTAACGGTTTTAATTAGTTGACCATATGTTGGAACTTGTTGTACCCTATCAAAACATAAAACTTTCCCCACCGGACATAATATCACGACAGGGTATCCTAGTAAGGGGCCAGAAGGCTGTAGATAATATGGCCGGAAACGACAAGATTTGTTTCAGACAACAACAAGAAATCAGGAATTGTTTTCTTGAAACTAAACTGAACTAGATAACGAGAGAGATGGCTATTAATCGGAGTCTTTTTCTTTACAAATAAAAATAATAATATGGAATTGTTAGATAACATCCTAAAGTTCGCGGTGAGGTTGGTTCATATACGAGAATTGAGTAAGCCACATCCGACAGGAAAGCAACTTAAAATGTTATATCCCTACAAAGAAAGTGTTGCCCGCCCCATGTGAACCGGCCGTCGACGTCACGATACTCAGGACACGGGGGTCCCATCCTTGACCTAATTGCCTACATTCCGACACTGTTTATGTCCTGTTCAATACAAATACCTCGTTGCAATAAATCAAATTTTTTACCGACTTCAAAAAAGGGGGGGGTTCCTAATTCGGTTGTATAAGTATATTTTTTTAGGTGTGGTGGCTCGAAATGAACCGATTTCAATTTTTGTTTCATCCATGTAAGCGAAATTGCATATGTTTTCCTAATTGTGGCTGTTTACGGTCATTTTCATGATTAGATTCGAATTAAGTCGTATAATAATATGTGTGGGATAAGATAAAAGGGAAATTACAATGTTGAAAAAAGGGATATTACAATGTTGAAAAAAGGGATATTACAATGTTCAAGATTACTTAAATGACAGGACTGTATGTGGTTAATCTGGCTCAACTCAGACCTTGCTGTTAATAATTTTATAATTATTTATTCCTGCTTATTAATCATATAAATTACATTTTTCATATTTGTATTAGTTAAGCACAACCTATTTTTAAAAGAGATCTAAAAATCTATCTGTGAGAGTTTCTAAGGCCTTCTCCCACAGTGGTCCAATGTAGAGAAGAGGCAAAAAATTACGTTTGTTAAGTATATGTAAATATCTACAGTAATAAAGTACTTTGACTTTGACTTTGTGGCATTGATCGACAGAAGACAGATTTCGTAGCCTCTTTATTAATCCAATCAGTGGGGAATTCACTGAATTAAAACTTAAAAATAAACCGAATTCGAGCCCTATTTTTCCCTCCCGTCGTATAGATACGAATACAGGCTATAACAAAAAGGTAATTTTCACTTCTCCATACAAAACAGGTGATCGTCTGGCCCAAATTGTAAGAACAAGTGAAAAATAAAGTTACTCAGATGAAATCGGTCTCATAGTGAAACTTGCTCAGAATGATGGCCCTAACAACCCCCTGAAATATGTCTACACCATTCTGTTACACCCTGTATACACTAAAACCTAACATAACATAATATTTACATACAGGCACATAAGTACATTGCTTCTGACCCCACACTAGGATGCCCTGTGTCATGGGAACCAGAAACAGCGACGTCCAACAACGTAAACATCCAAGACAAAATCTGCCTTCTGAGTTTTCTGACAGTCAAGCCAGAAGTCAGAAGCCATTAAAGTAGTGCAGTTTATAAAAACATCGAAAATCGCAAACACGCATGCATCTACGTATTTTCAATATGTTATTAGTATCCCTAAGTTTGCAACCCTGAAAACCCTGTGCTACTCGGTGCTAGAAAAACTGTGTAATTCTGACACTTTCCTGCACCTGCCCTTTTTTCGAGAAAGGTACCTTAACCCCTTAAGCCCTGGTGGTGACGCCACTGTGCAGTTATAGGTTTTGAATTATATTAAATACATGAGGTTCAAAATCGCGATACCTTATAACCCAGGTCCAGGGCTCGAAAGGTTAAGGAATCGTTATTAGGGTGTATTTTTGTAAAGTAAACTTAATATGCATCCAGCAAGTTGAGTCCAACCAGAGCTCTCTATGTCATTACTTGCGGAGGAACAGCCAGGCAAAATAAGCATTTGTTCGCCAGTGGACCATCCCCAGTCGCACGGGTTTTTGTTGACCCCCCCCTAGTTTTGGACGTGGTGGTAGAAACTCCTTAAATTATATTTTGCGGCCTTTGTGGTAGGAGGGAGGCAGGCAAGGTTGACTTTGGCCGTTGCTGCCGATTTTACAAATTGTGTGTATCGTTGGATGTTCAGCAGCATTCCCTCCGTAGAGGTTCATCAAGATCTTGTCGCCAGCATTTCCTACTTCTTCGAGATTGGAGTTTCGATTAAGGAAAATGCTGGCGAGGTCCATCCAGTGGGGTTTTCTTTTGAGGATATTTTGCCTTGCCTGAAAAGGGCAGAGGTGCTGTCACATCCACTGATGGCATGCAGTAATGAAAGCATCCCTCGTGGGACCTACATTTCTCCACATGTGAAGGTTTTCTGGATAACTTATAAAATTCAAAGTCCTGTCTGACTCACTGACTAACTGATATATTAACGCACAGCCTAAACCGCTGGTGCAGGAGAAAAGAGACTTTGTGGGTTCCATAAATAGCATAGCGTAGCACTAAAAACGGATTTGGCAAATATCATCCCCTAAGGGTGGGAAATGGTGGGTTGGATGGAAGATAGAAGATGAGGTGGGAGGGAGGACGCGGGACAGAGGCGGGTGGTCGCTGGTCGGTCCTCTATTGTGATTATTTAACCCAATTTCCAGTGTTTGAGCGCTGGTTACTGTTGGTTCTGCTGATTTTTCTCCCCAAAACTCTTTTTCTTTCATTGAATTCTATTATGTCGCTAAGTTTGAGTTTTGCAAGGACTTTAAAGCCAAATTCAAAATTCTTTATTTTCTGTAAATATTAAAATATGTTTAGAACACGTAATTTGTTGCCCCTTGTCTACGTTGGACCACTGTGGGAGAAGCAGGGCGAAAAAATTCTCACAGAATGATTTTTAGATCTCTTCTAAATATAGGTTTTGTTTAACTAGTACAAATATGATAAATAAAATGCAGGATTAAATGATTTCAAAATTATTAAGCGAGTTTTTTGTTGAGTCACATTAACTACTCTTGTCATTTATGTTATCTTAAATATTGTAATATTCTTTTTAAGATAAAAAGGTTTTAACATGGTTTTTAAATTGCTCTTATGGCGATTCCTAATCCTTCCCCTTCCTTAATGTTATCCATCCCTAGTGTTCTAACTAATTGACCTATGAAGCTGCAATTTGGCAGGTATGAAGTTATTTAGGTAGATATGAGACGTTCGTTCCGTTTTTAGCGAAATTTGCCCCCAAAAGGCGTTAAGGGGGTTTATACAAGTTAGTGCCAGAGTTTCGCAGTTTTTTGACCATTAAGAGAGTAGGACAGGTTTTTTAGTGGTCGCAAACTTAGGTATAAATTATTCTCAGGGGTATAAACAACAAACTCAAAAATCGTAGATACATGCGCGCGCACTCTCATGGGTATAAACAACATACTCAAAAATCGTAGATACATGCGCATTTGCAATGTTTAATATTTTTGTGTTGATATAAACTGTAGTAAGATTTTACACGGAAAACTAATTTTCGGTACCTACAGCCAGAATTCAACTCATGATTATATACGTTTATAGATACCAAACTATGGACAGATTTATAACTTTCCAAAACTTTAAGATCATAATTTTAAATACCTAAATAAAAAAAAAGAATTATAGAAATCGGATGATAAATAATACCAGTTTCGAGGTAACACACATTTTAAACAATACTACCGAATTGAGAGCACCCTCCTTTATGTGAAGTAGGTTAAAAGAGAGGCTATTTTTGGCCGAAACGCATGTTGGAGTAGACGTTGCAGCGCTTGTACGCTTTACTTTATTAACGTTTTATAAAAAACTATTGATTTCACAAAAACTATCTAACTTACTGTTAATGTCAAATAACGATGATGCGGGGGCCCCGCAGCGGGGTGGAGGTATGCCTGTCAACGCCGTTTGAATAAATTGGGCACTTGGTCAAATGACCGGGCCGTTAACTTGTCTATATGCAGTGTTGTTAGTCCAAGAAACTTAACCACTGCAAGTTCTGCGTTATTGAGCTAGTATTTGTAAATATTGTTGGTTAGTCCCGTCAACGCCCCACCCACCGGTTACTGCCCTTTGCAGCACCACCGGCAGTGCTGGCGTTCACTTCTGAAGGTAATGATGCATGGGACGGGGTAAATACGTTCATTGATAACTTCTAGTATTTTCAGCAACATATTCATTGTTCCTAGCTGTCATTCCGTTGCTTGTTTGAATATTAATCTTTCCATAAACATAATTAATAGTAACATGTTAACACAGCTATCTAGTTAACATTACTCAGTCTTTCCGAACTTTGCTTCCTTTATTATCATCTCATTTACTGTAGGATGTAAGATTCTGTCTGACATAACTCAAATAAAGTTTTTTTTGCATTATAGCTGCTTGTAAATTAATTACTAAGAAGAGATCATATAAGAAGATCTCACAAGCACTTATGTTGTAGCTGACAATAATACACATTGTATATAATAAATACTACAGTACATTCCTCCGGCTCCCACAAAATTGTCATAAATCCGCTGTAAAGTTTACGACTATTCCACCTCCATGATATGCGCAAAATTTCAGTGACAACATTCCCGGAATCTGAGCTCGTCTATAATCCAGATACCGGCGAAATTCGCGAAGGCGTTTCAAGGCGGATGTTTCGAACGTTCTTCTAGAAGGTTTTCCCGCGTTTTCCGCGCGCATGCTCCATCTTCCTGATTCGGCGCTACAGAACGGCTCCGGTGTACTTCAGTCGGCATTGTGATCGACGCGGTATCGGCCGCGCGCTCGCGGGATTCTGCCACTTACCTGTGATTGTAGCTGGTACGCCCGCCCACCATGCCGCAAGCCACGGAGCGGCTCAACCTCTGCAGGCTCTACCCTGCCTCCTATGACGCGGTTCGCCGGATGCACGTCACAACTGCGTCATCAGTGGATGCGCAAAATGGTACCGCTTTGTTTATGTTGAATGCTATGACGTAGTTCAGCAATAATCAAAGATGTTGCGTATTTAATTTCAGAGTATTTGGGCGGTCTTTGTTTAGAGGCACGGGAAGCGTATAGCGCGATAGGAAATGTTGACCTTTTTGACCCGGAGGCGCTCCAAATGCGTAGGCAGGCATCCTAATCGATGTCTTTTATGTTTATGTGCGGGTTCACAGAAATATTTTACGACAAGTATATCTAAAACACAATATAATCACAGTAATAATTCCCAGCTAGTGAAGGTATTTGGTTATTTTGTCATAATTTGGCCAATTCTAAACAGCTCTAAGGTTGGCGAAGTGCCACCAGTCAAATAAAGGTTTAAACGTAGAACTATGTCATAGAATGATTTCATTGATGAAGGATGGTTGGGGTGAGAGGCCATAAAGGCCGTAAACCCTTCGCTTGGGTATGAAGGGCCCCGGACGGCCTACGTCACCGACAGAGCACACAGTGACTTGTTGCTTTGATTCCCGTATTTATTTTGTGTCTTATTATTATTACCAATATGCTGATAGTGCACAGGATTCTGCACAGTTTCTGAAGTATCTTGTTATCAGGTACAGCCTGCGCTAAGTTTCTTGGCCTCTGAATGCCGCCTAGAGGCTACAAGAGAGATGCATACATGGGCAGAATAGAGAGGTAAGATGACACACACATGAATGTATATGTATATGATACATTTACCTAGGTTTAAAACCAAAACTCGGTGAATCCAATCACAATAGCCAATTTTTCTACACGCTCATATACCAAACGTTATTTTCGCTCTATCGATATGAAATGGAAACAGGGGCCCTATTCTGTTACGGAAAACGCATAGCGATAGCATATCGGTAGCATATCGATCGCTCCACAGGGCGCAAAATGCCGTATTTGGCTTGTCGGCAGCGCCTTTTTTGTTTAAAGATAGTCTTTTGTTATTTTTATTATTATTATTACTGTCAAATAAGGCATTTTGTGCCCAGGGATCAATCTATATGCTATCAATTTTCATAATTTTATAATTCTTTATTGCACAAAGATAAATAAAAATTTACATTTGTGGAAAACAAATGTACAAAGGCCAGCTTATCTCTATAAATATTTTTCTTCCAGCAAACCAAGACATTATAGGAAAATTTACCATGAAAGTGTAGGCAGTAACAATATCTAATAACTTATCAATAGTAAATAATAAATAAATAAATTAAATATCTATAAAATATGGAAAATAAAATACCTATATAACAAACTACTATTTATATATATAAGTACCAATATATACATAAACCTGTACATATAGTAATAATATACATGCTGTAACTACTATCATGAAAGAGAGAGGAAGTACTATTTTTTGAAAGAGAAAAGAGGGGGACTGTCTCTTATATTGCATGTAAGTGCGTTCCACAGTCGGACCGCATGCAACCTGAAGGCGTGCTCATCAATATGCTAACGCTATGCGTTACCCATAAAAGAATTAAGCCCCAGGGCTTAAATAGCTTTCTACATTACGCAGTAAAAGCGTGGGTCACAAAGGTCTCCGCGACCTAAAACGTCTGACGCTCTATACCAAACAAAGTACAATCAATGAAGTTACCACCTGTCAACTTTATAGCTCTTATTGCCGCGCCGTAGAAGCTGTATTTCGAGCTTCAGGGAAAATTGGTCGGAATAACTGACGGATTGACGGACAAGGACGTTGCGTTGCGTAAGTGCCTTCTTTAATGCTTAATTTTTATACAACAAAATGTAAATGGCTTGTTTGTGACATAACATGAAAGCATTTAAATCAAAACTTATTTAGTGTAATTTTTGTCTCAAACTTTATATTCAGATGAAGTCGATAAGTGATCATAAATTCAAAACGTCCATAAACTATAACCCGACTACCAAAACAAATCCAACATTATTTTTCAATCCATGCCATCTATTGGGCGCCATATTGAATTTAGTGTGACGTCACATAGCCTACATCCTAAATAGCATACCAGTGCTTGTCTGAGGGAACAGAGGAACATACTACATACGCAAAGTCAAAAAAACAAAACATCAAACAAAAAACGGATTAGGAACATCGGACAAAACACGGATGTGGCTACATCTAGGCTAGTATATTTTAGTTACTTTCTTAGTGTCATGTCCTACGGTATCTTGTTGTGGGGGAAACCGGTGGATATTCTAACTATTTTTATTTTACAGAAAAGAGCTATTCGAGCAATTTATTGTTTAAAATGCACAGACTCCTTAAGAGAGCTTTTCAAATAAATTGACGTACTTACTGAAGCTAGTTAATTTATTTTCGAAAATAAAATGTATATACGCCAGAACCTTACAACATTTTCCAAACTTAGTGATAACTGTATATATTATATATATTTAATAGAGATAAATACTTATGTAAATACATGAAAAACATCAAAGACGATAGATTAGCGATAGCTGTAATGTCAACCTAAGAAATAATCACAGACTAGTTGCGCCCCGGTTTAGACTCGCGAAGGTAGGCAATTATTTCAAGGGTCTGTGCATTCTCTACTACAACAAGTTAACTCTGGAGATTTTGAAAATGTCATTTGAGCAATCTAAAAACCATGTAAAAGCGACTTTGTCAAACACTTAAATGACAGGACTGTATGGGGTTATTCTGACTCAACACAGAACTACTGTAAATTTATTATAATAATTAATATTGTATTATTTCTATTAGTTTACAACCAATTTTCAAAAGAGATCTATAAATCAATCTGTGGGAGTTTCTGCGCCTGTCTTCTCCCACAGTGGTCCAAAGTTTTGAAGCGGAAAAAAAATACGTTTGTAAATGTAAATGAAAATATCTACAGCAATAAAGACATTTGAACTTTGAACATATAAGAGTAGAAAACGGACCTTTCGGAACTAAAGTGTCTCCGCGTACAGGGCACCCCAGGTGAGTATGTAGTCTGTCTAATTTCGGCTAAAACAACAACAATCAATGGTGGCGCCCTCAATTATTTTCTACTCTTTTATGTCGCACTAAACGTGCAGCAGACCTACATACCGGTCAAAATCATAATATCTCCTTTTGGCTTAGCCTTAGTCGGGTAAAAAGGTTACATCATTTATCAACATTCAACAGGGTTTTTGCAGAATGAGTTTTAATTTAAATATTAAACTTTTTTGACGACCTGTTTTCATCAGCCGTTAAATGGCGATAATAAAGTCTGTTCACAATGTCAGAAAAGTCTGTGAATTGCAGGTCCTTTAAGTTCCGAAATTTAAGAAGAAGGGTTTAATTATTTTATAATTATTCCTCGACAATTAAATAAAATTCCTAAATAACTTTATAAGACTATACGTGACCTTATCAGAGTTCTACCTTCCCCGTTATGTTAACAATGCCTATAAACATGTACTTGTAATGTAAAAGTTCAATTTAATTCTATTATAACCACTCACTACCGCACACATGCATACGGGCACTAAAAATAATTAAGCTATTAACGGTGCGCTCAAATTGGAGGCTAACATGAAAGGAAGTGGGCCGATCGGTTGTTATTAGTGTGTCCCTTTAGCAATTACGGACCCTGATCGACGATGAGTCCTGTCGGCAAGACGAACATCAACAAGTTAAACCTCTGATCACTTTAGCCCAATTATGACCACGCCCCATTTTGTCAGCTGTTCATTATTGTGCCAATTAATTCTTCATAAATCGTAATCATCATAATCGTCTTGTAAATATTTCGTGTATATGTCTGTCATCCAGGCTTATGCTGTATTGGCACAAATATTTAATGTAAATAATAAATAAATAAATAATGGATAATTTATTTATTGCACACAAATAATTGAATAAAAAGTACCTATGACATGTTCTCATTTTGACCACGTCCCATATTGACAAGTTCTTCTTTGGGGTTCCGTACCCGAAAAGTGTCAAACGGGACCCTATTACTAAGCCGACCGTCCGTCTGTCTGTCTGTCTGCGCGTCTGTCGCCGGGCTTTATCTGATGATGATGAACTAATAGGTAGAGAGTTTTTACTGCAATAAATAATGAACTTCGCAAGATTTAATAAATTAAACGGGGTCCCCACACAACAGACGTGTTTCAGTATCCTTGTCCCTGCTAAATATTAAATCACCGTCATTCAAATCTAATCGATAAACTCGCGTCATTCATTAATCATTTCGGTGCCGCAATTGGCCTTGTAAAACAATTTCAAGGGCACCAAACTGTGACATCCATTCCGAGATAATTGTGTTCTTAAGAAAATTCCATTATACCCATCAAATAATATTACGGGATTATAGAAATATGCGTAAAGAAAATAATGTCCTTCATTTGTCCTCTACAGCGTCGTTTGTTCAAATCCCCTTCGCGGTTAAGTTGGCTGTTCCGTAAAACTGTCAAATATTTTTTCGTATATTTCGTATACTTTTAAAGAAATTTACAAAGGCAAGCTTATCTCTAACAAGTATCAACGGCTTTCCTCTCAGTCGATAACTCAGATGTCTGTCGGACCGTAAACAAATACTTATATTATAGGTTTTTAGTATTATAATCAAAAACAATCAGCATCAAGTAAAACCCTTTTAAAAAAGTAACGTCACGAGGGGTGTTGTTTTAGAAATTATTTTACAAGTAATTGGACATCTATTACTCGAAATATTCCAATTATCCCTCCTCCACTTCCTGTGAAACAGATGGCAGAGAGCCTGTGTTTTCAGCTTTTAGTCTGTTAGTCATGGGCGAACACTGACTTATCTCTCCTCCACTTCCTGTGGGGCAGTCGGTAGAGACTAGAGAGCCTGTATTTTTAGCGTTTTGTCTATAAGTCATGGGCGAAGAGGGGCTTATCCCTCCTCCACTTCCTGTGAAACAGATGGTAGAGAGCTTGTATTTTCAGCATTTTGTATGTAAGTCATCGGCGATCACTGACTTATCCCTCCTTCACTTCCAGTGGGGCAGTCCTAGAGGGCCTGTATTTTCAGCTTTTTGTTTGTAAGTCATGGGCGAACAGTGACTTATTCCTCCTCCACTTCCTGTGGGGCAGTCGGTAGAGACTAGAGGGCCTGTATTTTCAGCTTTTTGTCTGTAAGTCATGGGCGAACACTGAATGATCCTTTGTCCACTTCCTGTGGAGCAGTCGGTAGAGAGCCTGTATTTTCACCTTTTTATCACTCGAGATAAGTCAGCATTCACACGTGATTAACAATCACGAGTGAACACTTATCTCTCCTCCACTTCCTGTGGGGCAGTCGGTAGAAACTAGAGAGCCTGTATTTTCAGCTTTTTGTCTGTGAGTCCCGGGTGAACACTGAATTATCTCTCCTCCACTTCCTGTGGGACAGTCGGTAGAGACTAGAGAGCCTGTATTTTCAGCTTTTTGTCTGCTAGTCACGAGTGAACACTGACTTATCTCTCCTCCACTTCCTGTGGGGCAGTCGGTAGAGACTAGAGAGCCTGTATTTTCAGCTTTTTGTCTGTTAGTCACGAGTGAACACTGACTTATCTCTCCTCCACTTCCTGTGGGGCAGTCGGTAGAGACTAGAGAGCCTGTATTTTCAGCTTTTTGTCTGTTAGTCATGGGCGAACACTGAATGATCCTTTCTCCACTTCCTGTGGGGCAGTCGGTAGAGACTAGAGAGCCTGTATTTTCAACTTTTTGTCTGTTAGTCACGAGTGAACACTGACTTATCTCTCCTCCACTTCCTGTGGGGAGTCGGTAGAGACTAGAGAGCCTGTATTTTCAACTTTTTGTCTGTTAGTCACGAGTGAACACTGACTTATCTCTCCTCCACTTCCTGTGGGGCAGTTGGTAGAGACTAGAGAGCCTGTATTTTTAGCTTTTTGTCTGTTACTCATCGGCAGTCGGTAGAGATATGTATTTTCAGGTTTTTATCTGTAAGTCATGGGCGAACAGTGACTTATCCTTCCTCCACTTCCTCTGGGGCAGACGGTAGTGTGCCTATATTATTATTTTTTTGTCTGAAAGTCATGCCATGAGGAAATACTTACTTATCCCTCCTCCACTTCCTGGGGCAGTCGGGTGTGTCTGTTTTTTCATGTCAGATAGTGGACGTCAAAAGATGGTAGAGGCATAATTTAAGGGTTGAACAAGTGCCAATAGCTTTGATTTGCAATGCGTGGAAGCGGACTGAGCGCATCGCTCCGCGGCTTCGCGAGTTGACAAACTGTATAAAATATTTATTGATTCGTTTAATAATAACTTAATAAAAACTTTGATTTCTCCCCCGTCGAAAATATAGTGGTGTAATATGTTTGAAACGTCTGTATGTCTGGCTGTGTGTCTGTATATCTGACTGTGGCACTCTAGCGCTCAAACGGGTGAAAGATTTTGAATGTGGTTTTCTGTAAATAGTAGTTAACTTCCCTGCAACGATTCTTAGCTATGTTTTACTAAAATCAGATCAGTAGTTCGAAAATTAATCAAATCAGCCAAATTGTAGACTTTATTCATTGTGTCGGGGGTGTTTTAATTTTTAAGGAATGCTTATTTCAACCTTATTTGCATGTTTCGTATAGAAATCTGATTTCGTCTTCGAGTGAATTTCCATTTAGTTCAAAATAATGCATCAGGAAGAATTTTCAGTTCAGTTTCAAATGTTTTATATCTTAAAAACTGCTTATTTTATTTTGTTCAAACTAATATTGTGTGTATTGAGATACAAAGCACATATTTTTTGTAGATTTTTCACTTTGTTATTTTAAAAGTTAGAGGGTTACACACTATTTTCCACTTCGGAAGGTCTGTCTCTTTAACAATTTACTTTGAGGAAAAATGGTTTCAGGAACTCAACGTCTTTTTTAAAGTCCTATCCATAAACACCCCACACATAAAGGTTTGATGAAAAATAAAAATTTTGGTTTCAGTTCCATCTGTAGTGGAGCCCCCTTTAATTATTTTATTTTTTAAAATTTTCTATAAAAATCGTAAAGTGGTTCACAAAATACATCTTCATACGAAGTGTCAACTGTGTAGTCATAATAGTTTCTGCATAAAGTTGCTGTGGCATACGGACGGACGGACAGACAGACTTGACGAAACTATAAGGATTCCTTGTTTCTCTACGGAACCCTAAAAAAAAGGAAAGAGAAAATAATGCACAGCAGAATTACATCTTTTTATCAAAATTCGCCGTAATTAGAATTGAACAAAACGGTTTCCAGAAAGGAAAATCAACTACTCTCGCATGCTTAAATTTTGTGAAAATATTAGCGGAGGCTATTGACACTAAGACACCGACAGTAACAGTATTTTTTGATATGTCTAAAGCATTCGATTTTGTCAATCATAATATCTTGCTAGAAAAATGTGAGAGATACGGTATCGCGGACCAGCCTATGACTGGATAAAAACCTACTTAAGCGACCGCTCGCAGTATGTAGTCATCAAACAATTAAATGATAAGATAAATGAACTGAGAATAAATCAGGACTACGACGACATAATTTTGGTGTACCCCAAGGTAGTGTACCCGGTCCATTGGTATTCTTTTTATACATAAATAACATACCGGAAAGCACGAAACACCGTTGCACCCTATTTGCTGATCACATCTCAATTATAATAGGAAGTACAATTTTGAATGAATTTAATAATAACATAAACAATACCATTGGACATATCATTGACTGGTTAGTAGTAAATAATTTATTTGTAAATGTGGATAAGACATCTTTTATTAATTTTTTCAATAAATAAAAAAATAAAATAAAAACAGAATTGAAGTTATCATGGACGTATCAACAAATAACAGGAAAAAATATTTTTAGGAATTACGATAGATCCAAAGTTGTCATGGAAAGCCCATGTCGACAAACTATGTAAAAAGGCAATAGTTTTACTTATGCACTGTACCGACTAACGAAAGTAGCAGGTAGAGAAACAGCTCTTCTGGCCTACCACGGATATGTAGCATCAGCATTACGCTATGGAATTGTGATATGGGGTTATTCGGTGGATAACAAAAGAGTATTCATCATACAGAAACTTTGCATTAGGACCATATGTGCTGTAAGCCCATATATGGGCTTACAGCACATGAGTCATGTTGACCGTTATTTAAACAATTAAATCTACTTACTCTAACTGATATCTACATTTTGGAAATAAGTATATTTGTAAGACATAACATAAATGTATTCACAAAATTGTCCAGTGTTACTTCAGTTAATACTGGATTTCCTAATCACTTAGTTCTTTCCCGAGCCAATACACCATTGCACAAAAGGAACTGTTACGCAACGGCTATAATAGTAGTTTATGTGACTGATACATAATGGAGGGCATTAAAACCCGAGAGACTTATCGTAATAATATCACTCGAGAGTTTTAATGCCTAATTATGTACAGTTACATACACTAGTTTATCTACACACATATCATAAGCTCTCTTTGATGTGTTTAGGAACCGCAAGTTTGACCGGCATTGTGGCTTTGAGTTGTTTAGCGTGTCCTGTAGTACCAACTTCACAGATAAAGTAGGGGCGGCACGCAGGCGGGCGTCGACGTTCAAAATTTGAATGACATAATATGTAGAAAATTTACACATTATGGTCATAATGTTCAATATTCAGATAAGAAATAAGTTTTTACAAAGTAGTTCAACATTATGCTGATGGTAACGTGCGGTTTTTGGACGCAGTAAAGAGGGTTTATGATATGTGTGTAGATAAAGATATTTAATGGTATTCTAGCAGAGTTGCAATACCTGCCCCTGACTATTTTTAAAATAAATCTAAGAAAATGGCTAGTGCATACATATCTCTATGACATGTCCGAATTTTATAAAATAAAATCTCAATTTAATAAATAGTGACTTGTATAGCAATGGTACATATACATACATACATATCTAAATGTATATTTTTTGTCAACTGCACTATTATTTTCTGACAATTTTGTATTGTATCAATTAAGTAAATACCTATAAATTTTGACATCAAGTATTTTGAATTTTAATTTTGACTTTTACAAACGATTTAAATATTATTATTATTTGTTTAAAAATATATTTTATTCAATTTTAATTTAGGTTCAGTAAAGCATTATTATGTTAATAATATGCATGTCCAGCGATGGCTAAATGTCTGAGACTGTTAAATATTTTAAGAACATATGTACGAGTATAACCACATTTAGAGCAAAGAAATGAATCTTTGAATGAGCCGTCGCGATGTCGAGAAAATTGTGTGCAAAACCATTCTACTGTCTTCCATCAATCAGCTTCAGTGTTAAAACGCCTTTATTTTAATTTTAGGAGTGTGCCAAGTGTTTTTAATGTGCCAAGGAGTATACAAGTAACAGGAATCTCTAACACTGGTGTGGGATTAAAGCCACACCAAGAATATAAAAACATTGCCATGTTGCGGAAAACCTATGAAATTACTTGCTTCAACTTGCAACACTTTCTTTAAAAAAGTAATTAATGTCGTAAGTGGGGCGTCGATTGTGCATGGTATATTTCTTGTGTTTTGTGAGTGAAAATGTCGAAAACTATTAACAGTGGCGTAAGATAAGTTATTCATAATCTATCGAATTATTTGTCGGAAAGAAAGTCTAAAGGATTGGACTCTATTCCTCTAAATAACCAGCCTTGTTGTCGACATGACTGGTAGGTACGTCATATAGTATATGCAATTTGAATTGGCCAATTTATAACTATTTATAAGTAAAATATTTTGTTGTATTTTAGGCATATCCCGATCTTCCTTAATGAAAATACAAAGCGAAGGTGGAACGTCAGCTGCATTTTCTACGCCTAAGAAAAATAAACCTAAAACCAAAAAGGCAATCAATCTGGATGATTTTGATTAATGTGCAAATAGGCATGAATTTTATGCTGTCCGAAAAGAAGTAACCAGTTTGAAAAGGCTGCTTACAGCTCTTAAAGAATCCATAAATTTTGCTTGTGGCACAGAATCTCTTCGTTTAATCTTACACAAATTAGGTTATAAATATAAAAATTGTAGAAATTAAAGGACAGTACTTATGGAGCGAGATGATATAGTGGCATGGAGGGACAGGACCTACATGAAGTCCAAGATGTAAGGGAGAGTGGTATGCCTGTTCTATACCTTGATGAAAGTTTTATTCATACTTCGCTCAATCATGCAAAATGTTGGTGAAACAAAAATCTGCCCGGCGGGCGTATCTAAATCTGTAGCTACAGGAAAAAGATACATAATTGTTCATTGTGGTGGCAAGACTGGGTTCGTCCCAAATGAATGAATAAAGTTAATTTAAAAAAATGGGTATTGAATGAATTATTACCCAATCTAAATGAACCCACCTGTATAGTCATGGACAATGCTAGATAACTTCTAATAATTTTGATTTAAAAATAAGTTCGGCAATTAGCGAAGCGGCCAATTTGCATGGGTATACTATACTTAGTATTGCTATATATTAAGTTATTTAGCGCCCTCAGTCCAGGTTTTTATGTTCCTGGTTGGGCTTTACATAAATCATGTAAGTAAGAATCTTTTAGAACTACATCTAACTCTTAAATATTTACTATTCCAAACCGTCCCGAGAAGATTACTTCTTATCAAGTAATCAGGCGATTAGGCGGGGGTAAAATGACCTGAATTTTATAAAGTATCATTATGCAAATTGTAGTAAAATACGGCTATTTGAGCTAATAAACCACATAACTTAATTGTTTGAGATTAACTTTCAGACGCCTTTTCTCCCGATAATTCGGACTTTGGCAATGACTTGAAATTGCGAATGAGATTTTATCACTTTGTAACTTCATAAACAATATATGCTATGCCATTGTATTAACCCAGAGCTAAAGCTGCTGCCAGATAAACGTGCAGTAAAGTACATTGACTCCGCTAAGAATGTTTATCTCGCAGTAGCTAGTGTTAGAGCAGAGAAGATACCTCGATAAAATATGAAAATTCATATTCTTTTTCTTCATAATTTAAAAAACATATGATAATAAATCAATAAAATCATAAGTCCTGTAAGGTGTAGCAGAAAAAATAAACGGTCAAGTGCGAGTCGTAATCGCGCACCAAGCGGAACCCCACGTACCTGCAGTATGATTGATTATGTATGATAAAATAATAATAAATGTAGCCCAATAATGTCCCCACCAAGGGGCAAAGGCCTTTACCCGGATACGTCTAAGATTAAGCCATACTCCACCACGCTGGCTCAGTGCGTGTTGGTGTCATCCGAAACACTATTAAGATTAATTATGTCGTCGGTGCATGGTCAGGATTCGAACCTGCATCTCCTGTGTGAGAAGCAAGCGTGAAACCCATTAGACCACCATGTGAATGTATGTAATGTATATTTACATAGTTCATCCATCACGCTCTTACAGTCGCTTACGCTTGGGCAGTATACAGCTGTGTATCAACTACATATTTTTTTGCAAATATACAGTTTTCGGAATTTTCTCATTGTTCATGCTATAATACCTTGCGTTGTCGTGCCCAATGTCACGATTTTAGGTCTATGGAAAAGTATCGTATAGATTTTGATTCCTTGGCGAGTATCAAAGAAATGCAGCAAAATTGTGACTGAAACAAGATTTTGATGATGTTAATGGTGTAGTCTTTAATCTTGAATTGGTTCACAGTAAATAATTTATTGTTAAACGCTGCTAAAACCAAGTGTATCAAATTCTCACTTCCAAATGTCAGGCAAGTTGAGACCAGTTTAGTGTTAATAAATAAATAGATAAATAAATAGACAGCAACACATCAGCATTAGTAAATGATACGAAGTTTCTTGGAATAACCATTGATAGCAAATTGCAGTGGGGACCCCACATAGATAAATAAGCTGGTAAATTAAGTTCTGTGGCGTACGCTGTTAGGAACATCAGGTAAATCACAGATGTGGCTACATCTAGGCTGGAATATTTTAGTTACTTTCATTTGTCATGTCCTATGGTATCTTGTTGTGGGGGTAAGCAGCGGATATTCAATAGAAAAGAGCAATTTATAATTTAAAACGAAAAGACTCCTTGAGAGAGCTTTTTAAATAAACTGACGTACTTAAGGTAGCTGGCCAATTTATTTTCGAAAATATCATGTGTGTACGCAAGAACCTTATAACATATTCCGAACTTAGCGATAGCGGTAATGTTTACCTAAGAAATAATCACAGACTAGTTGAGGATTAGACTCGCGAAGGTTAGCAATTTTTTCAAGGGTCAGTATATTCTATACTACAATAAGATTCCTCTGGAGATTTTGAAATTACCATTTTTTTTTTAAATAGATTTTGAAAATATTTGAGCAATTTAAAAAGCATGTTGAAGCGACTTTGTCGAAAAAGGGATAATACAATGTTCAAGATTACTTAAATGATGGGTCTGTATGGGGTTAATCTGGCTCAACACAGACCTTGCTGTTAATAATTTTGTAATTATTTATTCCTGCTTACTAATTATAATTATTAATATTGTAGTATTTGTATTAGTTAAGCACAAGCAATTTTTTAAAGAGATCTAAAATAAATCTGTGGGAGTTTCTACACCCTTCTTCTTCCACTTTGGTCCAATGTAGAGAAGATGAAAAAAATTATGTTTGCTAAGTATTTCTAAATATCTACAGTAAATAAATTTGACTTTGACTTTGACTTTGATGTCACAAGCACGCCTGTGACGCTGGTTTTCAGTCCAGACCCAGAAAGTAATCAACTTAAAAAGTTGATTGAAATCACCAGGTGGCCAGTGGGAAATAATGTCATCGTGAAATAAATTGGGAAAAGGAATTTGCAGGAATTAATAATATATTTTTATAATAGGATTCATAAGGATTCCTTTGCGAATGTCGAGGAAATTCAGCAAAATTGTGACAAAAAGGCGGTTTCTTTTGATTGTATTGGCCTATAAGTTTTATGTTTTCACAACTTTAAGAGATCACAAACCTAAATAATCGATATTAATTTCTACTTGATACCTCCACGCGTTCCTGAGAAAAAGGTCTTGACAGACGGACGGACAGACAGTTGGGCAACGAAGTGATCCTATGAGGGTTACTTTTTTCCTTTTAAGGGTACGGAACCCTAAAAACTATGTTTTTTTTTTCATTTAATAAACATCGTGTTTCGTTAAAAAAAAATGCCACGCTATAGTTTATTACATTTCTCTTAGAAATAACAAACACGCTAGAAATATCTTTTAAGGTGGGTTCATCCTCATATTTGTTGTTAACATAATATATACTCTTAGTGAAACTTTCATCGGTGGGCGGTTGCGTGGGCACTCATCAACCTTTCCGCCCGCCCAAGCCGGTCGCCCACCAACTTCAGGGAAAATACGTGCGTTGCATAGCCAGACTGTTTGTGACTGCCGCTTTGCATTTTTGATTGCAAGCGCTTTGACTTTTCAGCACACTTCACGAGAATCAGCTGCGAATTGCGACCTGTAGAGGAGAACAGCCGGAAACCCGGACAGACCAATACATACGATTATTTTTTTACCCAAGCTGAAGCCAAGGCGCTTGAAATTATCTCCGTTTTATTTGTGCCACAACAAGTGTAAAATGCCAAAAAGATACAACTCGGGGGCTTTTTTGGGACGAAAATAATTCGAAGGTTAGTTCGGGAGCGTATATCCTTACATTTATATTAATATGTTTATCTACACACGTATCATAAACCCTCTTTACTGCGTTCAAAAACCGCACGTTAGGATCAGCATTATGTTAAACTACTTGGTAAAAACTCGTTTCGTATCTGGAAAACTACACATTATGGTCATTATGTGTAGTTTTCCACGTGCCGTCCCTAGTTTGTTGGTGAAGTTGGCACTGACATTCAAATTTCGAAAGCCGACGCCCGCCTGCGGGAAGTTGGTACTACAGAACAAGTTAAACAATTGCAGAGCCACAACGCCGGTCAAACTTGCGGTTCCTGAACACATCAAAGAGAGCTTATGATATGTGTGTAGATAAACTAGTGTATGTAACTGTACATAATTAGCATTCACAGCAGCTCCATTATGCAGCAGTCACATAAACTACTATTAATACATTATTGAAGAGGTTTCAATCGCTAAGTGTTTGTCTGCCTTTTTCATGACGCGACCCCCTTAGTACTTAAAAATACATGTCAGAAAGAATGAATGCTAACATAATTTTGAGGCTAACGCACCCGAAGGGGGACACTGCCACTTCTTTCTCGAATCCTGCGAGGGGAGTGATTCACGTAGTAGTAACTAAGATGGACCCATATTCGATATTATAAAAGATTTAGGAGCAACCAACAAGATCTGCATAAAAGTAAAGGAGAATGCGCAATGCAAAACAGCTAGCAACTGTAAAATCGGTGTCCACAGAGTATACTTGAGTCATACATCATTTGAAAGGTGAAACAATAGCATTTATTTATTATATGGCAATAACAACGAAACTTGTGCAGGAAAGGAACTTTAAACTTTTTTGTTAAATTAGATTTTTTGTTGAATATACTTGTGTATATAATTAATTAAATACTTTATTAACCTCTAGGCATCATATTCTTACCACTGCCCATATAAACAACAACTTTACTTCAAGTGGAATTATTATAAAAACGATCTTTTATTTTATTTTTTATTTATTAATATTGAGTGATGAAATTAAGAAATGAAATTAAGAATAAATGTTCAGCCGTTTATTATTAATTTCATCACTAAATTTTCAGAAAAAAAGCAAGCTTTATTTCATCAGGACGATGCACCAGTTTATACGTCCACTAATGCAATGACTAAAATTAATAAGTTGAAGTTGGAATTGCTTCCTCATACACATTATTCGCCAGATCTAGCTCCCTCGGATTATTTTTTACTTCCAAACTTGAAAAACAAGTTCGGCGGTAAAAGATTTGCTAATAATGAAGAGGTATAGTCGGCTGTTGATGGCTATTTTGAGGAGCTTGACCGGTCGGTTACTTCTGGGACCACCCTCCTATGTTTGTATGTAAGGGAGCGTTTTTATGTTCGCGGAATGGAGGGTAAGGGGTGGAAATAAAAAAACCTAATTATTTTTCCTTTTCAATATATTCACCTGCAAGACGGATACATTTTTCAGATCTTTGAACTAATTTATTTATACCCTCATAAAAAAATGTCTTTGTCCTCAAAATACGCTGAAACTACCTCCTTAACTTCATCATCGGTGGTATTTTTTTTACCCCGCAGCTCTTTTTTCGTTTTTGGAAAGAGGTAATAATCACTCGGGGCCAGGTCTGGGCTGTAGGGTGGGTGGTTCAAAATATCGAAGCCCACCTTATGCAGGGCAGCCAACGCAACGCGGCTCTTGTGGACGGGCGCATTGTCGTGCAAAAGCAGCACACCTTTCGTCAATTTTCCCCGTCGTTTCTGTTTAATGGCTTCTTTTAGGCGTTCTAATATTGAAGCGTAGTATTGTCCGGTTATAGAAACACCTTTATCTTTATAATCGATCAATAATATTCCTTCTAAGTCCCAAAAGACCGTTGCCGTGACTGCTGACTGTGACACCTTAAACTTCTTGGGGGGTGCTGTGCCCTTTTTATGCCACTGCATAGAGTCTTGTTTCGACTCAGGTTCATAATGATGAACCCAAGTTTCGTCTCCAGTAACAATTCGACTCAATACACCATCCTCGTCTTCATGGCAGAGGTCCAAAAATGCACGTAAACACTCTACGCGTTGTTGTTTTTGCGGCGGCGTGAGCATTCTCGGTACCCATCTTGCTCTGACCTTAGTCATGCCGAAATGATTGTGCAGGATTTTAAAAATGGTTGTATCAGATACTCCAACCATTTCTGCGAGTTGTTTCATCTTTAGTCGAGCATCGTCGAGTACAAGTTTTCCGACTTTTTGGATAAGTTCTGACGTGGTCACCTCGATGCTCCTGCCCGGCTTCGGGTCGTCTTCAAGGGATTCCCTTCCTTGTTTAAACAAACTGTGCCACTTGTACACCATGATTTTTCCTGGACAAGAGTCACCGTAAACCGATGACATCTCATTCATTATGATCGCAACTGATTTTCCTTGCTTTGGTAAGGAACTTTATAACGGCACGATATTGGATTTTTTACATAATTCACTTTTCACTCCTGATTATGTTGCTTGGTTGACGATAGCTCAAAGACTAATAGTAATAATAGTCTAATAACAATGAAACCTCGTATTTATACTAGTTATGAGTCAATGAACACGTTACGTTACGATCCTAATAAGCCTAATCACCCCCCTCCAACCCTCTCATTCCGCGAACTCAAAAACGCACCCTCGTATATATGACCATTTCGTTAGGATGCGCTACAGCCCAAACAACTTGACTGTAAATTTCGATAAAAACTAATGATGTCGTCGGATTTCTTGAAACCGTGAGAGTGACATTGGTCATATATATAAGTTTTGTAAAAACTAATATGTTGGATTTTAGAATGCAAAATGTACAAAGTTATCGGTGCGGTTACTTTTATACCCCATGTTGGTAGTCAGGTTCATTCATAATAGTAGTTTATGTGACTGCTACATAATGGAGGGCATTAATACTCGAGAGTGGGTTGATGAAACGAGCCGAAGGCGAGTTTCATAATAATATCACTCGAGAGTTTTAATGCCTAATTATGTACCGTTACATAAACTAGTTTATCTACACACATATCATAAGCACTCTTTGATGTTGTACAGGAACCGCATGTTTGACCGGCATTGTGGCTCTGCAGTTGTTTAGCTTGTTCTGTAGCACCAACTTCGGGCGTCGGCGTTCGAAATTTGAATGTCAGTACCAACTTTACAGATAAACTAGGGGCGGCATGCAGGCGGGCGTCGGCGTTCGAAATTTGAATGTCATAATGTGTAGAAAAGTTACACATTACGGTCATAATGTGTAATTTTTCAGATAAGAAATGAGTTTTTACCAAGTAGTTTAACATTATGCTGATCGTAATGTGCGGTTTTTGCACGCAGTAAAGAGGGTTTATGATAGGTGTGTAGATAAATTAGTTTATGGTTTGGAAAATGCAATCGGGATATTTGTTTTTATTACAATTCCACATTTATTTATGTGTGAGCCTAATTGTTTCTACGTGCTGCGGTAAGGATATAATGCCTAGAAGTTAATATAGTAGTTAAAGTATATTAACGGAAACCACTGTATAATTAGCAAATAATCTTATTTAACAAAATAGTTCATAGTTCCTTTCCTCCAGGAGTTACAATTAAATAATGCTATTTTTATGACCTTTCAACGTAGTACGTATAGTATTTATAATACTACTGTATACAGTCTGGAGGCAAAGCGCCCAATCTCCTTTCACATAACTAACGAGGCAATTAATTTGAAATCGAAAGCGAAAGCTGCCCTTTAAATTTTAAGTAGCACAGCTAGTCGATAAAAGAGCATCCAGCAAGATCTATTATGAGCCGTCCTTAAAAACATTAACAAAACTAGTAAGTGGAGTAATCAGGAAGGAACAATAAATGCTAAAAGAGGGGCGCAAGCCGCCTGACAGACGTCTGGATTACCTTATTCGTTAGTAAATGCTGGTTGTATTATATACGATACAATAAAGCCATTTTTTGTTGGAATATCCAAAATTGTGCGTGGATTAATCGAACTGTTATAAGTAAAATACAATGTCAACAATGTTATTGTCAACTGTGCCTCTGCCACCCCGACTAGGAAAGGCGTGACGCTATGTATGTGTAAGCACCTACAATGTCAAAAAACCGCACAACACTTCGTCAGAGGAATGTCATTTTGCGATTTTGGTCGTTTCGTTGTTAGGATGTGATATATCATGTCAAACCGTATTTTATCGCATATGTCGAATAATGCTTCTCTACTATTTTAGTCCAAGACCTTTGCTATAATTACAGGTACCTATGCATCACAATTCATCAAACCCGTTCTGGTCATCAGACTTCCTCCTTAGTACCTATTATTAGATAGTTACATATTTGTATCGTATTCTACAGACAGATCCGTAACTACCCGTTATCCATAATCGTTTGCAAGTCTATTAGGAACGAGGTCTAAGAATAGCCCGTCGTTGGTCGCGAGTAGAGTATGTATATTGTTTGTGGTTGGTAATACCTATACTTATAGTTGTCTAAGTTGTGACTGTCTGTTTCCTTTGTGGGTATTGAGTGCCCACGTGTACAAGAGCTGTTTATCACATATGAATCTCACCACAGGCGAACTATCATTTCGCAATATGATCATGTGAAGAGAGTGCTAATCTAGTGCAGGTTTTCAGATTCACTACACTGAAGTTCTGTTTGATTCACCGAATCGATATGGTTTCTCTTGAAAACTATACATTCTTTATACCAACTCTCAGCATACCTCGCAAATCACGCAAGCGTAATAAGCACATCTAAACAAGCCAGCCTCATTGAGTAAGAAAAGACTCCTTCAACATTGTATTATAAATTTATTTACAAAATCTAAACAAAACAATATTTTGTTTGATTCCGAGAAGTAAATATCAGATTACTCATTGGCGGATAATCTGATTGAAAAGTCGTACAAACCTGATTTCAAGCTAGTCGTGAAAGGTTGGGCTGGGAATATTGCGAAAAACAGTCCCGGATAGCCCGAGGCAGAGGGAAAATCGGAAAATGAACGGAGTATGGAGTGAGCTTATTTCCGTGAACTCCAAGAATAAGCCGCCTCGCTAACAGAAAGGTAGGGATCTCAGCTTACTGTACAATTTACGCGCTTCAACTGGAAAATTATATGTAATTGTTATGAAACCTCCTTAGCTTCCATTGGTATGTTATTATCTGCTTTCTAGCCTGGAATACTGTAAGAAATCTCTTACACCGTTGCAGATGATATTTCTGTAAATATTGTCTGCATTTTCTTTCATGCATGCGCAACAAAATCTGCGGAGTATAATTTTCCGAACGTTTCGCCGAAACTATCTAGCAGTTGGCAACACAGCCCGTCAGGTTTTCTGGGTCAATCTTGCCGGTAATTTATTTGGAGAGAGCGTACAGTGAACTGGATACCCTAAAATACAGAACACGACACTCTTTGTTTGTGTAGTAGTATACCTCGGTTGGATTATAGCGGTTTTAAATTTCATAGACGAGACGACGCTTTGACTACTAAAGTTTTGAATAAACTTCATGTAACTTTAGTTATTGCTTCAATAACTATGTACTGTGTTCGTCAACTTTTGGAATAACAGCACTTGAATGGAAAATATGTAATAATGAAAAATAACTTGAGCAAAAACCGCTTTATTTGGAACAAAATATTTAGTAATGGTAAACTTACTTCATTTATTACAATCAAATAATTTGTTCCAATTAAACCGGTGTTTGCTCGCATTTTTATCATATACCACATTATTTTCCTTGCCTTAAATTATGAAAAGTAGTTAGGTAAGTCTGAGCGAGAAGATTTGTAGGTCAAAATTCCCCCATAATAACAACGATCATGGCCATCTCTGATTCTCCACATAAGACTCCGCACGGAAACGGGATAACGGAACGAAGTTTAAAAGGTACGACTCGTACGTATCTTGAATTTAAAACAGGACGTTGCAAACTTGATAAAAAGTTTATAGTTGAAAACGTAGACCGACATCCGCAGCTGCTGTTGAACAGAGTTATGATCTCCATTACTTATTTCATATTTCACATATCGTCTTCGAACATGCTCAGCTCGTTTGATACTAACTGGTTTAGGGCAAGTAGGCTATCATTATTTTGACAGAAATGGCGAAGGGCGGCATGAAAAGTAACTCATTTAAAGCCATAGTAAAAGAGACAGCGACAACCAAGCAGAAAAAGTAAGAGAAATAGATTCATAATTTCATAATTTCTTTATTGCACACAAATAATTAAATTACCAAGATATACATTAAAATCGCGTACAAAGGCGAGCTTATCTCTATCAAGCGATATCTTCCAGCAAACAATGTCAGGATGAGATAGGTTAATGGCAGAGCATGGGTAGACCTATGTGTACTACAAACCTTAAATTACAACTCAATAAACTACATTCATAAAATATACATCCTAAATATATATAAATATTAAATATATATAATAATAATAATTCTTTATTGCACAGAAAACACAATGGAAAAAAATATTAAGAACAATATGCAAAGGAGATCTTATTTCTAAAAAGAAATATCTTTCAGCTAACCTGTGAGGAAAGGAAAAATTATTTATAGAGAGGTAGTCCTAGTGTACAATTAAGAGTTAAAAGAAAGAAAATATGTATATATAAATTATAAATACATAAATACTGCCTATATTTCTAAAGAGATAGTAAATGCTACTTCACGCGACTTTTAAAGATATTGGGAGTAGAACTGTCCCTGATGGTGCCAGGGAGTGCATTCCACAACCGAATGGCCCGGAGTCTAAACCCGTGCTCATAGGACGCGGTGTTATGTTGTGGGGTCGTGAGCATGGAAACTGCGTGGGTCCTCCGAGGCCTGCTGGAAGAAACAAATTGAAAACGGTCTCGTAGGAAGATTGGATAGCGTGGATTCCGCAAAATGTTGTAGAGAATAGATCACACGGAAAAGAACATTTCTGACCATAATGTTGTCCTTTGCAAAAACTACGATAAGTCATCCAATGCAAGCGATAAGATTAGAGATACTACTTATCACAAAGCAAAACAACTAGCTAGTCACCGGCACTGAACTCAGTATTCAAGTCCTTTGGAATATAATAACAGCATTCGTAGAGTCGGCGCCCGACGGATACCTAGAGAGATAACATCTCGGATTTGTGTCTCAATTACTCACGAGGAGCCACTCAAGGCTTGAGCTGAGCGGTGCATAATGAATGGAGTAGTTGATAGTAGGATGCTAATATGCTGCCTGCTGAGCTTTGCTACACAACTTGATTAGGTTGTCAATGTTGTCTGTAAGATCTTCGTGAACGTCTTAGGTCAAGTCAACTCCGGTCAAGTTACTTTACCTACTAAAGTGGAGCCAAGATTTGGAGTCACATTTGAGACTTCATCACAAATTCAACAATGTAACCTTGTAACGGCGGGCACACAATATGATTTATTTTTTCAAAGTTAAAACTGTACTGTACTGTACTGTGTGTTTCTATAAACGTAAGGAACGGTTTTGTTCTAAAAATCTGACCATTTTTACACGGTTAACCTGTCAAAAACCGAGGGTAGTTACGGCGGGGCGCGATTTTGAACCTTATGCCATTGGTAATTAAATTTTAAACCGTGTAGTGTTATGCTACTTACATGTTATTTTCCAGTCTTTTCAGCTGGATACTTGCTGAGCTGTACAGCTTGTTATTTGGTATCACCTTTATTTTCATAGGACCCTGTAACGTTTTAAACCATAAGAACACAATAACAAATCATTTTCACTTCGTATTTTCACACTCTCAGCACTTCTAAATCGATAGCGAAGGGGTTTACCTTTGGTGACCTTGTATTTGGCTTTCTCCGAAACTCTGCAATCTCGGGCTTCGTGCGCGCTGGTGCGCTACCCTTTTATCTATCGCTGTTATGTAATTTTGGCTATGTGAACTTGTTGATTTTTCTATTACGAGCCTGAAACCAAAATCTGACATTTACTTTGTTGTTGTTTATCTGGTTGTCATGGCAATGTCCATTCAAACTCGTTAGCGGTCTGATATGTTTGCTTCAATACTTTTACAAAAATACTTTTTCTCTCTTGGCCACTCACAAAAATTGCTTTTAATTTAAATAATTTTTAGAACTCTCCAAAAAGGGTATAAGAGCGGAACATTTCTGAAATTCTGGAGTCTCACTTCAGCTTTCAAGCAAGAAGCATCACCTAAAGGCCTTATCCCGGGGCCGTACTGCCCCGGGATCCTGTGAGCCTCTACCACTACGCCTCCTGTCTTGGCGAGCCTCTACCCTGGCCGGTGCTTCGTGGGTCTCCACTTCACCTGGCCGTTCTCTGCTTCACCTGCCCGTCGGTGACTTCAGGCCGACACGTTGCGGGCCTCTACCCTAGCCGGCGCTTCGCTACCAGGGCCACTACTTCTGCTGCCCGTCGGTGTCTCCAGGGCACTGATGACGCCGGCCACGCTCTCCAACTGCAACTGCTACGTCGCCCACCAGTGCTTCCACTGACCGGTTCGCCAGACCGGTTCCACTGCTCCTTCTGCTCCTACTCTCCGTGTCCTCCGCTTCCTTTTTTTTTATCTGATATCTGTATTTTTTTAAAAACCTGTCTCACCTCATTCATCCTCATCTTCCTTTCATTTTTTATAAAAAAAAGTCACTGTAAATAAGCATAATAAACTATCATCTCTAAATTTTATCCTGGTTGTTGTTTCTTGTTAGGTTCTGGTAGGTTCTTGTCGCTATACGACAACCGATAACTGAAAAGTGGCGTTGATTAATGCCGGGTGGTATTCAAGAGATTAAGTAACGTTACCTTAGTTCTTGACGCTCGCTATCTCGCAAATACTGATAATTACTAGTAAGTATCGTGGAAATTTACAATAAAATCAAGTTTTACATCTTAAAACACGTGGTCTATGTCTTGGTAAGATGGAAACGTTATACCTGTTTAGTATTTTACGTGTTTTTGCAAAGTAATTATATCGCATTGCTGTTTGTTGTTTTAAGCACAATAATTTTGTTATTTGAGTTATTTACTGAAAATGCTGAGACAAGGAATTAAACATTATTAACACAAGGCTACTCGTGAGTCAAAACAATAGACTATTCCACTTACTAATTAGTTAGTTCTCGATTCTCGACTCTCCCTCGAGTTCAAGCATGCTGAGTCAACTGATTTATACTTCAGCGTTCCCTTGACGTAAACTATGCTCAGATTATGCCTGTCCTTGTATGGCAGGATTGAGCTGGAGTGATTTAGCTTTTATAAAATAAGATAAGACACAGTTTATATAAAAGGAAGAACGAAAAAATAATAATCTTATTACAGCCATATAAAACCCACTAAATGAGTCCAAATATTTGAAGACTTGCGATCCTCATCGAATTTTTATTTCATAGCCTCAATAAAGGTCAACAGAGCGAGGGAGTTGAAATAGACCGTGAGAATAGACAAACAGTCGTTATTCTGTTCCGACTACTGATAATATCGCATTCACTTTGTTGCTGTAGCCCTGTATCTAAAACCACAATCAAAACCAGTCTTTACTTCGCCGCCAATAAGACTGTGAATACGGCCAGTTCTGCCAGATAAGGCATATAGTGGCGACTGGTGTCTCGTCTCGTCTCAATTCATCGCGAATGAATACCAGACCGCTGGTTACGAAGCATCCTTTGACCTATTCCTGCCCCCGGAGCTTGCCGCGCGGGAAACGCGCTTACCGCGCATTTTATCGCGTTTAAATGTCAATATTTGCGACTCAGTGATACAAAAGTGTACATAGACGTAATAAAAAGCGCGGTATATGCGAGTCGGGCGGGCGATGCTACGGGCGGCTACGGTTCATTTCGTACTGAACTGTTATTCGATATCTACTTAACTTATTAAGATTGATCATAAAGATCAGGAGTTTCTTGCAAAAGGCCAGACAAAAACATAAGACCTGGCTTAAAACAAAAATGTTTAGTAAACTTAACATAGAGTTACACCGACATGTACATACTTATACAGTCTAACCTCGAGTTGCACTGAAGGCGGCAGGAGGCACCCACTAAAAATCATTTAGATCTCATATTTCCACTTAAATCTGCCTTTCTTCTTGGGTTACTTACTACTCTCGCTATCATATTATGCTCCAACAGAAAGTTAGACGCCCAAGATTAATGAGAGAGCGCGTCAAGTAGTAAAAGCTTAGTAAAAGAGTAAAAGCACACCTCGCCGCTTTCTGTAAAGAAGCTCGCGTCTCAATTTGTTATGACAACAAAGCAAACACTAAGATCTAAGATTTTCCACTGAGCTAATGGAGATAAACGACGCAAGATGCGTTGTAGTGATTGAATTGACACAAAACATCAGCGATTTTGACAAGGTCTTTCGGCGAACAAACAAAACGAAAGTTTGGAATCTCTACATTAACTATGTTTTATTTTAGATTTATAGCTTCTCGCTCCATGTCGAATCCGAAGAGGTGGTATAAAATATGGTGGTGGGTATAAAAATAACATTTGGCTCCACAAACGTTGGTAACAGATGACCGACGTTGGCTGGCTTTTGACCGGGACTTCTGACGTCGTGAACGTGGTCGCGATGAGATTGCTGAAAATGAATTCCGAATGTTGTCGCTATTCTATTCACCCATTTACAACAACCGTGCGCGTGTATAATCGAAACGGGGCAATAAACTCTGCAACTTATGTTTGCAGAATTTTGTCTGTCCCGCCGCGTAACTGTTACATCAGCTTCACGCATGGACAGCTAGACTGCAACTCGGCTATTAAACACATGATTCGAGTTAACCCGAAGGCTATCAGAGTTTCCCGGACATCCCATGTCCGGCAGGCGCATTTCAATTCAATTCTTAATTAATGGTAGTATGTCTTGCCTTTTATAATTTGATCCATCCGCTCAAATTATCGAAATAAATTATGTTAAGAGGTAAAAACTCAAACTCATCTAGAAACTCCACGCCGGGGAATCAGACGCGACTGGGAATATGTACCTAAGTACTTGGAAACGTTTGCGAGTCAGCCAAATCACTTTGGAGAGTTCCGATCTGGAACTTCCAGGGACTGAAGCAAAGTTTCTTGGACTCTTGCCGTGACTCGCGCACTATTCGCTGCGCCCTCACTTCTGTGATGGAGACAATAATGTTTTCTAATGAAATGATTCACGTTACTGAAACATTCAAGCCGTTATTATTACCATTACGGAGTTATGGACCGTTTTATTCACATGTGTAACTGTAAACTGCCTAACGCGCCTCCCCTTTCACGCAACTGCGAAGAGAGTAACGTTATAACATTATCACTTCCTCCTACATTAAATACAACAATGCACTGACTATAATTTGGCTCTCAACCGCCGGTTTGTCTGACACCAATAAGGTCTCGCCCAGAACGAAGTGGACTATGAAATAAATGTCGTGTTATCGACTGGGACCCGTAAAGTGACGTCATAAAGACTTCAGAGAACGAGATAGGAGTTGAGCTAATGTTATCGGTCGTGTTTACACACATCCTGGGGACGACAATAGAGCTGTCCCGATATTGTATTACCGATACTGACCATTTTCGCTCGTCTGTGTTGTTATGTTGAAAAACGGAGTGACTTTGACGGTAGGATTTATAAGAAAACAAATAGTAATACGATAAATATAAGTTTCAGCAGTATTTGAAGCTGCTATCAAATTAACCGTTTGGTCAATACTAATGGAACTGCGCAAAACTAAAGACCTTCGACCCCAGAAGCGAAAAACGTTGTTTATAGGTAATGTCATCCACATAAACTCGCCGAATTTATCACACGCTTACGGTCCTGAAGGTCTGCGGTTCGATCGAGGTCCCCTCGTAAATAAGCAATTATCGACACCCGTCTTCCTTTTGACCGGGGCCTCACCTTTTTTCTTCCCCAGACAACCGCTAATTGGGCAATAAATTATTCTAATCTGTTACAAGATGAGTAGGGCTGGTAACCGGTAGCATTCGCCTCCTACTGGACATTCATGATTGAAAACATATCATTTTTACACATTTTATAAATCCCCCGACATTGCAAATTAGTTATACATAATTCAAATCCAACAGCTAAAACGATTTTCATGGCTTAAAAGCTGATATTAATGAATGAAGAATGAAACACCTCAACAAACGCAATCAGCTATCAATTTGAAATTCCGCTTTTAAAACTGTCCACCTGATTAAGGCGGTACCAGGGACCTTGGACGCAGAAAGAGTGTGCATGTGGAGATCCTCACTCATAAACACTCTTTCTCCGTCGAGGGTTAAATAATATAACGTAGTTATGCCAGACTTGAGTTGAAGAATGCGAGCGCTTTTCGCTTTGTCAATTTGATTGGATGTTTGTTTTATCGCTTTCTTTGTTTGCTCTTTTGCAAACGTTGAAAAGAGATATTTCATTAATAGGTACAAATTGGATTTCTTTACACATTAAGAAATATGTTCTTCATTTATCATTTGAAAAAAACTACCTCTACTACACAAAATATTAACTAAGGACAGACTTGATAGGAAAACGCTGTAATCTACGATCAATGCTGTTACACATATTATGAAGGCTAGTATTTATTCGCACATCAAAAATACTGATTTGCACAGCAAAAAAGGATCAGCAAAAACACTTTTTATGTTTTAAATATTTTATCTACACACGTATCATACTCTTTACTGCGTACAAAAACCGCACGTTACGATCAGCATAATGTTAAACTACTTGGTAAAAACTCATTCTTATCTGAAAAATTACACATTATGACCATAATGTGTAATTGTTCTACATATTATGACATTCAAATTTCGAACGCCGACGCCCGCCTGCGTGCCGCCCCTAGTTTGTCTGTGAAGTTGGTACTACAGAACAAGCTAAACAACTGCAGAGCCACAATGCCGGTCAAACATGCGGTTCCTGAACACATCAAAGAGAGCTTATGATATGTGTATAGATAAAGTGTATGTAACTGTACATAATTAGGCATTAAAACTCTCGAGTGAGAGTTATTATGAAATCCACTCTCGAGTATTAATGCCCTCCATTATGTAGCAGTCACATAAACTACTATAAAGTTTTTGTTTTTAAGTATTTGTTGCTGTTCTTAAATGTTGAACCTAACACGAAGGATAAATGGGGCTTCGCTTCGATCACCCCCTTTGCGCCTTTGCCTACCTAAGTTACCGCAGCATATATAAGGGATATTTGCTGCGCAAATCAGTATTTTTGATGTGCAGTTTAATATGTATTTCCTTATTATGAATAGCATTATTCCTCAAACAATGGATAAATTTTAGATGTGGTATTTATCATATTCGTCTAAAGTAATCTAAAATACACACTCACATACACATAGTTCACATTTCAATGTCCAAGCATCAAACTTTCCCGACTCATCGCATCCATAATTACCAACTTTGTTTCACTCGCTTTAAATTGTTTGCAGGCGGAGTTTTTTTTTATGAAAACAAAGGGCTCAGTAAAAAGGCACATTAGGCGAAATGAATACAGAGAGGTTCGCCTTTGCAAGCAGCAGCATTGCGGACTGCTGCTTTTTAATTTACCTCTGGTCTGGATTATTAAAACCTGTGGAAGCGTTTGCATTGCGATTCCCAAGAAGCAACAATAGATTTTCTTTGAGCAGAACTAATCGGTGTTGCCATATCGGTTACTGGGTATTGATTATGCATGATGGTGGTTACGGAGTGCTGTATTGATTTCTTTGATTAGGACAGTTTATAAAATCTGCTAACTTTTTTCTTTTCACTTCATTTTGACGACCTCTGTGGCGCTGCGGTTGAGGCTCGGCTTACCAAGCGAGATGTCCCGGGTTCTATCCCCGGCTTAGAATAAAGAAAAAGAAAAAAGCAGGTCTCGGATGATGATATGTGGATGATGTACACGATACAGGGTATCCTAGTGTGGGGCCAGAAACAATGTGTGTTTTTATGATTTATAAGTTTTTGTTTAATTGTACGTTAGTCATATTTAATTAATCCATTTTATTCATATCATAACAATGAGTTTAAATCGTTATCATTAAATATTTAACCTTTATTAAAAAAATACCAGCATTTCAAAGCCTAAATTCGAATGTGATTACTTGAGTGAAATTTATTTTTGTGCTCTGAGCCTGCACTGATGCTGGCAAATAGATTTTCCGACTATAGTCTGATACGTGTATGTGTTGCGATAGCGTTCATTGACCCCACTGCTACTGCGAACCAAATGATACATGGTAACCTGGTAACGGTCGGCGACCTCTACTGTGGAACGCTAAACGATAGTAATTTCGAACGTTACACACAATAACTAAATATCGCTAACCTTATCATGAGCGTACCGTGGTAGGGAGGAGTCGATGACCGCTATTGCAACGCTAACCCGAAATACTATTTATCAGGAAACATAACTGAGCAACTCGTAATCTGTTGTTATTGAAACAAAATCCGCATTTGGTTAGTAGCATATACCAATATTTACCTAAAATACTCACATGCCCCTCACATGTCATTGATTTGATGACTCGAAACTTATGCGGGGAAATTCCATCTGCTACATAAAATATTCATTATTGATTATGAATTTAGTTACGCTAGACATATAAGTATATGGAGAGAATACATAACTATTGTATGTTTGAGAACATACAATAGTTATGTATAGTTTCCATACACTCATATGTCTAGCGTAACTAAAACACTCAATCAATCCTTTGTTAAATCATAAATTCCTCCAGCCACTGCGTAGAAAGTCAGTTGTTTAAATAAGAGTGATATAACAGTAAATAACTATAAATCATGCGGCGGATGGCTTCCACCGTCACTTTCACATCGTCGCGTGGACGCGTGTCCTGGGCATTGTGGCGGCGGGTGACAGCGAGCACAATGTCCTGGCCATTGTTTGTCAAAACTCACAATGGCTGGTACCGCCTTCGAGGCGGCGCCAGGAAACTGGCGACGATGAGAAAGAGCGGAAAAAGCCGACAATAAAGTCGTGGAGAGGCGGAAGAAATGACGGGAACAGCTGGAATACTCAGCAGGGCATTTACTTCCAGGGAGCCCTTACTCCTGACGACCTCTGTGGCTCTGCCTAACATGCGGGATGCGACCCCAGGTTCGATGCCCGGCTGGGGTACAGTAAAAAAACAGGTCTTGGATAATAATAAATGTGTGACGTCGCTGTTTCTGGTTCCCACGACACATGTTTGTAATAGTGTGGGGCCAGAAGCGATGTATGTGCCTGTTTGTAAATGTTTGTTTGTTTTTTATACTCCACAGAAAATGGGCGGATGAGGATTTGGAATTTATATCTTTGTGTAACAAGAGTAGTTTATGTGACTAATACATAATGCCTATTTATGTACAGTTACATACACTAGTTTATCTACATACATATCATAAGCTCTTCTTTGATGTGTTAAGGAACCGCATGTTCGACCGGCATGGTGGCATTGATCATTGCTTCTGCACTTGTTTAGCTTGTTCAGTAGTTCAACTTCACAAACAAAGAAAGGCGGCAGGCAGGCGGGCGTCGGTGTTCGAAATTTGAATGTCATAATATGTAGAAAAATTACACATTATGGTCATAATGTGTAATTTTTCAGATAAGAAATGAGTTTTTACCAAGTAGTTTAACATTATGCTGCTCGTAACGTGCGGTTTTTTTACGCAGTAAAGAGGGTTTGATACGTGTGCAGATAAAAGACTCAACTGTCCATAATAGTCAAGTTGAGCGGCATTTTAAAACGTAAAGAAACTAACCTTTTGTATTTCAGCTCTGTAACCGTAAGTTTAGCGAAACCATTTTTCGAAATATCTTATTTACTACGTCATCCCTCCAATCGACTCTCGTCGCTCATTCCGTGGCCCCGACCCCAGTTGTGCTTCGAAGCCTCGACTTTCCCTTCAGATAATTCATAAAGAACTGCGCTTGTAATGCAGAATAATATCTCTTAATTTGTTTAACCGGTGCTTGGCGGCTTCTTACAAGATTTTTCCTGCTTTTATAAGGCTGAGTTAGTTGAGTTCGAGATAAGGAAAACCGTGAAAATTCACGCTGTAGAGAATTCTTCTGAGTCTTTTTTGAGACATCTTGGTTTGTTATTATTACTCATTAAATTTTAATAAATGGGAGAGTCGATTTTGGCGGTATCAAATTTCAATAAATCTTTTCTGTTCTGTTCTATTTTAAGTAGCGAGGGAGTTCTAAACTTTTCTCTGCCTGCCTACCCATTATTTATTATGAATGAAAGGGGATTTCGTTGATTCATTATATTCCATGCAATAGCCCACCAAATGATCAATCATTATAACCTTCTTCAATAGACCTTAACCTTGACCTCAGGGACATTCGGCGAGCTACCTCAACATTCCTAAAGGTTACGTGTGATCAACCGGACATCATGCTGGCTATCAACGAACCGTCCCAAGACAAATTAGATATCTCTGATCTTTACAAACTCGGTTGCTAGGGCGACGAAAAAAATAATAGAAAACATAAATTTATTGTTAGTTGGCTTTCATTTTCACGTATATTATGTCGAATAGACAACGAGTTCAATAAAAAAAAAAATGCAAAAAAATAGCGGGTTTAAACTGACAGTTGACAGTTGGCGCGAAAACACCCATCAGCGGAAGTGACGTCCCGAATGCAATTATGACACTTCTATGTAAGGGACAGAGCTATGTGTTAATCGCTTCTCCTTACTTTTTTTTTTAATCATTACCTATATAATAGAAAAGATTGTCATTTTATGATTTAGGGGTCTCAATATACTATTAAATCGAATAAATATCTTCACTGAAGCTTCCCTATTTCTGCCGCTGACATCTACTAAGTAATGAGTCCATCTAAAAAGCGCCACAACAATAGAACATTCAAACCTCGGAATCCAAACGAAACCATAAATAAAAAATAAAAAAACATTGCCATTAAAACAATCAACATCTGTTTAGCGAGCAACCAAGCTTAAAGTTCTCTATAGAATCCGAGATCTTCTCAGTGTTTAAGACTGCCGGTTTAGCCTAGCGGGTCGTGACCCTGCCTACGAAGCTGACGGTCCTGGGTTCGTATCTAGGTAAGGGCAAATATATGTGTGATGAGCATGAATATTTGTTTCTTAGTCTTGGATGTTTTGTATGCATTTACTTAAGTATTTATCTCTATTAAATATATCGTCGTCTAGTACCCATAACACAAGCCTTGTTGAGCTTACTATGGGCCTATTTCGATTTGTGTTTTTTTCTGCGATTGCCCTCTTATATAAAAAAATAAATGAATAAAGTGTTGACCTGCAAATACAGGTAAGTGAAGCCTTAGTACTATCAAAGCTTTTGTCTTACGGTGTCCGTGTCATGACTATGGAAGACGCAAAACTCATACAAAGAGTACAAAATGTCTGTGCCAGCTTCAGTTTCGTAATTCCTCCCCGGACGCACGTCGTTCCATTTTTAAACAGGGCAAAGAAAGCTAGACGAGTTTTCTTCTTTTTATGCTGTTGTTTGAGGTTGTACTAAATAGGACACCTTCGGATCTTTATGATAAAATCATCGGTGAATGTCCCAGAGAGTTCTCCTTTTCTATCCATGCCTCGACGCAAAAGTGCAGCTTTCCGTGGCAGTCCCAATTACCCTGCTACATGCTTGTTCGAGCAAATGCTGGAATAACATCCAACCTCCCCATCATGCCGCTAACTAGAAAGGCTGGTTTTAGAAGTGCCTATAGAAAGTTTATAGTACAACAGCAGAAATCTGAGGAAACAGACCTGTCATGCGAATTTAGGAAAACTTTATGCCGACAGTAATATGCTCGAAAAGTCCTTCTTTATGCTGGATAAAACCGCATTTTAGGCACTAGTGCATAAAGTCTTGTCTTCACCAGACCACAGAATAATAATTTATCTTAAAATGTATGAAAATTGTATGCTCTGGAGAAGCGGCAAACAAGGCAATACATTCTCAAAAGATATTTTTTACATTATCACTGTTTCATTTTCTCGCAATCGAAGTGAAAAGCAGTGTGTATAACTCGGTCATAAACCCCATTTTACCCTCGACTTAACTATCCACCCTTGCCTGCGGCTCAGGTGGATATCAACGTCCCGGGATGCCCTTGTTGTACAATCTACTATTTTCGCATTGTAACCACAAAATAGCAACTTCCCCGCTTGATTTTGGGATCACAGGCGGAAAAATTCTATTCCTAACTCGTTCGAAAAGTCTTCTTTATTCGTAAAGTCTTCTTTATTCGAACCTCGCTACGACCCACGCCTTCGGGTCATGCCGTAAACTTCTCGGTTCGGAAATGTAAGTTTGCGAACTCGTAGGAAATTTACTATTATTTTTATCCGGCTACACCCACACTGACTTCACATTGATTACTATTGAGGTTCATATAATACAATAATAATTATCTCATAAATTAATATAATTATAAATAAAATGTTATTAGATATCCAATTCGAGTTTCAATTTCAATTCACGTAGAATGAATCTAAATAATGGCTTCTTGATTTAAATTTAGAATACGATCGATCAATCAATCCTAAATACTAGACTTAAATAAATGAAGCATATCTGTGCCATATAAACGACGAATTAATAAATTATCTATCACGATGATAGTGCAAATCTTGAATAATCTACAAACACAACATTGACAAGGAGCAACACGGCGGAAACCGATCCTGTACCATTTTAGTTTATTCTCAGCGCATATGATACAAGATGCAAGCACGACAACATAACCCCACTTTACAACCGCAGGAAATTGAAGTCCTTGGCTCCCTTCATAATATAGTGAGAGGCACCATAACTACATCACTCGTATCAAACGTTGACCTTCAAGTCCCTAACCGGTCAGGGGGGATCCCCCGCGCATTTTCTATTCCCCCGTGCGGAATTAACGTCAGCGCCAACAAGTCAACAACCCATTGGTGCGGATATCTCGCTCTTTCCACGCATTGGCTGCTTCAAATCACGAAACCGACGACCCCGAAATCTACCACGTTTCTCTGCCATGCTTGATACATACAATTTTCAAATTGTTAGTGGGCTCACGCACTAAGCGGTTGCGCCCAATAATATGTATGAAAAAATAAAAATTCACTGACATTCGCACTGACGGCGGCGGCTAGCCGCAACCGCAACCGCTTAGTGCGTGTAGACCCACTTACAATAATATGCTACTGGTACAAGCCATTAAAGTAAGTAATTTTGGAAGTAAAACTTCTTCGGTGGCGGTGAATTTGTGATGAGGGGTAAAATGTATTTTTCCGCTATGCTGTGCTATTTAAGTAGCGAGGGAGATCTAATTTAACAACTGCCTGCCTCTTTAAATATAAAATGGCCATTTGTACTGAGTTGTAAACAAACATGTAGGCGCCAAGTGTCTAGGCATCTGAGTTCCGCCTGAAGGGGTTAGGGGCGCATGGGAACAGGGGCGAGATAGTGATGGTGGCCTCGCTCAGGCGCCAAGACACTTGGCGTCAGTTCTTACTACGAGTAACACTAACACAATTGTGTAGTTAGCTACTCTGCCCGCAAACTCCGCAGTCCTGCTGGCTAGGCGTCGATACGATACCATACGATTATTGTATTAGGCTCAGTGCAAAATTTAGTTTCTGAAATAACTTTAGGTTTTATCACATTCAGTTATTTATTTCTACTGGCTTTTCCTTACCCCAAAACGTTTTAAATATGATATCTAGTAATAGCTTCTTCCGTCTTCCTAAAACTCTGGCAATCCCGGAAAAATATCTTTCAGCGCCCGGTTCTGCGATGTCGTTTCCCGAAGCCACGCTTTTTATTCATTATTTTCAAAAGTATTTGGGCCGTAACAATGAACCAAGGCGACGCCAACAAAAGAAAATATACACATTACAATATGAAAGTTAATTCAATTAGAAGTACAATTCAATTATAAATACCATAGATTAACAAATACAATTCACATTGACATCATAAGTGCTTTTTAACACCTATTTGCAGAGAATAGCCCTCTTGTCAGGTGTGTGTGCAGTCTATTCCGATTTCGAAGAACCAGGATATCGCTGCATATTCCATCAAGTATTACTTACTTAGGCTTTCGAAAATATTGTTGGTTTACAGCACGGCATCCCAATCGCCCCTCCCCGCCCCCCACCCCACCCCACGCCCCATAGTCGAAAATTTCTGGCGTTAACATGGGCCTTAAGCAGAGCGTTTAGTTGGGCGCAGAGTGAAAAAATAACTAACACTTATAATACTAACTCTTTTTTTGTAAGGTTGTACGGCTAAGATTTGAGATATTGGACAAAGGAATTGTTAAATTGACTGTTCATATAGTGTAGTAAGACATGACATTGGGGCATTGCAAATAAATGGCTTGACGACGCATGACTCTATTTACAGTAATTCTGTACAATTTATTAGCAAAACTTTTAACAGGCAAAGAGTAAAATGGAATTGTCCCTCAAAAAATACATTTTCAAAGGTCAAAGGTTCTTTAAAAAATAAATGAAAGACCTGAGGAGCTCTGCACTCATTGTAGAACTCGTAGAAATATGTAGATACCTATATGATGACATGTTATGAACTTTTTATACATAGGCGAATCCAATATTATTTATGGAGTAGGTCTGCGAGGTAGTTATAAAAAGCCCTCCAATGGCATCCGAAGAAGTTCCGATTCACGATTCAATTACTTTCAGGCATATATAACTAGAAAGGTTTATATCTGAGGTTTACATGTCTGATAATATACGTACATAATTTCTTTCCGTGTTATATATCACCGTAAGATTGTCAAAACCGTCAGTTGATAAACTAACGTTTTTTCTCTCGTTAGTTGGTCAACTATCGACGGATAGTAAACTGTAGCGTACTGCTTACTATATGACGCTTTAGTTGATAAACTAACGGTCAAATAAGGTAAGTAAACTGGTTAAAACTCGAATTGCAAATGAAATACCAGGGCAAACACTGTAGTAGCTTAGGTGAAGCCTTGAGGGGGCGAGCGCAGCGAAGCCCCCAAATAGTCTTCGTGTTAGGTTGACATGTAAGAACAAAAGAAACTTAAATTCTAAACCCTGTCGGTCTGGTTTACTATCTTTCGATAGTTGATCAACTAACGCGTTAGTTTATCAACTAACGGTTTGACTATCTTACGGTGACATATACAAAACGTTCCAATTGATTCATTTGATATCCAGCTTGCTTTAAACATTTTCTGTTCGATCTTCTCCTGTATACAGTTCATTCATTCGTAAAGCACCTTGAACGCATACATTAATCTAACTTAGTTATCCGCAACGTGATTATGTAAAACCCAGTTAATTAGATTAGACTAGTAACAAATGCACTTAAGTCTCCTTTTAAATTGAGTGTGTTTGCGAACGCGGGAGGAGTAACAAGCTAACGAAGTGTTTTCCGGAGGAAATATTCATTTAGCTTACTCGGCGCCGTAACCAGCTTTTATGTGCCAAAGGCTGCGGAACAAGCAGTAAGATTTATAACCTATGTTCGTTTCTTTGTCAATAATGGCTTAGTTAGAGCAATAACAATAATTCATCGCAATAATAACTCATTTCACTTAAAGCCATTCGTATCGGAATAGTAGATGTTAATTGTACGAACATTACGATTTATCTGGCGAGTGCTGTGGTTATCTATCCACGGCTCGACAGTTATAAACTTTTGAAAGGGTTTCAATGCATCCTCAGGCGATAGTACTTAGAATAACACTGAAGACACCAAAGACTGAAGGAGAAGTGAACTATGCTACTATACTAAATCTTCAGTATGAAGTTTGATGTTCCTAAGTAAATAAATATATTTATCTACTTTTAAAGAGATCGCAAAGTGTTGTAAAACCGCCTTACAAAACGGGTATTGTCTGTTCCTAAAAGAGATCGCTCTCTACGCCCACACACCGACTCTTCATCATAAGACCCCGCTTATCTGCAGCCCACTGCAGCGTATTATCACCGCCTCAGCCTCACCCTGACTGCAAACAACGCCCTGCACTGCTACGTCGAGATAATGACGTATATGTAGCTAATCCGGCATCCAGGGATTGTTCCTCTATTGGACAAAACAACTAGAAAGTATCATATAACTTGGGAATCCACAGGCACAGAAAGTTACCCACATTTTGCCATAAATAACGCCTCGGCACCCCTTTTCAGTAGTCTAACCATAAAAAGGAATACGCTAACAACAGCTTACAATTTTAACACACATTCATAGTTCGTTCATATCTGGAGGCGGCATAAGCGTAAGGCGGCATTAAACTCGGCAGAGCAACGTCAAGGCGGCATTAACTAGGCTGGTGCATCGATGCACATGACGTGCTAACAGTGTTTTATGTAATGAACGTTTGCAATTAAAACGACACTTGATTATATGAATGTTACAGGTGTATTTCAGAGCTACTGGCTTAGCTAAATACTTTTACATTTTGATGTGATCTTCGCTGTAAATATCGTTGTTAAACGAACGCTGTTTCAGTGGATATCTTGTATAGTATTCAGTAGTAGTTCTAAAATAACAATGGTGATATATTATACTCAAATTCAAATAAGTTAGTTAATTAAAAGTCACCATTAATGTCATCTAAGGCTAATAATAAGGCTGTTCGGGTAATGGGTGACAAAAATGGGTGCTGCGGTTTGTCTCTGTGGAGGGAAACTTTGATAAGGCACGTGCGCGACTGTGAGTGTCTGGGTCTGGGTGCTGTGGTGAACCACCTCTTGTTACTAGTACCTGCTAGTACTAGTGGCTCTGTGAGAACAGAACACCTCCTTATTTAAAATTTTCAAGCTTGTAGGTCTGCTAGAAGGTATTAGAAAGTTAAGATCGATGATGAGTCCAGTCAGTGACGTGTTGGAACTTTGAACGGCTGTCGTTTCTAATCCATGTCGTTCAAATAGACTGAATTTTTGGATTTTGCCTTTTAAAATTGTGGACTAATAGTTAGGTGTCTAGCTTTATCGACAACATAGTTCTAACTCTTCCTACTTTTGGTTTTTTTTCGCATCATCTTGTGTAAAATGAAGTCCTTAGTTTGCCTCTCAAATTTTATTAATATGCGTCGATAATTAATGCTACAGCAAACATTCCCCCTTTCCATCCCCTATCAAGGAACTTCTGTGCCAATTTTCGTAAAAATCGGTAGGAAAATGCGACCTGTAGGCGAGAATAGACCGACAGACAGACAAAGGCAATTTTGTCCAATCTCGAAACTGGACGCTTCGCTTGCTCGGTCAATTGGGATAGTAGCCAAAAATAATCAAGAAGGCCGTTCATTAAATTCGTGTTTTTTAGCAACTTTTTTCCGGTGGGGGGGGGGGGGGGGGGGGGAAATTGGCAAATAATAATATAATAATAATAATAATACCTTGGACACACTCACATTGATCTAGCCCCAAACTAGGATTCCCTGTATCTTGGGTACTAGACAACGATACATATACTTATGTAGATAAATATTATACTTAGATAGATAAACAACCATGATTAGGGTACACACATCCGTTCTCATCAAACAAATATTTGCCCCCACCGGGACTCGAACCCGGGAGCCTTGGCCTCGTAGGCAGGTTCACTGCCGACTCGGCCATTGGGGTCGCCTCTCTCTCTCAATAAATCCACCCCCCCCCCCTCCCCCCATCAAATAGTAATTAAAATTATGTTTTCTTGTGTAAAATATGTCAAGGTAACCGTAGTAGTTCCCATTTGTATTTATTGTTAAAGTTTATCACTGTTATTCTAGACTACGATCTAATCAACCCTAAATACTAGTCGCTTTAATCAAAATAATTAACCAAATTGAGAGTTTTTTAAATTTAGGGTGTTCGAGCCAAATCTCAGGAAATCTCACCCAGGTTAATCAGGAAATCGTCAAAACACTTCACGTAATCAATGGACGCCCCCTTTACGGAACTCCTATAAGAATTGCGTCACACAATGCCACATGTTCAAACTCGTAAAGGGTATGAATAAAATACGGGCAAAACTAATAACTAATATTCAAATTCATAGTTGAGCTGAGATAATAGCTATTCGGCAGATGGGAACGGGATCGAAGTGTACGCTTCATTGGGTGTAGGCTTATCTTATCGATTACACATAGTTTGGACATTCGTACGAATTCGATCTGAATATCCTAGGGCGTTGTACGTAGTGTTCAATGTATTTTCACCGAAATTTTTGTTTAATTGGCACTCTATATTCCACGTAGAGTAACTTAAAACAACATATTTTATGGACGGAATTCTATTATATATGCGGCTGAATTCATAACGCCAGTGTCGTTGGGTTTCAATGTTGTGTTTGTTGGAATATATACAAATAAATCTATCCCATTTCTATACAGTATCCCATCTCTTTCTTACTCGTAAACATTTGTTTTTATATTGGGGCCGAACACTTGAGTCGAATCCCTTGTTGAATTTTCGAGTCCTTATTGACCGAGCGACGAAGCTCGGTTTCAGGATTAGGCAAAAATTTCGTAGTCCGGATGTCTGTCCGGAGGTTATCCTATGCAGGCCTCATTTCTCAACAGATTCTCGTGATTTTTTGTGAGCAGGTTCGATATTTAAATTAAAAAAAAATGTTGATGAAGTTTTTGGAAAATTTTCAAATCGCGGAGATGTGGGGGTTTTAAAAATTCAAAAAACCGCTACAGTCCAAACAGCTTTCAACAAATTTCAACGGAAAAACGGATTTCCGTGTCCGTGAGAGAGGCTATATAATTTTGGTGCAAAGTCAGTGGGTTCATACTCCATGAACTATCACCAGCAGAAGTGGAAGCCCACATTAAAACTTATGTCCCTTGCAGCTGTAAACCCTTGCTTTTGTTAAACTTTTTGTCGAAATTCAAAAACCATTAAAAAAACATTTGTTTTTTGACTTTTAAATGTTCGGTTGCATGGGAAAAGAACCCTTACAGTGGTCTTCTATAACTGCTGATGATGGCACGTAACGGGTGCAGTTAAAAGTTTGTATGTGTTATTAAAAGAAACTGTCACTCGCGAGGTCTACAGCTCACAGAGCCAGTCATTACGGTACAAGCTACACGCAATCTTTCGACGAGCCGAATGGCCGAGTCGGCAGTGACCCTGCCTACGAAGCTAAGGGTCCCGGGTTCGAATCCCGGTTGGGGCAAACATTTGTTTGATGAGAACAATGTTTGTACCCTAGTCATGGTTGTTGATCTATCTAAGTATAATATTTATCTAAATAAGTATGTGTATCGTTGTCTAGTACCCAAGATACAGGGAATCCTAGTTTGGGGCTAGATCGATGTGTGTAAATAGTGTCCAAGATCTGTTCAGATCTGGAGAGCCATTTTCGCTACCACCAATGTTACACGGGAGATGGTATTTAAGTTTTTTACTGTAATCCCTATATCCTAATAGTTTTCACGGTTCTGTACCCGAAGGGTGCCAAACGGTACCCTATTGCTAAGCCACCGCTATCCGTCCGTCCGTCCGGCCGTCAGCGGCCTGTATCTCATAAACCGTATTCGGTAGAAAGTTGAAATTTTCACAGAATGTGTATTTCTGTTGCCGCTACAGCGACAAATGATAAACAACACGAGATTTCATTAAATTAAAAGGATTTAATGAAGTCCCTATACAAGAGACGTGCTTTAATATTCCTGCCAATGCGAATTACCAAATCATCGTGATTCAAATATCACGCAAATTTCGCGAACGCCGTCATCATCGAGCGTAATTTGTTTAACGTCGGTTCCGCAAACTGGTATCGGAGCAAAGTTCGGACACATTTTTATTTTTCAGTCCGTACCATAGTATAAAAAAACTTAAGTTTTTTTATACTATGGTACGGAACCCTTCGTGTGCAAGTCAGACCCGCACTTGACCGATTTTTAAATTAACGATCACATTCTTTGTAATACCCACAAGAGTAACAGTGTGAACGAATAGTTTATATTAGTTTCTGTTTGATTATTATTTGTACGGTAAATATTTATTAAATTTATTTCTGGAAAATAAGCAACTGCTGCATGATATTTATAAATTTAGCATATTTAGCATATTGCTACTAAATAATAAATGTCTCAAGTGAAAAAATGCAAAGTAAGCGCGAGAGCCCGCTGCAGTAATAAGATGGTCGCTCTGACCATGCATGACCTATGGTCACGGTCATTCAGCGATGTGAGCGTCGAAGTGACTGCATGCATGTGGACATAACTACATGTGTGTATGTATGTATGTATGTAGCTACACTCTAAATCACACGTCGACAGACAATAGGTCACGTGGCTGGCCGTGAACACGACTTGACAATGTGAAACGCCCGATTCAGATACTATCGACGCTATTAACTACAACAACTACAATAACATGAACCCTTATTTATATACAACTAGCTGATGCCCGCAACTTCGTCGGCGTGTTCCTAGGAAGTATCATTTACCGAGATAGCGGTACCCTCCTTCTGGTGCAGTTGAATAAAAAGTATCCTATATGGTAATTTAGCTAATAAACACACAAACATCCAAACATCGCTACTTTTACATGACAGTTGGTGGGTTGCCGCTAGATGGTAGAAAAAAAAAGGTTTGTAGTCACAGTTGGTCAATTCATTCGTTACTATTATTCGAACAATACCCATTCCTATATTAATTATTGATCGATCGATCGATTAATAGTTTTCTAATTTCTTCGATTTTACTGAATCAATTTTTGCAACACTAGGAGTATAAAGCTTGCAACATTAAAAATTTAAAAAGGGCGAACACAACTGACACGCCTTTTTCCATACGTGGTGGCAAAGGCACAGTTTCACCCACGTTTAGCCAGTAATTCAATGCTCCTTTCTGCGGCTGCTACTCACAAACTAAAATAAATTCAGTTGTTATCACACAAGCTATCGCAAACAAGCCACTGATGGAATACTCGCGTGCATGGAGGTTTTAACACTACCTCTTTTCGTACTCATCGCGAAAATTACCTGATAGGTCCACTGTTAGGTAACCTAGAGTTTAAAATATATACTATAATAATGTAGCCCAATAATGTCCCCACAGTGGGGCACGGGCCTTTTCCCGGATACGAGTATGATTGAGCCATACTCCACCACGTTGGCTCAGTATGGGTTGACGGAGAGTTGTCGGGCTAGGGCCAACCCGACTGTCAGATGTTTTGAAGCTGCCCTATTAGGGCCTCTGACCAGCTTTACGACTACCTACTGCCACCGAGGAGCGATAGTAGCCGGGACCTACACAGCTTAACGTGTCATCCGAAACACAAGCGCCCGAAACAAATGCCACATAGAAACGGACACCCATCCAGTACACGTCTCGGCCAGATGTTGCTCCGATGTGCGAATACCGCTAGGCCACAGACGCTTCACTTCGGAGTTAAAAATAATATCAGTAATTATGAATTAATTAATTTAAGGAAATTAACATTATGACAGTGCCGTGTCAGTATATTTATGAAAACTTAATGTACGTCCACAAAAATATTGATAAATTTCCTAATAATAGCGACAGGCACAATGTCAACACTAGAAATAGGAATAAACTAGCTATACCTACTACTAGGCTCCATAAGGGTTACTACAAAATATCAGATTATGTAGAAGACAAGAAAGCTTGGGAAGGTGTTTGCTCCAATTCTGTAAAAAATTACGTATAAAGCTGGAGGTTTCTAGTCGCCTCTTTGCCTCCAGCATCTACAACATTGAGATGACGGAATTCAAATTGAATTCTATATTTCCCTGTTCCTTATACATGTGTTAGTTTAAGATTTGACATTCTCCAAATATTACCTATGTGTTCCATATGGAAATAAACTCTTTTTGAATTTTGAATGAATAGAAAAGACACTGAATCAGGTTCTTCAATTCGTATGTCTGTTTATTGATTGACTGAGTGTGTGGTGTATGTAAACACACAAGTTGGTTTGTACGTGTATGTGCAGGCAACAGGTAAATAGAGCCAGGAACAGGAAGTCATATCCTTTCTAGAGCTGTGTTTGTTGAAACTGAAAACGTCTTGGATTTGACAAAACACGTGGTTATGTAGTTTTCGTATGTATCTTCATTGTCGATATGTCTACAGTATACGATACGATATAAGTGTCGATTTCGGCATATATTTGAAAGCTTATCGAAGTGGGTAGGTAAACTTGTGCCACATAAAACATGGACTGATTGAGTATGCTCTTCATTTAATCTTGGCTTCGTTTCTAGATTGAAGCACTGTTTTTAGAAATAACTCCCTACGTCATTTTAATTTTAGCTTTCAGCGTATCACGATTTGTATTTTGTCGTGGGCTCTTCTATTTTAAGAGTTGGTCCCATTGCAGACATTGCTGAATGAACACACCGTACTGAAGAATGAGATTTGATCTCGATAGTTGTTAGCATTTTTACAGAGAATTCATAAATTTCAAAATCGTTTTGATGATGTTTGGTTGAATCTAATAGTTTTATATTATCTGTGGTTGTATAGGTATTTCTGGTTTCATTAAAGATATCCTAATATGTACCCGACCATAAGAATATCAGTTCCTACATGCGACAACCAAACTCAACTTATCCCGGGACAGTACGTTCAAAAGAAAAATGCAAATGACAGAAAAACTCTGTCGTAAAAATACTTACGTCCAAAGTCGAAGAAGAATCTGACGCGTTTGCTACAACATTTTTTCAATTGATGTATGTACTAGAATCCGACGACCGAGAACACGACAATCTAGAAATTTTAATGCAACCGACATTGGTCTTCCATGGAGCCTCAAGTGGAGCCTCCAAACTGACATTGTTTCCCTCCGGACGTCACTTACCGGACTAGGATTTATTAGACCACCTATTGTGATAGACAGGTGCGGAGATCTGGAACCAGGGAGGTGAGCGGTCTATTTTATTTGGTCGAGTGAACCAGAGGTAAGTAGAGATTGCTCAGCCGAGATTCTGGGTGATTCCTCTTTAGCGCAAACGGAGGATTTGCGTCAATTATATCGTTAAAAGATTTTTGGATTTGAAGGTCCGTACAGATCGGGTAGAGTGATAAATTAAATAAGAGGACAGACATAAGGACACAAAACAAGAACTTCGAAATTAAATGACAATATTCTTTCTGAGATGTAATGTATGTAATTACACTGAGGAATACGTTGGATAGTTCCTAGAATCTCTCAAAACCAACAACGCCATAAGATACAATTGAGTTAGTTCCCAGAATTCGAACAAACAAATCAGGGTAAAACCCTAAACAAGTAACAAATCATTGTCTAGCTGGGGATATACCCAGCACAATATTTTTTTAACAGTAGTCAACTCCAGTCGCGTCTCTTTATTGTCGCAAGAAAGTGATGCCAAAAAAATCTTTAGTTGTTTACATCCTGTGATTATTAAATAGATGAAGGTCTTACAGCATATAACCAACAGTTTCAGGTTTAGAATATTTTTGTGTTTTTGCTAATCTATATGTATTTAATCATATTTGGACAAATGAATAATCAAAGGTAGAAAGTAATGTTGTCTCTATGTCAATTTGACGATTGTGATCTCTTTTCCCACCAAAATACCCTGCAATTCGGTATAATATTTGTCAGAGATCGTTCCGCGCGCACTGTATTCTAAGAATGCAACTGGTTTTATGGACGGAATAACCACATTAATTTCTTTGGCAGAAGGGTTAGTCTGTTCGTGAGTTCTCCAGATAGTTTTGTGCTCTAAGATTCGTGCTCGTAACTATGTAAAGCGCCACGCATTTTCCCCTACGGTGTATCGGAGGCACACTCTTGCGCTCTCGGTGACGTTTAACCATTCAATACTCCTTTTTTTAATCAGGGACTATCCTATCGCCGGTTTATTAACTAGACATGTATCACTATAAAATCGCATCGATCTACAAGTTTTCCGTCGCTATGTCCGCTGGCACTATGATCACCCAACGAGCCCGAAATAACTCGATGACTCATTTGGCACGAGGCGCGTAAAAGAGCGTCAATAAAACCTATCAGCTGCCTACAGACAACACTTGTTGAACCAATCCATACGTAAAAGTCTATAATTGTAAGATACTGGGATTACTGGCATTGATTGTCTAGAGGTGTCTCAACTAACTGACGTATTAAACTGACAACATGAAGTCAGGCAACTCTTGTCCGGTGGCCATAGATTGTATTTCAAAGTCGCTTCATCATCATCATCACCTGTCTGGGGACCCACTGTTGGGTATAGGCCTCATCATAAAACGCTTACCTACTTTTTTTTTTTTTTTAATCACCCTCATTTCTGTTTTTAAATATAGCGTGATTAGAATGATCATGATGATCATGATGAATTATGTGAATCATCTTAAGATTTTTAACACCAGAGCAAGAATAGAGAATGGAAAAATCTGAGAAAAGTAATGAAACTTGTGGAAGTAGATATTAATCTCACTAGCCGGTCATTTTTAACCCAGGTATCATAGTGTTACTATAAGTACTTATCTGATTGTCATAGTGTTGTTTTGAGTACGACAAATGACTGCTTCGTACTACTTTTTACGCGAAAGTAGCAAATAACACATTCTCTAATGCTTATTCCATTTTGTTTCAGGTATGACTTGTTCACTGCATCAAGTGAAATCTCCAATAGAAGGTAACCTAACAAAATATAAACGTATATCGAACTATTGTAAACGCAAGTAGGGTAGTAGGTCATCACATTTTATCAAGGTTGTTACATAGTAAGTACATTGTCAAACCAGAGACTAAGTTAAGCTTTACACTTGCTCAGTGTCCTTCACAATGCTAGTGATATTTTGCTTGCAATAGTTTGACCTACTTTAACACAATTTAATTTGGAAATGTCTTATGCAGGTAGGGAATGACATCTTATTCATTTAATTTACTTAAGGCTGGGCAATATAGGATTCAAATGTAGACTCTTCGCCGATGTATAGAGTATGGAGGTTTGGAGGAACATATCAACAACCTAATATTTTTATAACGATTAAATAATAAGAAGTGCATAAGGCTCAAAATCACAAGGTGGCAAATTTGATTCGGAAGTAAATTTAATCGAAAATATAACGGTATATTGCAATGACCAACATTTCTGACAATTCACATTGTTATATTTTAACCGTACCTAATTCGAATATTAACAAAAAATATCGTTTTGTTACTTACATAATTTAAGTTGTAATCAACATTAAAACTGAAAAATAAAAAATAAATAAATTTAACTGACCGAGCGAGCGAAGCGACGTAGCGTCCAGTTTCGAGATAGGCCATAAATGCTGCTGTCTGTCTGTCTGTCTGTTCTCGACTATAGGTCGCATTTCTCAACCGATTCTCGTGAAATTTTGTGAGCTGGTTCGATAATTATATAGCTTTTTTTTGTCGAGTCAGTTTTTACATTTTTTTAAAACTTTTACAAAGTTATTGGTGCGTACTCTCATACTCCATGTACTAGTTCGTAATAGTTATGCGATGCCAGTTTTCATATTGCTGTAAGAAATTATTGTGGTCCCGTGTAGCTTTTCAAATTATTGCAGGTCTTTAGTCAATCGAGAGAGCGCGCGCGAAACATCTTCGTTCCAGCTTGAGCTTACTTTTGTTTGTCTGTCCGGTTGTCCGGCTGTTCGGATGTTTGTCTGTCCGGTTGTCCGGCTGTTCGGATGTTTGTCTGTCCGGTTGTCCGGCTGTTCGGATGTTGGGATACGTATTTTTTGTCAATTCAGTTTATGGATTTGTTCAAAATGGCGAAGATATCGGGTTACAAATTTATTGGTGCGCCTGCATTCATACTCCATGCACGTAACCAGGTGTATTCATAAGTTTGTATGTGATATTGAAAGAAAATGCTCTCGGGTTATTTCATTTATAATAATTCCAGCTGTTCATCCGATAAAGTTCAAGGGATCGGGGTGTGATGGGGGAGTGGAGGGAAGAAAGGGGGGAATACTGGGAAGTTTGCCGTAGCGTTATTTATCGATGGATTTCAATCAAATTTAAGAGGCACACGAAGGACTTCTTTGTACACAAGATTTTTCTGTGGCGTAATATAAGGACAGATTTTGTTTTTTGAAATTTAATCGAGGTCTACTGTTCGCACAGAACCACTTGTAACCATATTATAGAAATAATTACTTAGTAAATTTATTACTTAAGTAGCCTTTTATAATGTCAATAATAATAAAAACACTAGCATTTGAAAGTTATTTTCTTTTAAATTTTGTCCAACCACGTGACTGACAGTCATTATTTACCGATGGATTTCAATCAATATGAAGGGGCACACTGAGGACTTCATACTTCACAAGATTTTGCAGAAAAAAATCCAAAAGGGAGGAGTGTAGGGGGCAAGGGGGGGGGGAATTTTGCTGTAGCGTAATATATGGACAGATTTTCTTTTTTGAAATATAAGTGAGGTCTACTGTTCACACAGAACCATAGTAACCATATTACTGAAATAATTACTTAGTAAATTAATTACTTAAGTAACCCTTTATAATATCAATAATAATAAAAATATTTGAAAATTATTTTCATTTAAAGGTCATTTCATTCAGTGGTGACTAATTCGGAAATATTACATTGTTGAAAGCTCGTTTACTTAAAATAACCTTTAATGCATCAACGTTTATATCACATTGACCATTGACCATGGAATTTCATGTCATTTAAAAAATAATAATATCGTGAATAGTAATTACAGAAACGTTCCTGAATATGACAGTCTGTTCCAGAAATGACAGCGACTTGCGTCTGCTTTTATATTATTGGACAAAAATTGCAATATAGATATCATAACATTTATCTATTTTAAACAAAGCCTTCCCAAAATGAAGTTTTTCACAGCCATCTCCATTTTTTGTTAAAAAAAAATACCTATTGTTTCCTGCATGCTTATTCATATTACAGTATTCACATAGACTTACTTGAGATCTCAGCAGATTTTAATTTTAAATCATCTTGGAATCAATCAATCAATCAATCTTGGAACTTGCCAATTTGATGATTTTGAGCCATAAATTAAAATTCGGAGCGTTTTTTTTTGTGTGCAACAGTTTTTGTGATAACTTCGGGAGACTTTTCTACCGAGCAAAATAAACAAATTACGTTTATTCGTCCACAACTGCCGTGCTCATTACCAACAAGCTAGTATAAGTGCGTATAGAGGAAGATATCTGGTTGACAGATATAATAAATGTATAATAATATATATATAATAAATACAAAAGAAGCGGGGCCGATTGTCTGAGTAGAATTCAAAATGTCGAGCTCATTGGACGAAGATTTGTTTTTGTTAGAAAATAGTTATTTCAAAATGCGAAAACAAGGAAGACGAATAAATCCGATAAATACTGAAAGAGAACTTTTCGGAGAGTACCATAATTAATTTGTAAAATAATTGTTTGATGGTCAAAGATTTTTTAGATTTACAAAAAGTATGTTTCTTTGGACAAATTGACAAATCATTAGATGAAAAATTGGTGAAATTGGCATTAACAACCAGTCCTGCTCTGTTTCTGTATATGGACTTAAGAAACAACAGCGTTAAATATTTTGCGTAACTTGAGATTTACAAACGGTTTTTTTGGCCTACTTCGTCGCCTTAACAGCTTAAGACTTAGGCCCGACAGATGAGACGCGAGTTAGCACTAATCTCGGGTTACAGGGTATACTAGTGTGGGGCCAGAAGCAATGTATGTGCCTGTATGTAAATGCTAATGTTATGTTACTTTAACATTCCATACAAATGTTCTATTTAACGTAGATGGTTAGGACTTTCCTGTTGTTTTTTTTACTCCAGTTTTCTAACCGAGTCAGGAGCTGTTTTTATCTAGGTTAAAGTTTACAGACCTATTTAGTTTCTTCAGACACATAAATAAAGCCAATAAACACTGCTTTTGAATAGCTTGGCGGAAATTTTGAGGAGAAAAGCGGGTCCTTTTCATATTCAATACGTATTGGCATACAAAAGCTGCAATCTATGTCAAATGCGGTATTGCACCGAGCCTCGGCGGATATGAAGCGAGTCGGGGGCCGGGGGTGTATTGGACAAGGTTGCTTGTCGACACAAATATCGATGAGGGGAGCTACGAATAATAAACGGTCAAGTGGGAGTCGGAATCGCACACGAAGGGTTCGGTACCACCGCACTATGCAGAATGTTGTTTACAAAGTTCTTTGTGCGGCTACTTTCAAACTCCATATGTATGTTACCAAGTACTGTACCAAGTACTGTAAATGTACATTTATAAGTTTGTATGTGGTATTGAAAGAAATTGTAGCCCCACTATTTAAATCATACATTTCTTATTTTTTTCCTGTTATATTTAAGTAAAGATTTTTATTTTTTTCAAAATTTTATCTGTAGTTTCAGAGTTAGGGGGGATGGTATTTTTAGGCCTATATTACGTAATGATTGAAAATTTAAGGATTGGTTGTTTCTTAGATCAAGCCTGTAATATCTGTTCAGAATTTGGTCATTTAATATTACTTTGACACGCGAATGAACCTGTAATGGTTCCGTTTTTCCTTTTTGAAGTACAGAACCCCAAAAAAATGTCAAGTCAACATTAAATGTAAATGTTATGGAAGTAATTTTCAAAATCTTCTTTTATATAAGTGTTCTGCAATAAATGTGCACCCAGGTGGTGGCAGGGAGGGAATCATGGCTGCTGGTGTGCGCGCACAATAACACTGACTACAATGTTACGGCTGCTGAAGTGCGCGCACAAAAACACCGACAACAATATTCGGATGTCATTAATCAAAAATAAATAATTTCCCTAATGGAGGAATACACGAATTGTGTTTGTTCAAAACAATTATGTTTCATACCTAAAGACAGCGATGTAGTTTTTCTTGTCACGTAGCAGACATATTAATATATTAATATTACTTAGACCATTCAAGTCTGTGCTTAGACCTCACCGTGTCAGTCCAAGTGCCGTGTTTGGTGATAATTTTTTATGACAATTTAATGGCTGTGATTTAAATAAATCAAACTTAAATGTTACCATAATTACCTAATTCTATCACAGATACTATAAAAATATCTTCTAACTACCATTATGGCCGCTGTACACTCTCGCGCGAGACAACCCGAGTCCCGAGGCTGAGGCCCAACACAGAAAGAAGACGGCGTAAGGCATATAGCGAACGCGGCGAAGATCAAACGTACCTTATGCCTTATGCCTTACGCCGTGTTCTGTCTGCGGTGGGCCTGATGTAGATATAGTGGAAAATTCTATGTTTATAACGGCTCTACCGCTGTGTCACATGATCCCATCCGCATTGTCATGACCGTTGTACACTACCGTACTCGTAGCGTTTTCCAGACTAAAAATGTCAGAGGTCTACAAAACGCAATGTATAGGACCCACAAACTTATCTGACCCGGTGACAGCGTCGCGTCGTGCGACAATGGCTTACGAATGAGGTTAGCTTACTCCACCGGGCCAGATGAGTTTGTGGATCTATACATTCCGTTTTGCAGACATCTAACATTTTTAGTCTGGAAAGCGCTACGAGTACGGTAGTGTACAACGGCCATGACAATGCGGATGGGATCATGTGACACAGCGGTAGAGCCGTTATAAACATAGAATTTTCCACTGTTTAGTACGTCGTGTAATTTATTTACAAGTTTCGACGAAATAAATATAATTCTAGCTGGAAGTTTATGTTATTTGTTGTAGAGAGCAGTTTATTCGATATATGTCAAGGCCAAACAAAATACGATTTTCTGGAAAACTTTGCTCCTCCACCGTGACGCAAACATGGATATTTATTTATGTTTTAAGAAATAATGTAATTATGTTTTTTTGTGTATGTCAGGCTGTCAGCGTTATATTGTGATAACCGTTAGTTTCTAATCTGTCGCGTCAGTTTGTGAGCTATCGATAAATGGTAAACTGAACAGACTGCTTATAATTTGACGTAATAGTTTTCGATAGTTCATAAACTATCCGTGTCAAACCGTAAAAGTTGAACTGGCCTCATACAAGTCCCTGGCTTGGCGATAGCTCGTTCTGTGTACAAAAGGAGTCAAATAAAGAACGTGGTAGTAGTTTGAGTTCAATAAATATATTTTTTATTGATCTCAAACAACTATCAAAATTAAAAAAATAAATGTTACTATCTTATTACTAGATATATAGGTAGTATTAAATGGGTAGTATTTGCTGATTTGCACAGCAGAAAAGGTTCAACAGAAACCCTTTTTTTGTTTTAAATATTTTATGTGTACTTAAGTTTATTTTTTAAGTATTTTTTGTTGTTCTTACATGTTCAATCTAACACGAAAGATAAAGGAGTCTTCACTTCGCTTACCCTTTTTTTTACCCTTCACCTAAGCTACCGCAGCATTGCCCTGATATTTGCTGTGCAAATCAGTATTTTTGATGAGCAGTTTAATATTTCCCCTATTAAATACTAGTATTGTTGATTTGTTACCCGCCTTTCCTGAGATTTTGCTGTTTTATAGTCGTTTATTAATTTCATGACACTTCGAATTATTTTTCTTGTCCATTCTAATATTTCCAACTTTTACTTAGGTCACTATGCCCACTGTAAAACTTTTGTAATTCTATGGTAGTTGAATTGTTCTTGACTGCCAAATACTAGATTTTTGGCGCTTTGTAGCAGACTAGGTTCGACAACCAGCGACATTGTCGATGGGATGTAGCTGCACAAATAATGTAAGAAAGAAAGAAAGAAATATTTATTTATTATAAGGACAGTGTGTGTTCACTGTCCTTAAAATTACATCAAAGAAACAAACCACAGAAATGAAAAATTGCAATGACACATGAAATGAAATGTCAGCCGTGGTGTGTCACTTTCATTACAAATGGCGTCTGACTCAGCATTATGCTGAAGGCCAGGCCTTCAATGCTGATTTTCAGTCAGCGCCGAGTGTTGCAAACTATCAACAAATTGAAAACCAGACCGACAGGGTTTAGAATTTAAGATTATTTTGTTCTTACATGTCAACTTAACACGAAGACTATTCGGGGGCTTCGCTGCGCTCGCCCCCTCTAGTCTTCACTTAAGCTACCGCAGTGTTTGCCCTGGTATTTCGTTGTTGCAATTCAAGTTTAAACCAGTTCACAATTTAACGGTTTCATTATAAACTAACGCGTCATATCATAAGAAGTATGGTACCGTTTACAATTTATGATAGTACTAACGAGAGAGAAAAACGTTACATTATAAACAAATGGTTTTGACAATCTTACGGCGACATATATAAATTGTAGCGAAGCCAATGTAATTAAAAGTTATAAAAATAATTATTTTCAAAAAGTTTAAGTACGTCAAAGAGTTAGTGAGGCAACGGGAATATCTGAAAAGAGGTTACGAAATATTCTGAAGGAAAATGTTAGAAATTTCAATGAGGAAAATACCAAAACTGGAGTAAAGCCAACATAAAACATTGGTCAAAACCCGAAAAATATCCTATCATATACCATAGTTTAAATCTGTTACCGTTTGTCTTATTTACGTGTTGTGTTTGAGTAATGTCTAGGAGTTTATTAAGTCTACGTTAAAAACGAATTCCAGCGACTAAAACCGAGAAGTTACGAGCGTAAAAGAAAAAATAATCGTACCGCACCTGTTGAAAAGTTTGTAAACAAGCAAATTTATGTCAAAGGTCCTCATTTTCTTGCGCTAAAACTAACCATAAATTCCTTCCTCATAGATACGATAGTTTTGTTTGTAGCTTACGTTATTTTGCTGTAATAATTACCCTCGTGTAAGGAGATTCCTTGAGGCACCATGTTCATCTTGACAAGCACTCAATAGGATTTAAACAAATAAGATTGGGCGTTTATTTTTATTTTATTACATCAACAAAAATCCACAGCGGTGCTTACATGCAATCTTAAAAACTTAATGAGGAACTCTTTAATGAGGCCAATTAAGGATTTCATAATACAGGGTGTAACAGAAAGGTGTTGTCATATTTTAGGAGTTTGTTATTGGCATCATTCTGAACAACTTTCACTATGAAACCGATTTCATCAGAGCAACATTATTTTTCACTTATCCATACAAAACAGCTGATCTCCCGGCCCAGTCCGTAAGGAGAAGTCAAAATTAAAGTTGCTCCGATCAAAGCGGCAAATCCCTAACAACCCCCTAAAATACGACTACCTTTCTGTTACACCCTGTATAAACAACATAGGAAATCAAATTTTAAAAAAAACAGTGAGTGCCTTACTTATGTCAGGAGTGTGTATGGGTTGTGTGTTTATAATTTGGTACAACACCAAATTACTAACACACAACCCATAAATAATAAATAATTGAATAAATAATTAGTGTGTTTGTGTGTGTGTGCGTAGGGGTGCGTTTAAATTAAATTTAGCTTAAATGGAGGATAAACGTATTAAGCAACGAAAAAAGCCTGCAAGACGATACCTAATGTTTTGCCTAAAGACGGTTAAATTATATTTAACCTCCATTTAGCAGCTGTCAAAAATCCGGAACCAGTGGTCCTAAATCGATTAAAGACGCTGAACGTGTTTAGCGAATATCGTGCAAGTGGACCTAATTCTGTGCCAAAAGCACCCCACATACGTGTTGCACCAGATCGCACATCACAAAAGCACCCCACATACGTGTTGCACCAGATCGCACATGATCACAAAAGCGATCCGTTGGGAAGAACCATTCCGCAGTTAACGGTTCCGTGTCCCACCCGTTAAACTGGTTTCGCTTGCACGTTCCAGCTAAGCTACACCATCGCAGCACGAAATCCATATCTATGAAGCAGGTATTAAGAACGGTAAAATTACAAAAGGAGTAGCCATCGGCGATACGAATAAAGGCTATATTCTGCCAGCACTCATTTAAAGCGTAGCACTCGTATAATGTAGGCAAAAACATCATGCCTGACTAGAGAGACTCCAGAAGTCCAGAACGTATTAAATCCTGAACTCCCTGGACCTATGTTAACATATTTCATTTGTGCAGTAAGGTTTGGGAGGCGCACCAGCCAACATGTCTTATATCTGCCTACTCTTACTCTACTAGTGTAGTAGTCACGGAGTAAATAGATGCGTCTTCAATGAGTCATACGTCTGAGAGAAGCACTTTTGGTTCAACTTATTTGGCACAATGTATACCATACGCATATCGTTAAACATTTAAGACCCTTGGTAAAGTTAACGTTTGAAGCGCTATTGTTAAAGGAGACACTTCCCTAATTCCAAAAAATATACATTATGAAGACCTTTCTTCGAAATGTCAATGGGAACTATATGAAAAACAAATGAAATAGATATATTTTTTTACCTAAAACTTGCAAAAACTTCCTATTTCTTGGGATTTAAAAAGAATATTGCGTGCGTATGTCAAAAAATAGGTGCTCGAAATATCTTAAAACAGTGTATTTAAAATTTCATAACGACTCACACTGTTTATGTAGGCTCGGATGCGCATCACCTGTCACTGACTGACTGGCACTCAAACTCAAAGGGTGATGCGTTGACGAGAGTGTCTTGTTGCGGAAATGATAGCGCAGCATGACATTTTCCATTTCCAAAATGATACAATGCCTAAATCTTCGAATACAGTAAGAGCAATGAAGAACTCGCTAATACTTTGAATACTTACATAATTATGCCTCTAAGTAAATATCTACAAGAACCGAACCGAAAACGAAGCAAATTAGCATATACCAGACAAAACACTCAAGATAAAGTCCTAAGTGCAGGCTATCCGACCAGTCTAATATATAGGTAAATAAAATTCAAAACCTTCCGCTATTAGCACTAATACATAGAAGCGCATAGATCCTTTGCTCAATAATAATGCAGAAACCTCCATTTCCCACCTCAAGACTGCACTTAGTATAAATAAAGTAAAACTTAAAGTTAAGCCTATGAATGTTTATCTATTTATTTTATATCAGCCTCGTTTCCTGTCTTTTAGTGGCGGCCTGTCGGGGAAAATATGCTCCCTGATATAGACGTTTAATTTTTATGTTTAGGAATAGTATCCTCCTTTAGGCAGATAAAGTTATGAGCAGATATTAAAAATAATCTACATTCATTAATGTTGCTTGCCATATACGCTAAACGATAATGGGACGCGCGATATGCAACCATATTTATTAACATACGTTAACCTCATCATTCCATACCTAAATATCATCTACTCCATTTTGACATTGAGAAAATGTAGAGCATCAGTTTTCGAAGGTTTGATCGCATTACGGAAAGCCAACACATTGGAGGTACCTATTTAAATTTTAACTCTCTGACGCTACCAGATAACCCTGACCTTCACCTTAGCTGACATTTACTGTCATTTATCTTGCCTTGCCTCATATTGGAGTGACAAAAGAAAATAGTATTTTATTCGAATAGTTAGGATGCTATGACGCACTATTGAAAAATAATCTATTCTACCCGAGTTCGTGATGAAATCAGCAGGATCTAGACTTATATTATACCTAACAGAAATAATCGGAACGTTATCAAGGTCAAGATAAAGTAATGCCTCGTGCAAACCTCAAAGCGCGCTATTGTCGTATTAGGTTTATGCATGATGAGCTGTAGACCTCGCGAGCGTTACAGGAAATAAGCGTTTTTTTTTCTTTCTTTTCCACCCCCTCACACCCCACGACCCCATGAAGTTTATCGGATGAATAAGTGGAATTATGTATAATAAAAGCAATCATTTGAAAAGCTACACGGGACCACAATAATTTCTTACAGCAATATGAAAACTGACATCGCATAATTATTACGAACTAATTTGGGTCTTCGGGTATAAAGATTTAACACACATTATGCAGGCGGTTATAACCGCCCGAAGAGCCGGGTTGCCAAAGCGTTAACTTTATTGTGTCATAACAATGACAATTTATTATCAATCGAGGGCACCCGACCCGCCACTATTGTCCCCTTTACTGCACGGACTAAAAACTCACAAGCTCTTCAAACTCTGCCGAACAGCTAAATTCATTATCAAAGGAACGCGCTGCGCTTTGCGGAAGACTGACGCACTTAACAACTATTAAGGTGATCATCGCGAAGCCTCAGACAGACGACTATTATAGTCGTCTCTTTCCCATCTACCCGGGAGACCGTCGAAAGCAAAGGATAGACGCATGTCCCCGTGATCAATGGATGCAAAAAGGTGCAATGACGTCGACAGGATGCTCCGGCGCAGCTGGCTGGAACATTTTTTCAATTTATTTCTTCTTTTTTTCTCGAAACAAAAAGAAGTTTCGTTTCGCGCGGTTTCACTCTGAGAGCCAGGTTTCCATAATGGGAACGGAAAATGTTAATGAAGCATACGTGTCGAATATGTGTAAAATTATATGCCTTCGCGGCGGCCAACCTGTAATTGACTGGGAAGATTTGAATAAGCAGCGATTAAAATTTAATGAAATACCGATAATTTCGGCTACATGCGAACAGGTAGGTCGCATAGTTGCACAACAGAGAATAATCTGATCTCAGTGCGCGTGAATTCGTAAATGCGCAATAGAGTCATGATGACAAATCATGTTGTAGGCATTTGTCTTCATCAGTTTACATATTGCATCCGATTTGGTAGTAATAATATCAGCTTGAATAAAACTTATGTACATTTAACTTATTTGTGACGTTCCACAGGTAAAGGTACCTTGTGGTAGGTATGGAATTATGCGTACCCCGATAATTTGTAACTGATAAGCTATCGATAGCACGAAATACTACTTACTCTTCTAAGTTGTGTAGATCCGGAGATAAAACAATTTGGAAGTTTTGAGGAAAATCATAAGAAACAGGGTTTAAATACAACTCCTAATACCAATTTTTTTACCAAAAAATAGGAAATAATGTTTAAAAAAATACAACTTCAGTACCAAATTTTGGTATTAAATAATTTATTATTATCACCACAATGAAACAAGATAAAAGTTACATATTTTTGTTTAAGGATAATTAATAATGATATTAAATGTAGCGCATTCATTTCCCACCGAGGGGCACGGGCATTTACCCGGATACGAGTAAGATTTAGCCACACTCCACCATCCTGGCTCAGTGCGGGTTGATGGAGGAGTGTCGGGCTTGTTGCCACCCCGACTGTCAGAAGTTATCACGCTGCCCTATTAGGGCCTCTGACACAGCTTTACGAACCACCGAGTAGCGATAGTAGCCGAAACACGGCAGCTTCCGAAACAACTGCCACATACACAGATGTGGCCACATAGGACGGACACATACTTACATATGTTTTAATATTGTTTATAGACAGGGATTATTTAATAGTATACTTTACACATTTATGAAATGATGATATATTCTATGCCCACTTGTATCTTCTGAGTTCTGTTTTGTGTATTATCCGAATAAACTCATTTCAGTTAAAAAATCTAACATTTAGCATTTTAGTAGATTTCTGAAATGCAAGTTTAAAGTTTTACTTTAAACTTGCCAAGTTAAAGATTAAAGACTGCCAGTTTATAAAGTAATATTTACAGTTATTAAAAGTATTACCAAGTACATCATGCCTAACTGGGGCATACGTTGTGCCTTGGGCTACCTACACCTGGGTACAAAAATACCTGCTGTTTTAGATTTTAATAACATCATATACTAGTGTAACTAGCTTAGAATCATATTCCTAAAGTGCTAATATAGAAGACTATATATGACATGTTATATATATACCATATACAATATACCTCTTTATAAATATGTAAAGCTTCCGATTCGCTATTTGAACATCGTTAACCCCACTTTACGGTTTATGGTTTGGTTTATTTATGGATTTTACCTGCTATTTTAGATTATAATACCCTATCTTCTAGTTATACTTCCTACCTAGTAGCATATTGCTAAAATGCTAATATAGACTATTTATGATATGTGATATAAATACCTCGTCATAAATATGTAGAGCTTGCGATTCGCTGCTTGAACATCATTGACTCTATTATACGGTTTATGGTTTGGTTTATGTTTATTTTTATTTTGATACGGTCAAGCCTTTACCGTGTGGGGTGTTGAAGTCACAGATGTGCACCCACGTTTAGGAGGTAAATCAACACACCTTTTTCGTGTCAAAGTTTGGTGATGAAGTTTCTGCTTTTGAAATTAATTCATCGTGACATTATTATTTCCAATTTCATCATGGAATTTCCGTTTCTAAAAATTTCATTTACAAGAAATCCGTGAAATCCATGGAATAATTAAAATGCAGTAGTGGAGAAATAACTGTTCTAAAGCAAACAAATGCATAAACATGCTGATTGGTACGTTTTTCTTTTACGTAGATAGAAATAACACAATCTTTATCTTTTATAAGATAGTATTTTCTTGTTATAAAAAGCGTGTTTTATTCTCAGCTCGGCTGGCTGATTCCGGAAATGTTTCCTGGCTGTCGGGAATGCAACTCGGGATAGTTGGAAATTGTTGGAATATCTTTATATTTGATTTTATTTCAGCTTTTAATCTTCAAACATTACACGCGTTTAAACTGGTTTAATGCTTGAATTAAACAACTTAAATCTAATAATAATACTTTTTTGATTATTTTATCTGTCCGTAAATTTTTTGTTTTTAACCCCCCCGATGACCGAAAAGAGATGTTATGAATTTGAAGCGTCTGTTGGTGTGTCTGTATTATGTAAACAGAATATAGTAGTCTACATGGTTCCTAGATATGTGGTGTTAAAAGTGGTTTAGTATTTAACAATAATAATAATATAAAATGGTAATTTTTTCGTTTTTAACCCCTGATGACCGAAAAAGGGCTATTATAAATCTAACGTCTGTCGGTAGGTCGATGTGTCGGTGTGTCTGTATTATGTAAATAGTAGTAAACTTCATCGTTCCTAGATATCAAATTGTTAAATTGGTTTAGTATTTAACAAGGACTATCGGTCAAAAGAGTGGACGGATTTTGATGCTGATTTTGTGGTTGGTAGTAGACATCACTGCGATAGTTCTTAGATAAGTTTTGTTAAGATCTGTTGAGTAGTTCTAAAATTATCAGCTTAAGAAGACGACGGACAACCCGCCGTTATTTTGAGAGTTCGTGGTAGGACACCACGGCTGTGGCCGGTGAATTTTAAGTGATCGTAACTACTGACCGGGCTGCAGCCGTTCAATAAATGTAGCACGTAAAGTAGGAACATGATATTGTGTCAAATCAGTCCAATTCTCTATTTTGTGGTGTCAATCAAAATCTCCAACAAACTATTTTATGAAGTCCTCACACACACATTGGGGAGGTGCCTACAATGAAACGACAGCATGGCCATGTGCGTTGCTGCATAAACTAAGGCGGTAAGTTGTGTTTTGTCATTGCGTGCGTCGTCAAATGTGCGTGTAGGTGCAGGTCTCTTCAAGTTTTGACAACTAGTCTAAGGATACAATATTCATAATTTTTTAAGTAATATATAGGGTTTCTTTGTTTGAAACTTGTGCTTGTGTGGTTGTATTACGATTTTATCGTCATGACAGGAGTGCTTACAACCGCGGCAACTTCTACAAGACGAAAGTTCCTTTCTAGATGAATCTATTGGGCAGAAAAATCGAAGTTTCCAGAACCAAACAAAATATCTTACTCAAAACATCAATAACGATTCCATTTAAAACCCTGGGTTGTCCTTGGTCAGTAAAACCTATTATTATTTTTTTTGTTATTATTGAAATTATATATTTTTATGAGCTACAAATAAAGCTTAAATTACCAAAAAGTGTTTGGTTAAATGTAGAATGAAGTAATAAAATAATTTCTTGGCGTTACTTTATTAATAGGCCAATTTAACATTCTTGAAAGACGAATGTTTTTTACGCACACTGACCAGCTCTACCTATTACCCCCATTAACACCCCTTTTTCTCTAACATCATAATAAAAACAAGTCTGTGGTATTAACAAATGTCGACTCTTATCTGCGTCAGATGTCAATGCGAAGGGACGTAAAAATATAACTGAATTAATCGAGATGTTGCCGAAGAGCTTCCTAATAGCTTCAACCCTGGTAAAGAGATGTCTCAGGACGAAACTCTATTGCTTATTAGAGAGAGTTTGATACTACGCATCTAAATGAAAAGCAAGAAAATAGATTATTTTCAGAAAAGAGGCTATTTGATTTGAAAGCATCTTCATTTGACTGCCTGTGGTCGTGATTATGCATTTTTAGACTATCTATCTCCTTACTTGGCAGTCCACCACAGCCGGACCGCCTTTAGCCGTGACATCCATTCCGAACGGTCATATAAATCGTAATGTAACAGTCCGCCTAGAGGCGGCTACGGCTATGGTCGAACCTGACTAAATCTCCTGAAATTAATTTTTCTGATGTGTCAGTCCGTCTACTGGCGGTTCCACCTGTAAAACCGTGAGTGACACAACACGTATTTATAAAAATGCCTCTTGTAACGGTCCGCCAATAGGTGATTCCGCCTGTGGCCGTAACTGTCAAATTACACTGATACAAACTTATACCGTCAGCAGCTGTGTCCGTCGGTAGCCTAAAGTGTCATTAGATCAGTATTATACGTTGATGTGATGAGTGAGAGTCATACATATTGCAAATTTTGTGCTTCGAGCTGTGTCCGTCAACGTGCTAACAATGAATAGCGGTCAAACGGGTGGACGGATTTTAATGGGGTTTTTTGAAGTTGGTAGTAGACTTCACTGCGATGGTTCTTAGAAATGTTAAAATCGGTCCTGTAGATCTAAAGCTATACGTGAATACGATTTTTTCAATATTTTAATTTATTGTTATTTAGATAGGGACTGGTAACACAAACCGTTATATTTGGATAGGTACTACTTTTATACGGAATTTAATATTACTTCTAGGTAGTATATTTAGGTAGGTACCTACCTAACTTACGCACAACACCTAAGAAATTATTTAGAATTAGGACTTAAACTTTTAAAAGCATGATTATTTGAAAAATTTTAAAGATTTTTCTCCGTCCGGAAGTTAAAAGGCATAGAAGTGCGCGCACGCAGCTTCAGGCGGAAGCTCCCCACTTCGCCGGCGAAAGCTCGACTTGCTCGTAGTGTGCTTTTGAAGTTAGTGCACTTCAATATGCGCAAAACAAGCTTACGGTCACACGGTTAGGCGCGCCTAATGAGAAAGTTTATCGAGCGTTTATTGCGTAGTACGTATTCAGCGGGAAGCTCAGACGCGAGCAGCTAGCCAGAGGCGCCCTGCAGGTGAGACCCTCCGCCCCTCCCGCCCCGCGCGCAACTTGTCTCCTCCCCTCGCCGCACCGCCGCGTCACAGCTTTCAGTCCGTCTACTCTATCTACTCCGCTCAGTCGAGTCTCGACCGCGAAGGCGAATGGATGTCCGTGCACCACCACGCAAACGCGACGCGCCAACTGTAAACACGACGCATTATCTTCAGCGCTTCCTTTCCAGACTTAACTTGAATGCAGCGTGCATATCCTGCGCACCCAAGTGTCGTGTAGTGCCAAACCTGTTGACTGCAGTAGACTGTGCTCGTGATGATGGATAAGCCACTTCCTGTTCATGTAAACAAATGTCACTAGTGTCACAACGGGTGTGTTCGCCGGCGAGGACCGTATCTGATCGGATCGCGAAAGAAATGGTGGTATTGTGCGAAACAAGTATCATCTGTTTAGTTCACTGCTGACCTGAACTACGTAGTAGCTGCTTAAAGATACCGGCCGGCTTCGATCGATATCTCTACAAAACTGCTAAATAGGCAGTTGGATGAGCTCGACCACTGCGGTGTCACGTTACACAGTTCTAGGAAAGACATCGGAGCCGAGAACAATAAATAATGTGTTTGGTCAGCACATAACTAAATCTGTGTGCTCAATCGAAGCGTCCCGCGCAGCCCAGCACCGGTGGCATTTCGCGGCTATAACCTGGCTCTCGCGCGCGCACGGGCATCAAACTATAAATAAGTAAAACATGTCTACAACACACGGTTAGTTCGGTAAAATTGTGATGTTTTGACAGTTGGGGATAGAACATGAAGTGTGGCCATAAAACTTGAAACCAATGCTGATAATAAAGTTTGTGTTGCAAGAAGATACCTCCTATAAAATAACACTGGGTAACCTTTATTGAGTCGTGGCTCTACCAAAACAGTAGAGCTGAAACTGAAAACTAAATATACTACCAACAAATCTAAATAGAACCACAAACACTCTATCTAGGTAACAGATTAATACAGAGTTAGGAACTAGGTTTCTTATCATATCATCCAGCACAGACCACTAGCCTACTGCCACATGCAAAAAACAACATCCATATACATAATAAAGTCAAATCTGCTATTCGAACTGATTAACAAATACCAACATGTTACATGACCATCGCCAGGATCGGTGGTTGAAGTAGGTAACTCCTACTTAAGTTACTTACGAGCACTTTACGCCGATAAAGACGCTAGGTGTTGTCAAATGCCCATCTTTAAAGCGCTATTACACTTAAAAACTATATGTTATGAAGACATCTTTATCCTTCAACGTGTGTTTGAAAACATAACTTGAAAAAAAAGCCTATATATTTTTCAAATAAAACTTGTTAATTCTTGGGATCTAAAATAAATATTGCTCTTGCGTCAAAACATAGGTAAGTACCTATTTAAAATATCTAAAATCTATATTTGATATTAAGAAATAATCTGTGGTTATAATATAAATATAACAAAAAACACACAATTTTCGCACTATTCTGCCGCAGCGACTGACGTAACAGCCATGTTGCAGTGTGAGCGCTTTTTAACTTTATTTTAAAACCTGTGGTTGTGTCCAAAATTTCAATCACCACTAATCGAGTTGCTAATTTTACCGGTACATACAAACCAAGTTATTTCGAACAAACTAGCTAGGTATTACATGGGTTCCTAAGGCTATGGATGGCTATGGTAAACAACAAAGTTATCAAAAGAAAATTAAACAGCTAAAATAAAAGCCTCAAATATAAATCAACCACGGAATCTGCCGCACTTAACAAAGGAAGTAACCTATCACGAAGACTCAAGAAAGGGTTTAGAATTAGAACACTCATCTAATATTGAACAATCAGAAGGCCCTTTATCAATGAGCTTGTTTACTTAAGCAACCCACGTGTTTCAGAATATATATATCTTTTTCGGGTTTGAAGTCATTGTGGAAAAAAATATACACTTTTTGTTTTTACACTTTAGGTTTTTTGTTTTTTTATTTTTTTGTCACCCATGCCAATTGATATTACATTGAAAATTAAATCTTATTTTTTTTAAATAGGATCGAAACAATTAAAAAAAGCTATAGTAAACTTGCATGCCTTAATGTTAAAATTACTTCGCAAGAGTGTGTTTGTATTGTGTTGTATTAATATTAATAGCAATTCGAAACATGCACCTACATAATATGTGTGCATTTCCTTTTAGATATAGGCATGGTTGCTCTTTAGAGAGGTTTTCGATTATTTATTACCAAAAACATAGGTACTGAATTATCACTTCTGTCCTTCTCTACCAAACTTTTACCAGCTAGTTCAAAAGTTAAGTCAAAGTTAAAAATCCCTTCGAAATAAACTTTACATCACTGCATTGTAATAGTTTTCTGTATTGACGTGGCTTTCTTAGGATTTGATGACCTTAGAATAAAGCAAATCCACAGTCTTATGCCGGATAAAATTGGGTATATTCGTAAGAAGAAACACATTTATTTTTTTTGTATTTTCAGTAACTACTTAACTATGATCACGACATAAAAATATGTAAACCACCAGAAAAAATATAATGAATTGAGGTAAAGCTTGTTTTGTATTGATTTTTTAATTTGTCTTAGCTTTTTAAACTATGCAGTAGTAATAATTCGTATGTTTTCGGCAATAATCGTATACTGCTTCAAAGACCGACCAATCTAAAAGGAAATTTACTGTATCCATATTTAACGGTAAATACAAATTAATTTTGCTTTTTTTCTAGCTACCTAGAAATGTTTAGTCAGTTTTTTTTAAAGCACATGAAAACTTCCAGTTACGGACCTTAACTTTTGCAGTATCTTTTTATTCTTAGTAAGTTCATAACAGAGTAGATGATATATGCATTTCGTACTTAAACATTGTAATATATTAAGGGTGCCATTGTTAGCTGCGGAGTTTGCGGTCGGCTGCAGGCTGCGCGCTAACTTCTACCTCTGTTGTCTTCCAACTTGCACTCCTACTTAGCTTGTTTAATAGTGAAACCCACTGCCTGTTGAGTCCGCTCCACACAGCTCAGCCTGTTATATATCTTGATTTGAAGCGAAGACTTAGTTGTTCATTCTCTCTCAGCCTCATAAAGTTTGTTAATGTTGTTACTACCTAAACATGGGTTTATACTTAGCACAATTTGCCAATTTGTACTGAGTTGAATTTGTTTAATTTGGTTCGGTGGGTTTTACATGGCTTGTGTTAAAACGATAACCAAAAAATTCAAAAATTATGTACCAATAAATTCGAAACGAATGCCAGAATATGTAAATTATCACCAAATTGTGTTTGGATAAATGATCACCAAACTTCTTTTTATGTTTTGTGTACTTAAGTTTATGTTTGAAGTATTTTTTGTTGTTCTTACATGTTCAAACTAACACGAAGGGGGTAGTTCGCTTTGCTCACCCCCTTTACCCTTCACCTAAGCTACCGCAGTATTTTGCCTTGATATTTTCTGCAACTTTTGGTGATCATTTACCCAATCACCAAATTGTGTTTGGATAAATGATCACAAAACATTTTTTTGTTTTTTGTATTTAATTTTATGTTTTAAGTATTTTTGTTGTTCTTACATGTTCAACCTAACACGAAGGATAAAGGGGGCTTGGCTTCGCTCACCCCCTTTACCCTTCACCTAAGCTACCGCAGTATTTTGCCCTGATATTTTCTGCAACTTTTGGTGATCATTTACCCATTTTGGGTTAGATTTTTTTTCATTTAAATTGTTCTCGTTCTATATTCTTACTTCAATCACGATTGAGTTTGTTACACTTTTGTTTCGAAAGACTCCCATCCAAAAGTACATTATCTATACAATGTGTTTTTGCAAGAGAATGGCACGGATCGGTGCTACTTTCTACAAAATCAGATACGGATCTTTAAAAATGTAGCACATCCAATTATTACGGATGGATTGAACAAAAGCATCAATTGCGTATGATTGTTTAATTTAGTGGCACGCCGGAGGTAGGTAGGTACTCGGCAGCCGGCGACCCGAGTGAAAGGGACTTTCTCCGGCCCTCCAGCCCTCTACTCTAATATATACGCGTACCAGCTCTATTGCAAAATTTCACACTCTCCACCAGATTATTGCCGTTTTCGCAATACCAAAGTAAGAGAAACAACGCTTAAAATTCTTTCAATTCATTTGGAATGCTATCTTTTACACCTTTTACTTTGTTAAGTTCAGCTTTCCAGATTATTTCCCTCGTGTTTTCACTAGCTGTACTACTTGACTCATATAATATTTTCTATCCAAGTGGAGTGAATTCCCAGTTCCATTTCAATGACGCTCTCGTGGGCGGGCGCAACAGAGGTCTCATCAGAGGCCGCGAATCAGCCCGATTATTCCGTACCGTTACTCGTCTCGTCCACCATTGAGTTTTTTCCACAGTTCCTTTCAACTCGACGGACGTATGTGGGTCGGCAACTCGGCACGATCGCTTTGTATGCCTCCACTCTCAGTATTTGATTTATTTGTAGGCTTGTTATTAGACTAATCTCAGCGGAGGCTTTAGAAACGGCGCCCTCGTTTGTATATTCAAATTTTGCGGAACTACGGCGGCTCCGCTGCCAATCGATTTGTCATTTTGCACTGCTTGAGCATACATGAACTTAAAGCTAACTCACGAGCAGGCTCAGCGCCTAAGTGGAGTTTACGCAAGCTGTGCTTATGTAAGCTGCTAGCGGTTTGTGATGCTTGTGAAACCAAGCCAGGGGCTTTCGTTACTAGTGTTACATGAGCCGCCATCGACAATTTGGTAGTATTGAGTGCGCGTGATGCTGTTGCGACAGATTTCTTCATTTATTTTGTTACTCGACTCGTTTTGATCTAAATCGGAGATTCACAATCTATTAACAGTTTAAGCGATAACTTCATCACCGTTCCTCGGGTGATGAAGTGATCGCTCAAGGAGCTCGAGCTCAAGGAATCATGAAAGATCTTTGACTCAACTCATAATTATTTGGTTTGTAAATAGTAGGGTTTCTGATATTACCTATATATAGGTATGCATCGCCCTGTCTTCGATAAAAGTCTTTAAATCAAAGGTTGAATGGTATCGATTGTATAATACTTAGACAGAATCTATCACAGGTAGATACTACACCGCCTTATCAGGTTATGGAGATCGCGATACGGTAATCGATGTTGCTGAATGCCGCGAATTCTGATAACATAATTCTCACTGTAAGCTGCAGATAAGCTAATAATATCTGTGCCGCTTGTGGATTGTTTACAGATATGCTACAGCGATTACCATAACCAAGATGCAGTTTTAAACAACATCGTGACATCAAAGCTATTATCTATATGTTGTTTCCATGAGTCTATACCTATGCCATGCTTACTCAAACTGTTGTTAAACCAACGTATCATATCACCAGCGTAGGTACGATCGGTTGCTGATACACTACTCGCATAAATTGGGTTCACCGCCTCAACAACAATTATGGGTATACCACTTACTATTCGGGGGATAGTTCCAAGATAAATAGCAGTTGTTCTTGAATTAAAAACGTATAATTAGTATTTGATAGACCTAAACCGAGTTACACACAATAAAGCTGCATCGCAGACTGCCAGCGATGCTTGCTGGGCTCACGCCAACAAACTCTGCCAAGGAACTAACTATTATACTTAGTTATTGCAGACTATACCAGCGCTCTGCCTATCATATGTTGTACCAGTCTCAGTATAATACTTACTAGTGATTCGTCATCATAGGTTCAGACGCGCTAAGTCCTATTGTAAACACAGATTTTCACTATTGACTCGTGAAGAATAAGCTTAGTTGGGTGGCAAACGATGCTAATTTAATGCTTTTGATTATTTATGCTATAGTTACATTTAAGGTATTTTAGACCTCCCACTAATAAATTAGTCTGTATCTTAATTATCTATATATTAATTATTGTTATGACTTTTGTCTGAATAAACCGACATAATTTTACACCAAACACTGATAAGAGTGATAGGATATTACAAGGTTTATCCAATACTTGTATTTAATAATATACCTACTGTACTATTTTCAATTATTATCGCCCAGCGGATTCCCGAGAAATATCAGTTACAGTTTCACATTACATATTTACTAACGCATCGTTGAACATCAAAGATTTCCTTTCGGCCTCGCGTTTGTTGAATCTGTATAAACAGCGGTATTTAATACCTTAGAACTGATCTGAATTTAAGGAATCTGGTTTGCTCTGGCATACCTTATTGACAAAATGAAGAGGTAAATCATGCTGATGTATCGAAACAAATGGCTATTCTCGCCAAGGCCCATCATCAGGCAATGTATAGCAAATATTAGTTTTGATGCCTATCGCAAATTTATTTGTTCGCTAACAACTCTACATGTCTTTAACGGCTTTTGGATGTCATAACAGCCGCCGTCATCTGCAACCTAATTAAGTAGGTCGTTATTTATTATTGCCGTTGACGCATTATGATGTTTTTTTATCACGGTCGGGTTGGCTGTGGGTCAGGTTGCGGGCAGGTACCAGGTAGTCGGAGGGGGGGTGTTGGGGGTCGCGGGGGGTCTTCCGCAAGGAACAGCTGTCGCGGCAGCTGCCTCCGGACAGAGCACGTGCGAACAAACAATTATTGCCGGTGGTTTTTTCGTCAATTTTCGAAGGATTTTGTAAGATGGCTCCACGTTTGTTTTGATCGTTTGGAATGGGATTCGGTTCGGGGTTTGCCGGAAAGTTCTGGGCCTAATCGATCGAAATTTTCTTTGGGTATTGCTTCGATAAGTCAACAAAATATTTCGGAAGACATAGTTTTCCTCTCATTTGTAATTTACTAGAGAACTTCCCTGTATTTTAGTATTAAGTAATAGGTAGTACTTTAAACTTCTTTGTATCTTATACACTTTATACTTCATTATGGTGGCGCTAGCACTGATCAGAGCTCAAATCTTTGTAAATCTCAAGACATCCAGCTCTGCCCTTTCGCAATTACCCTACATTGTTAACCATCGGATGGATCTTTTAGATTTATCGATAACAAATATCGATAGCGTAAAGAAAGTAAACGGTCTCCCACAACGTTATCGATCGGCTTGGTAATATTCCTATTAACCAGGGACGAAGCCACTGCCTGTCCATGCGCTCACGCACGTGACCAGCCATACGATGCCGCCCCAAGGTCACTGCTAACTCCGCCGTACCCGATTTCCAACGTGAGTGTATTGTATGTAATAGCTGGAACTTTCCGGACTCGTAGAACATATTTTATTTTCCTTTTAGTTTTATTACTTTTGCGGTCACATGCTGCAAACTGTTTAGGTATATTATAATATATTTTTCTTGTTACATGTAGTTTACCAGCCTTACCTTTTGATATTTCTAATATCCGTAGTATTCCGAAGTGAGGGAACCTATATATGATTTAAACGCTGACGATGCAATTGATAATGTAAAGTAGGACATGTAAGCGTCGACTCAATTTGATAGAAAGGTAATATCGTAATGATAATACAGAAAGATATTTAGTATTATTTTTAAAATACTCGCAATCAAACATCAACGGTTAAAAGTGACTGGAATGTTGTAGGTATTCGGAACCTATATCTCCATATCACAATAAATTAACCGTCATTTGTTTATTCGCGTCGCGCACACACGCCAAGGCCACTGGGGGGAATGGCGAGGGGGGAGCGCACTTCATGTAAACAAACGCTGAACAACGGATTGATTGAAAAACATGCTACAATGTTTTATAGCTGCTAAACAACTGGAAGTGCGATTATCTGTCGTTTCACGGCTCGTGTCGTGTGCCTTGAACTTTTAAAATCGTTGAAAGGTTTGGAGAATCCTGACAGATATTTAAATGTTTTATTTTAATAAGTCCAAACACAATTTATGTTAGATAGAAAACTACTCTAGCTATTCTCTCTACATCATTATCCATATCGTTTTCGTTATTACACCGAAACGTTATGTCCATTCATTTAAATCAGGTACTTAGGTACCTAGGTACCTATGTATCAATCAAATTGTTAATCTGACTTGAAAATCTTTTTATCTTCAGCCTCTCGCTGATGTCCTCAATAAATCACCACCTCAATCGGACTTATCTATATTGTTATAGTGTTAGCGCAACGTCCTCGTACTGAAATCGCACAATACCACTGCTCCTTTGACCTGTGCTATACATATAAAGCAGCGCCGCAATGCAGTCCTCGCTGGCAGCACTTGGTACTACATTATGACTTACAACGTGTACTCACCATCGCATGCAAAACCCGACCACCATGTATCTGTGTCTCCGGAATAACTAACCACTGACTAGGGCACGCAGTTCACATCAACGCTGTAATTTTAACAAGAAAAGTTATCTATATGACCCGTTTTCATATTATACAATGAACCAAGCTGTCTATCCAAATCTACAGGGATATGGATGATGCTCTCCCGTGTACTGACATATCAATGTAAAAGGTCACAGCGTACATGATTTATCGATTGCTATTCGGTTTTGTAAGCGAAAACACAACGTTCAACGATGCAATACATAGATTTTGCATGTGATAGTGACTATGTTCAAGGCTGATTGCATCGTATTTTAATAAAGAAATATCTCGCATTCGGTCTTGAAGAGAAAATGCTGATTGATTTCTGACAAATCGTTTGAATTTTCAGTTAAAGTGAATTAGTCGAACCTGCAAAACTCGCGGTGACTGAAAGGCAATTTCCATCGTGAATGGGAGGAGTAGCTGAACAAATCACCGAATGTCGTCGAACAGTGCTGTGATAAACCTGTGATGTGCGAGCAAACCTATGGATATTTTTCTATGTGATTTACCAGTGCCCAGTACAAACCGAGTACAAAAAAAACGGATTAACCTTAACAAAAAGATTAAGATATTTTAATAGTAAGTATACGATGAAGGAAGAGTGTAGGTTGTGCAGTGAAAACGGATGGTGTGGTGCGATGCAGGCGCCTACAGACTTTTCAATATCGTCTCTTATGCGGCCGGCGGTTCACCATGACCCTCGTCACGAGGCCTTGCTGGTATCGCTGCTGAAACTAGGTGACTATCCTGACTATCCATTGTATACGCTTCACCAACCCTACGCTACCAGTTCCCTAGGTGAGTCGCACATTGCAGTATGGATTGCACCATGATTAACACCTTAGTTCAACTAACGCGCAGTTTAAACCTGCAATTAGTGGATGACTATCATTAACTCGGATGCGCTTTAGAAGGTAGCCTATGGGTATTATTTCAGATATTTAAATGGATTTGTATCGCTTACGGTATAATTGGCCGTAGAAACATGCACAAGTATGTGCCTACTCTAAGTACTTAGAGCTGGAATTCAATATCTGTTTATTCTCAAACCGTATTAAAACATAAGGCGACTAAGTTATTAGAGAAACTCGGAAATTTTACGCTGCGTTTAGTTTTACTATCTTAAATTCTCATTTTAACCTACATTAAGTCTAATGTTTGGGGTTTTATTGCGAACGGTCGCTAATTTTCTACGAGCTACGTGGAACTAATGACTAGATCAAGCACCTTGCAGTACTCGTACTTTTGGAATTAGAACCGTTCTTAGCATCATTTCAAATATATCCTAGTGTAGAGCTCACCTATGTAGGCAGTATAGTTTGCTGACGACACGTGGTCGGTAAACTGAGTGACTTCGGAAAGTAAATAGAAGTCTAAAGTTTACAATATCCGTTTAATTTCCGACTGCTGACGAGATATTCTTTGTTTGTTATTATAACTTATTCTTTTCCAATTCTTAGTATGTTTTGATTTCGTCCATATCATGATGCATTTCTGTTTTCGACCAAGCATCGACAGTTTGAAGATTGTTTGTTCGTTTGAAATTATAACTATTAATTTACACACAATGTAAAGTGTTAGTGCATAATTTCGTTTATTCAGTTATATATGTATGCAGTACAATAACAAATGCATGTAATTTTGTAATTACAATCACACGACAGAGGAAAAAAACATTAAAAAATATTTTTGTATTTATAAATATGGACTTTCTTCTTTGATCTCGGGCTCAGACTCTCGGTACAAGAAACCGCACCGGCCAGTAGTCGTGGGCCGGGAGCACATTTTTGAGTAAAAGCAATGTAAAACATCTCCTAATGTCCCTAACCTAAAGTATAATTTCGAAGATTTTAGCTTTACAAATAGCAGGAAGGATACCTAAATGACAGGCCGTAATTAAGTGATGGGTTAATTATTTGACCTATTTTTGTCTCAAACAAATTGAAACGATAGTTGATAAAACCGATATATGTTACAATATTTATTATTATTATTTATGGCTAGTATTTAATCGCACAGAAAAAATACAGATTTTCACAGCTAAAGGATCAGCAAAAATACTTTTTGTTTTAAGTATTTTTGTTGTTCTTACATGTTCAACCTAATACGAACGATAAAGGGAGCTTCGCATCGTTAACCCCTTTACCCTTCACCTAGGCTACCGCAGTATTTTGCCCTCATATTTGCTGTTAAAATTAGTATATATGCTGTGAAAATCAGTATTATTGATGTGCAATTTAATATTTCCTATTATTTATTAGTATTAACCAAGATCTTGCCACTGCTGGGCAAAGGCCTCTCTTCTTAATATTTATTACGTTATAATTATTATTTTACTAGAATCCGGAGCACCGGATCTCCTCCTCCTACCCAAGCACCATCATAGGGAGGGAGCCCATTGATCGCTTCATCTGTCAGATGCAAACTGCCCCCCTAGACAAGTTGCATTCGCTTACTTACCCCTCGCTAAGACGCTTAAGAGAATGTTTGTGATTAGACGTTTGCCGTGCCAAGTGTCTCGTGACTTTGCACGGCATGTGCAACTATGTATTTGCGAGTAACTTTTTGCGTGTGGTCGCCCCATTGGCTCGTGAACGAACGAGCCGAGCTTCGAAAAACAAATGACAATAGCCTCTCTGGATCCGCACACGGAAGCAACTACTTGAGGTCGTCGCCGTGCCCTCGCTTCACAATGCAGAGGATCTGCTAAGCATAAAACGCCCTTATACCCAGGCGCTAAGGATGCAGACGAATGGAACCTGAAGATAAGCTGACTGCTCTACAATTAGAATGGCCCTCGAGAGTTTTGTAAAAGCTTGTTTTTGGCGAGTCGTGTCTTCGCTTGCGATGGAAATCTTGCAGGATACAATTGACGTCTTAAACATTTTAGTATTTATACTGCTAATTAAACAAAACTATACGATAATAATGATGGAATTGGAGCTCTGGCTTCTGGACAGTTTATTTTAACGGAGAATCAGCTGGCACCAAAGAAGACCCAAAATTATGAATAATGTTCTTGCACCTTGATAATTAAGTACCTTGTCATAATAAGAACGACCTCATGTATCGTGACCTGCCTCCTCGAAGGGAGGAATTAGGAATTCGTGACACAGTCAAAAGTGACTCATAGGGGAAAACTACACAAGCTTCCGCCACCCCCGCAGTGAGCTACAGAAAGCTTTCATTATAGTCTCCTGTATCTAAGTGAAAGCTCCGATGACGTCAGTGACTCACCCCGGATGAGTCATCTGATCAAAATTTCCTTTTTTAGGGTTGCGCTGTGAGAAATTGGAAAATAACATGGATTGGATGGAAATGGAAATTAATTTCCATCCAATCCAGAAGTTCATAAAGCTAAACAAAATTCAAAATTCAAGTCTTTATTTTCTGTAACCATTAACATACCATGTTTAGAAAACACAATTGTTTGCCTCTTGTCCACTGTGGGAGACGAGGGCGAGAGATGGCAATTTCAAAATCTCCAGAGTTATCCTATTGTAGCAGAGAATTGACCCTTGGAAGAACTTTCGCGACTCTTAACCGGGGTGCAATTGTGATTATTTCGTAGGTTAAGATTCGCAAATTTTTGAAAATGTTGAAAGGTTCTGGCGTAACGTACAGTATATTTTCGAAAATAAATTGACCTGAAACTGTTTGTACGTTAATTTCTTTAAAAACATTTGTAACTGTTCAGCGAATCCAATTATAAAGTCTATCAAAAGAATAGGGAAAGCCTATATTCACTCTGTCTGTCTATCGAACGAGTGCTCCAAGCTAAGGCCGCCTCGTTACGTTTCAGACCACGCGCTTCTTGTACTCAAAACCACACTTCTCGTCTAACCCTAACATAGAACAGAGCGAGACAGAGTCATACTAGAGAACGAGAAAGATATTATCTCTTTTCATTGCTTTCGTTTCGTAGAACACCGTTTTTATGTTCGGTGAATATTCCCTGAGTGTTCTATCGCCCATTCTAGTGTGTGCTTCTAGCTCGAAACTATCGAAACATCGGGATGATTTCAGAACATGTTTCCTTTATGCGACGCGACCATGCATGTGCATGGAGGGAGGGAACATTGAAAATGCATTAATTAGTAGAATTTATCTCTTGTACAGGTCCATGGAAATATGTTGCATTGTTGAGGCGATTTATATTATGTTGAATGTGTGTATGTTTTGTAGTCACGAATAAGTGCGAATATTGTACAGGCTACTGCGTTTTGAGGACATTTGTGCTTCGTTAGAATGTTTCAAAGAAATGAATCATTGTTGTCTTCATATTTATCACCCATTAATAGATGCTGAACCCAAACACTTCTTTAACAACAATATTTCGAACTCGCCTAGGTTAAAGCAAGCCTGTATGCAAGTTTACCGCCTGCATTCTCCCGGGATAACCCGAAACTCGGGAAATCGTGGTGCGATTTAGCAGTCTAGCGGAGAAGTTTCGGTAGTTTTTCCGCGCTATTCGTAGTTTTCCTACAGCCATTTTGTTTGAGCACTTTTTGGTGTTTTAAATACTTAAATGAAGCATTAAATTCAGCCGTTTCGTGTTTTATGACTCGGGTGTGCATGTTTTGTTCATCGCAGCAATAAAAGTGTGTTAAAGGTGGTAGTTCGCTTATTAGTATCCCTCTAATTGGCGGACTTACGAAGAATTCGTTTCTTTTCTCCGCTCAATAAAATAGTTGTAATGCCCCATATTATTCCAGTAAACTGAGCATGAAACACACTCAAATTTCAATGCTATAAACTAGCAAGTACCTTCTGAGAAACGCAACATTTGATCTTGTTCACTTTGATCTTTATTGCCATCGCCATAAGAGCTGAATGTTGGACGGCAGTTAAATTGGAATCCATTCGTATCAACTCTTGGCAAGGGCGGGCTCTAAAAAAGTTAAGTAAAACAATAATCACTCAAGCAGGGCCCTTCAATTGGCTCCCCTTCAAAGTGAGGTAAAAATAAAATTCTCCGTGTAGAGTGTGCACACTTTTTGTGTGTGTTTAAAAAGGGAATGATTCAAAGCATTCATCGATTACGGAACTTGTTCATGTTAGTTCTAGCTCATCCGATTTTATAATCTTTAGAAGAAAGAGTTTATGTGACTGATACGTAATGGAGGGCATTAAAACACGAGAGTGGGTTTATGAAACGAGCCGGGCGAGTTTCATAATTATATCACTCGAGAGTTAGAGTTAGTGGAGATAAACATACACTATTTTATCTACACTAGTTAATCTACACACATATCATAAGCTCTCATTGATGTGTGCAGGAACCGCATGTTCGACCGGCATTGTTGCATTGATCATTGTTTTGCACTGCACTGCACTGCTGGTCATAATGCGGTTTTTGGACGCAGTAAAGAGGGTTTATGATACGTGTGTAGATCACGTTATTTTACTTTTCTTTTATCAAGTAGGTAAGTAATGTAAATTTTGTTGGGAAACCTTTTCTCCGTTTAATGAAAGTAGAAGGAGCGAAACTTTCACAAACAACTTACGGAGTCAATGTGCTATCCCTACGGTCTAACTCAACTATTGGTTTCCAATGCTTATTATTTAAGTATTGTTTGAAAAGGCCCTTATTTTGAAAAAAATATACTTTAAAACTTTTTTTAGCTATTATTATCACTCTGTTTAGTCGTTGCTGAAAAAACTTCTACGACAGCCTTCAAAATTGATTATTTAACTTAGAATAATAATGCATTAATCTCAGTGACACAACAACGTACCTCTATCGAATGTACATAAATACATATAGCTCTACTTTGATATTTTCAATGTACGATTTACGACACCAATCGTGTCCGCTATTAAAGGCGACCTTTGATATATGCAAATGGCTGCGAAAGAATGTTGCAATTAAATCAGTCCTGTTGAAATCGGAATTATGGGAACCTTCCCTGCAGTCACACTCCAGGGTTACCATTACGAACGGGTTATTTTATTCACGATGACATTTTCATTTGGGGATAAGTAACCAATTTAGCGTTATGTGCGATGACGGAAGTTGATTTGATTACGTCGCCCCCCGCGACTGTTCGCTGAACAGACGAGGGAGGGGTGGATGAATCAGTGGATAGAGCTCTTTGTTTAACGGCTGGGTGCTACTGATCGGCCAGGGTTGCCAAAACGTTGAATTATTTATTGTTCTGGCAACAACCGACGACGAAGTATCGCGATGTTGATACAATGGATATATTGACCGCAATGTGTTACTGCGACTCCGATGAAAATAATTTATCTCCATAAAGTATAATTTTACGATGGGTACCAACCATGGGTGGGTGATACGAAAAAATATATATCCATATAAGGGATACGAATGTAAATGAAAGTGACATCGTTAATTACTTCCACGTAAGAAAGATAAGAGAGCGCAAACAATGCGTTCGACTCGAACTAAAATAACGTAGCGCCAAACCACATAAAAAAAAACAAAATAAACTGCTCTATTTTGTTAAAAAGATTTTAAAGGAGAGTGTACGAATACACAATATCCACATTTTGAATTCAATTCCGCAATTAAATTTGTTAGGATTTCAGAATTACAGGAAAAAATAAAAGTAATTAATTTCTATAGAGAAAATTTCATCCAATCACGTTTTCCTTCAGTGAGAATCTTAATCAAACACACAATAAACGTTAACCCAAAAATAACTGTAGATGAAGTTATAGTGGAGTAAATGGATTCGAAAAAAATCTCAATAGTATAGAATTTACTTTCCTGGTGATAAGATATGATGCTTCTCTACTATCGTAAACGTAAATGACCAGGTTTTTTATGTCTTGCGTGTTTGTTTGTTTCAGGTAAGTCTACGCTGCGACAGTTCGCGGGGTATTTCGGGTTGAGAGGCAAGTCCATTTTGCGTTGTGGTGAAAGTTGTTGTTCTTGAAAATGACAGAATCAATCAGAGATGTAGGAAAATAATGGTTGTCAAGAGGGTCAACCTCGGAATCTGAGATAATACGCTGAAAACTTGCACAAACCCGTTTGTTTAGGCATCCTTAATGCTGTCTCAAAAGTCACAATAAATCACGTTCATCATTCTTAATTTATTCGTGGTCAAAAGAGTCAAAAAAGGTTTATCGCAAATATCTCGCTTCCTACAAATGTACTCTTAATATCAAAGAATGTCATGCTTTGCAATTGTTATTAAGATGCCATCATCATTGACACCATAGCAAGCGACATATTAGTTAATAACCGTTTTTTGACACTTTTGACCTTGAACAACTTAACACTTAGGATTTATGTGCAAGTTTCCTGCTCATTATCTCACATTCCGAAGTGAAACTCTAAATTTATTGAGTTAGGTATACCTCGCGCCACGAGTTATGAGCGGTGGCCTTGAATGCGCAGTAGTCACTTTTCAATACCTTTACATATTCTCAGTCATTCCCGCCAACGTCGCCCAGCGCTCTTAATTCGTGGCGTGAGGTAGGTATAGTAATCCATGCCGCACCGAACAGAGATGGGTCATCGAGAATGTTCTAATATTTAATTTGCCCACTAAATTATAACATACCATTGCTCCTGCAATACCACTGCTGACAAAGGCCTCTCTCCCCTTCTTCCACTCTGTCGAGCGGTCACCCACCAGGTCTGGTCCCAGAGAGAGAAGCAACTCGTCGCTCCATCTTTTCCTGGGTCGGCCACGCTTTCTCGTTACACTTGTAGGAACCCATTTAGTGGCTCTATACGCCCAGGGGTTCGGGTGCACACGAGCAGGGTGGCCGGCCCGGTCCCACTTCAGTCGGGCAGCCTTCTCAGCTACGTCAATAATATTAGTCTTGGATCGCAGTTCAGTATTCCGGATTCGGTCAAGAAGCCGGACTCCAGGAACACTGCGCTCCATATTTCTCTGACAAATTCTGATTCTGAACTTTTGCACGACAGTCAAAGACCAGGATTGGGCTCCGTAGGTAAGGATTGGGAGAATTCACATGTCCATGAGCTTACGTTTTAGGGACATCGGAAGGTCTCCTTTCATAAGCTCTTTCATAACAATGAATAATTACTCATCATAATTCCGGGAACACCGCAATATCGATACTAGTTTCTGGCATCGGGTCTAAGCCGATTCCGATGCCAATCCAATAACTTCGTTATGCGCTTTGGGATATTCAGATGTTGACCTAGATTTTTCGACATGGCTCTAATCAACTCAGAGCCGCAATCGATCAACAAACTATTCTTTACAATGTTATGTTTAAGGATTGTTTTGCACATAACTTTTTCTATAGGTATACAGTATGAAATTTAATTAGTTGACCATATTTTTGGGAATGATAGTATCCGTCAACATGAACAACTTTCCCCAAGAAACATATGGTCGCAAAAGAAGAAAAAAATCGTCCCTCAGAACATTGACCCGATCAGCTGATTTCAAATTACTTTGAGACCCAAATGATTTTTTCGCTTGCGACCATATGTTTCTTGGGGAAAATTGCTCATAATGTTGGGTACTATCATTCCCCAAAATATGGTCAGCTAACTAAATGTCACCCTGTATAATTATTATATATTATTATGATGCCCGCAACTTCATCATCCTAGGAATTATCATTTACCGAGATAATGTTACCCTCCTTCTGGTGCAGTCGGATAAAAAGTATTCTGTATGTTAAACTATCTCTGTGCTAAATTTCATTCGAATCCGTTCAGCCGTTTAGCGTGATTGAGGCACAAACACACAAACATCCAAACATCTAAACATCGCCACTTTCACATTTATAATATTAGTTGGATAATTATTTTCTTGTACCAAATACCCCGCTTCGGCCAAATAGCAAGAGCTATTTGGCCGAAGCCAAGGCCTGGACCACTAGAATGAACAAAACCGCAGTTCCTGTCGTTGGATATAGGTAAACAGAACAAAAACCTCATCAACCTCCAACCCCCGATAGTGTAGTGGCGAGAATATGACGTCACACACAAACAAGACTTCTGCATACAAGGTCGCTGTCCAATCGAACTGGGATGCAGTAATGACGCCGCCCGCCTCTGGGTCACCGGGTCGTACCCGCATGGCCGACGGGCAGGGGCCGGGTACCCGCTCTCGTGCGGGAGGACAAAGGACTGCCTGTGGGAAAATAAATGCGCTGCAAATTGGTTTATTAAGAGGGTAATACGTTGTTTACCCGGTGATGGACTATGTTGTGAATATTGATGGGAGTAATGTAATGTTAATAGTAATGTTTTGAATAGTAAATAATCTCTGTCAAAGTCGCATCCAAATCGGATGTCGGGATAAACTTTAGGCTATTTTCATTGTTGTATCTTGGTATTTGTTTGGACAATATGGCCAAAAAGCGGTGATGTTTAGGGTTCCGTACCTCAAAAGCAAAAAACTAACCCATATGGGATCGTTTCGTTGTCCGTCCGTAAGAAACGCGAGGAGGTATCAGGTTGGAATGAATATCAATCACCCACTAACTTCTAGGTCACCGCAATCTAAAGATACGGCTGTTTATGCGGCAAAATTTACTTGATTGCTTACCTACAAAACCCATTGACCTGGAATCATAAAATTTAGCTTTAGGCAAATAGCACTATTAAGGGGCCTTTCATTAATCACGTGAAGCTCGAAACGGGGCGGTAGGGGGCTGTGTGTCAGAAAAAAAAAATAACATCACAAGGGGGGGTGGGGTATATTGAGATATCACGAGTATTTAATTGTCGTTACGAAGACATAAGAATTGGCTAAAAATAATATTCATAAGAAATAATTGTATTGGGGCCATAACCAATGTCATATGCCTGTATGTACTTAAATGTTTATGTTTTAATATTTTTTCCTCTGACTATAAACATTTTTCCTTACAACTTTATTTTTATCATAATCTTTTCTGTTAAAAAGCGTTTGAAAAAGTCGCTAAAAAACATCACGAGATTAATGTACGGGGAAAGGGAAAAATCCGAAAACCGTACATTTTTACTTGCATCACAAAAAATTGCTACTTCTGCATTTGGCCAGGTTTTTGCTCACGTAGTTGTTGTAGGAATAAACGAGCTACAAACTTGCAAGTTACATTGAGAAGCACATCGCCCTAGATTAAATAGGTCGGGGTCTAATAACTAGGCGAGGATATACTATTTTCTTTTATCTTTATTGTACGATTTCCTTTGCTATTGTCGGGGTAAATTTTATTACGTACTGTGCCATCATTTTAAACATGACAGATCTTTAGCGCAGATCTTTATGACTGCTTCCTGTCGACTTTATGTCAATTGTAATAATATGCTAACATGTGATTGGGAGTCCGGCCCCGTATCTTTAAGTGACTTCACAACTCTTCTTAAATCAATCAATAGATGAAAGTTTAGAACGATATTACTAAAGCTTTTTTCCATGATTTAATCAGTTTTATTGTGGAATTGTCAAACCCTTTTCACACGGAATACTACTAAAGAATCCCGGAATACCCGGTAGTCATCGCTTTTTCTAAAAACCTTCAAAAAATGAGGGGGTTCTCAATTTGGTTGTATTTTTTTTAATGTTTGTTACCTCAAAACTGGTACTATTTATGAGCCGATTTCAAATTATAATTTTTTATTTGAATGACTTTCCAGTTTGGCCCCTTTTTTAGAAAATTAGAAATCGGTCCATTATTTGGTTTCTAAAGCAAAAATAATTGAATTATCCGTATATAAGTAAACGAAATTGGGTATTATTGATTTACTGTGACTTATCAGTGGTGTTTAAGGTCATTGTCATTAAATGAATTCTGTCTATAAGTACAGTATATTCGTTTATGTCGTGTAATATAATTTGTGTGAACTTGAATGTTAGACAGACAGATTTTATAGCCTTGTTTTTGCTTATTTTGACGACTGGCATAATGACCCTACACATAAAATATTATTTACACCTATCTAAAAACATCCTTTGCAATTCTGTGCATTAAAGACAGACAATATTAAGAAGAATTTAAGTATTTGTTTTATTTTACCTTTACTAAACCATATTTGATTAAGAAAATAAGGGTGTCTTATTACTTTCACAAAACCCTCTTGATGAATATTAATAATAACCTGTTAAGGTAGTTAATCAGACTGATTGTATTTATTGAGTTGACCGTAACTATACATATAGGACATTCGCATACCGACCGGGTAGGAATAGGAAGGACTTGAAGTGGGTTTTTTAAGTTTTCAACTTGGTGAATTATTTATTTTGCACTATGATTATTAATTACGTCAGATTTGTCTTTGTTTCTCGAAGTGTCGCCTACAGATGCAAATAAGATTTCTTTGTCTATTCTAAGGGTACGTTGCAAACAGAATTTCATTCAATAATAATATTTTTACGCGACTGCAGCGAAGCCGAAAAGAGGAATTCCAAATTCCAAATGTCTTTATTACTGTAGATATTTACATATACTTAGCAATCTTAATTTTTTGCCACTTCTCTACATTGGACCACTGTGGGAGAAGAAGGGCGTAGAAACTCCCACGGATTGATTTTTAGATCTCTTTTTAGAAATTGCTTATTCTCAACTAATACAAAATATAATATTTAGTCATTATCATAATTAATAAGCAGGAATAAATAATTACAAAATTATTAACAGCAAGGTCTGTGTTGAGCCAGATTAACCCCATACAGACCCATCATTTAAGTAATCTTGAACATTGTAATATCCCTTTTTCGACAAAGTCGCTTTAACATGGTTTTTAAATTGCTCAAATGGCAATTTCAAGAGGGTTTATGTGTTTGACCTGCGATATATCTTCTCCTAGAAAGCAAACAATGACTCAACCGATTTGGATAAACGATCGATACGTTTTTAGATTCGTCTTGATGGCGCGAGTGAAAATACATTCATAAAAATTTACGGATTTTCCTAAAAATCATTTTTCAAGACCCTCGAGCGGGAGATCAAAATAAAGGGATTTAAATGGCGAGTACGGAACTATTTACTAATCTTGCACAGGCTATGACAAAACTAAAACACACGACTGCGGTACACTAAAGAGGACGAAACAAGCAGATAAGACTTGACATAATTATTGAGATTAGGTAAAAATAAAAAAAATAAAAAAATAAAAATGAGATTCGACAAATTAAATTAAAATGCAGGCGGGACCAATTAAATTAATATAGTGGGTTCCGCTTGCTAATGCAATTAAATTTTAATAAATTTAATTGAATTTAAATGAAATCAACAATAATGTAATCGAATCTCAATAGTTACGTCAAGTCTTATCTGCTTGTTTTGTGCTTTGTGGTACACACAAAGCAGTCGGGTGGTTTTTATGTGTCATTTCGTTCTATTCAAACTGACGCTGACTAGAATGCCCCACCTCCATAATGTCATTAGGGCAGCGGGTTGAGTTTAATAATACACTTAGAACGCGTCAATATGCTCTCGTGGTGGTAATAAAACATAACTAATTCCCATCATGCGGGCTCGCCCAGGGTTGCCATGACGAAGCCGACCATCATTTAGTGTAGAGAAAATGCTCAGCATTATCTAAATCACTCCTAAGAAACCAAACCTCTAGGGGGGCGTTAATTAATTATGTGAGGCGTTTTTGATTATCTGACCCATTAGATCGTAACCTATCTATCCGACATAGCAGATAACTTCTATATCGTGAGATTTTAACATATTTTAGTCAATAAACCTTGTTATTTACTTGTACCATTTTTCGAAATTTTACTCTTAAGAGGGAAAACATACTTAAAATCAAAAATCAAAATCTGGCCAAGTTGTATTACGGCAACTGTAACATAGTGTAAGTTAAGACGAAACGATTAATATTTAATAATTTTAACACCACTTCTCGAAATTTTACTCTGTTTTAAGAGCAAAAACCTACTTAAAATCAAAATCTGGCCATGTTTCTTTACGGCTACTGTAACATATTGTAACTTAAGACGAAAAGATTAATAAATAACTACTTAACTAAGTTAAATTGTTGCTACAACCACTATACCAGCCACCCTAGCGGGGCGAGTAGTTTGCCCTGTTAATTATTAGATGAGGCGGCCCGACATTCAGCCCGGTGGGGTTTACAGAGACACCTCTGAACATCTAGCCAGATGGATGAGGTACCCTAAATGGCATACCTCTCTCGGTGAAATCTTGACTCAACTATGACATTCCATACAAATTATCTATGAAACTTCAAAGTTTACTCGAGTTTAATAGGGCGCCGAGTTTAACTGAAATACTGAAGTCTGTTTTAAGCATGTAAAGGTAGATTTTACGATGATGTAACCAATATCCGTAGAAATTGTACATTTCCCACGACTTTGCAAAGGCTTATATTTACGAACCGAGACGTTTACGGCACGAGCCGAAGGCGAGGTCGTAGCGAGGTTCGTACAAAGGCTTTTCAAACGAGTTAGGAATAGAATTTTCCGCCTGAGAACCTAAAATCAAGCGGCGAAGGTGCTATTTTTAGCTCAAAAGTCGGAAAATATATTGATATATACGCACTTTCCTGCGCTATTAGAGATAGTCCCTCAATTTTCACTTTTACTCTTTATTAAACTGGTTTTTAGGAAAATATTGAAAGAGAATTTCCTTTCTCTTTCGTTATAGGCACCTTATATATGTATATAAAAGTAAGTATATGTTCGATATATATTTTGTATTTGTGCTATTGTGTTTTCCAAACTTATAATCTTATATATTATTATGTTTTAGTTTCGTAAATAATTAATTATTTTATTGCGCACTAGGACTCTCCTCTTGTAAGAGAAAAGCGCGCCTTTGTACATTTTAACATTAATAGCGTGACGCCTTCCCCCATACGGAGTGCCAGAGGGACTATTATGGCCACTGTTATCCAGTTATTCATTACTACATTTTGCGTGGCAGGTGGCTAGCCCATCGCCGCAGCAACGTCCGTATAATGTACTTAAGGAGCCTGAAATGTTCGACTGGGTATACGCAGGCATATAAGATCGGAGAAATGATTAATTATGAAACGGAGGCCGCTTGTTCAGTGCCTAGCCTACCTAAGATTTGATTTCAAGGTTCTTGTTAAAATCAAAATATAAGATTAGGTTTTGCATTTAGGTTGGCAGTAGCAGATATTCGCTTCGCTCACGCCCTTACCCTTCACCTAAGCTACCGCAGTGTTTTGCCCTGCAATTATTTTTTTATAATTTATTTGAATTGGATGGATGGATTTGAATTTATATACTTGTTATTCACATAATCGTTATAAAAAATATTTAGCTATGTTGATCTGTTAGTCATCTGTGGATCGGTGAAGATCGTTTTTTAACGTTTGAATTCCTTTTCCCCTAGAAGAATGCTGAAGCTGACATTCTAAGTTCCGCTGGGGTGGTGCCCAGCATTAAAAGCCTCATTGTATAGTTTATTCATTTAGTTAAAGTCACCTTTGATAGCGCCGCCTTGGCGTGTGCCGACTCCTTTCAAAGATTTCCGTTCACTCAGAAACCTGCTCCGAGCATGTGAATTTGCTTGTTTGTGTAGTGGATGGTTATGTTTGTATTGACTCCGCTACGTATACTGAAAATGTTTTAACTTCTTGGTTCATTAAAATTATCTTTGCCACCTAACCTAATTTGTATTATTTATTCGTATTTTATTATAATAACTACAATACCGTGCGGGCGCGACGCAGACTAAAGTGAACGCACTATACATGGTCAGCACCGAGATCCGAAACTGCACCTCCTACTTGAGAAGCGAGCGTGAAAGCCACTAGACCACGGAGCTCTTTTCCATTTTTATGTGTCTGTCTCTTGATTTGTGCAGTCAACTGTTCTGTACCGTTAACTAAAGTCGTTTGACTTTTAAGAGTGTAGAAAGTGAAGACAGTTCAGTTTCAGGCTTAAATAAGTATTTGTATAACTCATGAATCAACACGCTAACTTATGATTAATATCGCTGTTATTTTTAGTAGAATATTTATAGGTAATAATAATTCGTTATCTTTATGCTACTTATCATTGATGTCACTTTATATGAGATAAACAGGAAACAATTTATAAATTGTGGCCATTAGTTAGTTGATTAGACTGAGATACAAACTTAGATAAAGTACCTAAGTTAATATCATAATACGGTTCACAATTGACCATACTAAACGCAGCCCCACGCGCGTTCTTTATCAGTCGAACATCAGTTGTGATATTTCCTTAGCGAGTTTAAGTTATCGATTGAATTAAGCATTAAGTTAGAATAAAATCAACTCACCACTTAACGACAACTTTAAAACTTATTTTTTTTTTTTAGGAAATTCTTCTCTACATTTTCCCATGTACTTTGATTGTATTTCTTATCTTTTACTTCATATCTCGTGAACTACGACAACGGTGAACCATCTCAAGACACACACTACAGGGGTAGCCCATTCATAGTGCACTGTTCTCGATTGCAGATCTTAACCATAAACATAAACATTTATATACTGGAACACAGGTGAAAATGGGTGCCCCAAATAATAGGTGTTTAGTTTTATCTGAAGATATTTAATTCGGTTTGTACAAGGTATTCGCAGCTCGGGCTCTAATGCGAGAATGGTGGTTAAATCGAGTTGAACGGAATTTATAAGATATGGTTAATTAGCGCCATCTAGCCTTTATTAGTCGAACCACCTCTAAAGGTATTGATTTAGGGTATAGTTGTGGGTGAGGTGGTTCGTACTATGGAAGACTAGATGGCGCTGTACATTGATGCTATGATGTCATTTTGACATACTCCAGAGCGCCTAAACTCTACTAGGTATACAAATATAACTGTAATTTATGAATGTGACTAGCTAATTTATTAATAGATTTATGTATACTCCTAGCGTTCTGTTTTAGTTACCTACCTAGAAAGATTCTAGATCTTATGAAGAAAACACAAGAGAAGTATTTTTTTATTAAGTAGGCAGTAGTTAATTAGGTTACATTTCACTTGTTTGTGTAATAAAGTGATTAATTAATTATATAGTCCCTGTCTACCTACACTGATTACTTAGAACTAATAGTCGGTATCTGACAGAGAAATAGGTAAGGGGCAAATATTATTGAAGGCTCGTTTGATAAGGCCTTTTGTTGTTTGGATGACGGCGACCCTCGTTTCGCCATCTTGACCGTCTTGTGTCTTCGCGATGCGTCCCAACTTCCACTGGCAGGGTGGTAAGCGATCGTCCTTCACCAGCACGATTGAGCCGACGGTGAGGTTAGGTCCCTTTGTGCTCCTCCACTTGCACCTCTGCTGTAGGAGACCCAGGTACTCTCGAGACCACCGCTTCCAGAAGTCCTGTTGTATCTGTTGGAGTTGTTGGAAGTGATTTAACTTATTCCTTGATACATCTTGGTATTCGTAGTCCGCCAGAGACGTGTACGATCTACCGATCAGAAAGTGAGCTGGCGTAAGAATGGGAAAATCATCATTATTAGCATTAGGTATGGGACACAATGGGCGCGAGTTTAATATTGCCTCAATTTGAGTAAGAACCGTAGAGAATTCTTCAAATGTTAATAAGGCTTGACTTAATACCCTCTTAAGATGAAGCTTACAGCTGCCAATTGCAGCTTCATGTAGGCCGCCTAGATGCGGGCTGTAGGGGGGTAAGAATTTCCAGGAAATACCTTCGTTTGCAAGGAAGTTGGTAAGTTCGCTAAAATTTTCGTTTAGGTATCTGTATAGTTCTACTAAATCATTATTTGCTCCACGGAATGTGGTCGAGTTGTCACTTACCATTTGACTTGGTTTACCTCTTCTGCATATGAATCGCCGGAAGGCGGCAATAAAGGCTTGTGATTCTAAACCTGAAACCAACTCAATGTGAACTGCCCTTGTCGATGAGCAAACAAACATAGCTATCCAACATTTGTAAGACTTGAAACCACGCCCCCTTCTATCTCGAATTGAATAGGGCCCAGCATAATCACAAAATGTTGTGTGGAATGGCGGTGAAGGAGTAGTTCTTATTGTAGGTAGTTGACCCATAATGGGTACGTGTATGAGTGGTTTTGCTTTGAAACATGTAACGCATTTGTGTACAATTTTGTTAGCCAGACCTTTTCCATTTAATGGCCAGTACTGCTCTCTCATGCATGCTAGCAGTAGCTGTGGACCACAATGGAAGAGTTTGATATGCATGTTTCTCATTATAGTTTCAGTGAGTATGTGTTTTGGATGCAAAATTATAGGATGTTTTTTAGTTTCGGGAATGTTTGATAGGTTTAACCTTCCTCCAACTTTCAACAGGCCATCTTCAAAAAACGGGTTAAGGCATTTAATATTTGATGACGTTGGTATTGATTTATTCTGACTTAAAAGTTTGTATTCAATAGGTAGTGATGTTATTTGTGCGCGCATAATTAGTTTATGCATCGAATCATTTAATTCTTGAACGGACAGCGGTCCGCTTATTTTATTACAAGGATTTTGTAGGTTATTGATGAATCGCAGAGTATAGGCAAACACTCGCGATAATTTTTTGTCGTTTGAATATTTATGAAACAATTTATCTATGAAATTATTCTCGATGTTTGTTGGGTTAACTAAGGATATAGTTTGTTCTGTGTCCTTTGTTTGTATTTGTGTGTTAGTTTGATTGTGCAGAGGCCACTGCGCCGTTTGACCAGATAGCCAGGCGGGACCCGACCACCACAGATTGCTTTTTCTTAATATATGAGGTTGAATTCCTCTCGATATAATGTCAGCTGGATTTTCAGCCGAACACACCCAATGCCAGTCTTCGATCTTGGTTAATCTCTGAATTTCCGCTACTCTGTTACTGATGAAAGTACCTAGTTTAGGTGGCGGTGTTTTTATCCACGCCAATACCACCTGTGAGTCAGACCATAGGTATATTTTACTGACTCGTTTGGCAAGGTTATTGCCTTGTGATTCCATTACTTGTGATAACAATACCGCTGCGCGTAATTCTAAGCGGGGTATTGTTTCCTCTCTAGCAATTCTAGACTTTGTGCATAACAAATGCACCTGTATATTACCTAAATTATCAATGGAACGTAAATAAATTGCAATTCCGTAACATGTTTTTGAACTATCTGCAAACCCATGCAGTTCTAGTGTTACGTAATTGTTTATGATTGTGCGTCTCGGTATGGATAGATTGTTTAAAGAAAATAGACTCCTATAGTAAGATATCCATTCTCTTGTTAAAGCGGGCGATAGGGTTTCGTCCCATGAAGTTTTATCCTGCCATAGTTTTTTAATAAAACATTTAGCTGTCACTAAAACGGGACTAATTAAGCCCGTAGGATCATAGATAGCTGAAATTATAGACAGGACCTTTCTTTTCGTAAGTCGATCTGGCATTGGTTGTTCTTTGAATGAGAATTGTAAACAATCTGTGTGGCTGCACCATGTGATACCTAATAGTTTGTGTGTGTTATTTCCGCTCTCGGTCGGATTTGTTGAGTCGGTGTTACATACCTTTTTTAATATGGTTTTTGAGTTCGACTTCCATTTTCGTAGATTGAAGCAGGCTGTACGCAGGATGGCCGCTACTTGCGTTGCTGTCTCGATTAGCGCTGCTTCGTCGTCGCCTCCATAGATCCAGTCATCGTAGTAGAATGAACCTTTTATTGCTTCGGCTGCTGTAGGGTATTTACCTTCGAATTCGGTTGCTAGCTGCAGTAGGCATCTCGTGGCTATGTAGGGGGCCGCCTTCAAGCCAAAACTGAGAGTAGTTAATGTGTAGGTACGTAGAGGATCGGTTGAGTTTTCCCTCCATAGTATATTTTGTAGGTTTTGTTGTGATTGATCAATATTGACCTGGCAAAACATTTTCTGTATATCTGCATTTACTACAAATTTGTAAGTTCTAAATCTTACTAGTATATTGATTAGGCTATCTTGAAATATCGTACCCTTATATTGAATATCGTTAAGCGATTTTCCAGTGTCTGTTGGACATGATGCGTCAAAGACAACCCTCACTGGGGTTGATAATTTTTCGATATTAATTACCGCGTGATGCGGTAAGTAGACTTGGGGTCCTACATTGGAGTATTCCATCTCTTTCATGCGGCCCGCTTGTTGGAAATCTCTCATGAATTGGACGTATTGTTTTTTATATTCTGAATTTTTACTAAATTTGTTTTCTAATGACAGAAATCTCTTATAGGCAATGTGTCTTGATCTACCTAAACTTGAAGCAGGTTCTTTTAGAGGTATTTTTACGACAAACTTTCCCTCAGAATCTCGATTATGCGTCATAAAGACACTTTCGCACTCCGTGATATCATCATTGGAAAGTGTGGAATTTTCCTCAGTTTCGAAAATGCTTCTCATTTGTTGTTGAATGAAATGACATCTAGTTTGCTGGCGTACTGGCCCCGTCGTCGAGCCAGTCACGATCCAGCCCAATTTGGTTTTTTGCAAAGTCGGTAAGTTAGTTCCTAATTCGTGTCGGTTTACGCACAATAGGTCATAGAATTTTTCGGCGCCCAGTATCATGTCGATTTCGCCGGCTGAATTGAATCCATCATCAGCCAGTCGGAATCGTTTAGGTATGATAAGATTTCCTATATCATAGTTAGGTAGGTTGCAGATTGTAGGTACAATATAGCAAGATAGATCCACAGAAAATGGTTCGGTTCTAGAGTGAATAATAACGTTACAATAGTGTTTAACGTTTATTATTGTGTTGCTGATACCCATGACATCGGTATCTGTGTTTTGTACAGGTAGGTTTAGTTTTTTGTGTGCCCTTTCTGTTATGTAGCACGATTGCGAGCCGGAATCCAATAGGATTCTCATGCTTTGTTGTTTGTTTTCGTGATCGGTTATGTTTACTACAGCTGTAGATAAGAAAACATGCTTGTTTTGCATCGGCTGTGAACAAGCATTGTCATTTGACGTGTTGATTTGCTTAATATGCAAGTTTATAGATTGATTTTCGGATGTAGATTGTTGTTGTGGGGTGTATAGCGTCATAGGACGAGATACGCTCGGTTGTGTAGGTAATCGCTCGGGATTATAGGTAGGACGAGATGTGTTCGGTTGTGTAGGTAATCGCTCGGGATTATAAATAGATTGCTCGTTCGCTGGAGTAGGTATAGTAGGTATGTGTAACAAAGTATGATGTTTACCTGAACACTTGGTACACTTGCTGGCTCGGCAGTTCGGCACCGCGTGATTCGATCTCAGGCAGTTAGTGCAGAGTCGTAACCTCTTCGCAGCTCGGCTGCGAGCTATAGGGCTAAGGGCTAGGAACTGTGTACACTGATTTAGGTAGTGGGTGCCCTTGCAAAAAGGGCAGTGATTATGCTGGGTAGTAGGTGGTTTTGTTACCTTGTTAGCTTCCGGATTGTTGCGGGACGTGGTTATCATCGCCTTTTCAGTTGTATTACTCGAATTCCGGTTTGTATTTTCAACAGCTTGGTTGCTGTTCATCGACTCCAAAAGGTCAGCTCGGGACCTCAAAAAAGTCTTGAAATCCTGTAATGTAGGAAGTTCACGTGAGTTGGATTTTTCTTCCCATTTTAGTTGTAGTGACTTTTCTAGCTTGCTAGATAAAAAGAAAATTATCAATATATCCCAGTTTTCGGTTGCTATATTTAAGCTTCTTAGGGTTCTAAGGTGTTTCGATATGTTATCACCCATGCCCCTTAGTGCCATTGGATTCGATTGTACGCTATCGATGCCGAAAAGCGCTCGCAAATGATTGTAGACCAATACTTTTGGGTTATTATAGCGTTCGCAAAGTAATTGCCATGCTATGCTGTACCCTTCCTCCGAATATTCCAGCGCTCCTATAACTTCCAAAGCACTGCCCTTTAGACAACTTCTCAAATATTTATATTTTTGTATGGGCTTCAGGTTACCCTGATTTATAAGTGCGTCGAAAGTATCTCGGAATTCGATCCACTGTGTAATGTCTCCATTAAATGAGGGTAGGCTAATATCTGGGTACCTAATGGAATCGCTAGCATCTGAGCTATGTTTGCAATGATGTGTAGGTTCTTGTAAGTCGGTCTGGTCTGTCGCTTTTTGATTTAAAGTGCCTTTGGCTTTAGCTATGTATTGATAATACTGAGATTCGAAGGAGTCTCTTTCGAGTAACTGCTTGTCAATATCTGAGCAGAGGGTTTCGATATTACTTTGTATTTTATCAAACTGTAAAAACTCGAGTTGCATTTTGTCTGTGCGCAGCCCAAGCTCGATTATTTGTTCGGCAGTCATCGTTTCGGGTTTTATGGATGCTATAAATTTGACAAATAGGGTCATTTTCCCCTTTATAATCCCTCGCTTTCTTATTAGTTCTGATATGCTCTCAGGTTTAGATTTCTCTACGGTTGCCACGTCGTTATTGGGCATTTTAGCTAATGGGAATATTTAGATAGATAGATATAGATAGATATTGTTTGATAGGTAGATTAACGACGAATTTCCTCAGAGTCTCGTTTGTGCGTCATACAGACACTATCGCGTTCCTTGATATCATCATATGGAAATGTCGAAATTTACCAATAATTTACCTACTAATAACGGTGTATAGATAAAATAAATGGGGGGGAAATTTTGTGCCAACTCACGTGATCGGTAGATACTTATGTTTTTATGTCTCTCGTCTCTGGCGCGCCTTTCGTCCAACAGCAGGGGCGGCTCCTCGGCTTCCGACGGGTCTCGAGTCCAGTCTCGGCTGGACGCTCCACCGGGCTTCGGATATGCTGCTCCTTGTACGTCCGTTGGGTTTCGGCTGCTCGGTGATTTGATTCTCGGCTGATGGTCTTCAGATGTTGGGGGGCACACGCGGGACGCACGTGGTGATGTCTTAGTGTGTTTTCCTGGGGTTTCGCCTTGCAGGATCACTTTCTTCGACGCCTCGTGGTCGCTTTTACTTGTTCTAATGCAGGAACGAATTTCAGACGGCTGTTGAAACGAATACGCGGCAATAACGCGGCAATACGCAAGATGGCTGCGACCATGTGCTCGCGCCTTTGTCCTTGTCGCGGGCGGCGCGGCGGCGTATTTGCAGGTTTCTTCCGTCCAATTTCTTCACTGCGTTATTTCGAACGTCGGGGTCACCATGAAAATGGGTGCCCCAAATAATAGGTTTTTAGTTTTATCTGAAGATATTTAATTCGGTTTGTACAAGGTATTCGCAGCTCGGGCTCTAATGCGAGAATGGTGGTTAAATCGAGTTGAACGGAATTTATAAGATATGGTTAATTAGCGCCATCTAGCCTTTATTAGTCGAACCACCTCTAAAGGTATTGATTTAGGGTATAGTTGTGGGTGAGGTGGTTCGTACTATGGAAGACTAGATGGCGCTGTACATTGATGCTATGATGTCATTTTGACAACAGGATACCCTGTATCGTGGGAACCAGAAACAGCGACATCACACACGTATAAACATCCAAGACCTGGGGTTTTCTTCTTTTTATCCCCAGTCGGGGATCGAACCCGGGACCTTTCGCATGGTAAGTCGAGCCACAACCGCAGCGCTACGGAGGTCGTCGTCAACTTCTACTTTTAATTAAACCTACACAAGCCTTTGTGTAAGTTTGTCTAAATTCTTTTGTTTTTATCTAAAAACATCTCTGCGAACGGGTCAGACAATGTAGAAAAAGTAGCTGTGCATTTTCACATAATTGCGCTGTTTTTCCATTTTTCACGACGCCCGTGAGCGTAATTGTCTTTCGTGCTCCAGTCACACTGACAATAACCACTTTCTCGATTGATTGTCCCTGTAATTAATTCTAGAAAGAGTACAGACAGACAAACAAGCTGTCGTACTGAAGTTACAAACGAAAAAAAAATGAGTCTCCCATAGTAACTTGTGATCAGCTGATCGGGTCAATGTACTGAGGGACGATTTTGTTTTCATTTGTGATCTTATGTTTCTTGGGGAATGTTGTACATAACGATGGGTACTATCATTCCCCAAGATATGGTCGTCTAAGTAATTGTCGCGCTGGTTAAATAATTTCTGGTTCCCACGACACATGGTATTCTAGTGTGGGGCCAGAAGCAATGTATGTGCCTGTATGTAAATAAACAACAAAAAATCATAGCGTCACGCCTTTTTCGGGTGTGGCACAGGCACAATAGAGAACGTTACTTTAATTGATAATATGTCAATCAACGTTAATTTTTAGTATTATTTTATTTTATTAATACTTCATTTTTCCTAATAGGGGGCTAGTCCATCGTCAGCGTATGAATACGAACTTGTAGAAAGCGCAGCTTTGTAAGGGCTTTGATTTTTGCCCTATGAAGTTTCGCATTTTACAGTTCATACAATATATTTTGTATTTATTTTTTTAAGTTTATTTAGCAAAAACGATTTCAATGATATTCGTGACAAACATGAACTCAAACCACTATCCGCTCAAACCTAAAGGTGTTAGTTTCTTCATAAAGTGTACCAAAATATGTTTGTGACCTAGTGGCATGGCGAAACGAAGCTCACCCCAATAAAAGCCCGTTCTCGGATGGGTGGAGCGGATTAATCAAAAGCCGGCAGTCGACTCGGCGTCGATGTGTTTCAATTGCCGTCAATTGAATTAATTGCTTAACACTGTTATTTAATGAAGATGATGCTCGAAGAACATTTTAAAGTGTTGTTTATTTTTTTAATTTCGGATATAATTATTATTTCAACGGGAATCTAGCAATCTATTTCAAAAACATGTAAAAGTCACCGTAGGATTGTAAACAACGTTAGTTTATATGGATAAACTATATCGTAGTAAAATATTATGTGATATATATAAACAATATGGTTTAAATAAATATTAAACTACTCCGACAGGGTTTAACATTGGGAAATATTAAACTGCACATCAAAAATACTGAATTACACAGCAAATATCCCTTATATTTGCTGCGGTAGCTTAGGTGAAGGGAGTGAGCGAAACGAAGCCACCTTTATCGTTCGTGTTAGGTTCAACATGTAAGTACAACAAAAAATACTTAAAACATAAACTCATTAAATATTTAAAACATAAAAAGTGTTTTTGCTGATCCTTTTTTGCTGCGCAAATCAGTATTTTTGATGTGCGATTACATACCAGCCTTAAACATTTATGATTCTTTAGGTCTTACATGTCAACCTAACACGAAGTATAAAGGGGGATTCGCTTCGGTCACCCCTTTATCCGTCACGTATCCAGACCCGCCACTTCGCCTTGCTATTTCGCTTGAAATTTAAGTTTCAACCAGTTCACTATAACGGGTTGATAAAAAGCCAACGAAAAATATTACGATGTATTGTAGCAGTACGGTACTTTGAAATGTATCGATAATTTACAATCACGCGAGATTAAATTTCGTGAATTTATAACCTAACGTGTTCACCATAGTGCACAGCAAATATCAGGGCAAAACACTGCAGTAGCTTAGGTGAATGGTAAAGGGGCTGAGCGAAGTGAACATGTAAGAACAACAAAAAATACTTTAAACATATACTTAAGAAAACATAAAATATTTAAAGTGTTTTTGTTGACCTTTTTTGTCTCTGCAAATCAATATTAAATAATTCCCCCTAAAAATATATGCTTAATGTTAGGGACTTTCCTAAAATTGATATGTATGTAATAATTTACTGCAAAATTATTAAAGAAACAGAAATACGTATCAGGATAAAAACGTTAACAGCTAGTTCCGCAAGTAGCACAGTTCGTTCCTCAAATGATCTCATCACCGTCCGTCCTTATCTATGTTACCGGCAATCTATATAATCCGGTGTTATATAAAATCCCTAGGAAATATATAGAATGCCTAAAATGTGCAGGTAATGCTAGGTATTATATGTAATGTTAAAGCGTAAAACACTGCGGTAGTTTAAGTGAAGGGTAAAGGGGGTGAGCGAAGCGAAGCCCCCTTTATCCTTCGTGTTAGGTTGAACTTGTTAGAACAACAAAAAAACTTAAAACTAAGCTTTTTCGTTGTTCTTACATGTTAAACCTAACACCTAAGCTACCGCAGTGTTTTGCCCTGATATTGAGCTAGTACTATTAAGTATTCTGTGATTGTGTGGAAAAATCTATTTATTTTTCACATTGCCGGTGTACAAGTAGGTATTCTATATAATCCCTAGGCATTGTTTATATTACCTAGGTAAAGTACGTAATGGACATTAATACAGTGCCTAGGTATTATATAGGATACCTGCTTTATACAGATTGCCTGCTCATACCCAGCACTTACAATCTTATCAACAGAAGCTATAAATGTGCAGATAAAACACCTAAACATTTTGCATATCGTATGTAGGAGGCGCGCGTAAATTTTTGCGAAGGTCGCATTTAGCGGCCTTTCCGAGACCTCGCGGTTTTATCATCACATGATACGAAATGCGACGCAAATATTAATGACTTATAAAAACACTTCAATAGTTTACTACGTTCCTGCTAATCGTGACGTTTTTTTTTGTATAAAATTAACATAATATTATAAACGAAAAATGTCGCGGAGAAAAGTTTTTGCAAGTGAGTTGAGGCGGTGGTTATTTATTTGTGTCGTTGACGTCAATGTTATTCTAATTTTATGAAAAGTTTTGCTCAAATCTGGGGTTTCCTTTAATTTGGTAGGAAACCCCTTCGCATTATGAACGGTGTGTAATGTTTTATTAATAATTTGATAAATTTAATTATCTGTATAAAGCTCGTGTGAGTTGTCATTTAAATGGATAATACAATAACAACATGTTGTGATAAGTGGTGATGAAGAGTAATGCTAGTGATAAGTGGTGATGAAGAGTAATACTAGTGTATGAAATATTGTATCATTACCGCATGTTATTTATATGTTTTATTGTAAGTCATTGTTTAAGTCACCGTAAGATAGTCAAAACCGTTAGTTGATAAACTAACGTTTCTTATCTCGAAAGTTGGTCAATTATCGACAGATAGTAAACTGTAGCGTACTGCTTACTATATGACGCGTTAGTTGATCAACTAACGGTTAAAACCGTTAAATAGTAAACTGATTTAAACTTGAATTGCAAACAAAATACCAGGGCAAACACTGCGGCAGCTTAGGTGAAGACTAGAGGGGGCGGGCGCAGCGAAGCCTCCGAACAGTCTTCGTGTTCGGTTGACATGTAAGAACAAAAGAAACGTAAAAACTAAAGCCTGTCGGTCTGGTTTACTATCTGTCGATAGTTGATCAACTAACGCGTAAGTTTATCACGGTTTTGACGTGAAGAACTTTACCTATCGCATTAACATTTATTCAGCTGAGTGAACTGATATGTAGTACATAGCGCAGGTGTAAGTTTTAGGAAAACTAACATAAATAATTCATTTTATTTCATTCTCATTGTGTAATGGTAAAACGCTATGTATCATCATCATCATCACCATCAATCAGCCCACATTCACCCACTGCTGGGTCTATACCCTCTATACCTCTTCTATACCACGCCCCATCCACTCCGGTCCTGAGCCTCCCGCTTCCCCTGCCTACCCGCTATGGCGATGACGTCATCCGTCCACCTGGCTGGTGCTCTGCCGACTGGTCGTCGTGCGGTTCTGTCTGGGTAGCCACTCTGTAACCGCTTCGGTCCGCCTTCCCTCATCAGTCCTCCAAATGCTATGTATATAGTCGATTAATCGAAAGCTGTGTTACTAGGACTAGATAACGCTCATACAGCACCTATAAGCCTGTAACGGTCTGGCGCCGCACCGCACCGTGTGGACCGGCCCTCAAGGATGCGAGTATAATCGAACGGCAACAAATATAATGATCACCAAAATATTTTTTTCCTACCCATAATTGATAAATGAACACCAAAAGTTGCAAAAAATATCAGGGAAAATACTGCGGCAGCTTAGGTGAAGGGTAAAGGGGGTGAGCGAAGCGAAGCCCCCTTTATCCTTCGTGTTAGGTTGAACATGTAAGAACAACAAAACATACTTAAAACATAAACTTAAGTACACAAAACATAAAAAGAAGTTTGGTGATCATTTATCCAAACACAAGATGGTGGACATTTATCCATTCTGGCAGTCATTTCGAATGTATTGGTAGTAAAATAGGTGCGTTTTTGGTAATCGTTTAAACACAAGCCTAATTGAACAAAGCCTATTGGTAGCCTAGTTGCCTATTGGACTCTATTGCGCGGAGATAAGAAAGTCATGTTGAACAGCGACAAAGAACTTATTTAATACAATTCACACGCTATGGAACTCTTGTCCGAAAATCCCCGTTTTGAGTTCAATGTGTCATTTGAGGGGAAATCCAAAAAACCAGAAAAATATTGCCAAAAGAGAAATAAAGAGTGGTTTGATACAAGATTAATTTATCGAAATCCATTCGACAACATGGAACATCTTTCAGATTGTTGTTTCACGCCTTAAGGTACTACGAAAAAGAAATTGGGTTTTTTTCGAATCCATTTACTCCACCATGAAGTCATCTACAGATTTGATTTTGGGGTTAACGTATATTGAGTATTTGATTAAGATTTTCACTAAATGAAAACGCGAATGGATGAAATTTTCTCGATAGAATTTAATTACGAAAACACCTCTAAATTGTTTTATTTTTTCCTGTAATTCTGAAATCCTAACTAATTTCATTGTTGAACTGCGTTCAAAATGTAGATGTAATGTATTCGCAAAATCTCCTTAATTTTTTTTTAACAAAATAGCGTAGTTTATTTTTAAACAATTATTCTGTAGTTTAGCGCTACGTTTTTTATTTTTTTTTTGCCGATTCCGTCCCTCTCATTCTGCGAGTCTTTCCGCCTGGAGTAACGGGGACCTTTGCACGGACGAGGTATCGCGTAAATAAAACATAACAAGTGCACACTTCGCAAATGCCACCGGAACCAACCTTGCGCGCGCGCCGCGTACTCGATCGCCTTGGTCGACCTTTTTTTTATTAATGTAGGTAGGTACAAAGGATGAGATTATCTTGTCACCTGGCTGGTAAGCTGTTTTATGGACAGTGGGCGAATATGGGTTGACAATAAAGTAGGTACAGACAGACGATCATTGATGATGTTAATCTGCCTTTTAATACATTCTTGATTGAGATTGGCGACCTGTTTAGCCTAGCGGGTAGTGACCCTGCCTACGAAGCTGAAGGTCCTGGGTTCGAATCCCGGTAATGGCAAATATTTGTTTGATGAGCATGAATATTTGTTTCTTAGTTCCAAAATTCCAAATGTCTTTATTACTGTAGATATTTACATATACTTAGCAATCGTCATTTTTTGCGACTTCTCTACATTGGTGGTCCAATATCTACAGTAATAAAGACATTTGGAATTTTGGAACTAAGAAACAAATATTCATGCTCATCAAACAAATATTTGCCATTACCATATATCGACCTCAAAAGAAATTCAATAGAGACTTCATTGGACCACTGCACTGTGGGAGAAGAAACTCCCACAGATTGATTTTTAGATCTCTTAAAAATTGCTTGTGCTTTAACTAATACAAATTTTATAATATCATTATATCATAATTAATAAGTAGGAATAAATAATTACAAAATTATTAACAGCAAGGTCTGTGTTGAGCCAGATTAACCCCATACAGTCCCGTCATTTAAGTAATCTTGAACATTGTAATATCCCTTTTTCGACAAAGTCGCTTTAACATGGTTTTTAAATTGCTCAAATGGCAATGTCAAGATCTCCAGAGGTACCTTGTTGTATTAGATAATGCACTGACCCTAGAAAGAATTGCTAACCTTCGCGAGTCTAAACCGGGCGCAAGTAGTATGTGATTATTTCTTAGGTTAATATTACAGCTATCGCTAATCTATCGTCTTTGATATTTTTCATGTATTTACATAAGTATTTATCTCTATTAAATATATCGACGCCCATAACACAAACCTCGATAAGCTTTCTATGGGCCTAGTTCGATGTGTGTAAGATTGTCCTCTAGTATTTATTTATTATGTAAAACTAAAAAACTACTAAGATAGTTGTTCTTACCTACCTATTTGCGTACTTATTTTCAACCTATGCTTGATTGAACCTGTGATGAACCGCCACATACAAATAATATGAACAAATGAAAATGTATAATCAATCAATTCATCATGACAGTTTGTTCGAGGCTTCCACTAATAACAAGACAATTTTTTTAATAGTGATGTGCTTCTGGCTATCAATAACCTCAACTCGTTAAAAACCGTGGCTCCTCACAAGTTCGGCGCTTCGCTTCGTGTTCGGAATTAAAAAGCAGTTTTTTTTTCATAAATTTGGAGGCCTCGCCACATAGTGGTATTGGCACTCGAGACTTTAGAACACGTGTGTATTATTTTTTTGACTTTTGTTGTAATAAATAAACAAATTAAAATACTATTTGGATGACATTCTTGTGGGGTGACATCATGAAAGGCTACGTTTTGTTGCTAAAGTTGTTAACTTTTTAATTACAACACTTATATGTGTAAAATAAGTGATTTTAGTGCAATAATAGGGGAAATATTAAACTGCACATCAATTATACTGATATGCACAGCAAATATATGATTTTCACAGCAAATATCAGGGCAAAATTCTGCGGTAGCCTAGGTGAAGGGTAAAGGGGGTGAGCGAAGCGAAGCCCCCTTTATCCTTCGTATTAGGTTGAACATGTAAGAACAACAAAAATACTTAAAACATAAAAAGTATTTTTGCTGATCCTTTTTTGCTGTGAAAATCAGTATTTTTGCTGTGCGATTAAATACTAGCCATAGAATAAATCGTGAACCTGAATCCGTTTCACCAGTAATTCGCCACCGGACGTTGAAAAGGATTAGCAGTTTGACACTCTTCGCCTAAAATCCGGCAAAAAATCATCGTCCAGTATCCTACATATATTCCGCAGACGAGAATAACCTTTGTTACGAAGCATTAAGAACGGACGTGGTCTCAAGATATCCTAGTTGTGTGAAAATAGAACGGGCCTCTCGAGTCTCGATTTGCGCTCGATTCTCTGTTTTGATCATTGATCCAAAATGTATTTGAAGAGTAACTGCTTCTTAACATACTTCTTAATCTTAGACATACTTATTATTTATTCATTTATATTTATTGAACAAAAATCCACAGCCATACTTACGCGGTTGATCAAATGTAAGTAGGTAGGTAGGTAGATAACCTACACCAAGATATCATCGCAGACATTAGTTTATAGAAGTTTTAAATACTCCAAACCAAACTGAAATATCACTCCGAACTTTCATAAACTAAAGCGTTCTGCGAGGCTCAAAATTAATGCCAACCATCGAAAATTCCGCAAGCGTGTAAACTTGTTAGAAACAACAAGGAATTCCATAACATTAAAAACGTACAAACTCCCTACCTACCTACTTGATTGTCTGTGGAAGAATCTTACGGCTCTCCTGTGGCATCCCGTCTTATATTTCTTTGCATATTGTATGCTGTTTAGAAAAAAAAAACTAAAAGGCGGCGGAAGACGCTGACATGATAGGTACCACTCCTCACTCTGAGCAAAATAGTGAAGGAGGCGACCGTGAAGGCGTGATGGTTTGACGACCCGAATGGCTGAGTCGGCTGTGACCCTGCCTACGAAGCCAAGGGTCTCCCGGGTTCGAGTCCCGATGGGCGAAAATATTTGTTTGACGATAACGGATGTTTGCACACTAGTAATGGTTGTTTATCTATCCTATAATATTTATTTATATAAGTATCTGTACAATTGTCTAGTACCCAAGATAGTGAGAATCCTAGTTTGGAGCTAGATCAATGTGTGTAAATAGTGTCCAAGGTATTATTATAGGTATTATAGGCTTTGTGTCCCAAATAAGATGCTAAATTATAATAATAATTAAAACAAAAACAACAATCTGCGTAACATCGACATTAATTAGAACATTAGGTATGTATTAAGTATAATATGTATGGCTGTTTAAATTTAAAAACATGTCGCAAATTTTGAGTCATTTACATTAAAACAAACGGCCTTGGAGTTGGTGTGGTACGCGCCGCACCGCCGCCGCCGCCGCCGCCGCCGCCGCCGCCGTGTTGTTGTGGTGCCTGCTCTGCTACTGATTAAATAATATTTACTACAGCTTCTTGTTTACGTGACAAATAAAATATTCGCTATTGATACTTACTTGAATAACAGCATGATTGACTTTGACATTTTAACGGGTCGAAGTTTTGAACTTTATGCCATGGTAATAGAATGCAAAACCTATAACGGCATTTTGGGTACCCAGGGTACCCCAAGTCAATCAACGGGGTAGGGGAATCGAATATCGCAGTTTACAAACAGACCAATGAACCCTCCTGTTCCTAAACGGGCTGGCGGACGACACAGTTGCATACACATTTTTTGCTTATATATATTGGGAAATGATTAAACGAGCTAATAAAGAAGTAACTGAGCGAACTGGAATTACCTGAAGTGAGCGAAAAATATACTAATTGCGTGATCAAATTACTGAATTGCAACTGAATACCTCGTTTAGTCTAAGCTTATTAGCTAAATATGAATGTCACGACGCAGTGGCGGGTCAGGCAAGAGTAGGTGAATGATAAAGGAGGTGGGTGGGCGAAGCGAAGCCTCCTTCATCATTCGTGTTAGGTTGAACATGTAAGGCAACAAATCCAACGCGCGTTTTGTATTTTTTCTTGCCGTTTGTTTCAGATTTTTGTAAGGCAAAATAGTTTGTCGCGAAATTCAGGATTTTGAAATTGCCATTTGAGCAATTTAAAATCCATGATAAAGCGACTTTGTCGAAAAAGGGATATTACAATGTTCAAGATTACTTAAATGATGGGTCTGTATGGGTCTGGCTCAACACAGACCTTGCTGTTAATAATTTTGTAATTATTTATTCCTGCTTATTAATTATGATAATGACTAAATATTATAATTTGTATTAGTTAAGCATAAGCAATTTTTAAAAAGAGATCTAAAAATCAATCTGTGTGAGTTTCTACGCCCTTCTTCTCCCACAGTGGTCCAATGTAGAGAAGTGGCAAAAAATGACGATTGCTGAGTATATGTAAATCATAATAATAATAATAATAATACTTTGGACACTATTACACACATTGATCTAGCCCCAAACTAGGATTCCCTGTATCTTGGGTACTAGACAACGAAACACATACTTATATAGATAAATTATATACTTAAATAGATAAACAACCGCAAATATCTACAGTAATAAAGACATTAGGAATTTGGAATTTGAATTTGGAATTTTGTTCGGGAAAAATTTGTTTTTTTTTCATTCATAAACTGGGTTTACGGCCATACGTTACTACCCATAGCCAGATACCTATACTTACTGCGGTAAATTATTCAAGGGGCTGCATTGCACCCTTTCACGATGCTAACATCGCACCCGTTAATCCTCATGCCATTACAGTCCCTAAGCAGACCTGATAGATGTTAGTATCGCGGTAAAGCTTTCATTGCATCAGCATGCCCTTTTATACTTCCAAGGTCAGAAGGGGCCGACACACCCTGAATCGTTTTCAGTCACAACGAAACATCCTACTCTATCACTCTAAGGGAAAGTAAAAGAGATAGAAGACTATTCGATGATCGATCTCATAGCAATTGTTCGGGAACCAGGGCCTGGGGATCTACTCTATTTATTTGTGTAGAGCTTCTTTCTTTGCTTATTTGTTTTCCTGCTGTCCAAATTCTCAAATAAATGTGGTTTAAAACTTGTGTTTAACTATCATCGTGTTAAGTATGCGTAACTATTCAGCACTTAAAAATGGTGGTTGAGACACAACAACTGCACATGTTTTATTTTATTCTCTTATAAAACCTAGTTTAAGTAAAACCTGAAGCTTTGTTACATCGCTCGAACGGACTCGACTGTTCTCCAAGTTAAGGCCGCCTCTACTTCGCCGTCAGATTTTCCGACGCGTTTCGTTTTGCCTCTTCCCTGACTTGCCGTTCTTATATATTGTAGCCCAGCCATATCTAAGTAATTTGATAGAATATCTTAACTTTAAGTGGTCTAGATTCAACTTAATGCTTAGACATATATTTAATTTATAATAATGAGTTTTATGTATTAATTTTAGTTACGTGTCAAACAAAACAGTAGAGCTGGCACCTACTTCGCTCAAAGTATCAGTTTAGCGATACAGCGAGGAAATGGTGCCAGTATATTGGGCACCTTGCCGCCCGGTAGTGATTTTGGGGAAATTTTTAATTTAGTATAGGTTTTATGTTTATTTACATTATTAAACTTAGTAGGTAATTAATTTTTAACCATTAATGTTTATATTAATTCAGTGTTTTTAGTTATTAAAAATACAATTATTCAATAAAAAATAAATAAAAAACACTTAATTAATAAGATGTTCTTACATGGTGCTGCTGCTGAGTCAGCGCCAATAAAGGCGCACAGCTAATGGCAGGTTACCACAAGAAGATCACCGCCCGCAAGGGCCATCCGATGACCTGTCCACAGGAGTGGACAGAGGCGATTCTTCGGGAAGAGGTCCGTCGACCTGACCCCGACTCCCCACGCCCCAGAAGGGGTGCGTGAGATGACTACGAAGAAGAAAGGTTATCTGTTTGTCCCTTTGGCCGCCGAGACCACAGGTGTGTGGGGCTCGCAGGGTAGGGCCTTCATCAAGGATACTGGGCGTCTCGTTTGAGGAGCTGTGCAGCGCGGTAACATAGTGCGGTAATGTTGCCAGTATAATGGGCACGTCTGGTGCGGGCGTTCCTTGGGGCGGTTTATTTTTATAGACGTTTTTTTGTTTAGTTTTATAGATTTATGTCATAGTATGGAAGAGTCCGTATTCTTTATAGTACAGAAAAGATAATGGTGAGGTTACAGCACAATTTATAACCGGAGGCGAGCTTATCTCTAAAGAGGGATTTCTTCCAGCAAACCTAGGCAGGACAGGAAAGTTTGTGGATAAGGAGAGTCCTAGAGAACAATAAAAACTAAGCATATTCTAAATAATATTATCTAATTATTTACGAAACATTTTTTTGACGTAGAACAATTCAACAATCTAGAAACATTCTGTATTATTTATCACAGTATATACAGATGTAGTGAATAATCCTTTCCTATCGGCAAAACTCGGAACAACGATAACACCCGAATGGTACCGATGTGTCTATGAATTACTGTATTATTAAATTACGTGTTGTAGGTATCAAATAAATCGCATACTTTATTTATCAATGTCAAATGTCAAATTGCCAGTGAAGTAGTAAGACAAAAACGAACATTTCCGAGAAAATACGAAAGGAAAGGATTATTCACTACATCTGTACTTTGATAGCTTGTTGGTCACGTGTCCAACGTAATTTTTAGAAATACCGACTAAAGGCGGAGATACACGCTCGATCAAACGATGTTTATGCTGTTGGTTTTCCTAGTGTGGGGCCAGAAGCAATGTATGTGCCTATATATAAATTTTTATGTTTGTTTCCTTGTTTTGTATCCTAGTGTGACGACCTCTGTGGCGCTGCGGTAGTGGCTCCATTCGATAATGTGTGTGACGTCGCTGTTTCTGGTTCCCACGACACAGGGTATCCTAGTATGGGGCCAGAAGCAATGTATATGCTTGTGTATAAATGTTTATGTTTATATTTGATTGTTGCTTATAGTTAACCCTAGTTTGTTGAAAACAATTTAATGACCACCAAAATATTTTTTTCCTACCCAAACTGGGTAAATGCTACCCAAAATGGGTAAATGATCACCAAAAGTTGCAGAAAATATCAGGGCAAAATACTGCGGTAGCTTATGTGAAGGGTAAAGGGGGTGAGCGAAGCGAAGCCCCCTTTATCCTTCGTGTTAGGTTGAACATGTAAAAACAACAAAAAATACTTAAAACATAAACTTAAGTACACAGAACATAAAAAGAAGTTTGGTGATAATTTATCCAAACACAATTTGGTGGTCGTTTACTAATTCTGGCGGTCGTTTCGAATTTATTGGTTGTAAAAAAGGTGCGATTTTGGTGATCGTTTAAATAAAAGCCGTATGTTATTGGGTTTTAACTGTTCACAATTCATAATTTCTGCGAAGTGGCGATGGGCCAGCCCGTATCACCGTACAAACAACTAACTGTGCTCCTGCTACCTCATATTATTCGTTTCTGTCTGGTATGTTTCTATTTGTATTAAAACTTTGCAGAAATGTTAATCTTGGCACTGCTTGCGAGGTCCGGCGCGATACAAAGTTTCATTACTCCGGTATGAGAACTGCTGGATCCACTGTTGTTTTTAGCAATAAACTCAAGATGGCGGAGTAACGCACGCCAGAAACAAAAAAGGTTATTCCCATACAACCCATTTTCCATTTTCCAACCCACTAAACCCATTTCCCAACTGAACCCATCAAAAAATCCGCGGGCGCCGTCCCTATTCGCCACGCGACGCGCTAAAGGCGTCATTATTTCGTTCGCGTTTTCCCAACATTTACAATGGCTAGGTTAGTTTTTACAAACAACAAACTTCACCGTATTTTCGAGCAATAGATGGTTTGATTTAGGAATAACCCAACGAAAGAAGCCACGACAAAAACACCACGACCCGAGTCCAACTAATCTAGGGTCAGTGACCGGCGGCACTGTGTAGGTAGAGCTACGCCATTTTTTTTCTCTCCACAAAATAACAATCTGACTTCTTGGATCTGCTCTTTGATATATTAGTTTTTCTGACGCAGATGAGGTGTTGGATGACCGGCCGTGGACTAAAACGTACGCGTGAGATACAAATCACGACTAATCAATCATTGTATAAGACTCCAAACACCCGTTTTCACAAGTATTATCTATGAGCTTTTGATTAGAATGATAATCTACTTTGTGAAGCATAATAATGCTAAATGCCTCTAAATCCGGGGTATTTTAGCCTCTCCAGACCCAATGTCATGTCGATGTCGCAGTTAGTTGGTTAAATCAGACACTTAACTAACTCTCTAGACCGTTAATTAAATGCCGACGTTTAACCAAGTCGCTTAAATTCCGTCAGACAAGTGAGTGAACGCAACTTTTAACGAGTTGTCTAAACGTTTCTAGGCAACAAAAATATACAATGTAAATATTTTTTTATGTGTACTTAAGTTTATGTTTTAAGTATTTTTGTTGTTTTTACATGTTCAACCTAACACGAAGGATAAAGGGAGCTTCGCTTCGTTCACCCCCTTTACCCTTAACCTAAGCTACCGCAATGTTTTGCCTTGATATAAACTGTGCAAATCAGCTGTTGTCGTGACGCCATCTTGTTTTCCAACACGCTGGCTTTCGGTAAGACAGATTGTTAACGTTTTCGACGATGCTTTATTTAAATCAAAATGCTAGTGACTTGGTTAAACGTCAGCATTTAATTAACGGCCTAGAAAGTTAGTTAAGTGTCTGATTTAACCCACCAAATCGACATCGACACCCATCGTGCGAAATCGACACGACATTTCCCCAAAGGGATTTGAATTTTATAACCACAGCATGTGGTTCAAAATGTCGATGCCTCATAACGGGATTCGGTACTGGCTGGTGTACTGAAAGTGATCCTGAGTGTAGTTGATCAACGGTAGCGCGGCTTGAGACGAGCTTGGGTTCTTGTGTTCAAATGAACACGTGAACCCAGCCTAGGCGTGAATATTTTATGTTTTCGTGTAATTACCTTCACAATTTTTTATAACTCTATTAACCGTTTCTTGCTTTTAACAGCTAAGCCTTATTGCGGTACTAAAACATTAACTTGATGAGCAATTTAAAAACCATGTTAAAAGCAACTTTGTCTGAAAAGGGATATTACAATGATCAAGATAACTTTAATGAAAGGACTGTATGGGGTTAGTCGAACTCAACACAGACTTCGGTGTCAATAATTTTGAAATTATTTATTCCAGCATATTTATAATAATTCATATTTTAATAATTGTATTAGTTAAACACAGTCCTAAAAGAGCTCCTTAAAATCAATCTGTGGGAGTTTCTTCGCCCCTCCCACAGTGGCCCAATGTAGAGAAGAGGCGACAAATGACGTTTGCTAAGAATATGTAAATATCTACAGTAATAAAGAAAATATGATTTTGCATTTTTAACAATTCTAAGAATGTCGGTAAGTACCTTAAGTGTATCTATAAACTGCTGTAATTTGAGATGAATCTTACAGTTGACTGTTATTATGAAATAGGTAACAGTTGCAGTATAGGGAAAAGCGGACAACATACAAAGATGATTCGAATTTCACGATTGACATGTTGTCCAGGAAGGTCAAAGTCCAGAAGGTCGAACTACCCAACAAAAGCGAGCTCTGTCAAAACACCAACAGTTGGGAGTCCGCCGCGTGCCTTCGCCCTGCATAATGAAAATTCAATTATTCTGCGAAATTTGTGACCGGTCGCGCTCGAGTGCCCGTGGGAGTGAACATCTTCCACAGTACATAGTACCCGGTGCCTGCCACCGTTAGGAAAAACCAATTACCTTATAAAGCCTTCTTAAAACCGATCCTAGCGCGGGTTTACTTCCGCTGCCAAACTGGTAACTGTTGTTGAGTTGAATAAACTGTACAACTGAATAGTGATTTTCCAAACTACCTGTACAGGATGGCCCATTCATGAGACATAGAAGTTTTGTTGTAGGAAAAGTTGAAGGTTTTGCTCTTTATCAAAATCAATCTTCATGGCATCGATTTTGATAAAAAGCAAAACCCCATCGTTCGATTTAAAAAATTTATTTTCCTGGCCGAGAATTGAACTCGCAGTTTTTAAAAATGAAGCAGCTTTTATTATTATATCATTTGACAGTGATGCTCAGTAGGCGGAAAACCTTAGACCGCAACGAAAGCAAAAGTATGGTCATGATGGTCGTGGTCATTTTTAGCGGTATTCAATTTCCGGAACTTAACCTCCTAGCTGGCAGATAACCTAAAAATGAACTTTTGCTTTTCATAGGATGTAAACTCTTATATCATGACATAAGGCTCAAAACGCGATGCATTAAAAAATGGCAGCGAATGTGTTTATTAAATATCGGAACTTTACTATTTTCACAAATAAAAACTTTTAATGATACCAAAACATGCTACCAAAAGCAGAAACAATTTAAAAATCGTTTGCTATGCACCCGGAAATAGTATGGGGCTGTCCGACGATGTCGTTTCTTTGCACTAACTGAAATGTTCGTTTTTAGCGTAAATCACCACATGATTTACATTCAATGAAAAAACAAGACGTCATTTTTGTTTTACTTTAGCCTGATTAAATCTCTCAAGTAAACAACCAAGCGTACAGGATTTTTTTTCAAAAATATAGCTGTACTTCCTCAAATCGGACGCTGCCAGATGAGTAATTGTTAAGATAAGATCTTTAAAATAAATATTAAAAAGGCTTACGACGAAAGGAAACATTCGAAGCTCTAGATTTCTTTGGACTAACGACAGATTTTTTAGATACGAATATCATGCATTTTATAGTTCGACCTCTAAAAGTGATCCAGATATAATACAATTTAAATTCGTTCCACTTACCTCAACTGATGTGGAGCGCTCATTCTCGAGCTACAAATGGATTTTACAGGTAAAGTGAAACTCATTAAAAGCGGAAAATATTAAAAAATAATTATCATTTATTGCAATACCTCCAAAGAAAATATATTAGAAGAGACTTCAGATGACGAATAAGTTTCTGCTGGATCAATTTTTATGAATAACGTCGGCTCACTATTCTTCTAACCTCAATGTAAAGATTCTTCAGTTAAGAAAACACGTACCTTTCCTAAATTTATCATTGAAACTTCCCGCGATTTCCTGATTTTAATCTAAAGGAATAAGGCATTTTGCAGTGAAGTGAACTATGTAAATTTGATTATTTTTTAATTCAAATTAACTAGCATTTACCACCAAATTACATACACCAAGTTCCGATATCTAATTAAGTTCCGGAAATTGAGTACCGCTAAAAAGTCATGTCCATACTTTTGCTTTAATAGCGCTCCAAGGTTTTCCGAACACTACGTGATAAGAATAAATTTCTGGGAAGTAATGTCACAAGTCAAATCAAAGAATCAGATATCTTTACTGTAGATATTTCCATATATTTGCAAACCTCATTTTTTTGCCTTTTCTCTACATTGGACCACTGTTGGAGCAGAAGGGCGTAGAAACCCCCACAGATTGATTTTTGGATCTCTTTTAAAAACAAATACAAATATTACAATATGAATTATTATAATTAATAAGCAGGTTTTTTTTTTATTCAGTCCTTTAAGTAATTTTAAACATTTTAATATCCCTTTTCGACAAAGTCGCTTCTACATGGTTTTAAATTGCTCAAAGGGAATTTCTAAATCCCCAGAGTTAACTTGTTGTAGTAGAGATTGCACAGACCCTTGAAAGGATTGCTAACCTTCGCGAGTCTTAACCGGGGCGCAACTAGTCTGTGATTATTTCTTACATTATCATTGCAGCCTATCACTAAGTTTGGAAAATGTTGTTAGGTTCTTGCGTACATACATTATATTTTCGAAAAGAAATTGACTAGCTACAGTTAGTATGCCAATTTGGTTAAAAAGCTATTTTAAGGAGTCAGTGCATTTTTTTTGTATTTTAAATTATAAATTGCTCGAATATTTATTTTCTGAAAAATATAAAGTTTGAATAACCGCTGCTTTCCCCCACAACAAGATACCGTAGGACATGTCACTATGAAAGTAACTAAAATATACTAGCCTAGATTTAGCCACATCTATGTTTTGTCTGATGTTCCTAACAGCGTAAGCCACAGAATTTTATCTACCAGCTAATTTATCTATGTGGAGTCCACATCACTGCAACTTGCTATCAATGGTTATTCCAAGAAACTTCGTATCATTTACTAATGCTAATGTGTTGCTGTCTATTTATTTATCTATTTATTTATTAACACTAAACTGGTCTCAACTTGCCTGACATTTGGAAGTGAGAATTTGATACACTTGGTTTTACCAGCGTTTAACAATAAATAAAGAACTGCGAACCAATTCTAGGTTAAAGACACCATTAACATCATCAAAATCTTCTTTTTGCCCTTCAATTGTGAAGACCAGTGAAGTATCATAAGCAAACAACACTATGTCAGTCAATTTCCCCACCATGAAAGGCAGATGTTAATATATACCAGGAATAAGAAAGGACCTAATATGGAACCTTGTGGAACGCCAATTTTTACTCCCGATCCATCAGATTGAACGCCGTTAACTTCTGCCTTTTCAATTAAATTGCTTAAGTGATCTTAGTAGATACAACGCTTTATTTCTAACTCAGTACCTAATCATATAATTTCATAAGAAGCGTATCACGACCAATAGAGTGGTGTTAATTTTTTAAAACAATGAAAATGATACACTCCATATAAGTACAGTACTCAATTTAAAATTTTCTTCACATCTGAAAATGAACACTTTCCAATGAACTGTCATAAGATATTACTTCCACTATTGGATAGTGTAATACTAAAGGTGACTTTTTTCCAAATCGGCGGGTTCGATTCCCGGCTAATAAGCTAAAAAATATATTTGTGCAAAAAAGAAATATCAAAAAATGTGATGATGCAGTTTTGACAGCAAAAACTTCTAAATGTGGTTTCCGATTTTACCATAATGACTACTACAACTCAGTGATTTTCCGACACATTTTCCAACGCTTTCTTTTTAATCAGTAATGTTCGTTATTCATCCGGTTGAATCGACAAATCGTTTATTTCATAACTAAGCGTGCGGTAACCGTGACAGAACAAGTTACGGTACGTAACATAACTAAGCGTGCGGTAACCGTGACAGAACAAGTTACGGTACGTAACATAACTAAGCGTGCGGTAACCGTGACAGAACAAGTTACGGTACGTAACATAACTAAGCGTGCGGTAACCGTGACAGAACAAGTTACGGTACGTAACATAACTAAGCGTGCGGTAACCGTGACAGAACAAGTTACGGTACGTAACATAACTAAGCGTGCGGTAACCGTGACAGAACAAGTTACGGTACGTAACATAACTAAGCGTGCGGTAACCGTGACAGAACAAGTTACGGTACGTAACATAACTAAGCGTGCGGTAACCGTGACAGAACAAGTTACGGTACGTAACATAACTAAGCGTGCGGTAACCGTGACAGAACAAGTTACGGTACGTAACATAACTAAGCGTGCGGTAACCGTGACAGAACAAGTTACGGTACGTAACATAACTAAGCGTGCGGTAACCGTGACAGAACAAGTTACGGTACGTAACATAACTAAGCGTGCGGTAACCGTGACAGAACAAGTTACGGTACGTAACATAACTAAGCGTGCGGTAACCGTGACAGAACAAGTTACGGTACGTAACGCAAATGCGAACAAACTAATTCAAAATCGCCAAAATTAAATTGGCATTACCAAGTGCTAATCAAATGCTATTCGCATTCGGAACGGCTATTTATTGTGACTTTATCTCCACGCAGTATCGACAGTTAAATAACCAATTACGCAGAAGGCAAACGATATTATCGTTTACCTAGTTCGAGAGGCGTAATTTATACGTTGCTGCAGCGGCATACATGAATTGGAACCGCAATTGTAATGTAAAGTTGTAAGGTTTGCTACGCGTAGATTGATTGAATTGTATGTTTCGATTTACCATCCTAGAAGTTCGGGCGGTGCAACTTAGTATAGAAATAAATAGCAATTTTGCTGGCTGCGTGCTCCTACTGTTAAAATGAATTACTTATATCTCAACGTTTAATTATTTCATTTGAAAATCAAACGGATATTACTTGGATACGTTCGCGCCGCCTTGGCACGTGCCGCGTCTTATCAAAGGAGGTTATATAACCCTCTCCGCAGAGAATGGACTTCAAATAGGTAAGCAAAGAAAAATCAAGTCTTCCTGTAAAATAAAATCTTTTAACTCCCGTCTAGACAGCCAAGGCTTTCGTCGCTCCAAACATGCTTTGTCGACAGCGACACCCACTTCAAACAGCCGCACAACAGAAATTCTCTATCTCAATGAACTCTAAAGAATTCGAAGGTAACAAAATAACAATTACGGTGAAGATCTTCAAATTAGTTACGGGCGTAATGTTCTTAGTGGTGGTCCGTACCTTTGTATGCTTTCCACAGGCGCCCGGCACAACGCGCTTGACAAATAATGCACATAAACATTCCTCTTTCACACGAGCACGATTCAAATAGCTGCCGGGACTGGACTGATATCTGCTTCCAAACTCAACTCGCTCCTACAGCCCCGTGTGAATTGATTCCGTGTAATGTTTGCTTTCGTATGCGAATCCGGGTGCTAAAGTGTAAAGAACTTCGACAAACCCTTTTTGAAATACCTCGATTTTTACCAACACTTTCCACGTGTTGCATAAGTACAGCCCAGATAATGAGCGACGATAGCGTCATCTGAGTTCTTTGTAAAAACCGTGGTATTAGCAGGAGCAAAGCCTAGCATTACCTCTGAAGTGCCGCCCATGTTTGTCGCTGGGTACGTGTATGTGTGTGTATGTATAGGTTGTATTGATGTGCTTTTTGCGGCTGCATGTGCGGCCGGCCTAATTGGGCGCTCAACAGCTAATTGAATGGTAGCGTAGCACCGAGCGATCGGCTGGGTAATCTGTACATTGAAACTGCGTTTTTCTGTGACTTATGTAGTTCATGTGGCTCAATCTTACTCTTACAAAACTCTCGTGCCCCTCCTTGGGGCATAAATGGATTCCTTTGTTATTTATTATATTATGTAGTTCTAGATTTATGCCAAATCTTACGATTTTTAGGGTTGAACCTTTAAGGAAAAACCCTAAACTTAACCGCTGAGTCATCGAACCAAAAAAAAGGTTTTAAATACGCGACGAATATCTAAGTTCCGCTAGACCAAAGGTTAAAGGACCACATCGTTGGCCGTCCGTCCGTCTGGCTGTCTTTCAAGGTCTTTCCCTTTTACTCAGGGACACGTGGAGCTTTTACTCAGGGACGCGTATCAAGTTGAAATAATTATTATATACTCGGCCACTCGGGACTGTGGTCCCTTGAAGTTGTGAATAAACTAATGTTCTAACTCTACGCAACCAAGAGATAGAGCCGTTTGTGCGGAACCCGCGCTGCGTGCGTCCGACTCGCAGTTGATCGGTTTCAAGGCGCTTTGTTAGCGCTAATCCAATACAAAACGTCTTGTTAACCAGAGAACACGATATGAAATCCTAATAACACTTGATGTTTGTGTACAACGCCTCTGTATCTTAAATGTAATGGCTTCTAATGTCGTACTCGGCACTGGTATTAACTTATTATCTTAACGATTTGACATCATGACACCAATTGACATTAAAGTGGCTAATACATTTTGAGTACCGGTTGAGAATTCGGTACTAAGTATGATATCTAGTATGAATAATTTCAAGTAATTTACTTTACCAAGAAATCGAAGTCGTATTCAATGTTAAACAAAACAACACGCGTGAAATTGCAGAATAAAAATAACTAACACCTTGGCTATTAATGCTCGAAAATAAATTATGGCAACATTTGCAGACAACTGCGAGATTTATAAGTAAAATATTAGGTTTGTCTATTAAATTACTCAGTGGCCCGCTTTGTCACTTATGTTGCCATTTTTTTACCCTAGCACAAGGCAAGTCTGGCAAGGCAATACTTATTTTGATCTGGTACGTTAAGACTCGTCTTTCGGTAAAATAAGCAACTAGATTCGAGGTGGTTGAAAATTCGGACACAACCATATTAAAATAAGGTTCATAACAGCTCACACTGCAACATGGCTGTTACGTCAGTCGCTGCGGCAGAACATTGCGAAAATTGTATATTTTTAGTTTTTTCTTCAAAACCACTGATTATTTCTGAATTTAAAACACAGTTTTAAAATATTTTCATTACCTACCTATTTTTTTGCGCAAGAACCAGCTATATTCTTTTTGGATGCCAAGAAATAGCAAGTTTTAGGTTAAATATATATCTATATTTTTATCTATTAAATATACATCTATATTTTTATCTATTAAATATACATCTATATTTTTTCATGTAGTACCCATTGACATATGATGTTTTCGAACATGTGAGTTTCAATGTTCGGATTGAACAACAGAACTAACTTCATAACATATATTTTTAGAGATGTCGAAAATTTCTCCTTAAGTAGGATTAGCATTTCACCGAATTTGACGTTACACAGTGTCTTAAGCAACTTACCAAAGTAAATAAGAACTCCACAACCAATACAAGCAATATTTGAATGCCCGATAGTTTTAAAATGTGAACGGCATTGGGCCAAATCGATTCGGCATACAATTTTTCAATCGAATAACTCCAGTTGATAAATATCGTGCATTTGCGAGCCAAAGCGGGGCTGAAGATGGAAATCGATGTTGGATTGTGTCAAGAAAAGAGGCAACTTATCTTATTTATCGGGTTGCTTGGATTTATTTATTATTGAAGTTCTTACGTTCTTCGGAGAATTAAATTGTTAACCCTAAACCTAAGCCAAAATACAGACATGAGAAACATGAAGATATATTATGAAGTGCCTATAGTTGTTGGATAAGGTTGATCGAACCGAAACGGGTTTTGTAAATGCGCAATGTCATATAGTGGCTATTAATTAGTTTGAAAACTTAATGAATAAACCAAAGGAGATAATAACGCTCAGTAGGCAGTATTATCTTATTGTGAGAACTGAAGAAGGATTTTTTTTCATTAGCCACCGTATGTTTCTTTGGGAAAGTGGTTCATAATGATGGGTGCTATGGGGCACTATCGCTCGCCAAAAACATGGTCATCTAATTAAAGTCACCCAGCATATTCCAGAGCGACGACGTATGTTCGGGAAATCAGAGATATACATGAAACACGCAAGAGAGAGACGGTAAATAATGAGTTACATATATTACAATAACAATACATGAACAATCATGCGTTAAGGTGGGCTTATGTTTCTCCCCGTCCATATGCCACAGACACTCCATATGGGAAAGGTGTGTATGGCGTAATACAAAGAAATTCAATTCACTGTAAAACTGTGATTAAAAGGCCCAACAGATGGACAGCGAATTAAAACTATTATCGGAATAACTTTGACAACTCCATACAAATTTATCTGTTAGGGAGTTGTCAAAGATATTCAGAGTAAATGTTAACTCGCGTTCGTAATAGTCGCACTAGGAAAACCATTTCCCTGCTCATTAAGTAGGGTAAACGCACCATGTCCTGACCACCTCAACCTTTTGCCCCAACTTTGCGACGCGTCATTTACCGTCATTGGATTTTTAAGCCAAGTATAACCCGGCCAAGTTCAAACCCGCATGCGTGCGCGCACCGCGCAGCTGCCACTGCTCAAGGTAAACTGCAAACCGCCTCCTTTGATACACGTTCTGCAACACTATGCCTGCGTTTTTTTTTACTTAACCGATTTATAAGAAGAAGAGACTATAAAGCTCCGTTTAGTTAATATTTATCTTGTAACTGGTATTTTACAGGTCCTTGGGCTATTTTGCTAATTAGAATGATAAGATTCTACTAATAGAATAATCTGCTAATCCCCAGCCATCCAGGCCAAGTCGCTCCAAGCCTAATAGTAATGTCTCGATTTTGTAACTGATATTAAAATAGGTACATATAAAGCAGAACTTTATTTTAGTTATATACATCATTCAGATCTTCACATTGGTCCTCAGTCATGTGTAGGAGACTGGGGCGTAAGGAAATGATTGGCCCTAATAAGATAAAGATAAAGATCAGATCATAAAAAGATCAGATTCGAATTTCGCCCCCCAAAAAATTAAGTCTGCCGTAGTACTAAATAGCAACAACCCAACTAGAAGCACGCCACCAAATGAATACAATGTTGCTAAAGAACAAAAGAAAGCCATCAATACGTAAGTACAGTCACCCTCAGTTATTTGCACCAAAGCAATACGATTCTTGGATCGCACGGAATAAGTGCCGTACAAGGACCAAAAGGTGTTATCGGACGAGATCGCTGAGACTGTATTGGACGTGATCGGTATTTTAAGTACGAAGCAGGCAGGGCGACGCTCAGGTAACCTTCAATTAGCTCTGCCCTTTCAGTTGAAGCTGGCTACAGATCTTGTCCTGAGGTGCACCTTTTGGGTGATATTAGGCTTTTTCTAAGAAAAAAAAATGCCCTGTCTTTCGCCTTTATCGTTAAGGTGTACTTTAATAATAATAAATAAATGTAGCCCATCGATGTCCCCACCGAGGGGCACAGGCCTTTACCCGGATACGAGTAATATTAAGCCATACTTCACCTTGCTGGCTCAGTACGGGTGTAAGTACTAGTCGAATAAAATAACTAGGCATTAATGACAAGACTGCATGCGGTTGACAAATTACTCACTGTTAATAATTCTATAATTATTTATTCCTGCATATTATTTATAATAATTACTATTTTTGTATTAGTTAACCAACTTTTAAAAACTGTGGGAGTTTTTTTCGCTATCTCCCACAGTGGCCCAATGTAGAGAAGAGGCAAAAAATCATTTTTTACTTAAATATCTAAATAAAGAAAAGAGAAACCTTATACCAGTGGTGGTCTCTTGTTATATTATACAATTATTATCTCAAGCCACTTTAGGACTCAGTCGGCCGGAATAAAAACAAAATGGCCGAAAATGGTTGAGGCGTCGCTTTTTCAGATTTGGCCTTCCTGTAAATGTTTGTGTTTTCGCGGTTTTATTATATTATGTTATTAATCGGTAGTTTCTCAATACCCAGTTATCAATGAACCGTATTTAAAATAAAACTCTTTTAAATTCAAACAAATTCAAGGTTAGTGTTGTTGTTCTACCAATTTTACATCGTTAGTTACACTTGCCAAATATCTAATAAGTATGTATCTACATAATCTGCTAATATAAGTACATACAGAAACAAACAAAATTAAATATGGATATTTAGGAAATTCCCACCAGTCTAATTTTATTTTTCTGCGTGTGGTAGTCATAGATTGAAAAGTTTGTACTTGGTTAGGTTAAGTTAGAACCTAACCTAACCAAGTACTAACTTTCCAATAAAACAACATAAATGATCGTCTGAATAAGATACACTTGTATACAAGCTTTTGAAACAGCCACTAAGCTGAAAACTGTTTACGATCACATCACACTAAGTCACGATAGATCGGTCACGTAGACCCAACATGATAGTGGCTCCAAGTTGAGGCCGCCTCTTCGCCCACGTAGAGCTAGCTCTACGTACGGTAGCGCGCTAACGGTACATGGCGCGCTACACTAGCGCTGCACGCGCCATGCGGTAACTTGCGGAACTAAATAGGTGGAAGTCATTCATCGCTTTCATTTGAGCGATATTATATGGTAACTGGTAATCTTGTTCGTCTTTACTGGATTCTTTATTTTAGGGTTACATATCCAAAGGTCCGACACTATTTTTCCTAAGCTCTTGAAGACCTACTGAAGACTCTTGTCATGGGAGGAAAAAGGTGTCAACATTATAAGGACACGAAGCTTACGCATATGATCTAGTATTCGCAGCTGAAAACGTCGGTAATCTCCAAAACATGCTCGACTCTTTGCAGGTCGGCCTTAAAATTAACATGTCCAAGAGTAATATTGTATTAGTCACCCGTCACTCAGTACCGAACATAATTGTGGAGACTAGCCCGGTGAAGGCAGTGGATAGTTATGTTTCTCTTGGGCATTGTTTTGTCCTTTGAAGACCTCTGTGGCGCAGCGGCACTGTGGCTCTGCCTACCATGCGAGAGGTCCCGGGCTCGATCCCCGGCTGGGGATAAATAAAAAAATTACCTAGGTCTTGAATTTTTATATATGTGTGTGATGTCGCTCAAGTCAAGTCAAGTCAAAGTACTTTATTACTGTAGATATTTATATATACTTGGCAAACGTCATTTTTTGGCTCTTCTCTACATTGGACCACTGTGGGAGAAGCAGGGCGTAGAAACTCCTACAGAATGATTTTTAGATCTATTTTAAAAATTGGTTGTGCTTAACTAATACAAATATGTTTTTTTAGGGTTCCGTACCCGAAGGGTTCCAAACGGGACCCTATTACTAAGACTTCGGTGTCCGTCCGTCCGACCGTCCGTCCGTCTGTCACCAGGCTGTATCTCAAGAACCTAGCTGGCTAGAGAGTTGAAATTTTCACAGATTATGTATTTCTGTTGCCGCTATAACAACAAATACTAAAAAACAGGATAAAAGAAATATTTAAGGGGGCTCCCATACAACAATTCTTTCAATACCACATACAAACTTATGGATGCACCTGGTTACGTACATGGAGTGTGAAAGTAACCGCACCAATAACTTTGTAAACAATATTTTGCTGTGTAAAATCCAAACTATTCACTCCACACCATCGCTTCCATTGAACGGTGGTACGGAACCCTTCGTGCGCGATTTAGACTCGCACTTGACCGGTTTTTTTATTGTTATGATTAATAAGCAGTAATAAATAATTACAAAATTATTAACAGCAAGGTCTGTGTTGAGCTAGATTAACCCCATACAGGCCCGTCATTTAAGTAATCTTGAACGTTGTAATATCCCTTTTTCGACAAAGTCGCTTTAACATGCTTTTTAAATTGCTCAAATGGCAATTTCAAAATCTCCTCTTGTTGTAGTAGAGAATGCACTGAACCTTGAAAGAATTGCTAACCTTCACGAGTCTTGACCGGGGCGCAAATAGGATTATTTCTTAGGTTAACATTCGCTGTTTCTGGTTTCGACGATTTTTGTTTATGTTTGACCGAGAATCTCTCGAGAATCTTGAGGTTTCCTGCATGACGGATTCAGTTGGGTCGGGCCGCATTTGGGAAGCTCAAGATCGAAGATTCCATAAATCTTAAAGACCCTGTGTGTCCTGCCCACGCTTATTTAAGCTGCCGAAACATGGACGCTAACGAAGGCAAATATACACAAAGTTAGAGTAGCACAAAGAGCTATGGAGCTTTCCATGCTAGGCATCAGGCTTCAAGATCGTATTCTCATTACGGAGATAAGACGCCGTACTAAGGTCGTCGATGTCGGCAAGCGAATCATGAGATTGAAGCGGGGGTGGGCGGGTCACCTGGCAGGGAGAGACGACGGAAGGTGGACCAGGGCGGTAACGGGGTGGGTGGCCACCCAGAACGAGGCGTCCAGCCGGCAGACCACCGGCCCGATGGGCGGACGATATCATTGCCGCAGATGGCAGTGGCTGCGAGAGGCTCAGCGCCGGATGGCGTGGTAAAGAAGAGCCCTATACCCCGCAGTGGGTAAATTTGGACCGAGTGATGATGATGATATAAAAAGTTGTAATTGTCTTTTGGAAATAATGTGTGTAATGTGTGTGTGGAAATAAATAAGTGTATCGTGTTACAATCTTTATTTATTTATTTATTATTTACATTTTTGTTTGTGCCATTACAGCTAATGCCAGATCGACACAAACATTCACGACATATTTACATGTTACAGTACAAATTATAGTTGTAATAAAATTCAATTAAGTTCAATAATAATAGACATCACAGCAATAAATTAAATTTAATTTTAATAATCCAGCGACAACGCAGTCATGCTTTCATCGTAAGGAACACGCCACATTCTCGCACAATATCACTCCTCCTTAATCACCATGTAATTATTTGCGTGGGCGTCCTTTGACGAGCAAAGAAATATCTATTAGACTAATATTTATAGTGATTGTCATGATTGAATAACCTATTTAATTATAAACTGTAATGTCTAGTTATAGTCTTTGTATACCTAGTCTGACTTCGTTCAGGTATGCGATGTTAATAGGGTACCCTTCTATTATAAGATAGTAAGTCCTGATTCTATTTGGCAACTAGTCGTCATTTGCATTACATAATGTTACCTGAAACGAAAAAAAAATTGGTGCCAATTCTTCAAGTAAAATGTTACGTGTAGATAAATTGCTTAATCGGGATTGATTCTATACACCACAGCTTAGTAAGTAGGCACCTATAGGTAAGGTATAGTCAGCTAAAACTCCTTTCCATTTGAGCGCTATTTCTACGTGTTATGGTCGAGCATAAGTTCACCGTCGATTATTCTGCTAGTACCTATAGTCAAACCAGTGAATCGTGACGGAGTGAATTGACTGCAGTGCAGACATATCTTCTCTGGCGACCTTTTTCAATCAATGGTACCTGAAGCGTTAAATTAATACATGTAAAGTAAGAGGAAATAGTTATTTGTGTCTCAAGGGAGCAAAATGATGTATTTACTGCGAGGGATATTGCATCGAAGGATTCTATTGAGTGAAGCGAAGGATTCTACGATATATAAGTTAGAATCTTGAGCGTAACGAAGGATTCAAGCGTTGCTCTTGAGTGACACATACAACTTTACACACCGACTATGAGGAAAATTGAAATAAAATGCTCTAAAAATAATGAAATAAATATACATTGAATTATACTTTCACCACTTTTACAGTAATCGACCAACGAAAACAAAACTTTTTTTATCATGGCGGATTGTGAAGGATTAGAGAAAGGTCACCACAGATAAAATATTCCTGTGCTACTTTTACCAATGTGTAAAAGTCATCGAATCGAATATTACAATGGTGTCGGATATCAATATTCATTATATCACAATAACAGTCATCGATAGTTTTGATTTCAGTAAAACATATTATTTATTGTGACTTTTTTTTTAATATAACGAAAAATTCATAAATTTTTATATAACATTGTTAAAGTTAAAACTTGAAACATGTTAGTTTTTAATCGATTGCGATGATATTACAATCGATTATTTTATTAAGCTCTGTTTGCAATCGGCACATTGCGTAAATGTTGCATGTAGAATTTACATAATGTGCCGATGAATAAATAAAAAATGTAGCTTAAAAAGAAAAGTAGCATTTTGCTCCCTCTCGTCGTGGAACAAAACTTACTTTTCCGAATGAAAGGTGTGAAAATTATATTTCTTACCCTCGCGTAGTCTAGTATCTAAGAAACGTTACTGTGGTACTACTATTAATATTTTACCTATAACAATTAATCGTAAAACTTCATGAAATTTAATAGAAGCCTTCCACTTTTATTGGTCATCAGATTATCTATTTACCAGATGATATAGACTATATACTAGATTCTAGCATCTAGTATCTAGAACTTAGTAGGTGCCTATATATTTTCCAATTTGGATTCACATTTGTACTAATTTATTTGTAACTAGCTTATGCCTGCAACTGCATGTGCTTGTCCCTAGGAATTATCATTTACCGAGATATCGTTTCCCTCCTTCTAGTGCAGTCGGATAAAAAGTATCCTATATATTAATCTAGCTCATAAACTAGCTCTGTGGTAAATTTCATTCAAATTTGTTCATCCGTTTTAGAGTGATTGAGACACAAACACACAAACATCCATCAATTCTTTCACATTTACAATACCTATATAAGTTCTTTACAATCTTTGAAAAGAGCAAAGGCGTATTGTTCACACTGTGCAAGAACGCATTAAGACACACATCGCACCATTCGGACTTCTCTGTGAATCTTATTCTTGCCCAGTAAGGACTATATTCCATCGAAAATACTGAAACTGCTTGGAATGCCATAAAATATGTTTATTGCTTTATTCTGAAATTCCTACGAGTGGACTAACTTCTGATTAGTAGCGATGCTATTTTATTTAGTTGCGTTTTGTGGCGTACTCCTCTAGTCCGAGTTTCTAAAATAGTGGTCTAATGTAACAGGCGATAAATCGAAGATTTATTAAATATAGCGGCACCTGATTGTCTGAAATGGGTTTAACAAGAGTTTAACAAGTTGTCACAGCTAATTATCCTTTCGGAAACCGGGCGTTGGTTTCAGAAACAATCTAAAAAAATTACAGCTACGCAAAACGCTAATGGTCATAACGTCAAGGCGTGTGAACTGTCATGAACATTAAGTAGGTGCTCAGAAAAAGATCCATGAAAAAAAAATGCAAAATTTTATGGAACTGACTACTGACTGAGAAACCATTAACGTTTTGCTGGGCTTCAATAATTCATCGTGTCGTGTCTGCAACTGGCCCTCGAGTCGCGTAATGAAACTCGAATAGCAAGAATATATCAATTGCCCTCAAGGGCGCCAAATGCCGCATTCGGCAGTCAGTCTCCAGTAAAAGAAGCGCCGCCGACAAATATGGCATTTTAGACCCTTACGAGCAATCAATATACTATTGCCATTCGTAAGTCGTAAAGGTCTAGATTGTATTTCATTTTAGATTAAACTTTCATGCATTATTATTGGTATAAATAAGTTGTAATTAATATGTCTCGTAATCTATCTTGTTGTGGAAGTCGCTTCTTTAGCTTCATTTCTCCATTTGTTTCTGTATCTGGCTTGTGTTCTCCAGTCTGCTCCGCTCATTTCCTTGAAAACAGCCTCCCATCTTTTTCTTTATCTTCCTCTCAGTCTCTGGCCATGTCTGGGTGGGGACATAAATAGGCTTCATTTATTATCATAGCATTGACCCTTCCTTACCTTTCCTGATACTGTCAATTGGCACCCGCTCTAACTAGTGTTTATCTTGTCCCCAGGATACTACCAGCCAGCGGGCCCGCTCATCAAGGAAACGGGGCCCGAAGCGGAGAGAGCCCTGGCGCGGTACCACCCCCCTCCGCACTACCATCCCCCGCACACCACGGTGAGGGACATCACACACTTCTTCTTGTAGTGCCTCTCCACTGGTGGAGGTTGGGGGTCAGCTCTCCATACTCATCTCAGCTCTTCGCCAAGCGCATGAGGTGTTCTACGCTGGCCACTCCCGTACTTTCCCTTCTCCTTCTCCTTTTGCTACTTCCCCTCCACCTTACCCGTTAACATGACCGGAAGAGGTCAGTATCGTTCGTGTCTAAGCACATGTCCCAAGTAATAACTTGTTTTCTTCTTCCTCACGGCCAAGGTGAGTTCCCGGGAGCAATTGGCGCATCGCAGAACTTCTTGGTCTTCATACACTTCAGCTATAATGAGACAGCTTCAACAACCGATTCGTTAACAGATTTAGGTCACTCCATTGCTCGACTGTGCCGATGTACGAAAGTGTACAGAATATTGCTTATCAGCTGGTCAGTAAGATTTCATCATCTCCTCCAGGCCACCATCATCGAATTGTTACGCCACAGTACACTAAAGAAAGCATACTTATAAGATTCAAATGTTAGCGTTTCCGTTCCGCGCTAGGATCAGTGATATATTACACAATAGAAAACCTTTTTTACTTTGTAGTTGCGACGACTACTCTAATAGTAAAACAACGACTCAGATCACCTTAAATACACTACCAGACTTTTCATGGAGTCTCAATTGCAGGTGTTGCAGCAATACGGTCCCCCGTACTACCCAACAGAGCTATGCTACGGTCGGTACTACGGGCCCCGGGGACCATACCACATGCCGCCGCCGCCACCGACGGAATCACAGGTATAGGTCGCGCCAAGTTTCTCTGTGTCGGAGTGCCGCGTGGAGGAGGTAATTTGTCTCTCTCTCACCCTATGCTTTAAAGAGAGGTTACTCCTTCCACGCGGCACTCGTGAAGTCGTGACACAGATAAACTTGGCACGACCTGTAACTTACTTTGATTCTTTGATGTTATAATTGTCATTAAAAAGTACGATACAGGTTTTCCAAGGCGTTGTTAGTTAATTTACTCGTGATACATGAACTGCAGTCTCCGAAAACAAACAAATGTCAGTACCTTTCTCATACGGGGTGGCAATCGCACCGCAGTTCCGGCCAGACTTAGCCAGTTATCCAATAGTTATCCTTCCAAGTCCCAACACCACCCACGACGAGCTCTTGGCCGAGCGGACGAGTTTCCTCCGAGGCGAAATCCTCATGATTTTATGTGCTGTGGGATGCTGCTGCTTTGTGTTAGGGAATGTAACTTTGAGATAGGTTGTTAATCTATAGTTGTGCAATGTTTGTCCACAGATGGTAGGAGTGGGTGGCGAACCTTACCCCCCACCACAATATTATGGTGGTCCACCTTGTTACCAACACTCGCCTCAGAGGCTACCATATATAGGTAAGTTCTACATCTTCATTTCTTGGGCAAAACTGGAACAACTCTTTCCAATTGACTATAATATTTACAGCCTACCCTCAGCAATAACACAGGTAACTCCGACTAATACTCCGGAAACTTTTTGATCACAATGCTATTATTTTTCTCATATCAGCCGCCACGATTGAATTGTATCCATTGATTAAATTTAATCACATCATTCTCCTTATTTCATAATGGTTCAAAGTTTCTAGAAAAATATTTATGAAATTTCGCTTTCTCATTCCAGAATACCGCGGATGCCCGTGCCCAATGAACGCGTGTCCAAAAAACGTCCTTATTGGGCCCGCTACTGGTAAAGCCCCAGCCGGTGGCGGCCCGTTGGACGTGCCCCCCTCCCTCGCGCCGCCCGGGGGCGCCTTCCGAGCGAAGGTCCGGGCGTGCGCCCTCGACGCTGGCGTAGACTCGCACGGCAGCGGGAAGGTGACGAACTGACTTGTTTACATAGGCCGACCAGGAATCCTGGTGACCCCCACTCGCTCAGGCAGGCTTATGAAGAAGTTTTATCAACTGTTGACATACCAAAGTCACCGCTCCGTGGTATTATTATATTATTTAGAGAGAATCTTCAGGTGTTTTCGAAGTCGATAAACGTTCTATGAAGATGTCTTTTCTAGGATCCGCCGCTGGAGGCAATGCCGCCTTCAGTCGCGGACGCGCCTCGCCTGCGCCCGCTGCCGGCCCTCGGCGGAGCTTCGCCCAAGCGCGAGCTCGGCTTCGAGCGCGAGCTGCGGCGCGGCTCCGTTACCCGCGAGCCCGCCGGCCCGCCCTCGCCCGCGCGCGGCTCCGCGGGCGCCTGCGCCCCGCAGCCGCCCTGTGCACCCCGCGCGCCTGGTGCGCCCCGTGCACCCTGTGCGCCCGGGGCGCCGCCACGCCGCGCACGCCTCGGCAAGGACATGGCGCGCCGCTCCCTCGCCGCCACGCCCGCCGGGCCAGGCGACACCGCCGCGGCGCTGCTGGGTGCCGCGCCTCCCGAGCCGCCCGAGCCGCCGGCGCACAGCGACGCCGATGATGACGTGCTTGCCATATCGCCGCCGGCGTGCGCGCCCATTGATCTCTCCTCGTCGGACGAGACGGACCGCCGCTCGGCGCCACTCGTCGACGTCAAGAAGGAGAACGAGGGCCCGACCTGCTCGCCGCCGCGCAAGCCCGATGCGCAGGCGCTCAAAGAGAGCAACTCGGCAGTGGAGGCGGTGGAGCCCGACGCAGGGAAGGCGGCCAAGCGGAGGTACTCACGCCCGAAGCTCGAGATCGAGCTGGGCGAGGTGGCGCTTGAGGACGGCCGCAGGACCAACGGGATCGGAGAGCACGTCAAGCTGCAGAAGAGGAGGAAGGTGTCGAGCGAGCAGACGGAGCCTTCCAGAGCGGACACGATCGCCAAGGAGACGAAGAAGAGATCTCCGAAGACGAGACGGGCGCCGAAGCCGGCGGCCGAGAGGAAGAGCACAAAGAGGAAGCTCGAGATGGTCCCGGAGAAGCCGCGAGCCAAGAAGATGAGTCTCGAGATCATCGTGACGGAGGACGCTCGAGTACAAAACGTTGCTGCGATGCCCCACGAAACGGTGTCCAAACCGAAAAATAAAAGTGCCCTTTTGCTCGACAATTTACTAAGAAAGAATAGCATAGACCGAGCCGATCCTAAGTGTGCGACCGCGCCTACAGAAATCGATCCCGCAGAACTGTTCCTACCGAAAGACAATGTTCTTCAGAGCTGCACGAAGAAATTGAACATCAACAATAATATCATAGAAAACGGTGCCCCTAAGGAACGAGTGAACGGCGTGCGACCCAAAACCATTGCCGCCGTGACACAGATGATAGGGAAGAAATTAGCTTCTAAAAACAATGCGTTAAATTCACAAAACGTTGAATCCAACGTTTTAAGCCCAGTTAAATCCTTATTAAAACCACCCACCGAAAAACCAGTAATAAAAGAAGATGTTAAATTAAATAAGCCAAGTAGTGAACAAATCATTGAACGGGCCATTTCTATTATTTCACAAACGGAACATTCTGAAGACGCCAGTGATAGTGTAAGTAACCCAACCAGTGCAGTAACGGACAACGTTCTTAAAATATCAAACAAACTACCCAAGAAACAGACCAAATCCATACCTGATAACAAACTACCAGACCCAACCCCAGCTATCGGAGTTACCATCAAAGCGACAGAAATCAAAGAAAGGTTGGAACACTCAGCAACAGAGGTGAATTCACCTGAAACTGGCGATACATCAAAAACGACAACGTTAAGTGAAACAGTACAACCAGAGAAAATATCCAAACGATCCAAGCTGTCCATAGACAAGCCGAGCGGAGAGCATCCGAGGAATAGTATAGAGAAATCCTGCGAGAAGGTTGCGAAACTGATGGCCCCTAAGAAGTTTGTTATCAAATCTGATGAAGCCGCTGCGTTCGTCGAAGACGCGTGCGCTTCGCCAATCCCGAGAGTAGTGCGAAGAGCGAAGCGGAGACGAAGTGGCACGAAGAGGGCTCGAAGGATTCCAGATCTGCTGCCGCCTCCTCTCGCCTCCACAGCACCTCGATGGAGCAACGGGTGGAACTGGGACGGCGACCATTATGTCTCTAAAGTATACCTCAATGTAAGTTTAATGTACCACTTCTGCTAACGTAACGTAACGAACACGAAGACCATCTAGAATTCTATGTCCATTACCTACTTACTATGCCAGTCACTCAAAATTAATCATCCACTTGTAATTCTTTCTATTGGTACCGAGGCAGCGCTGTAAATTTAAACTTAGCAGGAAGAGGTTACACGAGCCTGTTGCGTCGCCAGTCTCTCTCCTGGAACTTGACTTTACACACAGCCCTGTGTCTAGAACCTCGTACCTGCAAGTGACACATAGGCCTCTGTGGTCAAGCGAGAAGTCCCGGGTTCGAGTCCTGGCTGGGGAGGAAAATTTGAAAAAAAAACAGGTCTTGGATGTCACACAGGGTATCCTAGTGTGGGTCCAGAAGTAATGTACATTAATTGTTATGCACATGCCTGTACTACGCAGCAAAGTCAACTTGGCGCCCGCGAGGAATACGTTTCCGCCCCCTCTCCCGCTCCCTCTCGCCCTCGACGCGTCAGTAGAACAGAGACGGACGCTATGAGGTCATCAGAGCGAGGTGCCAAGTTAACTTTGGAGTGTAATATGTACATCTTATGTCATGAATCACCCACGTTGCAGAACGACAGCCGCCAGGACCGGACGGCGCGCTGCTGGCCACGCATGACGCACGCCAGCGGCGACCAGATCGCACGTGGGGACTGCGTGCTGCTGCGCGCCTCCTCCGCCGCTAAGGCACAGCCTTTCGTGGCCAAGGTGGCTTCCATGTGGGAGAACCCCGAGGATGGTATGTTCTGCCTCTTAGGCATTCGGGGACGGGGTTACTGCAACTTCATGCCGATTCAGTTTAGGAACCGCAAAATTACCATGACCGTCTATATTAAACGCACTTCTTTAGGCAACATACCGTTTCAACCTCCCTGAATGTTCCAACTAAGTATAATTCGCATTTTCAAATTTGATTTCGATCGAGTGCTTGTTTGAGTCCCGAGCGAGAGAAGGATTCTATATTTGAATCATGAGCGTAGCGAGTGATTTTACGTTAGAATCCTGAGTGGGCGAGGGACTCAAAGGCACGAGATGTAAATAACTTTTGTCTCGTGTTGCACATACAACTTTTCATCTAAGCATTCGGTCAGCATGTCTGTATCGAAGGTGGATTAGAGTTCGGAGGATCATTGTTTTCTTCCACACCATGCTGTCCTGTAAACCGCAACCGGCAAGATTTGCGTTGTTTTTGATGGATCGGCTACCACCTCGAACGGGATGTCCCTAAATCAATGCTTTAATCCAGGACCCAAGTAAAATCGTGACATTTTGAATATACTCACGAGCTTCCGAATACGAATACGTACGGGTTACGGTCTAGTCCGTATTTGGAGGTTTGTGCACTGCGGGAGTTGGCGTCACGTGACCGTCTGAACTACCCTAGGGCCGCTGCCATCCATCTACGTCTGCACCGGGGCAGCCAGTGTAGAGGAAGCCCTGGATTGCCGTGGTGAGCTCATTCAACTCCTGGAAAAAGGCGGCTATGAACTACGCGAGTGGATGTCTAATTCCCCTGAGTTGGTGGCTGGTCTCCCAGGCGAGTTCCAACAAGACCCACATGTATTTGAGAATCCTGACAACCCCAACATATTGTCAGTGCTTGGTATTCAGTACCGGCCTGTCCACAATGAGTTCACCTATCGGGTGGTTTTGGAAACCCCGAAGACCTGGACGAAGCGGTCGGTACTGTCGACGATTACTAGAACGTTCGACCTGAATGGATAGATTTCTCCAGTCACAAATATTTTATGCAACAACTGTGGGCGGCTCAGTTGAACTGGGACACCCCCCTCTCAGAAGATTTGTTGACGGATTGGATGCGTAGAGGCTCCTCGCTCCCGGACATAAATACGGCCTCGCTGCCGAGGAAATTGATATCTGGTGGGGATTACAGAGGCATCACAAAACGAGGCTTTGCGGCTGCGGGTTCCCTCGGCCGGGGAGGTCGACGTGCGTTTGGTCTTGGCTAAGAGCAAGGTAGCGCCTATGCTGACAAGGATGACGATTCTGACACTGGAACTATCCGGGCCTACTCGTGCGGCGTAATAAGGATACGGACTAGACCGTAACCCGTACGTATTCGTATTCAGAAGCTCGTGAGTATATCCCAAATGTCACGATTTTACTTGGGTCCTGAATTTAAGCATTGATTTAGGGACATCCCGTTCGAGGTGGTAGCCGATCCATCACAAACAACTCGAATCTTGCCGGTAGGGGATTACAGGACAGCATTGTGTGGAAGGAAACAATGATCCTCCGATCTCTAATCCATCTTCGATACCGACATGTGTCCTAACGATTCATACTCCCTCATGAAGTTCACATATGTTTTGTTTGAATACCGCGTCCCGCGACATCCGGCGCTCCATCGATGTCAATCTTGATTCTGCAGTCCTTCTAGATTCTCCTAGCTGCGGTTGATCTGCCGTAAAGGGGAGTCGTGTAACAAAACGACCAGTATTATTCTGGTAAAACAACTCGCATTCTTCTTCGTCTGCTTTGACTCGACGAGCGGCGGGAGGCTCTCCGATCTACCAGAATCGTTACATGACTTCCGACAACGCTAAACCGATGAGTATGCCCAGTAGCAAGTCAACCGGAGCCGGGGTGTCAAATTCGGGATCCGCAAGCTTGAGGTCAGACGTCAGGGCTCTAACAGCCGGTTTCAGCCTTACCAGAGGGATTTGGCCCATGACGTTAGTCATCACTAACGCTTGGACGGATGTCTTGAAACAAATGTCATAGCGTGGGGAGGTGGCGATGGGCAATACCACTGTTTTCGGTTGGGGGGCTACACATGGTTGGGCAACGAATTCCTAGCGGGAGCCCCCGCGGCGCCACTCCGGCTGTTCATCAGCGTAGGCAGGTCGCTGTACGCGAGTGGGTTTCAAGGCGCGTCGTATTGCCGGCGCTCTCCCGGACGTGGCACTATCGGATGACCCCCCCTGCCGACGGGCCACGTCCCGCCATGGGCGCTCCAAAAGCGGGGGGACCAACTGTGCGACCGGGAAGTCGGTGACGAACGGAGTGACATCTGCGTAAATCGAGGGTGTCTGCTGCCACCCGCCCGTGACGGCCTGGTCAATGCACCCCACCTTGGTGGGCCGGAGAACCACCAACAATGTTCGCCTTATCAATGTCTCCGACCTATTCCTGGCTGCGTCCCTGTACAGGCGATCCTACCTACCGGTAACCCTGGGTCCGCCCTGTGCATGTGGTCCCTAAGGTCCCTGGGTGGCAACCGCGAACTCAGGCCTCCCCGTTCCCCTGAGTACTGCCCTGTACCCGACGCCGGTCACCCTGCACCTGCGTACGTCCTCGTTCACCCAACCGGGGTGGCCTGACCGGTTCAGGCAGAGGGTCTCATGGTGTGGGCGGCCACAAAACGAGCACATGCTCGCTCCATCGCACTCCCTTGCTGGGTGCGGACCCAGACACCTGAAGCAACAGCAGTTCCTGAACCCGTTGGTCCATAAACCTATTACAGTTGGCCACACCATAGCCAACTTGCCTGCAACATGGACAGGCATCAATTCCAGTGTTCGCCAACTGTTCCGAACAGCGTCCTACCCTCCCTCCTCTGCGGAAAACTCTTGCTCACAGCGCCCCTGGGAGCAGCTCTCTGTGGTTCCGGGGAGGTGACAGCTGACAGGCCCATGCTCTCAGCTCTGCGGCACTCTTCACTTCTTCCAAGAACTTGACCAGATCGGAGAAGGCTGGCAAGTCGTCTGCTTTGGCTGGAGCCTTTGGTTCAAATACGAAAAGAAAAATCCTTTTCAGCTCTGTTGAGCTGTCTTCCGAGCCGTTGGTTTGCTGAGCACCGGAAACAACTAATCTTTTTTTCATCTGTCAAAATGACTTTTTTAAAGGAACGTTCAAAAACTTCTCTCACGTCGCGAGCAAATTGAGGATCGGAAAACTGAATCGAACTTTTGGTTCCGAACAGACAGGATTCAACCTTAATTTTGTCGTGTAACTTTTTGGTAACTATCGACATCGAGAAAAAATATATATTAAACTTGACATGGACAGTACATACGAGTAACATTTTCTAAATTAAAGGAGGTCCCCATACAAGAGAAGTATTATCAATATAACCGCAAATTTCGCGGAGTCGCATAATGTCGTCGTTTAACGTCGGATCCACAATCTATGTATCGAAACCAAGTTCGAAACCCTCTTTACTGCGTCCAAAAACCTCACGTTACGATCAGCATAATGTTAAACTACGTTGTAAAAACGAATTTCTTATCTGAATATTGAACATTATGACCAAAATGTGTAAATTTTCTACATATTATGACATTCAAATTTCGAACGCCGACGCCCGCCTGCGTGCCGCCCCTACTTTGTCTGTGAAGTTGGTACTAAAGAACAAGCTAAACAACTCAATGCCACAATGCCGGTCAAACATGCGGTTCCTGAACACATCAAAGAGAGCTTATGATAGTGTGTAGATAAACTAGTGTAAGTAACTGTACATAATTAGGCATTAAAACTCTCGAGTGATATTATTAGGTCCTTACATAAGAAATTGGCGTTTTGTATGGAGAAATTGAAGTTAACTAAATTTTCAGTACAAACATTTTTGTATTTTTTTTAGGAATGACAGATCCTAATTTAATAAACTTTGTGTGTATGAATGAGACAACATTTAGCTAACAGAAAATTTTATATAATTTTTCAAGTGTCAGCTGTAAAAAAAAAAACGAATATTATCATGAAAATGGATGACATTTAGGAGGCACTGATTTTGAAGATAACATTTTAGTTATCAAACAGAAAATTAAAAGAAAATTTTATAAGTAGATGTAAAATATTGAAATTAATTATAAACAAAAAAAAACTGGAAATAGCAATTTAATTACTCGAATTATGACCTCATGAATCTCGAAGAAAAATTCGCCAATTTCATAGGTAAGCACCCAATATTATGAACCGAGCGGAACCCACTCTTGAGTATTAATGCCCTCCATTATGTATCAGTCACATAAACTACTATTATTACATATATTTTAATGTTTTACTTTTATTGTTTTTAAATTATCTTGAACGATGGTACGAAACCGTTCGTGTGCGATTCCGACCCGCACTTGACCGATTTTTGTACCTTATTATGACTTCATAACTTAAGTTTTATCTACTTCAACGTGAAATCTAACAATCGATGAACCTCTTCCAGGCGAGATGATGGTGTCACTAGTGTGGTACTACCGGCCCGAGCACACGGAGCGGGGGAGGATGCCGGAAGACGCGCCAGATGAAGTGTTTGGCTCTCGACATCGCGACGCCAACTCGGTCGCGACCATCGAAGACAAATGCTACGTACTCACCTTTAATGAGTACTCGAGGTACCGCTGAGTTCATTGTCACCATCAACCGGCCCACATTCACCCACTGCTGGGTATACTCCTCATCTTAAACCACCATCTACCCTGGTCCTGAGCTCTTTTAGTTGGAGCAATACTGGCCCTGTTTATCTCGTGAAGTCTTGTGAAACCTTATGCGTTCGTTGTGTTGTATAAAGAAGACAGAAATATAGAATACCTAGAGGTACAAACAAAAATATTCAGACAAACAGATATACACTATTGCTATTCGTGGTTCATAAGAGACTCGGGCCCCTGGGGCCGCCGGTGAGTACCTGCAAGAAGCGCGGCGGGCCATCAGTTGCCCATTTAATAGAACTATCTAGTAAAGATCCATTAAAATATACACAAAATTACCTATCTGTTACGTCCGCCAATAGAGAAACTAATCTAAAATGGTCTAGTCGTCTAGTACTTTACAATTATCATGCTTTGTCACGTGCACGCTATCGCTGTATTTACTCATACCCGGCCGTACTGCTTGCAAAAAAATAATCAGTCTGGATTTTCTCTCACGCTGTCTCGCGTGACGCGCTCGTTGCTCTCGAATTATCTTATAAATTGTATTACTTCATTGTTGTTGATGATGATGCCAATGCCCTTGCCTCATGACAATTTTAACCAAACCCAAAACTTCTGATTACGTATCTCCCATAGTAGAAGCTCAAGGATGAATTCACGATATGTCATCACATATCACAGAATGATCTCCTTTCTAACAGAGCCAGCCAGCCGTGATGACGTATCGTGAATTCACGATATGTCATCACAGCTGTGTTAGAATGTATCTCCTTTCTAACACAGCCAGCCGTGATGACGTATCGTGAATTCACGACCCTATCGGCTGTTATTGTCACTACAAGTACTAGACGCCATTGCAGTTCAGTTTCTTCATTGGCAGACGTAATAGCTACCTTTGGCATCTACAGAAAATAAAATAAATGTCGCGAATGCCCAGTTTTTCACAATCATTGCATGGTTGGTTGGTTTGTTTACGTTCTTCTTTCGCATTACAGATACCGAAAACGGCTAAAAGCAGCCGAAATGGGCATCACCATTCCACCTTCCATCGTGCCTCCGCTGCCAACCAGCGAATATCCGGACGGAGTGAACCCGGACTCCCGGATCCCTGCCACCGTGGCCCCCGACCTGGTTCTCTTCTGTCACAAGATATACGACTTCAGATCCAAGAAGCTAGCGATACTCCCCAAATGACGACCGTGGTCTCAGCCCAAGGAGCTGAAGACGACAAGATGGAACAAGTCAAAGTCTAGGAAGCATAGGTGCACCGATACCAAGTGAAGTATTTCGTCTACAGAGACGTTTTCTGATTCACCATAAAAGGAGACAACACCAAGGTTTCGTTTTATTATTTTGTATTTTTGTATCATGAAGAGAATTTGGGTCATGACAATTTAGCGGAAACCTTTGACTTGAAGATGTATGAGAGTAGGATGTTTAGACACGCTATGTTAGTCTTTCCAGAAGCTTGTGTGGGGACACGTTGACTTTTTGGCTAGTTGTGATCTGACTAAACCTTATTAAGTACAAAGAAATGCGTTCCCATGAGACAGTGTGTAGAGGGCTTGTGGCCATTTTATGTGAAAAATATATGAATCCGTTTTTGGACTTCGAAGCCGAATGTATGCAGAATCGCATTTTGTTGGTAATGTGCGAAATGATAATAAAAATTATTTCTTTTTTAAGAATGTACCTAGCTTAGATTAAATCATGTTTGATGAAGGAGCATTATTATGTAGCAAGACCTACCTGCGTAGGTATAAACTTTAAACTTATTTACTTTGCAGTAGGAATATGTACGATTGTTTTTTCTGCTGTAGTAGTGTTGTGCATATACGATTGATTGACGTAATGCTTGTGTACCGTTATTTTAACATCATTGTTGTATTGTTGTCAAAATAGAGTCTATTAAATTATTCATTAATATCTAAGGACCAACCTTCTAGCAGTGTTAGCTGAGTTGAAAATACGATGTGATTATCTTTTCCACAACACAAACCAATTCTAAAGTATGTAATTGCCTTCTGAGGAATTGAACTTATATTTGCATTTTCGCCTTGTGTGTGTCTAACAAGTAGTTACTTGTGTTACAATGTATCTAAACCACAGCATACAATAATTAAATTAAATACATTTTGATATCATCGCAAGGCGCAATTTATAAAAATATCACACTCAGTATTGAATCCTAGAAGACTGATTTTGTGAAGATAAAAGGTTGATTATTTCACGTTCAAACACTTACTTAAAAATCCTTTGGGAAGATAAATGTCAAATTAGTTCCATGTAGAGGGCGCTACGTGATTGTTACAAACACAGAGTAAATAAGTTTCGTACATCTGAGGTTACAAATGAGTAAGTAAAGCAAATTTTAACAAAGATTTTCTTTAATCAGATAATATTTGATACGTGACAAACACCCAGTGCGTGCACTCTACCAAAAAGTTTTGCGTAACCATCCCCATTGGCAGTAACATTTTGATTGTAAACTTCGGGTGATTTTTTTTCACATAACTTGTCAGCCAATATAACTGATGTAGGTATCAACAAGTGGGAACATTGTAACATATTTTTAAATGTAATTAGTACATAGATACAAAACAATTACAAAAACACCTGTGTGTGTTTTATACATATATGAAGAGATATAGGTATACACCCGATTAATAGTGTATTAGAAACGGAAATCTCTTTATCATTAGTAGTAAATAGTGTGTGTATTTACATAAAAAAGTATATTTAATGTTATATTTCCCAAATACGGGAAGCTGTAAAGGGCATTTATATGTTTGCAAATTGTGTATATCTACTCGCTGCCTTCAGTCTTTTTCTACGATCTATCTCTTATTTGATCCATACAATCATTTTGATGAGTAAATGTTTTTTTTTGTAAATATTATTTTGTTATTTGTTCATTACGTATCTTATAACTTAGTTTTCTTAACTTGTTAATGATCTTTGCTGTGTGGATGTTGTATGAATGAATAATGATATTCATCTCACTTACATAAATCTGCATAATGTTTGACCTAGCCAGTAGCTATTTTGCTTCACTGCACAAATGGGCTAGGAATAATATTTTCATACAACATTCATGCAGTTTTCCACAGTTACGAGTAGGTTCTCTGTTTCTCTTCTTTGTTGCTTAATGCCAAAAAATAGCTGCAATCATTCAATTATTCAGTAATGACGGTGTATTAAAATCCCTTCTCTTTAGGTTATGTGAGTGTTAGCGGAATCCAATGCTTACTTGATTCTAAATAGTTACGAATAAGTTAGTAATTTTAGACTCTTCAATAAACTCACAGATTTGTAAGACATTAAAAACAGAATTAATAGTCTGAATAAAACAGTTCAAAATCAAATCAAACTTAACGGCCATTTATTCAACAATGAAGACGCTAAGTGACGTCAATTTCGGTTAAATACCCATCTTTGAAGCGCTATTCCTCCTACTACAGTTTCGAAATCCCAAAAAAAAAACGGTTATGAACCTATTGAAGAAAAGGTATGCCCTTTCCTTCAATCGGTGTGTTTGAAAATATCGTATGGAAACTTGCTATTTCTAGTGATCTAAAGAGAATATTGATATGTTTCTTGCGTCAAAAATAGGTGTTCATAATATCTTAAAACGGTGTATATGAAACAATCAGTGGTTTTAAGGAACTAACTAAAAAACCGCAATTTTCACATTGTTGTGCCACAGCAACTGACGTATTGTAGTGTGAGCTGTTAAGAACTTTACTTTAATTTTCAACGCCCACGAATGGAGTTGCTGATTTTACCGATAAACGAGTTAACACGAGCCTTAAGTTTGAAAATGTAATCGATTTTATTTTGATAAACACTATTTATTTATAATTTAGGAGAGTGATCCTAAAATAACAGTTTCAAAAAGAGTATCTCTTCTTACCAAAGAGAAGGACGGCATTTCTTTTAGTCCTGAAATTTTTACTTTAGCTTTAGAAAGTGTAAATTACAATTAAGGATATAGTTGCTACACAAGATTCCGCTAGCATTAACACATTAAAATTAATTTATTATAGATTTAATGAGTAAAATTCCATAATTAATACTATACTTCTCTACATAAGTGAGCTCTCCCTTGCTTTTTGTAGATGGAATGTTTTTTTAATGTTACCTACCTGATTTTTCGCAAACGCAACCTTTACATAGTCAATCAGATTTAGATACTTACTAGTTTTTTACGTACTACTAATGTGTAGGAAAATTTGTTTTTTTTTAATTTATTTTGTGTTTCAATGAAAAATTATATAGGTACCTATATTTTTATTATTGTACCCTATGTTGGCTGTAATTTAATATTGATGTAATTAATATAATGTATTTTTATTTCAAACTGAGTTTTATTTGCGAGAATTTGGAATGATGACGACGACTCTGTAAATAGTCCAACCTGAACCTCTTGAATACCACAGGCGTTAGATAAGGCCACTTTTCCGTTATAGGTTTTAAATTTTATTACCATGGCATAAGGCATGGTAATAAAATTAAAACATGGCAAGGTTCAAAATCGCGACCCGTCCCAACCTCGGTTTTTGAGAGGTTAAGGTTCAAACGTGGCGTCAGAGCTTGTAGTTCTATTTTTGAGAGGTTAAGGTTCAAACGTGGCGTCAGAGCTTGTAGTTCTATTTTGAGAGGTTAAGGTTCAAACGTGGCGTCGGAGCTTGTAGTTCTATTTTTTGCTGACTTCTATATGATGGTGCTTCAATGCATAATCCAAGTTTGTGACCTCGACCGCAATAAGTCTGAAGGACGCTTCATCTCGACGCTTGGTCCGTCCACCTGGATGGGAGGAAGATAAAGAATATTCGTCTAAGTCGAGCGGAGAAAACGAGGACACCACACCTCAGCCAGCAAGTTTTTTTTAAATAAGCTACTGTTGAGTGAAGTACCACCAACAGCAAATGTGGCGACCCACTGTAAGGGTTATTTTCGCATGCAGCCCAACACTTTAAAGTCATAAAACAAATGGTTTATGAAATTCGATAAAAAGTTTAGCAAGGGTTTACCGCACAGACAAGATATCGAGATAGACGGCGAAAGTCTACCTACTTCGCGTGTTTTTAATAGGCGGATTCCGCTCATCCCGGCTCAGTCGCTCTCTGACTGTTCGAATGTAAGCCGTGTACTAATAAACATAAAAATGCCTAACTGTGGCGTTGTGAATTGCAAAAACTCAAGCAATGTTGTTTCCAAAGAAAACAACGGCGTTACCTTTCATACGTAAGTAATTTTATTTCTGAAATTCGCCGAATTTATTTAATAATCAATTATTTTTAATTTCGAGTAGCGTCTCCCGTTTTTACTGAGATAGGTTGAACCATAGCGTATATTTCCCATGGACTTCATCCACTGCTGCTTCCACTTTACACAATTCATGGATATCTCTCTTTCGTAGCCCTCAATGAACAGTGAAGCAAACTATACTTTCGTTAACCTTACAGTTGCATGGTACAGTCGATTTGCTCATTTTTCTGTCGATTTAATCAGAAAGTGTTGTACAATGCGAAGATTCTTGCAAAATCGCTGGACGATTCGATTTTGTTGACGGAAGAATGATAATTCTGAGTTGCATTTTCATTGCAATCTATATTTTAGTAGTAGAATAACGTATATGTGAGATTGTTATGTATTCATTTTATGTTAATATATAAAAGAAGACTGAGTGACTGACTGACTGACTGACATATCAAAGCACAGCCCAACCCGCTGGATGGATTCTCGTGATTAAATTAGTTTAATCATGACTTAAAATTTAAGCTTTTTTCGTGTAACTCAGCATTACATAGAAAGTCGATTAGTAATTCATTCCTCTGTCGATACAACATCGATTCACTTCGAGAGAGGAATGAGTAGAAGACAGAGGAATGATTTAAATAAGATAAGTAGGTAGGTAGAACAAGACTGAACAAGTAAGTAGGTAATACTGTAGTAAAACTGAGTGTATTTTGATACCCATGGGAGATTAGAGATAATCTCTCTTCTCTAATAATTTACGAAGTAGTGGGCCTAAGAGTTATTTCTATTTACCCTTGGTTATCAATACACCCCGTTTTACCTTACCTACATTATTCTATTCAGTAACTTTAATCCAGTGTAGGAAGCAGGAATAATAACTATGAATTAGAGAACGATATGTTGGGTGAGGATGAATACAATTACGATAAGTTGGGTTAAGATTAATTATAATTAGATTACAATAATTTGGTTTTGGATTAGTACGATTTCGATTTGTTGTGTTAAGATAATTTAGATTACAATAAGTTGGGTTAGGATGAATTAGATTACGGTAGGTTGGGATAAGATTTATAAGGACACGAAAAGTTGGGTAAAGATGAATTAGATTACGATAAGTTTGTTTAGGATTTATTTGAACACGAAAAGTTTGGTTAGGATGAATTAGATTACGATAAGTTTGGTTAGGATTTATATGAACACAACAGGCTTTGAAGTGAAATATTTTTATCGTCTCACACGTCTCTAACGGCTCACCCAGACAGACGGGAGTCAAGTTACATTTATAAATTCATTATAGACAAAAAGGTGCGTTACAAATTCTCCTTAACTAGTACATCGACCACAGAATCGAACTGCGTTTGTTTCCAAACAGTCACCGGCCCGGACAGGTCCCCAACCTGCCCCCTTATCTATGGGCAGGCGAGACAACGTTGTTACCATTCGCTTGAGAACTGAGTGCCCAATTAGAACCGCTGCAGATAGTATACACCCTAACAGCGTCCTAGCTGATTTATTTACGATTAAAAAAAATCCCACCCCAGGGGGGGCGACCAGGAGGACTGAAAGTCCACTGTACACCCCGACGACAGGAGAGGGCCGTTCCAATATCCACCATATTAACATTCAAAAAACCTATTTCTCGTAAGTATCGTTCTGCATCTACAAGCTGGCAGTCTCCTTCGGGAAACAAATCTGTCCAAGTAAGCAACAAAGGCCTCAGTCCATAGGTCAGCAACGAGCTCGAGATGTACCGCGTTGGTGGATAGACAGACAAATGCGCAGAAATAAGATGCTCCGTATGGCCAGACAAAACCAAAACTCCCGCCAGAGTGTGGTCAACGAGGCGTTGCAGCCTGCATGAGCATTCCCAATGTGCCGATCAGTCCCCAGCTACTCAACAAACTGCCCCCCTCAGGAAGCAGTAGTCGGTGATGAGACAAATACGGCAGATTCCCATTGCGTAATTTTCTGGTACTACATTGACCAACTTTTCAAAGAGTCAAAGAGAACTACACCGGTCCAGAAGAATACCCGCAAAAGTTTCTTGATTCTTCTGGGTCACAAACAGGGCTGCTCTGTCTAAAGACACTACTAAAGGCAAGCCAAGGCAAACCCCACCACAATTGATGCTCACCAATTAAGGAGCCTGACATCCCCTGGATGCACAATAATAATAATAATAATAATAATAATTTATTCATAACAGTATGATACATGTCAGACGGGTTCAACTCTCCTGGAGCATGTCTCCAGGTCAGTGGAACCTCAGGAGACCGAATCTCAGAGATACGGTTCGCATCAAAACCTCTAAGGTATGGGCCGAACACTTCAGCCATTACCAAAACAATCTGGCTGCAGTCCATGCGTACACCGTATCCTCCAACCATTTCCGTAAATCGTTCGACCTTAAACAGCTCTGGACACCGGAGTCTAAAAGGAAGCGAACGCATGTTGTTTTGCCAAGAATTTCTTCAGTATACGGATTTGACTCATCCAAGTCAAGGGAAATTGGAATTAGCAATATTTTTGCTGGACTTTTTAAGATTGATTGATTGTACTGCCTGAGTTATTTTTGTTTAGAGTGGTTTTTAAGAAGTCTGAGTAATTGCCATCATTCAGATTTATTTCAGGTATTCGAGATTCAATAGGTTTAGGAATATCTAGTTTCGAAGTTAAGGTTGAGGTCTGAACCTCGAGGACTAAGATCTAAAGGACCTAGATCGATAAGATCAGAATGTGGTGAAAGGATTTGGTATTTTAATGGGGTTAGAACTGGAATTTATTACATCTTGATCATCAAAAGAGAACGGGATAGGTGATGGCAAGGTGATGGATAAGAAGCAGCTCACAGTCCTGACTCTCCTTGACTTTAGCAGCGCCTTCAACTGCGTCGACTTCGATATACTTGTTGAAATCATAAAAACACTCACCGTCTTACTACAAAAAATAATAAAAACACAGTATGATCACTTGTTTAGCAAAATCATCATCTATCAGTAAACAAATGGTTAGCAAGCTTCTAAATTTCGTTACCACAAAAAAGTGTTTAGTGAGTATCTTACTAAAAAACGGCTAGATCATTCAGTTGATTTCGTTCGTTCATCAACTAGCCTCAAAGGACTGAATTTCCAGGGCCGTACAACACAATATGAAAAAATATTTAAAAAAACGTTCATAGTTTCATTTTACGCGAATAACATAAGAATGAATACATAATTTGATGGAAAATTGTATGCTCAATGTAATTCCTAACTTAGTAATAGAACATGGTTAGGTAAAGTAGTGGTAAATCCTTATTTTTGTGTAGAAAACCGTTCACTTTAGTACTTTTATCAAACACGACTAAAAAATAAGCAGCGAAACGGAACGGAACGACACACGAAACTGTCACTGATAGTTCGTCAGACAATTTGTTTGTTTTGGGGATTCTTGCCGTCATTGTGGAGGATATTGCACGTGTTCGGATAAATTTCTAAAAAATTTGAGCATTTGCTGACTCTTCCTGTGTCTAGAATTTATCTAATTAGTTGTGTATTGTCCGTATTTGTGTTGTGCTTGTCCTAGGGTTTGGATGAGGTAAGAAGTTTTTATTCCATTTAGGTAAACCATGGAGACAGACGACGATCCACCGGATAAATCGCCTCCCCAAATGTTCCCCTCTCCCCTTCTCTCTTCCCGTCAGGAGACTTCCAATCCCAATCCCAAGACACAGTTTCTCGAAAACGCGCGGCTGATAATTGGACAGACCAAGCTCCGAAGAAATCTGTCACAGAATTGTCACAATCTCAACCGTCCATTCAAACTGTCTACATAGCAGAGTCCTCTTCGCAAGGCCAATACTCTCCAAGCGACAAAGGCCCATTCATAGTACACGTTGCTCGTATTGAAGAGGAAACCTCTTCAGGTCTTACCCTAAGACCTATTAAGTTTGGTCAATTCCTACACAGGAACAACATTAAAAACATAGCTCAGGATGGTGTGAAAAGCGTCGGCCGCAACCGTGTTTCTATCCAGTTCAAGACCGCCTCTGATGCCAATTGTTTTCTATCTCACCAAGCATTGAACGAAGCCAAGTATAGAGCAACCATACCCACTTACAATGTGACCCGCATGGGTCTGATTAGGGACATCCCAGTGGAGTGGAGCTTGGAAGAAGTCGTTACGGCTATCCAGCTCCCCCCTAACTGTGGTCCCATAATAAAAGCCCGCAGAATTAGCCGAAAAACCAAAAAAGATGATAACTCTGTTGTTTACATCCCAACACAGTCAGTTGTGATCACAATATCTGGTCAGGTTCTCCCAGAGAGAATCTTCTGCTTCTACAATTCTATCCTGGTGGAGCAGTATCAATTCCCCACAATACAGTGTTGGAATTGTTGCCGTTTTGGCCATGTAAAAAATCAGTGCAGATCAAAGCCACGTTGCTATAAATGCTCACAATCGCATGATGGGGACTCCTGTTCCAAAACCCAGGAATCTTGTCTATACTGTTCTGGCCCTCATAGGGCCATTGATAAGTGTTGCCCGGAATTTCACCGACAAAAAGCAATTTAGGTCATCATGTCCCAGGAAAGTGTCTCTTATAAAGATGCTTCAATTCGGCTTCCTACGACCAGAAAATCTTTTGCTGATGTTGCTCGTCCTTCCCAAGTACACTCTCTGTCCCCACCTTCTAGCCAACTGTTGGCCCCATCCCAATCCCCTCAGAAAGTCTCGCACCGTAAAACTGTATTTACAACCAGACAACCCAGATCTCCTGATCGTAGACAGGGGTATGACAGGAATGCTCATTTTAATATCATTAACTCTCCCCCCTCTTCTCTTCCCAATGGCCACGCACTTCAATCTGAAATGTCCAACTCAGATCAACCTAACGAAAACCTCCTTGAACTTCTTCTCTCCACCATTATCAATTTACTGACTAAGTTCAGTGATTGTCCATTACCGCCCAACGTGACACAAGGTCTAAATAAGATCTTACGACTAGTTAACTCTTCTAATCCTCCTCAAAATGGCCAGCATTCTTCAGTGGAATTGTAGGAGCCTGATGCCTAAAAAATCAGATTTAATTTATTTAATAAATAAGTATTGGACCTCTGTTATAGCCCTCTCGGAGGTGTGGTTGCTGCCAGGATCTCGTTTTCGGGTGACAGGTTTTACCAGCCTCCGGGAGGATAGAATAGATGGTTACGCAGGTGCCATTCTTTTAATTAAAAATGGTATCCCTTTTTCTAGACTTAATATTCCTGTTCATAGTGATAAAATTAATGTTGTTGCTACAAGATGTTTTGACACCACCTTTCTTTCAGTTTATATTCCTCATCCAGATCTCTCTAATCTCCATGAACTGGATATTATTATTTCTTCTCTTCCTTCACCTATTGTAATCCTAGGTGATCTCAACTGCCATAATCAGATTTGGGGTAGTTATAAAAATGATACAAATTCTTCTACAATTTTAGATATCCTAGATAAATTTGATCTCTGTATCCTAAATGATGGCCGCCCAACCCGCAGAGTATCCCCGACTCAAGATCCTTGAAGTGCAGTAGATCTATCTCTCTGTTCCGCAAATTTAGCTTCAGTCCTCTCTTGGGATATTCTTTCCTCCACATATGGCAGCGACCATTTTCCAATTTTACTTAACTTCCCTAACAAGACTGTCCCAAAAAAAACATTCTCACCATTACTCAAATACAGACTGTCTGGTGCAGACTGGGAAAGGTTTGCTAAAGAATGTGATCATAGGATTAAGTTGCTGGACTCTGTGTCTTCTCAGAATGCGATAAATCTCTATTCTAAATTTCTTGAAGCAATCAAAGCCTCTGCTAACTCTTCAATCCCATTAAAAAAACCTCCCCCTAATAAAATTCGTTCTCCTCCGTGGTGGGACCATGAATGTACTGATGGTATCATTAAACAAAAAGAGGCCGAGATTACGTATGCGAAATGTATGACCACAGAGAATTTTATAAACTACCAAAGAATTTCTGCCATGGTCAGTAAAATGTTGTCTAAAAAAACAATCAGGTTGGTCAAAATTTTGCGAGAACTTATGTCCTCGAGCCCCAGCTTCTCTCATTTGGAAAAATATAAAAATATTCAGGAATTCTTTTTCGGATCGTAATTTGTCCTATAGCGATCCCAAAGTGTGGTTGGAGAATTTCGCTAGTAAATTAGCCCCCTCCTCAGTTCCCTTTTCCGATTGCCTCTCATCTGTGCCCTCCACCCAGTCTCCCCCCCATAGATTAAATGAAGTATTTTCAGAATCGGAGTTTGATCTTGCAGTAGAAAACCTAAAGGACTCCTCCCCAGGTTTGGATGGCATTCCATACTCTTTTATTAGAAACACTGGGTCTGTGACTAAAAAATACTTTCTACAGTTGATCAATAGTTTCTTCACATCTGGGTCTCCCCCGGAGGCTTGGAGGTCGCAAATAATTATCCCTATATTAAAACCTGGTAAAGACTCCTCAGATGCTGCCTCTTATAGACCTATAGCCCTGTCTTCTACTCTTTCTAAAATTTCTGAACACCTTGTCAAAAATCGCTTAGAATGGTTTGTGGAGAGTCATAACATTTTAGCCGAAAGCCAGTTTGGCTTTAGAAAAAACAAATCAACTATGGATAGCCTGGCCATCTTGACCACGGATATTAGGATAGCTTTCTCGAAAAATGAATCAGTCGTGGGAGTATTTTTAGATATATGCTCTGCTTACGACAATGTGCTTCTTCCTGTGCTCAGGCAAAAAATGCTCCATCTGAGTATTCCAGTGAGGTTAGTTAATTTCATTACCAGCTTATTCTCAGACAGGTCAGTGTTGATACGAAACCAAGATTGCTTCCTGTCTCCTCGGTCAGTATGGAAGGGTCTGCCTCAGGGATCAGTCCTGAGTACCCTACTCTATAGCATTTACACTTGCGATCTTGATAGAGTAGTTACCTCCTTTTGCAACATACTTCAGTATGCGGACGATTTAGCCCTTTATGTTCCTTTGCCTTCGATAGAGGAGGCCGCTGCTAGACTGAATTCCGCTATTATGTACCTCGAGGACTGGCTAAGTGATCACGGGTTGTCATTGTCAGCCCCAAAGAGTAACGTTGTTATTTTTACCAGGAAAATCCTTATTCCGGATGTGGACATCACCATAGACGGTTCATCAATCCCAGTTTCTAATTCTGTTAAATTCTTGGGTGTCATTCTTGACTCTAAAATGAACGGTTCCGCCCATCTTAACTACGTGATGAAAAAATGCGAAAAGGGAATCAACATCATGCGATGTCTTTCTGGTACGTGGTGGGGCGCTCACCCGTATTGTCAAAAGCTGATATATAATGCCATCGTACGCAGCCATTTCGATTACGGTACTTTCCTGCTTGAACCATGTAATAAAGCTGCTCTTGATTGCCTCCAGAGGGTTCAATTCAAATGTTTACGCATTATTATCGGTGCCATGAAATCGTCTCCCACAAATGCCTTACAAGTTGAATGTGTGGACCCCCCTCTAAATTTACGAAGACAATATCTATCGGACAGATTCTTTTATAAGACTATCCAGCTCGAAAACCACCCCCTCATTCCCAAAGTCAAATTGTTGAGTCAGCTAGTGTCAAATACGAGCTACTGGTCCCATAAGGATTCTACATGCCTTGTCAAAAGTCTCCAAAAACTAGAAAATGTCAATCAACCTCTATATCAAAGGAATATGAACCCTCTGTTTAGTACTAACTTTAATGCTCTTATCCATTCTCCTATCATTATTCTGTCTCTTGGCATCTCGAAATCATCCCCCGACGCTAATACTTCTTTTAATGAAATTGTAGCCAATTCTTGGAGTGATTGGCTACTTGTTTTTACCGATGCCTCCAAACTCCAAGAGTCCGGGTGTGTTGGAGCTGCGGTTTGGATGCCAAGATATAAAATCATTCTCAATTATAAATGCCCCCCTCTTTCATCGGTATTCACAGGTGAGTCGGTAGCTATTCTGGAAGCCATTCTATATGTTTTATCCCATAAATTGAATAAGACCATAATTTTTACAGATTGTCTTAGTTGTCTCCAAGCCATCAAGGCAAACCAATTCAGAGTTAAAATTAGATTCCCAGTAATTTTAAAAATTAAAGAAGCTCTTTATGACTGTCATTTACAGGGCATAGAAATTGTTCTGGCTTGGATCCCTGGCCATGCGGGTGTTTCGGGAAATGAGGTGGCAGATTCTTGTGCAAAGAATGCCGTTGTATTGGGTGGTCCTGAACATTTTCATAATTTCAGCTCAGATATATGTTCTTTATCAAAAACCCATCTTTATAAATCCTGGAACGATTCCTGGCAAGATAGCCGTCAGGTCAAAGGTAGATATTATGGAGATATCCAGAATTCAGTCCCGCCGAAACCCTGGTTTTTCAAATACCGTGTCGCGGATAAACGCACCATCCACTCCACGATTTGTCGACTCCGTTTGGGTCATGCCTGCACTCCAGTGCATCTTGCTAAAATAAGGGTCAGGGACAACTCCCTTTGTGAGTGTGGTCTTGCGGAGGGTTCTGCTGACCACATCTTTTTTGAATGCCGCAATCTTAAATTTTCTTTGTACAATTATCTTCCGCCGTACATTCCTAGGCCTACCAATTTGAAAACCCTATTATCATGTGTCAATTCTCCATTCATCCAAATCTTGTGCAATTTCATTAATGTAAATAACATCAAACTTTAACTCTACATAGTTGTATTTGTTGTAGTCTAACTAAACTAACATAATTTAATATTTATGTATCTATTGTGTTGTCCTGTTTGTTCTAGATACCGGAAACCCTGTGATTTGGACCGAAATAAATTAATAACGTGTAATTTCTGAAACTTGACATTGGCAGAATCATCAAACCGATGGAAGCCACCTTATAAGAAATTGATTGATTGTTTGTTTTGGTTCGGGATATTATTATTTATTCCTTGCTCAGGAAATTCTTGGATCATACTGCCCGCCCTGCAAGCTTACCCTGGGTAGTGATGACGATCAACAAAACAACACCTAATTTTCCAGGATTTCGAAACAGAAAAGGTAAGAAATCTTCATAATCGTTTTCACCACTCATCAACCCACTTCTGGGCATAGGCCTCTTGGTTAGTGAGTCAAGTCGATCAAAGACAAGTCTCTTCTATCGCGCCAGTCTCCAAAGTTCTTTGCCAACTGCATGCAGAGAGATGTTGACTTGATAATATCGTCGGACAATGCCCACTAGATGGCCCTATCTTTCCCCTTGTATTGTCTATCGCTACGGTCCACTGTCCGTCATCCCCTCTAACCAAGTGTCGAGTCCACCTCTACCTTAGCATTTTGGTATAATATAATTGAAATCCTGTCTTTTCAGCACCAGCAAAGCCGCCATACATACTTGAATCAAATATGGAAATAAAAACCCACAAATGTGATAGAAGATGAACATGAATTGTGGTGTAAACATTAATCCCTCAGATAGAAACATAATAATGGAGATAGAAAATCTTTCAAGGAATTGGCGATATTAATGAAATTGTTAATAAACAAATTAAAAATGTTGATATCAAAATGTGGTGTTATTACTGCTTCACTTTATTTCCTTTCATTCCAGGGGTCCTTAATGAATAAAGCCAGCTTTTCACTATGGGATATAATCTAATATAAATTACATCTCAAGATGTAAAATAAATATTGCTGAACGGGCACTAGAAAGACTGGCAAGCAATATTTATTTCCCAACTTGAGATGTTAAGCTTGGTTTACCCGAGGCCAGTGCTGGCTGGCTTGGTGTTGGCCTTGTCAAAACCTTGTATTGGCCTAATAAAATCAAGCCAATCCAGCGCTGTCTGCGAGTGCTGGGGTGAATAGAACACCCGTCTAGCTAGATTGACATGAGGCCAGTACTGGCTACCAGTCTCACTGGCACCGGCGCCATTGTCTTCGTGTATCTGCCTGCATCTTAATACATAATTCATTACATCCCATAGTGAAAAGCCGGCTTATCTCCTTCACAAACTGGCCTAACTCCTGTACCAACTCCAGCTTGAGCGACCGCCCTGGATGGTTGAGTAGATCTCAGGCAGATGAAACTTCTCCCAAGATTGCTGTGGCTTGCGGCTAGTATGGTTTTTATAGTGGATGGACACATCGGTAGCAGATGTACAAATTTCATCCCATAGTATAAGTAAGTTAAGAGCGCTGGGCGACGTTAGCAGCAATTACTGCGCATAGGTACAGTTATTGAAAAGTGACTAAGCGCCTTCAAGGCCACCGCTCATAACATGTCGCGCGACGTATACACTGTCTCCCAGTAGCCCACCATAAATTTCATCATTGGATGATATATAGCTTTATGCTTTTTGATACGGGGTGGCAGAGGCACAGTTGTGCCCACTTTTAGATAATTAAGTCCATTTTGCATGACAGGGGGATAGCCCATCGCAGCCACTAAGGAGGTTTCCCCACGATGTCCTATGGAGATATGAAGGTTTCCTCACGATAAAACTTGGACTTTAATGGAGTAAAAACCGCTTTTTCGTAAACAAAACCAACACAGCAGAACAGCTGGTCAATAATTCCGCCATCTTGACAAACAAGACACTCACTAAACAAGCTTTCTCGGTTGCCTAAATTGATCACATAATATAAGCCATGCCTATCCCTGCTAAGACGCTAAAATCAGTTTTGTGGTAACGATTTTTATAATCATGTGTTAAACAATGGTTAATGTTTTTTGTGGTAAGAAGCTCAATGTCTCTTCACACTCGGCTCGCTGGTTTGACTCCTACCTGAGAGACCGCCAGCAGCGCATCAAGTCTGAAGAAGTCACTACGGAATGGTGCAAGCTCTCTACTGGTGTTCCGTAGGGTGGCATCCTTTCTCCTCTTCTTTTCTCAGTTTTCATCCATTCCATCTCGGATGTATTGTCTTCCTCGTATCATCTCTATGCAGATGACCTTCAAATTCATCGGCATTTTCCCCTGTGTGATCTGACTTCGACTGTAGAGGCTTTGAATGCTGACCTCGACAACATCAGGAATTGGGCTCTTTCGTATGGGCTATTAGTTAACCCGGATAAGTCTCAGGCGATGATACTGGGAACACGGCACTTACTTAATTTGTTGCAGCATGAGTCAGTTGCTCCCGTGCTTTATGACGGTACCATTGTCAAGTACAGCGAGAAAGCCAAAAATCTTGGGCTTGTTTTTGATACTCTTTTATCCTGGTCGCCCCACGTTTGTGAGGTCAGCAGACGAGTCTTTGCATCCTTTCATTCCCTTCGGCGTTTGCAGTACTTGTTGCCTAGGCAGACTAAAATCATGCTAGTTCAGACCCTTCTTCTGCCTTTAATTGACTACGCCGATGTTTGCTGGGCCAGCGCGAACGAAGATCTACTGAACAAACTCGAGCGACTTCAAAATCTCGGGATTCGGTTTATCTTCGGTCTCCGCAAGTACGATCACGTGTCCCAATATCGCAGGGAATTAGGCTGGCTCCCGATCCGACTTCGTCGTGATATGCACATTCTCTCCTTCCTCTTCAATATTTTGAGAAATCCGCGCTATCCCGCATATCTTCGTGAACATTTTGAGTTTCTTTTCTCTGGGGATAGACTTCGGAGATCTCACACGGTGTCACTTTTGTCAATTCCTCAGCACAACACTGTTGCTTACGAGCACTCGTTTAGGTTAAGGGCAATACGTTTGTGGAATGCACTTCCTTGCGCTATTAGGGATTGCACATCCTTGTTCTCTTTTAAGAAAAAGTTGAAACAGCATCTCCTCTCTTCCGCATAGTGGGTATCTTATAGTATGTATGTGTATCTATGTATTTATTGTATTCTATTAATTTATTTTATAGTATGTGTAGGATGTATTGTGATTTATCTGATAGTATATTGACTTTATTTCTTTCTTTTAAATCTTAATTGTACACTAGGACTACCTCTCTATAAATATTCTTTCCTTTCCTCACAGGTTAGCTGTAAGAAATTTCTTTTTAGAAATAAGCTCACCTTTGCATATTGTTCGTTGTATTTTTTCCATTGTGTTTTCTGTGCAATAAAGAATTATTATTATTATTATTATTATGGTAATTAATACCTTGGACATAATAATACCTTGGACACTATTGACACACATTGATCTAGCCCCAAACTAGGATTCCCTGTATCTTGGGTACTAGACAACGACACACATACTTATATAGATAAATACACTTCTGGACACATCTATTGGCCCACCTTGCATTTTGAGTTTCGTTTGTTCCTGGCTAAAAAAAATATATTAGGTCGAGCAATATGTCTGCAAATTGACAAGGTTTGCAATAAAATAAGTAGATTTGTATTTGCACTCTCAAAGCTGAGAAAAACTACCACCCTCCAAACAACACTTGCTGCCTACCACGGATACGTGGAATCCGTGTTAAGGTACGGCATCATCTTATGGGGAAATAGTACAGATGTCAACAGAGCGTTTGTTATAAAAAAAAATGCGTCAGGGCAATCTTAGGAGTAAAACCCCAAGAATCATGTAAAACGCTGTTCAAAAAACTAAACGTTTTAACTTTACCGTGTCTCTATATATTTGAAGTAGCAAAATTTGTGAAACAGAACATGAATATGTTCACGACTGCTAAAGAACAGTTTCCAAGGAATGCTAGAAATCCGGATAGGTTAGTACTGGAACATAAGCCACGAACAACGCTTTACCAAAAGAATTGTTATGCAATGAGCGTAAAAATATACAACAAATTGCCCACCGACATAAAAAGTCTCCCTTTCATAATTTTTAAAAGAAAGTTATTACTATGGCTTCAACAGCATAATTTTTATGCACTTTAAGAGTTTTTGATTTATAAGTCTTAATATTAAATTGTTTGTGTATGCTTGATAGGTCCTATACACAAATCGAAATATACTACTATTTGCATGCTGTATAAATATAGCTGAATAAGGAACTTCTAATATTATTAACATCTGATATGTCTACCTAATTTCATAAGCAAATAAACGAATCTTGAATCTTGAATCTTGAGCAAAAAGTTTTTATGCAGTTTTGAACCTGGCACATTCATAATTTTATTTTAGTCTTTTTTTGAATTCCGAACACAGAATTTAAAGAAAAAAAAGACAATTTGGAGCCTGTTCGTTGATATCAAACAATCGAATACTAAGAAAATTTTCATTTGGAATTGGTTTACTTGGATTTCATTCTTGAAAGTTTGATTTTTCTCTTTTGTTTTGCAACAAAACTTACTTATTCTTAACATTAAGGTAAGGTTCTATCAATAATCTATAGATTCTTCGCCTGAAGTCGCCGCCCAAGCTGTGGCACTTATTCAGGCCGGACACAGCCAAAGAAATGTGAGTGCTCAACTTAATTTAAGTCGATCTGCGGTCTGAAATGTTTATCGAAGGTACTATCGAACCATCTGAATCATGACCCACCATAAGCTTATTTTGCTAAACCCCTTAAATGCAAGTAGGTCGAAATTCGCTTGAAGGTTTATTTCCTTGGTAACGAACTTGTTATCATTTGATTAGACACTGACATTACGATAGATCTTACAAGTTTGAAAGTTTCAAACGAATTATCAGGCAAATGGGTCATGATTCAGTTGGTTCGATTGTACCTAGAGACTGGCGGCTTTATTCGTCGCCAAGGAAGGCCACGATCTCGGATCACAACTGAGAGGCAGGATCGGTTCATCGTTACGACCAGCTTGAGAAATCGTCACCTTACCTCCATTGAGATACAAAACCAACTTCGCGACTTCCACGGAGTAGCTGTGAGCGCTCGAGCTGTTCGGAGAAGGTTAAAGGAACGCGACATGGTACCACACAAGCCCGCTAATGGCCCCAAACTAACGCGAACCCACCGCATGGCGCGCCTTCATTTCGCGCGCACTCATTTGAATTGGACTCCGCAGCGTTGGAGCCGTGTCCTCTTTACTGATGAGTGCATAATTACGTTACACGGCAATGATGGAAGGAAGAAGGTCTACCGACGTAAGGGAGAGCGTTTTGCACAATGCTGCTTTGAAGAGAGGGTTGCTTATGGCGGTGGATCATGGACTGTCTGGGGCAGTATATCCGCGAGTAGCAAAACTCAACTTGAAGTTGTTACGGGACCACGGCTGCCAACATTGCTTAAAGGTACATTCGTGAGTGCTTAGAACCTCACGTAATGCCATACGCGGACTATGTGGGCCCCAATTTCCTTCTTATGCATGATAATGCAAGAGCCCATACGGCCGGCATCGTCAGGGAATATCTTCTGGATGTGAACATCCCAGTTATGGACTGGCCAGCCAAAAGCCCAGACATGAACCCGATTGAGCACATGTGGGACGAGCTCAAAAGACGTGTTAGGGCTCGTCAGCCAGCTGCCGAGACGATGCAAAAGTTGAGAACTGCAATAGAACAGGGATGGGTAATGATCCCCCAAAATTTCATAGAGCGGTTGATAAACTCTATGCCTAATCGCATGAGAGCTGTCGTAGATGCCATAGAGGCAATACGCGTTATTAATTAAACCTTTGTCTTTGATAAAACATGTTTTTTTATTCAAAAATAAACCTTTCTCTTTGATAAAACATGTTTTTATTCAAAAATCAACTGCATTCATCAAAGCGCATACCCGACTTGATAGGCGTAGCTTCATGTTGTGTGGTATTCTGAATTCAAATTTAAAACAACACGATCGAAAAAGATGGTAAAATGTATCAGGTTTAAAACTGCATCAATAGTTTCTGTTCGATCTAGCAATAATATTTAGGTAGGGGTCATCGAAACCTAAACTCTATGGTGGGCCAATAGATGTGTCCAGAATTGTATTATACTTAGATAGATAAACAACCATGACTAGGGTACAAACATCCGCTCTCATCAAACAAATATTTGCCCCCATCGGGACTCGAACCCGGGACCCTTGGCTTCGTAGGCAGGGTCACTGCCAACTCGGCCATTCGGATCGTCGTTCGAGAACAGAATCTTCTAATGGGTCATTGGAATCTTCTTCAATACGAAGCAGTGGATCACGTGGAGGTACACGATTAGTTTCCACTGGATTGACTGGATATCTGGAAAGGGCGTCTGCGTTGCAGTTAGTTACACCTTTTTTATATTCGATTTTATAACCGTAAAATCACCCAATTCTGGTCATGGTCCTCAACTATGTTCCAAATATCCCTGCGTAGTAAATTGGCCAAAAAGCTACAACTATCGCCATCTGTCCATTTTATTGCTTACTATTTTATTCCCAAAGATATTTCCTCCAATATTTACCGGCATTACTAACAGATGGCGCTACTCTGTGAAGTTTGGTTTTCTTTCTCAGTCCATCAGACAAGTTTGAACGAGTAACGTCGACGCTGCAAACTTTCGGGCACGGATAATACTTGGAATGTGATTGTGGAATTGGTGTTGTTACTGCTGAATGGTAAGTTAGTAGAGACTCCTATTATGATATGTTATTCTCTAGAAAGCTATTTTATCCCATTTTTTTAGGTTTTCCTAAATTTTCCTACTTTGCTCTCATCTATAGTCCAAGTATTTTTTTGGACTATATTTACAATCATACTATCTGTTTCAGGGAAAATGTACCGAAGATTGCCGGGAGCCCGAGCCTACCGATTTTATACAGACGGCAGCTGGAACTATGCATATCAGTTATCCAGAATAAAAATCTGACACAGAGATATAAAATAAACGCTCTAAAAAAACTCAGCTCTAAGAGAGAGCTTTATCAAGTCCCGGAGCTGGAATATAGGTGGGGAAAAACCAAAAAATTAAAACATTGCTGATCTATTTGATTTTTTATTATTTTATGTGTTGATTAAAAAAGTTCCTTTTCAAAGTGAAAAAAATCGTGATTTTTGATCTCATTATAATTGCTTTTGATCGCATTTATTTTATTATAGATACTTATGGTATCTACTTTGTTGATTGAGAAGATATTTTTTTAGTTTAGAAAACAATAAATGTTTTTTTCTTATTTTCGTAAGATTTTGTTTTATTTATTGGTAGAAATTTCCCAACATAAAATGTCGAAAAATTAGCAATTTGAATCTAGGTAGTTTTTTATTACAAAACTCATATTTTATCTGTGTTTTTGATTTAATTGTCATCTCTATGGATCATAGTTGAACCTCGAACGTTTAGATATGTAAATTAAACGATTAATAACTCTGTTCAAATCATTTAATTTATGTCATATATTTCTAGAGCCGACTAGAATTACACTTACCAGCCAAACTTGCTTAGATAACGTATTTTGTGACTGTGCATTCACAAGTAAAAATGTAATTAACTGCTTACCCTCCGATCACAGTGGTCAAACAGTTTCATTCCCAATTGCCAGTAAAAATAGGACTGATCCATCATTTTATAGGCCTATTACATCCTGTTTGATTCCACGCCTAAACCGAACGGCGTGGAGTCATGAGGGGACCTGCGCCGCACGTGAGAAAAAAGAATGATGAAATTTGTTTATTACCTTGTCACCGTAGACAGGAAATCGAAAGCTCGATTCGAGACGGGAATTCGGGAAAGGGGCACAGTTTGGGATAGGATAGGAGTCGAATCACTATCGTTGCTGCCCGACGCTGTTCGCCGGCGTGCTGCTGCCGACACGTGGAGTCGCCGCTACCGATACGACGAGTTGGAGACCGTACAACTTCAACCTTCACCACGAATCACTTGACCGCTGACGCGAATCTAATTACAATCAATAGCCCGACGCTATGAGGTAGATTTACACTCTGACCAGGCCCGATGCCTGTATTATGGTAATTGATACACCGAAATACCAATCAATGCCATGGGGCCCGAGCCGCCATGTTATTCTCCCGATGAGACCAGACCAAGAGGAAGATAACCTCCAATTTTACATCTCGTTCCGGTACGAGTGACAGCTGCTAGTGCCGTTTTCGCTAGTGATGTCTCGATTACTCGCGATCGATTCGCGCAACAAAAAACCGGTGCGTTTCCGACGCATAAATATTAAACAGTCACCCGCCCGGACAGGCCCGAACCTGTCCCTAATCAATAGGAAGGCGAGAAAGTGTTGCGACCGCTCTCTTGAGGACCGAGTCCCCCACCTTGACTTCTGCTGATCGAGGCGTGCCATCCCGACCCGTGTACAAATTGACGATCCGTCCTCGTCTCCATCTCAATGATGGCAGGTTCGCATCCTTAATCAGCACCAAATCACCGACTTGAGGGGGGCTCGTCCGGTCAGTCCACTTAAGGCGCTGCTGCAAGATGTGCAAGTACTCAAGGGACCACCGTTTCCAAAAGTCTTGAGCCATCTGCTGCAACATCTGCCACCTAGTTAACCGACTTAACTTAACATCACCGAATGGGTATTCTGGCAGGGCGTTAAGGGGCTGACCTATCAGGAAGTGACCCGGCGTCAACGCTTCCAAATCATTTGGATCCGAACTGAGCGGGCACAACGGACGCGAGTTCAGTGTCATTTCAATTTTACAGAACAGCGTCGCAAGCTCTTCAAAGCGTAGAGAGGTCTCACCGATGATCCTCGTCAGGTGCGACTTAGCCGATTTAACAGCAGCCTCAAAAATTCCTCCCCAATGAGGACATCTCGGCGGACTGAAAACCCATTCAATCCCTCGTCGGGAGCAAGCCGTACCGATGGCGTCCTGGTTACCGTTCAGGAATTGAGTGACCTCCTGCAGATATCGCCTGGCTCCGACAAAATTTGTGCCGTTGTCCGAACGGATTAATGTCGGGAGGCCCCTTCGTGAGACGAACCGATCTAGACATGCGATAAATGCCTCTGTAGTGAGGTCACTGACCACCTCCAAGTGGACTGCCTTCGTGGCCAAGCACACGAAGACGCACAGGTATGCCTTCACTAATCTGGCGTTCCGTAGCTGTGAAGACTTGACCATGAATGGTCCCGCGAAATCCGTTCCGATACCCGCAAAGGGCCGGATTTCGTTAACCCTATCCGAGGGCAAATCGCCCATCTGGGGCTGCATCGTAGCCGCCTTGGCCCGATAACAAGGCAGGCACCGAAATACGAAGCTACGCACTAAGCGTCTTCCCGATAGAATCCAGAACTCGCGCTGGAGAAACGCCATCAAGGCGTGGCATCCGACATGCCCATTCCGGATGTGTCGATCCTGTATCAACAGTTCGACCAACTTCCCTTTCCTAGGGAGTAACAACGGGTGGCGAGCCGCATAAGGCAGGTTGGCATTCCGCAGCCGACCTCCTACCCTCAGCAATCCTTGAGGGTCAATAAACGGGTTAAGCCGAGCCACAGCCCCCTTCAGTTGGACGCGTCCGCGTCTCAGAATGTCCAATTCGGACTTAAAGTGCACCGTCTGCACGTTCCGTACCAATGCGAACAACGCATGGTTCCGTTCCCGTGGTGTCAGGACCTGTGTCCGCACTCGTTGCGCCTCAGAATTCCGACAATTCCGCGCAAATCGGCAGATCCAGGCGGTCACATTGACCAGCTTGTCGAGCGAGCTGTACCGTTCCAGCAGGCTGAACTCCTCTTCCGGCTCTGGCTGCGTCGTACAGACACCGAATAAGGGACTACGAGTCGGTAGGCGTGGGGCAGCCGGCATGACCGGACCCATCACCGCATGGCCCAGTCTGGTGTTGACCGAAACCAGACCAGTCGCCTGCAACACGTGGACACCTGACACTAACAGGTATCCTAAGGCATCGACACCCAATAAAATGTCTACTGGGCCCGGAATGTCGAACTCCTGGTCAGCCAGTGACAACCCAGCGACCAACTGTCGCACCGAGGGCGACAACCGTACGTGAGGGTGTGAGCCCATCACATTAGGCATGACTAATGCCGTGACCGTCAGATTCACCGATGAATCCACCCGTGACGAGAGAGTAATCCGACATACTCCCTTAACGGAACCGACTTCCGTGTTCCCAATTCCCCGAATGGAATGTGGGTACTCCCTTACCGAAATGCCCAACCGTCTTACAAGGTTGCACGAGACTAAGCACCCCTGGGCCCCCAAGTCCAATAGTGCTCGTGCTACACAAGATTTGCCGTCCGAACTCCACGCTATCACCGAGGCGGTGGGGAGCATGACCGTCTGTGGAGTGGCGGCACCCTGTAAGTGGCGGCGTGTCCCTAGCGGGAACCCCCGCGGGATCCGAACCCGCTCAGACCTCCGTCGGCCTGGTAACTCGGCTGCTGATATGCCACCGGTGGCATATCAGACCGCATGTACATTAGGGGGTCCCAACCCGCATAATAGGCCCCTCGCTGTCCCGGTACCCGACCATACCGGACTGTGAACGGTGTGCCCGGTGGCCATCGTGGATGGAGGGGGGAGAGCGGATCCAACCTGGGGCGCTCTAGGAATGGGGGCGACATCCGACTGTTCGCCTCCCTGTTCGCCTCCCAGAGCGACGGGCAGGGTGGCTTAGAAGGTGGTGGGCTCCCAGCCTTCGCGCCACTCATAAGTGCCATCTGACACCCGCCCGTAACACGCGGTGAGCCAGCGGCCCGAAGTCCTCGCTGGCCCTGGACAGCGGCGACCGAACCCCGGCTATCCCGCCTGTTACCCCCTTCGCTGCCCCCTTCCCCTCGGGGGGGGTCCCGTCCGCGGGTACCCCAGTCACCCCGTTGGTGACTCCCGTTGCCCGGAGGGGGACTGGGTCCGGCCCTGGTTGGGCCCTGTGACCGACCAACCTGAGTCCGGCCCTGGTGACCGTCCGATGGGCCTGACCGGTATAGGCACAACACGACTAGGTGCCTGCCACCGCAGCCCTCACAGGGGGACGCCCGTGAGCACTCGCTCAGCGGGTGCGGCCCCAAACAACCGAAACACAATCGGTGGCGGAAGACCACCTTCCTGCGGGCAGCCACACCGAGCGCCTTAAAGTTGGCGCAACTGGTCACCTCATGACCGGCACTGTCGCAGTGCACACAGCCGTCACCCGACGGCGCGGCACTCAAAACGCCAAATTGTTTTGACCGACCACCCCCCGTGGGGGTGGGGGGCGCGGCCCCTCCCGCATCCGCGCGGGTTGGCGCTGCACACTGGCCTCCGAATCCATGGTGTCGCATCGCCTGCATTCACCCTCCAAAAACTCCGTTAATTGGACGAGCGTGGGCAGTTCCGAGCTACTGCCCCCATGCAGCTGTTCAAACCGACTTTGAACAGCTGCAGGCAACCGTGACAAAACCATATATAACACAATATATGACCATTGGTCTACCGGCAGACCAAGGTTCTGAAGGGCCTTAGTGGCCACCAGCAAAGGGTTGAGCACCTGTACCCGGATGTCAACATCCCGGGTTACTCTTGGGATGCTGAACAGCTTCCCCAGCTGCGCATCAACCAACCGCCTTTTGTGTTGGTAGCGGTCAAACAATATGACCCGGGCAATCTCATAATTGCCCGCCGTAACCATTAGGTGACCGACCAACTCCTTCGGTTCACCCCGCAGTGCCATCAATAGCTGGGCCAACTTGTAGGCGCTGTCCAGGTCGTCCCGACCGTGGACCAGGCTATCGAACAAATTGATGAATGCCGGCCACTCATCAATTGCCCCACCGAAGGCCGGAATCTCCAGGTGTAGAAGCCGTCCAACCACAGCCTTAGGGGGGGGGTCTCCGCTACCCTCCCCGCGGTCATCCCGACGCGACTGCTTAATTTTTTCGGCGCGACGCTCGATGTCGCCCAAGCACTAAACAATATTTAATATGGTCGCCCTGTGGACACACACTCCTTATAAATATATACTCTAAATCAATTAGAGAATGCCACCATAAAACACAATACAAAAATAACCCACAAAACTTAATTATGAAAACAATTTAAAATAATAAGTGGCTTCTTATGAACCACACTTCCTTTGAGGTCAGCAAATCAGCTTAATACCCCTTAAATAGCCCGACCCTGCTGTGTAAACCGAAATAACACTGTAGGACTACAGAACCCGACGTTCCACCGTAAGTAATACAATCTAGGCTTCGCAGAATGACCGTTCAATCCTTTATGCGCACAAACAGTAGTTTCCGACTACAAATTTATAACAACTGTTAACTAAATTGGCACTTATACTTTCACTTACCGAAAATGAACTTTAATCGTGGTATACCGACCACAGACTCATTGCCGACTTGAGCCAATCTGAGATATTCTTTTCTCCCAACTACAATGTGACAAAGGCAGCCCTACAACCGTGAATCGATGATTTCCCACTAGGAAACCGCGCTCCTGCTACCAAAATGTTTGATTCCACGCCTAAACCGAACGGCGTGGAGTCATGAGGGGACCTGCGCCGCACGTGAGAGAAAAGAATGATGAAATTTGTTTATTACCTTGTCACCGTAGACAGGAAATCGAAAGCTCGATTCGAGACGGGAATTCGGGAAAGGGGCACAGTTTGGGATAGGATAGGAGTCGAATCACTATCGTTGCTGCCCGACGCTGTTCGCCGGCGTGCTGCTGCCGACACGTGGAGTCGCCGCTACCGATACGACGAGTTGGAGACCGTACAACTTCAACCTTCACCACGAATCACTTGACCGCTGACACGAATCTAATTACAATCAATAGCCCGACGCTATGAGGTAGATTTATACTCTGACCAGGCCCGATGCCTGTATTATGGTAATTGATACACCGAAATACCAATCAATGCCATGGGGCCCGAGCCGCCATGTTATTCTCCCGATGAGACCAGACCAAGAGGAAGATAACCTCCAATTTTACATCTCGTTCCGGTACGAGTGACAGCTGCTAGTGCCGTTTTCGCTAGTGATGTCTCGATTACTCGCGATCGATTCGCGCAACAAAAAACCGGTGCGTTTCCGACGCATAAATATTAAACACATCCCATAGACTAGAGACGTATATGAAAAAGTTAGATATAAATTTGCCTGTACCGGATTTTAATGAACAGAACCCAAACAAAATCTACTCAGACTTCTTCAACATTATTCAGACCGAATTCAATAAAGTTTTTAAATTAAAGAAAGTCAGTGACTACAACGGTAAATCTAAATTTAATGACTGGGCAACATTTGGAATTCGTAAAAGTAGAGTTATCTTGTATGACCTTTATGAACAAAAAACCTATAACTTTGATCGAAAATTTCATGACTACGTTAAAAAATATTCCAAAACTTTCAAGTTGGTTTGTAGAACTGCAAAAACTTTACATATTTATAGAAAAAATCTAAATTCAATTATTAGAATGAAAACACTTTGGCAAATAATAAACCGTGAAACTGGCAAAGTTATACGAAGTGACAATGATTTCTGCCTAAAGATAGGTGATGATGTTGTTAAATCTAGTCTTGTGTCGGTCATGTACGAAGAACGAATAGGAAACGTTACTGTTCAATGAACGAAAAGAAACGTTACCCTACGCTAATCGGACATTCGGTCTATTAGGACTATTAGGACATCGCTCCGAGAGAGCGGGGCGGCGGGCGGGAGGCATTGAGCCATGCCGCCTCGCTCTCGCACACACAGACACGGCATTGAGATGAATGATGACTTGACTAGAATGACAGTCCTAAGCCTGTTTAAGTATGAATGGAAATCAAATATTATTTAACTTTTTATTTCTGCTATGCAAACAGACACATAGAATTGTAAAAATATGTTAATATTATCAGAGTATAATATTCCTCAAGATTCTGCTCTGCACGAAAAGAAAGCTTAACCTAATAGCTCCATTTTTTATTCGATCCTATGTCATAAATAGTACTAATAAAGCTGTTAGATCTTACTGGTACACTGACTGAAATGTCCTAGCACGGTGCGCTCTCTGATGTGATGACCGAGCAGGCATATTTTTTTATTCATAAGATCCAACGTCCTAATAGTACTAATAGAGCTGTTAGAGTGTACTAGTACACTGACTGAAATGTACTAGTACGGAGCGCTTTCTCTAATGACCGAGCAGGCACAAGACTAGTTACATCCAGCTCGAGCTTTTGAAACATTCTTCAGCAATGTACCCTTACTCACAACAGATCGTCTAAATTCATCTCCATATGAAACTGAGACTTTATTAAAAAATAACACTAGCGTCAGTAAGGTATATTTAGAATTTCATCATGTATATCCCCAGGTCATTGTCAAAACGTTTAGATTACTTAACTTAAAAAATACGGAAGACCTGTGTGGTTTATCACTCAATGTCATTGGTTCAGTAATTCTAGTTATAGCCCCACACTTAGCTTATATATTCAATAAATGTGTTGACGATGGGGCTTTCCCAGACCTCATGAAACACAGTAAACTGATACCTCTGTTCAAGTCAGGAGATAAGGGTGATCCTTCAAATTTCAGACCAATATCTGTTCTTCCAACACTAAGTAAAATATTTGAAAAGATTATACTCAATCAAATGCTCTCACACTTCAACCGTGATAAGGGTGATCCTTTAAATTTCAGACCAATATCTGTTCTTCCAACACTAAGTAAAATATTTGAAAAGATTATACTCAATCAAATGCTCTCACACTTCAACCGTACAAAACAACTCCACGCCAAACCATACGGTTTCACTAGGGGTAAATCGATTACGGATGCAGGTATTACCCTTATATCTCATATTTATTCTGCCTGGGAGGCCGCACAGGATGCTATCGGAGTTTTTGCGACCTATCGAAGGTGTTTGATTGTGTTGATCATAATACGCTATTAATTAAATTAAATCATTACGGAGTTAGAAATAAAGCGTTGGATCTACTAAGATCATACCTAAGCAATAGAATTCAAGGTAAGTTCGTTAAATATGATGGATCGGGTATTAAAATTGGCGTTCCAAAAGGTTCCATATTAGGCCCTTTCTTATTCCTGGCATATATAACGATCTGCCTTTCATGGTGGAGAAATTAACTGACATAGTGTTGTTTGCTGATGATACTTCAATGGTCTTCAAAATTGAAAGACAAAAAGAAGATTTTGATGATGTTAATGGTGTATTATCTTTAACCTTGAATTGGTTCACAGTTAATAATTTATTGTTAAACGCTGGTAAAACCAAGTGTATCAAATTCTCACTTCCAAATGTCAGGCAAGTTGAGACCAGGGGGCCTACCGCCCAAGCCCCGTTGGCTTGATCCCGATACCGACGCTTGAATTGACTTGCCGTATTGTCATAATGATAAAGTTCATTGTTGCACGAAGCTGTCAAAATGAAGCCGTCAGCGATGACGACGGAGCTTGCGCGGTAGGCCCACAGTTTAGTGTTAGACAACAGCACGTTAGAATTAGTAAATGATACGAAGTTTCTTGGAATAACCATTGATAGGAAATTTCAGTGGGGACCCCACATAGATAAATTGACTGGTAAATTAAGTTCTGCGGCTTACGCTGTTAGGAACATCAGACAAAGCACGGATGTGGCTACATCTAGGCTAGTATATTTTAGTTACTTTCATAGTGTGATGTCCTATGGTATCTTGTTGTGAGGGAAAGCAGCGGAAATTCAAACTATTTTTATTTTACAGAAAAGAACTATTTGAGCAATTTATACTTTAAAACGAACGACTCCTTAAGAGAGCTTTTTAAAGAAATTGACATACTAACAGTAGCTAGTCAATTTATTTTCGAAAATATAATGTATGTACGCTTACAACATTTTCCAAACTTAGCGATAGCTGTAATGTTAACCTAAGAAATAATCACAGACTATGTGCGCCCCGATTTAGACTCGCGAAGGTTAGCAATTCTTTCAAGGGTATTGACCCTTGAAAGAATAGTGCAATAGTGATACCTCTGGAGATTTTGAAGTTGCCATTTGCGCAATTTAAAAAGCATGTTAAAGCGACTTTGTCGAAAAAGGGATATTACAATGTCCAAGATTACTTAAATGTATGGGGTTAATCTGGCTCAACACAGACCTTGCTGTTAATAATTTTGTAATTATTTATTTCTGCTTATTAATCATAACAATTAATTTTTTCATATTTGTATTAGTTAAGCACAACTTATTTTTAAGAGATCTAAAAATCAATCTGTGGGAGTTTCTACGCCCTTCTACGCCCTTATTAGATACCGGTATAGAGGTACTGCTCAATTTATATAATAGGACGAAGTGCAAGTTTATTCTATGTAACTTTCCTTATTGTTCTAATTTATCGGGGAAACAAAATAAAAGTGTACATAGAATGAACATGTATCTATACAATATAACGTGTCATCATAGTGATGCTATTTTATATTTCGACATGAATAATTTTATTCATAACTTTACTTTGACTCAGGATACTATGTACCTGTCTCATAAAACAAAAAAACGAGTAGCTACATTGTTGGCGTATAATATATGCGACACAGTTGTAAATACTATAACGCAGTCGCCTTCAGTTTTAGTTAGTATTAGTACTAATAGTAGTGTTTTAAACTAGATAGTTCGACACAAGAGGACCCCTCAAAACATAAGAAAATTTTACAAAATAAGCAGGGGTTTTCTGGCAATCAAATGAAAAATACTAGGACAAAGGGTAAGCCCCACTTAAATATTTCCCATCAAAACATGCAGGGGCTACCTGGCAAAGAACTTGTATTAGAATTATTTCTTAATCATTCGGACACCGATGTTATTTGTATTACAGAACACTGGTTAAAGGAAAATATGATGTCTTTTAACATAAATAATTACAAAATTGTCAGTTGTTACAATAGAAAGACTGCCGATAGAGGTGGTTCTTTAATCTTAGTAAAAAATAATATTAAGGTGAAACAACGGAAAGATATTCTTGCACTTACTGTAGAAAGACAAATAGAGGTTGTCGTGTGACGACAAGAACCTACCAGAACCTAACAGAAAACAACCAGGATAAAATTTAGTAGTAACAGTTTATTACATATTTACAGTGAAGACGATAAAAAAATGATACGAGGATGAGGATGGATGAGATGTGAACAGGTTTTTATAAAATATAGATTAGATATAGAAAAAGAAGAAGCGGAGGACACGGAGATTTCTTCCTTTAATCCAGTGTTCTTCAACACATTTTACTTTAGGACCTCGAATTTTCGTTGGTTAGTCTTCACCTATTTTTTTTTAATCTTTATTTCAGACACATCTCGTTGGCGATGTGGCTGATCTCTGGCTTCGAGCTCTACCGCTCTGGCCGTTCTTAATCTTTTCTTAAGGCAAAGCGACTAAAGCTACCTTAGGATTAATTTGTTTCTCTTTACCTCTACTTATTTTTTTTTTCCACGCAGGAGCGGATGACAACTCCTTAAGTAAGCCTGAATGTCCTTACGAAAACACACTTTTAGAGTGGTAGTCATTGAATGTGAACTCCACCCTTACCGGAATGAAGATGATGAATGTAAGAGATGGTATATCTGATTTTGCCTGGTGATGTCTGTTTCTGCAAAGCTGTGTTTTTATGGTTTATTTTTGTACATATCAAAATTTTTGCTGAGTCAAAAATTTTTCCAGGGTCGGGGGGAAAATGTAGTGTTATGCTACTTACATGTCCTTTTCCTTGCTGCTGCTGCTTGATGCTTGCTGAGCTGTGCAGCTTATTATTTGTCATCACCTTTATTTCCATAGGACCCTGTAACGTTTTAAACCATAAGAATACATTAACAAATCATTTTTGCTTTGTATTTTCATACTATCAGCTCCTGTAAATCGATAGGGAAGGGGTTTACCTTTGGTGACCTTGTTTTTGGCTTTCTCCGAAACTCTGCAATCTCGGGCTTCGTGCGCGCTGGTGCGCTACCCTTTTTCCTTTCGCTGTTATGTAATTTACTTCATGGTTTTATTGTTGTTTATCGTATTACGAGCCTGAAACTGAACATTGACATTGGTTGACGTCTTTGTTTATCTGGTTGTCATGGCAATGCCCATTCAAACTCGTTAGCGGTCTGATATGTTTGCTGCAATACTTTTACAAAAATACTTTTTCTCTCTTGGCCACTCACAAAAATTACGTTTAATTTAAATAATTTTTAGAACTCTCCAAAAAGGGTATAAAAGCGGAACATTTCTGAAATTCTAGAGTCTCACGTCAGCTTCTGAACTAGAAGTACCACTTAACGGCCTTATCCCGGGGTCGCACTACCCCGGGATCCTGCGAGCCTTCAAACTCCCTCAAACCTTCAAACAATCCTTCAAGCAACGGGATCCTGCGAGCCGTTTCCTTCAAACACGATTCTGCGAGCCACTCCTACAACGGGATACTGCGAGCCGTAACTACCAATACGCCCGCTACCGTTCCACTCCTACAACGGGACCCTGCGAGCCGTAACTACAAATACGCCCGCTACCGTTCTACTCCTACAACGGGATCCTGCGAGCCGTAACTCCAAATACGTCCGCTACCGTTCCACTCCTACAACGGGATCCTGCGAGCCGTAACTACAAATACGCCGCTACCGTTCCTACAACGACGATCTCGACAACATCTTCACCAACAAATAGACCTGCATCCTGCTCATCACCCTACCGGTCACCTACTCTCCGTGTCCTCCGCTTCTTCTTTTTCTATATCTAATCTATATTTTATAAAAACCTGTTCACATCTCATCCATCCTCATCCTCGTATCATTTTTTTATCGTCTTCACTGTAAATATCTAATAAACTGTTACTACTAAATTTTATCCTGATTGTTTTCTGTTCGGTTCTGGTAGGTTCTTGTCGTCACACGACAAGGTATCCTGTGTTGTGTTGGATAGCCATATTATTGTTTGTGTCTACAGACCTCCGAGAGATGAAAACGGCCATGGCAATTTTGAAATGTTCGAGAAAATTATGGAGGATGCCCTCATTATACTTTGTAATAGCAGAAAAAAGTTAATTATTTGTGGCGATTTTAATGTAGATTTGCTTGTAGATACAACATTGAAACAACGATTAATAACTCTGTTCAAATCATTTAATTTATGTCATATATTTCTAGAGCCGACTAGAATTACACTTACCAGCCAAACTTGCTTAGATAACGTATTTTGTGACTGTGCATTCACAAGTAAAAATGTAATTAACTGCTTACCCTCCGATCACAGTGGTCAAACAGTTTCATTCCCAATTGCCAGTAAAAATAGGACAGATCCATCATTTTATAGGCCTATTACATCCCATAGACTAGAGACGTATATGAAAAAGTTAGATATAAATTTGCCAGTACCGGATTTTGATGAACAGAACCCAAACAAAATCTACTCAGACTTCTTCAGCATTATTGAGACAGAATTCAATAAAGTTTTTAAATTAAAGAAAGTCAGTGGTACAACGGTAAATCTAAATTTAATGACTGGGCAACGTTTGGACTTCGTAAAAGTAGAGTTATCTTATATGACCTTTATAAACAAAAAACCTATAACTTTGATCGAAAATTTCATGACTACGTTAAAAAATATTCCAAAACTTTCAAGTTGGTTTGTAGAACTGCAAAAACTTTACACATTAATAGAAAAATTCAAAATTCAAATAATAGAATGAAAACAGTTTGGCAAATAATAAACCGCGAAACTGGCAAAGTTATACCAAGGGACAATGATTTCTGCCTAAAGATAGGTGATGCTGTTGTTAAATCCAGCGCTGATGTTGCTCGAGCTTTTGAAACATTCTTCACCAATGTACCCTTACTCACAACAGACCGTCTAAATTCATCAACATATGAAGCAGAGACTTTATTAAAAAATAACACTAGCGCCAGTAATGTATATTTAAAATTTCATCATGTATATCCCCAGGACATTGTCAAAACGTTTAAATTACTTAACTTAAAAAATACGGAAGACCTGTGGGGTATATCAGTCAAAGTCATTGGCTCAGTAATTCTAGTTATAGCCCCACACTTAGCTTATATATTCAATAAATGTGTTGACGATGGGGCTTTCCCAGACCTCATGAAACACAGTAAACTGATACCTCTGTTCAAGTCGGGAGATAAGGGTGATCCTTCATTTCAGACCAATATCTGTTCTTCCAACACTAAGTAAAATATTTGAAAAGATTATACTCAATCAAATGCTCTCACACTTCAACCGTACAAAACAACTCCACGCCAAACAATACGGTTTCACTAGGGGTAAATCGACTACGGCTGCAGGTATTACCCTTATATCTCATATTTATTCTGCATGGGAGGCCACACAGGATGCTATCGGAGTTTTTTGCGACCTGTCGAAGGCGTTTGATTGTGTTGATCATAATACGCTATTAATTAAATTAAATCATTACGGAGTTAGAAATAAAGCGTTGGATCTACTAAGATCATACCTAAGCAATAGAATTCAAAAGGCAGAAGTTAACGGCGTAAAATCTGATGGATCGGGTGTTAAAATGGGCGTTCCACATGGTTCCATATTAGGCCCTTTCTTATTCCTGGTATATATTAATGATCTGCCTTTCATGGTGGAGAAATTAACTGACATAGTGTTGTTTGCTGATGATACTTCACTGGTCTTCAAAATTGAAAGACAAAAAGGAGAATTTGATGATGTTAATGGTGTATTGTCTTTGACCTTGAATTGGTTCACAGTTAATAATTTATTGTTAAACGCTGGTAAAACCAAGTGTATCAAATTCTCACTTCCAAATGTCAGGCAAGTTGAGACCAGTTTAGTGTTAGACAACAGCACGTTAGAATTAGTAAATGATACGAAGTTTCTTGGAATAACCATTGATAGCAAATTGCAGTGGGGACCCCACATAGATAAATTGGCTGGTAAATTAAGTTCTGCGGCTTACGCTGTTAGAAACATCAGACAAAGCACGGATGTGGCTACATCTAGGCTATTATATTTTAGTTACTTTCATAGTGTGATGTCCTATGGTATCTTGTTGTGGGGGAAAGCAGCGGATATTCAAACTATTTTTATTTTACAGAAAAGAGCTATTCGAGCAATTTATAATTTAAAACGAACAGACTCCTTAAGAGAGCTTTTTAAAGAAATTGACATACTAACAGTAGCTAGTCAATTTATTTTCGAAAATATAATGTATGTACGCAAGAACCTTACAACATTTTCCAAACTTAGCGATAGCTGTAATGTTTACCTAAGAAATAATCACAGACTATGTGCGCCCCGTTTTAGACTCGCGAAGGTTAGCAATTCTTTCAAGGGTCAGTGCATTCTCTACTACAATAAGATACCTCTGGAGATTTTGAAATTGCCATTTGAGCAATTTCAAAAGCATGTTAAAGCGACTTTGTCGAAAAAGGGATATTACAATGTTCAAGATTACTTAAATGACAGGACTGTATGGGGTTAATCTGGCTCAACACAGATCTTGCTGTTAATAATTTTGTAATTATTTATTCCAGCTTATTAAATAAAAATAAATCATAATTGTATTAGTTAAGCACAACTTATTTTTAAAAGAGATCTAAAAATCAATCTGTGGGAGTTTCTACGCCCTTCTTCTCCCACAGTGGTCCAATGTAGAGAAGAGGCAAAAAATGACGTTTGCTAAGTATATGTAAATATCTACAGTAATAAAGTACTTTTGAGTTTTGAGTTTTGAGCTTCTTCTCCTACAGTGGTCCAATGTAGAGAAGGGGCAAAAAATGATGTTTGCTAAGTATATGTAAATATCTACAGTAATAAAGTACTTTGACTTTGATAGCTAAGCATTCCTTTTCGCTTACGCTGTAATTACAGACAGCCTTGTTCAGCGTTCGAGAAGCAAAAGAAATGGGTCGGTCACTTCCGACAGGACCTTGAGAGAAAATGGTTGCTATCGCATAGTTAGAGGCGTCGCGGGTAAGGACAAATGGTTTTGAGAAGTCAGGGTAAGCGAACAAAGGGGCTGAAGTTAGTATGTTTTTCAAATTCTCAAAGGAAAGCTGGTGATCATGATGCCAGACGAAGGGGACATCTTTCTTGAGTAGAGCAGTAAGTGGTTTTGAGATTTTGGATAGATTTGGAATGAATCTCCGAAAATATGATACAAGACCAAGGAAGGATTTTATGACTTTTGGACATTTGGGGATTGGGAATTCTTACACGGCTTTAACCTTCTCGGGATTTGGCATGACACCCTGGGGGCCAATTCCGGTACACAATGACAATTACATGACGATTACGGTCAACTTTAGATCTCCAATAGCTGACGATTTTGTAATCCTATCCCCTTTGTTCATTAACTAAATTATTATGCTTTTCAATTAACATAATATTTACCATAATGGCCTAAAAAATATTCTCCTAACGCCAGATAATGGATATCTGAATTTGACCGTAATCATCATGTAATTGTCATTGAGCTGTTATTGTGTACCGGAATTGGGCCCCAGGTCTGTTTAATATGGCCAAGATATGATACTTCATGACATAGACGTTCGCATTCGTCCGGTTGAAGTTTTAAATTGAAGTTGCGAAGTCTTTCAAAGATGTTGGACAGGCTTTTTATGTATGTTTCCAGATCATTGGAATATATGAAAGAAAGAAGAAAGAAAGAAAGAAAGAAACATTTATTATAAAGACAGTGAACACACTACAATTACAACAAAGAAACAAAACACAGAGATAAATAGTTGCATTGACACATGATATAGAATGAAATGACAGTCGTGGTGTGTCACTGTCATTATAAATGGCGTCTGACTCAGCATTATGTTGAAGGCCAGGCCTTCAACGCTGATTTTCAGTCAGCGCCAAGTGTTACCTCGCGAGCGCCCCAGACCGCGGCGTGGTACAATCCATAAATACATAAATATAAAGAATATATAAAAAATAGGTAACAATAATGGTAAATATAGATATGGCTGTTATATATGACACATACAAAAAGTTAAATAAATAAACATGGCCCGCGCTTTTCAATCCCTCTTTTCATTAAATTTAAGTGTTGGGTTTTCGGTCCCACTGGCAATGAGCGACCACAGACTCAAGTCTTATTGCGGCGTGAGGTTGGTACGGGGGGGAGGAGTAGTCTCTGCTGATCTAGCAAACGTGCCCTGAGTTTCCGCCCAAAGGCACACCTACTAGCCGCTTCACGGACTGGAGGGGGAATATCATTCCAACACTTAGATGCCGCAAATCTGAAACTCCCGCGGAAAGTCGCCGTTCGATGCGCCGGTGTAAGTATTCTGTGCTTGTGCACGCCACGTTGCCTGGTCGCCCATTTTATCTTGGTGTACAAGTAGGGTGGGGTTTGCGTGTGTATTACACCAAAGAGTAGTTTGGCTAGGTGTAAATGCCGACGAGCTTCCATGTTCAGAAGTTTAGCTGCATCCAAGTATGGGGTGATATGGGATCTAGGAGGGATTTTAAAACAAAAACGTATACATGCGTTTTGCACACGTTGAATTAACCTTTTCGACCGACCAAGTATACAGCTACCATATACGACATTACAGTAATTTAATCTAGATAATATCAATGATTCACTTAGCCTGACACGCAAATCAGTGCTAAGGTAATCACGTATATTATAAAGAATCTTAAGGCGGTAGAAACAATTGCTGACTACGTTTCTGATATGATTTTCGAATCGAAGCTCACCGTCCATCAACAACCCAAGATTTTTTGCTTCTACGACCCTTTCCACTGGGTCGCCCCTGATAGCTATATCATTGGGGGCTAAGGCTTGGACAGTATTATGGATCTGACATTTTGTACCAAGGATCATGTACTTAGATTTTCTAGGGTTTAGCACTAGACAGCTCCTCTCTGACCATGACGCCACCCGCTCTAGATCGTTATTTATGGACTGGACTGCAGCGTTGATGTCGGAAGGGACGGATTATATATATAGCTGGGTATCATCTGCGTACAGATGGCACATGCTGCTCTCCACGACAGAAACTATCTCTGCTGTGTAAAGAATAAACAAAAGGGGGCCTAATATCGAGCCTTGAGGCACACCCCTTGTTAAGCGCTTTGTCGAGGAAAACAACATAGTACCATCGCTTTTTTCCAATCCAATAACCTGCGCACGGCCCGAGAGGTAGCTGTCAAACCACTTCACCGTGGTACTGTCAAAACCATAATAAGACATTTTCGATAATAAGAGGGGCGCGCTCAGACAGTCGAAAGCTCGGGAGAAATCTAGCAACACCAGAATTGTGCTGCCACCTTGGTCAAGCTCCGACAGGATGTTGTCCACTACGTCAATAAGGGCTGTTGAAGTCCCTCTACCCTTCCTGAAGCCTGACTGCAATTCCGGTAGTATGCCATTTCCCTCCAGATATCCCGACAGCTGAGCACATACTGCCCTCTCTATTATCTCTATTGTCGGTTCTTCAAATTCTATATATATAAATCACCATATACCACCACAATGTCGCAATAAACGTTTTGAGTTTGAGTTTGAGTTTGGATACTGATGGGACGGAGATCGGAGATATGAACGGGATTAGGAATTTTAGGGAGTGGGGTAACCTTTGCAGTTTTCCAGTCAGTCGGGAAAGTGTTGGTCAGTATGCTGCGATTAACCATGTCAGTCAAGATCGGTAGTGTCCGCGGCATGGTCAATAGCAACATGTCGATGTTAATATAGTCGAGTCCGGTAGCATTTGTCTTGATTTTCGTCAGGATCTTCGATACAGCCAAAGGAGTCAATGTATTTAGAGTGAAGTTAGTAGCCCTATGGTGTCGGTTAAACTCAAGGTAAGTAAGCTGTGACATAGTCACGTCGGGTTTTCCTGGAACATTTAGAAAGTGGTCATTAATCATGTCAGGGTCGTTATAGTGTGAGGGTAGCTCCGCATTCCGCTTGCCCGGCAGAAATGTTCGCTTGAGGGTCTTCCACAAACGTCTCGGGTCGGAACAGCAACGATTTACGTGCGCCTCGAAAAAAGCACATTTTTCATGATACAAGGCAGACAGCACCAGGTGTTTTAACTCTAGGTAGTACTTTCTGTGCCCTTCTAGCCTTGTAGCCTTGTACTTCCTATGTGCTTCGTCTCGTAGGCGCATTATCAAACGCACGTTGTTCGTGAGCCATGGTTTAGGAGCATCCCTCACAACTATTTTATTTTATTTTATTTTGTTTGGAAAACTTACAGCTATAACAATTTAAAATATATAGGCAAGTGATTAAGACTAAGCCAATTAAAAGTTTCCACCTATGAATGGACAGAAGAATACCTAAAAAATCTTAATATTACAGTTCATTTTTAAGTATTTAAGCTGTTTATCTATCATTAACTAATACAGATTTTAGACTTATTTATGTGGTTCACTATAGAAAAATGTGATTTAAATTATATAATAAAATGGTTTCATTCAATATTACTGGTTCGAGTTACGCCTTTCGCCGAAGAATTGTTTGTTAATAAAGTTGCGGAAAGTAGATGCCTTTTTATGATAAACATCACAGTGTTCTGCGTAGTTATCGTTATATAATTTCCCTACTCTGAGCATGTATGCGTTTTGCCTGTAGTTAGTTTTAGTCATTGGGATATACAGTTTGAGAAGATTTCTTCTCGTGGATCTAATGGCCGGGACGACAATCTTCAGTTTGCTTAATAGGTCGGGAGCGTCAATGATACCCTGTGCTATGGCAGATAGAAAAGTCAGGTCAGCTGAATCTCTACGCAATGTTGTTTTCTACAACTTTCTTCGTAGTTGGTTGAAGTAATATTAAATCTATAAGATAGGCATCTCAGGAACTTTTTCTGTATACGCTCTATCTGGTTTTTGTATACGTTATACCTTGGATTCCAGACCTGCGAGCAATATTCAAGTTGACTTCTTACCAGTGTGCAATATAATATTTTGAGTGTTTTCGCAGTCGACGACCCGAATGGCCTAGTCGGCAGTGACCCTGCCTACGAAGCTAAGGGTCCCGGGTTCGAGTCCCGGTGGGGGCAAATATTTGTTTGTTGAGAACGGATGTTTGTACCCTAGTCATGGTTGTTTATCTATATAAGTATAATATTTATGTATATAAGTATGTGTATCGTTGTCTAGTACCCAAGATACAGGGAATCCTAGTTTGGGGCTAGATCAATGTGTGTAAATAGTGTCCAAGGTATTATTATTATTATTATTATTATTATTATCTGAAATCTTTGGAATTTCTCAGTACAAAACCAAGCGATTGAGAGGCTTTATTGACAATTTTACTAATATGTGAGTCAAAGATCATCTTGCTGTCCAGTGTGACTCCCAGATCCCTGACTTCTGTCACACGGTTGAGTATTTGTGAGTTAATAATATTGAGAAATGGTTGGACTGAGTTTTCTTGTGAAGCTAATGACGCAACATTTGTTCACGTTGAGATCAAGCTTGTTAAGTGAGCAGAAATGTTCAAGGGACCTAAGGTCGTTTTGTAGAAGTTGAGTAACGTTTGGTGAGTTGATAACACTGTATATTTTCATGTCGTCTGCAAAGAGAAGGCCTTTTGAGTTTTGGAAGCAGCGGTCGATGTCGTTAATAAAGATTGTGAATAGAAGGGGGGCTAATATGGAGCCTTGGGGAACACCTGAAGGGATCGTGATAGCCGCAGAAGTGTAACCGTTGAGTACTACTGCTTGACTACGGTTATCAACGTACGATGAAAACCATCTAAGCAGATCACCACGAATCCCAGAAGAGAGATGTTTGGACAGAAGGATGCGATGATCAATGCGGTCAAATGCTTTGGAGTAATCTGTGTAGATCGCATCCACCTGTCCTCCCCCCTCCATGCCCTCAAGTATATCCTCCACGAAGAGTACTTCGTTGGTTGTTGTCGATCGCCCTTGCATGAAACCATGTTGAAGAGGTCTAAAAGTGTGTTTGAGCGCATTATATGTTTGCTTGTAAACTATTTTTTCGAATATTTTCGCAAAAACACATAGCTTCGAAAACGGGCGGTAGTGTTCTACTTTATTCTTAGAGTCCTTTTTATGTAGGTATTGGTGTTATCAATGCGGATTTCCAGACGATAGGTACGATACCTTCTTGTAAAGATCTTTTAAAAAGTAAGCAGAGTGGTTGTGATATACTATTCGCGCATCTCCTAATTAGTATTGGGTGAATATCATCCGGCCCAGGACCTTTGTTGATATCTAATGTTTTTGATAGCTTGTAAACGTCACGTTCAAGGACTTCAATTGTATGAACGTCCGATGCTGATGTGGATGAGCCTATGTCGTAAAGATCAGCGTGGGGACTTGCGCTACTAGAGATGCTATTGTTTTCTAGGTAGGTAGATGCGAAGAATTCGGCAAAAGCGCCACATATCTCCTCTCCGGTGTCATAGGTATGGACACCGTGTCATAGAACGGGGGTATGCATTAGTCAGTTTCCTGTTCTTCATGTAGGCCCAGAAAACTCGTGGATTATTTTTTATTGAGTCTTCAACAGCTCTCATGTAGTTAGTATAGCATTCTGATTAGATTGTTTTACAACGGTCTCTAAGTAGTACGAAAGTGTTTTGGTCTGCCAGGTTACCGTACGTTTTGTATTTTTTGTGATATTTGTATTATTCTTTCAGACTTTTTGTCAGGGCTGATGTATACCAAGGCGGGTATTTGCCTTTCTTTATTTGTTTATGAGGAATATATTTATTTCTTAGCTTAATCAATGTACTGTTGAAAAGGTGTACGGCATCATCGACTGAGCCTGAAGAGAGAGTAACCTGCCAGTCCAGTTCATCTAGCTCTGAGCATAATGAATCATAGTCACCGTGATTGTAAAGATATTTCTGTCGACTTTTCGGTCTGAGTGTTTCGAACTTGATAAAGTGAGGTTTGATCATAAGTGGAGGATGATAATCGTCTACTTTACTCAGTGGCTCGAGGGATTTGGTCACATCCACGGTGTCATTAGCAAGAACAAGATCTAGGATTTTATGTTCATGGTTTGGGATGGCATTAAATTGTTTTAGGTCGCACATCGTCATTAGATCGATTAGTTCAAGATGATTGTCAGTGCCGGAGTGAATAGGGGTTAAGTGATTGTTAACAAGATGGGGCGTCCAGGTGATGTTGCTCATGTTAATATCGCCCAATAAGAGAATTTTGTCATCGGGGTTTTCGCATGACACTTGGGTGACTTGAGTTGCGTGGTTAGATAGCTGATCGCTAAATGTTAGGCCTAGGTTTTCTTTGCATAGGTATAGAGCGCCTATGTGGAGCCTAGTCTTATTACTTTTGTTAGTCTTAAATGTAATACTCACCCATAGATCTTCCGCGCTTGAGCACCAGTCTTTGCGTTCGACGACTTGGAGTTCAGACCGGACAACTGTGAGAACACCGCCACCCACGCTCTGTTCTGTGGCTTCATAATTGCGATCCCTTCTAAACACCGAATAGTCGCTACTAAATAATTCCGCGCTATTCACACTATCAAGCAGCCATGTCTCGGTTAACACTATCACGTGATAGTTATAAAATAAGTCTGTGTTACGTCTAAAGTCTGTAGTTTTGGTACGCAATCCTCTAACATTTTGGTAACAAATGTTAAGCATTTATGCCCAACATAGCGGTACCACTGAAGGGTACCTAAATATGCTAGATAGGTTTACTGTGAGTATAACTATAGTTAGTAATCTGCAAAGGTAGTTTTCTGCTAGAGGATCGCATTTGTATTGAGCAGGCTTTGTGACGTAATTATAGGTAGATAGTGTGTAGCCGAGTTGTTTATTAATTTGTATTGTAGGCATGGTCGTCATGTAGTAGGCAGGAAGAGTATTACTAGCAGTTTGCGTCTGGTTGTTAATAATATAGGTGTAGCATAGTGTAGATAGGCTTTTATGTTTGTAAGTATTTAATAAACACATAAGGTGAAAGTCATGGGAAGTGTTTATCGCATCAGCTGTTCGTGGTTGGTGACTATTAGGTCTATTAAGGGTGATTGGTGAGCGTTTAATAGGTGTAAATTGTTTAGCGAGGTAGCGGGATGAGGCGGCGGCGGCGGCGGCGGCGTCGGCGGCGGCGGCGGAGGCCAGTATCGATAACAAAGCGGCTATGAGTGGTAAGATAGCATAGGCGTTGCCTAATGAGTTAGCCATTATATGTTTGCAGTACAATGCGGTTGAATTAACATTATTAGGCATGAAAGGCAACAGGTAACTATAGTCCGTATGGGCGCGTGTCTGTCAAATAGGTCTGTTAAAAGTCGAGTAAAAAGTTGTACCATATCGTCCACGTTGTCCAGTAGTAAAATGCTATCCCAGTCTAATGAGTCTCGGTCTTTGTCAAATTGATCGCGATCTATGTCAGTTATGGGTCGATATGTCACATACCTAGGTTGAGGCTTTTTCTTTTTAACGTCGAGGTCGACGGTAAGGAACGCATGCCGGCCTAGGTCTGGTATGTGATGAACGTCGGTCCCACGAATCCGCGCGTCAGTACATATCAAATCAATAGTCGTCTCACTGTGGTCTGTGAAATGGGTCGGTCGGTCCACAATTTGTGTCAATTTCAGTGATGTCAAAAACTCCGTCAACCGGGAAAAATTTGGGTCGCGATTGTCAGCCACGTTAATGTTAAAGTCACCTAACAGTAAGACACTATCGTAATCAGTCATAGAAGTCAACGAGTCTGTAATCGCATCAAAGAAAGTGACAGCGCCAACCCAGCGTGGCCGGTAAGCCGTGCCGATTAAAAGTTTTTTTCCCCCGATGTTGACTCGCATAAACATCTGCTCAACCGCAGCGGCGGGGGTATCCGCGGGCGCGTGGGGGAGCGGGCAGAGCCGGGCCGCAACGCCGCGCTTCACATAGAAGCCGACGCCACCACCGCGCGCACGCGTCCCGCGCGGCCGCGGGGTGTGACGCAGACGATAACCAGGCACGACGGGTGCGCAGCCCTCTCGGCCCTCATGAAGCCAGGTCTCATTTATTGCCGCTAAGTCAGGAGACAGGTTGGACATAGTTACTATGAATTCGTCGTGGCCAGAATTCAGTGAGCCAGCATTAAATAGACTAACACGAAACGGTTTTGTGCTAGGCATAGCGGTGGTATAATACATATGTTAAAGGTGCATAAAATAGAAGATAAGAGATACATATAATAAGAATAATAATGCAATTAATGATAACTTTGAGGGCTGACATAGTAATGAGTAGTTTTCGTACAACATAAATATTCGATTGCAGGCACACAACGCAAACCGGTCCGGCCGCGTAAACAACACTCGCTCTGATACCAACAAAAGCGACACACCACGACCTTTCTATAAAAATAAAGCTACTAACGATAGCACAAATAACTGAAAGGTATGAAAAACACTCAAAGGGGCAATTATATACTGGACATGAAATAGGCAACGTAAACAGCGTATATACGAATAAAACAAGTTGATCACGATAGGTCGACTTAACATGACTTAACATAACATAAAACTCTTCAATTTCAGGCTTTTGGCGAACTAAAACTAACACCCGCAAAAATATTTTTAATGTCCAATTTTCTGCGGATGCGGTGATATGGCTGACCCTCGGCACGTCGGGCCAGGACGCGCCCATCTCTCGTCCACACCCATCTCCATCCGTGAACTTGGGCCTGCTCCCGCGCCTTGGCAAAAAGTACCCGGTTCAGCTTAGTGAGTCGCTCATTCACGTAAAACTTCTGCGGCTTACCGGGTAGTCCCAGGTCGGTGGTAGTAGCGGCTCAGCGAATGCGCGCCGCGCGCAGCAGCGCATCTCGCGTCGCGCGCCGTGCCAGGCGCACCACCAGCGGCCGGTGCCTGTGCCCCTCGCCAGCGACGGCGGGCGCGCCAACCCGTACCGCGCTCACCACGTCGCGTTCCTCCACCGTCACTCCCAGCTTCACCGCGAGGAGCGACACCAGGTGCACCGGGTTCTGGCCGCTCACTTCCTCTACTTTGGTGAACTCGACGTCGTTCGCCAACATGTCCTGGTCCCTATCATTGAGCTCCAGCTGGAGGTTGGTGATGGCCTCCTCTAACATCTTCGTGCCTGAAGACACCACAGCATCGGCTACCCTCTTCTCGATGTCGTCGATCCGCCGCTCCACCGCAACAATGCGCTGGTCGCAGGCTCCGAGGGCGGAGCGGAATTCAAGAATCAAAAACACAAGTGTTTCGCGCCTGAATTCCCGCATTTCGTCGCGCGTGTCCTGCATTTCCTGCATTTCATTTCCGTATTCATGACGATATCATCAAGGTATACAAAGCATTCTATGCCCTATAGGCCAGAAAGAGCTATATACATTAGTCTCTGGAATGTAGCTGGGGCGTTTTTAAGCCCAAAAGGCATTTATGTGAATTCGAAATGTCCCTGAGGGACAGAAAAACCTGTTATAACGGCTTCGGCTTCTGCCATCTTAATTTGATGAAATACAGAAGCAAGATCAAGTGTTCTAAAGTATTTACTTTTGTCTAATTGGTCCAGGATTTCAGAGATATTAGGGATTGGATAGGAGTCACCTATAGTGTTTAATATTTATGCTTCGGAACGCACCGGTTTTTTGTTGCGCGGATCGACCGCGAGTAGTCGGGACATCACTAGCGGAAACAGAGCCGCAGCTGTCACTCGTACCAGCGAGATGAAAAATTGGAGGTTATCTTTTCTCGTCGGGAGAAAAAACATGTCTGCTCAGGCGTCGGGCAATTGATAGTATTTCGGTGTACCAAATAGTAATACAGGCGTCGGGCCTGGTCGGAGTGCTCATCATAAACATCGTCGGGAAATAAGTAGATTCGCGTCAGCGGTTGAGTGATCCGTGTGTGATTGGACATCGTCGTATCGGACGGCGACTCCTCGTGTCGGCAGGCAGCACGCCGGCGACAGCGTCGGGCAGCGACAGTGAGATTCATTCCCGATCCTACCCAAACTTGTGCCCTTATCCCGTGTTTCTGCCTCGAATCGAGCTTTCGATTTCCGGTCTGCGACGACAAGGTAAAGTAGCAATCACTCACTTTTCTCCCGTGCTGGCAAAAACCCAGCCCCCTCAAGATTCCACGCCGTTCGGTTGAGGCGTGGAATTAAACATTTTGGTAGCAGAGCGTGGTTTCCTAGTGGGAAATCATGCACATCGATTCACGGTTGTAGGGTTGTTTTTTTGCCACATTGTAGTTGGGAGAAAAGAATATCTCAGATTGGCCGGCAAGTCGGCAATGAGTCTGTGGTCGGTACCACAATTAAAGTTCATTTTCGGTTAGTGAAGGTATAAGTGTCAATTTAGTTAACAATTATTATAAATATGTAGTCGGAAACTACTGTTTGTGCGCATAAAAGATTGAACAGTCATTCTGCGAAGTAACTAGATTGTATTACTTGCGGTAGAACGTCGGGTTCTATAGTACTGCAGTGTTATTTCGGTTTACAGAGCAGGGTCAGGCTATTTAAGGGGTATTAACCTGATTTTGCTGACCTCAAAAGAAGTGTGGGTCATATCGGAGGGGCCACTTCTAGAAAAATAGTTTTTTTTATAATACCTTTTTGTGTGTTATTTGTATTGTGTTTTATGGTGGCATTCTCTAATTGATTTAGAGTGTATATTTATAAGGTGTATGTCCACAGGGCGACCATATTAAATATTGTTTAGGATTTAATTGCTTTAGTGGTTGCCTTGGTTTTTACAACTTAGTTTTAATTTCTGTGCCCAGCGCTGACGGGCAAGTGCTGGTCTCTGGCTGTGCTTAGTTCGGTAGTGAAGCATAGGACCAGAAACAATTGAATCGGTAACCATGGCACCTTCGCCCTTGACGGTACTGCGGTATGGTGTCCGTGAGGAGATGAGATGGCTCGCCCATACTCACAAGTATGTGGAGCGACCTGACATGGACGATGTCCTGCTCAAGCGTGTGGAGGACGCAATGACACGCGTCGGGAAGGTGTGTCGGCTGGCTGCGGAGGCTGAAGCCCTCGGGCTTACGGATGAGGCCTCGGTGGCTGCAGTGAAGCAGCTCTGCGCGGATGCTGACCAAGCGATGGAGTGCTTGGGCGACATCGAGCGTCGCACCGAAAAAATTAAGCGGTCGCGTCGGGATGACCGCGGGGAGGGTAGCGGAGACCCGCCCCCTAAGGGTGTTGTTGGACGGCTGCCACACCTGGAGATTCCGGCCTTCGGTGGGGCAATTGATGAGTGGCCGGCATTCATCAATTTATTCGATAGTCTGGTCCACGTTCGGGACGACCTGGACAACGCCTACAAGTTGGCCCAACTATTGATGGCACTGCGGGGTGAACCGAAGGAGTTGGTCGGTCACCTAACGGTCACGGCGGGCAATTATGAGATTGCCCGGGCCATATTGTTTGACCGCTACCAACACAAACGGCGGTTGGTTGATGCGCAGCTGGGGAAGCTGTTTAGCATCCCAAGAGTAACCCGGGATGTTGACATCCGGGTACAGGTGCTCAACCCTGTGCTGGTGGCCACTAAGGCCCTTCAGAACCTTCGTCTGCCGGTAGACCAATGGTCATATATCGTGTTGTATCCATATACAACACGATATATGACATATGACAGCTGCAGGCAACCGTGACAAAACCATTTTTGTCACGGTTGCCTGCAGCTGTTCAAAGTCGGTTTGAACAGCTGCATGGGGGCAGTAGCTCGGAACTGCCCACACTCGTCCAATTAACGGATTTTTTGGAGGGTGAATGCAGGCGATGCGACACATTGGATACGGAGGCCAGTGTGCAGCGCCAACCCGCGCGGATGCGGGAGGGGCCGCGCCCCCCACCCCCACGGGGGGGTGGGCGGTCAAAACAATTTGGCGTTTTGAGTGCCGCGCCGTCGGGTGACGGCTGTGTGCACTGCGACAGTGCCGGTCATGAAGTGACCAGTTGCGCCAACTTTAAGGCGCTCGGTGTGGCTGCCCGCAGGAAGGTGGTCTTCCGCCACCGATTGTGTTTCGGTTGTTTGGGGCCGCACCCGCTGAGCGAGTGCTCACGCGCGTCCCCCTGTGAGTGCTGCGGTGGCAAGCACCACATCGTGTTGTGCCTGAACCGGTCAGGCCCTTCGGACGGTCACAGGTTGGTCGGTCACAGGGCCCAACCAGGGCCGGACCCAGCCCCCCTCCGGGCAACGGGAGTCACCAACGGGGTGACTGGGGTAACCGCGGACGGGACCCCCCCCCCGAGGGGAAGGGGGCAGCGCGGGGGGTAACAGGCGGGATAGCCGGGGTTCGGTCGCCGCTGTCCAGGGTCAGCAAGGACTTCGGGCCGCTGGCTCACCGCGGGTTACGGGCGGGTGTCAGATGGCACCTATGAGTGGCGCGAAGGCTGGGAGCCTACCACCTTCTGCGCCACCCTGCCCGTCGCTCTGGGAGGCGAACAGGGAGGCGAACAGTCGGATGTCGCCCCCATTCCTAGAGCGCCCCAGGTTGGATCCGCTCTCCCCCCTCCATCCACGGTGGCCACCGGGCACACCGTACACAGTCCGGTATGGTCAGGTGTCGGGACAGCGAGGGGCCTATTATGCGGGTTGGGACCCCCTGATGTACATACGGTCTGATATGCCACCGGTGGCATATCAGCAGCCGAGTTACCAGGCCGACGGAGGTCCCAGCGGGTTCGGATCCCGCGGAGGTTACCGCTAGGGACACGCCGCCCACTTACAGGGTGCCGCCACTCCACAGACGGTCATGCTCCCCACCGCCTCGGTGATAGCGTGGAGTTCGGACGGAAAATCTTGTGTGGCACGAGCACTATTGGACTCGGGGGCCCAGGGGTGCTTAGTCTCGTGCAACCTTGTAAGACGGTTGGGCATTTCGGTAAGGGAGTATCCACATTCCATTCGGGAAATTGGGAACACGGAAGTCGGTTCCGTTAAGGGAGTATGTCGGATTACTCTCTCGTCACGGGTGGATTCATCGGTGAATCTGACGGTCACGGCATTAGTCATGCCTAATGTGATGGGCTCACACCCTCACGTACGGTTGTCGCCCTCGGTGCGACAGTTGGTCGCTGGGTTGTCACTGGCTGACCCGGAGTTCGATATTCCGGGCCAAGTAGACATTTTATTGGGTGTCGATGCCTTGGGATACCTGTTAGTGCCAGGTGTCCACATGTTGCAGGCGACTGGTCTGGTTTCTGTCAACACCAGACTGGGCCATGCGGTAATGGGTCCGGTCATGCCGGCTGCCCCACGCCTAGCGACTCGTAGTCCCTTATTCGGTTCTGTACTCTCGGAGGTGATACAGAAGTTTTGGGAGGTGGAGGAACCACCTACGGTCCGCCGGTGTGACCCGGTTGAAGAAGACTGTGAACAGTTTTATTGGAACAATACTGGTCGCCTTCGGTCAGGTCGATTGTGTCACGCTCCGGAGTTGGTTGGACATCCCTTGTGGTGGGGTCCAAAATGGTTGACTCAAGCCGAATCGGATTGGCCAATGAGTCCACGCGTTACCACGGCGAACGGCGCCTTGACAGTCGGTGTCTGTACGACGCAACCAGAGCCGGAAGAGGAGTTCAGTCTGCTGGAACGGTACAGCTCGCTCGACAAGCTGGTCAATGTGACCGCCTGGATCTGCCGATTTGCGCGGAATTGTCGGAATTCTGAGGCGCAACGAGTGCGGACACAGGTCCTGACACCACGGGAACGGAACCATGCGTTGTTCGCATTGGTACGGAACGTGCAGACGGTGCACTTTAAGTCCGAATTGGACATTCTGAGACGCGGACGCGTCCAACTGAAGGGAGCTGTGGCTCGGCTCAACCCTTTTATTGACCCTCAAGGATTGCTGAGGGTAGGAGGTCGGCTGCGGAATGCCAACCTGCCTTATGCGGCTCGCCACCCGTTGTTACTCCCTAGGAAAGGGAAGTTGGTCGAACTGTTGATACAGGATCGACACATTCGGAATGGGCATATCGGATGCCACGCCTTGATGGCGTTTCTCCAGCGCGAGTTCTGGATTTTATCGGGAAGACGCTTAGTGCGTAGCGTCGTATTTCGGTGCCTGCCTTGTTATCGGGCCAAGGCGGCTACGATGCAGCCCCAGATGGGCGATTTGCCCTCGGATAGGGTTAACGAAATCCGGCCCTTTGCGGGTGTCGGAACGGATTTCGCGGGACCATTCATGGTCAAGTCTTCACAGCTACGGAACGCCAGATTAGTGAAGGCATACCTGTGCGTCTTCGTGTGCTTGGCCACGAAGGCAGTCCACTTGGAGGTGGTCAGTGACCTCACTACAGAGGCATTTATCGCATGTCTAGATCGGTTCATCTCACGAAAGGGCCTCCCGACATTAATCCGTTCGGACAACGGCACAAATTTTGTCGGAGCCAGGCGATATCTGCAGGAGGTCACTCAATTCCTGAACGGTAACCAGGATGCCATCGGTAAGGCTTGCTCCCGACGAGGGATTGAATGGGTTTTCAGTCCGCCGGGATGTCCTCATAGGGGAGGAATATTTGAGGCGAAGAGTGTGCAAGCCGTTCAAGGATGTGAGCTGTGTGCGTATTTTATTCTTTGCCTATGTCCGGAGTATCCTTGAGTACTGCAGCACTGCCTGGAATCCGCGGTATGCAGTACACGAGGACAGGTTGGAACGCATACAATCAAAATTTATCAAACACCTGAACTTTCGCGATTGTTACCGTAACACCGACTATGATACAGCGTGTCATCACTATAATCTACACAGCCTTCGAGATCGCCGCATTCTTTTAGACATGCAGTTCTTGCACAATGTTTATCATGGCCATGTTGACTGCCCCGAGTTGGTCAGCGAGCTGCTGCGACTTAGAGCACCAACCACGCGAACCCGACAAACTTCTGTCCTCCATGTCCCCTTCGCCCGCACAAACTACGCGGCCAACTCCCTCAACTGCCGCCTTCCGCGTACATACAATGACCACTTTGCACATCTCGACATTTTCCACATGTCGCGGGGTGAGTTCAAGCGGCACCTACTGCTACAGCTTACCAAAAGTAATGAAGACGGTGTATAGCTGGGTATTTCGGCTTATCATGTCTCTCATAACTACAAGACCTTAAATATCTCTCACTCGCACTCACACTCACACATTAACATCATAAACAAACACGACGACATAACCTTACACACACTCCACTCTCCTTCCCTCCCGTCCCATCACATCCAATATCTTATGTATATCACCCCTACCAATTATGTCTGGCCTATAAAATATAAGTCATTAATTGGCCTTTGCTCAGTTTAAGTTATTGCCTATTTTCAAATGTTTTGTGCTGTTGACTTTGTAACATAAATAAATAAATAAATAAATAAATAAATAAATAGGCTGCGGTTAAATCGGCTAAGTCGCACCTGACGAGGATCATCGGTGAGACCTCTCTACGCTTTGAAGAGCTTGCGACGCTGTTCTGTAAGATTGAAATGACACTGAACTCGCGTCCGTTGTGCCCGCTCAGTTCGGATCCAAATGATTTGGAAGCGTTGACTCCGGGTCACTTCCTGATAGGTCAGCCCCTTAATCAATAGGAAGGCGAGAAAGTGTTGCGACCGGTCTCTTGAGGACCGAGTCCCCCACCCTGACTTCTGCTGATCGAGGCGTGCCATCCCGACCCGTGTACAAATTGACGATCCGTCCTCGTCTCCATCTCAATGATGGCAGGTTCGCATCCTTAATCAGCACCAAATCACCGACTTGAGGGGGGCTCGTCCGGTCAGTCCACTTAAGGCGCTGCTGCAAGATGTGCAAGTACTCAAGGGACCACCGTTTCCAAAAATCTTGAGCCATCTGCTGCAACATCTGCCACCTAGTTAACCGACTTAACTTAACATCACCGAATGGGTATTCTGGCAGGGCGTTAAGGGGCTGACCTATCAGGAAGTGACCCGGCGTCAACGCTTCCAAATCATTTGGATCCGAACTGAGCGGGCACAACGGACGCGAGTTCAGTGTCATTTCAATTTTACAGAACAGCGTCGCAAGCTCTTCAAAGCGTAGAGAGGTCTCACCGATGATCCTCGTGAGGTGCGACTTAGCCGATTTAACCGCAGCCTCAAAAATTCCTCCCCAATGAGGACATCCCGGCGGACTGAAAACCCATTCAATCCCTCGTCGGGAGCAAGCCGTACCGATGGCGTCCTGGTTACCGTTCAGGAATTGAGTGACCTCCTGCAGATATCGCCTGGCTCCGACAAAATTTGTGCCGTTGTCCGAACGGATTAATGTCGGGAGGCCCCTTCGTGAGACGAACCGATCTAGACAAGCGATAAATGCCTCTGTAGTGAGGTCACTGACCACCTCCAAGTGGACTGCCTTCGTGGCCAAGCACACGAAGACGCACAGGTATGCCTTCACTAATCTGGCGTTCCGTAGCTGTGAAGACTCGACCATGAATGGTCCCGCGAAATCCGTTCCGACACCCGCAAAGGGCCGGATTTCGTTAACCCTAACCCTATCCGAGGGCAAATCGCCCATCTGGGGCTGCATCGTAGCCGCCTTGGCCCGATAACAAGGCAGGCACCGAAATACGACGCTACGCACTAAGCGTCTTCCCGATAGAATCCAGAACTCGCGCTGGAGAAACGCCATCAAGGCGTGGCATCCGACATGCCCATTCCGAATGTGTCGATCCTGTATCAACAGTTCGACCAACTTCCCTTTCCTAGGGAGTAACAACGGGTGGCGAGCCGCATAAGGCAGGTTGTCATTCCGCAGCCGACCTCCTACCCTCAGCAATCCTTGAGGGTCAATAAACGGGATGAGCCGAGCCACAGCTCCCTTCAGTTGGACGCGTCCGCGTCTCAGAATGTCCAGTTCGGACTTAAAGTGCACCGTCTGCACGTTCCGTACCAATGCGAACAACGCATGGTTCCGTTCCCGTGGTGTCAGGACCTGTGTCCGCACTCGTTGCGCCTCAGAATTCCGACAATTCCGCGCAAATCGGCAGATCCAGGCGGTCACATTGACCAGCTTGTCGAGCGAGCTGTACCGTTCCAGCAGGCTGAACTCCTCTTCCGGCTCTGGCTGCGTCGTACAGACACCGACTGTCAAGGCGCCGTTCGCCGTGGTAACGCGTGGACTCATTGGCCAATCCGATTCGGCTTGAGTCAACCATTTTGGACCCCACCACAAGGGATGTCCAACCAACTCCGGAGCGTGACACCCACGAGACGCACAGTCTGCTGGGTTCATTTCCCCTGGAACATGTCTCCAGATCAAGGGAACCTCCGAAGTCAAAATCTGCGAAACCCGATTCGCCACAAAAATCTCCAGCTTGTGAACTGAAGCCTTCAGCCAGCATAACACGATCTGGCTGTCCGTCCAAGCGTAGACCGTATCTTCCAACGCTATTGACCCACGAAGAACCGTCATCGTGTGGTTGAGCAGACGAGTCAGGAGAGCCGCTCCCGAAAGCTCTAACTTGGGAATGGTCAGGCGAGTGCGCAACGGCGCAACCTTGCTCTTGGCCATGACCAACCGCACATCAACCTCCCCCGAGGAGTCGACCGTACGCAGATACACCGCAGCTCCGTAGCCCTTCTCCGAGGCATCGCAAAACCCATGCAGGGTGGCGGTGTATCGTTTGGTGGGGACCAACCTCCGTGGCAGTGAAATCCGATTAATGCCAGGGAGGGTCGAAAAGAACGAGTCCCACTCTGAGCTCAATGACCCGCCGATCGGGTCGTCCCATTTCAGCTCAGCAGACCACAATTGCTGCATAAAACACTTGAGCTGAAATGTTACCGGGGTGATCCACCCGTTTGGATCAAATGTCCTAGCCACCGTTGAGAGGACGTTCCGCTTCGTCCAGACCTTCGGGGTGTCCAACTCGACCCGATACGAGAACATGTCTGACACCGGCTGGTACTGGACGCCTAATACCGACAACATATTTGGATTTTCCAAATTTTCAAAAATGTGGGGATCCTGCTGATAGTCATCCGGAAGACCAGTCAGTAACTCTGGAGAGTTCGACATCCATTTCCGGAGCTCGTAACCTCCACCCCGTAAGAGCTCAACTAGCTCGTCCCGTCGAGCGAGCGCCTCCTCTACGGAATCTGCACCGGTACAGATATCGTCCACGTAGAGATCCTGCTCCAGGATCGCTGCTCCTCTAGGGAAATTTAACCGTTCTCGATCCGCTAACTCCCGAAGAGTGCGAATCGCCAAATAAGGACTAGACCGTAGCCCGTACGTGTTGGTGTTCAGCACGTACACCCTGATGGGCTGATCTGGGCTCTCTCGCCACAGTATCAGCTGATACCGTCTATCGTCAGGGTGAATGACCGTCTGTCTAAACATCATCCTGATGTCAGCTACAAACACAACATTGTGTCGACGGAACCGTGTGATAACATCCGCGATGTCATGATTCAACTTCGGCCCTGAATGCAAACACTGGTTCAGGTTCATGCCGTTAGATGTTGATGCCGATCCATCGAACACCACCCGTATTTTGCCCTCCGGGGTCCTCAAGACCGCGTGATGAGGCAGGAAGCAGTGGTCTTCACGCTTCCAGTCGATACCCGAAACCGACATGTGGCCGAGCGACTCGTATTCCCGCATGAAGTCGACGTACTTCTGCCGGAAAATCCCGTCACGCTTCATGCGTCGTTCCATCGACAGAAGCCGCGTCTCGGCTGCATGGTGTGAACTGCCCAGCGGTGGGCGATCACTCCGAAATGGAAGACGTGTGAGAAATCGACCTGACCGAAGGCGACCAGTATTGTTCCGATGAAACTGTTCACACTCTTCTTCAACCGGGTCCAACCGGCGTACCGTAGGTGGTTCCTCCACCTCCCAAAACTTCTGTATCACCTCCGAGAGTACAGAACCGAATAAGGGACTACGAGTCGCTAGGCGTGGGGCAGCCGGCATGACCGGACCCATTACCGCATGGCCCAGTCTGGTGTTGACCGAAACCAGACCAGTCGCCTGCAACACGTGGACACCTGGCACTAACAGGTATCCCAAGGCATCGACACCCAATAAAATGTCTACTGGGCCCGGAATGTCGAACTCCGGGTCAGCCAGTGACAACCCAGCGACCAACTGTCGCACCGAGGGCGACAACCGTACGTGAGGGTGTGAGCCCATCACATTAGGCATGACTAATGCCGTGACCGTCAGATTCACCGATGAATCCACCCGTGACGAGAGAGTAATCCGACATACTCCCTTAACGGAACCGACTTCCGTGTTCCCAATTCCCCTAATGGAATGTGGGTACTCCCTTACCGAAATGCCCAACCGTCTTACAAGGTTGCACGAGACTAAGCACCCCTGGGCCCCCGAGTCCAATAGTGCTCGTGCCACACATGATCTGCCGTCCGAACTCCACGCTATCACCGAGGCGGTGGGGAGCATGACCGTCTGTGGAGTGGCGGCACCTTGTAAGTGGGCGGCGTGTCCCTAGCGGGAACCCCCGCGGGATCCGAACCCGCTCAGACCTCCGTCGGCCTGGTAACTCGGCTGCTGATATGCCACCGGTGGCATATCAGACCGCATGTACATCAGGGGGTCCCAACCCGCATAATAGGCCCCTCGCTGTCCCGGTATCCGACCATACCGGACTGTGTACGGTGTGCCCGGTGGCCACCGTGGATGGAGGGGGGAGAGCCGATCCAACCTGGGGCGCTCTAGGAATGGGAGCGACATCCGACTGTTCGCCTCCCAGAGCGACGGGCAGGGTGGCGCAGAAGGTGGTGGGCTCCCAGCCTTCGCGCCACTCATAGGTGCCATCTGACACCCGCCCGTAACACGCGGTGAGCCAGCGGCCCGAAGTCCTCGCTGGCCCTGGACAGCGGCGACCGAACCCCGGCTATCCCGCCTGTTACCCCCCGCGCTGCCCCCTTCCCCTCGGGGGGGGTCCCGTCCGCGGGTACCCCAGTCACCCCGTTGGTGACTCCCGTTGCCCGGAGGGGGACTGGGTCCGGCCCTGGTTGGGCCCTGTGACCGACCAACCTGAGTCCGGCCCTGGTGACCGTCCGATGGGCCTGACCGGTTCAGGCACAACACGACGTGGTGCCTGCCACCGCAGCCCTCACAGGGGGTCGCCCGTGAGCACTCGCTCAGCGGGTGCGGCCCCAAACAACCGAAACACAATCGGTGGCGGAAAACCACCTTCCTGCGGGCAGCCACACCGAGCGCCTTAAAGTTGGCGCAACTGGTCACCTCATGACCGGCACTGTCGCAGTGCACACAGCCGTCACCCGACGGCGCGGCACTCAAAACGCCAAATTGTTTTGACCGACCACCCCCCCGTGGGGGCAGGGGGCGCGGCTCCTCCCGCATCCGCGCGGGTTGGCGCTGCACACTGGCCTCCGAATCCATGGTGTCGCATCGCCTGCATTCACCCTCCAAAAACTCCGTTAATTGGACGAGCGTGGGCAGTTCCGAGCTACTGCCCCCATGCAGCTGTTCAAACCGACTTTGAACAGCTGCAGGCAACCGTGACAAAACCATATATAACACAATATATGACCATTGGTCTACCGGCAGACCAAGGTTCTGAAGGGCCTTAGTGGCCACCAGCACAGAGTTGAGCACCTGTACCCGGATGTCAACATCCCGGGTTACTCTTGGGATGCTGAACAGCTTCCCCAGCTGCGCATCAACCAACCGCCTTTTGTGTTGGTAGCGGTCAAACAATATGACCCGGGCAATCTCATAATTGCCCGCCGTAACCGTTAGGTGACCGACCAACTCCTTCGGTTCACCCCGCAGTGCCATCAATAGCTGGGCCAACTTGTAGGCGCTGTCCAGGTCGTCCCGACCGTGGACCAGGCTATCGAACAAATTGATGAATGCCGGCCACTCATCAATTGCCCCACCGAAGGCCGGAATCTCCAGGTGTGGAAGCCGTCCAACCACACCCTTAGGGGGGGGTCTCCGCTACCCTCCCCGCGGTCATCCCGACGCGACCGCTTAATTTTTTCGGCGCGACGCTCGATGTCGCCCAAGCACTCCATCGCTTGGTCAGCATCCGCGCAGAGCTGCCTCACTGCAGCCACCGAGGCCTCATCCGTAAGCCCGAGGGCTTCGGCCTCGGCAGCCAGCCGACACACCTTCCCGACTCGTGTCATTGCGTCCTCCACACGCTTGAGCAGGACATCGTCCATGTCGGGTCGCTCCACATACTTGTGAGTATGGGCGAGCCATCTCATCTCCTCACGGACACCATATCGCAGTACCGTCAAGGGCGAAGGTGCCATGGTTACCGATTTAATTGTTCCTGATCCTATGGTTCACTGCCGAACTAAGCACAGCCAGATACCAGCACTTTCCCGTCAGCGCTGGGCACAGAAATTAAAACTAAGTTGTAAAACCCAAGGCAACCACTAAACAATTAAATCATAAACAATATTTAATATGGTCGCCCTGTGGACATACACCTTATAATATACACTCTAAATCAATAAGAGAATGCCACCATGTGGTACAATACAAATAACACACAAAAGGTTATTATAAAAAAAACTATTTTTCTAGCAGTGGCCCCTCCGATAGGAACCACACTTCCTTTGAGGTTAGCAAAATCAGCTTAATACCCCTTAAATAGCCCGACCCTGCTGTGTAAACCGAAATAACACTGTAGGACTATAGAACCCGACGTTCTATCGCAAGTAATACAATCTAGTTACTTCGCAGACTGACCGTTCAATCTTTTATGCGCTGGTAACAGTAATTTCCGACTACAAATTTATAACAACTGTTAACTAAATTGGCACTTATACTTTCACTTACCGAAAATGAACTTTAATCGTGGTATACCGACCACAGACTCATTGCCGACTTGAGCCAATCTGGGATATTCTTTTCTCCCAACTACAATGTGACAAAGGCAACCCTACCGTGAATCGATGATTTCCCACTAGGAAATCGCGCTTCTGCTACCAAAATGTTTAATTTCCACGCCTACCGAACGGCATGGAATCCTGAGGGGAGTGTGCCCTAGGCCGCACGTGGGAGAAAAGAATTGATGAATTTTGTTTATTACCTTGTCACCGTAGACAGGAGATCGAAAGCTCGATTCGAGACGGGAATTCGGGAAAGGGGCACAGTTTGGGATAGGATAGGAGTCGAATCACTATCGTGGCTGCCCGACGCTGTTCGCCGGCGTGCTGCTGCCGACACGTGGAGTCGCCGCTACCGATACGACGAGTTGGAGACCGTACAACTTCAACCTTCACCACGAATCACTTGACCGCTGACGCGAATCTAATTACAATCAATAGCACGACGCTATGAGGTAGATTTACACTCTGACCAGGCCCGATGCCTGTGTTATGGTAATTGATACACCGAAATACCATCAAAGCCACGGGGCCCGAGCCGCCATGTTATTCTCCCGATGAGACCAGACCAAGAGTCAAGATAACCTCCAATTTTACATCTCGTTCCGGTACGAGTGACAGCTGCTAGGTCCGTTTTCGCTAGTGATGTCAGTACAGGTTGGCGTCCTCGCTCCTGTACTGGCAACCTTGAAGCACTAGGTTGGTTAGCAATACCTACATCAGCTTTATTTTTAGGCACATTTCGAGGACGACCTAGTGTATTCTTAGGAACTAAGGGGCTCGGCGTGGTGTCATCACAAGGAAAGTAACGCGTGATCACTTTGGTGTGATACCTTCCCAAGTTCTTCAGCGGTTTTGTCAACCGGCGCGATCAGGTAAGTAGTCGGGCTAACCTTTTTGGTTATAACATAGGGACCATCCATATATATATATAATAACACATCAACAAAAGCGGAATTGGGGTCCATTATAACAAGCCAAAGTAGAAAACAAACATATTCACGAATTATCGAAACGGCAAACACAGAACGAAAGGTTTTTATTGTGGCGTGAGTGACCTGACCGCCGGTGACAATTGTTTCTTCAACCGGGTCCAACCGGCGTACCGTAGGTGGTTCCTCCACCTCCCAAAACTTCTGTATCACCTCCGAGAGTACAGAACCGAATAAGGGACTACGAGTCGCTAGGCGTGGGGCAGCCGGCATGACCGGACCCATTACCGCATGGCCCAGTCTGGTGTTGACCGAAACCAGACCAGTCGCCTGCAACACGTGGACACCTGGCACTAACAATAGTCAATAGTCAATAGTCAAAGTACTTTATTACTGTAGATATTTACATATACTTAGCAAACGTCATTTTTTGCCTCTTCTCTACATTGGACCACTGTGGGAGAAGAAGGGCGTAGAAACTCCCACAGATTTATTTTTAGATCTCTTTTAAAAATAGGTTGTGCTTAACTAATACAAATATGAAAAATTTAATTGTTATGATTAATAAGCAGGAATAAATAATTACAAAATTATTAACAGCAAGGTCTGTGTTGAGCCAGATTAACCCCATACAGTCCTGTCATTTAAGTAATCTTGAACATTGTAATATCCCTTTTTCGACAAAGTCGCTTTAACATGCTTTTTAAATTGCTCAAATGGCAATTTCAAAATCTCCAGAGGTATCTTATTGTAGTAGAGAATGCACTGACCCTTGAAAGAATTGCTAACCTTCGCGAGTCTAAAACGGGGCGCACATAGTCTGTGATTATTTCTTAGGTTAACATTACAGCTGTCGCTAAGTTTGGAAAATGTTGTAAGGTTCTTGCGTACATACATTATATTTTCGAAAATAAATTGACTAGCTACTGTTAGTATGTCAATTTCTTTAAAAAGCTCTCTTAAGGAGTCTGTTCGTTTTAAATTATAAATTGCTCGAATAGCTCTTTTCTGTAAAATAAAAATAGTTTGAATATCCGCTGCTTTCCCCCACAACAAGATACCATAGGACATCACACTATGAAAGTAACTAAAATATACTAGCCTAGATGTAGCCACATCCGTGCTTTGTCTGATGTTCCTAACAGCGTAAGCCGCAGAACTTAATTTACCAGCCAATTTATCTATGTGGGGTCCCCACTGCAATTTACTATCAATGGTTATTCCAAGAAACATCGTATCATTTACCAATTCTAACGTGCTGTTGTCTAACACCAAACTGGTCTCAACTTGCCTGACATTTGGAAGTGAGAATTTGATACACTTGGTTTTACCAGCGTTTAACAATAAATTATTAACTGTGAACCAATTCAAGGTTAAAGACAATACACCATTAACATCATCAAAATCTCCTTTTTGTCTTTCAATTTTGAAGACCATTGAAGTATCATCAGCAAACAACACTATGTCAGTTAATTTCTCCACCATGAAAGGCAGATCATTAATATATACCAGGAATAAGAAAGGGCCTAATATGGAACCTTGTGGAACGCCAATTTTAACACCCGATCCATCAGATTTTACGCCGTTAACTTCTGCCTTTTGAATTCTATTGCTTAGGTATGATCTTAGTAGATCCAACGCTTTATTTCTAACTCCGTAATGATTTAATTTAATTAATAGCGTATTATGATCAACACAATCAAACGCCTTCGACAGGTCGCAAAAAACTCCGATAGCATCCTGTGCGGCCTCCCATGCAGAATAAATATGAGATACAAGGGAAATACCTGCATCCGTAGTCGATTTACCCCTAGTGAAACCATATTGTTTAGCGTGGAGTTGTTTTGTACGGTTGAAGTGTGAGAGCATTTGATTGAGTATAATCTTTTCAAATATTTTACTTAGTGTTGGAAGAACAGATATTGGTCTGAAATTTGAAGGATCGCCCTTATCTCCCGATTTGAACAGCGGTATAAGTTTACTGTGTTTCATGAGGTCTGGAAAATCCCCATCGTCAACACATTTATTGAATATATAAGCTAAGTGTGGGGCTATAACTAGAATTACTGAACCAATGACTTTGACTGATATACCCCACAGGTCTTCCGTATTTTTTAAGTTAAGTAATTTAAACGTTTTGACAATGTCCTGGGGATATACATGATGAAATTTTAAATATACATTACTGACGCTAGTGTTATTTTTTAATAAAGTCTCTGCTTCAAATGGAGATGAATTTAGACTGTCCGTTGTGAGTACGGGTACATTGGTGAAGAATGTTTCAAAAGCTCGAGCAACATCAGCGTTGGATTTAACAACATCATCACCTATCTTTAGGCAGAAATCACTGTCCCTTGGTATAACTTTGCCAGTTTCGCGGTTTATTATTTGCCAAACTGTTTTCATTCTATTATTTGAATTTTTAATTTTTCTATTAATGTGTAAAGTTTTTGCAGTTCTACAAACCAACTTGAAAGTTTTGGAATATTTTTTAACATAGTCATGAAATTTTCGATCAAAGTTATAGGTTTTTTGATCATAAAGGTCATACAAGATAACTCTACTTTTACGAATTCCAAACGTTGCCCAGTCATTAAATTTAGATTTACCGTTGTAGTCACTGACTTTCTTTAATTTGAAAACTTTATTGAATTCTGTCTGAATAATGTTGAAGAAGTCTGAGTAGATTTTGTTTGGGTTCTGTTCATTAAAATCCGGTACTGGCAAATTTATATCTAAGTTTTTCGTATATGTCTCTAGTCTATGGGATGTAATAGGCCTATAAAATGTTGGACCAGTCTTATCCTTAATACTAATTGGGAATGAAACTGTTTGACCACTGTGATCGGAGGGTAAGCAGTTAATTACACTTTTAGTTGTGAATGCACAGTCACAAAAAACGTTATCTAAGCAAGTTTGGCTTGTAAGTGTAATTCTAGTCGGCTCTAGAAATACATGACATAAATTAAATGATTTGAACAGAGTTATTAATCGTCGCTTCAGTGTTGTATCTACAAGCAGATCTACATTAAGATCGCCACAAATAATTAACTTTTTTCTGTTATTACAAAGTTTAATGAGGGCTTCCTCCATAATTTTCTCAAATATTTCGAAATTGCCATGGCCTTTTTCATCCCTCGGTGGCCTGTAGACACAAACAATAATATGGCTATCTAACTCAACACAGGATACCTCTATTTGTCTTTCAACAGTAAGTGCAAGAATATCTTTCCGTTGTTTCACCTTAATATTATTCTTCACTAAGATTAAAGAACCACCTCTATCAGCAGTCTTTCTATTGTAACAACTGACAATTTTGTAACTATTTATGTTAAAAGACATCATATTTTCCTTCAACCAGTGTTCAGTAACACAAATAATATCAATGTCAGAATTTTTTAGAAATAATTCTAATACAAGTTCTTTGCCAGGTAGCCCCTGGATGTTTTGATGGGCAATATTTAACTGGGGCTTACATTTTGACATATTTAGTGGCTCTTGTATGCTAGAGATTTCCTCTATTGTCTTATGAACTAATTTAAATTACTTGGAACAGATTCCAATGTTGCATGCAAAGTATAATTAACAGGTGAATTCCCAATAGGGGTGCATGTCATATTACTCTTAAAATAAGCTGATGTCAAGTTGAACTTAGTTAAACCAACTATAGCTGCGTCGCATATATTATAAGCTAACAATGTAGCTACTAATTTTCTATATTTATTAGACAGGTACAATGTATCCCGTGTCAGAGTAAAGTTATGAATAAAATTATTCATGTCGAAATATAAAATAGCATCGCTGTGATGACATGTTAAATTAAATAAATGAATATTCATTCTATGCACAGATTTGTTCTGTAGTTCTGTCAAATTACAGGCATATGGAAAATTGCATAGTATAAACATGCATTTCATCCTACTATGTAAGTCTAGAAGTGTTTCAACACTTTTATTCAAATCATTCCGACTAATGTTTGAATGATTTCCTACCATAATTACAATAGTGCTGTACTCATCATAGATACCGCGACTAATCATCTTCACTAGATCTACAAATGAACAATTTGGACAGCAAATGTTCGTTACTTTTTGGTTAAGCCGGTTATGTAATAGAGTCCCAAATCCTGCACCTACTTTGTCGGAGAACAACAGAGTTTTTCTCTGAGCACATATTTTGGTAGCTGGCGGTACACGAGTGGAGGTGAGTGGCGGGACACACGTGTTGGAGTGCGGTTTGATGCACGTGGCGGCGGTTGGCGCGGCATTCGCGGCAGCGAGCGTCGCAACGTGCGCAACGGCGAACGGCGCGGCCCTCGGGGCAGCTTGCGGCATGACACACGCCTCAGCAGGGACAGCGAGCGGCGCGGTGCTCGCGCTGTTGAGCTGCGAGGTGTCTCCTCGTCGACGACGGCGACGCTGTTTTTTGGTTGGGGCAGCGGTGGACGCTGCAACACTCTCGTTGAGGGGGGTCGAGACCAAAGTTAGTGATGTGGGCTCGTCCTCCTTGCTGGTCTCATTCTCCTCATTCTCAATTAGAACCCCCACCAATTCCGCATTCTGGCGTTGTAGCTGTACTAACTCAGACGTCGCGGCTCTGAGTTCTGCTAACTCACTTTGCTCTTTGGCATAACATTGTAGTGTATTTGCTAGCAGGTCATGTAGATGCTGGATACAGGTATCCCAAGGCATCGACACCCAATAAAATGTCTACTGGGCCCGGAATGTCGAACTCCGGGTCAGCCAGTGACAACCCAGCGACCAACTGTCGCACCGAGGGCGACAACCGTACGTGAGGGTGTGAGCCCATCACATTAGGCATGACTAATGCCGTGACCGTCAGATTCACCGATGAATCCACCCGTGACGAGAGAGTAATCCGACATACTCCCTTAACGGAACCGACTTCCGTGTTCCCAATTCCCCGAATGGAATGTGGGTACTCCCTTACCGAAATGCCCAACCGTCTTACAAGGTTGCACGAGACTAAGCACCCCTGGGCCCCCGAGTCCAATAGTGCTCGTGCCACACATGATCTGCCGTCCGAACTCCACGCTATCACCGAGGCGGTGGGGAGCATGACCGTCTGTGGAGTGGCGGCACCTTGTAAGTGGGCGGCGTGTCCCTAGCGGGAACCCCCGCGGGATCCGAACCCGCTCAGACCTCCGTCGGCCTGGTAACTCGGCTGCTGATATGCCACCGGTGGCATATCAGACCGCATGTACATCAGGGGGTCCCAACCCGCATAATAGGCCCCTCGCTGTCCCGGTATCCGACCATACCGGACTGTGTACGGTGTGCCCGGTGGCCACCGTGGATGGAGGGGGGAGAGCGGATCCAACCTGGGGCGCTCTAGGAATGGGGGCGACATCCGACTGTTCGCCTCCCTGTTCGCCTCCCAGAGCGACGGGCAGGGTGGCGCAGAAGGTGGTGGGCTCCCAGCCTTCGCGCCACTCATAGGTGCCATCTGACACCCGCCCGTAACACTCCATCGCTTGGTCAGCATCCGCGCAGAGCTGCCTCACTGCAGCCACCGAGGCCTCATCCGTAAGCCCGAGGGCTTCAGCCTCGGCAGCCAGCCGACACACCTTCCCGACTCGTGTCATTGCGTCCTCCACACGCTTGAGCAGGACATCGTCCATGTCGGGTCGCTCCACATACTTGTGAGTATGGGCGAGCCATCTCATCTCCTCACGGACACCATATCGCAGTACCGTCAAGGGCGAAGGTGCCATGGTTACCGATTTAATTGTTCCTGGTCCTATGCTTCACTGCCGAACTAAGCACAGCCAGATACCAGCACTTTCCCGTCAGCGCTGGGCACAGAAATTAAAACTAAGTTGTAAAACCCAAGGCAACCACTAAACAATTAAATCATAAACAATATTTAATATGGTCGCCCTGTGGACATACACCTTATAATATACACTCTAAATCAATTAGAGAATGCCACCATGTGGTACAATACAAATAACACACAAAAGGTTATTATAAAAAAAACTATTTTTCTAGCAGTGGCCCCTCCGATAGGAACCACACTTCCTTTGAGGTCAGCAAAATCAGCTTAATACCCCTTAAATAGCCCGACCCTGCTGTGTAAACCGAAATAACACTGTAGGACTATAGAACCCGACGTTCTATCGCAAGTAATACAATCTAGTTACTTCGCAGACTGACTGTTCAATCTTTTATGCGCTGGTAACAGTAATTTCCGACTACAAATTTATAACAACTGTTAACAAAATTGGCACTTATACTTTCACTTACCGAAAATGAACTTTAATCGTGGTATACCGACCACAGACTCATTGCCGACTTGAGCCAATCTGGGATATTCTTTTCTCCCAACTACAATGTGACAAAGGCAACCCTACCGTGAATCGATGATTTCCCACTAGGAAACCGCGCTTCTGCTACCAAAATGTTTAATTTCCACGCCTACCGAACGGCATGGAATCCTGAGGGGAGTGTGCCCTTGGCCGCACGTGGGAGAAAAGAATTGATGAATTTTGTTTATTACCTTGTCACCGTAGACAGGAGATCGAAAGCTCGATTCGAGACGGGAATTCGGGAAAGGGGCACAGTTTGGGATAGGATAGGAGTCGAATCACTATCGTGGCTGCCCGACGCTGTTCGCCGGCGTGCTGCTGCCGACACGTGGAGTCGCCGCTACCGATACGACGAGTTGGAGACCGTACAACTTCAACCTTCACCACGAATCACTTGACCGCTGACGCGAATCTAATTACAATCAATAGCACGACGCTATGAGGTAGATTTACACTCTGACCAGGCCCGATGCCTGTGTTATGGTAATTGATACACCGAAATACCATCAAAGCCACGGGGCCCGAGCCGCCATGTTATTCTCCCGATGAGACCAGACCAAGAGTCAAGATAACCTCCAATTTTACATCTCGTTCCGGTACGAGTGACAGCTGCTAGGTCCGTTTTCGCTAGTGATGTCTCGATTACTCGCGATCGATTCGCGCAACAAAAAACCGGTGCGTTTCCGACGCATAAATATTAAACAACCTTGGTGAAGCATTTTGTCTATTTGGGATTGCACTTCTTGCTTATGAATTTCCGGAAATCTGTATGATTTTGTATTGATGGAACAGAGGAAGAAGTGGTTATTTCATGTTTTAGCGCTTCAGTGATGGTTAATTCATCCCCTGGGAGATGGAACATATCAGCATATCCAGTACAGAGATCTTTTAAGCATTGTGTTTCTTCTGAGTTAAAATGCCGATAGCGTTTGGTGGCACGGATGCGTCACCTAGGCTATGGGGTTCGAGGTAATTCCTCAGATGTGGTGTGTGCGTGTGTGACGCCGAAGGCAAGAAAAGAGTTCTCTCCGTTTAACTTCTTGTAATTGTCTGTACGTGACGTTACAACACGGGTTACACACTTCGGGCACAAAGACAAGACAGTTTCACAAATACACTGGACGATTTGACGGCGCAAGGGAATCCTCGGGTAAGCACGCATCCAGTCTTTTACAAGGCTACCGTACAACTGCTCCGGCGGGAGCGGGGGTGTGCGCACACGAAGACTCCCGAACACCGCCGAAAGGTCCCGCAAGAAACGTCGGGGTGGTAGGCCCCGGGTTGACCGAGGGTATCGAGAGATGGCACCACTCGCTATATACTCCCCCTCCAGTACAGGTTGGCGTCCTCGCTCCTGTACTGGCAACCTTGAAGCACTAGGTTGGTTAGCAATACCTACATCAGCTTTATTTTTAGGCACATTTCGAGGACGACCTAGTGTATTCTTAGGAACTAAGGGGCTCGGCGTGGTGTCATGACAAGGAAAGTAACGCGTGATCACTTTGGTGTGATACCTTCCCAAGTTCTTCAGCGGTTTTGTCAACCGGCGCGATCAGGTAAGTAGTCGGGCTAACCTTTTTGGTTATAACATAGGGACCATCCATATATATATATAATAACACATCAACAAACGCGGAATTGGGGTCCATTATAACAAGCCAAAGTAGAAAACAAACATATTCACGAATTATCGAAACGGCAAACACAGAACGAAAGGTTTTTATTGTGGCGTGAGTGACCTGACCGCCGGTGACAATTGTTTATTTTTATTTTTGTCTAGTATTGCCATGAATAAGTAGTTTACCCACAAATCGAGCTTTTTTTGTCAATTTGAACAACGATTAAATGCGACGAATCGCGCATGTATTGTATTAATGCATTTGCATTGATGTACTTTATTTATGTGAAAGAAAAATTGGTACTAAAAGTGCTACTTTAGAGACCACAAAATGGCAATACCAAAATTAAAATGTCGTTCGGTCGACCGATTAATGACTGTGTTTCACATAAATTCCCTTTAAGTTTTAACTGTCGATTTACACAACTAGATAATCGAAAATATTCGTAATGGAATTATTTATAATCAGTGGTTATATCGTATTACCTCGTACATTCTGTCCACGCTTAGCCGAAAATGGACAATGTCCTTTGCATTTTTCACGATTTGCTCTCAATTTGAAAGTGCGAAGTCGCTCGAACACCATACGTAGATCCCTGATGTGCTGGTCAAAATCTGGGGATATTATCAGGAGGTCATCCAGATATCAGCAAGACTATATTCTTCAGCGAAGGATTTGCACGGAAGCGATCGATAAGCCGTTGAAATGTGGCCGGCGCATTCTTAAGGCCAAACGGCATGCGTGTGAAGCGAAAAGTCCCAAGTGTTGGTACTGAAAATGCGGTTTTATCACGATCTTCCGCGTCTCTCAATCCCACCTGCCAATATCCAGAACGCAAATCAATTGTGCTCATGACATAGCTCTTCAAGAGCTCTTCGATGGATGGCATTGGGTATTTGTCACTCCTGGTGACTGAGTTTAGTTTCCTAAAATCCACACAAAAGCGGAACTCACCCTGTTTCTTTTTCGGCACAAGGAGTGCTGGTGCACCCCACGGCGATTCACATTCTTCTATAATGCCTTCTGCTAGCATTTTCTCCAACTCTTGTCGCATCACTTCTTTCTTTGCCGGAGTCACATGGTATGGAGGTACGAAGATTGGAGGATGCTCACCGGTATCTATCTTGTGTTTTGCATAGTCCGTAGGTGGTCCAGTTCCCTCAGACATCATTGTAATCGGCAAGGAGCTGGGAAGGCATCACACCATCAGAAACATCAGTCGATGAAGCACCATAAGGACCAGTGCCATTTTCGAATGTTAACTCATATTGTACCTTAGTATTTTCTGAGAAACTCCACACCGAGCGCCCAAGATCAAAGGAAAGGTTAGGTTTTACAAGAAAATCAATACCTAGCAGAGATTCTTTGTTAACAGAGTCAGGAAAGATTATGAACTCAACACTAATTGTTTTATGTAATAGTTGTACATCAACATTTGTGGTCATGACGCGCATAAGCTTAATTTGGCCGTCAGCAAGCTTAATATTCTTTGTTTCACAATGCATAGGATGACCTTTTTCTGACAACAGAGCATACAGCGAGCTACCTGAGATACAGCTTTTTGCTGCAGTGTCCACTAAAGCAGTGCCTTTAGCACCCAAGATGCTTATATTTAACAGTGGACGACGCTTTTGACCATCTCTGGGCTCCCCCTGGTGTACAACATTGGTGGTATCAATAGCAAAGAATCTGGGTACAACATTAGCTGATTTACACTTTTGACAGTTAGCTCTCATAACCCCAATTTCCCCACAACCATAACAAGACAGAGGGTTATGTGGTGTATGCACTTCACTTTTCTCTGTAGTAAGCCGGGGGCAGTTCAGTTTAATATGATCACCATACCTTTTACAGTAGCCACAGTATGACCGCTTCCTCTCTGTACCTGACGCTGGGGCGGCGACGGTGGCGGCGCCGGGCGCGGGTGACAGGCCCGCAGAGGATGGACACGGCGGCCGTGACGACGGAGCACCCGGGCCGGCCAGCGGCGTAGGCGTTGCATGTTGAAAAGCGGCCCGCGGCTGAGCCAGCGGCCGGTGTATCCACGCAGCGCGCGACGGTCCCGCGCCGTCCGACGTAGGCGGCGCACGAGATTGAGAGACGGCGCCTGGTGCGCTTGAGTGCGCAGGCGGCCTCTGCACCGGGGGAGGCAAATTCCTCGCTGCATCTTCGACGCTTCGCGCCTTCCTTAACAGCTCGTCAAAGCTCTGTATCTGTTCCCTGTCCAACATTTTTCTTAGTTTTGTTGAGCATTCCAAACACCATATCTATTTGAACTTTTGGTGATAATTCTCCATGGGGGAGTTTAGCTAACAATGCCCGCACTTTGCTCACAAATTTATCGATATTGTCCTCTTCCTGACTCCCGAACACCGCCGAAAGGTCCCGAAGGCGAGAAACGTCGGGGTGGTAGGCCCCGGGTTGACCGAGGGTACCGAGAGATGGCACCACTCGCTATAACTCTTAATTGCCTTCTTAACTTACCACTAGTGGCACTATATACATAAAATATATATGAGATATAAATATATTAAATGACCACTCATATCTATAAACTTAAAAAATATATACATAACTGGTTCGATGAGTTTGACTATATTATACCTTTACATTTCACGATTACGCACACTCACACATATACATACACGCACACAAATACTTATATACGTAAGTACTTGTTTACCTTATTTTCTTTACGCTAATATGTTTACAAATGATCTATGTGAAGCCGGGCATTCACGGTCAGTTTCATCGACGATAGAACTGATACGATCTATTGACGATCAGAGTCGCCGATAGATCGGATGAAGCCTTTCGATTTCCCCACTCACTGACGTAAAACTGGCTATTGTCGACGGCAGTGCTGCCAGATTGAAACCCCATTCAGCGCTAATGCTCAAAAAAGTGCTAGATTCCATAAAATTCAGGGATCAAAAAGGGCTAGATTTAGCTCCAAAAAGACATGATATAATTACTCTCATTTATTATATTTGAAAATGTCTCACTGTAACTTAAGAATTCAACTTAAAATTAAAATATAAACCATGTCATCAACATAAAATATGTTCTTAGAAAAAAATATCCTCCCAGAGATATCCGGCTTCTTTCAATAGAGCTTCTCTTTTCTATGCTTGATTTTATACAACCGAAATATTTCCTGTATTATGATATAAAAAATTAAAAAGCGCTTTCTAAAATACGCGCTAAACTTACCGAAAATCCGCTAGATCTAGCGCCTAAAGCGCTAAAATGGCAGCAATGGAAAAACGACGTAACGCGCACCCACGGTCAGTTTGATCGACGATCGCCCGGAAATACGTAGGTGGCGTCCGTTAAAAATTTCATCGTATGATTTCACACTCACGGTCCGATGGTCTCATAGATCGAATCAGTTCTATCGTCAATCAAGCTGACCGTGATTGCCCAGCTTGACTGAGTTAAGTGAATACTGAAGCCTGTAACACAGTGTATACTACCACAGGATTAAGGGTTAACGTAGATTTAAGACATTGTATTATGTTAAAAATAAAGTATTATTATTATTATTAAGGATGTTCGCCGAATTCTAATTGACGCTTCACTATGACTAATCAGAACGCAATTATTTCACACGACTCACCGCCATACCGAGTCGTTTTAAGAACAATTTTGTACGTAAATTCAAATTTGGAATCGGATTAATTATTTAAATTACTCCGGCGTTTAATGGACGATTTTGTGTGTAAATTTATGATTTCGAATCGCATTAATGGTTCATTTCATTACATAAAGTTCGGCGGTTTGTGATTTGAATTTGAAAATGATTGGGTTATGTCAAGCTACTGAACAATAAAAATCGAATTCCGGTTCATGGTCTCTCACTTGTCGTAAAACACAAAGATTGATCAGTGGTCCACAGGTTCTGTCAGATCTATCTGAGACATTCATAATCTGAAAAAAAAAACACATTTGTGTGGAGAATAGTTAAATTCTAAGCAAATCCGTGCTTTCTGAATTAAGAATATGGAGTCAGAATAGGAATTCAGAAAGGCATTCCGGATGTGTCAGTTCGGCCTATGACTCACCAAACTAGAATGGAAGCATGTAATAAGTAAAGAAAGGAAGGAGTACTTGACCAGATAACGCCAGAAGAATAAGACAACACTCGGAGTTCAAACTCAAAAACACTATCATAACGGTAATATTAGTATTTATTATCTAACACAAACAAAAGCCGATATACCGTATAGTCCAATAAATACAATAATACATTTCTTTACAAATATTTCAGCAGAACATCCTCCTACTCGAACATAAGTAGAATAGTCAGAGCCACAACAAATACATATGATAGGAAATTTTCGCAAGTTGCCGATAAGTCCCGCCTGCACAGCCGTGCTTTATACTATGGCCGTGCCAACTCAAAGGTTGAGTGGCCTGTGGCACTCAAACTCACGTCTTTGCTGAATCTCGTCATGAGAATAACAGCGCCAGTAGGACATTTATGATCCACTTCAGTCGAGCAGATGTTTTTGCATACGGCCAAAATAATAATAAAGATTAATCAGATCCGGCAAATTTTTAACGGCCAAGTGCGACTCGGACTCGCGCACGAAGGTCCCGTACCACCGCACAAAAAAGTGGTCTGCCATTAATTGTCCCCTCATTATTTTTCTAGTAATATTTAAAAATCTAACGTAATTGTTTTAGCATTTTAGATTGAGTAGTTTCTGTAAAAAGGGGGGAAATTAACTGGAGATTTAAGAAATATAAATTAATTTTACATCCCAGAATCATTAATTTTACATGTCACACTATACAATATTAAAATATATTTTTAAATTTTCTGATTTGCTCCCTAATTGTGCCCCCCCCCTCCGTAAACGTCTGTACATTTGCTGGACTGGTTCAAGAGCAACTTGCGAAAAATGCTTATCTTTAAATAGCGAGAATAGTAAAAAAACTGTCAAGTGCGAGTCGGACTCCCACATGAAGAGTCCGCACCAACGTACAAGAAAAAAAACAAGTCTCATGTATGGATACCCCATTTTTTTTAAAATATATATACAGAATGTTGTTTTGTAAAGTTACACCCGACTTAGCGGTAGATATTTACAGGAACTAAATCAATCTGAGTAAAATACCTAAATGTCATGAAATTGAGGCCTTACTTCTACTGCTTGCTACCGCGCCGAACCCGGCAATTTGTGAATCAAAATTATGCGAGGGAAAAATAAAAATTTGTTGCAAGTAGAGATGGGTTTTTAAGTATTTACCCGCACGGATACTCTTAAACTCTCGTTTCTACTAAATAAATATCCAAAAGTGAGAGTATTTAATATTCATTTACAATCGTTTCTACTTGATAAATATCCAAAAGTGAGAATATTTACTTCTATTTAATTTTTTTGCAAAACAACTTACTATTCCGTGAGGATTTTTAAAACATATTTTCCTAGTTTCTCGTATTTACTTGGAATTTACCCATATGGGTATTTATTCAATATTTATCATTTTGAGTATTTACTAAAATATAAATACGCCTGACTAGGGTCTATATGTCTACTACTACTCTTAGTCGGGAGTAACTTCACAATACTTGTATTTCGGAGGCTTAGTAATAATAAGATCCCGGCAGCTTTCTTTCGGGTATGGACACTCTAAAAACTATGAAATATGATCTAGAAGTCGCTTGTCTATCTCAATGCATTCACAACATAGAGTTTGTGATGTATTAATCTCTAGTCTTTCTAATCTATTGGCATTGCCTGGTTGGAATGTTTTTGTATTTGATAAAAATGACATATAGCAATATGCATTCAGGTATTTCATTAATATTGGTTACCTATACATCAATTATTTAGTTCACCAAAAGTGCCAAATTAAACTATGTGGAATACAATGGTGCTTACATCATCAATCATGATACAATAATAGAAAATATCCCTGATTTCAATTGATAAATGATGTACCATTCATAACAGTGTGATTATTTGATATTTGTATTGCTTTTGGTATCCTTTATGTGTTATTCTAGATATATTTATGGTGAGCACACACCCATCACACCATCCGCTTTCAGAATTATTTATATGTTATCCCATGAAACCTCACACACCTGTCCGCATTGAATTGACCGAATCCTGATTAAGTTTTCCAATCCGTTTGGTGCGGACGGTTCAAACAGGTGTGCATGCTCACCATTAGCTAGCTATTAGCAAACACACAAGATTGCATATTGCAATATAATTTAAAGTTAGTAATTACGCAATCAAATATGTTTTACATTATGTTAGGCTAATCTCATCAAGCATTTTTTTACTTTTAACATTACTATGTTATTTTGGATATAGTTTATGAGATTAGCCTTCTAATATCCATTGACTATAAATATGGTAATAAATTGTTCATAGTCAAATTCAAATATAAGACGATATAAATACATTTGAGGTTAACTCATAATCCTATGTAAAGAAATATTAAAAAATACATTGACTTTTGAAAATATTTAGGCCAACAATACAGATTTTTTTATAACCATTGTTCTAAGAGGCACTGCTAGCATATCATTCTAATTCTATATCAAATAAACTAAATGTTTGTGATTCATTCTATAAGAAAATTAACTTCGAGTTAGTAAGTGTAAATAATTTTCCAAAGAACACAAAAGCAATTGTAAACACCTTCAATGAACTGGTTTGGGAAGGGCAGGCTTTGGTCATTACCATGTCCATATTTAAACAATGTGGTTGCTGGCTCCAGAATTACACAACCCATACAACACATTACCTTTAAAATTCTGCTACAAAATAAGAATTACTCTACATGATACATATAGTACAAGCTTTACACCATATTGTCAACAGTTAACATAGACACATAATAACACAGGACAGTAATAATGCAATCGCATAAACAGACTGGTTGCAATTTCAGAAATTGCAACAACTGTTGGTTTTCTTGGCCGTCTTGTAGAATGCTTTACTGTGCATTGACAAACTGTCCGACTTTGCCACTAGATCGTCTAACTTCTCACCTCTCTCCAACACTGCTTTGATGGTGTCATGAAGAATGATTTTTGTTTCATCAAGGTCATCCTGAATTTTGGTGAGAGCATCAGCCTCCCGGGGGTTTTGGAATTTAGCTAAATACTGTGGAAGGCCAGGAAAGTCAACAGTAGCCTCATTGGCCATCGGCCAGCTTCCAGCAGGGACTCTGGCCGTGAACTCATCCAGTATTTTAGTGATCAGTGTGTGTGCTACCCTGCTTGGGTATTCATGGTCAGATATCAGCACTCCCGCAAGATTGTCACCCCTCACATACACTTGTAGCATGTACTCACCCTCTTTGACGGACTGTCGCGAGGCGGGCTGTGTTCTCTCAACTATAGTTTTACTCACAAAGGTCATGAACTCTTGAACGGAGCTGCGTTGAAAGAAGCTGAAGCTTTGGAGGTCATATGCAGATTTAAGGATTGTCGCTTCATTCACACCTTTATGAAGAACTCCAAGTGCGTATACTCTCACCATTGTGCTTGTATGTCGATATCTGTAATAAACGAACGAAGACAAATTGAAAGAAAGTTGACAGAGAAAGGAATGACACTATTTTTATTTCGACTTCATTCACAATTTTGGGGGAATACTATTCGCTAATAATATACCTTATTTGGAGTTAAACTGTAAGGCATCAAGGTGCTCAAAAGCTTTTCGAATACATTACAATATCACCATTTTATTCAATACACAGTCCTAAAGACTAAGCAAAAATTGAACAGCAAAACAATTCGTTCAACGTTCGATGCTTACGTCAATCGTCAATCAAATGTTTTTTTTCATGGCACTAGCCCACACAGAATACATTTTAAATACTAGCACATGTTTGTATGTCGCGTTCCGAGTCACGCCAACTGAGCCATCGTGCCCGTTCCGAGATCGAGAGGGAAATGATGACCATCATAGATATCCATTCGGAACGCTTTGAACGTAGACGTTGACACTGACAGCTGACACTATTATAACCTTACTTTTGTTAGTTATTGACGTTAATGTCATTTCGATCGAGTCGTAGTAGTTATATTAGCTTTGTTTTGGGTGAATAAGTGAGGAAATAAACAATTATGGAGCGCTAGGAGTCGCTACTGGTTGCTGTTCTAAGTTTGATTGTCAGCAGTCGGCTTATTTTATAGGAATAGGGAAATTTAAACCCTAATGTCTGTGAGCTAAGCCTCGATCACTTAAAAATCAATCGTGATTCTTGGGTTGTCAGTTATAATAGCTTGAAGTTATAAAATAGTAGTTTATGTGACTGCTACATAATGGAAGGCATTAACACTCGAGAGTGGGTTTATTACATATACTAGTTTATCTACACACATATCATAAGCTCTTTTTAATGTGTTCAGGAATCGCATGTTCGACCGGCATGGTGGCATTGATAATTCCTTTGCACTTGTTTTAGCTTGTTCAGTAGTACCAACTTCACAAACAAAGTAGGAGCGGCAAGCAGGCGGGCGTCGGCGTTCGAAATTTGAATGTACTGTACAAAAATTACACATTATGGACATAATGTGTAATTTTTCAGATAAGAAATGAGTTTTTACAATGTAGATTAACATTATACTGATCGTAACGTGCGGTTTTTGTACGCAGTAAAGAGGATTTATGATACGTGTGTAGATAAAATAACTTTAAGCTATCCGATTACTGTATGTTTTCATTTGAACGCGCTCTTAAAATATTATGTCGCTAAAATAGCTATGGTTCCTACATTTTTTAAATGAGGTCTTATGGCTATGGTATAGAGCTCAATTTGCTATGTCTGATGCCGTCGCGATTCGCGGCTAGCGATTTATCGGGTTAAATAATAGATAATTCGTGCTGCCGCCGTAGCTAAATCGCAAATAAAGCGACTGTTAACGGTTTTTTATTTAAAATAACTAACGACAATCGATTATTCAAAAACAGCCGTTACTATGTTACGTTATATCCCACCTTTACTATGTACATCTCGTAGTTTCAAGATTTTTCTCTCCAGAGCGTCAAGATTTTTTTACGCTTTAGGAGTTAGGAAACGTATTGAGTGGTTACGCGAAAAGGGACCGTAGAGAAAAAAAATATTTCCAGAAAATCGAGTTTAAAGTTTGGAGTCGTGTACAGAAATTTATAACCAGTAATCAGCACTCATTGATCTATTGATCTATTGAGATCTATTCAGACTCTAAAACTCATGTTGATTTCAGTTTCAAAATCAAACCATCATTTATTCACCGTATAAAACTCATATTCTCATAGCCAAATTAACCAAACTATTATAGCTAACAAAGTTTCCAATACCACCAAACAAACAAAACCTGTTTGTCATCTCCAGCAACCAGCAGTGGCTCCGCGGGAACAGTAGACCTAGCCTGTCCAGAATCTGAAGTATGCGAGTCCGCCAGAAGTACATCAGAATTTAGACCATCGATGATCAAGTCAGCCATTGACGAAATTACGGAACCGCGAACGGCCGTCGTTTCTATTCTATTTATTGATTCAAATTGACAGAATTTTGGTATTTTCCTATCCATACCGTAGCCCATCAATCACATAAATTTCAGGTGTCTGGCATTATCTGTAGGGGGTCGAACATACCCCAAAGCGCCTTCTATTCCTCTCCCCTTTTGCATTTTCTTTGCAATATCCTGTGCAGAATGAAGTGCGCCTCCCAAGTCTGATTGAAATCCGTCCTCAAACAACGCCACAGCAAACATCCCCCTATTTCCCACGATTTCAAATGGCTGAATAAAAAATCGGCTGAAAAATGCGGCATGAAGGCAAGAACAGACAGTCGGTCACACTTTTACCAATCTTGAAACTGGACGTCTCGCACGCCCGGTCAACCAAGATAACCACAAGAATAGAATTTCAGAATTGCCACATTCGTGCTCTAAGCTCACTTATGTTCGTAAGCGACGGTATTGTGAGGTGGAGAAGAGGGTAGGTGTTCGGAACGTCCCTGTATCTACCGCTCGCGACGCTCAGTATTCATCTGATTTTTGGAGTAGACGCACGTTTCGTACAGTTTGCATTTATTTATTAATTGAAAGAGAATTTATTAACATTAATTATTTATAAAAACATCAATTTGTAATTGAAGGAAACAGTGCACAATAATATCATGGAGAGGGTAAGGTGAATTTCATTTATTACTAAAGTATTTTAATAATACTCGGTTTCGACCGAACTTCGGAAGCTTGAACAGAACTTCGGCATTCGGCCGAAATGCGTTTTAAATGCCGAACATTCGGTGCGAAAAAAAAGTAAAATACTCACTTGCATTTTGACTGAAATCATTAGAATAGATATCATACTTATAATATTAATCGTAAAATAAAATTAGGCCTTTATTCATTGTCATTTATTTTGAAATTTAATCAGTTATACATTTTTGCCTAAACTAAACAAAATAAACTTGGTAGTTTTAAATGCCTAACTACTGCGTAATTTAAATGCGTAACTATAAATAAACAAAAAAAAACATTTCTAGTTCGGTGTGCATCTATTCATTTTGAAAATTCATGCAAGTGCGTAAACAAGTCATGAGGTGTAGTTCTCGAGAAATCGCGGCGAAATTAAACTGAAGCTCGTAATTACGGCCGAAGTTCGTATATGGTTAAAACCACATTCGGCCCATCTCTACTAAAAATACAACCGCGATTCTGTGGTAACAGGTTATTAAAGCCTGAACTCATAAAAATAAACCTTAAGTTATCCGAATACTGTTGGTTTTAATTTGAATGCAAAAATCACTGCTTATTTTATAGGAATAGGGAAATTTAAACCTTATTATCTGTGAGCTAAGCCTTCTATTCATTTTAACGCAAAAATCACTGCTTATTTTGTAGGAATAGGGAAATTTAAACCTTATTATCTGTGAGCTAAGCGTTCTATTCATTTGAACGCAAAAATCACTGCTTATTTTATAAGAATAGGGAAATTTAAACCTTATTGTCTGTAAGCTAAGCCTCCTTTCTCGATCACTTATAAATCAACCGCGATCATTGGGTCTAGACTTGCGCAAAGTGTGTCTTTATATGGATAAATCATATCTCATATCTATTGATTCGGTGACACATTATATCTCTATCATATCTCACTCATTCAAATATATGGCTTCTCATAACGCTCCAACTCCCACTTATTTCTTACTCTTTTATCTCACAAGGCTCTTATATTTGTTTAATGAGTTGATGAGTTGGAAGAGTCTCTAAGTCTAACTAGTTATCTAGGTCCTACAACCGGTTCCTATTTAAGGGGATATATCGTCACATTATAACATAACATATTGTATAATCTCAAATTTCCTTCATACTTCATTTTCACAGGCTTAGGACTGGCAACCGGAAAAAGTTATTTAATTGTTCGATCAACACTTGTTAAGGTTGGCGTATTTAAAAGTTGAGAATGTACAATGATTTAAATTTACAAATATGTACAATTATTGTGCAATCAAGCAGAATTGTGTCTAATAAATATTAGCTGTGACAGCTTTTTGGTCGTCAATCTCGTTCGTCTGTCGTTTAAGATGTAGCCAGCTTTGGAAAATATCCTTTCACAAGGGACTGACGTGGCCATCAAATGAAGCCGTTTCATAATAAAGGTGTACAATATTGGATAAAAATGTCGTCGTTCGTGCCACCATTTGAGCGGGTCGTTTGGTTTTACATTTTGAATCCTAGGTAGTAGGGGCTCCTGGATGTACATATCCAGCTCAACAATGCCAGCTGCAGTGGGATTTGTTGGTGTTAATTTTGACACTTCTGTGTCAAAATCATCCCAGATTGATATGATGGCAGCTGGTGTGGACATGGCAGTTGGTGTGGACGCGGCAGCTGATGTTGATGGCATTGTTGTGCTCGATGCTGATGTAATACTAGCACTTCGTCCTATTTTAAGTTTTAAAAGCCCAATGGCTTTTTCATAGCTTGCTTGGTCTTTGAAAGCTTCGTTTTTAAATCTAGGATCTAAAATTGTGGCTTCCGAGTTTAAAACCTGTTTCTCGCAGGAGGAAAAACGCTTTTCTGTTTCAAATTTAAGAGTTGATAGCATCTGTTGTAGCTGTGGTGGGAGATCGGCATTGGCTTTTACACTTTTAAATACAATATGGCACAGTGGGATGACTTTTGATAGCGTTAGGTTTTTTCAGCGCTGATTTCCACCGTTATGTCATAAAATACTTTTAGAATCTTCACTGCATTTTCTACGATCGTCCATTCTGTGGTGCTTAGTGAAAGTTCACTACGTAATAACGCAATAGCAGTGATTACAGCGTCTTTCGTTTTAATTAGACGCTGCAACATTTCGTAGGACGAGTTCCACCGTGTCGGACATTCCTGTTTTAACTTCAGTGCGGGAAGACCCAGCTGCTGCTGGAGCTCTTTCAGCTTGTGTTGGGCGGGTGGGCTTCTTTTGAAATATTCCACAATTCTCTTTACTTTCACCATTGTGGGGGAAATATGGGCCAATGCTTTTTGCACACAAAGATTTAGTGAGTGTGCAAAACATGGAATTTGCCTCCAGTTTCCGTGCTGTATAGCAGCCGTTATGTTGGCTGCGTTGTCGCTAGCGATGGCGGTTGTTTTGTGGGTTATGTTCCACTCGCTCATTATTTCTCGCAAGAACGCAGTTAGATTTATGGCTGTGTGCCGCTCCGAGTATTCAACACATCCTAGCAAACTCGATTTCATCTCTGTTGCATCTGGGGTTGGTCTCAGGTAGTGGGCGGTTACGGCCAAGAAACTATCATTATTAATAGACGTCCACCCATCTGTGGCCAGACAAACTGCAGGAGCTGCTTCCACTTCCATCTTGACTCTTTCCATGCAAGATGTGTGCATTTTTGGTATTAGGCTCTCTGATAGGGTTTTTCGCGTCGGTAGTTTGTACTGGGGACAAAACATCGCCACAAATTTCACGAACTCTTCGTCCTCTACCATCCTAAATGGGTAGTGTCCTGAAGCGATCATGCGCACTAGTTGCTCGTCAATTTTTTCAGCACGTCGCGGTGGAATGGGCTTACTGGAAACCGTGAAGTTCTGAATGGACGGTTGCAAAGACGAAGTCGTAGGGCGTGATTGTTGAGGTGGTCGAATATCGCTGTTGTCGGTTTCAGCATCCACCTGCCGAACGGGACTACTTTGCCGCTCAGCTTCACAAGGCACAGTAGGATGCACTTTTCTTAAATGTCTTGCCAGGTTTCCTGTGTTACTACTAGGTATGGCCATTATGGTGGGACACTACGAACATTTTGCCTTTTTATTGGCCACTTCACTGAAATGGTTCCAAACTTTACTTTTTTTTCTGTTTGGCGTTGGCTCGGCCATTGTCTTTTATTTACACTTACAACTTAATACACTTTATTTACAAAATATCTCTCTACCTAGTTTATTCAACTTTTACTAGATATCCTATTAACTACTTTTAACACTAATCTACATAAATACGTAGATAACTACAAAATCAAAGAATAGGCGGGAAATCCAAACTGTTGCTAAGACAAGCGCAGTACTTGATCGAGTGGCCGCGCTTGACCTTCAATCACACGAAAAATAACCTACTCAATACAAAATATATAAACAAACGAATTGCAACAGTTGCATTTTAATTTCACCATTTGAACTATGCCTTAACCAACTTACCTAGAGACCACTTTTTATTGCCCGCTTCGATCCCTTGATCACTTTTGCCTTGGCAGCGAACTGAGGCCTCCATAGCTTCTTCATACATTATTATGAACGTTATATCCCATAGATTTTTTATTGCTTTTCGAGCTTATTGCGATGCGATAGAATCAAATCAATAAGCAAACTTTTGGAAACATTATGCCTATTATTGTATGACAAACACATACTCTTTCTCGCTCATCTTAATCCAACCGATGATAGCCGAAAAAACCCACGTGATCATTTCCGCGAATCTCGCTCTGGTGTACAGGTGAACGCACACCTATCCATGCTTATCCGGTCATGCGTGGCGTGCGAGTGCGACAGAGCAACGCGCGAGAGCAGCGTGGTCGATTCCTTCGGCGCCGTCGATCCGTTCGGTGCGGTTAGTGTGTGTTCGCCTTCGCTATCGCTACTACTAGATATCCGGCTCGAATTTGGACCAAGGATTAAGGTGATAAGGTTGCTATTCGCCTAAAAGTGACATTTGAGACTGAAATACGTGTGGTTGGTTTGGTCAGTTGTGTATTTGCCAACAAAATGTGGACCAAATGTAAACCAAATGTTAAGGTGATAAGGTTGCTGTTTGCCTAATAGTGAGATTTTAAAACTGGAAGACGTCTGGTTTTGTTGGTTTGTTCTCACACAACTGTGTTTAGTATAGCCTGGGCAGAGAGAGCGAGATTTGTTTGGGGAGTAAGATATGATTCATATCGCTGGGATGTAACTAGGACATAATGGACGTCAAGCGATATGTGTGTCATATTATATCTTACTCTCGAGTTACCCAAGTCTAATTGGGTCGTCAGCAGTGAACGATAATCGTTCACTGGTCGTCAGTTATTATAGCTTTAACTTATAAAAATGAACTGCTATCTGATTACTGTATGTTTTCATTTGAACGCACTCTTCAAATATTATATCGCTAAAATAGCTATGTTACCTACAATATTTAAATGAGTCTTATGGCTATGGTATAGTGCTCAGTTTGCTATGTTTGATGCCGTCGCGATTCGCAACTAGCGATTTATCGGGTTTTTTAATAATTGTTTCGTGCTACCGTAGCGTAAATAACGCAACTGATTAAAATAACGGTTGTTTATTAAGAAACGATAATCGCTTATTCAAAAACAGTCGTGATTTCCACCATTACTCTGTGGTCTTATAAAAATGTGCTTTGTGTTGAATTTTGTTTACCTACATGTTTTGTAGTATTAGATTAGACCTACGTACAGTTGAAAATAAACTGAAAATCGTTGCAGAAATCTTCAACGCTACATAAAGCAATGGCAGAAGTTACGGAGAAAGTCGACTGTGCCACGGATGCTCGAAGAAAATTGTTGAACATAGCTGTATCAACTGTACTGCTAGAAACTGGCTTCGACGCTGCTGACCGACTTTCTTTAGAAACTCTAACTGAAATGCTGCAATGCTGTAAGTATAATGATGAGTAATTCGTATATTTATAATTGTAAGCTCACGAATTTAGACAGATTTTGTTTTGGTAAGATCCTCACTTTGAAACACTAAGTTCAGCTAAAAACCATGTATTCATACTATATTCATAACTCTTAGGCCATAAGAAGGGTCAGACCGTCGATAAGGGGGCGGAATCCCCTACTGGCGCCCCTTTATCTACACTCCAGCCGATAAATTAACTGAATCTGTTTACTGTTACAGTTTTCACGGAAGTAGGAAACTCAGCGAAGGGTTACTGTGAGCTGTCTGGACGTGTGGAGCCGGTTCTCTCTGATGTTACAATGGCTCTTGGAAGCATGGGTATGTCTTATCACGATTTTAATCACCCTTTTGGCGGACTCAGGACTTGAGTGCCATAACTCTGTATAATGTGTAACTTTGTGCCAAATATTATAGCCTGAGCTGGCATTCTTATCAATCCATTGGCGGATACGGGGGGGGGGGGGGGGGGGGGCATGCCATGGGAGCCAGTCAAAACACCCAGGAATTCCATACTTTCAACTCAACTTTTTGATCAATTAAGGTGCAATTTTACAAATCATAGGTAGGTATATTATGAAACAGAAATCTATTCCTTAGGACATAGGTGGATTGCAAAATATGATATAAAGCTAATATACATTCAGTAAAAATTATGACCAAACAAGTTTTTTTTACTTTATCACTCACTTCATATTTTTTTTACATCTGCTATCAAAAATTCTTCCTTTAATAACCTCTACAAACCTTTCTCAGTCAATTCTACCGTCTGCAGTAATATGCACCATTACGAATATTGAACAAGAATTATTTAGTCAAAATGATGCCTAAACAACGTTTTCTAGTCTTTATCACTTATCAGCTTTTTTTTTCAAGCACTATCAAAAATTCTTTCACTACTTACCTCTACTGCTAAGGAGATAATCTTTTGCCCAAGCCCTTCACCAATGTCCTGGAGGACGCATTGAAGCCAGTAGACTGGAGGGCAAGAGGTCTCAATATCAATGGCGTGTATTTGTCGCACCTGAGGTGGTTTGCCGCTGATCTGGTCTTGGTATCTGAGAATGTTGCTGATCTCCTGACTATACTTGCAGAACTTCACGAAGCATCCTGAAGGCCTGCCTTAAGATGAACATGTCCAAGACGAAGATTATGACTGACACTCCCACAAGCGACGGTATCAACATTGCTGTTAATAATTGTCCTATAGAAGTGGTTGAGGAGTATATATATATATATATATCTTGGACATTATTTATCTTTTGGTAGACAGTTCCAGGTAAAGGATATCGCTAGACGAGTCCAGTTTTGATGGGCCGCTTTTGGCAAACTCCGGGATGTTCTAACATCGAATATCCCACAATGCCTGAAGACCAAGTTATTTAACCAATATGTGCTGCCCACTCTCACTTATGGTGCTGAAACATGGACAATCACAAAGGAGACTGTGCACAACGTTTCAGTAGCACAGAGAGTAATGGAGCGTGCCATGTTTGGTATTAGGTTGTCCGACCGCATCCAGAACACCAAAATCAGATGCTGATGTTGGTAAATGGATAACATGGCTCAGGTGGAAGTGGGCAGGACGGCAGATGGCGCAGATCGGTAACCGAGTGGTGGCCGGCCAAGAGGAGGCCAAAGATCAGTCGGCAGACCACCTGCCAGAAGGTACAATGACATAGTGAGGATAGCAAGAAAGCAGTGCACCCGGGTTGCACGGGGTCGGGTCCAGTGGCGTATATATGAGGAGGACTATACTCAGCAGTACCCTGGCAGGATGATGATGATGACTTACCTTTATGACCCTTCCTCAGTGATTTCTACCGTTGGTAGTAATTGTAAAGCATTTTGAACGAAAAATATTTAGTAAAAATGATGCTAAAACATGTTTTTCTCACATATAATCAACTGTTTTTACTTGTATAAAAAGTTCTCACTACAATAGTCTACGAACCTTCCCCAATCAATTCTACTGTTAGTATTAATCTTATAGGCCTTTGGAACATATTTTAAGTCATACAAAGAGTTTTGGAGAAATACTCAAAAATACTTTTATTTTTTGAATTTTTCTGTTTTACTACTTACGAATAAAATTGCACTTCCACTATTAACGATTATTCAAAAGTCATAGCTGAGAAAACTTGGTTTTAAAAATTTTGGGGGCTATAAGTGAGAACCTGTAATTGGCTATATGGTTTTATTATTGTTTCTATAAATATGTTGCGCAGTTGGTTTTCCATGTATTAATAAATAAATTAAAAAAATATATACTACCTACGAAAATTGTTTCATTACTATCCACTACATATTAAAATTTTTCGAAAAGCACTAAAATAGTTATTTATGTCACAAGGGAGCAAAATGATGTATTTACGGCGAGGGCGGTACATTGAACCCAGAGTGAAGCGAAGGCTTCTAAGTTAGAATCCTGAGCGTAACGAAGGTTTCAAGCGTTGACGCCCAAGACGAAAATAATTTTGAGTGACACATACAATTTTTCACACCGACTATGAGGAAAATTGAAATATAATGCTCTAAAAATAATGAAATAACTATACTTTGCATTGTACTTTCAACACTTTTACAGTAATCGAACAACGAAATCTTTTTTTTATATAGGTAATGGCGGATTGTGAAGGATTAGGGAAAAGTCACCACAGATAAAATATTCCTGTGCTACTTTTACCAATGTGTAAAAATTATCGAATCGATTATTACAATGGTATCGGATATCAATATTCATTATATCACAATAACTTTTGATTTCAGTAAAACACATAATTTAATGTGCTTTTTTAAATATTACGAAAAATTCATAAATTTTCATATAACGTTGTTAAAGTTGAAACACATTTTGGTTTTTAATCGACAACGATGAAATTACAATCGATTATTTTATTAAGATCTGTATTCAATTGCCACATTGCGTAAATGCTACATGCCAATGAATAAATTAAAAAAGTAGCTTGAACAGAAAAGTAGCATTTTGCTCCCTCTCGTCGTGGAGCAAAACTTACTTTTCCGAATGAAAGGTGTGAAATAGTAGATTGTTAACCGAGGGCTGAAAGGCACCCATTCCTGACGAGATGTTTTGGCGCTCGAACGAAGTGAGAGCGCCAATAGTTCGAGGCAGAAATGGGTGCTATCACCCGAGTAAAACACTCTACTTTTCATTACGAATACGAGGAAAGTAAACACAAGTCAGTTAAAATCAAAATTATTTTATTAAAAACAAAGTCACTTGAAATCAAAATTATTTTATTAAAAAACAAACAACAAACTCAAGTTTAAAAATACTACTCATAAAAAAAGTAATTTCGGTGCCCCCGTTGATGTCTTTTACTTTGAGCATAACATTAAAAAATATACTTCCGTTTTATGGCTGTATAGGTTACTACCATTGCGTTGTTCAATATAAACTGCGATTCATATATTTTTTTTTTAATACTTTTCTGCTTTAGAGCAGGCATGTACCACTTTCAGCACGGTGCCTGGATGAACAATGACCCCCTTTCAGAGTATGAGTAATGAAAAATATATTTTTTAACCTGAGGCCTAAAATAAATATTCTTCCCTGCCGCCTATCACCCGATGTGCTTGTTTAAGTACATAAGGCTCTAGAATGACTACCGCTCAGAAGGAAGAGATAAAAAAAATAATGTCACATGGTGTATTAACTTAGTATTTTTTTCTGTTATTGAATACATGCTAAGCATGCCAAACAATCAAAATAATATGTTGTTGTGGAAGAACATTGGGCCAATAAAAAGCAAGTTGGTACACTTTTTCCCCCCCCGGATCTCATAGTGAGCAGTCGTCTATAAAAACTGCATTAAATCAAATTCTTATATTTAAATCGATTTAAAACAATTTAAATCCTATCAAAATATTAGGAGCGCATAACTCCAAAGTGCTCTCCGCTGATACAAATTCGCGCGCCACAACTCCCGCCGCGCGTCCGTGTTCACAGTCACCAGTAGTACGCAAGCCCCACCCACCTACGAGGATCTCATTCACGGACGAAGCAACGTCTCCTGCGCGTGAGTACAACTGCAGCGCCACTACTCCAGCAGCTACGGCACTTACTGATCGTACGCGCCGGGTAGTACGCAGGCCCCGCCCACCCACGTGGACCTCATTCATCATATCACATCGCACGCAACCACCTGCTGATTGCTGCGGCCCTGGTACCTTGCCGTCGTCGCATTGACTAAACAGGCTGCGTGGAGCGACACTGATCACTGCTCGTGAGTCTCGTGCGTGCATGACCGAAGCCGGCTAGCCATCTCCTATACCTCGCTCCGGCCCTGGTACTCCACCACGCTGACCACCTCCGAGTTTATAAATCTTGATCACGGAGGGCACTAGTATCTCACGATGGCATGCAAAATATGTAATCTTGACATCGCCACGATGGAATTAATGAAATGCGTTGCCTGCCAGTGCGCGTTCCATTTCAAATGTGCTGGAATGTCTGAATTTGATTTTAAACGTATATTGCCTATGAATAAAGGCAAATGGAAATGCGCTGAGTGTAAATCACTGAAAAAATACGTCACCCCACCACCGGCACTTGCACGGTCGTCCTCCCCCGTGGTAACAGCTATAGACTCACCTAGCCATGCCTCCATGATAAATGTCGATTCCGCTGCATTAACCTCATATTTCGACGCTAAATTTGAAGCGTTACGCAATGATTGGAAGTCTGATATCAATGCGGCCCTCGCCAATATCCACAATCAAATAAAGGCTGCTGTGTCCTCGGAAATTAAAGAAGCTATAGAATCGCTTAAGGATGAGTTTAGCGCCACAACCGACTTCCTGGCTGCTGGGCAAGAAGAGTGTAAGAACGAGCAGCTAGCTTCTAGCAAAAAATGCGTTGAGCTCGAAAAACAAATCATCCAGCTCCAGGACATAGGAAAACTACAGCATCGTGTGGTGGCATCAGAAAAACTCTCCCGGAGCCTCAATCTAGAGCTTCACGCAGTACCCGAGCGCAACAACGAAAATATCGTGCGGCTTTTCAAAGACCTGTGCGAGGTGATCAATGCTCCGATTACTGAACACGAAATTAGATCATGCCGAAGAATTGCAAAACTGGACAGTACTTCACCCAGACCCCGCACCATACTGATTACCTTGGCGTCCGAGCGTCACCGTGACAACATAATATGCGCGGTGAAGAAATATAACAAGGATCACCCCCAAGCTCACATCAGCTCGAACTTGATTGGCGTATCAGGAGCAGACGAGTCGATCTTCGTCGCGGAGCACCTGTCGCCGGAGGGTAAAGACCTACACGCAGCTGCGAGAAAATACAAGGCCCTTGGTTATAAATTTGTATGGGTGAAATTTGGAATAGTTTATGTCAGAAAAGACGAACAGTCACCACATATACATATAAAGGACAAGTCTGCTCTTGAAAAGCTGCCTATATATAGGTAAACCTTATCTACTCTAATTACTCGTATATGTTACTTTAGCTAATTGATATCAGTTTTCTCTTCCATGCGTAAATTTTATCAAAATGTCAATAGAATAAGATCTAAACTAAACGATGTTTATCTCAGTCTGCTTAATGATGACTATGACATAGTCTGCTTGACCGAAACCAGCTTTGATAGCGGCATTTACACGAGCGAGGTGATAGATGATAGGTACGTTGTTTTCCGTAGGGACCGCGAATCCACTACCTCTTCGAAACAGTCCGGTGGTGGCGTATTACTTGCAATAAAAAAGCACTTTCATGTCACGAGGCATCAGGATATGGAGACCTCTCTTGAAGATCTCTGGATAACGATGAGGACTGGCAAGGCCGGACTTTCCCTCGCAATTTGTCTCGTTTACCTGCCAGTCTACCTCAAAATTGATGAGTTTAGGACTTGGATCGATAAATGTTCCAATAACCTGCTTGCGGACACTAGCGACTATAGAACTAAAACCATAATTCTGGGCGATTTCAACCTTCCTAACTTGCAATGGTCACCTGACCCAGCCTCCTCGTACAGCTTGATCAACACAGCCCCACTTGACTCCAAATCCGAGCTGCTGTTCAATCTAATGGCACTTGGTAACTTAAGCCAATGTAACAACATATGCAACGCCAACAATAGGATACTGGACGATTACCCTAACTTGACCCTGACTGAATGTGACGCCGTATCGCGAGTTGACAGGCACCACCCGGCATTCGTGGCTGAACTGCTGGATGTACCCAAGCCCTTAGTCTCAATGCCCAAAAAAACACTTAACTACCGCAAATGCGACTTAGCTAAGTGTAACCAAGCCCTTGATTGCATTGACTGGCCCATGGTATTAAGTAACTCTGATGTAAACGTAGACCTAGCGACATTCTATGCCACTTTGAATGACATAATCAAACAAAATACCCCCCTTAAAAGAGTTGATGACAATAGGCACCCCCTCTGGTTTTCAGAATCTCTAAAAGCTTGTATCGATGAGAAAAATAAAGTTCACAGACGGTACAAAAAATATCAGAATCCCCGGGATTATGATGAGTTCCAAATGCTACGAACCAGATCCAAAAAACTTATTAAGGACTGCTACAAATCGTTTCTGAGTAGTGTCGAAAACTCCTTGTGTGACACGACAAAATTATTTTTTACCTTCGTCAAGTCTAAAAAAGCAAACAACTCTCTCCCTGAAACTAACTTCGGCAACAAATCCGCACGCGGTGGGCTAGAGGTGTGTAATTTGTTCTCCGAATATTTTGCGTCAGTTTTTGAGAAGGACGACATCGACCAACATGGTGACTGTGAAGACTTAACCAACGTCGGTGAATGTAACAATACCCTAGCCAATATGACTATACCTCAAGATGCAGTTCGTAGAAAGTTGCTGACTGTAAATGTCAATAAGGGAGCTGGTCCTGACGGGATTCCCCCCTACTTCATTCAATCATGTGCCGGTGCTCTATCTATACCTCTTACGATCATCTTCAACAAGTCGTTCAGCACGAGCACTTTTCCAAATAATTGGAAATTGGCGTATGTTGTGCCTATCCATAAATCGGGTGATATTAGCAATTGTGGTAACTATCGCCCCATCAGCATATTATCATGCTTCGCTAAGGTGCTTGAGTCGTTCGTCTTCGATGTGCTCTATAGCCATGTCAAGCCACGTATTGTACCTGAGCAGCACGGCTTTGTCAAGGGAAAATCAACTGTCTCCAATCTGCTCGAGTACACAAACTACCTGTGTACGGCGTTCAACGACCGCTGCCAAGTGGACACAATCTACACAGATTTTCGTAAAGCTTTTGATAAAGTAAACCATCGTATTCTTTGTTGCAAACTATCACTATATGGGGTGCACGGAAACTTTCTGCGCTGGGTGGAATCATATATCAAAAACCGTAGCCAAATAATAGCGCTGAAAGGGCACTTATCGTCTCCAGCTGGAATCCCCTCTGGTATTCCGCAAGGATCTCTACTAGGGCCTTTATTCTTCATAATTTTTATCAATGACCTGGTGATAAAATTCAATAGTCCTTGCTTGTTATACGCTGACGACCTCAAAGTCTTTACACGTGTCCGTACACAACGCGACTGCACAACCCTTCAGGAAGACTTGAACACAGTGTCCCACTGGTGCGCAGACAACCGCATGTTTTTGGCTGCTGACAAGTGCTTCGTAATTACGATGACCCGTAACCACAATCCTGTCCTGTCCGATTGTACCATAGGGGATGTAACGCTGCAAAGAAAACACGAAGCCCGTGACTTAGGCGTTATTTTCGACGACAAACTAAGTCTTAATCAACACTGCTCAGCCCTAGTAAAAAAATGTAACCGACTTCTTGGATTCATTTCAAAAGTAACTTAAGAAATCAGAGAGTCTCATTCTGTTGTATAATGCCCTTGGAATCCTCCGCTCCGCTCCAGATTGGAATATGCGTCTGTCATTTGGTCACCATTTTACAAAACCCACATCGATCATGTTGAGTCAGTCCAGAAGCGCTTCCTACGCATGCTCTGCGCGCGTCTCGGTCTTCGTCGCGCGGTCAATTCTTACGATAAAAGATGCGAACGTTTCTCACTGGAATCCTTAGAGTCGCGTCGTAGACTCCAGGATCTGATCCATCTTCATAAAATAATAAATGGAGCAATAGTAACTTCTACTCTCTCAGAAATCAACTTTCAAGTACCAAGCAGGTCAGTCAGAATACCGCGTCCTTTCTTCATCCCAACATGCAGGTCGAACATCAGCGCCAATAACCCCATGCTTCGAATGTGTCGTCGCTACAATGAAGTTGTGGCCACCGAAGATGATGTTCCTGACATCTACCACGTCTCGTTGCCTTGCTTTAAATATAAAATGCGCAAAATCCTTAAGCAGGTATGATAAATCATTGATTGTACCAGATATCGATCATCATTTATTTATGTTTTTAAATTGTTTTTTATTTAGTTTTTTTAGTTCGATTTCATCTCTTAAGTGTAGAAAAATAAATTAAGTTTTTCCAATAGTTAAGTAGGTAATCTTTCCATTGTATGTAGTTTTTGTTTAGTTAGTTCTAGATTTACCTTACACCATGCTGTGTACACATACTTTTGGCTCTGGAGACAGCCCCTTTTGTCCTTGTTTTGTTGCTGTAATTTGATGTATTATCTCTAGTGCTGTTTTGTGTACCTAATATAATAAATAAATAAATAAATAAATAAACTAATTACTCTTCTTCCCAAATCTGGGCTGTTAGATGTAAATAAAGAAAAAACTTTCGCAAACTTTTGTTTATATACCTTTTTCTAAGCATAAAATTATAGTGAAGACTATGTAATCAGTCCAAATTAATGTCTAAAAAACAGCTAAACACTAACTTTTTTCTGGAATAAAAAAGTTCTTTAAAATCTTAACCAACTCCTTACAAAATATTTGAAATCTTGAATGAACCCTTAGGTATTAATTAAAATCAGTAATCAGAAAGAAAAAAATAAATAATAAAGAGAATATTTTTCTATCAAATAATCTCAAATATCTCCTTTGAATGCTCTGAACTGAGGTATCTTCTTTGCTTGGACAGATTTTCTTAATTGTCCTTTTGTAATGTAACCACGAGTAGGAAATTGCCATGTCAACGAAATGCGAAAACATTCGTTGCGTCCATTTTGTGGTGCGATGCCTATAGGACATACTGCAATCATTCTGTCGGCAACATCGACTCCGCCCATATTCCCGTTATAATTTCGAATATCCTGGACCTTCGAACGTCAACATACCTTCACTCACTTTTGCACCACCTTCAGCACATATCGACCTCATCATATAACACCATAGAATGAATGAATGAATGAATGAATGGTGCTTCTCCAGCCAGGGTTCTAAACCTGTTCCGGTCTTTCGGCCGGCATACCAGAGGGCACAAGTTTTGAGGGGGGGCGGAATGACCTGCTCTTTAGGAAGGGAAGGATAGTGAATTCATTCGACCGACTCTTCAGCCTGAAGCCAATATAGGATATGTGGAATGGGGAGGATGTGGGATTTGGAGAGCAGCTGTTGTTTTCTTCAAGTTCTTGTTTTCCTTCTATTTTCAGTTATTGTTAATAGTTGAGTTTCCTGAGTCGTGTTCGTTTGGGTTATCCGGTAAGTTCCCAGTTTCGCTTTTGCTGTCTGTTTCTGGGATACGGTATATTTGCCTCTAGGCCATCCTGACATCGTCCCTGTTGTGTGATGATTCTGTCCAGTAACTGTGTTTGATGTTTGATGTCATGCTTAAGGAAATCTTTCCAGGTGTATATAAGTCGGCCGGCTTTCTTCTTCCTTGCTTCGTATTTGAATGGAGCGTGTAGTAAGTGCTGTTGTGGGCGTCGCAGAATATGTATAGTAACATATCCGGTGGTTTTTGATTCGTTTGGATATCGTTTTGTCCTGTCAGTCATGAATTTTGTGGTATCTTGGATAGCTTCTGGCGTTCTCAAACATGTCTCTGAGGATCAGGCGTTCATATACTGACTGTCAACTGTTTGCTTTAGTGAGGGTTGCCGCTTTTTGTCCGTATTTTATAAACAGTGCAGTGACCATTTTGTAAATCAGGCGCACTATATTTCAGTCTATGTTGGATTTCTTTAAAAAATGCATTAGGGCCTTGGAATTGCATATGGCTTGCCGGCACCTCTTTTTTATTGGGTCCTATGTCCTGCCGTAATATATGTGCCGAGATATTTGATTTCGTTTACGGTTCGTATTGGAACTACGTCCAATTCACTGGTTGTTTATGGGGTCTCTTATAAGAATTTTCGTCTTTCTACTTTTAAGTTTGCCATGAGCAGTTCTCCGATGATATTTAATTATTCACTTTTAGCTACTCCGCGGCATAGCAGCGCTGCGTATAAACGCTCCTTCAGGCTGCGGGCGGTCCGACTCTGGAACGCACCTCTTTGCACTATAAGAGACAGTCCGACTCTTTTTTCTTTTAAGAAACATATTAAAGAGCTCTACATGTCTCTTTCGTAAAAGTTATTGTATTTATTTTATCATATGTAAGGTTTATGTATATATCGGTAATTATTTCGTATTTGCTATCTGTATTTTACAGATATTTTAATTTATTCCTAGGCATTTTAGTTATAGTAATTATCGTGCACTGCCTACCCTTTTATGATAGCAATTCCTGTAATGCCTTGTTTTGCTGGAAGAAATCTCTTTTCAGAGACAAGCTCGCCCTTGTACATGCATTTTCTTTTGATGTAACTTTTAAAATATTTGTGTGCAATATTGTGAAGGAGGTTTGTTCCTATAATTCCCTTTTTCCTGTATTTCTTTATAGCGTCTTGTCCGATGCGAGCATACAGATACCAGAGATAGTGTTTTGACATATGTATCATGTTTGTTTCCTGTATATAGGCTATGTGTATGTTTTTGTTAGTCAATTCCGCGTCAATGTTGAGTCTTTTAGTTATTTCGGCGCATCCTCTAACCTTCCAAGTAGCAATGCGCATACGCTCGCATGTGACTTGTGGTTTAAATATGGGGCTGTTTCGTATCATCGTATATCCGGTGTTGTCTGGGATGTCTTCTGTTGATGTTATGGTTGACCCTGAGGAGGTCATGGGTGTTGCATTAAGTATCGGCGAAAGTATGGTGTTATCAGTTTGGTTATCGGTTGCTTGATCCGTGGGTAAATTTGGCGATTCAAGCAAGTAAACGCTGTCGTAGTGGTGTCCTGTGACGTTGAGGTTGATAGATTTCACTGCATCCGCTGGATTCTTGGGCGTGAATGTGAGCGATGGTGTAATTTGCTGGTGGATTGTTGCGTTAAGTAGAAAGTATTCGGCAGCTGGTATTATAATCTCCTCTCCAGCCCAAGTACCGTAATTGCGTAGATTTTCAGTGGTGAGTTGTTAAGGATTTCAGGCTCAGTGATTGCGAGCTTTGTTCTGTTCATCGCCGTTTTCTTCTACATATTTAACTAGGTCCTTACGAATGTGAGTGTGGTTGCATGTTAATTGACATAGGTGATTAATTTAGTCAGCAATTGCGGTGAATAGGCAGTTACCATCTCAGCGTTGGTAAGGCTTCCATTAGGTTATGTTCTTGGGATGTTGTTGAAAGAAAGAACTTAGATATAGCGTGATTTATTTGAACTACCTTTGTCTACGATTAACAGATCGTACGGGTTGCGATTGTCAAAGTTTGTGCGTATCTTCGTGCGCCCTTATTCTCGGTAGAGAGCCGCTTAGGACAAAAAGTCTCCGATTTTATTGTTGTTATTGTTCATCAGTGGAAGTCTTTTGTTAATTGCCTGTTTTCTGGAAGATGGTGAAATGATCCTTTTATGATGTGCAATTGTTTGCTGTTTCTCGCTATTTCTCAGAATATGCAGTTATGTAGTAGACGGGCTTGCATTATTGTTTTATTTTTGTGGGCTTGTCGGACCGGATAAAGTTAGAAATGGTTATGTTTTGTTTTACTATTATTGGGTAGGTTCCTGCTTAGTTTTGTATTTAGGTATGATGGATCGCTACACTTATTACGTAGAACTCCGCGGCTGCTATGATAATTTCTTCACCGCCCCACGTGCCCTGTATGTGGAGATTTTTTATGTACTCAGTGAAAGCTTCTGCGTTTGGTGCATCGATCGCATGTTTGATGCGTGGATAATTGCTGTTAGCTTCCACGTATCTAGCTAAGTCGCTTCTGATGTGGGTATGGTTGAATGTCGCTCCAAACAGATGGTTGATTTTGTCTGCAATTGCATAGAACAGGCAGTTTCCATCTCTGGGCATTGGTAGAGTTTAGATTGTGAGATATTACTACAGGAGAAAGCCTCGTGGTATTTTAGCTAATATGAATGTGTGTGTGTGGGTTGTTTCTAAGAGGTGTACGGCCGGTATGATGAGAGACGCTGTTTGGCTTTTTACGATCTATTTTTATTCTTATGTTTCCCGGTATTTCCAAGATGGGCTGACACCATAGAATGGGTGCCAGATGTGTGAGGGAACGTTGTGAGCCTTTTGTGCTTCGAAGCTTTTTCAATTGTTCCTAAATAGCAGGCAATTGTTTTGTCTAGTTTCTGGGAGTTTGGTGAGATGGCATTTTTATGGCCTGCACTTGTTTAGTTTTTGTTTATTGTCGGGTTTAGTATATTTGCAGTTTAGCTACATAAAAATAATTCTAGGATTGTTAAGTTTTGGGTTGGCTTATTCACTGAGTTTCAGGGTTTAGTGGAAGGTTATTTTTAATGACTGTTTTGAATGGTCTTTCGAAGATGAGGAGAAAATAAATCTCGAGGAGAATTATCTCGAATTTATTTTCAGGCAAAGCAATACAAGTATATGTAGCCATAATAATGTTTTATTAGTTGATTTTGATATTGCGTAGGTAGGGAACTGTTATATCCTGCCTATGACGCACCTATAAATGTGATTATGCCTTAGTCAACAGGGGCGACCGCGGCCGCGGCAAGTGGTGGCTTATTATTGTCAGGCGGCGAGCGGTGCTGAGAGAAATAAAGTTAGAGGTAGGTAATCACTATCAATGATGTCCCAATCGGAATGATCTCACCAGGTTGGTGTGTTTAGTGGCGGTGGCGGTGGAGGCAGCAGCGTTGAGGGTGTGTTGCGTAGGCGTCGCCCGCCGCCGGCCCGCCGCTGCGTGGCTCAGACGTGCACCCGGCCCAGAACAAATTCTAGGGCCTGCACAGATGGGATGCCTAAGAGCATCGCGCAGTTCTCTGGGCATCCATTACACTTGACCGCACCAGTATCATCACAATCACTGAAATGCGTGGCATTGCACAGACGGGGCGCCTAGATGGATCACGCACATTCCCCAGGCAACCCTTACAGCAACACGCGGTATAAGCCAGGCTCGTTTTCGGGCCTCCGGAGGCAGAACAAAAGGCGCGCGCCGGGGATGAAAACTATTGTTTGTTTAAATGCGTTTGGGAGATCTCGGGGGGACACGTCCGCTCGGTCCGGCAACACAAACGCCACCCGACCTCATCATATAACACCATAACACCCTTATTGTCAAACCAATTCGTCAAACCAATTTTTTTGTCTTCTCTTACCAAAGCCTGCGAACTACCTCTTCCGTTGGCTTTCAGTTAACGGTCATCCATCAGAGTGGGTCGAATTGCTGCAGGTAATCTATTTTTGACCAATGTGCCAGATGAACCTATTCTTCTTTCAAGCAGTTCTTCAAGTAGTCTTGCGCTGGTAAAATACCTGTCGAAGGATATGCCCGGAAATCCCGGAAAGTGGGCGAACGCCCGATCGTGACTATTGACGCTCCGTCATTTTTATTAAAATTTAATACAATATGGCTGCAAAAGCTGTTGAAAACGCCGTACGCGAGTTGACGACTACGATATCCGCGCTAGTGATTAAAGTCAGTGCACTCGAAACAAAAATTGAGGCTCAAAACAGCCTAATTACGAAGTTAACTTCGCCGCAATCATCGACAGCGGCGATTACGACTACCCCCGAGGGCGCTCAACAAGCGGCTGCTCAGACAGCGCTGCAGCGCCCGGTGAGACAAGTACGTCTAAAAGCTGCCGTCACCGCAAGCGGTAAACTCAACGCTGCGAAGCTGACTGGTGCCAAACCTACTGCGCGCGCTTCGTTATACAACGCCAGCGCCACCACTCCGCCAACACCCGAGCCGAGCCAACCGCCACCGGCTGAGGATGTGGCCACGAAAATCTCAACTACAAACGACCAACCGATGACCCAAATACAACCACTCGCCTCCACCAACACCCCTACGGATCAGTATTCGTCTGACACATTTACTTATTCGACTGAAGACCAATGGGAAACGGTCAAATCAAAACGTGCCCGTAGACGTAGCCAGCGTGCAGTAACTGTAGGAACAGGAAAAGAAGATGACTTGCTACAGACGGTGGAATCCCTGAAGTACATTCAAGCCTGGTCCTTCACACCCCAAACCACGACAGATAATGTGACCAAATTCTTAAACAAAATTAGAAGTAGCGAAGACTTCTATGTTGAAAAGCGCGAAATTATGTCAAAAAGGCACGCATCATTCATCATAGGAATCCCAGAGAGCCTGTACCCGGCGTTCAGCTCGCCCGCTGTATGGCCACCACGAGTCCGGTTCTCCGACTGGATGCGATTTCGTCCACGCCCCCGCGAAACTCCGCGGGGCAACGATGACAACGGCGAACTCCACTCCCGTGGCCCGACCCCGTGAACAGACACTACCAGCGCAAGCGGCTTTGTGCGCGAGCGATCCGGCCGCGCGTAACTCATCATCGCGCATAGCAACAAGTGATCCTAGCGTACTTACAATCTCACACCAAAACATACGGTCATTAGACAAGAAAACACAGCGTTTAGAAGTTCTTCTTAAAAGTGACCTTGCATGTGACATTCTTGCTATAACGGAGCATTGGCTGACGAATGAAAATTTAGAAAGTGTTAATATAGATGGATACGCGCTCATATCTAAATATAGTAGGTCTAAGTTATCACACGGCGGGTCTTGTATTTACGTCAAGTCCACTTTAAAAGTAGTTGAAAATATTGATTTCACCACACTATCAGTGGAAGAATACTTTGAAGTCTCGGCTATAAATGTAACAGACTATAATTTAATGATTGTATGTATCTACTCTAATGGTAGTAAAACTAATAACTTCCTAAGGTGCTTAGATGATTTGCTCGACAAGCTATGTGACATCGAATTAAGTAGATTGCATTATTGTCGGGGACGTAAACATAGACTGGATTGAGGATTCGTCCGAGAAGGATCGGCTCCACGATATACTGTCGGCCCACGGCATGAGGAACGAGGTAGACTTCGCCACGCGAGTGACGGCCACTACCGCCACCAGCCTCGACCACCTGTACAGCAACCTTGCCGAGGGCGCGGTGTGCGCAGCGCCTGCCAGCACGCACCTCAGCGACCACCTCGCCGTGCGCGCGCGCGTCACGCGCCGCCCCCGCGCGCTTGTGCCACCCGTCCGGACCGTGCGCCAGCGCACGCAGGCTAACTGCCGCAATCTCGTCGCGTCTATTGCGAGTGTGGACTGGCAGCACATTTGGTGCCAAAAAGGTGAGTCGATCGAGGATTTGGCCGCGTCTGTGATTTCTGTAATTAGCAACAAGTATGACATTTGCTTTCCACTCACACGAAAACCACACCCAACACGCCAATAATGGGTTACACATGAGCTTCGAAACATTCAATCATTGCTCTTCGACGTTCTGGAGCTCTCGTCTGCTCATCCTGATGATACCATTGCTACGGAACTCATTGACAAATTAAAAAACCAATACGACAACCTGGTCAAAAATAAAAGAGCACACTTTTACACGAGCGCAATCACGTCCAGCACGAACGTGAGTAAAGCCATGTGGAACGTGATTAACAAAGAACGAGGGAAAAGCAACCGTACTTGTGTAGACTTCACGGATGTGGCCGTAGACTCAAACGGCATTAAATTTAGCAGCAAGCAAGCCGTGGTGGACGCGATGAACGCTCGGTTCGCCGGTGCCGCCGCCGCGTGCGGAGCCCCGGCTGCCGACGTGCCGCGCGCCTGTCGTGCCCTGCACGCTGCCCGCCCACCTGCCGACCGCTCCCTGAGACTGCGCCTGTTTACAGCGGACGAGGTACATCGCATCATATCCTTTCGGATTCCGCATAAGCCTACCAAGGATATCTACGAGACCTCGATGGAACTCGTCCACCTAGCTGTTAAACCGTTGTCACCAGTTCTCACTGAATTATTCAACGAGTGCATTAGACGAGCCGTGTACCCAACAGCACTAAAGAGGAGCAAAATAGCTCCGATATTCAAGGGGAAAGGAAAGAGGGAGAATATCGATGGATACAGACCAGTGGCCGTAGTACCCACGGTGTCGAAGATCCTCGAAAATGGTCTCAGCGCCCGACTACTTGAATTCCTCGCGTCGACTGATGCGCTGTCGGAGCGACAGTATGCGTACCGCGAGGGCCGCTCGACGACTGCACTGGCGCGGGAGGTGGTGCGCCGAGTGCTCGAGGCAAGAGAGAGGAAGTTCCAGGTCGCAGTTCTCTGCTGTGACCTCTCGAAAGCATTTGATGTTGCCGATCACGGCTAGGCTTACCAGATACAAATTTTCAAAGTCCTGACAAAATTCCTGATTTTCGGCCAGAATTCCTGACACGAGCTTGACGTGCTCGCGCTCGCGGCGCGTTGTAGGTATTGATAATACGTCGTGGCGTCGTCGTGGGCCGCGCGCCGACGGGGCGGCGGAGGAGGGGGGCTATTGACCCGAGCGGTGCGTTGCGTATCGCCCTCGCGTTAGTGCGGTTTGTACGCTACAATAGTGCGCTAGTGCCATTGCGCATGTTCTACCGTCCGCGTTTGTTAAAATATTCTTACGATGGCGTCTAGTAGCAAACGCCCGAGACTTTGTACTTTTACTGATGTTCTACGAATTAAATATCCGTTACTGAAAGAAGGTAGAGACCCGAGTGAAGTGTATTGTACAATATGTGACTGTTATTTTTCGATTAAATTCAAAGGTGCCTCAGACATTGAAAAACACATACAGTCACAAAAACATAAAAAACAAGCCTTAACGGTGTCTAAAAATGTCAAAATTGACTCGATATTCCAAAATCAAAGTGTTGGAAATACGGCGAAAATTTCTGCAGCTGAATCTACGCTGGCTCTTCATACAGTGAATCATCATCACTCGTTTAGGTCTATGGACTGCACAAGTGTGCTACTTAAAACTATATTTCCCGACTCGAACATTGCGCAAGGTATTTCTTGTGCGAGGACTAAAACTGAAGCCATTGTTACTGGCGTCATCACGCCGTGGGTTTTAAACAAAATCCAACAATCATTGGAAAGCATAGAATGTATAGGTGTCTCTACAGATGCTAGTAATCATGGTGCTGAAAAAATATTTCCCATATTAATCCAATTCTTCGATTGGCAAGAAGGTATAACGACAAAAGTGCTGGATGTCATGAATACGCGAAACGAAACGGCTGAAACCATAACTGAAATAATAAAATCAACATTGCAGAAGTATGATTTATTGGAGAAATGTGTATCATACACTGCTGATAACGCCAATGTTAATTTTGGTGGTGTTAACCGGCAGCCTGGACAAAATGTGTGGACCAGAATAAAAAACATTTTAGGAAAAGAAATTGTTGGAGTTGGATGCCCGGCGCATATTCTACACAATTGCATTCAACGTGGCACTGACGTTCTTACTATAGACTTGGAGTCTCTGGTGATGAAGCTATTTAATTATTTCTCAGTGTACACTGTTCGCATCGAGGCTTTGAAGGATATTTGCGAGTACATCGATGTAAATTACGAAAAGCTTCTATCCCACAGCAAAACGAGATGGCTAAGTCTCTTTCCTGCTGTAGACAGAATATTAAAGATGTATGAACCTTTAAAAGAATACTTCTTGACCACACCTGCAGTTCCAATGATCATAAAAAAGTTTTTTGAAAACGAACTTGCTGAAATATATCTATTCATGGTACATTCTCTGATGGCGGCTTTCCAGGAAAACATATTAGAAATCGAAAAAGAATGTAATTCTGTGTTAGATATTGCACGGATTCTGGACACCATGCGTGCCATTTTGAGTGCACGAGCAAGGAGCAAATTTAAGCCACTTAAAGTGAGAGAATTGCTGGACAAGTGTTCTGGACATAATCAAGAACTATTTGATGAAGATGTAAAAAATATGTACAAAATATGCATTGACTACTTAGATTCGTGGATGAAACCACTAGATGATTTTAAAGTCTACAATTGGATGATTGTAAAAAAAGGCGAAGAAATTGATTTTGACAACACCGTCGCCGCTATCCATTATATGAATGGTAAAGGCGTTCATATAAATGATGTTAAGCTGTTCGACGAGATTACTGCTCTAAACACGTTTTTAATGCTTCAAGAAAACGCATTTTTTGACGCAATGCTTCATACGATATGGGTGAAGATTTTTAAGAGTATAGGCGTTGCAAGGTTACAAGAACTATTGCGCATATGTCAATATTTATTTGCGATCACAGCCCAAAATGCAAACGTAGAGAGGATTTTCTCATTAATGGGAGTGCAGTGGACGAAGGAAAGAAACAGACTTACTGTATCATCCGTAAGGGCTCTGCTCTTGACCCAGTATAATTTAAAGACATTAAATTGCATATCGTTTTATGAACTTGTCATAAAAGATAAAACATTTCTAAGCGAAGTTTCGAAAAGTAGCAAATATGTCAAAAAGGATGAATGTTAACTAAGTATTTACATAATAATAATAATAAGAGCTAATAAGAGAGGGTAATAAGAGCTTGTGAAGTTAAGAGCCTACTATTTTTAGTTTGATGATATTTTTTTGTTGATTTTTAAATTGTTTAATTTGCCAATGTTGCTATTGTTGATTGATTTATGTGTATATCGTAAAAAGATAATTACGATACGATTATTTATAAGTTACTATCTATGATACTCCAAAGTAGATGTGGCTTTACCTTTTTTGTATTGTGATTAGAAATAAAAGTTAACAGTGTATAAAAATTTATTGTTTCATTTATTTGCCCAAAATTCCTGACATTTCCCTTTTCCGGCCGCATTCCTGACATATGTCTAAAATTCCTGACATGTCAGGAAAATTCCTGACGTCTGGTCACCCTAATCACGGCGTGCTCGCCGCTAAGCTCCGTCACTACGGTATAGTCGGGGGGCCTTTATGTCTATTAACAGACTTCCTGCGAAAACGCTCGCAGATCGTCGTTGGTGATGGAGGGAGAACGAGATCAGAACCGGTGATGACACATATGGGGGTTGCTTAAGGCTCTTCGGTATCCAACATACTATTCTCATTACTTCTGAATGACCTGCCACAAGCGATGACCTCCAGCGAATTAGTCATGTACGCAGATGACGTGGCAGGAATCATCACTGACAGGACAATTGGAGGCCTTGAACAAAACCTAAACCATACTATCACTGAACTGTCTCACTGGTTCCGTAACAACGGTCTCGTTCTCAACATAAAGAAAACTCACTTCCTCCACTTCGACCTATTAGGTCGCCGTCTCGTCCCACTGAACGTCCAAGTGGACGGAATGCGGGTCGATCAGGTGGAAGCGACAACGTTCCTGGGCTTCGAGCTGGACCGTGGACTCACATGGCGCGCTCACGTGGCGCGACTGTGCGCGCGACTCAGCGGCGCATGCTTTGCGCTGCGGCGGCTGGTGCGCACGGTGCCGCGCAGTGTGGCGCGCGCGTGCTACTTCGCCACGGTACACTCGCTGCTGCAGTACGGAGCCGAGCTGTGGGGGCGCGCGGCGGACTGGGAGAGAGCATTCAGGATGCAAAAGCGAGCCGTGAGAGCGATAGTTCAGGTCCGCCGGGACGTGTCGGTAAAACCTCACTTTAAAGCGCTGCACATCTTGACGCTCCCGTCCATCGTCATACTCCAGGTGGCCGTGTATATGCACGAGAACATCCACTCTTTCCGCAGGCATCACGACATCCACGGACACGCGACCCGCAACGGTCACAGGCTCAGGACGGTTTCACACACCCTGGCCAAGTCATCGAAGTTGACTCACGTCATGGGTCCGACAGTATACAACCGCATACCAGAACATATTAAATCTGCGCCTAATTCCGCATGCTTCAAAAAGCGACTGAAACACTGGCTTGTCGAGCAAACCTTCTACTCATTCGCTGAGTTCGAAGCGACCAATATAAAATGTGATTCCAATTTAATGAAATGAAAAACTAATTTAATTTAATACAATCAAATTTAATGTACCTAACACTTTATGGCAATTTTAATTTTAAATAATGGTATCTTAATTTATGGAATGCATTTTTATGGGTCTGACATTTTTATACAGATGTATATTAATCAATTTTTTATTTATAATCTCACATGTAATTGACACTTACCAATAAATATGTTTCAATGTTTCAATCTGACTAGCCGACAAAGTCAAAATGGCTTTTTCCGCTAGCCCTGTTTTTGTAACTAGGTTTAATGTTATTTACTTTACAGTGTTTAAAATGATGGTACCCAGTAGTACTGGGTGTACAAATATTAACCTTATAAAGTATATAAGATCTTAAATCTAAATGTAATCTAAACATTTAGAGTAGTGGACATATTTACAATTTAAATCAAGTATCAGTATTTTAGTTTTTTTTATGACTAGGTATACTAATATTGCGATGCTACACCATTTCATCAGCCGAGGGCTAAGACGAGGAATAAACGGCAACAAAACTCAATCCAACCCTTTTACTTCGACGCGGAATTGTTGAGTAATCAGTTCTGTCATTAAAGTATTCATTGATATCATAGTATATTTTATGTTTTAAGATTTTAATAACCGTTAGGTATTTTGAAAAAAAAAAACAAAGTTTTTTATAGCATTTGGTAATATGTTACAGTAGTTTATGTGACTGATACATAATGGAGGGCAGTAAAACTCGAGAGTGGGTTTATGAAACAGCCGAAGACGAGTTTTGTAATAATATCACTCGAGAGTTTTAATGCCTAATTATGTACAGTTACTTACATACACTAGTTTATCTACATACATATCATAAGCTCCCTTTGATGTGTTCAGGAACCGCATGTCCGACCGGCATGGTGGCATTAATAATTGCTCTGAACTTGTTTAGCTTGTTCAGTGGTACCAACTTCACGGAAAAACTATGGTCGGCACCGCAGGCGGGTGTCGGCGTTCAAAATTTGAATGTCACAATATGTCGAAAATTGACACATTATGGTCATAATACTCATAATTTATCAATATTCAGATAAGAAATGAGTTTTTACCAAGTAATATAACATTATGCTGGTCGTAACTTGCGGTTTTTGGACGCAGTAAAGAGGGTTTATGATACGTGTGTAGATAATATTTTTATGGCGACATAGTACGCTATTTCTATATAGCACGCATTTAGGTTTAGGTACTATATGGTTTTTATTACGTAGATTTCTTTGTGTATTGTTTTTCGTTCTATAAAACGTGTATGATAGATTTTTTTAACGAACATTAAGCACTTTAAGATAAATATCGATATAAAAGTTAGAATGTATAATTTTTTGAAGTAGGGTTTGCAGCTTTCTGTCTTTTTTATGCCAGCGATGGCCTTAATAAAAATGTTGTCCCTATCAGTAGAATTTCCGAAAAGGATGATACCGTAATTAAGGATAGAACACACATATCCTAAATCTGTGGTCGCGATCTGCGTTAATCTCCTTAGAGGCTAAGCAAGGCTGTTTATCTTACAGTACAGTTTTCTATGTGCAGTTTCCATCCGCAATGTTGATCTAGGTTCAGTCCGAGGAATTTTATTGTTTGTACTATTTCTACCTTATTGTTATCATAGTTTGTTTAGTTTCGGTGGGTTTGCTTGTGGTTGATGAACTTGCATAATTTTAGTTTTTGTAGGGTTATTTTTAGATTGTTATTCTGAATCCATTCGACAAGCCCACATGTACTGAACGCCACGCACGTGATGTAATTTTCAGAGAAATAAATATATAAAGAATATATTTTCATAAATAAAAATAAATAGGCTTACTATCATACTATTATGATTTTTTCAATACCAAAATATTTCTTAATTTTAAGTTTAAGTCTATAGAAGAAAAAATCAAAAGTAAGATTTTACGTTTTTAAGGTTTTCACCAAATTGTTGTATGAAAAGGTGGGATTTTGTCATCAAAAATGATACGTCTTTCATTTAAAGGAAAACTATTACCAAACACGACCTAGTCCTAAAACTAGGCCAGATACAATTTTTTGTTTACGGCGCGGCAGAACCGCACTTTCCCCCTCCCCTCCTGGGGGTCGCACTGTGTTTCGTCTAGAACAAGCTAGGTGGACAAAAGTCGTTGACGAACTTCTAGGAAATAACGGTGACAATTACTTAATGACCTCCCCCAGGTAACATATCCAGGTATAAATCATGTCCACATACCGTAATGATGGGTCACCAGGGTTAAAAAGGTGAGTACTTATTAAAACACATTTTCATACAGTCCATCACATCTAATTTTGCCACACGTTCGACAACATCTTATGAGAAATATAGTGAATATACCAGTGATTTGTGCCATGGATATTTTAGTACAAGGTAAGACGATACTATTCCAATATTTGTATTTGATTTTCCTTTTGTCATGACTCTAATAATAACATCTGAAAACATAGCGAAAAAATACATTTTTTTTTCTATTTGGAAACTTTCAAAGACTGGAACTTTTTTTATCCAGATATATCCAGGCTAGATTTTGGATGTGTTGTTGCTAAGGTTCTCAACTTTTATATGAACCTAAATATTTATGCCCCAACTTGCCCCTTACGTTTTTTTTACATTTTTCAGAACACACCATTGAAATTACAAAAAATGAATTTTTCGAAGAATGGCTCAATCACGATATTGAAAACCGGAATTCACGGCTTTTTGAGTATATTTCGGCGAAATTCGGCCTGGCTGATATGACTGAAGACTCAAGAAAAGCATTTCAGTTAAAATTGGCTTCTTGGTCAGCCAAAATGTCTGAAAAATGGGAGTCGGCACGCAGGACAAAGGACCGCTTTCTACTGAAGAATAAAAGTTGGTTGGAGGGTGCTAAGTTCGAGTTCAAGGTTAAACTGAACAGTCCAAGCACTTCTACACCTGTCCGCCATCCAGGAAGACCTCAGAAGTCATTCGAAGAATCATCTTTCAAAACAAAGAAAAGGCGTGTGGAAGATATAGTGCAAACCTGGAATGCTGATGAGTTGACCATTGCTGCAGAAGTTGCTAATAGATCTGCTGGGAAGCGAAGTGTTGCCCAAGCCATCAAACGTGCAAGTGATGACGGTTCAAAGGACGAAAGTGGCCCTAAAGCAGTTTTGTGTAATAACGCCAGGCAATTAAGTACAAATGAAGCGTTAGCTTACTATGTAGACTCCAAATGCACTGTCCACTCGTACAAACAGACAAGAAAGTGGTCGCTGAAAGCGGGGCATCAAGTTTTTCCATCGTACCATAGCTTAGTTAAGTCCAAAATATCTTGTTATACTTCTAAAGAGAACATACTTGTGACAGAAACTAGTGCCGAGATCAAATTGCAGGCAAATCTTGATAAGACGACAGAAAGATTAGTTGAGGCACAAAGTGAAGTTATAAGAAGTGTTCTTCCCTGTGATTCATCATTCACATTAATCAGTAAGTGGGGCTGTGATGGCAGTTCTGGCCACAGCACTTATAAACAAAAATTTGAGGACTCTGAAGCCACTGATGAGTTTTTGTTCGCTATAATGTTTGTTCCTTTGCGATTAATTAGTCCTCAAGGTGTTATGGTTTGGCAGAATCCAAGACCATCATCTACTTTATATTGCCGCCCCATAAAATTTATTTTCGCAAAGGAAACAACAGAATTGATCACAACAGAAACAAACAAAGTGTTGGAAGAAGCATCACAGCTACTTCCATCATTATGCACTGTAGGCGAGACTCATGTTTCGGTTGTGCATAAGTTCATTTTGACAATGACCGATGGAAAAGTGTGTAATGCATTGACAAACACGCGTTCCGCTCAAAAGTGTTACGTGGTGCAACCCCGACAATGATGAATGATGAATCCAAGGACTTTTCGACTGAACAAGATGATTTTGGATTTGGCTTGTCTACGTTACATGGATGGATTCGCTGTTTCGAGTGTCTGTTACACATAAGTTATCGTCTAACATAAAAAAATGGCAGGCCAGAAGTGAGGACGATAAGTTAAGTGTGAAAACGCGCTCAGACGAAATCAAACTTAAGTTTAAAAAGGAAGCAGGTTTGATTGTAGACAAGCCAAAACCTGGTTATGGTAACACAAATGATGGTAATACAGCTCATAGGTTTTTTGCCAACGCAGAACTAAGTGCGAATATTACAGGATTTTATTTTCAGCTGATAAAGAATTTCGCTATACTTTTAAGAACACTCTCATCTGGATATGAGATAAATCTAAATGAATTTGAAAAACATTGCAAACAAACGCGTCAACTTTATTTAAGTCTGTATTCGTGGTACTACATGCCTGTTACTGTGCATAAGTTACTAGTACACAGTATTCAAGTTATTAAAACATCCCTTCTTCCTATTGGACAGTTTTCAGAAGAAGCGAAAGAAGCCCGCAATAAAGATTGTCGTAATTTTCGAGAGCTTATCACACGAAAAATATCACGTGTTGCCACGAATACAGACATGTTAAATATGCTTATGATAACATCTGATCCTTTAATAAACTCGCTTAGAGAATTGCCAAGAAAAAAACTTGAAAAATTGACACCCGAAATTATAAATTTGATTAATCCGCATTCAGCACCTCTTCTGCCGGCATCATGTAACCTATCTCGAGAGGAAGTAGATTACCTGGTGTCAGATTCTTCTGATTGTGACAGTGATGATGAGTAATAGTTGTCCATTTCGTAAGTATTTCATAATTGTATTTATTAAATGTGTAGATATTATGATAGAGATTTTTTATTATTATGATAAATCATCATCGTACCTACAAGCATAGGAGATAGACGTGTTGCTTTATCCTCTCACTTCTAAATTCAAATTAAGTGTTAAAAAACTAATCTAGTGCTAAATAAACTTTAACAAAACAAAGCAAATACCGCCCGGAACAAAGTGAATAAAAAAGTGCCAAGTGTTTCGTCGTTTTAAGCCGTATTTTGTGCCAAACATCATTCAAATCAGCCGTTTGGATGTGAACGGATAGTGTGAAATAGTCAACAGACCGGTTTCGGATCGTCTAGTCGAGGCGCTACAAGGTCAAGCTGTTGCTGTGCCGACAACAGTGACTCGGCTCAATACGCACCAGATTTTCGCATGAGCTTTTAAGTATCACCGTGGTTCAACTGTACACCGTCTGCTTCGTACGCACTAGACACGAGTTCGATCCCAAGCCTTACCATCGTTTTTTGTTTTTTGTTTGCGTTGCACGTAGTTCGCCACGAGTTCGAGTCCAAGCCACACCATTCATTTTTTTTTTTTTTTTTAATTTTTTATTGTTTTTTTTTTCTTTTTTAACTGAATATATTACTATGCCTGCCAAGTGCGATGCATGTGGTAAATTTATTGCTGCAGCCGAAACTATGGGCTGCTTAACTTGCACTCGAGTTTACCATTATCAGTGCATCAATGTATCGCCAGAGGATTTCAAAAAATTAACTAAAGCTGACCGTACCCAGTCACAATGCGTCTCATGCAAAATCGAGGAGAGGAAACTGCGCCGGACTTCACAAGGCACCCAAGACCCCGCTGTCGTTGGAATCAGAACTACAGTCACCGACTCAGCTGTCACCACACCCAACTTCAAAGATGTTGACTCGGCCGCCACTACAGATGTCGCCTCGGCCGCCACTACAGATGTCGCCTCGGCCGCCTCTACAGATGTCACCCCGGCCCTCAACTCCATGCCGGTCACCAGTACAGCCGATGCTGGCGCCACCAATACGCCGCCGCCCGCTGCGTCTCTACTCCACCCCGAAACCGAGAACTTCAGCAATACGTCCACCTCGAGGAACATCGCAGCTAATGGAGTGTTTCTCGCGGACCTGGAGACACGCCTGGAGAAACTAATTCTTAAGGGTAACGAGACGTTGAAGGCGGAAATACGCGAGATACTCAGGGCAGAGATTGCTACTCACGTGGCAAGTCTTTCCGCTGAGCTGGATGGCAGAATAGCGGAGGTGGAATTCCAATGCAGTAAGATCTGTGAGCTCGAGAAGAACCTCCAGGCCTCACAGGAGCGGGTTGCTGTGCTTGAAAACGAGTTCGGCACACATCAGCAGTGGCTCCGAATGAATAACCTGGAGATTTCGGGTGTTCCGGAACTAAACAATGAGTCAGTGTCTAACGTCGCCATTCAAATCGCAAGCCACGCGGGAGTTACGCTGCAGCCTGGCGACATAGAGTTCGCGCACCGCGTTCAGCCAGTGAAGACGGTCCCTGGGCGCCCAAAAAACATCATTGTGAAACTGAGGCAGCGCTTACACAAGGATGAAATAATGTCCGGCCTGCGAAAGACTAAAGGCGTAACAAGTTCGGACATTGGTTTTGCTGGAGAAGCCAGAAAAGTCTATGTCCATGATCACCTTACACCGACTAATAAAAACCTGCTTAAGGACTGTAAAGACTGGTGTCAAAAACTTAATTACACTTATGTTTGGGTTAAGCATTGCAATATTTACGTCCGAAAAGCTATTAATTGTCCTCAGATACATATAAGAAGCTCAAGGGATTTTGTCAAAATAGTATGATCAGCTATTTATTTCTAGGTCAAAATATTTCTTTTACCGAAAATTATACCCACCAACTCACTACACTTTCATACACACAACCACCACTCCTTACACATCCTTATACAACACACACAAACCCATCCGTCTCACACCCCTCCCATCTAATTAATTATACTACGACGACAAACGAGTATTTCCAGCAATTACCTGACTCCATCTATACTATAATCTTTGTTCTATATATACCAACTTATATTCAATTCTAATCTCAATATTTACTATCAAAATACTCGTGGACTTAGAAGTAAACTACATACCCTTTACCAAAACATTCTAAGCGATGATTTCGACATTATCTCCATTACCGAGACCTGGTTATTAGATAGCATTCTAGATACAGAAATCTGCGATAGTAGATACGACGTATTTAGAATCGATAGAAACCGCACTCTCTGTGGAAAACAAGATGGAGGCGGAGTTATGATCTTGGTCCGGTCTTCGCTAGGCGCCAAAGCTCGCCCAGAGTGGTCACAGGATGGAGTTGAATGTCTCTGGGTGACGATTCCGGCCGACAACCTGCGAATGCACGCTGGTAGCATCGACTCTGCTATCTCCAATCAGGATCTACACATGTGTACCGCATATGCCCCACCTGATTCGCGGTTCTCTAAAACTTTAGCGAATGATTTACGTCAAATCAATTTACTACTAAATAAGGTTCTCTCTCAATCCCCTAATGCACATATTTTAATAACTGGCGACTTTAATATGCCCAACATTGTGTGGAGCTCGGACGGCTACACCACACAACTTCATCAAGGTTCCGTAGAGATTCAAGATGCCAGTGCCAGTCTTTTAGAGACATTCTCTATCTGGAACCTACAACAATCAAACTTCATTAAAAATTCCAGTGGCAATATCTTGGATCTGATTGTTTCTAGTTTTCCGGCAGATGTCAAGACTTCTCAAAACCCTCTTAGCAGGGTTGATAAATATCACCCGCCACTTGAAATCACAATTAAGGACATCTTTGCTGGACCACTGGTGGAATCGAATTGCACTAAATATAGATTTCGCAAAGGTAACTATGATGAAGTCAACAGGTTGCTAATGGATGTTGACTGGGATAAATCACTCTGTGTTTCTGACTTGGACCACGCTATATCCATTTTTAACGACAAACTTACCGATATTATTACAAAATGTATACCGTTAGACACTCGTCATAAGAAATGTAACTATCCAGTTTGGTATAGCACACCGTTACTTAAAATAATACACGAGAAAAGCAGAGCTCACGCAAAATGGAAACGTTTCGGCAATCCCCGTGATTACGACGAATTCTCTTTGCTTCGGAGTCGACAAAAGTTCTTTCACGATCAATGCTTTAAAAAGTATATCGCATCAATTCAACAGAACATAAAATCCGACCCGAAACAACTATGGGCGTACGTCAGAGCACGTCGTGGCAGTTCGGCCTATCCGAAGAAATTCGAGCACAATAACAGCACTTACGAAAAGGGTGAAGACATATGTGCCGGGTTTAACAATTTCTTCTCTTCAGTATTTATCAAACCTGCAGCCACTTACGTGGATAAAGAGTTAGATCCTCCTTATTGTGATGATGGTAGTATTGTGAGCACCATACAAAGTACACCCGAATCGGTGGTAAAATACTTGTCACTCTTAGATCCCAACGGTGGGGCCGGTAGTGATGGAATCCCCCCATATTTTATTGTCAGGTCCGCCAAGAGTCTCTCCATTCCACTTAACATTCTATTTAACATTTCCATTAAAAAGGGTACATTCCCAACCAAGTGGAAAGAGGCTCTTGTGGTACCTATACATAAGAAAGGTTCTAAGCTACCTATTTCAAATTATCGCCCCATCTCAATTCTTAACATATTCGGTAAGGTGTTTGAGAGAATTGTTTATGACACTATCTATGGAACATTAGCAAAAGGAATTCCCCCGCAACAGCATGGCTTTTTGAAGGGCCGTTCTACCGTCTCGAATCTTGCAGAATTTGTACATTATGTCCTCCGAGCAATGGATGGCAGGATGCAGGTTGACGTGGTCTACACGGACTTTGAAAAAGCTTTTGATCGTGTGGACCACGTCATCCTGCTCCGTAAGCTTTATAGGTTGGGTCTTCGTGGAGATATTTACAGGTGGGTCTCGTCCTATGTGTCTAATAGATGTCAAGCGGTTGTGCTTGGTGGTTTCAGGTCAGATTTTGTGAGCGTTTCTTCTGGTGTTCCACAAGGATCACATCTGGGTCCGTTATTTTATAATGTATACCTATACGATATATATACAGTATTTAAAAATTGCCAATTTATAATGTATGCTGATGACAAAAAGATATTTGCTAAAATACGTAGCGTTAATGACTGCATTGGATTGCAGGACGATCTGGACCGGCTCTCTGAGTATTACTTCAACAATCGCATTAATGTCAACATCTCCAAGTGCCTTCAGATCTCCTTCACTCGCAGTCCAAACCCAATTGTCCATACATACTGCTTTAAGGATCAAGTAATAGCACGCGTTAACACTGTCCGCGACTTGGGCGTGACCCTCGACGCTAAACTTACTTTCGATCAACACATAGACGACATCGCCAACCGCGCCTACAGAAATCTGGGATTTATATTTCGTACGTGTGCTGCGTTCAATGATATTACATGCATAAGGGTCCTCTATTTTGCCTACGTGCGTAGTATTTTGGAATACGCCAGCGCTGTTTGGTGCCCACAATACATTACACACAAAGATCGATTGGAGGGTATCCAGAGAAAATTTGTCCGTTATTTGGACTACCGAACTAAACGTAAAAACTGCGACTACCTTACCTCCTGTAAATATCATCATGTGATGGATCTTAATAATCGTAGAATGGCTCTCGATATGTCTGTCCTGCACGACATTCTCAGCGGTCGTATTGATAGTACCACCCTTGTCGAATTGGTTGGCTATCGCGCTGCCACCACACGCACGCGCCACTCGGTAAACTTAATGTTCCACACACCCAACGTTAATACTAAATACGCCCAAAACTCCCCTTTACTTCGTATCCTAAACTTATACAATAAACGGTTCAGTTCTATTGACCCATTTGATTGTACAAGGAACACATTCAAGAGTCGAACTATGAAGTTACTCAGTCACTCAAGCACTTAATATTATAATCCCCATCCCTTTCCCTCCCCTCCTCCCCTTCCTCAACATTCAAAATCACTAGGGCTACATATCTCACTATCTTTCTCCAATACACCATCACATACACTCCACATATCACACATCACACTCGTCCAACACTCTAATTCTAATCTTACTTAATTATATTTTGTTTTGTTTCTCCTCAATAACCAAATTTATACATTGTTCGTGCTTTCACTATCATTATATAAATACATGTTTAAACCTTTAACCTTATAAATTGCAAACGTTTTAGTTCCTAAACTTATATATATTTGTATATCGGTGGACATCTGTTATTGGCCTGCTTCACTGTACTGTTTTGTATTGTTATATTTTTACTGTAATGTGCTGTTGATGTCCCAAATAAAATAAATAAATAAATAAATAAATAAATGATAGGTTGAGTCAGGGAGACGTTCGTAAGAAAACACATAAATATTTGTTTTTATGTGGAGATCTTGTTTTACATGCTTGAAAATATCTCATAAACATTGTATTTATTAAGGATAACTATAATACACTTGAATTTCCAAAAAAAGTTACTTTTATTTACTACCACTCTCTATAAATATTTATAATTACTATTAAACCTACTTTTCTTTAAAAAATGTCATTAAGGTTATTATTTTATAAGGAAATATATATAATAGTGACGTAAGAACATAAAGACAGTCATTAAAGTCATAAAATAATTTTGTCCACCTAGCTTGTTCTAGACGAAACACAGTGGGTCGGCGCGATGGGGAACCAGGCTAAAATTCTTCAGTTATTTCCATCTGGAATCGTTAATTGACTAGTCTAGTGGCGAATACATTTTAATTTACAGGCATAAGTACACAGAACATAGAGCAGTATGCAGCACGGGCAAACCGCCATGTGATCCAGCCACCTCAGCCTGCCGCAGCCCCGCGCACACCGGCTATGCTATCAGCCGGCTCCAAAGCAAAGCCGGCGCCTCATATACCGTATCATCTGCCAGCCTTACCTGACCCACATGCGTATATTCGGACTCCAGTAAGTATGGAGTACTTGGAGTATTCACATTGGAATAAATTCATCATTCGTAAACAAATATATTTTTCACACCTTTCATTCGGAAAAGTAAGTTTTGCTCCACGATGAGAGGGAGTACTTGGAGTATTCACATTGGAATAAATTCATCATTCGTAAACAAATATATTTTTCACAACTTTCATTCGGAAAAGTAAGTTTTGCTCCACGATGAGAGGGAGCAAAATGCTACTTTTCTGTTCAAGCTACTTTTTTAATTTATTCATTGGCATGTAGCGTTTACGCAATGTACACAGATTAAAATAATCGAATGTAATTATGAAATTACATTAGAATCGACTACGATGACGTAGTCGATTAAAAACGAACATGTTTCAAGTTTTAACTTTAACAACGTTATATAAAAATTTATGAATTTTTCGTGATATTAAAAAAAAGTCATAATAAATTATTTGTTTTACTGAAATCAAAACTATCGATGACTGTTATTATGATATAATGAATATTGTTATCCGAAACCTTTGTAATATTCGATTCGATTATTTTTTCACATTAGTAAAAGTACACAGGAATATTTTATCTGTGGTGACCTTTCCCTAATCCTTCACAATCCACCAATATAAAAAAAAATGTTTACGTTGTTCGTTTACTGTAAAAGTGGTGAAAGTATAATTCAAAGTATATTTTTTAGAGCATTTAATTTAAATTTTCCTCATAGTCGGTGTGAAAAGTTGTATGTGTCACTCAGGAGCAAAATTATTTTCGTCATTAACGCTTGAATCCTTCGTTACGCTCAGGATTCTAACTTAGAATCATTTTGCTCCCTTGTGACACAAATAACTATTGTTTTATTTATTTTATTTTATATTATTTATAAAAATAAAAATAAAATAAATAAAAACCTCTTCCTGATTTATTCACAAATCATAGTTCTATGTGTCCCGTCCAGTTAATCAACTGTTTCAAATCAGATCCTATTTATTAGCAATATGGATTAATTTGATCCATTTCTGCTTGCAGACCCACAAGCAACCGGTGACAGAATACGAAGCCATCAGAGAGAAGGCAGCGAACCAGAAGAGAGACATTGAGAAAGCTCTTACCAAGTTCCTTGCCAAGACCAGTGAAACACACAACCTGTTCAACACCGATGACAACACTGTATTTCCATGTAAGTCTATGATACAACTTCAACTTAATTTTACTAGAATTACAAGATTCATCAGAAAGTTGATGAATCATAATATAACCCTACTTAGCTAAACCAAATGTTTTTAATCTCCAGTGATAGCCTGCAAGCCGATGTTCCCTGCCTACCTGCCATGCCTGCTGCCCACTGACCAAGTGTTTGATTTTGATGAGCTCGAGTACCACTTCCAGGTTGCGAACCGTACAGAAGACTTACCCACAGAAAAGAAAGCAGATGGTATGTATCCCTTTACATTTCTTTAAGTTTAGGTGAAAAGAATACTCATCGAGCTTCTACAAGATAATCGGCAAGTTCCGGTTGGTTTGTAAAGTGCTTTCTGTCAGCTTTGTCACTCAACAACTGTGTGACAATTCGATGTTATTAACCTTTTGACCGCCACAGTCGGCTCTGGCCGGCAATTAAAAGTCGTGCCACTGACGGCCACAGCCGACACTTTTTAGGGTTCCGTACCCGAAGGGTTCCAAACGGGACCCTATTACTAAGACTTCGCTGTCCGTCTGTCCGTCCGTCTGTCACCAGGCTGTATCTCAAGAACCTAGCTAGCTAGAGAGTTGAAATTTTCACAAATTATGTATTTCTGTTGCCGCTATAACAACAAATACTAAAAAACAGGATAAAAGAAATATTTAAGGGGCTCCCATACAACAATTCTTTCAATACCACATACAAACTTATGGATGCACCTGGTTACGTACATGGAGTGCGAAAGTAACCGCACCAATAACTTTGTAAACAATATTTTGCTGTGTAAAATCCAAACTATTCACTCCACACCATCGCTTCCATTGAACGGTGGTACGGAACCCTTCGTGCGCGATTTAGACTCGCACTTGACCGGTTTTTTTTGTTTTAAGACATTATCTCATCAGAATTCAGTTGTTAGCATAGCAAACATATTTGTGGTCTGAATGTGAGTTATACATTTAGTAGTTGATGTATGGCGGTCAAAAGGTTAAAACCCCAAACATCAAAGTTCACTAAACATAACATTCACCTTTCTCTTTCACTTGCATACAAAAGTGCGGTTGTCTAAAAAGATAATTAATTTTCAGATCAATCAGATAATGAAGGCGAAGGTGGCGAGGACAATCTAAATAATTCCCAATCAGAGAACCAAGACGGCCAGGGACCGCCCAGTCCTGATAGGAGCAAAAGCTGAGATTATGCTGATAATTAATCAACCAATTTAAACCTAAATAAAAAATAATCAATTCAGCTTTGAATATTTGTAATGTTAGAACACTCCAAAACTGATAATGCGCATAGAAATCTTCGAATCATAAAATCGTATGAGCCCTAAACATTGCACTTGCAATTTTTACCTTGTTCAAAAAAATATGAGTCAATGTCAATGCAAGTGCAATGTTTAGAGCTCATACAATTATACGATTCAGGTGTTTTCGGGAATACGACAACTGGCGAAGATTTCTATGCTCATTATCAGTTTTGGAGTACTGTCCTAAACATAAATTGATGTTTCTGTCTCTGAATAATAATAGAGAAGTATAAGATTATATTAGGAATTCTTTAAGAATAACTCTGTGTATTGATATGTCTAATTGTATGTTTTTGATTGGTTCATTGATTGGTGGATTGGCCACAAACTTGTGCCTTGGACCTCATGAAGTCATGTCATGCATGATAGATGGTAGCAAACTTAAGAAACAAATTTATACCTATATATATATAGCAAATAATGATACTTTATTCAACCATAAAAATAGATACATTACAGATTACTTAAGAGATGCAGAGTTGATCACCGGCAGAGCCTTGATTTCGTTTCGGTTCACAACTGTGACTTGGAAATTGGGCATGCTGACAAAGAAGCGCTTTTGAATCTCAGTGACGCACTTCTTCATTATGTCATAAGCCTGCTCCTCTGTTAGATCTGATGGAGAAAAAGATGAAAGGAATATATAGGTTTATGATTTAGCTTCATAGCTCACACAATGATATCATGCTAGACTGACAGAACAAACCTTTCTTGTGATAGCGGTCCATAATACTCAAGCTGAGGAATCCACCGTAGCCGTGGCAGGCAAATGGGACCTTCACACTGGATGCCAGGTAGTCCATGAAGTGCAGTTCTGGACCATTCTCCTTGTCATAGCCAGCCATTAGGACATTCACAAAGTAAGGGGACTGAAACAGAAAAATAAACAGTGAATCTCTTGTATTTATTACAAGTCTAGAAACCTATATTAGGAAGGTTGGGCTAGGGAAATATGAAAATAGCTTTAATTTTGAAAATGTTCTGAAAAATATGCACGCAGCACCGTACACGAGTTAGAAATTTAATTTTTATATACCTTGGACACTTTGCCGACTTTGAGTGGCTACCGACGGGAGACGTAATAAAAGGCTTGTCACTACATGCTCAGTTAGTCTTGTCTATTGATTGGAATACAATCCTAGCTTATATACTAGGTTGGTACATGTTATTAATGACGTGCATAAGACAAAGTACGTGATGAGATATTTATACTAGGTTGGTACATGTTATTAATGACGTGCATAAGACATAGTACGTGATGAGATATTTCCGCATATCTATGGCGGGCGTACTGGCCGGCACAGACACTATTTACACATATTAATCTAGCCCCAAAACAAGGATTCCCTGTATCTTGGGTACTAGACTACGATACACGTAATATATATAGATAAATATTATACTTAGATAGATAAAACACGTAATATATAGATAAATATTATACTTAGATAGATAAACAATGACACTAGGGTAAAAACATCCGACCTCATCAAACAAATATTTGCCCCCACCGGGACTCGAACCCGGGACCCTAGGCTTCGTAGGCAGGGTCACTGCCGACTCGGCCATTCGGGTCGTCCTAGGATTATTACAGGAAACACTCAAACTTACAAACTGTTGTGTATATGGGCCATCGACCCGAGCCCTATCTCTTTCTAATAAAGCAATTCGCAATCAGCCTCCGCCTTTAACCTCTCCTTTCCCGCCGTCAGCATAAGCAGCGCGGCCCCGATCACTCTATGTACCGCTGTCAGCATAAGCAGCGGGATGACTAATATTTTTGAAACCGGTATTTTTTATCCAACGGTTGGACCAATTTTTACGGTTCGATCATGTGTGGACACCCAATTAGACAAACTTTATGGTCTGTGTGCTAGTTTATGCTTTTCCGTAGAAAAAAATAATTCAACCGCGTTTTAAAAATCACTTTCTTCCGGACGCTCCCAACGTATGTGGTGGTGAAATTTTATTGAGAGAAAAGTGTGGTTTTTTTGGTGAATTGAGGTAAGTATTTGTTTTATTCATATTTACAACTCTATTTGCGATAAACAAACCACAAATCATAGTAAAATTCATCAAGATGTCCAGAAAATCGGCAAATTTACATGATACGTCATGCAACCAGACGGATTCCCCCCAATGCTATTTGTAATTCCAATGAGAAATACAGTTAGATTTCAATAAAAAATACACATATCTTATTGGAAATCTTATAAGGAATCCATTTTTATAGGTTTCTTTATCAAAATAATGTACCAATTTGCTGATTTTCCGTCAGAAACGTGATCAGGCATCCAATTCACATGCTTCACACGCACACATAAGCATTCCGCGACGCCATTTTACTCACACACAGACAGAATCTCACTACAGGGTGCGGGTGTTTTCAGTCATATTCGGTGAAACTCCATATCATAGGTTTCGGGGTTATGTGATGATTGGGGTTTCCATATCAAAGGTTCCGCGGGTTTATGATTGGAGTTCAGTGTCGATAAGGGGGCGGAAGCCCCTTTTTTATCAATGGAAAAATCCAGCATCCAGCGACTTAGAAAAATTGTGTTAAAAATTGTGTTAAAAAATATTTTTTTTGACTGTTATTTTTTGCTTCGGAATCGTGTAGTGCTGCTTTTTGCTATCACTTTTGGTTATAAACATTTTCCTCGTGCACCTCACCGATTTCGAGATATACGTCATATTATGTTTGTAATATCGATATCTCTATAAATATTGGTCCTAGGGAAAACATGCATATAACATAAAATTATGCTCGTAAGACACCCTATACGATGCCCAAGTGAAAATATCAAAATAAAAAAAATAAAAATAAAAATAAAATAAAAAAATAACAAATTTGTGTCATATTGTGTTAACTTGTCTTTTTAGGCGGATTCGTTTGCCTGCAAGTTCAGATATGTACTTTTGACAATTTAGTGTAAAATGACAAAAAAATGCAAAATTACGCAAATTTGTAAAAGTGCACAGAGTGTACGTTTTGATCCTAATGCCTTAGCTACTTTTTTCAGAATGGATCATGACTATCATGCCCAGCTTGCGCGTCGATCGCCGCCGGTGCGCATTCTATCCGATGAGAAGCTGGTGTATGTGCGCTCCCGCTCCGGTCGGATGAAGGTAAATAATTGAAATTTCACTCGCATCGTTTTTGCTTCGTTTCCTTTTATATTTATATATATACATATCCATTAATTTGTTCCATTCAGCAGCCTAAACGGTCTGAATATAGTTTTACCAAGTATAATTAAATATTTACCTGGGAAATGTGAAGTTTTATACTAAAAGGACACAAATAATTATACTGCAAATGTCACTGACTGCCAGTCTGGTATTTTGTTTATATTTAATTTGCCTATTTTATTTATGTTATAGATGGTGAAGCAACCAGCTTCTCTGGGCCGGAGCGGGAGCGAGGGCGACTCCTCCCCGCAGCCGTCGACATCAAGGCGCTGCCGGCGCTCGCTGGCTGAAGAAATGGTGGTAGGTATTCTGATTAGCAAGCAGATAGATCACCGGTGGTATCATACCATTCTTCTCCTCCAACAGGGTGTGGCCTGCCTGCAGCTGGCCGCGTGGAAACACTTCATATACACATAACAACTAAATACTAGTTAACTCAAACTTACACCATACCTACACGAACGAAACACCAGTTTAGCTATTTTACCTAGAATCAAATCACGGCGAAACATTTTCTTCGTTCCATCTTTGCACACTCTGTATAAACGCATATCGTACACCTGCCGTGACCTTGAGAAAGCCCAGAAACAACACACCGTGACACGAAATAACATGCATGATTTTGAATTATTTTTGTATGAAAAGGTACATAGTACGATTATAGTTTTACCAAGTATAATTAAATATTTACCTGGGAAATGTGAAGTTTTATACTAAAAGGACACAAATAATTATACTGCAAATGTCACTGACTGCCAGTCTGGTATTTTGTTTATATTTAATTTGCCTATTTTATTTATGTTATAGATGGTGAAGCAACCAGCTTCTCTGGGCCGGAGCGGGAGCGAGGGCGACTCCTCCCCGCAGCCGTCGACATCAAGGCGCTGCCGGCGCTCGCTGGCTGAAGAAATGGTGGTAGGTATTCTGATTAGCAAGCAGATAGATCACCGGTGGTATCATACCATTCTTCTCCTCCAACAGGGTGTGGCCTGCCTGCAGCTGGCCCATTTGAGCGGGGCCTTTGTGCATTTCTCCTGCACCTACTCTTCTATTCCAGCTATCCTTCCATGCTTTCTAGTACCATACCATATACAATAATGTATTTTTCTATTTTCACAGTCATCAGCAGCTGGCTAAATTATATAAATTTTGCTGGAAGAAATATCTTTTTAGAGATAAGCTCGCCTGTTGTTATAAAATTTCTTTTAAGTACATTTTTATGCACAGGGCAATAAAGAATGTGAATATATAACTATATAAATTTTTGTTCTTTTTTATTTTTCCAAAACCTAATTACACAATTACACATTAGGTAGGTGGTAGCTAATTACTAATTACACATTTCAAATAATTGTTTATTTTTTACAAATTTGTGTAATCTTACACTAAATTGTCAAAAGTACATATCTGATCTCGCATAACACTAGTTAACACAATATTACACAATATTACACTTTGTAAGAACAGTAGGTATCTGTACTTGCGCGTGAACGGAGCCGCGTGGAAACACTTCATATACACATAACAACTAAATACTAGTTAACTCAAACTTACACCATACCTACACGAACGAAACACCAGTTTAGCTATTTTACCTAGAATCAAATCACGGCGAAACATTTTCTTCGTTCCATCTTTGCACACTCTGTATAAACGCATATCGTACGCCTGCCGTGACCTTGAGAAAGCCCAGAAACAACACACCGTGACACGAAATAACATGCATGATTTTGAATTATTTTTGTATGAAAAGGTACATAGTACGATACACTGTTAGAAAGCCTAGTTTGTCTTCTACTTAGAACCACTAATTCTAGAATGATAAGTATCACCTATTGCCTATAAATTCAATAATAGTACAAAGTGTTGATTTCTACCTATTTTATACTTTCCTTGCGAGATATGGCGTCCTCACACTTATCATTTATGATTTAGTGGCAAATACCACTTGTTTTCCTCTTATTGAATAAATTACCTATCCTAGGAACTAAGAAATATAACGCTAGGTAGTCTAGTCTCTTCACAAATAATTTCACAAGATTTGCATAATTCGCGCGATGCGTCAGTTTACTTTCCGTATTTTATGAAAATTTGAAACGCTGAAATATTCGAAAGTTTCTATAAGAACACCCTAATGTTTTTATTGTTTTGAAAAGGTTATTTTGTGTAGATTACGTAGGTATCAAACAACATGTACATGTTGTTGATAATTTTCTGATGTCGGCTAGATTTGTGTCGAGAGGGAGCATTTTCATAGAAGTCTGTGTTTCTCATGCCAGTACAAAAATAAACTAAGGTCACAGTGACATTTTCTACACATTGTGTAAAAGAGGGTTTCATTAGCTACTCAGATATACAACTCCCATAATTCTAAGTGTTACCATTCCAACAGAATCACTTGATATATTAGTCAAGTGCCGCGCAGCCCGCACGCTCAAAAACACTCCGGTATTTGTCGTTTTTGACGTCTCGAACTCCCGGGAAAGGAGAGGTTAAGGGTCGCCTAACCGGGGGACAGGAATGCACGGCCCAGAAATGCCCGGCCCCGGAATGCCCGACCCCGGAATCGTGGGATTTGGGACGCCAATTCCGGGGCCGGACATTCCAAGCCGCGCATTACTGGGCCGGGAATTCCGAGGCCGTGCACTGCCTGTCGACCCCGGAATGCCCGGCCCCGGAACTGTGGGACGTGTCTCATTGGCTGATAATACTGGCTTCTGATTGGTCGAACATTTTCTATCTAAAGCTATGGTCATAGTAGTGAGATTTTTTTGTAGGCAAGTTTAACATTCACTTGACACATAGCATAACCTCAAAATTATTCATATTTGGTTAGTTTAAAATAAAAACAAACTCAATTCTGCTATTTGTTAAAAAAAATAACACTGTGAAGACAGTTCAAGTGCACTATATTTATTGAGAAAAATGTGGCTAGAGTAGGTTATTGTGGCTAAATTTCAATTGGGTTATAGGTTAGGTTGGAACTTAGAAGAAGCAAAACCGAAGCGAAGCGTATGCAAATAAAAAAAAAACATTTAAGGATATTAATAGATTTTTTGAGATAGAGACACTATGAACACACCCTAATCTCTGATGTAGCAGTTGTCTATGGTACTCGGGACGCCAATTCCGGGGTCGAGAACTGTTTTGTACGGCCACGGAATGCTCGGCCCAGGAATGCCCGACCCCGGAATCGTGGGCTAACGGGACGCCGATTCCGGGGCCGGACAATACTGGGTCAGGCATTACAGGGACTCGCCTGACCACCACTCCCGTAGCCCTCCACATATTGTACACGTGACAACGAATCGGACTCATTCGTGTCGTTCGGAATATTGACCACCAAACCCAGGATTGGGAAAGCTATAAGCACCGACGCCTACAGTGGTTCATAGCGAACGAAATCAATGAAACCGATAAGTCAGGCTCAGTGAAACAACATACAAACTGGCTAATAACCTTGCGCTACCAAAGAAGCTAGAAGAACTAAATATTGGTGATATAACGCTTCTTTTGGAGGAAACTTCACCCCAAAACGAATCGGGTTCGCCGATCGCTATCAATTTCATGCGGCGACACAACATGCAGGTGAAGTTCACATGCAATGGGCAGCCAGGATAAGGGGTCTCGTAGCGCACTGCCATTTTAAACACCTCGAAGAGTCCCTACTGGATCAATTTGTGATGGTATGGCAGCTGGACATGCACGGGTCAAGTTATTTGCCCAGGATTTTCGGGAGCTCACGCTGGCCAAGTCAGTGGAGCTGGCTAAGAGCGTGCGGTGCGCACGCCAAGCGGCTGCAGCAGCGCCAGGAGGCGCGGCCAGCTCCGCAGCAGCAAGTCGAGATAACGGCGTGTTCAGCATAGCGAGTCAAAAGTGCAGTATATTTGGTTATAAAAATCATACAGCGGATAAGTGTCGTTTCAAAAATTACAAATGCCAAAATGTGAGCATAAGGACCATCTACGTAGAATGTGCCCAAGCAATAAAATTGTAAAACACGTAGACCAGGAATCAGCGGACGAGGGTGATGAAGGTAAGCTAGTCAGTAAATAACAAGATGTGTCAAGGGCAAACCTATGCTGTCATAGGTTTGCCCACAGAATGCGCCCAGGTCATTGGTTTGGAGTTTAAGATCGATAGTGGGTCAGTGGTTTTCATTATATCGGATAAACTGTACAAAGAAGTGATTTTTGGTAGAAAGTTGATGTTATAACCTCGTAAGGCCCAACAACCTAATTTTAAGACATACGTTCAATAGTAGTTCAGATCCAAAACTGATTTTCAAATCATCAAATATCGGCCCAGCAACCTAATAATAGGACAAACATTTTGGAGTCATATTATGATTTGAATTTTGGCGCCAGTTTGGCACCGACCATAAAATTATGTTGGCTGTGAACGCATCTTTAAAAAAAACTCATTTTGACATAAGAAAGAATAAAATAACTGTCATATTCACGTGGAAGCTGAGCAAGATGGGCGATACAAGAAAACGAGGTAAGAAAATCTATTTATTTCTATGTAATCTTTGTTCTTTTGGTTTAAAAAAGCAATGTGAGTTAAATTTAAGACTGAATATTTGTTTTTATAATCAATTTCATGAAAACATTTAGCTATTGATGATATATTTCTATCCAAAGTCCTATGTCCCAAAATTAGGACGCTGGGTCTAAACACATAAAATTTATGTAGTTTATGTAGGTATCCTCATTAATGCATCTTGCATCTTTTCTAGCTATGCGAGATCATGAAATAGAAATCTCCGGCGTCGCAGAACTGAAACGTAACAAGAAAATTCTTCATCTGAAGACGATTCCAGCTCGGTTGCTACAGATTCACCTGTCTTCACGCCTTCTAGACACACAAAAGTGCAGCCCAACGTCCTACAAAAGGGACAAAGTTTTTTGTGCTTTTTTAATCCTGTAAGATGCTGTTAGTGTTAATAAGTATCATACAAAAATATGGAAGCTGTATCTTATCATTAACACATTTTTTTGCACATGGAAGGACTGGGCCGCTATCACAACGAGCCTAATATGACGGTGGGCTTTACGAGGTTATGGCTGCTTTGAGCAAAGTTTGAACTTAGGCAGATTCTTAGTTTTTTAGAAATTAATTATCATTATTGTACGTTTGTGGGCGAAGAATGACCAACCAAAATGGTCGCGCTCATCTCGATCGGTGAGAAGTTTAGCAAGCTAGATGTATCAAGGGCCTACAATAAATTTGTTTAATTCCACGCCTCAACCGAACGGCGTGGAATCTTGAGGGGCTGGGTTTTTGCCAGCACGGGAGAAAATCGTGAATGCTACCTTACCTTGCCGTCGCAGACCGGAAATCGAAGGCTCGATTCGAGGCAGGAATACGGGATAGGAGCACAATTGGGATAGGATAGGAACCGAATCTCACTATTTGCCGCCGACGCTGTCGCCGGCGTGCTGCTTGCCGACACGAGGAGTCGCCGTCCGATACGACGATGTCCTTCGCAACACGAATCACTCAACCGCTGACGCGAATCTACTTATTTCCCGACGATGTTGATGATTAACACTCCGACCAGGCCCGACACCTGTATTAGACAATTGTTACACCGAAATACAATCAATGGCCCGACGCCATGAGCAGACATGTTTTTTCTCACGACCAGAAAAGATAACCTCTAATTTTTCATCTCGTTGGTACGAGTGACAGCTGCGGTTCCGTTTCCGCTAGTGATGTCCCGATTACTCGCGGTCGATCCGCGCAACAAAAAACCGGTGCGTTCCGAAGCATAAATATTAAACAAAATTTATTCTTTACGAAGAATCCCAGGCGCTGACATGCATCAATACCCATCGCGGGTGGTTTAAATTGACTAGAATTGTGTTTGGGTTATCGAACTCAGCCGCCATTTTCCAACGCGCAATGGAATGTGTATTAGCAGGCCTGGAAGGAGTACTCTACCTGTAAGACGATGTTCTAATCACCGGATTCGATACGAATCAACATATAGATAGGTTGAACGCGGTGTTTTTTCAGAGCGAAATATATAATCTCGGATACTGATCGTGTAAATGGGGATTTGCACGATCAGTTCTACCGCATCCCTTCGCAAGCCAACCGCATGGTCTAAACAGTCAACGCGCCGCCCTCTGAACGCATCGACGTATCATCGGTCGCCGATGCGTTCTGAGGGCGGCCGGATGCTTACTCGTTTACTTACTAGGGTAAATGAATCAGAGACCTTGGCGTTATTTTGGATAGCAAACTAACTTTCGTACCCCATTACAAACACATTACTTTAAAGGCTACAAAAATGCTAGGATTTGTTTATCGTGCGTCCAAACCACTGTGGTTTTCCCCAGCCTTTATTTCGGCAGCTCGAATCGAAACAGCTTTATTTCGCCTACGTCCGCAGTGTGTTAGAGTACGCCTCACCTGTCTGGTCTCCAGTATACCCGACACACAGTGATCGACTGGAGTCCGTGCAGAATAGATTTATCAGGCAGCTTGGTTACCGCAACCCCAGTGGCAGGGACAGTTTACACGACCATAGCTTGGTGTCGTTGGCGGTCAGAAGATTATTCGCGAATCTGAAGTTACTTCACGGCGTGATTCACATTCAGGCGGGCATCGACAGAAGCGAACTGCTGAGCAGAGTGCTGCTGCGCGTCGCCCTTGTGCCCAGTGCAGCACGGCCGCAATGACTTGTGCCTGCAGTGCTGCACCACGCGCGCACGCGCACCAATCACGCCTCTTACTCGCCCTTGAATAGGAGCATCAATATTTATGAGGAGCGTTTCCCATATATTTCTGGATATATTTCTATTCCATCGCTGCCCTTACTTTTTGTCGGAAGTTAGGAAATATTCGACTTATCACCCCTACTAACTTAGTTACCATATTGATTTTCTCATGACATTATTATCTTAGAATTTCATGTTTACTATTTCCCATCGGAACTCGATCCCACACACACACACACACACTCACACACCCTCATACACCATTCAATCAGCAGTTCACCATATCGTCAGACCAGTTTGAACTAAGTTTACTACTTTACTCACTTTATTATTCTTATATTTCTATTTTATCTTTGTATTGTTTCGTAATTAGCATTTAAAATTTTCTTTTCCTTATTAATTAATATTGTGTTTTAATTGCTGTGAAACTAATTACTATTAATGAATAAATAAATAAATGCGCCTAATATCATAGTTTTTAGTTTCATCGTTAATTTTTATTAGAGATGTCAAATAATTATGTGATTAAAATGTGGTTCAATGTACGACAACTCTCTGCGTGTAGCCGTGGCGCTTCGTCTGGGTTGCGATATCTGCGAACCGCACCACTGTGTTTGCGGCGCGTGGGTAGATTCGCGGGGGCGTCATGGGCTACACTGTGCCAGAAGTGCAGGGAGACTCTCTCGCCACCACTCGATCAAAGACATCGTCCGGAGGGCTCTCGTCTCTGCTGAAATTCCATCAGTTCTTGAACCACTGCACCGGGTTTGAGTCGCAGCGACGGGAAGCGTCCGGACGGTCTCACCTTGATACCGTGGGAGAGAGCCTTTTGTTGGATGCTACTTGTGTGTGCACGTTCGCGGCAACCCACGTTGGATCCACCATGGCGATACCTGGGGCCGCAGCGGACTCGGTGGCGCGGCAGAAATGCCTAAAATACGCACAGCTGATGGGGAGCTACCTGTTTGTTCCCTTGGCCGACGAGACCACGGGTATTTGGGGTGCTCAGGGCAGGATATTTGTCAAGGACATTGGGCGACGCCTGAGGGACCGAGGTTTTGACAATCGTTTCGGAGCGTTCCTGATCCAAAGGATCTCACTCGCCGTGCATCGCGGTAATGTTGCCAGTGTGATGGGTGCCTTTGGGTCGGGCATGTCCTGGGGCGGTTTATTCGTTTATAGTAGAATTTTTTCGTCTGTGCGAACTCGGTCATAAATCATCGGAACAGATAACAGTGTTCGATTCCAAATCGATATTCGATCGATGGTTTCTGAACGGCCATTTTGAATTTGACGTTAGCTGCCAACCTGGCAGTTTTTTGACAACGGACAGACGAAAGCCCTCGCAATGTAAACGCGTTTTGGTAAGGGTATTGAAATTAAATCGCAGGCCATCTGGAATGTATTCGAGTTTCCCTCAGGATTGTTAATATAGCTGAGTGTGTTATTGTTTCTCGAACCAGATAAAGTTCGCATTTTCGTGCCCGATTGTTTTTACCACGTAACATAACCTGTGTTGGAACACTGTGCTCATTGAAGCTGGCCCGCCAGTCATACCTGGTTGGCTGAAGAACCTGTCTACCAAGAAGAGCCTAGGGTGCACCCGGGCCTTGCAGAGAGACAGGAGGTTGACGGGACCGAAGCACAGACCAGGTTAGATCGACCCCAATTAACTTCAGCTCGGTGAACCGCCGACGTTCACACTTCTTGGCAACTGATCGTTACGCTACCTCGTAGCTGATGGGCCCCTACGAGGTCCTTAGGTGCTGAGAAGCCTGAACACTTTGGTAGCTAGAGCGTGGCTTCCTGAGATTTGCAGCCGTCAAGGGCTCCAGGAAGGCACGATTTGGGACTATCAATCTGTAGGTATAGGCGGTTATTAGGTAACTTGGTTGTTGTTCCTATATCCACATAGATTGGTAGTATTGTAAGCTATAGGTCTATTGCTGGTAGTAGATAGACAGATATTGAATTGAAAATTGCATTGAAGTACCAGTTAGTCAATCTATTAGTGGTCTAGTAATGCTATTGAATGAATGTTTTGGTTAACATAGGTAGTTACATCTATTGATAGCAGGCTATTACATTGTTTTCAGTTTATAGCAATTTATAACTTGAACTAATATTGACTATCTGTGTGTGTTATAATGATAAAGGGAAACTGAATTGTATTTACAGAATTTATATAGATATAAAACTCGGTTCCTATTGTTTAAGGAAAACAACATTGTTTAAGTTGTGGTTTAGGGTTCCCTCGTTTGGGTTATAGACTGGAGGGTCCAATAAAATTGAGTTACTGCAAATTGTGAGTAAGTATCGTTCCGATCATGTCGTTATCTGAAATCCAGAAGGGTGTTTCTAAGGAACTCAGATGGTTTTCCTCCGCACACGGTCTGATAGACCGTTTAGATAGGCATGATGTGGTATTGGAGCGGTCTATGGACGTTAAGGAACGTTACAATAGGGTGCTCGAATTGTCCGCGCAGGCGGAATCAGTTGATGGTTGTGCACCTGACAGGCTGTCACGGTTGATAGGGGATGTCGACCAATGTATGGAGATGGCAGCTGCTATCACGCAGAAGGCTGCGGACATACGTAGACAGCGCGAGTCCAGCCATGATGGTGACATTGAAGCACCTCTGCCGCATCAGGGATCGGGGTCCAGGTTACCTGCCATAACTATGCCTACTTTTGACGGCGTGTCCGGTGAATGGATGAGCTTCATCAATCTGTTCGACAGTTTGGTGCACATGCGATCGGACATTACCAAGTCTGTCAAGATGGCTCAGCTGGTGGCAGCATTGAGGGGTGAGCCTAGGGAGCTGGTCGCTCATTTGACAGTTACGGAGGGTAACTATGAAACGGCCAGGCAATTGTTGGTCAGACGTTACCATAACAAACGGAGGTTGGCCGATGCCCAACTGAACCGTTTGTTTAGTATCCCGGTTGTGAACAAGGTCGGGGCCATACAGACGGAGGTTTTGAACCCATTGTTATCCGTCACCAAGGCTCTAGAGAATCTTGGACTTCTGGTTGGTGAATGGTCGTACCTACTGTTGTACATTGTACTTTCCCGCCTACCCGCTGACGTGCAGACTCGTTTCGAACAGTCTCACGGGAGGTCGGCCGAGGACCTGCCCGCCTTCTCCGACTTGGTCGGATTCTTGGAGGAGAGGAGGCTCGACGGGCAGAGAATTTGGGGTTGACGGTCACCCATCCTTCGGAGCCACAGAGAGCTGCCGGGAGCGCTGTGAGTAGGGGCCCTCCGACGAGGAAGGACCGCACCAACCGGCAGTCGTATGGGACTGTGAGTGAATTGACCCCACATGGTGAGACCTGCCCATGTTGTAGGCAGATTGGCCATGCTGTGGCCAATTGCAATAAGTTCGGGGAACTTAGGGTTCAGGGACGGCGCCGGATGGCCAAGCAGCGGAGCTGGTGTTTCCTGTGCCTTGGGCCACACATGGCTAGGGACTGCACGCGCACACAAATGTGCGGATATTGTGGTGGGCCCCACAACAATCTGTTGTGCATGAACCGGTCCGGCCAACAGCCTCCACAGGGCCGTACCCAGGGTGACACGGCATGGGGCCCTGAGAATTCGTTTGCGACTCGGAGCGCAACTCAGGGGCCAACGTCCCCACGTGCACAGGGCAGTACCAGGGTGCAGGGCCGCACTCAGGACCATTACATGGGGGGCCCTGAGTTTTCGGTTGCGACTCAGCATCCGACCCAGCGGGACATTGGGTGTGTTGAGCAGGCCGTAACGGGCGGGTGTCATGGGACACCTTCGAGCTATGCGGGTGCGGTTCGGACGCCGCCTCAGTTGTCGCCCCGCTCGTCGCCTCGTCCTCGTCGGTCACATGTGATGTCCCCCCCGCTCATGGAGCGGCCACGGTTGAATTCACGCCCACCCCCCTTTACGGGGAATCGTAGGTTGGGAATGGAACCGGCGCGTGGGCCATTTGTACAATGGGACCCTCTGGCGTATAGCTGCATACCTGATCGGTTACAGGCACAGTGGGGCCCCGGGGGTCCTCGCTAGGAATTTGCGGCCCAACCATTTGTTGCCCCCCAACCGGAGACGGTGGTGTTACCGATCGCCTCTGTGCTTGTTTGGGATTTGGCGGGTAACCCAACATACGTTCGCGCCCTATTAGATTCTGGAGCTCAGGGCTGCATTGTATCGAATGATTTAGCAAAATGGTTGGGCCTCAAGGTAAATAGGTATAATAAATCAATACGGGGCGTGGGGAATGTTACGGTTACGAATGTAGTTGGTCAATCGGTGATCACGTTCTCTCCACGTTATGACATTTTGACAAAAACATCCGTGCAAGCTTTAGTAATGACGCATGTCATGGGCAGACACCCCTTGGTGAAGTTGAATCCGGCCGTTCGATTCCTGACATCAGGACTCAAGTTGGCGGATCCCGATTTTGACACTCCAGCCCCGGTCGACCTGCTACTGGGAGCAGACGTTCTGGGTAGGTTTCTGTTGTCGGATCGGCGAGTTCTTCAGCCGGACGGGTTGATTGCTGTGGATACTAAGTTTGGTCACGTGATCATGGGTCCGGCATTGCCAATGGTTAGGCCTGCCGAGTCAGATGGCATACTTATTGGCTCAGCGTTGTCAGACGTTATCCAACGTTTCTGGGAGATAGAGGAACCTCCCACCGTTCGTCGAGTCGACGCAGACGAAGAAGAGTGCGAGTTGTTTTACCAGAATAGTACTGGTCGCCTTCGTTCTGGTCGTTTTGTAACTCGACTGCCTTTCAGGGCCGATCGACCGCCACTAGGAGAATCTAGGAAGATGGCTGAGACGAGATTGATGTCGATGGAGCGTAGGATGACAAGGGACGCCGTATTTAAACAAAAATATGTTGATTTCATGAGGGAGTATGAGTCGTTAGGACACATGTCGGTATCGGGTGTGGACTGGAGATCTGAGGATCATTGTTTCCTTCCACACCATGCCGTCCTACGAACCCCTACCGGCAAGATTCGAGTTGTTTTTGATGGGTCAGCACCTACCTCGAACGGGATGTCCCTGAATCAGTGTCTACATTCGGGACCCAAGTTGAGTCGTGATATTTCGGATATTCTCACGAGCTTTCGGAGGCACCAGATTGTATTTGTCGCAGACATTCGGATGATGTTTAGGCAAACGGTAATTCATCCGGCTGACAGAAGGTATCAGTTGATACTGTGGCGTGAGGCCACGGCCGAGCCAGTCAAGGTCTATGAGTTAAACACGAACACGTATGGGTTACGGTCTAGCCCGTATTTGGCGATGCGTACCCTGCGGGAGTTGGCGTCGCGTGACCGTGTGAGCTATCCTAGAGCCGCCGCTACCGCACGTTTTTGAGAATCCTGACAACCCTAACATGTTGTCAGTGCTTGGAATTCAGTACCGGCCCGTCCATGATGAGTTTACCTATCGGGTGGTTTTAGAAACACCGAAGGCCTGGACGAAGCGGTCAGTACTGTCAACGATTGCGAGAACGTTCGACCCGAATGGATGGATTTCTCCAGTCACCTTTGCTCTCAAATGTTTTATGCAAAGGCTATGGGCGGCTCAGTTGACCTGGGACACCCACCTCTCAGGTGATTTGTTGACTGATTGGACGCGAATGTTCACCTCGCTATCGGACATAAATAATGTATCGCTGACGAGGAAATTGGTCCCTGCTGGGGATTACAGGGCAACCCTTCACGGGTTTTGTGATGCCTCTGAACGAGGGTTTGCGGCAGCGGTTTATTTGCGAACCGTTACCTCCACCGGGGAGGTCGACGTGCGTTTGGTTTTGGCAAAAAGCAAGGTAGCGCCTATTCGGACAAGGATGACGATTCCAAAACTGGAACTGTCCGGGGCTGCTCTTTTGACCAAACTTTTGAATCACACTCTAACAGTGTTGCGTGGGTCAGTGGTTTTGGAGGATACGGTGTACGCGTGGACGGACAGCCAGATTGTTTTGTGCTGGCTGAAGGCTTCGGTCCATAACTTAGAGGTTTTTGTTGCGAACCGTGTCTCCCAGATTGTGTCGTCTGAGGTCCCACTGACCTGGAGACATGTACCAGGAGAATTGAACCCGTCTGATTGTGCATCCAGGGGATGTCGGGCTCCTGAACTCGTTAGACACCATTTGTGGTGGGGACCACCCTGGCTTGCCAAGAGAGAATCGGACTGGCCCCACAGCCATGTAGTAGTATCTTCGGATCATGGCCCTAGAGCGGCCGTGCATGTTACCCAGAAGGCTGAGGACCCTGACGCCGGGTTTCTGCTGGACCGGTATAGCTCATTTGACAAGTTGATAAACGTGTCCACTTGGATTAGGAGATTCGCTCGAAATTGTCGTACTCCTCGCGATCAGCGAACGTTGAACCCTATTCTGACTCCGGCAGAGCGAAACGAGTCGCTATTGAATTTGGTCCGGTTGGTACAGTCCTCGAAGTTTGGGGCAGAATTGGAGATTATACGAAGTGGACGTTCGAAATTGAAGGGAGCCGTCGCGCGTCTCAACCCCTTTGTTGATTCGACCGGGTTACTTCGGGTAGGAGGAAGATTGCGCAATGCGAATCTGTCGTATTCGGCTCGTCACCCACTTCTGCTCCCCAAGGGGGGACAGTTAGTTGAATTGCTGGTGACTGATCGTCATATTAAAAACGCGCATGCCGGCTGTAACGCGTTGTTGGCCACGCTCCAGCGGGAGTTTTGGATCTTATCTGCCCGCCGTGTCATACGGAACATCGTGTTTCGGTGCATGCCTTGTTATCGACTTAAGGCTGCCACGATGCAACCTCTCATGGGGGACTTGCCCCCTGATCGTGTGAATGAGGTCAGACCGTTTTCAGGTGTTGGTACGGATTTTGCAGGACCGTTTATGGTGAAGAGTTCACAATTGCGTACCGCTAGGCAATACAAGGCGTACCTATGTGTGTTTGTTTGTTTATCCACCAAGGCGGTACATCTCGAGCTCGTTGCTGATCTCTCGACAGAGGCTTTCATTGCTTGTTTGGATAGGTTTGTTTCTCGAAGGGGACTTCCAACTTTGATCCGCTCTGATAACGGCACTAACTACATCGGTGCGGAACGATACTTACGAGAGATAGTCAACTTTTTGAATGTAAATAAAGTGGATATTGGAACGGCCCTCTCCCGTCGGGGTATACAGTGGACCTTCAGCCCACCGATTTGCCCCCACTGGGGTGGGATTTTTGAGGCCGTAGTTAAGTCAGCTAAGACGCACTTGGGGCGTATAGTAGGTCAGACCGCGCTGACTTTTGAGGAGCTCGCGACATTGTTTTGTAAGATCGAGGCCGTTCTCAATTCGCGACCGTTGTGTCCGCTCAGCTCGGATCCAAATGACCTGGAGGCTCTGACCCCAGGCCATTTCTTGATAGGTCAGCCACTTAACGCGTTGCCCGAGCACCCCTTCGAGGGAGTGAAATTATATCGGTTGTCAAGGTATCAGATGTTGCAGCAGTTTACTCAGAATTTCTGGAAGCGTTGGTCGCTCGAGTATCTGCATATCTTACAACAGCGCCTTAAGTGGACTGACAAAACTAGCCCCCCTAGTGTTGGTGACCTCGTTCTGGTTAAGGATGCAAACCTACCGCCACTACGTTGGCGCAGGGGGCGCATTGTTAACTTGTTCCCTGGCAAAGACGGGACCCCCCGGTCTGCAGAGGTTCTAGTAGGAGGCTCGGTTCTAAAACGAGCGGTAGCAACGTTGTCTCGGCTGCCCGTAGATTAGGGGACAGGTGGGTGCCTGTCCGGGCGGGTGATTGTTCGATTCCAAATCGATATTCGATCGATGGTTTCTGAACGGCCATTTTGAATTTGACGTTAGCTGCCAACCTGGCAGTTTTTTGACAACGGACAGACGAAAGCCCTCGCAATGTAAACGCGTTTTGGTAAGGGTATTGAAATTAAATCGCAGGCCATCTGGAATGTATTCGAGTTTCCCTCAGGATTGTTAATATAGCTGAGTGTGTTATTGTTTCTCGAACCAGATAAAGTTCGCATTTTCGTGCCCGATTGTTTTTACCACGTAACATAACCTGTGTTGGAACACTGTGCTCATTGAAGCTGGCCCGCCAGTCATACCTGGTTGGCTGAAGAACCTGTCTACCAAGAAGAGCCTAGGGTGCACCCGGGCCTTGCAGAGAGACAGGAGGTTGACGGGACCGAAGCACAGACCAGGTTAGATCGACCCCAATTAACTTCAGCTCGGTGAACCGCCGACGTTCACACTTCTTGGCAACTGATCGTTACGCTACCTCGTAGCTGATGGGCCCCTACGAGGTCATTAGGTGCTGAGAAGCCTGAACAAACAGCTTTAGAGAGGGGCTAACGCGGCGCACGTGCAGGCGCGTTATCGATAAACAAATGAGTCATCGTCGGTGCACTAACTAAACAAAATACAGACGATCCGAACATACACACCCACACACACACAGTTTCACAGTTACTTATTTCGTCGAAAACAGTGCGGGTCGCCATTGCCCGATCTCCACGTCCTTTCATCCGACATACCATACGAAATTTCTTTCTACCCTTAATTTTATTTTACGACCGAGTTCAAGATTCGCTTGACTTTGATCCTAAGACGTCCGTTTGGCTATAACTATTAACTCATAACAGTTGTTTCGACTTCTAAAGTGCCACAATGGAGAGTTTTTACGCAAACAATATTACGCCTGTTGGAGCTAATATTCAAAATCAAGTTTTTTACGGAAATAAGAGAAGATCCCGGAAAGTTGAATAGTATAAACTTCAACCGCCCTCGTGATCAAGTGTGCGGACTATTGATAATATAAAGAAAGAATGCAAGGATGGAGATGCTGTGCCTATTTTATTCTAATGGTGAATACCCTACAATAACCAAAGTGTTGGAGAAAGCAAAAGAGAAGAGCGAAAACTTCAAGTGCTCAGTATTTTCAATGCGGAAAATACTGTTGGCTTTGGGATACAAATACAAAGTCGCTCCAGATGGTTGTGCATTACTAATGGAGAGGACTGATGTTGCTTGCGCACGCCTGAAATTTTTAAGAAAATTGAAATCCCTCAAAGACATTGAGAATATACATACTTGGATGAAACCTGGGTTAACCAAAATCACAGCCGTAAAGGTGTGTGGGTTGATAAAGAAGGTATGAACAGCAAAATTGGGAAAGGGAACAGACTTATTGTTTGCCATGCGGGTTGCGCCAAATATGGTTTTCTACCCCAAGCAGAGTGGGTATTCCGTGCTGTGAAATCGAATAATGAAGACTACCACACGGAAATGAACGCAGCAGGTTTCACAGAGTGGTTCGAAAAATTATTGCTCAGTCTTGAAGAGCCATCGGTCTTAATAATGGATAATGCAAGTTACCATTCACAACAAATAGATCGAGCACCAACACCTGCGAGTAGAAAGGATGAAATCCTGAATTGAATAATACCAATAAATATCTCTTATTTATTGCCACATACTTTTATTTTATTATTTTAAAAATCTATCCTTTAATCACTATGTACACGGTGAACGGTTAGTTAGTGCTCCAGAAGCGGCGTACCGTCTCTTTCATTTGCCTTTAAAAATGTGCACAAGAAAAACTGTTTTCTTAAATAGCTGTGGTCCTGAACAAAGTTATTCTCCTGCAGCCCAATGTCCTTTACGATTGACTTACTGTACTACTCTGTAAGCGCCCAGCGTTGTTAACCAAGTTTATGGAATCAACGCCCACTGTCCAACAAAAAGGAAAAAACATTTGACCCTGAATTTGAATATCCCGCTATTTCGATACTTTATCGCTATTGGGCGTTTTGTGGACTCGTCAAAAACCAATCACAGTGAAGAATATTTAACTGACGATTGCCACATGGTGAAAAATAAACCAAGATGCCACCCATCACGAGACGGCGTGAGTTAAATCCATCTTTATTTAGTAAATCGTTGCTATTAATTATATTACTCTTATCAAATTAAATGTTTTAGGGATAGGACAATTATTTTATTGGTTTGACGAATATATATTTTTTTAGACCTATTCATACAACAAAAATGACATCGGGCGTTAACACTATTTGTTGGTTCAATACATTTGTTCCTTGTAAGTGACAACGGGCTGTTATAGTTCAACATTTTTATTTTCAGTTTTGCGAGATGACGACATTGAAGAATGTCTCAATGAGTCAGATATCGAAGACTTCAACCCCAGTGATGAAGATATTGGAGACGAAGAGTATTTTGTCTCCGATCATGAAAATGATTCATCATCTTCTTCAGAATCAGAACAAGAAAGGCCAAGGCCAAACCAAGAACACAGAACTTCTGGCACGAGTCGTGCTCCTCCGAACATAGGTGGATTGATTCGGAGCCAACGGCAACGTGGAGGTAGGAGAAATTTTCAGTCTACTTCACAATCCGGATCTACGAATCCTAGCTGGACGGTGTTGATTTTCCCACGCCTACCGAACGGCGGGGAATCCTGAGGGGGATGTGCCTTTGCCACGTGAGAGAAAAGAATTGATGATTTTTTACTGACCTTTGTCTCCGTAGACAGGAAATCGAAAGCTCGATTCGAGACGGGAATTCGGGAAAGGGGCACAGTTTGGGATATGATAGGAGTCGAATCACTATCGTTGCTGCCCGACGCTGTTCGCCGGCGTGCTGCTGCCGACACGTGGAGCCGCCGCTAACGATACGACGAGTTGGAGACCGTACAACTTCAACCTTCACCACGAATCACTTAACCGATGACGTGAATCTACTTATTTCCCGACGATGCAGATTTACACTCTGACCAGGCCCGATGCCTGTATGATAATTGGTACACCGAAATACCATCAATGCCATGGGGCCCGAGCCGCCATGTTATTCTCCCGATGAGACAAAACCAAGAGGTAAAATAACCTCCAATTTTTACATCTCGTTCCGGTACGAGTGACATCTGCGGTCCGTTTCCGCTAGTGATGTCTCGATTACTCGCGATCGATTCGCGCAACAAAAAACCGGTGCGTTTCCGACGCATAAATATTAAACAGTCACCCGCCCGGACAGGCCCGAACCTGTCCCTAATCAATAGGAAGGCGAGAAAGTGTTGCGACCGCTCTCTTGAGGACCGCGTCCCCCACCCTGACTTCTGCTGATCGAGGCGTGCCATCCCGACCCGTGTACAAATTGACGATCCGTCCTCGTCTCCATCTCAATGATGGCAGGTTCGCATCCTTAATCAGCACCAAATCACCGACTTGAGGGGGGCTCGTCCGGTCAGTCCACTTAAGGCGCTGCTGCAAGATGTGCAAGTACTCAAGGGACCACCGTTTCCAAAAATCTTGAGCCATCTGCTGCAACATCTGCCACCTAGTTAACCGACTTAACTTAACATCACCGAATGGGTATTCTGGCAGGGCGTTAAGGGGCTGACCTATCAGGAAGTGACCCGGCGTCAACGCTTCCAAATCATTTGGATCCGAACTGAGCGGGCACAACGGACGCGAGTTCAGTGTCATTTCAATTTTACAGAACAGCGTCGCAAGCTCTTCAAAGCGTAGAGAGGTCTCACCGATGATCCTCGTCAGGTGCGACTTAGCCGATTTAACCGCAGCCTCAAATATTCCTCCCCAATGAGGACATCCCGGCGGACTGAAAACCTATTCAATCCCTCGTCGGGAGCAAGCCGTACCGATGGCGTCCTGGTTACCGTTCAGGAATTGAGTGACCTCCTGCAGATATCGCCAGGCTCCGACAAAATTTGTGCCGTTGTCCGAACGGATTAATGTCGGGAGGCCCCTTCGTGAGACGAACCGATCTAGACAAGCGATAAATGCCTCTGTAGTGAGGTCACTGACCACCTCCAAGTGGACTGCCTTCGTGGCCAAGCACACGAAGACGCACAGGTATGCCTTCACTAATGGTCCCGAATTTCGTTAACCCTATCCGAGGGCAAATCGCCCATCTGGGGCTGCATCGTAGCCGCCTTGGCCCGATAACAAGGCAGGCACCGAAATACGACGCTACGCACTAAGCGTCTTCCCGATAGAATCCAGAACTCGCGCTGGAGAAACGCCATCAAGGCGTGGCATCCGACATGCCCGTTCCGAATGTGTCGATCCTGTATCAACAGTTCGACCAACTTCCCTTTCCTAGGGAGTAACAACGGGTGGCGAGCCGCATAAGGCAGGTTGGCATTCCGCAGCCGACCTCCTACCCTCAGCAATCCGTGAGGGTCAATAAACGGGTTGAGCCGAGCCACAGCTCCCTTCAGTTGGACGCGTCCGCGTCTCAGAATGTCCAATTCGGACTTAAAGTGCACCGTCTGCACGTTCCGTACCAATGCGAACAACGCATGGTTCCGTTCCCGTGGTGTCAGGACCGGTGTCCGCACTCGTTGCGCCTCAGAATTCCGACAATTCCGCGCAAATCGGCAGATCCAGGCGGTCACATTGACCAGCTTGTCGAGCGAGCTGTACCGTTCCAGCAGGCTGAACTCCTCTTCCGGCTCTGGCTGCGTCGTACAGACACCGACTGTCAAGGCGCCGTTCGCCGTGGTAACGCGTGGACTCATTGGCCAATTCGATTCGGCTTGAGTCAACCATTTTGGACCCCACCACAAGGGATGTCCAACCAACTCCGGAGCATGACACCCACGAGACGCACAGTCTGCTGGGTTCATTTCCCCTGGAACATGTCTCCAGATTAAGGGAACCTCCGAAGTCAAAATCTGCGAAACCCGATTCGCCACAAAAATCTCCAGCTTGTGAACTGAAGCCTTCAGCCAGCATAACACGATCTGGCTGTCCGTCCAAGCGTAGACCGTATCTTCCAACGCTATTGACCCACGAAGAACCGTCATCGTGTGGTTGAGCAGACGAGTCAGGAGAGCCGCTCCCGAAAGCTCTAACTTGGGAATGGTCAGGCGAGTGCGCAACGGCGCAACCTTGCTCTTGACCATGACCAACCGCACATCAACCTCCCCCGAGGAGTCGACCGTACGCAGATACACCGCAGCTCCGTAGCCCTTCTCCGAGGCATCGCAAAACCCATGCAGGGTAGCGGTGTATCGTTTGGTGGGGACCAACCTCCGTGGCAGTGAAATCCGATTAATGCCAGGGAGGGTCGAAAAGAACGAGTCCCACTCCGAGCTCAATGACCCGCCGATCGGGTCGTCCCATTTCAGCTCAGCAGACCACAATTGCTGCATAAAACACTTGAGCTGAAATGTTACCGGGGTAATCCACCCGTTTGGATCAAATGTCCTAGCCACCGTTGAGAGGACGTTCCGTTTCGTCCAGACCTTCGGGGAGTCCAACTCGACCCGATACGAGAACATGTCTGACACCGGCTGGTACTGGACGCCTAATACCGACAAAATATTTGGATTTTCCAAATTTTCAAAAATGTGGGGATCCTGCTGGTAGTCATCCGGAAGACCAGTCAGTAACTCTGGAGAGTTCGACATCCATTTCCGGAGCTCGTAACCTCCACCCCGTAAGAGCTCAACTAGCTCGTCCCGTCGAGCGAGCGCCTCCTCTACGGAATCTGCACCGGTGCAGATATCGTCCACGTAGAGGTCCTGCTCCAGGATCGCTGCTCCTCTAGGGAAATTTAACCGTTCTCGATCTGCTAACTCCCGAAGAGTGCGAATCGCCAAATAAGGACTAGACCGTAGCCCGTACGTGTTGGTGTTCAGCTCGTACACCCTGATGGGCTGATCTGGGCTCTCTCGCCACAGTATCAGCTGATACCGTCTATCGTCAGGGTGAATGACCGTCTGTCTAAACATCCGGATGTCAGCTACAAACACAACATTGTGTCGACGGAACCGTGTGATAACATCCGCGATGTCATGATTCAACTTCGGCCCTGAATGCAAACACTGGTTCAGGTTCATGCCGTTAGATGTTGATGCCGATCCATCGAACACTACCCGTATTTTGCCCTCCGGGGTCCTCAAGACCGCGTGATGAGGCAGGAAGCAGTGGTCTTCACGCTTCCAGTCGATACCCGAAACCGACATGTGGCCGAGCGACTCGTATTCCCGCATGAAGTCGACGTACTTCTGCCGGAAAATCCCGTCACGCTTCATGCGTCGTTCCATCGACAGAAGCCGCGTCTCGGCTGCATGGTGTGAACTGCCCAGCGGTGGGCGATCACTCCGAAATGGAAGACGTGTGAGAAATCGACCTGACCGAAGGCGACCAGTATTGTTCCGATAAAACTGTTCACACTCTTCTTCAACCGGGTCCAACCGGCGTACCGTAGGTGGTTCCTCCACCTCCCAAAACTTCTGTATCACCTCCGAGAGTACAGAACCGAATAAGGGGCTACGAGTCTCTAGGCGTGGGGCAGCCGGCATGACCGGACCCATTGTAATGGTACACGAGAGTCGGTGCATTTGATACTTCATTTTGCGTGACAGAGGGCTAGCCCAACGCCGCGCTGTTTTGAATACGAGAATCGGTTCAGATAACGTTTAGGGTTTTGAGTAGCTCAGTGGCAAGATAGCAAAAAACAGAGCCGACGCGTGGGATGGTTCGAGGAAGTTTACAGGTCAGGTTTTTTTTTGTCGCATTCCTGCGAGATGTGTAGAGATCAGAGCCGATTTGGCTGCGCGTTGAATAAAATTATGAATAACTAAATAATGAAAGGTTATTATGGAACGATACGGAGAAAGCTATTATGTTGATTGCAAATATACAATTGCAATTGAGGTATGGAATGGAGAGTCTGACACGACTAGTATGAATAGCATTCTAGTGGTCTTTGCTGCGCGCGCCTAGCGGTCGGGAATGCTTAATTAATCGCAACAAGCTTTTATTGGTCAGCGATCAACAGATTCTGTGTATCGGCAGTACCAAATGATTTGAGTGATAACCTACGGTTGATCATAGTGAATATGCGTACACACAATTTGTAGAACGGCGGATCTGCATGGCATGGTTGAAATTAGACCCTGTGTAGTTAGTGATAAGAAGCTTCGCTTGGGCAGAGCGTGTTCGCAAAGGACGCTGATTTTTTCTTTCAGACGTGTGGGGTGTATAAATACAAATTGCGGGGGAAGGGAGAGCATTCAGTCTCAGCGTCTAGCTACTGTGACAGTCGTCTTTCACGAGTTCTAAACAGTTTTGTCTGCCGTGTTACGCGTCAGAACTATACGAAATTGTGATTGCGAAGTTTCAGTGGTTTTTCGTGAGTGTCTGAAGCGCCGAGATATACCTCGGTTCCTATCCTTTATATCAACCTACCCCAAATTCCAAAACTATCCTTGGGTCGTTAGATAAGAACTTTTAGGTAAATTATCTGAGTCTGAGTCTGGGCTTGGACTCAGACTCAGATAATTTACCTAAACCCGACCCTAAATTCCTTTTTCCTTCACCATAGGGTTCCTGGATTGGCTCTTAGGATATTCGCGGGCTAATCCTCTCCTCATTCCTTTCGAGTAGCGAGTTATGAAATTCCCACACACACAGTCATTAAACATACAAGCACATTCAAATCAAACTCAACCATTTTCGAGTGGTGTCGATAATGGACGTGGTATAACACTAGGTTTTTAGACTAGGCTAGACAGGAGTTTAGTTGCGGCTAAACCTAGGTTGGCAGGGCATAGGGAGACTGTTTGATCGATGAGGTTCCGCGGATGGAAATAACAAATTCAGAACAAAGTTAAACCGGTGTCAACACAGATAACCTATCCTGTTGATATTTTGACATTTGAGTGTTGTCGGGGACGCGCGAAGAGATCAATTTACAGTCTAAAGTTCATTGTTTAGGACCGGGTAGGTGTTTTGCATTGCATTGGGTCAGGTTGGATTCAAGTTGCATCTTTAAATTAAATGTGAATTTCGCTGGAGGTCTAATGTGTAGGCTGAGTCGGTATATATGATTAGGCTCAGTCGAGGCGTGCTGCGGCTAGTGGAATACATAGTTCGGTATTTATCGAACTATGCACTTCGCTATGGTGTGGGTTAGATCTCCTAAACCTAAAGCGCTAATGACTACGTTTCGATAACATCCAGCTCAAATTGCGCAGAGCTGAAGGTTTCAAAACGTTACGGACCTTTTGAGGTAACCGCTAGTTCAGAACCCATTTCGGAAACTCAAATCGCAATTGTGTAAACCGGTCTTTCGGATCGTTATTGCCGTGAACCAAATATATAATTGGAACCACCACAAGCCGCTACTAGCGAGCACATGAAATATCATTGAGTACTCACGTCGTAAAACTACGACGGATATCTATACGATATCACAAACAAATATTATAAACTGTGGTCGACCACTAAAAGAAGTTCCAAGCGCTGATATATACAAAAACCAGATGGTACCATCACCCATAAAATATAACAACGATCGTTCTGGCGCAATACACCGCTGACTGATGCGAATTACCGGCTCGCGGACATATATGCTTTCTCTGTCTAACTTGAAACTGTAACTTCCTGAACCAAACTTCGTTCGACTATTGTACGCCTAACGAACTTCTCAACGAACGAGAATTTCAGACTTATCATTCTTAACTTACAAATCTTACAGCTGAATCGGGACATCTCATTTTGGGATAGATAGAATAGACGATCATAGCTACTGATAGCGGTGGCTCGACCTTAGCCTTTCTGCCGTTACACCATTACCGCATGGCCCAGTCTGGTGTTGACCGAAACCAGACCAGTCGCCTGCAACACGTGGACACCTGGCACTAACAGGTATCCCAAGGCATCGACACCCAACAAAATGTCTACTGGGCCCGGAATATCGAACTCCGGGTCTGCCAGTGACAACCCAGCGACCAACTGTCGCACCGACGGCGACAACCGTACGTGAGGGTGTGAGCCCATCACATTAGGCATGACTAATGCCGTGACCGTCAGATTCACCGATGAATCCACCCGTGACGAGAGAGTAATCCGACATACTCCCTTAACGAAACCGACTTCCGTGTTCCCAATTCCCCGAATGGAATGTGGGTACTCCCTTACCGAAATGCCCAACCGTCTTACAAGGTTGCACGAGACTAAGCACCCCTGGGCCCCCGAGTCCAATAGTGCTCGTGCTACACAAGATTTGCCGTCCGAACTCCACGCTATCACCGAGGCGGTGGGGAGCATGACCGTCTGTGGAGTGGCGGCACCCTGTAAGTGGGCGGCGTGTCCCTAGCGGGAACCCCCGCGGGATCCGAACCCGCTCAGACCTCCGTCGGCCTGGTAACTCGGCTGCTGATATGCCACCGGTGGCATATCAGACCGCATGTACATTAGGGGGTCCCAACCCGCATAATAGGCCCCTCGCTGTCCCGGTACCCGACCATACCGGACTGTGAACGGTGTGCCCGGTGGCCACCGTGGATGGAGGGGGGAGAGCGGATCCAACCTGGGGCGCTCTAGGAATGGGGGCGACATCCGACTGTTCGCCTCCCAGAGCGACGGGCAGGGTGGCGCAGAAGGTGGTGGGCTCCCAGCCTTCGCGCCACTCATAGGTGCCATCTGACACCCGCCCGTAACACGCGGTGAGCCAGCGGCCCGAAGTCCTCGCTGGCCCTGGACAGCGGCGACCGAACCCCGGCTATCCCGCCTGTTAACCCCCGCGCTGCCCCCTTCCCCTCGGGGGGGGTCCCGTCCGCGGGTACCCCAGTCACCCCGTTGGTGACTCCCGTTGCCCGGAGGGGGACTGGGTCCGTCCCTGGTTGGGCCCTGTGACCGACCAACCTGAGTCCGGCCCTGGTGACCGTCCGATGGGCCTGACCGGTTCAGGCACAACACGACGTGGTGCCTGCCACCGCAGCCCTCACAGGGTGACGCCCGTGAGCACTCGCTCAGCGGGTGCGGCCCCAAACAACCGAAACACAATCGGTGGCGGAAGACCACCTTCCTGCGGGCAGCCACACCGAGCGCCTTAAAGTTGGCGCAACTGGTCACCTCATGACCGGCGCTGTCGCAGTGCACACAGCCGTCACCCGACGGCGCGGCACTCAAAACGCCAAATTGTTTTGACCGACCACCCCCCCGTGGGGGTTGGGGGCGCGGCCCCTCCCGCATCCGCGCGGGTTGGCGCTGCACACTGGCCTCCGAATCCATGGTGTCGCATCGCCTGCATTCACCCTCCAAAAACTCCGTTAATTGGACGAGCGTGGGCAGTTCCGAGCTACTGCCCCCATGCAGCTGTTCAAACCGACTTTGAACAGCTGCAGGCAACCGTGACAAAACCATATATAACACAATATATGACCATTGGTCTACCGGCAGACCAAGGTTCTGAAGGGCCTTAGTGGCCACCAGCACAGGGTTGAGCACCTGTACCCGGATGTCAACATCCCGGGTTACTCTTGGGATGCTGAACAGCTTCCCCAGCTGCGCATCAACCAACCGCCTTTTGTGTTGGTAACGGTTAAACAATATGACCCGGGCAATCTCATAATTGCCCGCCGTAACCGTTAGGTGACCGACCAACTCCTTCGGTTCACCCCGCAGTGCCATCAATAGCTAGGCCAACTTGTAGGCGCTGTCCAGGTCGTCCCGACCGTGGACCAGGCTATCGAACAAATTGATGAATGCCGGCCACTCATCAATTGCCCCACCGAAGGCCGGAATCTCCAGGTGTGGAAGCCGTCCAACCACACCCTTAGGGGGGGGGGGTCTCCGCTACCCTCCCCGCGGTCATCCCGACGCGACCGCTTAATTTTTTCGGCGCGACGCTCGATGTCGCCCAAGCACTCCATCGCTTGGTCAGCATCCCCGCAGAGCTGCCTCACTGCAGCCACCGAGGCCTCATCCGTAAGCCCGAGGGCTTCAGCCTCGGCAGCCAGCCGACACACCTTCCCGACGCGTGTCATTGCATCCTCCACACGCTTGAGCAGGACATCGTCCATGTCGGGTTGCTCCACATACTTGTGAGTATGGGCGAGCCATCTCATCTCCTCACGGACACCATATCGCAGTACCGTCAAGGGCGAAGGTGCCATGGTTACCGATTTAATTGTTCCTGGTCCTATGCTTCACTGCCGAACTAAGCACAGCCAGATACCAGCACTTTCCCGTCAGCGCTGGGCACAGAAATTAAAACTAAGTTGTAAAACCCAAGGCAACCACTAAACAATTAAATCCTAAACAATATTTAATATGGTCGCCCTGTGGACACACACCTTATAAATATATACTCTAAATCAATTAGAGAATGCCACCATAAAACACAATACAAAAATAACCCACAAAACTTGATTATGAAAACAATACAAAATAATAAGTGGCTTCTTATGAACCACACTTCCTTTGAGGTCGGCAAATCAGCTTAATACCCCTTAAATAGCCCGACCCTGCTGTGTAAACCGAAATAACACTGTAGGACTACAGAACCCGACGTTCCACCGTAAGTAATACAATCTAGGCTTCGCAGAATGACCGTTCAATCCTTTAGCGCACAAACAGTAGTTTCCGACTACAAATTTATAACAACTGTTAACTAAATTGGCACTTATACTTTCACTTACCGAAAATGAACTTTAATCGTGGTATACCGACCACAGACTCATTGCCGACTTGAGCCAATCTGGGATATTCTTTTCTCCCAACTACAATGTGACAAAGGCAACCCTACCGTGAATCGATGATTTCCCACTAGGAAACCACGCTCTGCTACCAAAATGTTGATTTTCCCACGCCTACCGAACGGCGGGGAATCCTGAGGGGGATGTGCCTTTGCCACGTGAGAGAAAAGAATTGATGAATTTTTACTGACCTTTGTCTCCGTAGACAGGAAATCGAAAGCTCGATTCGAGACGGGAATTCGGGAAAGGGGCACAGTTTGGGATAGGATAGGAGTCGAATCACTATCGTTGCTGCCCGACGCTGTTCGCCGGCGTGCTGCTGCCGACACGTGGAGTCGCCGCTACCGATACGACGAGTTGGAGACCGTACAACTTCAACCTTCACCACGAATCACTCAACCGATGACGTGAATCTACTTATTTCCCGACGATGCAGATTTACACTCTGACCAGGCCCGATGCCTGTATGATAATTGGTACACCGAAATACCATCAATGCCATGGGGCCCGAGCCGCCATGTTATTCTCCCGATGAGACAAAACCAAGAGGTAAAATAACCTCCAATTTTTACATCTCGTTCCGGTACGAGTGACATCTGCGGTCCGTTTCCGCTAGTGATGTCTCGATTACTCGCGATCGATTCGCGCAACAAAAAACCGGTGCGTTTCCGACGCATAAATATTAAACAGACGGTAAAACATTTTACTCCTAAAGCTCTTAATTTGTCAGAGCCGTCATACTTGCCTCAGGACACTGAAGAATTTGACAAAGCAAGTTTATTTTTTCAGTACTTTGACGAGGAGTTAATTTGCCTGATGGTTGAGAAAACTAACCAAACTGCTGTTTTCAAAACGGGCCAAAGCCTACAATTGACTGTCGAAGAGTTCTATGTGTACATAGGCATTTGTTTGGTGATGGCAAGTGTTAGTTATCCCTCTTTAAGAATGTACTGGATGAATAAATATCATCGCTGATAACAAGGCCCGGAACAGATTTTTAATTCTTCGCAATTCACTGAAAGTAGTTTTTGATCAAGACATAACAGCTGATATGAAGTCAAACTTTGGAAAGTTCGCCCAGTCATAACAAAAATGCAGTCTGTTTGCCGTAAACAAAAGAATGAGCAGTATGTTTCCATCGACGAGATGATTATTCTGTTTACTGGGGCATGCGGAGTACGGATATATTGTCCAGGGAAGCCAAATCCAGTGGGTATCAAAGCGTTTGTTTTAGCCAACACAAACGGAATGATTTGTGACTTCCACATTTATGAAGGAGCTAGTACATATCACAACTATGATGGTACCAATTTTGGCCTCGGCGAAAAGGCTGTCCTGACTTTAATTGAAGCTATGGTGCCAGGACATGTCGTGTACTGTGACCGATACTTTACAAGTGAGAATCTTGTCGTTGAAATTGATAAAAAAGGTATAGGTTGTTCAGGCACTCTGATGAAGAACTGCATACCTGGAGATGTTCGAACATTACTGAAGCCTGATAAAGATCTCAAGAGGGCAGGACGAGGCAGCAGTCATGTTGTTGTCAAGAATGATAATAAAATAGCTATCACCAAATGGTATGATAATAAACCAGTTATTATGATATCATCAGTAGAGGCCAAAGAAGAGGAAGACCAGTGTCTACGTTGGTGCAAAACTCAAAAGAAGTATATCACCATAAACCGACCAAGAGTGATTAAAAACTACAATAAAAATATGGGCGGTGTAGACTTAGCAGACCGACTTCTTGCGGTATGCCCTAACAGATATAGAAGCAAGAAGTGGACACAGCGATTCATTGCTCACATGATTGATCTAGCTGTATCCAATTCTTGGTTACTGTACAAAGATCAAACAGCAAAAAACCACAAAAAAATTGACCAGTTGAGACAGTATAAAATCAACCTGGGAAAAATTTTAATTGAAAAATATCTTCAGGGAACACACAATGATGAATTGGACGAGGTTGTTGAGGCGTCTCCTGGGACCAGAAAGAGATGTAGAGGGATGCCTAGTATGCAGGTACCCACAAAACTACAAAGACTGACTCATGCTAAACATTTGCCTATATTTGCAGATAAACAAGGCAGGTGCAGGCGCTGTCACACAAATAAGACTTATTTTATTTGTAAATCTTGTAATATAAGATTGTGTCTTACAAAACAACGAAATTGTTTTGAAGCCTTTCATTCTGAAGAATAAGTAGTAATAGGTAGTAGGTACAATCTTACATCAATTCAGGACTCCATATTTTTTGTTATTGTTTGATTTAAAAGAAGATATTGTTTATTTTAATAGCTTATTTTATTGTTTATTTTTAGAGTTTATTTGGGTTTTTAAGTAGGTAGTTACTAATGAAAGGGACTGCAAAATAGTAAAAATTGAAAAGACTGTTGCTTAATTATGTTAAGAGCTATTGTTGATCTCCGAAATATTATGTGCCTATTGATACTAAGTGCCCTTCGTTGTAAGAATTATTAAATATAGTTGGTTTATTTCATACTAATTTGTATACTTTATAACGTCCCTTTGTCCTTTCAGATAGACAAATAGATCAGTTCAATATACGCAATAAACGCCCAATGTCCATTTAAAAGAACCGATTATTTTCATATATATTTTACAAAAACATGTCCTTTCACAATCCTATAATCATGAAAAAATGTAAAAAAAAAATTACCATCACATTAATGTACTAAAATAAGTTAATAGCACCTTGGGCTGCAAGGCTCAGGGCAGCTTTTGTCATTTACAGTGGACCGCGGGCGTTACTTCTTAGATAAAGAAAAATACTTGGGCTGCAGGAGGTTATAGACTATTGCGAATGTTGAAACGGATGTTTACCTAGAAGAGAAAAGTTTGACTGAATTTGCTGTTCGCTACGAAACCGTATCAAGTACATTTTGGAATGATGATGACTGTGACATTGAAATGGGATATCATGAATCAGTGACCGAGAAGATTTTTTTTACAATCTGATTGTCTGTCACATTCCTTTTCACAATGAAAGTTAACTTATTCAAGAGGGCGAAACAGCTGAAGCTTGTTTCTTACGCCGACAAACAGAGTTAATGCCTCTGCTACACAATTTATCTGTAGATCAATTCGGCCATACTGAACAAGTTATACAGCAACCTCTTGTTCAGGCTGTAGCACTCAATACTATGAACCAAGATAGTAGGGTCAACGATTTTACAGAACATAATGTGGATATATATGCCGAGGACCAAATTAATCCGTATTATAATGATGATTTCATCAAAAATAATGATCCTACCGCTATGCCCAATTAAGTTTTTAAAACTAGCCATAGCGGCCGCATCAACAACATTCCAAGCAAATAAAGGGTACGGTCAGCTGAACGCTTTAAACACTACACCTCGGCAACAACTAGAAGCAGTTGCCTGCAATATTTCTATATGATATAGTTAGTGCTTAAAAAGCAAACTGAACAGCTTTTGCACTGAACAACTTTGCTAAGCAAAAAACCGGTCCCTGCTTTCATCATCAGCTTACCTAAATAACTTCAAAATATACAATTAGTTGTCTGTACTATATTGAAGACAATAATCCAAAATAGCATGAATTTTTGCTTAGTAACAATTATTTCAACTCACATTACTTCTCAATGACTCAGCCAGGTTACGGCGAGTGAAGCACGCAGCAGCGGAGGGCCCCAACTCGTATCCATTGCGCATTTTGTACAACTGAATGTTCTTAGCAATGTACTCCGCAAACTGGTTCGTGTCTCCAGAATCACCCACCACACCCATTACCAGCCTATCCGAGATTTTGTAAATCTTGTTCTCATCTAAAACAAAAGGTCAGCGTCAAGGAATGCGGTATTTTGGTCAGAGTGTCGATAAGGGGGCGGAAGCCCCCAAAAAATTCTAAGTTTTTTTTTCCTTGGCGCCCCCTTATCTACACTCCAACCGGTATTTTGGAAAATAAATGTTCATGATGATGTAGGGATGACTTACCATCTTTCATGACCATAATACTGTGGCTGGTCATTTGATCCGCAGCTATCATTACAAAGTCGTTGCACTGGATTCCCAGTAAGCATTGTAAGTTGATGTTCGACATGGCTTTATTAAATTATTCGATTTCTTCCGGAACAACAAGAAAAATCCGCTAACCTCAACCAACGAACACAAAAGTTGTCAAATCACCATCTAAAATTCACAGACAAAATGTTCGATTGATTTCTTGGGCCCAGCCCACCCAACCAAACTGCCCAACTAAAAATGTTGTATGTGTTGTGTTATTTTTTTTTGTGCCACTGACATTGACAAACAAATAAATTTGACAGTCAGTGGTAGGTACCTAATAGTAGTAGTTAGTAGTAGTAGCTTTACGACAAGTTTGGTTGGTGAACTTTGAAGTTTGCAATTTTGCGTTGCATTGCAAAAAAATTATAAAATAAAATCTTTACTACATAGGTTCTATTCCTTCTGTTATGTAAATGAAAGAAAAAAGTCACAAATATGTTCAAGAAAATTGCATTGGGTATTTCTGGAGGAGTGGATAGTGCTGTTGCCGCGCTATTACTCAGACGATCAGGTAAACAATAATTGTGAGAGGTTATGTTTGGATCAATTATTACTTCTAACAACTTTTACTAGTGTTTTTACTAAGATATCCTCTTATTTAGGTTACCAAGTCGAAGGCGTGTTCATGAGGAACTGGGATAGCAACTATGAAGCTGGTTATTGCTCCGATGAGAAAGATTTCGAAGACGCCACATTTGTTTGTCGGAAACTCCACATCTCACTGCATCGAGTTCATTTCATAAAGCAATATTGGAACGAGGTCTTTACCGTTTTACTGAAAGAATATGAGAAAGGGCTGACGCCAAATCCCGATATCTTGTGCAACAGATATATAAAATTTGATAGCTTTTTTGAACATTGCAGGAATAATTTAGGCGTTGATGCTATTGCAACTGGCCATTATGCTAGTACATCTTTTGGCCCGTTGCTAGAACGTTATAAAGAAGATGAAGGTTGGTATTATTAAATCTCGTTCATTCTTTTCCAGATCCTTCCATGTGAATCTTATCATAAATCTATTGGGATTTACATTTTCCAAGCACCTAATTAAGCCATATTTAAAATGAAATCCTTTCTAAAATTTTTAGGTGTCCGCCTAATGCAGCCATCAGACAAACACAAAGACCAGACATTTTTTCTGTCACAAGTAAAACAATTTTCATTACGAAAATGTATGTTCCCAATAGCTCACCTGCTAAAGAGTGAAGTTAGACAAATTGCAAAAACAGAAGGTCTACTAAATGTGGCAAGAAAGAAGGATAGCACAGGAATATGTTTTATAGGAAAGAGAAAATTCCAAGACTTTATTTCTGATGTAAGTAAGCATAAAATATTACCAAGGACATGATAGATCAGGTGGCATTCAGTCAGATCATAATTTCCTCGAGTCAAAAGACTGAGAAACAGGCTGGCCATAGATATTGTTTACACAATTTTAATTATTATGTTAATGGAGGGGGGTTATTTGGAGCTCCCCTGTCTCTAGTATAGTTTTCTGCGGGAAATTTATAGTTTTTGAGATATAAATGAATTTTGTTTAAATTTGAGATTATTTTCAGTGCCATTTTTTAGTGCTGCAGACTCGGTTTTATATAATTACGATTTATGCGGAGGGGAAATTCCAGGGGTACCGCCCACCTTCCCTCTACTTTATATCACTTTTGTAGCGAGAATGATGTAAATATTACCTTAAATTTAAAAATTAAATAATTTATTTAATTTCTACACCTTTCCTCGCAAAAAAACTATACTAGGGGGACAAGGGAGCTCCCACCTACCGTCCCCACCACTTTCCCTCTCCCAATAATTTGGGAGAGGGAAAGTGGTGGGGATATATAGTTGGTGGGGATATATAGTTGAACAATATCTATAGAGATATTGTTCAACTTATCCCTTACTTACCCCTTATTTCTTTTCTGGAGCAGATACCAAATTTTTATGTATTTCTTTTTTATGTTTCAGTTTATCCAAATCAAAAAGGGCCTATTTATCGACATAGATACAGGTCAAGTGGTGGGTGAACACAATGGCATTCACCACTGGACAGTCGGCCAAAGATGTGGATTAGAGAGTAATAAAGAAGCTTACTTTACTTTCAAAAGAGATCTAGAAACTAATAATATTTATGTGGTTTGTGTTCTTTATTTTATTTCGGTTATTTATATGAGGGACACTAAAATTGTGCATTCTCTACTACAACAAGATAACTCTGGCGATTTGAAACTGCCATTTGAGCAATTTAAAAACCATGTAAAAGCGACTTTGTCTAAATAGGGATACTAGAATGTTCGAGATTACTGAAATGACAGGACTGTATGAGGTTAATCTAAACCAACACAGAACTCGCTGTTTATAATTTTGTAATTATTATTGCTCAAGCAATATCATCTCAAGATCTAAAATCAATTTGTGGGAGTTTCTTCACCCTTCTACTCCTATAGTAGCCCAATGTAGAGAAGAGGCAAAAAATTATGTTTATGTAAATATCTATAGTAATAAAAAAAAAAAAATAGGTTTAGATATTTTCATATAAGTTGGAATTGTCATTTACAGGTGGCAGGAACAAAACACCCAGCACTTTGGAATAATTTATGTTTCACGGGTCAACCACACTGGATACACAGTGAGCCCAAGGCCCTCAGAGAGAATGGAGTACTAAATTGCTTCTTCAGATTTCAACACACTAAACCTCTGGTATCTTGCAGGGTAGTGAAGAATTCGGAAGGCCTGACTATAGTTTTAGTGCATAAGTTGCGAGCATTGACCGAGGGGCAGTTTGCAGCTTTGTACAAAGATGGGGAGTGTCTTGGTAGTGCTAAAATTAACAATGTAAGCCATAACATTTTATATTAGCTTTATGTACATATTAAATTGTTTGTTGTTGAGATGTTTTAACCTGCTGTTGTTCTTTTATTAGGGTTCCATACCCGAGGTTACCAAACGGGACCCTATTACCACGCCTCCGCTGTCCGTCCGTCTGTCTTTCTGTCACCAAGCTGTATCACGTGAACCGTGACAGTTAGACAGTTGACATTTTCACAGATGATGTATTTCTGTTGCCGCTATAACAACAAATACTAAAAAATAATAATTAACCCTTGGGACGCTAAGGCCGGATCCGTCCGACCCCCCTCGGATGCTTAAGGACGGATCCGTCCGAGAGGTATTGGGTCTAGTTTTATTTAATTTTGGGATTTATAGCTACGACTCAGAGTATACAATTCTTTGCTCATGAATCTGAACGAACCAAAGAAGCCAATAAAACCTTCACTCAGTCGTAATTCCATAAACTTCATTCATTTTTGAGCTGTCAACGAACGTCATTGTTTGTGCGCGCGGATTGGCAGTGAAAATTGAGAACCGCAGAAAGGAAAAGTGTTTTTTGCTCGATTTAGCAGAGGAAATGTAAGTAAACCTTTTGTTTTATTGTTCTTTACTAAATATAGAAGCTACCTGTGCAAATAGAATACGTAAACTTAGCATAGTTTTCGAAAAATGCTGTTTTCGAAAAATGTTGTGGCAAAACCTCGACAGAAATGTTGCCGTTTGGCAAGTTTATTCTTTCGCATTGTGAAGTGATATTATTTCCCGACTATTGAGTAAGTTATGTCATTTTGTAGACAATTTCATTGTCATTACAAACGATAATAAGTATTTTTAGGATAGTGAGGTTAGGTTGTCGTAAAAAGCAATTTTCAACAAGTAGTATTCAAAACACACGCACACAGACGCAGAAAAAGATGGCGGCATCTTGTGTTGTACACTACGCGGCCATGATGGTTATACAGGAGGTTTATGTAAATTGTTCTCGAATGGATTATTATAAAAATGTGCTTTTACATCATCCAAGCTCAGTAAGTAGCTCGCCTTTGTGCACTACTTTTATTTACTTTTTCTGTATATCTGCTTTTGCTGTGCAATAAAGAAATTATGAAGTAGGTTTTATGCCTGTCCATACAGGTCTCGTAGGTCATTTAGATTACAATATCAACTGGACGAAAGGAGGATGCAAACTCTTTAGGTTCAAGTTTAGGATTATATGAAATCGGTCAAGTGACTTATTCCGAAAAAAAATCATAACTTTTTTTTTTCACTTTTTCGAAAAAATTATATACGTATATATTTATTATTTAAACTTTATAATTATAAAAAAATAATGTTTGCTATGGATATGTAAATATCTATAGTAATAAAAAAAAAATAGGTTTAGATATTTTCATATAAGTTGGAATTGTCATTTACAGGTGGCAGGAACAAAACACCCAGCACTTTGGAATAATTTATGTTTCACGGGACAACCACACTGGATACACAGTGAGCCCAAGGCCCTCAGAGAGAATGGAGTACTAAATTGCTTCTTCAGATTTCAACACACTAAACCTCTGGTATCTTGCAGGGTAGTGAAGAATTCGGAAGGCCTGACTATAGTTTTAGTGCATAAGTTGCGAGCATTGACCGAGGGGCAGTTTGCAGCTTTGTAGAAAGATGGGGAGTGTCTTGGTAGTGCTAAAATTAACAATGTAAGCCATAACATTTTATATTAGCTTTATGTACATATTAAATTGTTTGTTGTTGAGATGTTTTAACCTGCTGTTGTTCTTTTATTAGGGTTCCATACCCGAGGTTACCAAACGGGACCCTATTACCACGCCTCCGCTGTCCGTCCGTCTGTCTTTCTGTCACCAAGCTGTATCACATGAACCGTGACAGTTAGACAGTTGACATTTTCACAGATGATGTATTTCTGTTGCCGCTATAACAACAAATACTAAAAAATAATAATTAACCCTTGGGACGCCTAAGGCCGGATCCGTCCGACCCCCCCTCGGCTGCTTAAGGACGGATCCGTCCGAGAGGTATTGGGTCTAGTTTTATTTAATTTTGGGATTTATAGCTACGACTCAGAGTATACAATTCTTTGCTCATGAATCTGAACGAACCAAGGAAGCCAATAAAACCTTCACTCAGTCGTAATTCCATAAACTTCATTCATTTTTGAGCTCTCAACGAACGTCATTGTTTGTGCGCGCGGATTGGCAGTGAAAATTGAGAACCGCACAAAGGAAAAGTGTTTTTTGCTCGATTTAGCAGAGGAAATGTAAGTAAACCTTTTGTTTTATTGTTCTTTACTAAATATAGAAGCTACCTGTGCAAATAGAATACGCAAACTTAGCATAGTTTTCGAAAAATGCTGTTTTCGAAAAATGTTGTGGCAAAACCTCGACAGAAATGTAGCCGTTTGGCAAGTTTATTCTTTCGCATTGTGAAGTGATATTATTTCCCGGCTATTGAGTAAGTTATGTCATTTTGTAGACAATTTCATTGTCATTACAAACGATAATAAGTATTTTTAGGATAGTGAGGTTAGGTTGTCGTAAAAAGCAATTTTCAACAAGTAGTATTCAAAACACACGCACAGAGACGCAGAAAAAGATGGCGGCATCTTGTGTTGTACACTACGCGGCCATGATGGTTATACAGGAGGTTTATGTAAATTGTTCTCGAATGGATTATTATAAAAATGTGCTTTTACATCATCCAAGCTCAGTAAGTAGCTCGCCTTTGTGCACTACTTTTATTTACTTTTTCTGTATATCTGCTTTTGCTGTGCAATAAAGAAATTATGAAGTAGGTTTTATGCCTGTCCATACAGGTCTCGTAGGTCATTTAGATTACAATATTAACTGGACGAAAGGAGGATGCAAACTCTTTAGGTTCAAGTTTAGGATTATATGAAATCGGTCAAGTGCGTGTCAAGTGACTTATTCCGAAAAAAAAACATAACTTTTTTTTTTCACTTTTTCGAAAAAATAATATACGTATATATTTATTATTTAAACTTTATAATTATAATTAACTTTTATATTTCTATACAATAAAATATAAATCGCGAAAAAATATAAAATAATAAATAATTCAGTCTCGTGTCGATTGCCATAACTACTTTTCGCACTTGTTTTGTTGCATAGCCACAAACTAATCGCATAACAATTGCTCGCGAGAGCGCTAAATTCTGGATTTAGCTAGGCGATGGCGGTGAGCGGTGCCGAGACGTGCCGAGCTGTCTACAAACCGGTCCTCGCTATAGCAATTGCCATGAGATTCGTTTGGGCGACTGGTTCTAGTGCCGAATAACTTTGTCTTCGAACTTTCTTTTTGGTTATGATTTTCAAAATTAAATTGTTTTGTCTAACAGTGAGGACAATGGATCCTTCTATACCTCTAATTATGGGCTATTACGTTAATTATGGGCCTTGGAGTTCAGAGGATGCCGGACGGATCCCTGATAGTTGCGGATCAAGTGGTTCTGGAGAGAACGACCTTGGGGATTCGAGTAGGCATAATACAATTAGTTTGGTTTATTACGTACTTTTTAACGCTTTTAACTTTTGAATGAATATATTTTTTTAGGAATGGCGCCCTCAGAATGTGGAAGTGGTTCCGAATGAGAACATTGATGTGAGAGTCGAGAATGCCGGTCAACCTAACTATGACGAAGACGATCTCGATGTAAGTATGTGCTAGGTAATACCATAAAAAAGTACACAAAAATCATGTAAATTTTATTTTACCAGTCAACACCGAAACCAAAAAGAGTACCCCCATCGTGGATGTATTTGTGTAAGTTTTTCACCTCTTGCTCCAATGCAAGATAACATTATTGTATGCTATCGCTTTATTTGCACTGGGTGTTTATTGACTTATTTAATTTTGTGTGGTCTGCGCTTAACTTAATAATAATTGTTTCTTTTACCTAACATTATCATAATGAACATACGAGAATAACCTAACCTTAATGTTTTACCTAACATTGTCATAATGAACTTACAAGAATAACCTAACCTTAATAACAAAAGCATGGTATCGGCTTGTTCTATTAATTTATTGTACACTTTTAATAACAATTAAATTTGTGTTTGCGTTTTAGGTGTTTTCGCACTTGTGTTTTGGTGTTTTCGCACTTATTTTTTCGTGTTTTGGTTGAGGTGTTGCATGTAATTACAGGATGAAAATATTCTGGACGCCAACCTCCTGGAAAACCTCGCGGTCGATTCTGGCAGTGAGGCGGACGACGTCGAACGCTTTACAGAAGAACAACTGCGGGCACTTCTGGACAATGACCCAGAAGAGCCCACAGAAGAAGATACGCCGGTAGATGATACCTTCAACTGGTCGGAGGATTATGGTTCATTTGCCGGAGTGCGTGAAACGTTTCTGGAAACCCCAGGTCCTAAAATTGAGGGAACAAGTCCATCAGGCTTGTTCACTCAAATATGGGACCAGGTTCTTATGGAGTCGATCGCATTAGAGACAAACAGGTACGCGCGGGACTTCATTGAGGCGGCGTATGAGCATGGAGATGGCCTCCCCGCTCAGTCGCGAGTACACGACTGGGTGGAGACGTCGGTGTCGGAGCTTTACCGGCTTGTGGTCATCATAATCCTAATGGCCATATGTGTACGTGGTCGTATCGACGAATACTGGAGTCCTGGGCATGCCAGGTTTCCGTGCTCTTATGACCAAGAACAGGTTTGTTTTGCTGATGAAATTTTTGCATTTCACTGACAACCGGCTCATAACATCCCATGGCGCCGAACGGAAACTAGCCAAAGTCAAGCCTGTTCTTGACCATCTGAATATGAAATTCAAAGCCGCTTATACGCCTCGCCAAGAATTATCCATAGACGAATCGCTGCTGCTCTGGAAAGGACATTTGAGTTGGGTACAATGCATCCGGACCAAAGCGGCGCGATTCGGGATAAAAAGCTAAGAGCTTTGCGAGGCGGTAAGCGGCTACGTCATGGAAATTATCATCTATACCGGCGCAGGCACTTCATCCACTCAGGCCTTATTTGGCTTCGTAGGTGCGATGGCAAAAATTGTCATAAGACGAAGAAGAGAGAAGGGGTACTTTGACAAAGGCTATACACTTTACATGGGCAATTTTTATAACTCCGTCCGGCTGTCCAGGTTTTTAAAGTCCCGTAAGACTGATGTAGTCGGAACCTTAAATCGGCGCAGGATAGACACGCCCGCTGCCATCCGACAGCTGGCAAAAAATAGAGTCGCTCGCGGCGAAATGGTGAGTCGACACTGTGGTGACGTTTCTGTCGTTTCACGGAAAGATGTGAGACTGGTCACCTCAGTGTCGACTTACCACAACGCCGATGTTGTTGAGGGTCGTCGAGCGGGGCAACCCCTCATGAAACCTGTGGTAATCGAAGACTACAACAAGTTTATGGGGGGTGTAGATCTAAAAGATCAAAAATTATCAATGTATTTGATGGAGAGGAAAAGGGGTATCAAATGGTACATAAAAGTTTTTCGACGCCTATTGAACATAACAATATTGAATGCATACATCATATATACCTCCAACATTGGCCAAAGGCGTAAAATGTCGCACAGACAATTTAGATACAAACTAGCTGAAGAACTGGCGCTTATATATGGCTCAGACGTCACTCCTCGACAACAAAGATCACAAAACACACCCTGTGTTCGGTTAAATAAAGAACTCGATCACTGTCCCGATCACAGGGTTGTATCTGGCGAAAGAACAACTAAAAAACATGACAAATTCCAAAGGGGGCGCTGTTCCAGATGCTTGGCCCTGCGTAAGGAAACAAAACGAATGTCTGGTGCAGTAAATGCAAGGTATTTCTCTGCATTGGCCAATGTTGGAGGGATTTCCATAGACTTGAAAATTCATAAAATTTAATTATTTCTGATATACAATTCAATTTAATTCATAAAAAAAATTGACCATAACATCATAGATTACTTATTCAACGACAATATGATACTTATTTGATATTTTTGTATACTACCGCCCGACCGTAAGATTCTTTAACATCATACAGATTACTTAGTAAGCGTCAATATGATAATTATTTGTTTTTTTTTGTAAACTACCGCCCGTTCGTAAGATTCTTTAACATCATACAGATTACTTAGTCAACGTCAATATGATACTTATTTGATATTTTTGTATACTACCTCCCGTTCGTAAGATTCTTATATAATATAACCTATCTTCAAACCATAATCTACAGAATTATTTTTATTCCGCCGGTATTCTTTTTATCCTTTATTCTTCTTGTATAGTGAAAGCCGGATGGAGTCCTTGTGCCGGTCCCGATAGCCACAAAAACCGACACGTAAATACGTGTGTGCGAACCTTTCTGGGATACCTAAAGTTAAAACATCCTTGATGTAAATTTTTCGTGAAGGTACACCAGAATCTCAGAAAGCCTACTATTTACGACATTTTACCAAAGAACATTTTTTTCTGTAATTAAATTGTGAGATTTCGTGGCAAAAATATCTAGGCTTCATTCGGATAAATATTTTCAACCTCCTAAATATGTTTTTTTTTGTGTGCAGGTATGTAATATGTGTAATAAAAAATTCCAGTAAGATATTGCCTTTTTCATATAATTATTAAATAAAAACAAAGAACCAGAAAGAAACAGTTTGTCTCAACTTTATTTCACCTAAAGTGAACATCCTATATACTCGGACGGATCTGGGCGTAGGCAGACGACGATTCTTTACTCCGCCCGGATCCGTCCCTAGGCAGTAATAGCTGATCTACGCACACATGCAGAAAATATCCAATGTTACTATCATTTGGAAATCTACACTATTTTTACCGTTTTCGTAAGATTTTACTATGGGCAAGGTATTTTAATATGTGTTGCCATTTGAAAGCTGATAAATTCTAACATCCTATATACTCGGACGGATCCGGGCGTAGGCAGACGACGATTCTTTACTCCGCCCGGATCCGTCCCTAGGCAGACGAGCAGTAATAGCTGATTTACGCACACATGCACAAAATATCCAATGTTACTATCATTTGGAAATCTACACTATTTTTACCGTTTTCGTAAGATTTTACTATGGGCAAGGTATCAATATGTGTTGCCATTTGAAAGCTGATAAATTCTACTATAAGTTAGTACATTTTTTGTAGGGAACAGACAACAACTACGTTCAGGACATGAGTAAGAAATGTAGGTTGGTTGAAGTTTCAATTTATTTCTTCTAAAATAAATAGATTTTCCTACTTTTTAGCATAAAAAGCAAAGCATTCATTAGTTATCTGTTTTACGATAACAATCACTCATTTATAAATTATCATAAAACTATTCGCGAAAAATAATAATTTCGTCACACGCGCGAACGCGCTTTCTACGGTCGTGAACTCCCGGCAGCCGAGGGGGTGCGAGTTGCGGAGCTTCTTGGCGCACGAAAGGTTAAGGGGGTTCCTATACCAAAGTTCTTTCAATCCCACATACAAACTTATGAATGCACCTGACTACGTACATGGAGTGTGAAAAACTTTGTAAACATAATTTTGCTATGTAAAATCCAAACTATTCACTCCACACCATCCCACCCAACCATTGTTGGTGGTGCGAAACCCTTCGTGCGCGAGTTCGACTCGCACTTGACCGGTTTTTAGTAAATCTATCAAGTCCAACAAAACTAATTTTGTCCAAGAGTTCTATGAAATACTAGCATGTGACGTCATAGTCAAATGCTGTCTTTTTAACACAAAATTGAGTTTATAATATACAACTACTGGAAATATATGTACCATTCTGATTTATACAAACGTTTTTGTTGAAATAGGTTCCGCTTGAGGCACGTTTTTAGATTTATTAGACTAGGTACCTTGTCAAATATCAAATTGAGTGTGAGATGAAGAAACAAACAAAAATTGTATATTGTCTGTTACAATCAAAATATAGATTCTTTTGTGCTCCGAAATAAAGATATTATTATTATTATAAGGCTTATGTTTAAACGATCACCAAAAAACGCACCTATTTTAATACCAATAAATTCGAAACGAATAGAATTAGTAAACGACCACCAAATTGTGTTTGGATAAATGATCACCACTCTTTTCTTTTTGTTTTGTGTACTTAAGTTTATGTTTAAGTTTTTTTGTTGTTCTTACATGTTCAACTTAACACGAAGGATTGAAGGAGGCTTCGCTTCGCTCACCCCCTTTACCCTTCACATAAGCAGCCGCAGTATTTTGCCCTGATATGTTTGCCCTGCAACTTTTGGTGATCATTTACTCATTTTGGGTAGGAAAAAAATATTTTGGTGATCATTATATTTGTTGTCTTATAGAATTAAAAATATATATATGAGCTTCCTGGTCTAATGGGTTTCATGCTTGCTTCTCTCATAGGAGATGCAGGTTCAATTCCTGAACATGGAACAATGAGATAATTAATTTATCAGAAGTGCCATAATTAATTTATCGTGAGGAAACCTTCATTACGCCGTAGCTGTGGCGATGTGCTAGCCCCCTGTCAAACAAAATGGAGTATTGAATAACTGGCTTAAAATGGGCACAATTGTGCCTCTGCCACCCTGTACGGGAAAATGCGTGACGCTTTGTTTTGTTATGTTAAAAAATATATAATCAATAAAATATACACATACTAAAATCGAAAATTATATAGCAATTAACAAATTAAACACTCATTTTCATTTAATCACGATTCAATCATACAATACCCTTGACATAGCGTGACGAAGTAGGTAAAATTTCAGTGAAATATATTGAAAAATATCAGCAGGCATCTACGAGTGTAATGAATTATCAAATTCTCACTTCCAAATGTCAGGCAAGTTGAGACCAGTTTAGTGTTAGACAACAGCACGTTAGAATTAATCGTTTCTTGGAATAACCATTGATAGGAAATTGCAGTGGGGACCCCACATAGATAAATTAGCTGGTAAATTAAGTTCTGCGGCTTACGCTGTTAGGAACATCAGACAAAGCACGGATGTGGCTACATCTAGGCTAGTATATTTTAGTTACTTTCATAGTGTCATGTCCTATGGTATCTTGTTGTGGGGGAAAGCAGCGGATATTCAAACTATTTTTATTATACAGAAAAGAGCTATTCGAGCAATTTATAATTTAAAACGAACAGACTCCTTAAGAGAGCTTTTTAAAGAAATTGACATACTAACTGTAGCTAGTCAATTTATTTTCGAAAATATAATGTATGTACGCAAGAACCTTACAACATTTACCAAACTTAGCGATAGCTGCAATGTTAACCTAAGAAATAATCATGGACTGTGTGTGCCCCGATTTAGACTCGCGAAGGTTAGCAATTCTTTCAAGGTTTGCCAGAGGCAATTATAAGGAGAGCGACATCTTCGGGAGTAAAGTAAAAGGCTTGAGATGCGCGCAAATACGAGACTAAACTAGGCTACTTTATTATAGGATATACTAAGCTTATATACAACTTATTACAAAACTACGTGATGAATATAAATATAACTTATCTGTGACGGTCGTCAACTTATCTTAACATTACGTGGAAATAGATATTTCTGCATATCTGTGGCGGGCGTATGTGCCAGCACAGATACTCCCCCTTTAGGGAAAAAAATAAATGAATGTACTTATAACAATGGAAAAAATCTAAGTTAGATACCATAACAAACTTATCAACTGCAATAATAACTAGTAGTATTTTAATAAACATAAAACCAGATCTTAATTGTGCGTACTTTAACTTAATCTATTTTTATATATAAGGAAAGTTATTGTTAAATAAAACTAGACAGTAATAGAGCATATTTCAACTTAATCTAAAGGTAACTCTTACACGAATTAGGAAACTAAAGGAACTACGGTTAAGTGAATTCTACATAAGTTTAAAGAATAACATAATATTTACCTACAGGCGAGTCTTGTGTCTGGCCGCACACTACATAAAATAAACTTAAAACTGTAAAACAGAAAAACACTAGGATAATGGGGCTTCGCGGTTAGTAAACTAACCTAACCTATAACTGGAAAAGATCCGCAGGAGAGTCGTCTGATGCTGCAGCCGTCCATGTTTTTCAGGAATCGATGTGTCAATTTACATCGCACGTCGTTGAAGTTGTAATCACTGTTTGTTTATAATTGCGACCGTACCTACACAAGGATGATTGTGCTGAATCAGCGTCAGCATTAAATCTGTAACCTTGGCTGTAGGCTGTCAATGATCTCGTACGTCATATGTACGTGCGTGCTCTTCACTCTTGAGTGAATATTAAGTTGTCGATTGATGAAATTTGTGTGCCTAAAAACCTTGGGATTTGGCAACATAGGGCACATCTTGTACATCAATCGTTTATATATAAATATATATCTCTCTCTCTCTTCAGTGATTTGATTATTCTTCGTGCAATGTTCTTCCTGGATGATTTCAATATTCGTTGAATTAGGTACATATATCGATGATGTTTCAATACTTTTCTGGAGTGGATGTTTCAATACTCTTCGGGCTGGAACGGCTTCCTATGTCTTGAACTTGAAAAAAACTGCTTGCTGTGAATGAATTTGCCGACGCGTTCGTTTCTGCTGGTGCGAGCTCCATTTTGATAAATCAGCAGTCGGCTGATTATCGGTTCATTATTCTTGCGGTATCTTGAGTTCGATGCGGGAAATCTTCAGTTGAAATCTTTTGGATTCTGGTCCGTCATGGCTTGCTTGATGTCGTCTTGGTTTAGGTGGGGTCTTGATTATGGAGTTCTGCGGCGTGGTTTGAAATAGGCAAACCGAAGTCGGGGCTCGTTGATCTTGGACGAAGTGCTTCTTGCTTGCACTTCTAAGGTGGCAGCACACGGAGTTTCTTCGCGGCTGGGTCCATGCTGCTATTACCGAAGGTTGCTGATGTTCAAAAGTCGGGTCACCACTTTGCCAGAGGCAATGATAAGGGAGAGCGACATCTTCGGGAGTAAAGTAAAAGGCTTGAGATGTGCGCAAAAACGAGACTAAACTAGACTACTTTATTATAGGATATACTAACCTTATATACAATTTACTACAAAACTACGTGATGAATATAAATATACCTTATCTGTGGCGGTCGTCAACTTATCTTAACATTACGTGGAAATAGATATTTCCGCAAATCTGTGGCGGGCGTATGTGCCGGCACACAAGGGTCAGTGCATTCTCTACTATAATAAGATACCTCTGGAGATTTTGAAAATGCCATTTGAGCAATTTAAAAAGCATGTTAAAGCGACTTAGTCGAAAAAGGGATATTACAATGTTCGAGATTACTTAAATGACAGGACTGTATGGGGTTAATCTAGTTCAACACAGACCTCGCTGTTAATAATTTTGTAATTATTTATTATTGCCTGCTTATTAAAAAAAAAAACAATTGTATTACTTAAGCACAACCTATTTTTAAAAGAGATCTAAAAATCAATCTGTGGGAGTTTCTACGCCCAGAAGAGGGCGAAAGCACGGCACAGTGAAGAAGAAGAAGCTCCCGCACCGTTGTCGCCAGTGTATGCCAATAGACGGCGAAAGCACGGCACGCTGACAAGTAGGGGCCACCCAAGACCGGGGGGGACGTTACCCCCCGAGTTGACGCCGCAGGCATGAGGCAACCATAAATCCTCGACCCGCAACCGAACTGGTTCTCGCGCGCACTCCACAGACTTCACAGATCAAATTCCAGAAATAAAATATAATGTGCCAATCTCTTTATGGTTAGTAGAATATAATCATTTTCGCTAATAAAATGGCTGAGTTATAAGCGATAAATTGTAAATTTATTAACAAGAAATTTCCTTTTTTATTAAGTCTTATAGTCAAAAAAAGATATAAAATTGCAAATTTTAGGTAATAAATAAAATTATTAAGGCTTTAAGAAAATTTATTTATATATAATTTTGAAGATTATATAATTTTTTTACTTAAAACCTTTAAAGATAAAAAAAAGTTCTAAGGGGATAAGTTTCATTGCTCCCAATGGGACACATATCCCATTGGGAGCAATGAAAGGATTATCTCGGTCACTAGGGTTCACCTTTTTATGTATATGTATATCCATTTTCACCCCGACTATCATACACCCTCCAGAAATCTGTATGGATTGTTCCACATGCTTCTGAATCAGTGGCACCAAAACCTCAGCTGATCTATCGTTTTCTAGGCAAGTTCTCAGCGTAGGTCTTCACTCCCGTCTTTAATCATGTCATATTTACTCTTGTTAATTTTTTTTTCATCAGGTAAACAATCTTGCCCCCGGATGCAAATTTTTCCCTTAGTTTCTTGTTTGTGCAATTGGTATTGCACCACCACCACTTTCCGACAAGTTGTTCCAGTCCATGATTGTTCTGCAGGACAAACACTGATCATCAGTCCTCGTGAAGTCCTGGTCAGAGTGTCGATAGGGGGGCAGAAAGTCCTTCCACATTACTTACGTATGGTCAAACTGAGCGAAACAATACATGAGGTAGAATACCGTGGGCATTAATAGCTTGACATTTTCAAACCAAATCCCTTTCGCTCTTGCTATGCAGATCTCGCCCTTATAGCATCCTTTGATACAAAGTCTAAAAAAAAATCTAGCCCTTCCTAGCTTGTCCGACTGCCCCTTTTCAAAAACCAAGGTGGCAACACTGCCAATGGTTCTGTTTGTATGGTGTGGCCCAAAGGTCTTTGCAACCAGGCCATAAAATAAAAAAATAAATAAAATAAATGTTTGACTTTGACTCTGTTTCACGATTAACATGTCAACCCATCACTAAAAGGCGCTCGTGACGTCACAGTAGGTAGTGAAAAAGTTACACGGTTGGTTCTCATACATTCGACCGTGTTTGCTGCGTCTATCTCGATATCTGGTCTGTGGTGAGATCTTTTCTAACTATAATGAAAATGATGCTAGTAGTTGAATGTAGTACCTTACGAGTAACTAAGTCAACCTAATCCAATAGAAAACCCACTAGTCACTAAAACCAATTTTTGACCGCTAAAATGAAAGTCTAAACCACCATGTCTAGTGGAAAATCCACTGAATTGGCAACACTTGCGCCCCGGCTGATTGCAGTGTATTACCATAGGTTTTACCGACAAACATTCCTTTGAAGTACCGCCGCCACGTAGGAAAAAGCGCACACATCAAACTTTTTCACTTTGAAATTATCATATATTGCAAATTACTCAGAAAGGTTACCTGCCTAGTACTAGTACTAGTACCATATAACATGTTTCATCACAATTCTCGTGAATTTTTGTGAGCAGTTTTTGGAAAATTTACAAAATGGACGAGATATGGCGGGTTGAAACTTCTAAAGAAACCGCTACAGCCCAAGTTGGATTTGTGGAGATTGTAAAACGACAAAGGCTATTTAACTTTAGTGAAATAATAATAGGTTGGATTTGAGATAGCAAAATGTAGTTTACAAAGTTACTGGTGCGGCTCCTTTCATAATTCATGTAAGTAACCAGGTGCATTCATAAGTTTGTATGTGGTATTGATAGAAAATGCAGTCGGAATATTTGTATTTATAGAAATTTCATTTGTTCATCCTATAAACTTCAAGGGGTCGGGGATGTGAGGGGGTGGAAAATAATTTGAAAAAAAATGCAAATTTCCTGTGTTGCTCTCGAGGTCTACAGCTCACAGAGCTACTAAAATAAACAGTCCTCAGCTCTGTTGTCTCAGCTATCATATCATGTCACAATGATGCCATTTCAAATCTGTCATTTACTGAGAGATGAGCGCAGTACCTATATTAATACGGGCCTTTCCATTAGTGATACTGGATAATGAGGATCAAACCTGTCAAAGTAATGTTTGTAGCAAACCCTTAGTTTTGTTACAAAGCAAAGAGTATCTTTCTATTTGGTGTATGATTTGTAATGAATAAATTTTTATCCCAAAGAGTATCGTTCATTTGAAGTTACAGATGAATCAGAGTAAATAAATAAAGCAAGTTTAAGAAAAGAGTTTCGTTAATCAGATAAATGATGATGATCTAACATTTTCTGAGCTCTTCCTTCAACCTATCTAATACATCCTCATAGAAACCTAAATAAAGGGTTCAGGTACTACAATTTCTCAAATACACGAAAGCAAGAAACTGGTTTTCGTCTGCGAGCAAATGTTATTCGAGTTTCTGTAATTCGAGTTGAGGTAGGTAACCCGTTTGTCACAGACTTTGTTGACAATGTGACATGTCGCTTGTTACAAACCACAGAACACAATTATGCTACAAACAAACAGTGGTGCCCTCTACCAAAAAGTTTGGTATGTATGTTTTAATATCTTGTGGCTGTTGCCGATAAGCATGTTTTGACACCCTACACATTCATATAGCCCTAAAACTCACAACACCAAGGTGAATTCGCACTCTCAGTGAAAAGTCTTTCTTATGATATGTGTAGATAAAGCAGTGTATGTAACTGTACATAACTAGGCATTAAAAAGCTCGTATGATGTTGTAATTTAAACCCACACTCGAATTTTGATGCCCTTCATTATGTATCAGTCCGATAAACTATTATAACTTAATTTGAATTTATACATAGGTATAACTTATGAGTACCTGCACAAGCGAAAGAGACTAGTCACCACGACGCAGATAATCCTAGAGTGGGGTCTAGAGATTCCATAAAAATAAAAGTTGTTAAGTCATTTCACAAGAAACGTTTTGACAGTGCAAGCGAACGGCAACCGGGAGCCGGACAATTTTTTCATAGGTATTAAACTTTATTACAAAACAATAAGGTTCAACATCGCGGGCCATTTTTGTATGGTATTTATGGAGGGTTTATTAATATTAATTATACTCTTATTATGCTGGATAAAAATAGAAAGGCAGACAGTACATCGAACCACCTCTATACTAATAAAAATGAACGATATTTAAACTATTAAACTATTAGGTTCATTTACCCTATGAGTAAGTAAACGAGTAAGCAACCGGCCGCCCTCAGAACGGATCGGCGACCGATGCGACGTCGAATCGGCCGCCGCCACCTAGCGCGGCGACCGATCCGGTCGCCGATACGTTCTGAGGGCGACGCGTTGACTGTTTACACCATGCGTTGGCTTGCGAACGGATGCGGTAGAACTGATCGTGTAGATCCCCTTATCGTTTTATATTAAGAAAAGTCTATACAAAAAAAGGTTAACGGTTTTTGAGCGTTAACTAAAAAAATCCTTTTGCAGGCCTGCGTTGTTCATAGTACGAAAAAGCAGGGCAATTCAGTTTAGGTCCTGCTTTAAAGTTTGCATAAGGCCTCAGTAGTACGAGACTCGTATAGGGACGTCCCTAACAATGCACAGACAACAGAACAGACTACTGTCACTCACTGTCACTGTCACAGTCAGTCCACAACACAATCCACAAACTTCAAACAAATCCATCTTAGATTCTATCAAAACACAACACGCACAACGACAAATGTGTGTTGTGTTTGCGTAAATCAGTCTTCAACTAACATAAACTTGAAAATATAGTCTCACAGGCACGGCTCATAGCAATAATAACCTAAACAATGTCCGTACCACCGGCGCATTTCACCGTGCCGCCGCCGACGCTGTGCATGCCTCCCCCAGGGACTCCGCCCCGATTGCCCCCGCCGGGATTGCCGCCTACGAGTCTGCCACCCCCAAACCTGCCCCCGCCGGGTCTACCACCGCCGGGCCTGCCTCCGCCGCCGCCGCCGGGCCCAGTAGTGTACGCCGTGCCCCCGCCGTCGCTCTCCGCACCCCTCCCGCTGCCCCCACTGCACCTTCCCCCGCCCGGAGACACTTCGTTCCCTCCGCCCATTCTAACCCTAACCTCCGTTCCACCCCCATTCTTACCTCCGCCGCTAGACGCCTATCCGATCAGGGAACACACACCAAAACAACCAATGTTAAGATATGAAAAGGACTACCCTCCCATCTCGAGAGAGGAGCCTCACAGCTACGAAAAAGAATTAGAGCGAGAGAGGTACTACCGTGACAGAGAGAGGAGAGAGTATCGAAGTCGGAGCCCAAGTCATAGGAGTTATTATAGTAGAAGTCCATCAAGACATAGCTCCAGTAGCATGCGCCATAGTAGGAGTCCCCCACATCACAGCTCCAGTAGCAGATATGGTAGGAGTCCATCTCATCATAGTGTGAGTAGCAGACACCGTAGTAGGAGCCCATTTCGTCATAGCTCAAGCAGCAGACACCGCAGTAGGAGTCCTACTCACCACAGCAACAGAGATAGGGAAAGTTACTACAGAGATAAGGAGAGATACGAGAAGGAGCATGACCGTAGGAGGTATGAATATGAGAGAAAATGTGAGATGATTCGAAGAGAACAAGAGCGGCGACACAGTCCACACAGGGAGCACAGGAGTCATGGCAGAAGTGTATATGATGAGAGACATCATCATAGATCATCAAGTAGACGCAGTGATCACTCTCCCAGCAGAAGTCACAGCCTTCGACCACCATCATCCATGTCAAGACGTGAGCGTGAATTGGACCCTGACAAACCTTTGAGTGACAGGGAAAAGATATTAGAAGAATTTAAGTAAGTAATTTGTTCCTGGTGTAGTCTTTTGTGCTTGTGCATTAAATTTTCATAAAGAATATAGGATAACCCCCTATTCTTGTATTATTTACAGGAAAAATTTCTGTCCAACCTCTGAAGATTTTATTCAGAAAGTGGAAAAGTGGTCAAAAGAACAAGAAGAAGAGGTGGGTAACCTTTTATTTAATTTAGTTTTCAGATGTACAATTCTGCTTGTCTATGTTATTTTGTTTGGCAACACTATCATAGTGTTCACCTTCTGATTTCTGGATTTCTTTCAAGAAATCCTGTCCGAATACAGTGAATTAAAAAAAATGTGTGACATTTGCAAATTTTTTTCTTCACTTCATCTGCTTTTTCCGAGGAATTATTATTTACCGAGATAATGTTACCCTCCTTCTGGTGCAGTCTGATAAAAAGTATCCTATATTTTAAAATCTAGCTCATAATACTCATAAACTATATCTGTGCTTAATTTCACCGAGGGGCACAGGTCTTTACCCAGATACAAGTAAGATTGAGCCACACTCCACCACGCTGGCTCAGTGCATGCCACATAGAAAAGACACCCATCCAATACCCGTCTCAGCCAGATGTTGCTATCCACACAATCATTTCCGATGTGCGAATACTGCTGGGCCATGGACAGCCCATAGATTTAATATTGAAAGCCTTATTGAATTAATATTGTTTAACCTTCCACAGCCACAAAGCATGTGGTACCGCAGCTCTCCAGCCGAACTCCACTACATGCTGGTGCCCAACGGTACTGGACTGCAGCAGACACCCAAGTTAGAGAAACTCTGTAGCTGTTTCAAGAAGAACCTCATTGATCGAGGCAGAGACGCGAGGCCCGACGTTGATGAGCTGCCACCATTGAAGCCACCAAAGGCCAAGATGTGTAAACATAAGTGTAAGAAATAATTATGCTTGATTTATAAAATCTGAAATTTGATTGAATTACAGGCCTGTTACTGATTTTCTGGGCCATAGTTTCTTTACTGCATTTCAGGTTGATTTAGGCGCATTGTGTCCAAGTCGCAAATTGACCAGCGGGCTTAATAAGTCCAAAGTGCATAACGCATATCATCCAATTTGCAAATTGTCCAAATCACAATTGGTCCAATTTGCTATAGGTCCAATTCTCAGTATTTTTAACTAGATATTCAAGTATTCAATTTTCTTTATTGTTGTAGATATTAACATATACTTACCAAACATATTTTTTTTGTCCTACTCTACATGGACCACTGTGGGACCAAGAATAGTGTAGAAACTCCCACAGTTATTTCGAAATAGTAAAAAAATATGAGATTGTCGCATCAAACCTTTCATTTGACATATCACACAGTGCAGTTAGCAAAACTCGGCCTCAAAGTGAAATTAACTCAAAAGTTCTTCTCCCATAGTGGTCCCATGTAGAGAACCGGAAAAACAAAAGTTTTATAAGCATATTTGCCAATATCTATGTTAACGGTAATCTTTATAATCCAGTATTCTACACAATCCCTAGGTGCCTTAAATATGTACGTAATGTATGAAATATTATTTATTGCTCAGCCGGTACAGCCGGTTGCCGGCCGGAATGCGCAGCCGGTAATGTATAAAATATATTATGTGTACTTTAAGTTTATGTTTTGAGTATTTTTGTTGTTCTTACATGTTCAACCTAAGCTTCGCTCATCCCCTTTACCCTTCACCTAAGCTACTGCAGTGTTTTGCTCTGATATTTGCGATTGTACACATTGCCGGTAGCCAAGTAGGTACTCTTTACTATCCCTAGGAATGGTATACATTACCTAAGTAAATTATGTAATTGACATCAATATTAATAATATTTCATACATTGCCTGAACGCCCCAGGTTTTATGTACATTGCATAGGTATTGTATAGAATACCTGCTTTATACAGATTGCTGATAACATCTACATATAAATAAATTTTGAATTTAGAGAAAGAAATGATATTATACATAGGCACCAAATTCGTTGAAACGTAGGTACAAAATAACCTCAAATCTCAAAAAAATAATCCCTAATATGTTGTGTTCCGGTCTTTCATGTACTCCTATTATTCACAGCACCAGAAAGGACTAAGCGCCAATTTAACAAAATTTCCCGCTGATCTTTTTCAGTCATGAGTTTCATAACTTGAAAACCACTAAACCTATTCTGATTAAACTTGCACTGTTCTCTAGTTTTTTATTATCCTCTCGTTACTAGCTCGTGTAAAAATGCTAGACTGAAAATACATAGTCCGTTATCTTAAACCTACTGAACCGATTTTGATAAAACTTGCACTGTTCTCGATGTTGCAATAAATGCCATTTTTTTTGTCACGATGCGATTCAAACCTACCAAAAATAGTGACACCTTTAAAAATTTATAACACCCGTGAAAAATTGTAACACCTGTCAAAAATCATAAAGTTATTATGTTAGGAGAAGTTGTGCCTCTCCCACCTCATCTAAGAAAAGACATGTTACTATGATTGCCATGGCTGTGATGTGCTTCAGCCATCCCATCGGAGAATACGTATACAAATAGCGTCGTTCTTTTCAATATGGTGGTGTTACAATAGTGGTCGTCTAGTACCCATAACACAAGCCTTATTGAGCTTACTATAGGCCTAGTTCGATTTGTGTAAGATTGTCCTCTGATATTTATTATTATTACATCAGATAGAGGACCACGGGCCACAAACGGAAATAATGGTTTTGATATTTTATATGAACACCATGAGAAAGTTTTTATAACCTAATCTGATTCAAAATCACAATAAACTTGAGAAATAAAGAGAGAGATATTTTTAGCAATTATAAAGCATCTGTACATTTGGAATTAAAGTGATAATTTCTATAAGAATTGATAATTGTATTGAGAATTTGCCCGGTCGCAAATTGGATCTATTTAGAAGTTAAGTATTGGACCTTTTGCGAATTGGACCAACTGAGAATTGGACCATTTACAACGCGCCTAAACGATCAGTTTATGTGTTCTTCAGGGGCACGAATAACGGTCCCAACAAGCGAAATAACGGCACGAACAAGGCAGAAAATCAAAATAATTGATTTAACAATAGATATTCGAAACCAATAACCATGTTTCACCATCAGTGGATGACAAGACCTCTTCATCGTCGTCATCAGAGAGTGAGGACGAGCTCCTGGACGAAGATGGTCTTCAAGGGTATACAGACCGCATCATGCTAGAATTGCAGCGCAAGCAGAACCATCCAAGGAGGCTGCACCCGGAAATGTGGTATGTAGCTTTCTAGGTTTCCGTTCTATGAAATACTAGCGTAATAAATAATGTGACGTCATAACCAAATGCTGTTTTTTTTAGACAAAATTGAGTTTATTGACCGAGCGAACGAAGGGCTCCATTTCAACATGATAGGAGGCCGATTTTGCTTTCGTCTGTCTCTATACGTGTCTGTCAGTTCCGGTCTAGGGGCCACAGTTTTCAAGCGATCCTCACAAAACTTGGCACACGTGTTCCTTGAATTAAAAGATTTTTTTGTCGAGAGCTTTTCTCGATTTTCCCCTTGGGGGGAGTTATGACGTCATTAATTTTTTGTATGGTTTTTATTTTATTTTCTGAAACCTATCGTGTGGGGTATCAAATTAAAGGGCTTCAAGAGCCGGTTCTAAAAATATACTCCACCATTACCTTATGGCCGCCTATTTTCTAAAAATCCAAGAAATAAAATCAAAACATACCAAGTTTGGACTCCTCGAAGTAGGAGACGGATTAGTAAAGAGGATCTATACAGACCATGAGAGTGAGTGAAATAGACTACAAATAACTATTTTCGTGAAAAGTCAATAGATTGTATTTTAAATCGCAAGATGTAGTTTACAAAGTTATTGGTGCGGCTACTTCTCTACTTGATTTTGATTGAATCTTAAATACTTACCTATAAATTGGTTCACAGTCCCCCTGTTAGCGAGGTTACTGCCTACTAGTAAAATAAAACTGTTGGAAAGTTTATAAAATACTATCCTTCCTATTTTGTAAAATACAATTGTCAAACGTTTTTGTTGAAATAGTTTCAGATTTAGATACGTTTCTAGATTTTTGGACTACCTTGTTAAATACCCTTTTGGTTTGACGTCGGATTCACAATTTGAAGCGACTGGTACCAAAGCAAATTCGGACATTTTTTTTGTTTTGGTATTATGATTTTTGGTCCTTAAGTTTTCTTGTACGATGGCGCGTAGCTCTTTGAATGCGAGTGCGACCCGCAGTTGATCGATTTGAACCTTTTGTTGAAAGTGTGTCACTCTCACTCCAACCATGTTTGCTAAGCTACGCAACATACAACTAAATTTATACGAGATAATGTAAAAACGAAAATATAAAATGTTTTTTTTAATGAAAAACTAAGAGGAATAATTACATTTTCTGATCTATGAATTATATTGATATGTATATTAATTAGCGGCTACAAAATAAAGTTTAATGTAGGTTATTAACAGATAGGAAAAAACAATGAAAGACTGTATTAAATTTCAGTTTTTATTTAAATCGTCAGTTAGTATTATCACATCTTCCGTATAACGTTATATGTATATTACTGTAATTGCATTTCCTAAATTATCAAAAAAAAAAATTGTAAGTAATTCAGTAATAACTAAAAACTGTTCATCAGTTTTTATTTTAAGCTGTCGAATACAGTATTTAGCGTAACAATTGTATGTATTTAATTATAATTGTATGTAATTGTTGTTTACGGCGTTGCTCAGTGCCTGCCGTATGCGATAGGTCACTCTACAGCGATCAGTATGACATTTTCTAGGCCTTGTCCTGGTGCTATAACATGTCGACGTCTTGTAAAGCTGATATACCAAATGTGCACAACAGCCGACCGTTCGCTTCCTAATGTGGCAAGTATGTGGCAAGTACAATAATAGTGCTTAATACTTTTACGTCCATTTTGAGTGTTATCTACAACTATGGTATGTTCTAGCCATAACATGTCTAGATTGGGTACGTGCTCGAATCATGCACAGGTTATCTCCTTCCAAATCCCTTAAATGCTCATACTCTGATTCTCTGAATAGCTCTATCATAAATGAACCATCTTCTTGAATGTGCTCACCGCAATAGCAACTAGCCTGTTTAAGCTGGTAAATACCTAGCGCAAATAGAAAAAGATTTTCTTCTTCCAAGCGTGGAAAATCTTAGAACTCAGGCATGTCGGCTGACATATGTCTAAGATGTGCTCGTCTTGTGTTGTAATTATATCTTTCAACAATTTGAGCTAGATTATTTGACGTATTAATTCGTTCGTTTATAATGTTCCGTATAGTCGGAGCATGTACATTGAGCGTTAATCAATGCCGCTGCAATTTATTAGTTATGAGCCTTGATTTATTAGCCTGTAGCGTCGTAAGTTGGATTTCATTGGGGTTCTTACTTTCAGGCATATGTTTCTTACAGCGTCTCTAAATCCACGATCTAAAATAAAGACGTCATTGGGTTCGAAGAACCAGTTTAAGACACTGTCTTCACTATTTAATAAAACATTCATTATGTAGCATCAGACTTTGTTGCAGCGTAGGGGCCCTGTACTTATAATATGTGACCATCACAGTAATCTATTAGGAATGGATTTAATAGGTTTCTTTCTGTACTTATTATGACTGTACGACACACGCAGAAAAAAATAATTAGTGCTCTTTTGCAAATAAATGTGTCATACGTTTGATTTGATGATTATGAGGTGGGACCCCCGCTGAACCACAGGCGGGTGTTCGGTCCTCTATCGTGACTATTTCACCCAATTCCCAGTGTTTGGGCACTGGTTACTGCTGGTTCAACCGATGTACCTCCTCAAATCTTGTTTGTTTAATGAATTCTAGGATGTCGCTACACTTTAAGTTTGACAAATCATCTGCTTTAATGTTATCTATCCCTAGGTTCGCCATCTTATGTTTGAATGCATTACTCATTCTCCCAAGAAGTGCTGGCTACTTACCTCCAAGCCACAGTGAGGGCATGATGGGTCCTGTACGAGCCTTAATAATGATAGGTGTCTATTTATTTTGTTACTGCAAACTAAATAGACACCTGTCACCACACCTACCAGAATTGCTAGATTTTCCCTACTAAGATTAAGTAAGTACTGTAGTGCTCCTAACCACTATACGATTACTGCCTAATTGATAATTATAAATAATAAGACTGGACTGGTTTGTTGTTGTGGTTTTTATTGATTTAGTTTACAGTTATTTACACTTTGTATAAAAGGGATCCACAACTGGCTCGATAGCCATTACGCTAATCCTCACTATAATTTAGCTCAGTCGCTGGCCGAAGCCCAAGGTGAAGTGTGTCACATTGACTTCTCACATCCAAGCCTCTTTCTTTTTAAAACTACAAAATAAGTAACAGTGTCAAAGTGACACCCACTCTAAAGAGGCCCGTATACAATATAATCGCATAAACAAATATCGAACCTTACAATCATTCCTCCCTCCGTTAAAAAAAAAATCCAACGGTTTTTTTTTTTTTTCAAAGTGGCAACCCTAACTCAAAGTCTAAAATCTAAAATGACAACCCTATCTCAAAGTCTAAAATCTAAAAAACATTAAATGTTAACATTAAGTGAGCTTGCTATGCTTGAAATCTAAAAAACAGTAAATATGCCGCAAGCATAATTTCAAATAACATCAAGTACCCTAATCCTTATCTGTCCAACCATCCCATTTAACCTACTCAATTAAACATTAAATAACAAAACCAAACTACACTTAAGGTGTAGGCTATGCACCTTAAAAAACTTAAATTATAACACCCTATGATCCCATCATACAATTATTCGCGGCTTAACACTAACCTACCTAACGCTAGAAAACTCTCAATTACAATACGAAGGCAAACAGCTGAATCTAGCTAAGATTTGGCTTCTCGAATGGTTATCATTCGACAAACTTTCTGACAATAAAAACTAGCGAAAAACTTATCAGACAACTATAATACCTCCGTTCCTAAAAACTAACATAACTCGATCTTTGCATAAACAATTGTGAATACATTGTGAACTCTTTCCACTGAATGGAAATATTTCAAAAATTAACGCAGGCAAAGATCAAAGAAAAAAAAATATCATTTTCAAATATAGGTAACGTCAACCATATTAACAGGATTAATCTATAGAACCGTATTACTAAGCCACAGCTTACGAATGAGTTCATTAAAATACGTTCCAATAATACGATGAAATCAACTAGCTTTAAAACCGATACTACAACTTACAAACATCTCAACTAATCCATTGGAATTCAGTAAACTATCTTTTACTATTAACAGTTTAAGATAATCGCCGTGAGTTGCAACAAATTACCCAAGTTAAGACACTACAAAGAATCTCGAATGTGTATCGAATACCCGAGTAATCCCACATCAGAAATTACTTTCATTGAGAAACCTTCGTTACCAACTTTACGACCAACCCATACTCTCCCCTTACCAAATCATCCCAACTCTATACTTTAAGAACGCGGGAACCAAAACAGAACCCTATGACGAATAGCTATTGCCTTGTCATACTGCTCTCAAAGATAAAACCAGGCGATCGGTTCAAACAATTATTCGAACTGTTGTTTATAAATTTCTCATATAAAGGTAATCTACCACGGAAATCTAGTATGTTACAGATATTTCTTGGGTCTTTGGTGTACGGTCCTCATCAAACATCATAGTTCAGCAGCAACATGAAAAGAAACACCGGTTAATAAACAATTCATAACACTACCGCATACACAAACCACAAACCATCAACCGGGATAAAATTATATTATACTCCTAATGTGTAATTATTTAATATCAGACGAACTCCTCAACGCAGCACAAAGCATTTTAAACGATTTGTGTTAACAATAACGCCCCGTGACCGTGAGTTCAGACGACGAATCAGCACATTAGACCTCCCAACGATCTCAATGACCTTGTATGGTCCTTGATACAGACGTGCCAACTTCATACATCTTCCCGTTATCCACCTTGGTACGTATAACAAAACTAAGTCATTCACCCGGAACGATCTGGGTTTTGATCTCATATCGTAATACCGCTTTTGTACACGCTGTGCGTTCGCGATATTTCCTAACGCCTTGGTCAGCAGCCTACCCACACGATTTACCCTTTCATCTACCGTTTCGTCTAAACCAACTGCGTTTAATCCTAATGATCGATCCACCACTGAGCACGGTTCCCTACCAAATAAAATATTATACGGCGACACTTTCGTTGACGCCTGCACGCTAGTGTTATACGCATGTACCGTAAAGGTAAAACCGAGCCTTTGATTACTACCTAAATATTTTGATAACATCGAAGTTAACGTTCTATTCATTCGCTCTACCAAACCGTTACTCTGTGGGTGAAACGAACTTGTATGTACCATTTTAGCCCCAAAGTGCTCTACCGTTTCTTTTACAATTCCCGCCGTAAAAACTGTTCCTCTATCTGAAATAATTTCCCTAATCGGCCCGAACCTACAGAAAACTTCCTCAACTAAAAACCGCACTACATCTTCCGATTCATCCCTAGGTAACGCCTTACATATCGCAAACCGCGACGCATACTCTACCGCGACTATAATAAAACGGTTATCTCTCGACGAACGTGGAAACGCTCCTAGCATGTCGATTCCTACCTTCTCAAAAATATCCGAGACCCTAATCGGCATCTAATCTGCTACGCTTTTTACTAATTTCCTTTCTTGACACGGCACGCACGAAGCTATATAACGCTCTATCTCCTTATCGGCTTTCGGCATGAAATATTTCGACCGAAACCTCTTCAACGTCTTTGCGAGACCCAAATGACCTCCTGTCCACGCCTCATCATGTAATTCGTTCATTACATTTTGAAACAAAGACCTAGGCAATACTAATACCTCCCTAATTTCTCCATCTCTACGTACGCTTTTATATAATAAATTATTTCTCAAACAAAAACCGCTACGCCACGCTTCCGGACATTCACTCAACCGCGTTAACCATCTACTACAAAATGAATCGTTCTCTTGATCCGCCTGTAACGACTCTACATTAATACTAAAAACTTCCAAACCATCATCATCAGGTTCAGAACGAGAAGAAGACTGAGGTCCTTCTGTTTCCCGTTTCCCTTCTTCCATTAGCGGATTCCTACTCAAAAAATCTGCCACTACATTGCTTTTCCCCGAGCAATAAACTATCTCGAAATCCCATTCTTGTATCTCTAACGCCCATCGCGCTAATCTACCAGACATATCTTTTTTTGACTTTAACCAACATAACGCGCTATGGTCTGTAACAACCTGAAAATACGATCCCCAAAGATAATGCCTATAGTGCCTTAACGCCCATACTAACCCCAGACACTCTTTCTCCGTCGTACTATATTTTTTCTCCGCATCCGTTAACTTCCTAGACGCATAGGCAACCGGACTCATTTTTTAAATGCCCTGCATCAATACTGCACCTAACGCCTCGTTAGACGCATCCACATAAACTCTCGTAGTAACCGACTTATCCCCCGAATAATAGGAAAGTATTGGCGCACTACAAATAACCTTCTTAATATACTCGAACGAATTCTGCAATTCTTCATTCCATTGAAACTTTACCCCCCTTTTCAATAATTTAGTGAGCGGTAACGATATTCTCGCAAAATTCGATACAAATTTTCTATAATAAGAAAATAAACCTAATAATTCTTTCACATCCTTCGTAGATGTGGGAGTTGGAACCTGTTGCATAGCCTTCAGCTTTTTCTCACTAGGTTTTACTCCTTCATTCGAGATTATATAACCTAGCATCTCAATCTCGCAAAAACCGAATTTACATTTGGATGGCTTGAAGGTCAAGTTCGCTTCTCTAAACCGCCCAAAAACTTTCTGCAACGTATCGGTAAACTCCTCGAACGTTCTACCATACACAATTACATTGTCCACGTAAACCATAACCCCTTTAAATCTTAAATCCGCTAAAACTTTATCCACCATCCGTTGGAAAACCGCTTGACTCGTTGCCAAACCGAACGGAACAACATTAAATTCATAAAGACCCGTGGTCGTGACGAAAGCCGTTTTATGCCTACCTTCCGTTATAACCGTCTGCCAATAACCTGAATTGAGATCTAACTCCGCAAAATACTTGGCCCCGGCCAAACTATCGACAATGTCTTCTATCCGCGGAATAGGATAATTATCCCTACAATTTTTCTTATTTAATTTCCGATAATCTATACAAAACCTCCATGAATCATGGGGCTTTTTAATTAACACAACGGGCGCAGCATAAGAACTAGTGGATTCCCTAATAACACCTAGTTTCAACATCTCCGCGACCTGCTCCTCAATAATTTCCCGTTGCACCGGCAAAACGCGATACGGGTGACAATGAACCGGCTCTTCATCATAAGTCTTAATATCGACCGACACTATCTCCGACCTACCTAACTGGTCAGTTGCAAACGCAAATCTATCCGCATTCCTATCCAACAACGCCAATAATACCCTCTTATCATTCTCACATAAATCCTCATTTACGATAAACCGTTTATCTTCTACCCCAAACGCAAATTCGCACGAATCTGATAACCCCGAGAAATAAACGTAATCGCCCTTTCTTAACTCCTGAAAGTCGATAGAATTTATCACGTCACGATCCGCGATAACCGTGGTTCACTTGTTTCCTTCTAGAACCGTCTAGAAAGTCCGACCCTATCTTTTGTTTTGAAAGAATCCCTACGCATATGACGTTTCGTTTTACCGGCGTCGTGTTTTGTTTCGTATGGAAACTATTGAAAAACGGTATTTTTCCCTGGAAAAAACACATACACGAATGAACAAAATCAATATTCATACCGTTCTTTATAAAAAAATCCACCCCTAAAATAATGCTACAATTTAAATCAGTTATTACTAAAAATTCCCGTGAAAAGCTAAAATTGTCCAAACTAAAATCTATAACACATTTCCCTACAATTTGCAGCAAACTTCCATTTACCGCCTTAACCCCTCTTTTCTCTTCTTGCACACATCTCGCACCCACTTGATCTGCAACGGCTGGGCTGATGCATGAAGCTGTAGCGCCTGTATCTAAAAGAGCTACCACGTTTACATTAGAAGAAATCAATAAAACTAATGGTCTGACCTGCTGATCCGCCTCGACTGCGACGTTCTTCCCCATTGGTCGTTTCGCCTCTGTGCTACGCTGCTCAGCTCGTCTGAGGCCCTCATTCCACAGGTCAGCCTGGTCACCGCTATCGGCCTCTAGCGACGACGTGTTGCAAAATCCGCTTGCTTAGGACGCAAATTATAATTATTAGTACCAGGTCTAATATGTGGTTCCTGACCACTTGCCGACGGCGAAACATTCGGCGTTCGTCGTGGGTTTGAGTAGGGCCTTGATTAAATTGTGTGTGAAACGGTCTGTCTTCCCCCCCCCCCCCCCCCCCCCCCCCCCCTATTGCTATGGGCCAAATTCGGTCCAAAAGTTGCCGGGTTCCTAAACACATTCACATTATCATCACTTCCCGGACTTAATTTCTCCATCTGTACCAGTACCGCCCTTAGCGCCTTCTTATCTACAAAATGGCTTAACATTAATTTATTTCTAAGATGGTTTTGCAATCCTCTTAAAAATTGCGTTATAAAAATGTCATCTTTGGTAACTCTAGCCTTCCTCGCCAGGTCCCCTAAATAATGGAAGTAGTCCAACAAACTTCTTTTCTCTTGCTTGGCATTGTAGAACTTCTCTGCAAAGTCTGTGCTTCCAAATTCCTCATTAAATTTATTCACCACCTCGTCAAATGTCTGGGCACTGCCCCTAATTTCCCTAAAAAAATATAAGGCTCCACCTTTCAAATACGAAGAAAACAATAATTTTAATTCCTCCGACGATATAAATTTCTTCCTCGATGCAGCATCTCTGAAGTCTTCTAAAAAGTCTTCAAAGGACTCCTGAGGACTCCCCGAAAAACAAGTTGACAAATCCTCCATCATGAAATAATTTCATAAAATTTTTCACAAAATGTCCGCCGCTATAAAAATCTTCCCACAATATTTTCCTATTCGATTCTTCACTCGCTTGGCAGGTCGAGGTAATTCCTAAATAAAAAACTTAAGTACAGAAACACACTTCCCTTCAATGCACTTTCGATCCTTCCTCGATTCTTCAAGGTCTGGATCGACGATTCTTCTATTACGCCACTTCTTATGACGTCACCTTCCTTCTGAAGCAGTCTTCCTATTTCTCCGGTTCGTTTGGCGCCTCCACCAATGTAGTGCTCCTAACCACTATACGATTACTGCCTAATTGATAATTATAAATCATAAGACTGGACTGGTTTGTTGTTGTGGTTTTTATTGATTTAGTTTACAGTTATTTACACTTTGTATAAAAGGGATCCACAACTGGCTCGATAGCCATTACGCTAATCCTCACTATAATTTAGCTCTGTCGCTGGCCGAAGCCTAAGGTGAAGTGTGTCACATTGACTTCTCACATCCAAGCCTCTTTCTTTTTAAAACTACAAAATAAGTAACAGTGTCAAAGTGACACCCACTCTAAAGAGGCCCGTATACAATATAATCGCATAAACAAATATCGAACCTTACAGTACTTAGCCTTTTTGGGGGCTTTCCTTAAGATAAACATCTTGGTTTGCATCTCGCGTAGCTGTCATGTTGAAGATGTTCTTTGTGACAGTCGCTGATATAGGTTATCTTGGTTCTGGTCCAATTAAACGCTCATCAGCGCCGTTTCTTGCCAGCTCATTTTTCGTTACCGTGAATCCCTTCATGACTTGACATGACAGGGACCCATGCGATAATTATTTCTGATGTTCTTCCCAAAGAGTTAAGACTGGCCTTACACTCATTGACTAGTGCAGATTTATTCATTGGTTGCCTAAGCGCCTTTAAAGCTGCCTGACTGTCAGAATAGATTGCTACTGTCTTGTTTTTAATTTCTGCTGTTTTCCTTAGTGCCTCAGCGCATTCCATTATGGCGTAGATTTCCGCTTGGAACACGCTGGCGTAAGGCCCCAAGGCAATTGATTTGTCTTGTTTATTGCTGTCCATTATGCAAAAGCCAGCTCCTGCTAGTTTTGTGCTTTCTCTTCTTGAGCCATCCGTGAAGCAAGTTACAGCCGGTTGGTTTGTTTCTATTTCCCAATTTTTTCTCTGTTAGTTGTTAGTAATTGCTAGTAAGGATACCGTTGGTGTAGACCTCATGACTCCTGTGATCATAAGACATGCCAGTCGTTGTACCTTGCCAAGGTCTTTTTTGTCGTTGCTAGTTCTGTTCTTTGCCACCATACAATTGATACGTATAGAATCCTTGGTAGAATGATTTCTGGTCCGATGCCGTAGATCCAATGGATGATCTCTGGCTTCATTCCCCATCTGTTCGCTACAGCTCTCTCGCATTGGAATAAGACTCTAATAGCCTTAGCGCACTGTGACTTTACATGAGTAGAAACTTCATTCTCCAGTCAAAGGTCACTCGTAGTTATTTAATCTCACGAACCACTTCTAGTCTTATGCTCTTCAACGTAATGGAAAACATTTCAATATTTTTCTGTTAATTCATGAAGAGTTTGCTTTCTTCGGGTTTAGATCAAGGTCTTTTTATTGACACCACCGTAAGACCTATCCTATTGCGTTCTTCATAATATCTCGTATCGTATTTAGCACTTTTCCTATTATAACAATATCCCCATCATCTGAATATACCTGTAGGTATATATTCATTTTGGCAACGCGAGTTATAAGGGAGTCTATAAAAATACACCATATCAGTGGATATAAGCATCCACCTAGTGGGAATCCTCTATTTGCTCCAATTGAATAGCTAGTCCCAGCAAGATATGCAATGATCACCCTGTTTTTGAGCATGGTTACCACCCATTTTGCTAACTGTTCATGTATTCCGTCCCGCCTAAGGGATTCTTCTATTGCTTGGAAGTTTGCCCTGTCAAAAGCCCCCTCTACATCAAAGAAACATCCCAGGGCAATCTCTTTGTTTTCTAGTGCTCTTTCCACCTAAATAAAAAAAATATATAAGTTCCATCACAAATAACTATAGATCTTCTATCTGTGGGATTACTATCAGGGTTACCAAATAGTGCAGTTGGTAATAAAACAAATTCTTGAGCCACTTGTGCGCGTGACATGTGATCGAAACCAAGGTGGACTGGCACGAAATAATGTAATAAAGATTTTGAAATATTAAACTGCACATCAAAAATACTGATTTGCGCTGAAAATATCCCTTAAATTTGCTGCGATTAGGTTCAACATGTAATAAATCAACAAATACTTAAAACATAAACTTAAGTATTCATAAAATATTTAAAACATAAAAATGGTTTTTGCTGATCCTTTTTTGCTGCGCAAATCAGTTTTTTTGATGTGCGATTAAATACCAGCCATAAAGATTCAGAAGCTATTTTTAACATAGGTCCGAATGTCCTTTCACTGGTTTTAAAAATGGACTCTAGTCTTTTGTTTGAGTCTCCAGTTCTCATCTTATTAAAAAAAGCGGCTAATATAGTTTGTCTGTGGTTATGGACAGACAAACTGAAAGTAACATTAAGAACTTCCGCAAACTATGTAAGTAGTTAGGCCGGTCCAAGTACGGAACTCATTATGATCCATGTTTTAATAATCTTCAAAATCAACGAATGTTAACGCGTGCTTTCAAAAGCATCACGATGTTACCATCTTGAATAGGCGTAAAACGGTGGCTATTATTTTCTTGTAGAAGAAGATCATGCCACGAACCCTGTTCGAGATGTTCTGAGCAAACTCGAGCGTTTTCAGGGATGTAAAAGTTGTAGCGACATATCAATCTAAACTTAACATTGTAAGGTAAGCGGCGGCGCGTTTCGAAAAATATGTTTATACGATTACAAACTACTATTGCAGTTGCCGCCTATACAGTTGGTATGGGTGGTAACTGCAAGTTACCACCCATACCAACTGTAAGTTTGTCTTTCAATCCGACTTATCTTTTCAAAGTACGGAAGCCTCGGTACGCGAGTCAAGCTCGCATTTGTCCGGTTTTTTACTACAATGTATGTATCTATGTAAAATAATTAATTTCTAAATTGATTAACTACTCAGAATATGCAGTTAAAGGATACAGGTCCTCATTACTATTGCAAATAATTCTAGGTCTGGCCAATTCAATCAAATTAGAAATTAATTATTATATAAAATAATTAATTTCTAAATTGATTTACTAATCAGAAAATGCAGGGTTAAGTCCATAGTTACGGTTTAAGGTATATGGCCTAGCTATTACAAATAATTCTAGATATGGCTGCCCTTTTATTGACCAGAATGTTAATTATTCTTTAATTACATAAAATAATTATTTTCTAAATTGAATAACTACTCATAAAACGCAGTTAAAATGTTAAGTCCAAAGTTACAGTCCTTATGACCTGGCTATTGCAAATAATTCTAGAATAATTTTTGGACCAGAATGCCTTGCCTGAAGTAGTTATTTTTTAAACTTGCTGAATTATACCGTCTTCAAAAGACTTGACTGTCAGAAGACAGATTTCGTAGCCTTGTTTTCGTGTATTCATATAGACGACATTCATATCCCGAGCAGGGAGGAAGAAATAGGCCTTGAACTTGAATTCGGTTTATTTAAAGTTTCAACTTGGTAAATTATTTCAGTCAAAACTCCTCTCACCAGGTTTAACAACACTGGCGAGATGAACGGCGGGCCACTCTGCCGGTGCAGCGTGCGCGCGCGCCGACATGGAATGCGGCACGGTGTCTACGCGGGCGAGGGCGGCTACCCGCGGTGCAAGCCGGACCAGAACAACATTGACAGGCTCTACCATTACCGGTAAGTGTATTGTGGGATTGCTGCGGCAACTGTTTGTTCAAGTTGGTTTGTAGAACTGTAAAAACTTTACACATTATTAGAAAAAATAAAAATTCAAATAATATAATGAAAACAGTTTGGCAGATAATAAACCGCGAAACTGGCAAAGTTATACCAAGGGACAATGATATCTGCCTAAAGATAGGTGATGATGTTGTTAAATCCAGCGCTGATGTTGCTCGAGCTTTTGAAACATTCTTCACCAATGTACCCGTACTCACAACAGACCGTCTAAATTCATATCCATAAGAAGCAGAGACTTTATTAAAAAATAACACTAGCGTCAGTAATGTAAGTATATTTAATGTCAGTAAGGTATATTTAAAATTTCATCATGTATATCCCCAGGACATTGTCAAAATGTTTAAATTACTTAACTTAAAAAATACGGAAGACCTGTGGGGTATATCAGTCAAAGTCATTGGTTCAGTAATTCTAGTTATAGCCCCACACTTAGCTTATATATTCAATAAATGTGTTGACGATGAGGCTTTTCCAGACCTCATGAAACACAGTAAACTGATACCTCTGTTCAAGTCGGGAGATAAGGGCGATCCTTCAAATTTCAGACCAATATCTGTTTTTTCAACACTAAGTAAAATATTTGAAAAGATTATACTCAATCAAATGCTCTCACACTTCAACCGTACAAAACAACTCCACGCTAAACAATATGGTTTCACTAGGGGTAAATCGACTACGGATGCAGGTATTACCCTTATATCTCATATTTATTCTGCATGGGAGGCCGCACAGGATGCTATCGGAGTTTTTTGTGACCTGTCGAAGGCGTTTGATTGTGTTGATCATAATACGCTATTAATTAAATTAAATAATTACGGAGTTAGAAATAAAGCGTTGGATCTACTAAGATCATACCTAAGCAATAGAATTCAAATGGCAGAAGTTAACGGCGTAAAATCTGATGGATCGGGTGTTAAAATTGGCGTTCCACAAGGTTCCATATTAGGCCCTTTCTTATTCCTGGTATATATTAATGACCTGCCTTTCATGGTGGAGAAATTAACTGACATAGTGTTGTTTGCTGATGATACTTCAATGGTCTTCAAAATTAAAAGACAAAAAGGAGATTTTGATGATGTTAATAGTGTATTGTCTTTAACCTTGAATTGGTTCACAGTTAATAATTTATTGTTAAACGCTGGTAAAACCAAGTGTATCAAATTCTCACTTCCAAATGTCAGGTAAGTTGAGACCAGTTTAGTGTTAGACAACAGCACGTTAAAATTAGTAAATGAAACGAAGTTTCTTAGAATAACCATTGATAGCAAATTGCAGTGGGGACCCCACATAGATAAATTGGCTGGTAAATTAAGTTCTGCGGCTTACGCTGTTAGGAACATCAGACAAAGCACGGATGTAGTGTTAGCTAAACATCGATAGTTTGGGATTTCGATAGTATCGATAGTTTAAGTGAAAAACTATCGATATTATCGATAACTATCGATAGTTTTGTTCATATATTCGGATTGTTTTTCTATTATCCTAGCTAAGGCTATTTGCTAAGGTTTAAAATATTGTGTCGTAATGGTAGAGGCCAGTTTTAACAGAAAGGAAGAAGAGTCTTGCAGCAAGACAAATATATAAGGGTTAGTTAAGTATGTCAAAATGGACCTTTACTATTATGTCACATTTAAAAGACAAATTAAAGACTGTTTTCGATTAAAATAACATATTTATATATAAACGATAAAAAATAAGAAACCCGAAGTTATAAAAACATATTAAATCAACAATAACAAAACCTAAATTGTAGAAACATATTTAATCAACAATAATAAAAGAAAAGTTATAGAAACATCCATTAGTCTTATAGATCATGATTTTGTTTTATGAACATCAGCATATTCAAGTTCTTGTCCTTTATTCTGCTTCTCTTTTTTGTCATTATGTCGCCAGCCTTTGAGAAGATTCTTTCTGACGGTACTGAAGTGGCAGGAATGCTTAAATATTTAAATGCCAAGTCTTTGAGCTGATTGCATGATTTTTCCCAGTAAGCAAGTGGACATGAATGCCTCTGAAGTCTAGGTTTCTCAATATATTGACGAATGTCAATAATTGCGTCACTGACAGGAGTGGTCACCACCGGTGATTGTTCCGGCAAATATAGCAAATCGTCAATCTTGGACCGGGATGCAGATGCTTGAGCAATCGGCGGCCGCGGTGGCAGGTCTGCCTGTGAAGGGGCGGTTGCTTGTCCTGCAATCCAAGAAGCATACTCCGTTTGTAGTTTTTGTATTGCATTATCTGCATCTGTCTGTAACAGAAAGCCAAATTTTTTGAATCTGGGATCCAATATTGTAGCGAGGATGGTAGCCGTCCTGGTTGTATAAGGTTTCAGTCTGGTTTTCACCGAACTTGTCAGGGATTTCAGAACCTCTACTGCTTCAATTGTTACCAATTTTTCTTCGAAGTCTATAAGTTTGGTCAAAATTCCTCTTGTTATTGGTATTATCAACGAAGAAGTGACGTATTTTTCAGCGGATATGGTAGCTGTTGCTACTTCAAATGGTTCCAGGACTTAAAGTATCTCTTCAATTGCTTGAAAGGTTTCTGCACTCAGCTGAGGAGGAGCTCTTGGGCATTCACTTATAGCTACCGCTAATTCTGTATGGGCTTCAAATATCCTTTTCAGCATATAAAAGGAGCTATTCCACCTAGTTTCGACCTCTTGTATAAGCTTGAGCTCCGGCTTCTGTGACCTCTTCTGGATTCTGCGCAATGTATCACTTGCTAACGTACTGCTACGGAAGAATGTCACGATAGCCTTACATGCACATAATATTTTCGCAAAGGAAGGTATCTTGAACGAATCATGCACTGTCAGATTAAGGCTATGAGCAAAGCAGGGAAGATGTCTAATTTTTAAATCATCTGCAGTCTTCTTCATGCTTGCGGCATTGTCTGTTACCACAGTCACTATCTTTTCACGAATATTAAACTCCGCAAGAATGTTGTTGATTGCCTGCAACAAGAAAAAACAGAATTATAGCAATATTATAACATTTTGAATGTTTCTATGAATAATGAAATTAAAAAATAATAACTAAAGATTAACATTACCTGTGCCATTGCTGCAGCGGTGTGATGGCCTTCAAGTTTTACAACTTTTAACAGAGCTGATCTCAGTTTTCCTTCCAGAACAAAATGACATGTTAGGGCCAGTATTCCCTCATTAGAAGCACACGTCCACATATCTGTTGTTATACTAATGTGCGCTGATTGTAGAAGTGCATTGTCAGTTTTTGTTTGAGTTTCAAATAATATTCGAGCACCAATGATGATTTCAGAGTGGTTTGTGGAGGTAATTCGTATTTCCCGTTTAATCCTTTAACAAACCTTATCAACCTTGTTTCGACGTGCGATATGGCATCATATCAATAGCAATCATCTCGACATATAATTTGTCAAGCTCCTTCTTGATCTTTGAACCTTGGTCGTAGAGGTCACCTCTATTAAAATATGTTTTGATGGACTGTCTTGCTTGCGCCTTTGGTATCTGGACTTCACCTTCAACTTCAACCTCAGCTTCATCATCATCTTCCGGGGCAGCTGTTGTTAATTTGATTAATTCTTTTTCATGCTTTCTCTTTAAATGATCTTTTAAATTTGTTGTATTACCCGAATACTTAAATTCTTTTTTACAAACACTGCACTTCACCCATTTGGTGTCTCCGGGTCCTACTTTAGAGAATAAATTCCAAACTATTGACTTATGCCGGTCCATTATTTATTTTTTTAACACATGTGACGTGATGACGTTATCTGATCTCAATGAATTGTTATGAAATAATAAGAAATAAATTGGGTCACGATTAATTTATATTGCCAAAAATCCTGAGGGGATTTACTGCGGGAAAGTTCCGCCGGGGATTCCCGTAGAGGCCCTACAAACGTCTTGTACAGTGGGAAGTCCTGAGGGGAAGTACTGCGGGAAAGAACCGCAGGGGATTCCCGTAGAGGCCCTACAAACGTCTTGTACAGTGGGAAGTCCTGAGGGGAATTACTGCGGGAAAGTACCGCAGGGGATTCCCGTAGAGGCTCTACAAATGTCTTGTACAGTGGGAAGTCCTGAGGGGAATTATTGCGGGAAAGTACCGCCGGGGATTCCCGTAGAGGCCCTACAAACGTCTTGTACAGTGGGAAGTCCTGAGGGGAATTACTGCGGGAAAGTACCGCAGGGGATCACCCTAAAGGCATTGCAGATGGCTTGTTCAGAGTTGTACAAAGTTGGGTCTTCCCCTGCCATCGCTGCGTAAAAAAGCGAGGTAATCCGGGGATTCCCCGTTAGTAAATAGCAAAAAAGTGAAAATTTCGATAGTATCGATAGTTTTATCAAGCTATCGATAGTATCAATAGTAGAAAAACTATCGATACTATCGATATACTATCGATGTTTAGCTAACACTACACGGATGTGGCTACATCTAGGCTAGTATATTTTAGTTACTTTCATAGTGTGATGTCCTATGGTATCTTGTTGTGGGGGAAAGCAGCGGATATTCAAACTATTTTTATTTTACAGAAAAGAGCTATTCGAGCAATTTATAATTTAAAACGAACATACTCCTTAAGAGAGCTTTTTAAAGAAATTGACATACTAACAGTAGCTAGTCAATTTATTTTCGAAAATATAACGTATGTACGCAAGAACCTTACAAACTTAGCGATAGCTGTAATGTTAACCTAAGAAATAATCACAGACTATGTGCGCCCCGTTTAAGACTCGCGAAGGTTAGCAATTCTTTCAAGGGTCAGTGCATTCTCTACTACAATAAGATACCTCTGGAGATTTTGAAATTGCCATTTGAGCAATTTAAAAAGCATGTTAAGCGACTTTGTCGAAAAAGGGATATTACAATGTTCAAGATTACTTAAATGACAGGACTGTATGGGGTTAATCTGGCTCAACTCAGACCTTGCTGTTAATAATTTTGTAATTATTTATTCCTGCTTATTAATCATAACAATTAAATTTTTCATATTTGTATTAGTTAAGCACAACCTATTTTTAAAAGAGATCTAAAAATCAATCTGTGGGAGTTTCTACGCCCTTCTTCTCCCACAGTGATCCAATGTAGAGAAGAGGCAAAAAATGACGTTTGCTAAGTATATGTAAATATCTACAGTAATAAAGTACTTTGACTTTGACTGTGTTGCAAGCTGATATCCGCTTTCGATAATAAGTTCGAAAGTCATAGGTACAGGTTTGCTTTGCTAGGTAGCCACCACCCCCGAGCCGATGGTAGACTAGGCGAGGCGGAAACCGAGCCATCTGCTACAAAAACTTTCTATCTACTTCTAAGAAAAGTGCGAGGCCGAATGACGTGTCAAGTAATGAATAAAAGGATCCAGGATTTTTGTTTTGCTATGAAGTTACCACCCCCGGGCCGAGTGTAGACGAGGTGAGGCCGAAAGCCGAGCCATCTGCAAATTTTTTTTACTGCCCACAAAGAACATTTCGAAACAAAGGAGGAGTCAAGTAATAAATGAGTTTACAAAATTACACCACATGTAACTCTGTGTCTGCTACAAAAACATACAGCAGAAAGTTAGAGGCCGGGACTACTAGTTGACTAACAAATTAACCATACTGGCTTTCAGAATCACTGTCTCTCCGCCCACAAACTTCCTCATCAAATCACCGACCATCATTGGGCACGATGAGCACGAGTTTCTCTTCTCCGGCTTCTCGATGTTCTCGCATTACAAACTGAGTGAGCTACCGACCTGCAAAGTGATACGGTTCAATATCGAATACACAATATTGTATGTGGAAGAACCAGCGCCGACCAACTTTACTGTGCACGAGTTGGATCTGTTTGGTAAGTTTAATTTTTCTATCCGTTATATCAAACCTCCTTAGATATATTTAGCTGGAATACATCTCTTAAGATAACCACTGTGCCTCCTATTTCTGTATTTAATTTTTGTATGCAAACTTGTTTTCAGAGGAGTTTCTGTTCTACGAGTTATTGGAACTGATAGATTTGGATCTGGGCAAGCCGGTGGGAGATTCGTGCTCACAGTTCCACTTCATGCCTCGCTTCGTGAGGTTCCTACCGGAATCCGGCTGTGAGGTAATGAGGTCTAATCTGGTGATTTCTTGAATTACCCGCTTGGGCGACCACACACTACCACCACCGGGACCGCCACCGGTGGGATAAATGACAATAATAGCCCTCATTATAAATTACAAAATGTGTTTTCAACATGTCCCTTCACCGTTAAGTTAGCTATCAAACAATGGGGAATAGCAATATCCGGTTGCCAGACTCGGAACACCATTCCCCGCTTTCAAAACATAAGATAAATAGGTTGCAGGTAGCTATCTCGTCACAACATGAAATACGTAAATTACATACAAATGAGACCTTTGAGAATCGGAAATTAACATTTGTAGTATGATATTTTCTCCCTAACTTTTGAGTTACACATCTGGGTGGCAGAGACAATCGATGTTCAGAGTCTTCCATGCTTGTCTGACACAAGGACTCAAACGCCCAAGATTGTTTTTGCTTAGTGCAATCAACTCATTGATTGATGAGATGCATTCATCATACTGAGTTCGCACTGTTGAGTACATGTAATGTCCACTAACTCATACTGCAGATTTTCCAACTGAGATTGTAGTTCAGCCATGGCTAGCTCATGCTCTACTTTGCTGGTAAGTAGTTCCTGACACTCAGACACTTCAGCAATTAATTGAATTTTTTGTCTGTGCACAAGTCTTTGTACGTTCTGGATATATTTTCTAGTTTCAACATATTTTCTTATCTCATTTGCACTGTTATCACAAGCTGTTAGGTCAATAGTTAGTTGGTTTGCCAGTTTGGCTCATCATCATATAAGGCCCTGGTTGTAGCACTGTCTAGTGTATTATATTAATGTAGTTGAATCATTTTGCTATTCGATTTGAACATTCAGTACACAATCAGTTACTGTGGTGTTGCTTACAATAGTTAAGAAAAATACAAGAACCTTTTTTTTCGTTCGTGATTTTAATCGTAGTTTATTACGAGAATCATGGAGATGCTTTCGAAAGGTTCGAAAGGAGACCTCTTCGAAAGGTTTGGTATAAACTTGTATCAAATCAAGTAAAGGGGGTAGCGGTCGGTTTCCGCTTCGTGCGGCTTTACTAAATAAAATCACGACTAATAAGTCCTCATATGAATTCGAGCCTAAGACATGGGACTACCTCGGCAATTTGGTGTTGCAATTTCTACAATCCAAACTTCTATGTTCCATCGCCGGGAGAACTGCTCATTGGTTTAGATATTTATGATGATGTTTTCATCGGAGATTCTATTCGAGGACCTCCGGGAACCCCCTTGGCGATTTCAGTAAATTCGGCTGGATTTTAGTCGGCAAGGTAGATATAGTTCGTTTATTCATCGCCGTAATGGCCAAGAAGTAACTTCGTTCATGACTTCGTGTTCGGATCTAAATTATTTAGACCATACTCTGTGGAGGTTTTGGGAGGTCGAGTCTGTTCCTGAAAAATCCTTCGTTTCGTCAGAGGATCGTCAGTGTGAGGAAATTTTCGTCCGTACTCATAAACGAGATGACTCCGGGCGCTATTTCGTTTCCTTTTTGTTTGGATAATCCTAACCTTGGTGGATCATACAATATCGCTCTCAAAAGACTGCTCTCCATGCCACGTCGTTTCGCTCGTGACGAGGCTTTTCGTGGTTTATATATAGAGTTCATGAATGATTATCTTAAATCGGTTCACAAGCAGTTGGTGGAGGGAGAGCTGCAATGAAAACATTTTATTATTCCTTACCATGGATTCCTGCGCCCGTCGAATTCCAGCACCAAATTGAGGACAGTTTTTGACGCTTCGGCCAAGCCGGACCTGGGTGTGTCGCTCAACGACTTACAGCTGGTAGGGCCAAAGCTTCAAAAAGACCTCCCAGATCTTTGGCAGAATTTTCGTCGGCACAAAATTGCCTTCACTGCAGACATCAAACAGATGTATCGCCAAATTGTCGTCAATACGTACCACCAGAAGTATCAGCTGATAATATGGCGTACTTCGCCGACGGACGCTCCTCGAGTGTATCGGTTAAAGACGCTCACATACGAGCTTTCTTCGTCTGGCCATTCGGGTCTTGCAGCAGTTAGCGCAGGACCACAGCTCTGAGTTCCCTGAAGCTGCGGCAGTTCTTCGACGCTTCATATATACGGATGACGTGGTTTCAGGGGCCGATTCGTTAGAATCAGCTGTTGCATTGCAACGCCAACTGATTGATATGTTGAAGGCAGAGTGTTTCGATCTGTGGAAGTGGTGCAGCAATAATCCAGAGTTTTTGGACCAACTTCCTGATTCTATAAAGGATATCGAAGCAGCGACAGTTTCTCTGGACGATGATAGTGCTGGCAGTCTTAGGTTTGGTTTGGCAGCCTGTAAGGGATTTTTTTTCGTACCAAGTAAAAGCGGCCTTAAATAAATGCACTATACGGGCATTTTTATCTGACATTGCACATTTGTTCGACGGGTTTGCAAAGGCTTAACCCATTAGTAGACAAATTCGGTCTTATCAGGGTGGGCAATTGTTTTCAGAATTCTGACCTGGCATATGAGCAGCGACATCGTCTTGTTCTTCCGTCTTCGAGTGGTTTGACTACGTTAGTAGTTGAATTTTACCATAAAGCCAACCTAAACTCAGGCCAGTCAAACTCAGTCTTGACATTCGAAGAACTCACGACGGTGTTAATCGAGGCGGTTTTAAATTCGCGTACAATTTGCCCGCAGATAAGTTCTGATGCGATCGACCTGGAAACACTCACTTCAGATCATTTCTTAATTGGTGAATCTTTGAACGCGATACCCGAGCCGGACCTAAGCGAAATTAACGTGAACCGACTTACACGGTAGCAGATGCTCCAGAACATCGTTCAAAGATTCTGGAATCGGTGGCACTCTTGAGTATTTGCCTACGTTGCAGCAGCGCGGGAAATGGACGCGGTCTCAGGAGAATATTAAGCTTGGTACACTGATTCTCATTCAGGATCCTAGTCCACCTTTACAGTGGAAGTTAGGAAGGGTTCACGAACGTCATCCTTCGAAAGATGGAGTTCTCAGAGCTGTATCGCTCAAAACAAGTGACGGTTTTCTCAAACGACCGGCTCATCAGCTGATAAAATGTAGATGTTTTTAAGCACATCTGCAGAGCAAGTGCCATAATATTTTTAGAGATATCCAGAAAAGTTTTTTTTTTTTTTATAATTTGTACTTATTTTCTTAAGTTTCGATCGTCTACAATGACCTATTTAGTTAACTTACTTGCAATTTTAGTCATTGAGGTCATTAAGCATCTCATTCTTCATGTAAAAAACCAAAAAAATAATCATTAGAGTCAAAAACAAACAAAATATTCAATTCAATAGCCGAAAAATTGGGCATTTTCATAAAAAAAAAAATCTCGAATATCTAGAAAACGGTTAAGTTTAGGATGGGGGGTTCCATAGTGAAATCATTTAGAAATGATGTGTACTACACGCCCTTAACGGATCTAGGTCGACTTTTCCTGTAACCCTGTATATTTTTTTTAAATCAGCCCCTATTTGATTTGTCGGGACGATTGGCGTCCAAAAATTTGGTCCTTCGAGCCTTATTTATTTAATTCGATATATTTTCGTTATATTCAGTTCATCACCCATTAACGATCGTTTGAGAAAACCGTTCGGTAATTCAAAATTCGTTCGCTAACGGCCCTCATTTTTTTATTTAAACTGCGTGCAAGCTTAATTACTTGGGATTGAATTATAGAGCATGTATATATTTAATGCGCAGAAGTGGTCACAATTTTTATCGACACAGCAAGTTATTCGAGTACTTACTGACTTAATGCCTTTTTAATAAATTGTCAATTTCATATTCAGGAGTAGGTTTATTTCTTTTTATTAACTCGCTAAGCTGAGGCTTTGTCATTTGTTCGTTAAATTCCATTAAATTTCGTGTCTTCTTATAACACCAATGTTAAAATCATAAATTTCTGGTTCCCTGCTTTCCTTTCCCATTTATTCATTTATTCTTGCCAGGGGTAGAGATTTTAGAATTCGTTTCTGCCTGTTTCTGTTTATTGATTAGTTTATAGCCAAATCGTTCGGTTTGTTCAATCAAAAAATTACCGATTTGTTATACAGTACTGTAACAAACCGGTTATTTTTTATGAACTACCATAACAAAATACCGCAAACGCTTCTAAAAAATATGATGACAATGCTTAAGTAACTACTTTCAGGTTGTTTTCGATAAATGGGATAATTATAAATAAATACACCAAAAATATATATATTCAGGTGGATTTTTAAATTAAATGTGTTTTTTTATTATGGGCGATTGAATTTTTCTATATATGGCAGCACTGACCTGTCGCTGCAGAAATTCAGCTTTTCGAATGCTATTATTGGAACTTGGAGGCGTTTCTCTTCTCTCATAATAAAATAACAAATTAACTAGCCGTGCGTCACTTTTGCGAAGTTTTGGCATTTTATTTGCACTTTTCACAATGAAATCAAACAAAAAATACGGGCACTCACACTAGACAGAAACTGACAGCGGAATGATGTTTTCGAAATGTCGGATGACTGGCCGTAGTCTAATTTTGCCCACTTGAACAGCTTACTTGGTGGCTCTGTACAAAGTATTTAAGCAGAGATCCGTTCATATGCTGGGTAACTACCAACTCTTATAGCAGGACCTAAATTGAACTGCCTTGCTTTTTCGTACTACTCTTAGTTCGGAAAAGCAGGGCAGTTAGTTTAGGTCCTGCTATAAAAGTTGGTAGTAACCCCCCTGAGCTGACAACGGTCTATACATCGCGCAGCTGTCTAACATAAGATTATCTTCCATAAAGACTTTCGTTTATCTGAGGCTACCATTGAGCAATTAAGTAAGCAAAGAGTTTGTTAATCTGAATCCGCTCCCAACATCATCTATTGAAAAAGGCTGAAACTACCATAAAAAAGCACTTGTCCCTATTATCTTTATACCTAAACCTCCTCCGGACTGAGGAAAATATAAAAAACATTCGGGCTATTTTAGAGTTAGTGTCCCACTAACTCTAAAATAGCCCGAACGTTAGTCCCTAACACCAGTGATATATTTTTATAAGCATTTAGATGTCACAGTTTTGCTATGATACAAGGTGACTTAAAATTTCCTGACCTTGAGATAATATTAGTATCTGAGCCTTGGGGTATAATATGACTAGTATGATAGTACAACGCTCCCCAAGAAACACGATCGCGAATTATAAAACAAATTTGGATCTTCATTATTAAAGTAACTTGCACCTTCTTTATTAAATTATTTTGTAGCTGATCGGTTCAATGTACTGAGGAATTTTATTATATTTTCAGGTTCTCTCAATGTGCGAAGTTCTTAAGTACATTCTGGACGAAAGCGGCCTGCTGATTCCGCCGGAGATGTTGAAAGAAGTACACGAAATGGACCACTACACCTGGCAGAGATTCGTTGATAGAATCAAAGGTAAATAACCTCAAAAAATTAACGCTTAAGTAATGTTAATACATGGGTAGGAAATCGGTTTGAACAACAATAAAATTGGTTTGTGGCGCCATCAACACAGCTGTGAGCATTTCCCTTAATAGTGAAGATTATGCAAAACTTTTTAACATTGTCAACACTTATTGATATTGATAATTCATGATTATCGAAACTCTTTGCTTAAGCTAGCTTTACTTACTTACTCCAGATTCATTTGTAATCTCAGATGAAAGAAACTCTTTGCTTTCTACTCTGTGTTTGTCACATGCCCTTAGCGCACTCTCCGTGGAACAATTTTGACAGTTTTCTTTCCCATTATAAACGGATGTTGGGATTTTTTCAGAAAACATCTGTTAAATTATAATTAGCTTCATCGATAACTCAAGTTCAAGCAGTGTTCCACCCTACGACGGGCGCCTGTTCAGGAAGATCTTTAAAAATTGGGAATTGGAATAGTAGTATTGTTTGTTTTTCTTTTTGTGAAAGATTGATAAAATGGAATGTTTTTCACACAACCTGCTCGACAATGCCACATTGTACAGGATAGAAAATAACTTTCTTTAAATAAGTTTGCGTGACCTTCATATTAAAATTGATGATATAAGAAAATGTATGTTAGATACCACGATCTTTTTTATTTCTAATACCAAATGTTTATTAGAGAGGTTTTATCCTCAACAATTATCCTATATATTAGTGGAATTAAATAGCGAGTGTTTATTTTTTTATTTTTACCTGGTTCGATTCCTGGGTGAAACAAGCGTATTTCAACGCAGTTTATTTTCTTTACGAAAAATAAGTTATCTTAAGGTAGTTTACCTCCAGGTCCCAGGTTTTTTCCCCTCAATGTCACTCAAAATCCTTTCAAAAGTCACTTTCACAATTTTCACGAATAATTTCACCGGTACTTCGTTAGAGGTTATGTAAAAGTCGCCTAGAACACAATACGGTGTAAACAAACCTAAATTCGCCAACGTTGCAATATTTTAGCTACTTAGAAAGTAGTAAGAAAGTTATTTCATGTCAATACTATAAAGTTTAATTCAGTCATCAAACTTTGAAAGAGAGTAACACGAGGAGACGAAATCGATACGCTCACGGGGTATTTATGAATTTCCGTAACCGTTTTTTAGGGTTCTAAACCCAAAGGGTAAAAACGGGACCCTATTACTAAGACTCCGCTGTCCGTCTGTCTGTCTGTCCGTCTGTGACCAGGCTTTATCCCATGAACCGTGGTAGTTAGACAGTTGAAAATTTCCCAGATGATGTATTTCTGTTGCCGCTATAACAACAAATACTAAAAAACAATAAAATATATAATTAAATGGGCTCTCATAAAACATTTCTTTCAATACCATATACAAACTTATGAATGCACCTGATTACGTACATGGAGTGTGGAAGTAGACGCACCAATAACTTTGTAAACAACATTTTGCAATGTTAAATCCAAACTATTCACTCTACACCATCCTTACCATTGTACGGTGGTCCGGAACCTTTCGTGCGCGAGTCCGACTCGCACTTGGCTGCTTTATTTGGTCACGACGAGGGGACGAATTCAATACGGATAGGGAAATACGTGACCGGGGTGGGTTGCGCTGCACGATGTGGCAACAGCGCGCCCAAGTGCACGCGTTGGCAACGTTGTGGGCTTTGGGCTGGAGCATCAAATAATGATGATTTATTTTTCTTAGGTTTTGAACTTTATGTATACTATATTAAGTAAGAAGGTTCAAAATCGCGAGAAACCGAAAATGCAAAAGGATGCAAAGATATGTGTTTCTTAGGTTTTGAACTCCATTACCAAGACATAAGGTTGAAAATCGCCAAAAAACCTAATGTTTTTCCTTATTCGGGGGTATTCCCATAGGGGTGTTCCCCTTTTTCTAGATTTAGATACCTATCTATCTGCATATGACTCGTACTTACGAGAGAAGCGGCGGCGAGTAAGCAATGATTATAGTAACTACAGTTTGCGCCAAGTTTATTGGTCTCTGAGCGGGCTATGACCAATGTCTCTTATGCGAGAAAGAGAGGTCATAGCTGGCTCAGAAACAAAGAAAATTACCTAGATTAGGTAGGTAGGTACAAGTGACGCTAAGTTCCGTCGTGGCGCGTGGAGGGGGTAATTTTTCAGAGACAGAGTTTACCCGATCCGCGTGGCACTCAGGAACAGAGAAAATTTGCGTGTATTGCACTGATTACTGGGGCCCTGTTCTATTGTCTTCCTTGGAGACATCGATATGAGAGAATTGTGCCTTAGGTGATGCCAAGTTTCTGTGTTAGTGTATTGTAGTTACGTGGGTAGTTAATTTTGACACCTTTAGAAATGAAAACTACCTACGCGGACCATACCGCGTGTTGACCGGGATCAACGACATCACGTTCCGGATACAGAAAGCTCAGCGAGGAACACCTAAGATTGTTTCATGTCGATCGACTGGCACTATATTGCGGGTCTAACGAAGCTCGGGACGAGCATGTTTTAGGAGGGGGTAGTGTGACGCCGGCCGCTTAGTCTCCTTTAATCAGACGTCCAGAATACTCTAGAATAAGGAAAGATACTCGTTGACATCACGCGGCTGCGCCGCGCGGCAATAGCAGACGGGACAGTACTCTCGCTATTACAATAGGGATAATTCTCGAATGCAATTATGTTTTTGTCAGGAATACAATAGATGTTTATTTCGAAATCTGTAATTAGTTGAACTTTCTAGAGAAGCTTGATCTCACAGACAATTTTTTTTTGTGTGTTTACGACACTTAGTTTCCGAACTATTTAGAGCTTTTTTAGGGTTCCGTACCCGAAGGGTTCCAAACGGGACCCTATTACTAAGTCTCCGCTGTCCGTCCGTCCGTCCGTCCGTCAGTCTGTCACCAGGCTGTATCTCAAGAACCTAGCTAGCTAGAGAGTTGAAATTTTCACAGATTATGTATTTATGTTGCCGCTATAACAACAAATACTAAAAAACAGGATAAAAGAAATATTTAAGGGGGCTCCCATACAACAATTCTTTCAATACCACATACAAACTTATGGATGCACCTGGTTACGTACATGTAGTGTGAAAGTAACCGCACCAATAACTTTGTAAACAATATTTTGCTGTGTAAAATCCAAACTATTCACTCCACACCATCGCTTCCATTGAACGGTGGTACGGAACCCTTCGTGCGCGATTTAGACTCGCACTTGACCGGTTTTTTCTTCATCTGTCGTTGACAAACAGCGTTTCTTTGTACTCTTTCCATACTGGTCCTTATTTTCAAAACTGGTAGCTGGGTTTCCTTTTGTATCTAGGGTAGTAGTAAAAGGTCTCTTATTGTGCCCTAAAAAGATTTCAACTTCTTGTACATGTTAAAAGAGTCATATTTGGCTTGTAAAGACTCTACTACCGCGCATATTTCGTTAAACCACAAGTATACATTTCCGTCCAAAGTCTTTATGAATGTTTTTGTACAATTGTGGATCACTGTTTTTGACCAGTCTTCTTTGATCCATCATATCTAGGATATCACTTGTCATCCGATCTTGTTTACAGTGTTCCCATATACGGAACTTGTAAGTGTCTCTTGAGCCGTTTTCACGATGATATCTTTCAGAGACAGGTCTGTTCTGGTGACACTGAAGATAGTACATTTTCCGTTGATAACTCATATATAACGTTATCCCTCAGTTGAGATACATCTATTCTTGGCTTCCTCTTTAGAGGTAACAATTTCTTCTGGTCTGACCCAATATCTGCTGCGGGATAAGTTTTGACAGCTTAGTCGATCTGATTCCTTACTAAGTTCGTCGGTGAATCTGCTGGTGATTTCCAAGTATACAGTCGTCGAGGTGGTAACTTGAATAATCTGTTGGTCACTACAAAATACTCCTTTTGACAGAACTGGATCAGGCGGTCTCCTCGTCAGGGGCGGCTCGTGATATATTTTTTTGGGTGGTTGTGTGAGCGAAGACCTCAATGACCTTCTTGTGGAAATCTGAAATACTATTTATCAGACGTTTTTCTATGCTGATCATGCATAAAGCATAAAATATATCGATTTTCATCAACACGTTCATTGAACTCTCTAATAGATTTTCGATACGCAGAATCAAGCGCCTTACGAATATCTTGTCGTCCGATAGATGCTAATTGCACTTCACATAACATATGAGATCGAGATTGCGAATACTTTTTCACTTTTATTGAAAGATGCGCTAAATCATCAACACCGGTTTCCGTCCATGATTCACCACCACCACTGGACACGGGAAACAAAACAATTTATTGCTGTCTACACACCCACACAACCAAGGGGTTTTTAAATATTGTTCTGATTTGAAAACTCGCGTAAACGTTTTACTTATCGTACCACATTTTTGGGTAAGTCCTAGTTCAGGCCGTGGTGGGCCCTTCGACTTTAGTTCGAGACGCTTTTCGAGGCTCTTTTCCAAGTTTTTAATAAAAGTGACACTATATTGTTCCATCTTTCACTCGATTGTCACACACAACACTCACACAAAACTGTTTTTAGTATTTATTTATTGCGAAATGTCCTGAAATAACTGGCGCAAAACAGACAGGACGACACGTTTGATTGTTGTGATAAGAGCGGCAACAACGCATAGGTACTTCACCGCGCCGCCGCTCTCGTTTTGTCAGCGCCCAGCAACCACACCGCGAACTGGCAACGTCGCGCGGAGCGGCGCTCCGGAGTAGCAAATTTTCTCATAGAAATCTTTTGTTTCACGCGCCGGACTGTTGTAAAAATTCTCTTTCGCACGCACTGAATACAGGGCTAGGCATTGTACTGAAATTGGTTTCATAGGAGCGCAATCGCTGGCGCTCCACTCGAATTTACTTGACATGGCGCCAAACATCAACGTTGTGGGCGTAGGTAGTTGTTTACTATTGAGCGTCTATACGCATTTTAGAATGTCTAGGTAGGTATAGGGTTATAGGTAAGTAATATGAAAAATAATAATACAGTAGGTAATTTTGGTAGAGTGGGAGTGCACTGCACCAGCGATCCATAAGACGAGCCGCCTCTGCTCCTCGTTCATTTTGCACGCCCAGCCCATGGTTACCGACGATACCGGGCACGTTGCCCTCGCTGATCTTAGCGTTGAAGTCGCCCATAATAATATGACACTCATTGCTTTTTAGCTTCTTGAGAACTTGTTGACATCATTGTAAAACAACTCTTCATCGTTATCGTATCTCGCTTCCGTGGTAGGGGCGTATACTTGCACTATATTTATGTTGACCGGCTTTGCTCTGAGTTGGAGAAGCATTAGGCGATTTGACACGGGCACAAAATTTATCACAGCTGTTTTCAAGTGTTTGCTGAACACGACAGTGGTTCCAAGACTATGATCTTTGTCATCATTAACTCGTAGCATGTGATGGTATTTTCGGTCGTCTCGACATCAACTCCCTTCAATCTTGTGTCGCTTAGACCCAATATATCTTGAGTCTCTTCATCTCTTGTTCAACATTTTTGAATTTCTTCAAATTGAACATACTCCTTACATTCCATGTTGCCATCTTTATGGTTAACGCGGGGATTCTAACCACCCTCTGGCCATTTAAGGCCTGCCGCGGACTGAGGGCCGTGGTTATCTGGTGCACTGCCATAATGATTTTCCTGGGAAGGCTTAATGCGTGGTCTCCTTAAGAGCCCTTTTCAAAGAAATTGACATACTAACTCGCCAATTTATTTTAGAAAATATAATGTATGTACACAAGAACCTTACAGCATTTTCCACTTTGTAATACTAATTTACCTAAGAAATAATCACAGACTAGTTGCGCCCCGGTTTCGCGAAGGTTAGGAATTCTTTCAAAGGTCAGTGCATTGTCTACTACAATAAGATTTTGAGCAATTTAAAAAGCATGTTAAAGTGACTTTGATGAAAGAGAGATATTACAATATTCAAGATTACTTAAATAACGGGACTGTATGAGTTTAATCTAGCTCAACACAGACCTTGCTATGAATCATTTTTATTCCTGCCTAATAATCATATTAATTAATATTGTAATATTTGTATGAGTTAAGCACAACCAATTTTTAAAAGAGATCTAATAATCAATCCGTGGGAGTTTCTATGCCCTACCTCTGCCACAGTGAGAATATAGAGAAGAGGCATAAAATGACGTTTGCTAAGTATATCTAAATATCTACAGTAATAAAGAACTTTGACATTGACTTTTGACTTTGTTTTCCCTTTGCCTTCCGCATCGCTGTTTGTTACTAGTAACAATAGTGGTCCTCGATTGTTCCGGTCCCCTCGACCTCCACTCTCGGGGCTACTGCAGGTGCAGCTGCGCGCTGCAGGGATGGATGTGCTTATTTACTGGCGACTCGGACTCGCCATGTCGCTATAGTTATTTGTATCACAAGGGAGCAAAATGATGTATTTACGGCGAGGGCGGTACATTGAATCCAAAGCGTAACGAAGGATTCAAGCGTTAACGCCCATGACGAAAATAATTTTGCTTCTGAGTGACACATACAACTTTTCACACCGACTATGAGGAAAATTTAAATTGCTCTAAAAAAAAATATTTAATTATACTTTTACCACTTTTACAGTAATCGAACAACGTAAACAGTTTTTTTTTATATAATGACGGATTGTGAAGGATTAGGGAAAGGTCACCACAGATAAAATATTCCTGTGTACTTTTACTATTTTGTAAAAATAATCGAATCGAATATTACAATGGTTTCGGATATCAATATTCATTATATCACAATAACAGTCATCGATAGTTTTGATTTCAGCAAAACATAATTTATTATGACTTTTTTTTTTTAATATTACGAAAAATTCATACATTTTGATATAACGTTGTTAAAGTTAAAACTTGAACCATGTTCGTTTTTAATCGACTACGTCATTGTTGTCGATTGTCATGTAATTTCATAATTACATTCTATTATTTTAATCTGTGTTCAATTGGCACATTGCGTAAATGCTGAATGCCAATGAATAAATTAAAAAAGTAGCTTTAACAGAAAAGTAGCATTTTGCTCCCTCTCGTCGCGGAGCAAAACTTACTTTTCCGAATGAAAGGTGTGAAAAGGTACTTATCGAACTTATGCAGCTTTTTATAGGCCAGTCTTTTCCACCAGACTGCCTACCGCGTTCTCGTGACCTTGCCGATGTGTGGTCGGGGATTGCTTATTCAATATATTCGCAGCCCACCATTATATCTGATGGCCGTTGTCCGCCTCCTGTGGCCCTGATGGTAGCCTACAGCTCAGCCCCACCTCACTGAAAGTCACTGACGATATTGCATTGGCCATGGATCAGAAGCACCATAGGGTCCTTACAAAAGTCGCTCAATGTCTCCTGGCATTCGGCCCGAAATGGGCTATTTCATATGGCCTGCTAGTCAACCCGGGAAAATCTCGAGCTATGATTATGGGTACACGGCACTCACTTATCTCAGTACAGAAAATGGACTATGGAGCGCACTTCCCTGCGCTATTAGGGATAGTCCCTCAATTTTCGCTTTTAAAAAAGATTGAAAGAGCATTTCCTTTCTCTTCTGTAATAGGTACTATATATACTTGTATGATATATATATGTAGTTTATATTTGTGCATGCTATCTATTGTATTTCATATAGTTGAGGTATATATATTATTTATTATATTTATACTTTGTATCTAATTTACGGACAGAATATAGTTTTTATTGCGCACTAAGACTGTTTTGTTACATCAACTCTTCGTCCTGCCTGGGTTTACTGGAAGAAATCTCTCTTTAGAGATAAGATCGCCTTTGCGTACAACATTTCTTGTAAACTTTTTTTTTCCAATAAAGAATATGGATATGAATAATGAGAAAAGTAGAGTATACTCCTCGTAGATAATAGTAGTTCATGTGAATGATACATAATGGAGGGCATTAAAACTCGAGAGTGGGCTTATGAAACGAGCCGAGCCGAGGCGAGTTTAATAATAATATCACTCGAGAGATTTAATGCCTAATTATGTACAGTTACATACACTAGTTTATCTACACACATATCATCAGCTCTCTTTGATGTGTTCAGGAACTGCATGTTCGACCGGCATTGTGGCATTGATCATTGCTCTGAACTAGTTTAGCTTGTTCAGTAGTACTAACTAAGGGCGACACGCAGGCGGGCGTCGGCGTTCGAAATTTGAATGTCATAATATGTCGAAATATTGATTGCAGATAAGAAATCAGTTTTTACCAAGTAGTATAACATTATGCTGGTCGTAACATGCGGTTTTTGCACGCAGTAAAGAGGGTTTATGATACGTGTGTAGATAAATATATTTTTGCCTTGGGTGCGCTTGAACCTCTCACAGCACTCAGGACTTAGTCTTAACTCATAACACTCTCGCTACGTTCAATTCAGGATTAAATATCGCGCCCGTAACATAATACAGCGCTTTATCCCCGTGTTGTAAAATTTACTATTTTTGTATTCTGTTAATAATAATAATGCTTTGGTATCTGTAATTTCTTTGTCTATTTCCTGTGAATATGTGTTGTAACTGCGAATGAAGTGATGTATCTATCTATCTATTATCGTCTTGTTGCAGGCATGATAGTCTTCTATCCTGGCAAGAAGCCATGCTCGGTCCGGGTTGACCAGCTGGACCGCAGCCCGCCGGTGAAGGACGGCACGACGGACCGCAGCTCATTCTATCCGGAGATCGTGCACTTTGGGATCCGCCCGCCGCAGCTCAGCTATGCTGGGAACCCTGAGTGAGTGCACTTATAATTCATTCACAATAACGAGCTAGTACCATGGACGAATAAAACTAGAGGACTGACAACGTCATACAAAAAGACATACCATGCTATAAAGCTAAAATCCTGTATTATTTCTACATGTCGCTGTACCATGCAATAGATGTTGGGTGCTTAGGGTGACGGCGTCGTATAATCCACAGTAATATCGACGAAAAAACAGAGATGGCGTAAGCGTAAGCCTTGTTTCTTCTTAGGAAATTAACGCTTATACCGCATTCTTTCCTAAATTATGTGCGCCACCACCACTACCTTTACTAAAAAGAACTTTTGAACTAGTAGCTCTATCTAGCAATATACATTTAAACTAAAAATCGAATTACGCTTCAAAGTACTACGGTTGTTGGTCCTCTAGTTTTATTCGTCCATGCTATTACTAACAAAATGCGCTTTAACGTGGTTTGCTGTCAGATAAGGCGCCTATGCGGACCGCGGTTGCGCCTGGACCGGTTTCACACTGACTTTGTCCTTGCCATTTAAAAACAATAATGTGACCGAGAAAGCTCTTTGCTAGCTCGCTATCCTGAATGCACGGTGAAATTTAATGGGAAATATTAAACTGTACATCAAAAATACTGATTTGCGCAGAAAATATCAAGGCAAAATGCTGTGGTAGCTTAAGTGAAGGGTAAAGGGGGTGAGCGAAGCGAAGCCCCTTTTATCCTTCGTGTTAGGTTGAACATGAAAGAACAACAAAATAGTAGTTTATGTGACTGATACATAATGGAGGGCATTAAAACTCGAGAGTGGGTTTATGAAACGAGCCGAAGGCGAGTTTCATAATAATATCACTCGAGAGTTTTAATGAATAATTATGTACAGTTACATACACTAGTTTATCTACACCACAGACTTGAATAGTAGGGACAGGGCACGGAGCGCTTGAAAGTGTCGCTACAAAAACAGTACAAAATCGGGAAAATTGGACTGTTTGCAATCAGTCGCGCTTGGACGGTGACAGCCGATTGACATATCGGCTCTTTGATGTGTTTAGGAACCGCATGTTTGACCGGCATTGTGGCATTGAGTTGTTTAGCTTGACCAACTTCACAGACAAGTGAAGTTGGTGGTACAAAATTTAAGTCTATAAAATATGGTATTATCCCCACTATAATACCCTATTTTAAACAACCTTCCCCAAGAAATATATATGCGCATAAGAAATATTAGATTATGCACCAAGGGGATAAAGTACTGTTTTATGTCACGGGCGTGATATTGAATGCTGAACATAACGAAGGACCCCAGATTTATTCGCTCGGCCGCGAGGGAATTTTGACAGATTTCTGAGTGCAGTGAAGGATTCAATCGTGCCCAAAATAAAACAGCCTTATCCCCGAAAATATAAAAAGCAAGGCTACTAAAAACAGCATTTTATTAAAGTGAATTAATGTGAAAATTTATGTTTGATACATTGGTAAGCTGCAGCAGCGTCTTGCAACAATCGCGAGTTTAGATTTATCTAAAACGTGTTTGATTTTCGAGTAATTTTGAGCCGCGCCGCGCTCCCTTGTTGTACAATCTACTAATGTGCAACAAGAGAGCATAGTTGTTTTTTGCTGCGAGTGATTTTTTGAGTCCCGAGTGAGCGAGGGATTCTCTATATATGAATCACTAGCGCAGCGAGTGATTCTACGTTAGAATCCTGAGAGAGCGAGGGACTCAAAGGCACGAGATGCAAATAACTTTGGTCTCGTGTTGTACATACAACTTTTCATGTAAGCAATAAGCAAATGAATAAACGCATAACCTTATACACCTTTAACTTATTTTTTTATAATAAAAATAGTGAGAAAGTAAAAACAAATATTTGCCCAATATTGTAGAAAATATTTGAGACTAAAGTTGTTGTGTCATGTCTGACAAATTCAAAACTCAACGTGGTGCGCGCGTGCCACGATCCTCCGCCCGCGTGTTCAATTAATTTAGCCATCACATTTTTCCATACTTTGAACTGGCAGCAAGTACCTGCCTAAAGGTAGGTTAATTTTTTAGTTTAGTTATTTTACCATACAACATCATACTAAGTACATAATTAGAAATAAATCAATGGAAAGATGAACTAAAACTAAAATTTAGGTTAGGTACCTACTAACTAAAAAAACATCGCAAAAATCTAGGCACTTATTTCACGTAAATTTCGCGCGAAGTTTCTGTGGCTCTGAGTGAGCGGGGACTCTCTTTCACTCATAGGGTGGGTTGAGTGAGAGAGAGGTGCCGCTTGCGACCTGTATGAAACGGGAGGGGAGCAAGGATCGCGCACTCGTTTGAAATGCCTAGATAATTTCCGACGAATTGTACTTTCTTGTACCTATGTCGCAGTTAGTTGGTTAAATCAAACACTTAACTAACTCTCTAGACCGTTAATTAAATGCCGACGTTTAATCATGTCACTAAAATTCCGTCAGACAAGTGAGTGAACGCAACGTTTATCGAGTTGTCTAAACGTTCCTAGGCAACAAGAAATATACATTTTTTTATGTGTACTTAAGTTTATGGATTAAGTTCTCCTTTTGAGGTACGGAACCCTAAAAATACAACATTGAAAAATCCAATTACATTTTTTCATGATAAGCTTTGGCTAATTTACGCCACGAAATATATCTCTAATTGTATTCTTTATCAAATATAATGGATAGGGAGATAGAATAAAATAAGCTCGATTATACTAACTCGATTGCAGTATCATTGCTATTACATTCCAAATAATCGAGTTTATTTTAAGCTATCTTCTAGCCATTCTAATTGATAAATAATAAAATTAGAGAAATATTCCGTATTGTAAATTAGTCGAAGGTTTTTTTCATTCTCTTATTTGGCATGCTCTTATTGCTGAGATGAAAAGTCGTATGTGCAACACGAGACCAAAGTTATTTGCATCTCGTGCCTTTGAGTCCCCCGCTCACTCAGAATTTATTATTCTTTGAATCACGCGCTACGCTTGTGATTCAAAGAATAATAAATAATAAATAAATACCTTGGACACTATTTACACACATTAATCTAGCCCCAAACTAGGATTACCTGTATCTTGGGTACTAGACAACGATACACATACTTATGTAAATAAATATTATACTTAGATAGATAAACGACCATGACTAGGGTACAAAAATCCGTTCTCATCAAACAAATATTTGCCTCCACCGGGACTCGAACCCGGGACACTTGGCTTAGTAGGCAGGGTCACTGCCGACTCGGCCATTCCGGTCGTCGTATATATATATACAATAGATATATTGTGAACTTTAATATAATGCAATACATTTTTATTATTATTATTAATAAAAAAAATAAAAATAAAATAAAAATAAAATTATGTACATGAAAGTCCTCATCAAAACTTTTGCTGCACGAAACCACCAACCAAAACGTCATCAGCGTATATATTTTTTGTTTTTGTCGATTTTGTGTATGTGGGACCATCTCTGAAGTATATGACCTACCAATCACAAGAAGAATTATCAAAATCGATTCATATTTAACGGAATAATCGAGTAACAAAAATATTTAAAAATCAGTCGAATTGAGAACTTTCTCTCTTGTGAAGTCGGTTGAAAATATGCTCGATTATTCGGAATTTAATAGCGCAAATATTGCAATCGGGTTGAAGCCAAGGAACGAATTACAACTCGATGCCCGTTGGCTGTTTGCGACTACGCCTTTTTCCGCGGCATTGAAAATTAAAAAGCTACTTTGTCTCTCTCAGTGATCTAAATGCAACTTTGCTCACTGTTTACTCGCAGCAAAAGCCTCTTGTTCGAGCTGCTGAGGTGAAATAGTTATTTGTGTCTCAAGGGAACAAAATGATGTATAGGGCGGTACATTGAATCCAGAGTGAAGCGAAGGATTCTACGATAGAATCCTAAGCGTAACGAAGGATTCAAACGTTAACGCCCATGACGAAAATAATTTTCTTCCTGAGTGACACATACGTTTCACACCGAATATGAGGAAAATTTAAACAAAATGCTCTAAAAATAATGAAATTACTATACTTTAAATTATACTTTCACCACTTTTACAGTAATCGAACAACGAAATCTTTTTTTATAATGGCGGATTTTGAAGGATTAGGTCACGAAAGATAAAATATTCATGTGCTACTTTTTACCAATGTGTAAAAATAATCGAATCGAACATTACAATGGTATCGGATATCAATATTCATTATATCACAATAAGTCATCGATAGCTTTGATTTCAGTAAAACATATAATTTATAGTGTTTTTTTTTTATATTGCGAAAAATTTATAATTTTTCATATGACGTTGTTAAAGTTAAAACTATTAATCAAATGCGATGAAATTACAATCGATTATTTCATTAAGATCTGTGTTCAATTGGCACATTGCGTAAACACTACATGCCAATACTTTTAAAAAGTAGCTTTAACAGAAAAGTAGCATGTTGCTCCCCCTCGTCGAGGAGCAAAACTTACTTTTCCTAATTAAAGGTGTGAAAAAAAAATTGTCCCTCACATATTGTTCCTAAATAACAAGGATAACGCCTGTGGTAAACCTTATACATACCGGATCTGCATTTTACAGATACCAAAAAGCCTGGCGCTATTACGTCAAGTACCGCCATCTAGTGGCCAATATGGCCAAACCGTCTTACAAGGAGCGTCAGAAACTTGCTGTTAAAGAGGCCAATCTCCAAGAGATGAGGACGCAGAACAAGATGAAGAGGGACGTCACTGTGGCAATATCCTCGAAAGGGTTCCATACTACTGGTCTGATGTGTGACGTTGTTCAGGTATATCGAGTTTTGTAGATTTGTCTTTCGAAACAAGCGTAGATTGTTGTGTGGCTGATGATTTTGTCTTCAACATCAGATTTCTTGGAAATTCTTTTGCTAGTAATTTTATCTCTAAGGCCGTCTTGCAGTTGAATTTTCGACAGCCGCTAAATGGAGTTTAAACACAATTCTTGTAAATCACGATGAAGTTACGTAGTCAAGCACGGCAAAAGTATTGCCTGTCAGCCCATGTTCCAACTCAACATGGCCGCATTGTATTTATATTCAAACATGCGCGGAAATTACATTGCACTCAGAAATACGATATGCAAAATATAAAATTTACAGCAAAAGTAAAGACTAGACTTTTATTTTAATTAAAAATAAATAATGCGCCAAAAATTGAGCAATTATAGTGAAGAATTTCTGACACGTCCATGCACTTTGTTCTTTAATAAGTTTTTTTCATTGGAATAAAAATCTGGAAAATCTTGGCCGTGCCATCGAGTTACGCCTGCCTAAAAAAAAAAAAAAAACATTGGCGGGATAACGAACTTATCTGCACACAACGTCGTCTAAGTATTTTTTGTCGTTTAAATGCTTAACTCTTAAGATTTATCATTACTTCCATTTTTTATTTTATATATTTATATTTTTTGTGTATATCTATTATATCCTATATAGTCCCTTATATCTTGTAAAGGGCCGTCTGTATTGCTTCTTCCCATATAGACGTCTGTTCAAAGTACAGACCAGACCAAAGATAAACAGTTTGTTATCGGTCAAGCTTAACACGTTACCTGAATAAGCAACCCCGCTAAGTTTCTCAAATAAACACAATCAATCGACTCGACACATCGACTACATCTGTTTCAGTTTAATTTTCCATGTACCTATAGATAGGTTTAGGCAACATAGCACAGTTTTAACAAAACTTTTTTATAGAATAAAATATATTTCCATAGAATTTTCATTTATTTCCTTGTATACTTAAGAAAAGCTGTATAAGCATTTACTCGCAATAATGTATTGGCTTTCAAAGGTCTTCTAATAGACGGCAGTAATCTTATTTGACGCCTCTGGCTACCACTTTCACACGAGTAGCATGCGCGTGGGCAGCAATCAACGGAAGGCTTAAAATGTGTCTGCAGCTTGATTGCTGCCGACGCGCATGCTGCTCGCGTGTAAGGGCTCTTAGTGGGAATACGACCTTGAAAATATGTAATAAATAGATAGACGGATAGGTAATCCATTTATTAAAATAAAGAATACGTTTTCACGCCCACTGCTCCGAAATGTGTCGAAAGATGGTCTGTAGTAAGACCCCAAAACGACGAATTTTTGAATAGAAATAATATTGTTGGCTTATTTTGTTATGGTTCTGTCACATGTCAACAGATGGCGGTTCATGCCGTATCGCTTTTTACCGACATAGCGTGCCGTACGCTTCATGCCGTCGCGTCGGTAAAAGCGTGCGTGACGTGAGCTGTCAATTGCGGTAGATGGCGAACTCCGCCAGGCGGAGGTCGAACCTAATTTATCAAAAAAAAAATTGTATATAATTTTATTTCCTTGCAGTAGTCATAAAATCACTACCTAATGTCTCGGGCAAAAATGCAATAGATGGACGAGTGAGTTTGAGGGCCGAGCAGCAGAAGAGTCACTTTCCAGCCTCCACAACAATGCACTGTTTAATTCATAAAATAGAAGTAGTCAAGGAACCTTATTGACATCTTTATATCTCTCTTTCGATGGCCTAGCAGTATCCGCACATCGGACACGATCGTGCGGGTAGCAACATCTAGCCGAGACGAGTTCAGGATGGGTGTCCGTTTCTATATGACATTTGTTTCGGGCGCTTCCGTGTTTCGGATGACACGTACACCACGACTATCGCTACTCGGTGGTGTAGTCAGCTGTATCAGAGTTCCTAATAGGGCAGTTTGATAACTTCTGACAGTCGGGTTGGTCATTAGCCCGACACCCTTCCAAATACCCGCTCTGAGCGAGCTTGTTGGAGTTCAATCTTACTCGCATTCGGGTAAAGGCCTGTGGTCCTCACATTATATTTCCATACATTTATATTTCTCCGTTCCAGCACGCCATGCTAATCCCGGTGCTAGTCCGTCACCTTCGCTTCCACAAGTCCCTCGAGAGCCTTGAACAGAGCATAGGATACGTATTCAAACAACGAGCCCTATTGCAGACGGCCCTAACGCACCCGTCCTATAGAGAGAACTTCGGAACCAACCCGGACCACGCGAGGAACAGTTTGACGAACTGTGGTATACGCCAGCCGGAGTATGGGGATAGGAGGATACATTATACCAGGAAGAAGGGTGAGTGGCACATTACGTACTATCCGCCAAAACTTACTAAGCAATCGCGAGGAATGCGATTTTCCCTTCCTATCTCAGTCGTTCTCGCCCTCGACGCGTCAGTAGGACAGTGACCAAAGTCAAAGTCAAATGTATTTATTACCGTAGATATTTACATATACTTAGCAACCGTAATTTTTTGCCACTTCTCCACGTTGGACCACTGTGGGAGAAGACGGGCGTAGAAACTCCCTCAGATTGATATTTAGATCTCTTTTTAAAATTGGTTAAGCACAACAAATAAATAAATAAATAATTACAAAATTATTAACAGCATGGACTGTGTTGAGCTAGATTAACCCCATACAGTCCCATCATTTAGGAATCTTGAACATTATAATATCCCTTTTTCGAGAAAGTCGCTTTAACATGCTTTTTAAATTGAACAATGGCAATTTCAAAATCTCCAGAGGTAAATAGGATTATTGTAGTAGATAATGCACTGACCATTGAAAGAATTACTAACCTTCGCGAGTCTAAACCGGGGCGCAACTAGTCTGTGATTATTTCTTAGGTTAACATTACAGCTATCGCTATCTTGAAAAATGTTGTAAGGCTCTTGCGCACATACATTATATTTTCGAAAACAAAATTGACTAGTTACAGTTAGTATGTCAATTTCATTAAAAAGCTCTCTTAAGGAGTCTGTTCGTTTTTAATTATACATTGCTCGAATAGCTCTTTTCTGTAATGTAAAATAGTTTGAATATCCGCTGCTTTCCCCCACAACAAGATACGATAGGACATGACACTATGAAAGTAACTAAAATATACTAGCCTAGATGTAGCCATATCTGTGTTTTGTCTGGTGTTTATAACAGCGTAAGCCGCAGTACTTAATTTACCAGCTAATTTATCTATGTGGGGACCCCTCTGCAATTTGCTATTAATGGTTATTCCAAGAAACTTCGTATCATTTTCTAATTCTAACGTGCTGCTGTCTAACACTAAACTGGTCTCAACTTGCGCGAGATTTTAAGTGAAAATTTTATAAGAACACTTGGTTTTACCAGAGTTTAACAATAAATTATTAACTGTGAACCAATTCAAGGTTAACGACAATACTCTATTAAATTCTTTTTGTCTTTCAATTTTGAAGTGAACCAGTGAAGTGTCATCAGCAAACAACACTATGTCAGTCAATTTCTCCACCATGAAAGGCAGATCGTTAATATATACAATAAGAAAGGGCCTAATATAGAACCCTGTGGAACGCCAATTTTTACACCCGATCCATCAGATTTAACGCCGTTCACTTCTGCCTTTTGAATCCTATTGCTTAACCTCTCAAAAACCGAGGGCAGTTGCAATGGTTTTGAACCTTATGCCATGGTAATACAATTTAAAACCTATAACGGAAAAGTGGCGTTATCTAACGCCGGTGGTATTCAAGAGGTTAAGTATGATCTGACTAGATCCAACGCTGTATTTCTAACTCCGTAATGATTTAATTTCAAGCGTATTATGATTAACATAATCAAATGCCTTCGACAGATCGCAAAAAACTCCGACCGCATCCTGTGCGGCCTCTCATGCGGAATATATATAATATATATATATAAGGGCGTATATATATATGAGATATACCTGCATCCGTAGTCGATTTACCCCTAGTGAAACCGTATTGTTTGGCGTGTAGTTGTTTTGTACGATTGAAGTGTGAGAGCATTTGATTGAGCATAATCTTTGAGCAGATATTGGTCTGAAATTTTAAGGATCACCCTTGTCTCCCGACTTGAACAGAGGTATCAGTTTACTTTGTTTCCTGAGGTCTGGGAAAAGTCCATGGCCAACACATTTATTGAATACATAAGCTAAGAGTGGGGGCTTTAACTAGAGTTACTGAACCAATGTTTTTTGACTGATATACTCCACAGGTCTTCGGTATTTTTTAAGTAAAATAATATAAACGTTTTGACAACGTCCTGGGGATATAAAGCCCAACCAGGAACATAAAAAACCTGGTCTGAGGGCACTAAATAACTTTATATATAGCAATACTAAATATAGTATACCCGTGCAAATTGGCCGCTTCGCAAATTGCCGAACTTCTCTATTAATTACTCATCCCCTGCATCTATATTCCTCTTCTAGTTTTTTTTATGCTCAGCAGTTATATCCTCAAAACAGTTTTGTACAAGCTGCAGGAACGTGATATTATATAAACCAACATATTTTGTGGCAACCTTTCCTTTTAATATGCCCCATATCATTTCTATCGGATTCAGGTCACAATGATATGGCGGCAGTCGTAATATTTTGTGACCATACTCCTGTACTAAATTATCAATCTCGTATACTGCAGGGTTATTTTGTTTTACCAAAAACAACAACATACTTTTGGTGGCTTTTGTAGGGTAGGCAATATTATTTGATGTAAGCCATTCAACAATTTCATTTTTTGTATTAATTTGGTTAGAATGATATCTAGCATTGTCCATGACTATACAGGTGGGTTCATTTAGATTGGGTATGACTCATTTTATGAAATTCATTCGGGACGGACCCAGTCTTGCCACCACAATGAACAATTATGTATATTTTTCCTGTAGCTACAGATTTAGACACGCCGGGTTCATTTCGCTTTGCCAACATTTTGCATGATTGGGTGAACTAACAGGACATATCCCACCTCCAACCAACCTCATTCCGACTTCATGTCATAATGAGGCAAACGCGGGGGAGCAAGCCAACAAGTTAGATTTGCATGGAGCTCTTGTAACCCGCAGCTATTTCTGTGCGTCCCCCACATTGCTGGACCGGCCTTCTTTGCCTTCCGCCTGTCCTCTTCCCGCCTCTCCCCATTCAGGGGCGCGGGGGAAAAGATAGCAGCGTCGCACCCTTCTGGTGATGTGACACACACAATCGATGTGAGCTCGGTGCCGATTCCGCATGTCATTTAACATTTTAGCCAAATTCCCAGCTACATCTCTTTTTATGCCACGCGTGCGCAAACTGGTGTAGCCGTTGGAAGTTCGCCTTTGACGAGACGAGGTCCTCGTAGTAGACTGGTCCTTCATCCGCTCGAGTGATTGCGTCTAACATTTTCTTCCGTTCGTCGTCGTATAGCGGACATTCCCAAAGAGCATGATGCATATCTTCAGCTTCTATGCCGTACTCACATACACTCATCGGACATAACGTCATATCATGCAGTCTCTTCCTGAAGCACCCGTGTCCCGACAATATCTGCGAAGTTTGGTAGTCCGGCTCTACCCAAGAGGCCTTGAGGCGAGCCGCCACGTCCGGAAAGAAACGGTATAGCTCTCGACCTTTCGTCTCATTGATCCAGCGTCCCTGCCATTGTGCAACGACCTCCCCCAGAGTTTGGCGTTTTATCGCTCTGATCTCCGTCTCAGTGCGACCTTCCCGCGCCTCATCACTACGGCCGGCGCGGATGAGCTCCAGGTCAGCCGGCAGCACGCCTGCCAGTACCGGTAGGGCCGCTGTACTGCATGAACGATAAGCTTTGGTCAAGAGCACCAAAGCCGGTCGCTGTGTCCTCAAAAGTGAGGCACGCACAGTGTGGAAGGACGCACGCCTGTACCAGCATGCCGCGGCATACGTCACGGTGGAGATATAGGTGCCAGTGTACAGTATGCGCAGAGCACGATAACGTACACCCCAATTAGATGCGGATACACGCGACACTTTTCCGAAGCGATTTGCCGCGCGCTCGCCTATGTATGACGCATGTGCAGCGAACGACAGTCGGGCGTCAAGAACCAGGCCCAGCACTTTTGCTTGCGCGACGCTCCTGACAGAGTCGTCCCTCATCTTGACCGTTGGCGGGCGCTTGAACCTGCCTTTTAACGTCATAGTGAGTGATTTTTCCGGAGAAAAACTCAGGCGGTTTCTGGCGCCTCATTCGGAGACGCCTCCAAGCACCCTAGAGGACGAGCGTTCAATTGAGGATCGAGAGTTGGACTCTATCAGGATAGTCACGTCGTCTGCGTAGCCTACGAGCATAGTGCATGCAGGCAATGGCAATCGCAGCAGGTCGTCCATCAGCACATTCCAGAGCGTCGGTCCCACCACGGATCCCTGAGGACACCCCATAGTGGAGACCTTCCATTCCACCAGCGGACCGATGAATAGCCCTACGCGGCGGTTAGTGAAGTAATCCACTAACATCTTATAGATGTTAGGGGGTAGGCCTCCACGTTTCGCTTTCAGCAAAATCATCGGCCACCAGGCGTTATCAAAGGCCCCCGAGATATCCAGAAAGATCGCCTGTACGTACTTGGCTTTCGAGTCCCTGGCAACGTTAATAATGCTATTCAAGGCTGTGACAGTCGACCGACCCGGAGAGAAGCCGTGCTGGAATTCTGAAATGCCCCTCGATATTTGCGGGGCACAGGCCATCATAATTCGCTCAAGAATCTTAGCGAGGACTGGGAGCAAGGTGATCGGCCTGTAGGCCTTAGGATCCGTCAGTGGTTTGCCATTGCACTTTGGCAGGACTAACAGACGTCCATCCTTCCACTGATTGGGAAATATTCCCTCTTTCACACACTTATCAAATACATACGTCATCTCTGCTGCTGCTGCATGCCACAGATGTTTCAGAATGCGAGCTGTGATACCATCCAGTCCAGGGGCCGTGTTAGGCAGAGCCTTGACTATACCTTGCAGGCGATCATGAGATAGCGGCGGGACATCTGGGCCGGAAGGCGTGCAGGCGGCAAATAAGCGTATCTGTCGGTGGTGTACAGATTCGTTGCGCTCATCGTCATCAGGACAAAGTGCCCGGAGCATTTGGTGCATAGCCGACCGCACGTCCCCGGCGAAGTCGGTAGCAAGCTCAGTGGCGCCCACTGGCCAGTCGATATGCTCGTCCCCATTGGTCTTCGTTGCCGGTTTCAACCATCTCCATTAGAAATCTGCTTTCCGCCGCCACCATCTCTTGTCGGTAGCTAGTACGTGCCTCATGAAAATTCTTACGTCTCATTTCTTCCAACAATCCACATAGTGCCCTTCTTTCGCACACTCTGCCAGGCTCTACGAAGGATATTATGCCTTCCTCGCAGTCGCTCTAACTTATTATTCCACCATTCATATCCTCTGTCATTCTTGCAGCCTTTAGTTCCCAGGCAATCATTCGCCGTTCGTTCTATTACATGAGTGAAGTCAGCAGTCAATTCTGCCGCTGGTTTCCTCAGTTCCAGTGTACCCATTCTTTCATGAATCACTGATTGAAATCTTGGCCAGTCCACCCCACGGTCCCTAAACACAGCAGGCTCTGAAACTGACTTCTCGTGCAGATTTTCGCCCCGGCCTCCGAAAATACTGAAAGAGATTAGCTGATGGTCACTTAGGCTTTTAGCCTCGTGGACTTTCCATTCATTTATTCGCACTCCACGCGTTGATAGAGTCAGGTCGATGTTAGACTCGCCGTTAGGCCCCTTGAAAGTCGGCGGTTGTCCCTCGACGTTGTGGATGATCAGGCCGCGGGCTTGGATAAAGCCTTCCATGCTGGTGCGTCGATGCATTTGGTTCTGGCCGCCACCAGAGTATTGCCGGCGCTCGCAAAACCATAATGGCGAGTGAGCATTAGAATCTAGTCCAACGACTAACTTGGTCCCATGGAGCGCTTGCATGACTCTATCCAGGTGCGTGAGATGGATGTCGATGTCGTGTCCGTATTGGCAGTAGACAGAGATTACGTGCAGTTCTAAGTCTCTCGCCACGACGTGGGCGACAGTGCAGTGCGTGGTGCATAAGTGGTGGAGCACGCAGATGGCAACAGAGCTGGAGGGGACATATATTCCAGCCATAGGGCGGTCCCCGTATTCCACGAGGTCTAGCATCCCTCTGTATTGATCCTGGACAAGGACGACATCCAAATTAAGCTCCTTCGCGGTAGTCCGTAGTTCGGTAGTTGCATCTTTCATCCCCTGCAGATTTAGCTGGCCCACCCTGATGTAGATCTTATCTGCCATAATTGGTGTTTCCTAGTAGCCGCTGCTCAGCATGACGACGTGCGGGGCAATTGCGCGCAGCGGTGCTGTGGTCTGTCGCCTCTTTGCGGCCAAATCGAGTGCAGGTCGCACATCGTTCTTGTTCCTCCTTGCAGGTGTCACGGCGATGCCCTTCTTTTCCACATTTACCGCACGTGGTTTCCTTAGCCCGACAGTATCGCTCAGGGTGGCCATATTGTTGGCATTTGGAGCAGCACGTCACGTTTATGTGATCTTCAATATTGATCACCTGCCAGCCTATGTAGACGCGTCCACGAGTGACTAGATTTACGCAAAGAGCCGGTGAGCACTCAAACACACATGTAGAACATGAGCGGCCGCTCCTCCAGCGCTTAAAGATCAGCTTCATATTTTTCTGCAGCTTAGCTAGAGGCACTTTGGGTCGGCAGCAAAGTTTTGTTCATGTAGCGCGACAATGGTTGCTTCGGGGTTTGGGTCCCCTTCCATATTAAGAAAAGCCACCTGGGGCGTCCTCTGCTGTGGCTCAGTTGCGCGGAGATTTGGTGGTAGTGCTTCTTTAAGTCGCGCTGCGGAGTCTTTGTTGGTCATTTGAATGACCACCCCGGCGTTTCCCACTTTTCGCACTGCTTGAATCTGCACATTTATTTTGGCCGGGTCGATGAAGCTGTTAAGGGCATTTTTTGTATCTTCCGCAGATTTTAAGGCATCTTCGTGGCCTGCAGCGGGGTATATTGCCATCACGGGTCCTTTGTCAACCGGGAGTGCCTGTGATGTGGTGCGGCCAGTTTTCACTGCGTGGGCAAAGAAAATGTGATTCCCTAATGGTACTGTGGCATAATGTGTAGTTGGTGCGGTATCAGGTGCACATTACTCCATTAGAGCACATTTCATAGTGGCGCATCTCGCCTCTGCCCGCGTTCTTTCCATTTCCGCTTCCGCCAGATGCAGCTCTAGTGTTACCACTGCTGCTATGATGCGCTGGCCGAGAATGCCTATATTAGCGATATCAGCCTTGTTCAGTCTGCTGCTATTAGCTGTTGTCGTAATCGTTTCCAAAGCTGCGTGGACTAACTGAATAAGTTCGATTTTATTTACCGGTAATAGGTTATGATCACTTCCTATATAGTCGTCAATTTTGGTACGATTGTCGACTTGCTGTTCACCAGGAGATTCCCTTGGACGTTTGTCCGTATGAGAGCCCGTTGCTTCACCTTCTGTTTGCGACCTGGGGGTGCCGGTTCCAGTGGGCTCCATTGGCAGTTGAAACTGAGGCTGGTGTTGCAGTGGAGGGGACCTGGAAAGATCGCCTTTCGCGCCGGAGTAAAGATGCCATCGGAGTTCTCCTCTACCTCTTGGAGAGAACTGAACCTATAGAGCGTTGACATACTGCACTGTTATGGCAATGCCCACGCGAACAAGAAATATGTGGCTAATAGTGTGCAATTACAATAACAAAGTCGTCGCGTCGAAGCTATAAATATAATATTATAGTGTGCACGTGAGCTAGGGGCAAGCGCGTAGTATTACGTTTGTAGGTATAAGTAAATTAGCAGATAAGCGGCAGAAGCGCAAATTAATATTTTCAGAGCGTTCGATAGCACACTTAAAACTAGGAAGAGAATGTACACAAGCGTCTGATCGCACACTTAAAACTAGAAAATGTATGTAAAACACAAGCGTCTCTTCGCACACCTGAAAACGGCACTAAAAAGCATAGTCATAAGCTAGAGAGAATGTCTATTTAGTTTGAAAAGGATATTTTGTCATGCAGCTGTCCATATCACGAATATATCATACGCCAGCAAGTGATATACGCTTTGTATGAATCACTCAATTCTCTCAGCGTCAGCGCCCAGCAACAGCAGCACATGCGCAGAGCGCACGCAGATCGCGCACAAGCAAAAGTATATTCACTGTCGCTATACGGTCACACAAACAACACACGCGATGGCCGAGTCACCTTGCCCGTTCCTCACAATGACGAGCTCAGCGCGCATGAGCGGGACACCCGACGATAGCGGCCAGCGGTCGCGCTGATCAGAGTGCACGCAGATCGCGCACAAGCAAAAGTATATTCACTGTCGCTATACGGTCACACAAACAACACACGCGATGGCCGAGTCACCTTGCCCGTTTCTCACAATGACGAGCTCAGCGCGCATGAGCGGGACACCCGACGATAGCGGCCAGCGGTCGCGCTGATCAGAGTATATAGATCACACACACGAGGACACTCAAAACACAGCAGAGCGTGGAATCAACACACGTCTGCTTACAACCGGTATCGGCACCGGACTCCGGAATTATTGGGTGAACTATGAATATAACTTTCATCAAGGTATAGAATAGGCATACCACTGTCCCTTACATCTTTGACTTCATGTAGGTACCTGTCCCTCCACGCCACTATATCATGTCGCTCAATAGGTACTGTCCTTTGATTTCTACATTTTTTATATTTATAACCTAATTTGTGTTAGAGTAAACGAAGAGATTCTCTGCCACCAACAAAATTTATCTTATTTATCTATTCCTTAAGAGCATTTCAAACTCAGTACTTATTTTCGGACAGCATAAAATTCATGTATTTTGGGCCTGATTTCACATAAATCAAAATAATCCAGATTGATTTTCTTTTTGGTTTTAGGTTTATTTTTCTTAGACGTAGAAAATACAGCTGACGTCACAGCTTAGGAATTGAATGTATATTTCTGTTATTTATTTAATCATCGTAAAAAAATTAAGTAATGTTCCTCAATTAGTCCTCTATAGATCGGGGAAGAGCGTTTTTTAACATTTAATAAATTTGTCTAAAAGTAAGGTGAAATTCTAATTTCCGCTGAGAGACCTGGACCACCAAACACTGCTTTACTGAGCTCCAACCTCTTTTGCAGGCATCGTCACCCTCATCAGCATAATGTCCCGCTTCGGGAAGCATAGCGAGACAGAATCGGCCATCAAACACAACGAACGCCTCGAGTTTCTAGGTGACGCCGTCGTTGAGTTCTTGTCCTCGATACATCTGTTCAAGATGTTCCCGGGGCTGGCTGAGGGAGGATTGGCGACTTTCAGGGCTGCTATAGTTCAAAATCAACATCTGGCGCAACTTGCTAAGGTTTGTTTTGTTTTGAGTTCGGAATCGTCCGTTCACTATATCAGTCCCGTTTTTCACAATAGGGTCCCGTTTGACATCCTTCGGATACGGAACGGAAGGAAGCAGGGTAACCACGTAAGCTACTCAACCTTTAATGATCCTTGTTCGTACTCTGTTTCAGAATATAAGTAGGACTAGAGCAGTACGTGCTATCCGCCAATAAACGAGGGGGGCACTAAAAGGAAGCGAGGTTAACCTTACGCAAGCACTTCTTGCTAGTCAACCTATAGTGAACCTTGTTTGTACTTTCAGAATATAGGACTAGAGCAGTACATGCTCTACGCGCACGGCTCGGACTTGTGCCGGGACGTGGTGATGCGGCACGCGATGGCGAACTGCTTCGAGGCGCTGATGGGCGCGCTGTTTCTCGACGGAGGGGTTGAGGTAGGTGGCTACGTTAATCGTTTTACGTCGCAGGGTACCCTAGTGTGGGGCCAGAAGCAATGTATGTGCCTATATGAAAAGTTATGTTACGTAATTGTAGTAGTAGCGTGTTGTCTCAAACTGTGTAATGTGTAATAGTGTAATGGATTCCATTCCCAGCAATCCCAGTGTGGCTGGGTTCAGGCTTTTACCTCGTAAGGCGAGGATTATAGATGCGCAATATTACTCCTTCATATGTTGTTAGACGATTCCACGAGTTGTTGTCTGGTAGCGCTTTAAAGTATTTTAGGGTGATTAGAGATCCGGGTTAGTCGTTCAATGAGCGAGTTTTATATTTATTTTAATATATTTATATTGTAGTATATTTATTTTATTTTACGGATATCATATATAATTTTACGGATAGTCTTTTCTCATGTTCTTCCACCGGTGACTCTCTTGGTGCGGGCGCCGTCGACTCCCTGGCGGACGCGTCACTGTCCAGCAACCTGAAACGCATGTTCACGAAGTCGGAGTTAAATTTCAATGTCGTACATATTAACGCCCAAAGTATTTCTGCTCGCTGTGCTGACCTCCTTAAAGCTTTCAGCGATCAGAGTATACATGGAGTTCTTGTCTGAGAATCCTTTCTCAAACCGTTTCTTCCTTCCTCCTTGTATTCTCTGCCAGGGTTCAGGCTCTATCGCAACGATACTTACGTTCTGACATTCCTTGTAAAGTCGTTAGCCACTCGCCAAGCCTGTACCAGAGTTCGGCTGAGCATCTCTTCCTCGAGGTCAGCTTGCAACACAACAGTATTCTTCTGAGTATATATTATAGCCCCTCACTTTGCATCGATTACTTATCTCTTGAAAAGCTTCTATGTGACTTGACTCCTCTCTATAGTGACAATCTCATCCTCGGTATTTTAACAAATGTCTTCTTAAAAATAATGCCCACTCTAACAAAATTTAATCTATTGTAGGTCCTGTAACTTACATATTCTTCCCGCTGGCGCTACTCACTTTCAACCACATTGTACTCCATCCCTATTCGATCTCATGATCATCTCCAATACAGCCAAGGTGGTTTCTCTTGGCCAGCTTACCGCTCCCTTCTCTTACCATGACCTGGTTTATCTTTCATGCAAAATTTCTGGATGTTGGGAGCTCCGAAGGTCTGTACCTCTACTCCCTTAAATCCGATGCCTCATCTGTGGATTGGGACCCTATCATGACTTGTGAGACCGTTGATGACAAAATCCTAAAGTTCAAACTCAATTATCCTTGGGCTTTTCGACAAGCTTGTGTCAATGAAAAAGTCAGGGTCAAACATCTTGCAGCTCCGAAGCTGCCATCAAGCGTTTAATGGCGAAAAGAAACCGTGCGAAAGACATATAAGAGGGACCCGACCAACGACAATCTCCTAGCTTTTAGACGACTCCGTAACCTGTGCAACCACATGTGCCGCGATGCCAAGCGACGCCACATCCATGAGCGTATAGAGATGTACTCTCCAGCTCAGGTTGGAAGTTTAAACCCTTCGTGTTGGCAAATTCCAGGAATCTTCTTCAAGTAATGTCGACCTTCACCAGTTTTTCTCTGCTCCTCCCGTCGTGATGGACCCTACCACTAAGGAGGCAATCCTTCGTTGTCTATGGTTGAGGGCTGCAGTCTGTACTTCACCGTTTAATTTTAAGCTTGTTGGAATCGGCGCAGTTAGAAAGGCAGTGTTAGCTATCACATCCAAAGCTGCTGGTGGCGACAACGTCAGCCATCAGATGATCTACAGCGTCCTTGACGAGTTGCTTCCTCCAATTACCCACATTATCAATTTCTCTCTATCGGTAAGCTCCTTTCCTGGTCGGTGGAAGAAAGCACTCGTCATCCCACTGCCAAAAAAATCCAATCCCTCCTCCTTCAAAGACTATATCCCCATATCTATCTTACTCATTCTCTCCAAAGTCCTTGAATCCATAGTCCACTCCCAACTCTCCTCCTACCTTTCATCAGACAAACTTCTCAATCCTTTTTAATCTGGGTTCAGACCAGGGCATAGTACTACCACAGCACTCTTAAAAGTCAGCGATGATAGTCACGGTGCTAGCCCTGCTTGACTTCAGCAATGCCTTTAACTGCGTCGGTTTTGACATTCTGGTCGCTATATTGACCTCACTGAATGTCTCCGTCCATGCTGCTAACTGGTTCCACTTATACCTGAGAGGTCGTCCGCAACGCATTAAGTCTGAAGAGACCGAAACTCAATGGTGTGATCTTTCCTTAGGAGTTCCTCAAGGTGGTATTTTCTCTCCTCTTCTATTTTCAGTCTTCATCAACTCTATCTCCGACGTACTCTGTACGCAGATGATCTCAAAATGTATAGCATCTTTTGCCCCTGCGATGTAGCCTCAACCGTGGAGGCACTGAATGCTGACCTCGAGAATGTGAAAGACTGGGCCTCATCATACGGGCTGTTGGTTAACCCGACCAAATCACAAGCCATGCTTTTAGGAACGAAAATTGGACCTTGAGTCTCTTAAAGCTGATGCCTCCTCTATTGATTGGTCCCCCGTCATCTCTAGCGAGACCGTTGATGACAAAGTCAACAATTTCAACACAATTATCTTGGGGCTGTTTGACAGAACTGAGGTAAATGCCGCTACAAGAAAGACCCAACCAACGAGAACTTTCACACATTCAAATCTCTCCGTAATCGATGCAACCGTTTGTGTCGTTACGCTAAGCGCCGCCACATATACGAGTGCATCGAGAATTACACTCCTGCTCAGGTGTGGAAGTTTCTACGTACGCTTGGCGTCGGTAAGTCCCGGGATCTGCCAGTCGGTAATGTCGATCTCAACGGTCTCAATAGATTATTTTCTGCCCCCCCTGTCGTGATGGACTCTATCGTCAAGGAAGCCACCCTGCGTAGCCTCCGCTTAAGACCTACTGCTACTACTACTCCTTTCGAGTTCAGCCCGGTTGGAGTGGATGCTGTTAGGTAGGCAGTGCTGGCAATTTCTTCTAAAGCTGTTGGAGATGACAACATTTGTCCTCGAATGATCAGGAGCGTGCTCGACGAGCTGCTTCCTGTAATCACTCATTTAATTAATAATTCTTTATCAGAGTGTTCCTTTCCCAAAGTATGGAAGAAGGCACATGTCATCCCTTTGCCTAAAACATCCAATCCTTCCTCCTTCAAAGAGTTTCATCCCATCTCCATCCTACCGATCCTTTCCAAAGTTCTTGAATCCGTTGTCCATACCCAGATCTCCTCCTATCTATCCAGAAATAATTTGATCAACCGCTTCCAATCCGGCTTCAGGTCAGGTCACAGCACCGCAACGGCTTTGTTGAAGGTCACGGATGATATCCAGTTCGCTATGGATAACAAACAGCTTTCTGTGCTAGCACTGCTTGACTTCAGTAGCGCCTTTAACTGTGTTGATTTTGACATTCTCACTCAAATATTAAGATCCCTTAATGTCTCGTCTCGCTCGGCCAGTTGGTTTGACTCTTATCTTAGAGATCGGCAGCAGCGCATAAGGTCTGAGGAGACCTTTACTGAGTGGTGCGATCTCTTAGCGGGCGTTCCTCAGGGTGGTATTCTTTCCCCTCTCTTATTCTCTGTCTTAATCAACTCGATTTCCGATGTTATCTCCTCCCCATATCATCTCTATTCTGATGATCTTCAGATTAATCGTCATTTTCTCTTCAGTGATGTGAACCTGGCTATAGACACACTGAACGCTGACCTTGAGAACATCAGAACCTGGGCTTCGTCATACGGATTGCTGGTACACCCCAGTAAGTCCCAGGCGATTATTATAGGTACCAGACATTCTTTAAACGTATTGCAACAATTGTACATACCGCCCGTTACCAATGACGGTACTTTAATCGCCTACAGTGACAAGGCCAAAAACCTGGGTGTCATGTTTGATAAACAACTCTCCTGGACTAACCACGTCAGCGAGGTCAGTAGGCGCGTCTTTGCCACCTTTCACTCACTAAGACGGCTTCGGAACTTTCTGCCCCATCAAACAAAAAATACTCTTGCTCAATCTCTTCTTCTCCCCTTGATCGATTATGCCGATGTTTGTTGGGCTAGCGCCAACGAAGAACAACTAAACAGACTCGAGTGGCTTCAAAATCTCTAGATTCGGTTTATCTTCGGACTGCGCAAGTTCGACCACGTCTCGCAGTATCGCAAGGAGTTAAAATGGCTGCCGATTCGTCTTCGTCGGGACACACACATCCTCACTCTTCTATTCAACATCTTAACCAACCCTCGATACCCTAGCTTTCTCCGTGAGCTTTTTCAATTTCTCCCTTCGGCTCGTCCACGTAGAACTCACACGGTTTCCCTGCTTACTATACCTCATCACAATACCGTCGTATACAAGCACTGTTTTCGATTGCGAGCGATCACTCTTTGGAACTCACTTCCCTGCACTATCAGAGATAGTCCGTCTCTCCCCGTCTTCAAGAATCGTTTGAAGGAGTATTATCTTTCTCTATCCTAGATTTGAGCTTTGTATATATTAGTTTATTTATGTGTATTTATATTTTTATATAATATTTATGTACTTGTTTAATCAAAAAATCAAAATCAAAAATCATTTATTTCCATAGGATGTTGTTACATCACTTAGATCCGTCATTACATTTTTTTGGGTGAGTTCACTAACCCAATGGCGGAATCTGTGGAGAAGAGCTCACCGAAGAAACTCCACAGTCGTCGCATCTTTTGCGTTTCCTTTTTTAAATAAAATATTGTCAAATTACAAAATGAATGCTAATTATATATCGAAACAGCCTGTTACTCAAACAATCTATTCCCATGGACATCTGTCCTCTAAGTAATCAGATATCCTGTAGTAACCTTTTTTATACAATTTCTGTTTTATTATTATTTTAAACTTGTCTAAAGGTAAGTTTTTAATATCAGTAGGGACCTTATTGTAATAGCGTATACAATTGCCTTTAAAAGAATTACTAATTTTATGTAGTCGGCTTACATAAGCAACCAACTTGTCTTTATTTCTAGTATTAAAATTGTGTATATCACTGTACTTCTGAAAATTAGTTATATTTCTTTTTACATACACAAGATTGTCATAGATATATTGAGACACAAATGTCAGAATATTGATTTCTTTAAACTTTTCCCTCAGTGACACTCTAGGCCCTAATCTATAAATTGCACGAACAGCCCGTTTCTGCAGAATATATATACTATTAGCATTCGCAGCGAGACCCCACAATAAAATACCTTAGGTCATTAGACTATGAAAGTAACTAAAGTAGACTAGTCTAGCGGTGTCTACGTCAGTAAGAGCTCTAATTTTTTTAACTGCGAACGCTGCCGAACTCAGTCTGTTCGACAATTTATTTATATGAGGATCCCATTGTAGTTTGGCGTCTAAAGTAATGCCCAAAAAGTCAGTCGACTGCACAAGGTCCAATCTCTGTCCTTTTATAAATATGTCTGTAGTTACCGGATTCACATTGGGTAACACGAATTTAATACATTTAGTTTTCTTTTCATTAAGTAATAAATTGTTAACAGTAAACCAGTTCACTATACTAGAGATAGCATTGTTTACCTCGTCATAATTTGATTGCTGTCTTTTAACTTTAAATATCAAAGAAGTATCATCGGCAAACAATACTAACCCATGTTTTGCTTTAACAAGGTAAGGTAAATCATTAATATATACTAAAAACAAGAAAGGACCAAGAATTGAACCTTGCGGTACGCCCATACTTATTGAAGGCCCAGGTGATCTTTTCCCATTAACATCGACCATCTGAACCCTATCTGTTAGATATGACTCCAGAAGGCCAAGTGCCTGATCTTTTACACCATAATGGCGTAACTTCCTGACAAGAGTGTCATGATGGACGCAATCAAAAGCCTTGGATAGATCGCAGAAGACACCTATTGCATCCATTGCGTCTTCCCAGGCATCAAAAATATTGTCGATTAGTTCAACACCAGCATCGGCTGTTGAACGACCCTTTGTGAAACCAAACTGAGCAATATGAATTAAATTATTGAGATAAAAATGACTTTGCAATTGATTAAGTATGAGTTTTTCAAATATTTTGCTAAGCGTTGGTAGTATCGATATGGGTCTAAAATTGGTGGGGTCTGATGTACTACCAGCTTTGAATAAAGGTATAACTTTACTTAGTTTCATCAAGTCAGGAAACACACCACTATCTATACATTGATTAAATATACAACAAAGGTGAGGTGCAATACAATCTACAATGGAACTAATAATTTTTACTGATAGACCATGGGCGTCAGCTGTCTTTTTCATTTCCAGGGATTTAAACGCTTTTACAATGTCTTCATTATTTACGTGCCTAAATTTAAAATCTGTTTTACATTCCTCAAAGTTTTGTTTAAGTATAGATTCAGCAGCAGCGGGAGATGAATTTAAAGACTTGGTTGTTGAAACTGGAATGTCCGTAAAGAAATTTTCGAAAGCTTTTGCTACTTCTAGGTCTGTACTTAGAAATTGATTATCTATCTTAAGCTTGAAGTTATTATGTGTAGCTTTGGCCTTTCCAGTCTCTCTGTTTATAATTTGCCAAGTCGTTTTCATTACATTGCTACTAGATTCAATTTTGTTTTTAATGAAATTAGATTTAGCTACGGCACAAACGCGTTTAAACATTTTTGAATAACTACGAACATAATCTAGAAAGGCCGTATTTTTGTTATATGATTTCTCTTCATAGAGTTCATATAATCTTCGTCTGCTCCTATGAATTCCAACTGTCGCCCAATCACTAAACAAAGCTTTGTTATTAACTTTTATAGTTTTTGATTTAAATACCGTATCATATTCATTTTTGACAAGGTTAAATACTGAGTTGTACAACAAATTTGGATAATCACTGTATCGTATTTCCCATAGTTTATCTAAAATATTATTCCTGTAGTGTTCAAGCCGAGTGTCACTAACGGGCACACATGCAATATCCTCTTTTTGGTCCTTTTTTATTTTAATATTGAATATACCTATCTGACCAGAGTGATCAGAGGTTAATTTATTGATGACCGATTTGAAAATGGGCGTAATGTTAGTAAATATATTGTCAATGCAGGTAGCAGATGTTGCAGTAATTCTAGTAGGCTCCAAAAACAGATAGTTCATGTTGTGACATAAAAATAAAGATTTTAATCTAGTACAAATATTATTATCCTCTAACAGATTAACATTAAAATCACCACAAATTATAAAAAAATTGTTTTTATCGCTGATTTTAATCAACACTTCATCCATTTTCTTTTCGAATAAATCAAAGGATGAATCTGGTGGTCTGTATACGCTCATTACAATAAGTTGTTCAAGTTCAATACAGGCTATTTCCATGGTACGCTCAACAGACAGGCTCACTATGTCAACTCGTTCCTTATATTTAAAACTATTATTTACAAGTATTAAGGAGCCACCGCGATCAGCTGTTTTTCTGTTGAACGAACTAGCAACGTGGTGGTTATTAAAGTTGAACATGAACTGATAACTCTTTAAAAAGTGCTCTGTTATACATAAAATATCAATATTATTACAGTTCATGAATAACTCAATTTCCAGTTCTTTACTTAACATGCCCTGTATATTTTGATGAACCACGTTTAAAATATTCTTACTTTTACATTTTTCATTACTAGTAACTTGATTTAATGGGCAAGATGAAGGTATATTTATACAAATATTAATATTACTGCCAGAGTTACTCTCTGTTGTCCTATGGGTTAATTTAAAGAGCTTGGAACAGATTCCAAGGAGTACATGTCATTATTATTACACTGCTCAATAGAAGCAGGCGTTTCATTAGTCAAAAACTTGACTGAGTTCAAAATAAAATAAGATAGTGACTGTGCTATCTGTTTTGTATAAAACCTAGATAGGTAATACCTATCCTTAGTCAAATAAAAATATTTTCCAATACAAATATTGGTGTCTATGAAATGAAATTTTTCAGTATGACGACATGTCAATGTGTGTATAAATGTATTATGATCATGTCTTATATGATTTTCATGTTGTGACAAAGATTGGCTGAAAAGAAACGCAAACAAGATTATTCTATCTACATTTTGTAAAGAATTTAATTTGGAAAAGTATTTAGTAATTAGTTTTTTAGATACATTTTCCCTTCTACCAATTAAAATAATTAGGGTGGTTGGTTCTAAAAACTGCGATGACAACACTTTGTTTAATATTTGTGAATATGTGGCGCCAGGCATACAGTTATTTAATATTGCCTGGCCCACGCGCTGACTAAGTTGTAAACCCATATTTTTTCCAAGTTCATCGCTGTACATTATATACCTATCCTTTGTCCGAGAGAAGGAGGCGTTATTGATAACACTATTAGTACTCAAGTCGACTGACGGCGGCGCCTGGGTCAGTATCAGCTGTTCGGCCGGCTGCTCGGCGGGACACACGGTCGGCACGGAACAGTCCGCTGTAGCTTGTTTACAATCACAGATGTGATTGTCGGTCAAAGATATGAAAGTGTCATAATTATACTTACACGTCTCCAACAAACTATTCATAGCCGACACATGTTCCTTAATTTCGTATTGTGCTGACTCATATTTACGTATAATACTTTGTAATGATGAGTTTAAAATATGCATATCTGACTGGAGTCGCCGTGTGTCACATTCGTACTTTTCTGTAGTTTTTTCCAAACATTTCCTTCATTTTCCAAACGTTTATGTAGTGTATCTAGCAGTTAGTTCTATAGTTCAGTAATATAAGTATGAATGTATCTTAAAAGAGCACATAGGTCTATCCTGTATATAAATTATTCTTATCAACCTTGGGTTTGCTGGAAGAGATCTCTATTTAAAGATAAGCATGCCTTTGTAGATGTTCTGTCTGTTTTATTATATCTTATGTCGTTTATGTGCAATAAATATATACAAATATACAAAACGAGGCACACGCTTTCCTTTATACAAAAACTCATTGTTCCTGCGTTATATAATGGCATCACAATAGAGTATACAGATAAGGCGAAAAACCTTGGGGTTATTTTTGACAACTTGCTGTCACGGTCTCCACATGTCATCAAGGTCAGCAGACGGGTCTTTGCGTATTTTCACTCCCTGAGGCGTTTGCCTACTTCTTGCCATGGCAGACCAAAATCACCCTTGCTCAGTCCCTTCTTCTGCCGCTTATCGACTGCGCCAATGTCTGTTGGGCGAGCGCGAACGAAGATCTAGTGAACAAACTCAAACGACTTCAGAATCTTGGGATTCGGTTTATCTTCGGGCTGCGCATATTTGACCATGTTTCTCAATATCCCAAAGAGGGGGTGGCTTCAGATTCGTCGTTGCCGAGACAATCATATTCTCTCTTATCTTTTCAATATATCGAAATATCCGCGCAACCCCAGCTACCTTCGAGACCGCTTTGAGTATCTCTTTTCAGGAGATCGGCACCGGAGATCTCACTCGTAGCCACTCCAAGGCATGGCACCTCGGCATATGAGCCCTCATTCAGGTTGCAGGCGGTCCGACTGTAGACTACTATAAGAGACAGTCCCACTCTTGTCTCTTTTCAAAACCGGGTAAAAAGCACTTCTTCTCTCTTTCGTGAGAGTTATAGGATGTATATCATTATTATATATAAACTATATTAGGCAATATGTATGTTTTGTATTTAGTAGTCTGTTAAATAAGTATTTCATGTGGCAACATATATAATGATCACCAAAATATTTTTTTCTTACCCAAAATGGGTAAAATCACCAAAAGTTATAAAATATCAGGGCAAGATACTGCGGTACAAATGAAGCGTAAGGGGAGTGATCGAAGCGAACTCCTTTATCCTTGGTGTTAGGTTGAACAAGTAAGAACAACGGTTGAACAAGTACGAACAACAAAAATACAGAAAACATATACGTACATAAAACATAAAAAGAAGTTTGGTGATCATTTATCCAAACACAATTTGGTGGTCGTTTACTAATTGTGGCGGTCGTTTCGAATTTATTGGTAGTATAATAGGTGCGTTTTTGGTGATCGTTTAAACATAAGCCATTTTAATTTCCGTATTTTATATTAAATGTATTTTATTATAAATTAGATATTAGATATTGTGCATGCCTACTCTTTCATGATACATTTCCTTCTCATGCCTTGGTTTGGAAAGAAGAAATCTCTTTTTAGAGATAAGCTCGCCTTTGTACATGTGATTTCTCTTAATGTAACCTTTTAAATTTAATGTGTGTGCAATGTGTCTCACAGTCAAACCATTGAAATGGTTTTGTGAGACAATTGTTAGTTGTTATTTTTTTATATTATGTAATAATATTTTATATTAAGTATATATGTAAATAAATAAATAATAAAGAATTATGAATATGAATAAGTAGTACCTACAGCTACTTCGCGCATATGTTTCTCGGAATCAGGCGTGATTGGCCACCTAAAGAAGACCACCGCCCGCAGGGGCCATCCGATGACCTGTCCACAGGAGTGGACAGAGGCGATTCTTCGGGAAGAGGTCCGTCGACCTGACCCCGACTCCCCACGCCCCAGAAGGGGTGCGTGAGATGACTATGATGATGATGTGATTGGCCTGTTTTTAGAGCCTAAGCACACAACCTTTTTAGAGCGCGGAATCTACGCACGAATATTTATATATAATGTATATTGGGTATTTAACATTTAACATTTACATACAGGCCCATACATTGCTCCTGGCCCCACTAGGATACTCTGTGTCGTGGGAACCAGAAACAGCGACGACACATACCTATACATATAAACATCCAAGACCTAAGTTTTTTTCTGTATCCCCAGCCGAGGATTGAACCCAGGATCTCTCGCAGACAGAGCCACAATCGCTGCGCCATAGATGTCGTCTCTATACTATAGATACATATCCGATTCGATAAGACTTAGAAGCAATTTGTAGCGTAATATCAGAATGCGCTATGGACATCGCGCTTAAAAAACTTTCAACTCGTTTTGCACATAGATTTTTTATAATATTTCACTTTATTTTTTTATTTTTTTTTATTTTTATTTTTATATTGACATTGGAAAACCAACAGCTATCTTTAAATTAACAATAGGAATCTTATCATCTCCATTTTCCCTATCTCAGGTAGCGGACCGCGTATTCTCGCTCGCCCTATGGCACAACGAGCCGTCCCTACTAGAAGTGTGGTGCAAGCCGCGCGCGCACCCACTGCAGGAACAGGAGCCGCTCGGCGACCGCAAGTACGTGCGCGACTTCCACTTCCTACGGCACCTGACACAGTTCGAGGACTCTATAGGTGAATACTAGTCACTAGTATAACTGGCTAGCACACTATGGCACAACGAGCCGTCCCTGCTAGAAGTGTTGTGCAAGCGGCGCGGGCAACCCGCTGCAGGAACAACAGCCGCTTGGCGACCGTAAGTACGTGCAGGACTTCCACTTCCTGCGGTAGCTGATACTGTTCGAAGATTCTATAGGTGAACAATTATCACTACTATAACTGGCTAGTACACTATGGCATAATGAGCCGTCCCTACTAGAAGTGTAGTGCAAGCCGCGCGCGCACCCACTGCAGGAACAGGAGCCGCTCGGCGACCGCAAGTACGTGCGCGACTTCCACTTCCTACGGCACCTGACACAGTTCGAGGATTCTATAGGTGAATACTAGTCACTAGTATAACTGGCTAGCACACTATGGCACAACGAGCCGTCCCTGCTAGAAGTGTTGTGCAAGCGGCGCGGGCAACCCGCTGCGGGAACAATAGCCGCTTGGCGACCGTAAGTACGTCCAGGACTTCCACTTCCTGCGGTAGCTGATACTGTTCGAGGATTCTATAGGTGAATACTAGTCACTAGTATAACTGGCTAGCACACTATGGCACAACGAGCCGTCCCTGCTAGAAGTGTTGTGCAAGCGGCGCGGGCAACCCGCTGCAGGAACAATAGCCGCTTGGCGACCGTAAGTACGTGCAGGACTTCCACTTCCTGCGGTAGCTGATACTGTTCGAAGATTCTATAGGTGAACAATTATCACTACTATAACTGGCTAGTACACTATGGCATAACGAGCCGTCCCTACTAGAAGTGTAGTGCAAGCCGCGCGCGCACCCACTGCAGGAACAGGAGCCGCTCGGCGACCGCAAGTACGTGCGCGACTTCCACTTCTTGTGGCACTTGACACAGTACGAGGATTATAGGTAAACACTAGTCGATACCTGGCTATTACACTAGGGCACAACGAGCAGTCCCTTCTAGACAGTTGGTGCAAACCTGTATTGGAAAAGACATGTTATCGCTTTGTTTCTTTGGTTATTTTTGTCCAATGTGGTTGTGTTATTCAGTGTCACGAAACGAAACATCGCACCGAGCCAAGTCACGATTCACTGTTTGTGAGCGACATTGTTTTTCACGTGGTGATGACGCAACGTTTCATGATATCGCAACGTGATACGTTACGAAGTAGTATCTCAGACGTTGCAATATAGCGAAGTGTAAATATAACCATTTCAAACGTTAATACATTAATTTCCAGGCGTCCAATTCAAGCACATCCGCCTGCTAGCGCGCTCCTTCACCGACCGCTCCGTCGGTTTCACGCACCTCACGCTCGGCTCTAACCAGCGGTTAGAGTTCCTGGGCGATACAGTGCTGCAGTTGGTGGTATCGGACCGACTTTATAGGCATTTCCCGGACCATCACGAAGGGCATTTGTCGGTTAGTACAAATTTGGTAACAGCTGGGAAATAGGGAATATTTATTGTAACCGTTCGATGAAGGTACAACGAACAGTTCACGCAATACAGCCGATTATACTCCGTGTTTGGGGTGGTGCCTTGTTTGAATAGGGAATATCGATGTGGTTTAAATTTGTCTGTAATTATATTTTTCCTTAAATTTACCGTACTTACAACTATAAGTGTGAACGTAATGCTCGTAATATCACAAAACCATATCACATAACCGCGTCATGAATTATTACGCATTTCGCATCGCGTTTGTATGTGTTGCTCTGGCTCGCACGATTTGAGCGAGAAATCGGGAATCTCCCGCCGGCGCATTGATGTAGGTTGGGTGGCGTGGGCGAATTTTACCCTTATTGTTAATAATGTAAAGTTTGTTTTAATGGTAACGGTAACTTGAAATATTTGCTTCAAAAGTATAATAATAATTCTTAACATTTTATTTCAATTTCACAATTTGAGTTATTTGGAAGCTGTCCCTATTTTGTTTCATGGTGTCGCAAATAATTATTTAATATGATGATACAGCGGGCAGTGTTTCAGATCTCAACACAGCTGATTTAATTAATGGCTCAATCACGCCTTATCAAAAGTGATGGGAATTTGGCGTAATGGAATAATGCGATATCATATTAGTCTGTTCAAAATGTGATATCACTTCTAATTGCACTGCTTTGCGCATGTCTACTTATAACCTGTCTATGACATACTTTTATTATTTAGTCTTCATTTAATTGTGTTTGAATTGAAAAAAATGGAATAGCAAAGTAAGGACAGGAAATTCACTTTTGCGAAACGCATCACAATCGGTTGAAACGGGATGTGACGTCAGATGCTACGGCCGCGGCGGGGGCGCGGCCTCAGATGAATCAAACTCTTTGCAGGTACACTACAGCCTACTTTAGCCGAAGTGTCACTATTCCCAGAGTTCTGTCATTAGGTTATATTGAATTCAATTTTCTGTATCCTCCTTGACCTGAAATAAATTCAATCATATATACTTATGTAAAACACTACCTTCGATTAATAAATACATATTAGACGACAATCTTACACAAATCGAAATAGGCCATAGTAAGCTCAATAAGGCTTGTGTTATGGCTACTAGACGACGATAAATTTTATAGAGATAACTATTTATGTAAATACATAGAAAACAACCAAGACTAAGAAACAAATATTCTTGCTCATCACACAAATATTTGCCCTTAGCGGGATCCGAACCCAGGACCGTCAGCTTCGTAGGCAGGGTACTACCCGCTAGGCTGAATCGGTCATCAAATCGGTCGGTTCGATGATAGAACAGGTACGGCTTTCCAGTTTATAAATTGTAAGTATACTTCTACGGGCATTTTTAATCGTATAAAATCGAAAGATTGGTTGTTAAAACTAGATTATAGGCCGGTAACAAAGTATATCCTTTAGCGCAAAACTTTCTTCGGACCATACGCCGAATTTACACCATTCTAACTATAGAAATGTAACATAAAGATACTTACGTTAAAGTGATCTTCACACCAATACAAACATGATGTTGGCGATACTTTATCTCTTCCAATTATTTTACATTTCACATTGCATTGTGTTCGTATTTTCTATACTCTTGGAACTTGAAAAAACACTTCATCTAAACCTGGATTTCTAATTCAATTCCATACAGTTCACTAAAAGTTACCAAATAGACGTCAATGTCGAAGTGATAAGTGTCATTGTCTAATCGACATGCCAGAAATAGCAACCTTTTTCAATTTATAATATATAAAAAAAAAAGTTTCTATACAGTGTGAGTCTCTATAAAGTGCACGTATGAAAATGGGTGAAACTATACCCATTTTTATCGAGGGAAAAAATGTCAAAAAAGCTCGTGAGTATTTTTATTTTTTTATAGATATTTTTTTCTTTTAATTGCCAACTGTTGACTTTATGTAAAGAAGACGTTATAACTTTTGAAGGAGTTCAAACGCTCTTAGCAAAGATTTTTGGTTTTGCAAAGGCTATACGGTGGAGAATAACTTTTACTATACGTTACTTTTATAAAATACGTTAATTATAAACTTTAAAATCTCATCATTTTATTATCGATTTGAATTCTCAAATAGTATTTTTAATAATAAACTTTAAAATCTCATCATTTTATTATCGATTTGAATTCTCAAATAGTATTTTTAATAACAGTGATATGAAGCTAAAACTTTGAATGCAACTTTATACTCCATATTTTGAATAATTGTGATATTTACTTGTCCTGAGGCCACATATTGTAGGTAAATTTGTATGTTTTGATTCCTTTGCGAGTGTTAAGCAAATTCAGAAAAATAGTGACACCTGTCAAAAGTAGTGACTGCTGTAAAATATATCACATAGGTGAAGTTATGCCTCGGCGTACCATCTGAGAAAAGGCGTGATATTAAAATATTGCATTAAATGGGAATTGGATAAAACGAACCTAACCCTAAGTATTTATAATTATCGAAACTGCTCACAAAATTTCACGAGAATCTGTTGAGAAATGCGACCTGTAGGCGAGAACAGACAGACAGAAGGACAAACGCATTTTTGTCCAATCTCGAAACTGGACGCTTGGACGCTTTTCTCGCTTCGCTCGCTAGGTCAATAATACTATTATATTATGTTAGTCCGTTATTAGGCATGATGTTTTTATATGTGTGATGTCGCTGTTTCTGGTTCCCACGATGACACAGGCTATCCTAGTGTGTGGCCAGAAGCAATTTATGTGCCTATATAATATTGTTTAAAAATTCAGTATGTAAGTCTAGTCTTACTGAATAGCCTAAAACTTCATAAAATCCACTTTTTAAACACTAGGGATGTTACCAAAACAATCAGAAAAAATCAAAATTGAAAAAAGCATGCCAAAATCTTTCCAAATTTGCTGGATCAAATTAGGCCAACATCAGTTTCTTATTTGGAACGTGTACATGCCGTGTGAGTATGCGAATAATGCACCTGAATTTACAGACACCCGAGCGCGGCTGTTAGCTATAATAGATGTCTCTTCTTCTCAGTCGTAGTACTCTTGACAGAGCGGTCGTGGTCGTCATTTCGGTCGAGTAATCCGCCTCACAAATCGTCGCCATTCGTCTCTGAGGGCTGCTTTTTTGGTGCATTGGTACAGGGGGTCATCCAGTGCTGCCTTGGTGCATCTCATTGGTGATCTGCCTTGCATTCGGGTGCCCTCTACTCTGCCCTGCACCACCAGTCGCTCGATGGACATACGGCCGCGTCGAGATACGTGTCCAAAGAGGGTGAGGATACGAGCCTGGACTAATGAAGATAGGCGCTGCTTGATGCCTAGTTCTTGGAGGATGGAGTCATTGGTACGGAACTCTGTCCACGATATCCCAAGCATTTTTCTCCAGCACCACATCTCAAGAGCATCCATCGTCTTTTTCTCGTTTTCCCGAAGCGTCCATGTCTCTGCAGCGAAAAGGAATATGGGGAACACAAGCGCTCTTATCAGCCGGGTCTTTGTGGCTTTGGTGATGTTGCGGTTCTTCCATATTTTCTTGAGCCTGTCCATAGAAGACCTCGCAATCGCCATACGTCGCTTTATTTCGTCCACGCATCCGCCACTGTTGGATATCAGCGCTCCCAGATAGACGTATGATTGGACCACATCACAATTCGCTATTTTCGCGACTTCGGGCAAGTTGTTGTTGGCACGATCCACAATCATCATCTTCGTCTTACTGCGATTGATCTTAAGGCCAAACTCCAAGCTGACGCTTTCCATTTTATGCAGCAGGTCTTCCATATCTCGCATACTGCTTGCGAATAGGGTGGTATCATCTGCGTAGCTTAGGTTCGAGATCCTCAGGCCACCAATTGCGACACCGTCCATCCAGTCTTCAAGGGCAATTCTAATTATGAGCTCTGTGTAGGTGTTGAACAGAAGCGGAGAAATAATGCATCCCTGACGGACTCCCGCGCTAGGGTGGAAGTGGCTTGAAAGCGTCTCGTCTGTTCTCACTGACGCAGAGCCATCCTCGTAGAGGCGCCATAAGAGGTGCACAAGGTGTGTTGGTGTACCCATCTCCAGTAGAGTTTTCCAAAGTTGCGGCCATTTCACAGAGTCAAACGCCTTTGAAAAATCAACAAAACAAATATAAGTAGGCTTGTTAAATTCTCTGGCTTTTTCGATGATCTGGCGCACTGTCAGGATTTGCTCCCGGGTTCCTTTACCTTTCACAAAGCCGGCTTGTTCGGGTGCAATCTCTTTGGATAAGAAGGTCTTAAGGCGTTCGTTGAGAATGTGCAGTAAGATCTTGCCCGCGTGTGATATTAGGGCAATGAAGCGGTAGTTACTACACGTTTTCGTCGAACCTTTTTTGTGTAAATAGATGACAGTGGCGTAGAATCGGAGGCGACTTCAATGCGGACCCGGGTAGGAGCTTCGGTGTGGAGATGTTGTTGTTCAGAACAACAAATTAATTGTGCGGACATAGACATCATTGGTGTGGACTCTGACACGTTTGTTTGAGTGTGGCTCATGGTACGACCAGCTGGTTGGATCATTGCCTAGTAACACAAGCGGCGCGTGGTACGATACTATCTGCTCAGGTGTCCATTGTCCATTGAATGTGTACTACAGGGAAATATTGGATGAAAACGTAGAGACTGATTAGACCGTAAGATAATTAAAAATGTAAAGTGGGGCAATCGTAGCTTCGAACAGACTGAACAATATTGTAACGACTGTGATATTTATTAACTTATAGAATACTACTTATAAGACTGACTATATAGACTGTGATATTTTTATTTGTAAACAGCATCTAATTGACGAATTTAAATGACAATAACTGCAATTTTACAAAATGCAGCAATATCTTCGTCTGTTTCCCAGAGTGGGTCTCGAAAAAAGGCTAGGCAGGTTTTGGGGTGGAACTATCATGTGCAGAGCAGCAGTCATCATAAGGCAGGATACTGGCACCGAACTTGGATAGGTTGTGGTAGACCTAGAGGGGAGATACCTACGATAATATGTGTGAAACACGTAAGGTATTTCAGAATAAACTAAAGTGGTGCCACGAAAATGAAGAAAATCTAAAGTTCGATATATTGGCTTTTAGGAGAAGGTCTAAATACTTTTGTAAATTTTGGAATGCCACAAAGAAAATGAACTATAAGTCTAGTGTACCTGTGAGTGTAGAAGCATGTCAAGATCCCAAAGACATTGCGGAACTTTTTGCTCGACATTTCACGGTGCTGGCGTAAATGACGGTGTGGCGGGGGAGGGGGCGGGGCTTGATGCCGGGTGCCGGCGCCGGCGGCTTCCGGCGAGCCAAGCGCTGGGACCGACAGGTGTCACACGGCTAAATTTACGGATACGGACGTGGCTTAGGTTGTCAGGCGAATGATTCGCGGGTAGTCGCCGGGCTTTGATGGGCTGGCAGTATCGAGCACATCCTTTTTGCGGGGGATAAGATATATCGCGTGCTAACTGTGCTGTTTAAGGCTTGTATAAACCACGGTTACCTTCCTACAGAACTTATGAAAACGGTGGTGGTTCCACTCCCCAAGAATAGAACTGGTGATATGCGGTTGCTGAGTATTTCACTATTTCATTAGTGGGTTAGGTGTTTGCACGACTGTTGCAGCCCGCGCTGGCTAGCAAGTTGGGTATAGGTGATGCACAGTTTGGTTTCCATCCTGGGCTCTCGACAGATTCGGCTATCTTCACTTCAAAGCACACAGTCAGGTATTACGCTGTCCGGGAAACATCTGTGTATGATTGTTTTTAGGGGGGATTTTCCGTTCTTACCCAACGGGTAAGAACGGAACCCTATTACTAAGACTTCGCTGTCCGTCCGTCTGTCACCAGGCTGAATCTCAAGAACTTAGCTAGCTAGAGAGTTGAAATTTTCACAGATTATGTATTTCTGTTGCCGCTGTAACAACAAATACTAAAAAAACAGGATAAAAGAAATATTTAAGGGGGCTCCCATACAACAATTCTTTCAATACCACATACAAACTTATGGATGCACCTGGTTACGTACATGGAGTGTGAAAGTAACCGCACCAATAACTTTGTAAACAATATTTTGCTGTGTAAAATCCAAACTATTCACTCCACACCATCGCTTCCATTGAACGGTGGTACGGAACCCTTCGTGCGCGATTTAGACTTTTGACCGGTTTTTTGGACTTCAGCAGAGCTTTCAACCTGGTAAATTATAATTTACTGCGGAAGAAAATCCAGCGATCCAAAATAAACCAGAGGGTAGTAAATCTGTTTAGGTATTGGTACGGGAACCAAACCAATGCCGTGAGATGGGGCGACACCACTTCTAAAGAGTATAGGTTAGAATGTGGAATGCGTCAGTGTAGGCTCACCTCACCCAATCTATTCAATCTGTCTGTACGGTCGGCTGTCATATTGGTGATGTATGCATTAACAATCTGAGTTATGTAGATGACATGGTGCTCCTCAGTCCATCGATTGAGGGTCTAAGGCGTCTTTTAGCCATATATGCTCGCTATGCCGAAGTGCATAGACTAAAATATAATGCGAAAAAGACTGATGGTGTTTGGATGATGGTGTTGGCTCGCCGACAGCAGTTCAAATACCTTGGTCATATCCTTACTCGGGACCTGCGAGACGATGACGATACTGAGCGGGAACGTCGACCACTGGCAAGAACTGCTCGTTGTACTGATTAAGTTAAAATTACTCTTTTTAAGGCGTTCTGCCAGAGCTTTTATACCAGCCAGCTCTTTATAGATTACACCAAACGCGCCTATAATACCTTGCGGATGCAGTACAACGACGCGTATTCTAATGCGACATCCGAGATTTTGTAGTGCCTCGGCAATGTTTTATAACGCCAGGATCCCAGACTTCTACGCCATTATCAGATCGAGTATCGCGTCATTCTGGGACCGGCTGCGGGACTCGAACAATAGTATCTTAGCCTGTATTACGGAGAGAACAAGCGTTCCAATATTAAAACACTGTGCACCACTCTGGGAATAGGAAGTAACATAGTTTTATTGTTTTGTAGGTATTATTATTTCATTATTATGTTGACAAAATAGCTATTGCATCATTCCTCTAGTGTAATTTGCTTTTGCATCATTTTTTTTTGTATTTTAACTCGTGTTTTTTCTATAGGTTTTAACCCAACCTAACAATAAACGATAATTATTATTATTAAATACCTCCCTTAATCTGCCCTGGATTGTCGTTACAGGTGCTCATGTCTCCAAAAAAACTTTTCATATTATATACACCGAAACCTTTCCCAAGAATTGACGTAACGATTGGAGAAAATGCTATTCGTAATGCTTTCATATTTCCGTTGAATAATTGTTACATACAGAATTATTAACACTTATGCCATTATTTACTATCCCCAGTAACTATTATTTATTTGACAAAGGTTTTTGTGGATTCTTGACACTGACTTTTATTTTAATTTGATTTATTAATTAATGTTCTATTGTGAAGTATAGTATATACAAAACAATTTCCAGTTGTTGCGTTCTTCACTCGTCAACAACCGCACGCAGGCGATGGTGTGCGACGACCTTAACATGTCTGAGTATGCTATCTACAACAACCCCAAGGCGAAACCGACGACCAAGAAACATAAGGCGGATTTGCTGGAGGCGTTCCTTGGCGCTCTGTATATTGACAAGGTATTTAATTTAGTTTCCGACCCAGCTAAGTTTTAATATCATATAGCAAACTGGATCCATAAGCTCTAGATCCATTAGAGCACGTATCTTGCTATGACGACGTTGCATGCATTACTCACACGTAGCTAGACAACTGATTAATTGTGTCTGTGATTAACGAAACTCTTTTTATTTTACTGATATGTTTGCGCAAAGAGGTTATATCACACTCGTTAATCTGAGATTTTGACAATTAACTGTTGAGAATTAATTAACCGAGACTGTACGTGTGTATTTGATAATTAATCAGAGCTGGAAGCAACACGTAAACTCCTATTTAACTTTTCTTTGCTTCAAACTTTTGCTAGTTTTGACGCCAAAACTACTGAAGCGATCTGGCTAAAATTTGGATCACAGGTATAAAATAGTACAGTTGTTATGAGTTGTTTAGGTTAGATTTTTTTCCCCTATACTTATAAGATTCAAAGACATTCGTATCAATTTTGTGGTGTTGCAGTTGAGGCTGTGCTTCCCAAGGTCCAGGTCCCGGGTTCGAATCCCGGCTGGGGAGGAAAAATCCCCAGATCTTGGAAGTTAACATGTTTGTGACGCCACTGTTTCTGGTTCCTACGACACGGTATCCTAGTGTGGCGCCAGAGGCAATGTAATTGTTATGTTATTTCCCCACGTGTCCAGAACCTCGAGTACTGCGTGGCGTTCTGCAACGCTTGTCTGTTCCCGCGGCTTCAAGAGTTTATCATGAACCAGGACTGGAACGACCCCAAGTCCAAGCTGCAGCAGTGCTGCCTGACTCTGCGCTCCATGGAGGGAGGGGAGCCGGACATTCCCTTGTACAAGTACGTACAGCCCGCGCCAGGCTTCCTGGCCTCTGAAGGCGCGTGTAAACGCCACGAAAAGTCGCCGGGTCTATGCAAGAATTCTTTGAATTCCATGTCGTTTCTACACACGAATTATTACATAGTTACTCATAAACATAGTCATATCTTGTCTGCAATAGACACGAAATGTTTTCGTGCTTATGTCCGGCAAAATTCTTGTCATGTCCACGGGGCTTAGATCTCTTATGGGAAACGCATATCGATTGCTTCCAAGGGGGCAAAATGCCGTATTTGACAGTGAAATAAACAAAATAGGAACCTCCAACAAGCCAAATATGGCATTTTGCGCTCTTGGGATCAAACGATATGCCATCGCTTTGCGTTTTTCGTTGTTGCATAGACCCGGCGACTTTTCCGGTTTATTTTTTTTGTAGGTGGAACTAATTATTTTCTGACTGTTTCGGTGCATTAACTTGGCAGAACTGGCACCCCCTGTAAACGTTACTCACGCGCCAAAAGATCGTTGAAAGACTGTATACTACCGACTTACTAAAGAATAAATTATATACCTATCTTCTCTGCCTAGAGTCTGGCTAGCCTAGAAAACATCGCAAAGCGCGGCGAATTTAAAAAATCTTATGCTTGTATGTTACACCATGTATTGTGCTAAAATTCAAAATTCAAAAAGAGTTTATGTCAAATCTTAAACTAACACATATATAAGGTATAGGGAAATATAGAACTCAATATGAATTCCGTTACCTCAATGTTTTAGATGCTGGAGGCAAAGAGGCGACTAGAAACTTTATACGTTATTTATTACAGAATTGGAGCAAACACTTTCCCAAGCTTTCTTGTCTTCTACATAATCTGATATTTTGTAGTAAGCCTTTTTACATAAGTGATTTTTAACAACATTTTTAAATTTATTTACAGACAATTCTTGTTACTCAGTCGGTATTTTGTTGTAAAAGCGAAAACATTGCCCTTTAAAAAATACATTAACCTTATGGAGCCTAGTAGTAGGTATAGCTAGTTTATTCCTATTTCTAGTGTTGACATTGTGCCTGACGCTATTCTTAAGAAATTTATCAATATTTTTGTGGACTTACATTAGGTTTTCATAAATATACTGATAATTAATATAAAAATATACTAGTCTATGTTATAGGCAAAGTAAAAAAAATACACGTTTGGTTCCCATACATTTCACCGTGTATGAGTCGTCTATCTTAATCTATGGTCTGTAAACACAACCTTATCTACAAGTAGTTTGTCCGCCTCGCAGTTTTCATGGTCTAGGTAGTGACCCTTTACCCACTGCGATTTGACTTTATTCTTCTCACCCAGTCTGTTGAGCGTCTCGTGACACTCCAGTACATCGATATAAATACTAAGGATAGGCCTTCCCGTACTAAATTTCTTACCATTTTGAGGCTAAGAAAAATAGCGCCCCTGTCGGAATTCGTCGGAACCAAGACAGTACGAAAAATTGTAACGGCGTCACGGTCGGTCACGTTCCGATTAAAAGTATTGAAACACTGGCTGAAAGTGGGCACAGTTGTGCCTCTGCCACCTCGTATGGGAAAAGGCGTGACGCTTTGTTATGTTATGTGTTGTTTTATCACTCCATAGCTGGGCTATGCCCAACTAACCCCCTGTCATCATAACTGGCTAAAAGTGAGCACATTTTCAGACTAAAAGTGAGCACATTGACTCTGTCACCCAGTATGGGAAACCGCGGATAGTGTACCTTGTATTTCAACGTAAATACGACGAAACGTAATTAATTACATTTGTAAATTAAAACGAAAACAGTGAAATACAAACTCGAAATAGGGGGGGGGGGGGGTAACCAAATAACATTACGAATAGTAATCTAATGACATTACGAATAGTAATCATGACATTACGAATAGAAAAATAACCAAATCGGATCGTTTTTCAAATATAGGAAGCGGGCAGTTTCACTGTGCGTCGCACGTCGCTACAAAGTTACGTCAGTCGAATGGTTGATTTTCGTTTGAGGATTTTTTCGAGAACAATATTTTATAGATAATCAATTTAAAGCCAATAGTAATTGAAAATATAATACTTACTTGTGATACGGCACTTCCTGTTTTGTGTTTTGCGATTTGGGTATGATTTACACCTTTTTACGTCGCAGGTCACCATTTTTGTTTTTGCTGCCGATATGTCAATCGGCTGTCACCGTCCAAGCGCGACTGATTGCAAACAGTCCAATTTTCCCGATTTTGTACTGTTTTTGTAGCGACACTTTCAAGCGCTCCGTGCCCTGTCCCTACTATTCAAGTCTGTGCTCCAGTATGAGTTTGGATTTACTTGGTGGTTTTCTTAGTGCACAGAGTAGAGATGCACTGTCTGTTTTGAAGACAATCTCACTCTATAGTATCTGTATAGCTCCATGCAGAAGACTGACTGTCTCAGCTTGAAACACTGTTGTGTCCTCACCGAAGCTTAATGTTTTATCTTTAATTCAGAAGAGTTTTTTTTTTTTTAATATTCTTTATCTTTTTTGTGAACAGTACCATCTCAGTATTATTGGGGTACACCGAGAGTTTATGTTTATTACACCAGTTTCTCAAACAGGATGTTTATGAATAAGCCGTTTACAAGTATAAGTCATCGGCATAAGCTATCGTGTAAAAGCCTTTTGCGTTGAATTGGGATATAAGGTCGGTACCCATAAGAGTGGGGACAGTACTCCTCCCTGTTGTCAGCCCTTCGCTACTTTGCATTTGATTTTTTCGCTTATTTCCAAGGAGATTATCCTTGATTCAAGCATTTTATTGATCCAGATGGCCTGGTTCCTAATTGCCCCAGTCCTGTTCTGATACTGCTGAAGTTTGTTGTCTATAGATCCTCTATCGATATACATATATAAGATTCATCGAACACCGTTTTATTTTAAATCCTGAAATTCCCAAAACTTATGGTTACCATTACGCCAAAATGTTTAAACCCCTTTCAACGAAATGGGTAAGGAATGAATCCGAGACTGTACATACATAACGTTGTTAGGTACTGAACATGACTGTAGTGTCGTTTGTAGGATCCTGTAACAACCCTCTACTGACGTGCTCGTTCCCCCAGGGTGGTGGAATGCCTCGGGCCCACCAACACACGAGTCTACACGGTAGCGGTGTACTTCCGCGGCCGGCGACTGGCGGCGGCGCGGGGACACTCCATTCAGGAGGCCGAGATGAACGCAGCCGAGGAAGCCTTGAATACCGCTCACGGTGAGTTCAGCTTATCTCTGACATCTAGCGGCCTTACTAATAAAAAAAAGTTATTCACTGTGTAACTTATACAGTGTTTTGTCTCGCCGTTTTGACATTTTTTTGACAATTTGACATTTACTCGACGTATGATAAGGATAAAACACTTGTCAAAGTAAACAACGAAGTCTGGAAAATTACCGCCTATTCTCCTAATGTTTTGAGTTAAAAAAGTTAAATGCTTATCTGGTTGGGTCATTATTTCGACGCAATCTTCTGGAGAACAGGTTCTAGATGTGGATACATACAGTCATACTATCAATATTTTTATTATTTATAGATACGTTATTATTCATTCGTGATTCGTGAGTGGTTATGATTTGATAAGGTTATTTCGTCTTTTAATTTGGCTAGTAATTATAGTGAATAGTTCTTCAATAAAAATTTACAGTTGTATTGTGATTGGTAATAATAATTGGATCACTTGTATATTATGAGTAGTTGGAGTTTGATAGGTATGTTATGTATTATTTGTAAATGGCGTAGCTGAGTAACATAGATCAATTTTGACGCGCCCGTTGGCCGTTAAGCTGCTCCCTAGCTTTTACTGCTATTCAATCAAATATATTCAAAATACCGCAGTTAAAATTTTACCACCTACTAATTGAAAACTGAGAAACAAAGTGTTCAAAACAGAATCGCCTAAATCAATGGCAAACAAGCTTTAGAGTCGATAATTTAAACGTTAACTCATCGATCACGTGAAGTGCCCGTGTGTCAGCTGACCGTGCAAGTACAGAGGACTCTCGCCGCTAAGTGATCGACGTAAGCATTACACTTGCGCGCGGCCGCCTCCATCGCCGGCCGACAGCGACCTGCGTGATTCATCGGTCGCCCGGGAAGTACTCAGCAGAAGCGACGGCGGAACTAGAGGGCTAGTTGTCTCTGGGAGGACTAATTTTCTCAACCTAGATTTGGCCCCTGTTTTTACTACTTGACTTCGATCTCTAAATAAATACATAATGTTAATGGGTCCGTACCTAAAATGTGGCGTCTGTAGCGGTTTAATAAACTAAGCGGAGTACTATTACTGCATCAGCTGCGACAATAGATTACACAAAGCATGTGTGTACGACTCACTCAACCTCCAGTCCTCAGACCCGGCCAATTTGACATGCGTATGCCCAGAGTGCAAATGTAAGGAACCCAGGGGAGTAACAGCAACACCACCGTGCGCCCAGCCCCGAATCTTAAACACCTGAACGTGACCTACAGGATAAATAGAAACACTGACTTTAATTTGGATTCTTCGATGGAGTATGACGCGGCGTTCGACACCGCTGTCATCCTTATAGAACTAAGACAGCTTAGGGTCGCAGTCAACGACCTATCGCTTCAAAATGAAGTACTCACGCTACTTAGAAAGAAGTTACCGAACTAAGAAACCAAATTGCAATGATGTCTGCCCCGTCGCCAACCCCAGAAAATTATATTATTATACAGCTTAAATACCAAGAAATCGCCGACCTTCGATCCTCCGTAGCTGATCTGCAGCAACAAGGACTACGGAATGAGATCGAGGTTGCTGGAATACCAGAGACTGAGAACAAAAACTTCCGTCAATTGGTACTAACAACTGCCTCCAAGATCGGGGTTGAGCTCACCGAGTCAGACATTGACGGATTTCACCGAGCTGGACCCCGGCGATCGCCCTTACCTCAGTTGCCCTCTAATCCCAAGAACCTGCCCCGTCCTATTGTGGTCAAGTTAGTTCGCCGAGCTAAACGGGACGAGATAGTAAGGGCGGCAAAAGACAGAAAAAACGTCACCTCGCTAGACATAGTACCCGGTACCAATCTGGATGGCTACATAAACGAGCGACTGCCCAAAGCAACAGCTGTTGTTTCGGAGCACAAGGCAACGGGCACTGCAGCATAGGTTCCGGTTCTCACGGGTGCGCGACGGTAACATTTTCGGGCGCAAAGCCGAAAAAATGCCTGCCATCCTTATACGATCCGAAGCAGATATCGATCAGAAAGTTGGCCCCTTCATTGACCCTAAGGCACGGATTTTCATACCATCTAGTCCACTTTATTCTTTACATCTATCACTGTACTTGACGAAACTTTTAATGTTTGTGCGTTGCTTTATATATATGCTCCTATGTTCAATCCCATGCCTTTCCTCCCTTTATACCCTAGCCCACTCCATGAAACTGACCTCCCAAATCCTCACAAACAAAATTTAGTACAGCCTGATCTCCACATCAGCTCGCCACACTTTCATGCAACTGACATTCCTTCCCGCTTTCTCTAATAGCCACCCCCCTTTACTTTTTGGAAATTGTTAACCAAATAGACCACTCGTATTCCATAGAATGTCAATTGCATGATACAATGAAAAAATGTTCCGAATCATTGACGGAAGAACTCAATTTCAAAATTCTGACCTATTAATTAGATCATCAATCATAATTTTTACGAGCTTTTGGTAACCCTTCAACGCTTAAACACAAACTTTGACATCTTCGTACTCACCGAATGCTGGTTGGCTCCGGGAGCAGGCTTAGGAGAAATACAAGGCTATAACTCCTACTTCACCAAACACAACCACAATCGAAGTGGCGGTGTGACTGCTTACATAAAAGACTCTTGGAATGCATATGTCCATGAGCCTACCTTAGATGAAGCCGAATTTCTGTCCATCGAGCTCCCAAACTCTACAACCATCCTAGGCATTTACCGATCCCCGTCTTTTACAAACTGCTAAAGATTCACTGCCTCTCATAACGACCTCTTATCAGGCCTCAAAAACGAAAAATCGGTGATTGTTGCTGGAGATATTAATATTAATATCCTTGTCGAGCAGGTAAGCACAGAATACCTTTGTACAAAGGCTGAACTGGGATCAATTCCCGCAATCATCAAGCCAACAAGACTAAATAACTGCCTTGATCACATATTCATTCGAGCCAGCACCAAACTAGTCCTCGGTTTGGTAGCTATAACAGACGTGACCGACCATAATATAGCGATAATGGCGTTGTCTCTGTTCAAAGGCCGCCCTAAGAAACCTGAAAGAGTATTTAAAAAAATCGATTTCCTTAGAGTTATTTCTGAACTACAAAACTCAGTCTGGGCTCCAGTTATGAACCCTACAGAGGTCGAATCGGCCGTCTCCTTATTCAACCATACCCTGAATACCGCTGTGGATAAACACACATCCTTGAAGCGGCGAAGCAGATCCAGTCTTATCCTGAAACCTTGGATTACTCCAGGCTTGATGAGATGTATCAAACACCGAGATAAACTCCATCTTGAATCAAGGAAACACCCCAATGACCCAGTCCAAAAGCTTACTCACAGCAGATACAGAATCTTTTGTGTGGAACTGCTTCGAAAACTCAAGCGTTAATATGAAAGTGCTGAAATAGAAGGTAAAAAGAATGACCCAAAAAGTATCTGGAAAGTTATTAACAACATTAGTAACCGCAATCGAAAAATATCTTCCGCAACCGAGCTGACAAAAATAAAGCCAGACCCACAAGAATCGGTGAACCAATGCAACGAATATTTTGCCAACGTGGGCGGAGACTTAGTCAATAAGATACTTCAAAAACATCAGAAATCACACGAGGAACCTTACCACGGGGGTAAATGTAAATGAATCTGCTCCTGAATCCTTTTTCATGCTTCCAACAGACATTCAAGAAGTGCGGAAAATCATTCTGAACCTCAAGAACGACAGTTTCCCTGGTCACGACGGCCTCATCCCTAGAGTAATTAAAGAGATATGCAGCGAAATCATTGTCTCCTTAACCCACATCTTCAACCTCAGTCTATCAACTGGCATCTTTCCCCAATCGTGGAAGCTTGCAAGAGTCATCCCCATATATAAAAGTGGCAACAAGAATTTGCCAGAAGACTAACGACCTATATCCCTGCTTCCCATACTCTCAAAGATACTCGAGAGAGTTGTGAACTGGCGACTGGTCTCTTATCTTGAGAAACACCGGCAGATCTCAGACAAACAATTTGGCTTCAGAAGGGGAATATCCACTGAGGATGCCGTTGGGTCCTTGGTTGACCTGGTATCTTCTTACCTTGACACAGGGAAAAAGTGTATCGGAGTCTTTTTAGATTTGGCAAAGGCCTTCGACATCGTGTCCATACCCCTACTGCTCAAGAAGCTGGGAAACCGTAGGCTCCGAGTACATACCCTGAACTGGTTCGGAAGCTACTTCACCGACAGGAAACTCAGTATTCAAATAGACGAAAACATTAGCCGGGAACTACCAATTAACGTCGGCGTACCCCAGGGTAGTGTGCTCGGACCCACCCTCTTCCTGATTTATATAAACGAAATAAAGCCCCGTCCCCAGACGTAAACATCATTTGCTATGCTGACGACACTGTTGCTGTCTTCAATGGCGACAATTGGGATGAGGTGCTGGAAAAAGGTGAACAGGAGATGGCAAGCATCGTTAATTGGTTGAACAGAAATCTCCTCATACTGAATGGCAAAAAAACAAAATACATGCTTCCACAAAACCCGAGCCTCGGAACCAAAACCCAACATTCAACATTTCCTAGGACTCATACGGCTCTGATGCAAAAAAAGCATATTATTCATGGCACCTAAAATCTACAATCAAGTACCAAATGCCATTAAGGATCTACCAACTGCTCAATTTAAGAGGAAACTAAACACCATGCTGGTTCAAAAATGTTATAATAATATTAATTCTTATTTAATTGACTAATCTCTTTAATTGTTTTAGAAGCCATAGCCATTAAGAAATATTTGATGTTATATTTAATGTATTCGAATAATTTGCATGTATAACTTGTATAACTACAAATTCATATGCCAAAATGGTAGAACATCGAGAATATATGCCTAGGTTCATGAATAAACGAATTTCTATTTCTTTATATTTTTATTTCGTGCATGCTAGTGCTGCTTATACTAGTGAGTGGACGGTATGATGAGAGCAGCGCAACGCTACGGAGGAGTGTTGGAGGTTGTATATCGTTCCGCTGAGGATCACTGGCCAGCAGTGACAAGCAAGACGAAGAAGAAGAGTTATGACATAACTCAATATTTTTTATTAAATAAGTAACAAATAACAATTATATAAATTAAGGGTTTTCAGTGGTTTAATGGGTTTCACGCTTGCTTCTCACACAGGAGATGCAGGTTCGAATCCTGACTAGACATGCGCGCCGAGCCTGAATCAGCCGGCGGCGGCGCGCTGGCCTGAAACGGTCGGCGGCGGCGGCGCGCCACGGCGTAGCCTCCAACAGAAGCTAGCTTTGTTTTTTACATTAAATAGAACGGAGATAGAATAATCTCGTATTTTATGCTTTCCCAATCCAACATTTGCCATTTTTCTGCGCGTAGTTACAATCCAAAATCACACAACACAACACAATTGAATCGAATGAAAGCGAACGACCGAATGGCGCCCAGCCCGCGAGGTCCCTCCCTCTCCCCCGACCATACCCATCCCCCGCTCAGTGTTGCCAAAGCAATAGTTCGCGCCGAGTGCGAGACTCGGCGGCGGCGGCGTGGTCCGAGCGCGGCGCGGCGCGCCCGTCTAATCCTGACCAATGAGATAATTAATTTAGCTTTGATGGGGGTTGACTCTTGCCTCATCAAGATAAATCCTAAGCTAGGAAATATAAACACTGCAACTAGAAAACTTTTATAAATATGAGTTAGTATATTTAATAATAACATTCAAAAATACAATAAAACAGAATTTCATACAAGACACAGATTATTTCTCTTCTGCCTTATTTTTTTAAGAATAGTGACACGAAACTTCACAACACGTCACTTTTCTTGTCTTCATCTTGCTTGTCACTGCTGGCCAGTGATCCTCAGCGGAACGATATACAACCTCCAACACTCCTCCGTAGCGTTGCGCTGCTCTCATCATACCGTCCACTCACTAGTATAAGCATGCCCTGTAAGTCCTTTTAGATCGCTGAAGAGGGTTTTTTAACATTGAATTTCTATTCCCCTAAAAGTCAGCTGAGAGTGAAATTCTAGGTCCCGCTGGGGTGGTGCCCAGACATAAGCGGCGCTCTATTTTAGCAGCAGCCTGTACATTAGGCCGTTAGGCTGATATTCAGAGAGCTCTATCTTATACTCCGCAACTTCAAAAGAGAGGTTACGTTTATTAACAGCTGTAATTAGTAAGAGAGTATCACACGTTGTACGAGCATAAATAATAATAAATGTAGCCCATTTATGCTCCCACCGAGAGGCACGGGCTTTTACACGGATACGAGTAAAATTGAGCCATTCTCCACCACGCTGGCACAGTGCGGGTTGATGGAGGGGTGTCGGGCTAGTCGCCAACCCGACTGGACCGATGTGCGAGTACCGCTGGGCCGCGGACGCTTACCCGCACACATTGTAAGTAACATGATTATTGGATTGTACCCCTAACTTGTGTCCTCCCTTTTCAGAGCTATTCCCGCAACTTGACCACCAAAAGCGAGTGATAGCCGCCAGCATGAAGCACAAGAAGGGCAAGCGCGAACGACGGACACCGGACAAGTATCTCCGACAGAAGCGACTGGACGAACAAGTGCCGAAGGCGTACCGACTGCGCAAACAAAGCGATAGCGATACCGACAGCACCGCTGTCGAACAATCCGACGATGAGAACAAAAGCGATAATGCAAAATCAGACGAAGATTCAGGTCTCGACAGCGACGAGTCGGACAAACACGAAAATGTCAAGGTAAGTAGTCTGCTCAGCGACATGGAGAAGATTAAAGAGAATATGATCAGTACAAACAAGTATGATAAGTTGAAGGAGAAGTGTAGGAAGTCGGATTCGGATGACGATTGAGGAGTCTTTTGTGTTTCTGTAGATTAAGTAGACAGATATCATTTTCGTTTGTGATGGTGTTTTGGCTTAATTACGTTATTTACCTTTAGAGGCTTTGTTACGAAGTTTTGAAATGGGGTTTGATTCGAAAACAATGTACTAAATGTAATTTTTGTTAACTTTTACAATTAGCGCTCAATCTCAGATCTATAATAGTAGTTTACCTTCTTTACTGCGTCCAAAAACCACACTTACTACCAGCACAATGATAAACTTAGTAGTACCAACTTCACCGACAAACTAGGGGCGGCACGCAGGTGGGAGTCGGCGTTCGAAATTAGAATGTCATAATTTGACAAAATTTTGTACATTATGGTCATAATGTATCAATATTCAGACAAGAAATGAGTTTTTACCAAGAAGTTTATCATTATGCTGGTCTTAAAGTGTGGTTTTTGGACACAGTAAAGAGGATTTATGATGCAGTGTGCGTGTGTGTAGATAATATAAATAAAGTAGTAAAAATAATAAACTGTGTAGATAAAATAGATTATTAGTGATAGTTTTCCTAAAATTTCCCAGTATTATGTGTTGACTTCTTATCTGTTATTAACTGATATGCAAGCCCGTCCATCCATGATTTATTGGGACTTGCGGCATAAACAAGGGTTTTGTTTGACAACATTATATGAATCTATCATTATCAAGTGTAATTAGTTATATGTAGTTAAGAATAAATAAAACTATCAATCAACTTGTTAAAATTTACTCTTTGAATAAACAACATACAGTTAACACACTGTTTTATTAATGAGATAGAATTTAACAAATAGATAACTTTGATCACTCCAAGCAAGCTTAGTAAATGGGGAATTAGTACTTCTACCGTCATAATGCAGATAGTAAAATAGAGAGAAATTGCTATATAATATGGATCGCACATAACCGATTATCCTTCAGTAGAGTATCGGTGCGGGATGTGTATTTTCGTCACGTATATAATTATAAACATAGCGAGCCTTCATAGGGTAAAGGTGGCCACGATGCTCTTTCGTGAGTAACTCAAGCGCGTCAGATTAAGACATGGGAGATACCTTACACTGTGTTTCTAACGCCACCAAATATGAGCTTTCCATCTAGAGCCGCGCCGTTAGAGCAACAAAACATAAGTCCATATAATCGGGATTTACATTTCAATAAATCTAGCGATTTGGACGTAACCTAAGGGAATGGGTGGGTCACAAAGTTTCACAAAAAAGCTCGGATCTGAAGGAGTTACTAAACAGGGTGTAAGGCATTTCCCATATCTTAATCTGATGAGATCGAGTTACTTACGGAATCCAGTCTGCGTCGCCTACTGTATCTCATGTAAAGTCACCCCTCCCGCACTGGTCTCTACTACCTCAGAAACCTCAGTTAACTAGTATAAATTACGCTTTATTGACTAAAGCAACACCATGCAGCAAAGACTAAACAGCAGTGGTCCTCTTATCCTGCCGGCACGCAGCGTCAGCCATTGCTTCTGATTGGGCACGTACATCTCCGCAGGCATTAGTTGTTCGGGGGCTTCGGAATCTGGTACATATCATAGAGTAGGTTAATTATATATTGGGGTACAAGTGAACTTAAATGAAAACTAAATAAACTCTGGCGTGAAAGGAAAGAATATCCGTGACAAGGCGCTAGAACATCGCCTGTTTGAAACCCTGCATCACTTATTCATCTATTGGCATGGGATGAACTGCGACTGATCTATTCTTTGAAAACGCATATTATCAGACATTCTGTCATGGTGACCATTATTTTAAGACTGTTGTAGTTGTTTAAGCTTTGGCGATGCTGAATAAATCCCTCGCTACTCTCAGGACTCCCGCGGCCTTGATACAAGCACTTGTAGAACAAAAGCTAATACATGTAGAATAAGACTAACCATCCTTCCGTAACCGTTGTGCGGATTGCATTGTGGAGTCGTGCATGGAGATGTGGTCGCCCGGCGCATGCAGTAACAAGCGACCAACGCCTTCACATCTCCTGCAATAGTTATACAAGTACACTTCCAAGTAGGTTCTATATTGAGCCCTTTCTTATTCCTGGTATATATTAACGATCTGCATCTTATGTTGGAGAAATTGACTGACATAGTATTGTTTGCTGACGACACTTCGCTGGTCTTCACAATTGAAAGACAAAGAAGATTTTGATGATATTAATGGAGTATTATTGTCTTTAACCTTGAATTGGTTCACAGTTAATAATTTATGGCTTATGAAAAACGCACCTATTTTACAAACAATAAATTCGAAATGACTGCCAGAATGGGTAAATGATCACTAAATTGTGTCTGGATAAATGAGCACCAAATTTCTTTTTACGTTTTGTGAACCTAAGTTTATGTTTTTGAGTATTTTTCGTTGTTCTTACATGTTCAACCTATACACGAAGGATAAAGGGTTACCTTTCACCCATTCCATTTACCCTTCACCTAAGCTACCGCAGTATTTTGCCATGACATATTCTACAACTTTTGGTGATCATTTACCCATTTTGGTAAGAAAAAATTATTTTTGGTAGTCATTGAAATTGTTCTCATAATTTATTGTTAAACGCTAGTAAAACCACGTGTATCAAATTCTCAATTCCGAATTTCAGGCAAGTCGAGACCAGTTAAGTGTTAGACAGCAATTCATTAGCATTAGTAAATCATTCGAAGTTTCACTTAAATTATAACACACTATTTAGTTACTTTCATAGTGTCATGTCCTGTGGTATTTTGTTGTGGGGGGAAGCAGCGGATATTCCAGCTTTTTTATATTACAGAAAAGAGATATTCGAGCAATTTCTAATTTAAAACGCACAGACTCCTTCACAGAATGTTTTAAAGAAATTGTCAGACTAGCTGTACCTAGTGAATTTATTAGTGTCAAAAAAGGGATATTTTAATGTTAAAGATTAATTAAATGACGGGACTGTATTGGGTTGATCTAACTCAACAAAGACCTTGCTTGACAAAGAAAATTATAATAATTAATATTGTAATATTTGTGTAAGTTAAACCATGGACGAATAAGACTAGAGGACAAACAACCGTAGTACTTTGAAGCGTAATTCGATTTTTAGTTTAAATGTATCTAGATAGAGTTACGTTCAAAAGTTCTTTCTATTAAAGGTAGTATCGTGGTGGCGCGCTTAATTTATGAAAGATAAGCAGATAGGCGGTATAAGCGTTGATTTCCTAAGAACAAACAAGGCTTACGCTTGCGCCATCTCTAATTTTTCGTCGATAACGCGATGAATACAGCGAGGCAAAGAAAACTCAAAAAAAAAACATCCACAAAGAGATGGTGGCAGTTAATAAAGATTCCGCTCCTTTGTTATCTAACATTAAAAAGTGGCCAAGTGAATATAAAAGGGACAGAGAAAGCGTCGAAGATGACCCCCGGTCCGGTGGTCCCGTTTCTGCCACCACGGAAGAAAATGTGAAAATCATCGAGAAAATTGCACCGGAAGACGCTCGAATAAAAATCAATACGTTAGCAGAGATAACCAAGCTATCAGTGGGTTCAATACTTCATTACTTTTTGAACTTTTCAAAAATCAGTGCAAAATGGGTGCCACGAATGCTTACAGCACCGCAGAAAAAGCGAGTTCAATGTTTTGAAGTGTTTTTGGAGGTTTGTGGTGAAAACTCTACTAGTGTACTTAATCGTAATGTTACTGAAGACAAAACCTGGGTTGGCGATTACGACCCTGAGAGCAAACACGAGTCAATGCAGTGGTTGAAAAAGTGTGCAGCACCTCCAAAGAAGTTTAAAGACACGCAATCGGTCGGAAAGCACGGCTACAGTACTCCGGGTCCCCAAAGGGTTTTTGCTCATGGAATATACCAAAAAAGGCCAAAGCATAACGGGATCAGCATATGCAACCTCTACACGTAATATGAAAGAAGCCATTAAAGGAAAAAGACATGGCAATCTGACCGCGGGTGGGTTGCTCAACGCGCCGGTTCACTAGGCGCAAGTTTCCAAGGCTGCTATTCAGGAGTGTGGCTTTCAAGAGACTAACCATCCACCTTACAGCCGAGACTTAGGCGCCTAGTGACTACTTTTTGTTCTTACTTTCGAAAAAAGAGCTTCGTGGAAAGCGATTTTCCGACAATGAAGGTGGCAATAAACGCGACCATTTTTCAGAGAAGGAGGAATGTTATTTTTTGGAGGGTAAAGAAAAGATCATTTCAGGCTCTAGAAGTGTATCTGCCTCTTTGCCTGGTACAGCGCCATCTAGAAATAAAACAGGATTTTGGCTTTATAGCAGCGTAAGTTTTTTTGTATGCGGTGGCCAGTCCTCTAGTCTTATTCGTCCATGATTAAAGAAACAATTTTTAAAAAAGATCTAAAATCAAACTGTGGGAGTTTCTACGCCCTGCGTCTCCTAAAGTGGTCCAATGTAAAGAGGCAAAAAATTTTTGCTAAGTATATGTAAATATCTACAGTAATAAAGACATTTGATTTTGATTTTGAATGTATGTACAATTTTCAAATTGAGCGATAGCTATAATGTTAACCTAAGAAATAATCACAGTCTAGTTGCGCTCCGGTTTAGACTCGCAAAGCTAGCAATTCTTTTAAGGGTCAGTGCATTCTCTACTACAACAAGATACCTGTCGCGATTTTGAAATTGCCATTTTTAGCAATTTAAAAACCATGCAAAAGCGACTGTCTAAAAAGGGACACTCACTACAATGTTCAAGATTGTTTTAATTAAAACATATTTTTGGTGTCTTTTCAAAGCTAATGTAATGTAGAAAAAAACTCCTGTGTAATATATTTTTGTTATGGTTCCTTTTAAAATGTGCTGAAAAATAGAGTTTTTTTCTTAAACAAAGCTTAATTTAAATTTGCAGATGTCACTTTTTAGCGACTATTTGATACTGGCCGTACCGCCTGTCCTTCACCATCTCTTTCCAGTTAATTTGAACCCGGTAAACCCTTCCATTTCGAAGTTATATCATAAACATATACATATAATATTTTACTTTGTTTATTAAACGAAGCACATTGATGGGATTGTACGGGGTTAATCTTAGACAACATAGAACTCGCTGTTAATAAAATTGTAATTATTTATTCCTGCTAGTATTTATAATAATTAATATTGTAATATTTGTATAAGTTAACACAACCAAATTAAAAAAAAAAGATCTAAAAAACAATCTGTGGGAGTTTCTTCGCCCTGCTACTCTCCCAGTGACCCAATGTAGAGATGAGACAAAAAATGACGTTGGCTAAGTATATGTAAATATATACAGTAATAAAGAAATTTTGATTTAATTTGATTTGACTTTCAGTAACATTGTCTGCACCTCACTGGAAGGTAACTTCGATGACGTAATTAATGGATGATTGTCGTCAGAGTTTTGTAGACCTATTACCTTAATAAATATCTCTTTGAATGTGGCCTACGAAAATTTCTGTGATTGTAGTTAAATTTATAAAAAATATGGAAAATTTCTATGTTTTTAGTTTTTCGATATCTTAAAAATTGACAGAGTTATTAAAGCTCAAAGTTCGACTCCCCGCGAAACTATTTTGTCAACTGAGTGTAGCCTGTAAGATCAGCGATGACGTCACTTTACCCGTCAGGTGATCGGATCGGTCTGGCTCATTCGGCTCCAGCGCGCCATACTGTAAATAACTCCTCACAACACTCACGAATAAAAAATAAAATGACCAAGAAATACTGCATTGTGCCCATGTGCAGTAACTCGAGTGTGAAAACTCCAAATATATTTTTTGTGTTCCATTAAACCCAAAAATTAGAAAAAAATGTATGAACCCCGTAAGGAGGGCAGATCCTATTGGAAATATAAGTACTGCTTATTGTAGTGAAGATAATTTTGACGTATCTAAGTTTTACCCCCATTTTAAGATGTTTTACTTGTAATACCTATGTACCTTCGTCTATTAATTCGTTGTTAGAAGATGAATTTGTATCAATAACTCGGGGATATCGTAAGCCATAAAGGTCATTCACTCACTGTCAAGTGTCCTAAAGAACTTGGCTCTTTAAATAAATGTCACCTTATATATACTACATTCATTAAAAGAGGATACTGTCTCCGAGTCCTCATTCTCGTGATGGAATGAGGACTTGGAGATAGTCAGTACTGTCTCCAAGTCCTCATTCCATGCTCCATTTCAAGCTCAGGAACCATAAATAGTTAGGCAGTCGTATTTGGACTCAATTTGATCAGGATGATGAGCTGGTTTTTCTCATGGCACCAATTTTGCAAAACCAGCTCATTATCCTTAACAAATATAGACCAAACACGACTGCCAGACTATTCCTGGTTCCTGAGTTACAGTACTGTCTCCAAGTCGTCATTCCATCACCAGTTCATGTACACTCTAATCAACATCCTGTACAATGACATTATAGACAGACAATATTAAGAAGAATTTAACTATTTGTTTTATTTTATCTTTTATAAACCATATTTGATTAAGAAAATAAGGGTGTCTTTTTACTTTCACAAAACCCTCTTGGTGAGTCTTAATAATAACCGGTTAAAGTAGTTAGTCCTACCAAAATCAGTGGTTAGTATGAATACTTACCGGTAATTCTGTATACTAACCGGATTTATTGAGTTGACCTTGACATATACATTCAGAAAATACTTCGGACCACTCTTTTTCAGATGCCTCAGAAATTTCATAATTATAGGCAGCCAGTGCACTTCCTTCCTCTCAAACCTCTTGCCTTTCAAATTTTCTTTGATTTTGGGAAACAGGTAAAAATCGCAAGATGCTAAGTCAGGGGAATATGGAGGGTGAGATAGTCACATTTTTTGTATTAAAAAAATCTAGTGTTCTGGCGGACGTGTGCGGCGCGGCCACAGATATCGATAGATAGGTTGAGGGGCGTGGCACGTGCGAACAAATGTAGCTCCGACAGGTTAGATATTAAAAATTCTTGGTAGCCACCGGGCGACCGCAGTGATGAATTCATTTCCGTTGTTTTTCGAAAATGCCGACCTGTGCAAAAATAGAAGCGAGATTGTGAACTCCAAGAAGGCCGGTGTCACATATCACTTGTAAGTCTCATTCCAACTATTATTTCTTCTTAAAAAACAAGAAATAAACATTATTACGAAAATAAATAATTCGCGGAAAATTCGTCACGAATTGACATTAAAGTGACAATGTCATGTTGTTCTCGCTAAGTTTACTATACATTGCTTGTTTTGTATCTTAATTTCACTACTTATTGCCAAGCTAACACGCAATGAATATTTCACACTTATCTAAGTACGAAAGCAAAGATGCATTTTGATACGGAGGCGAACTGTTACACGCACACAGAGACGACATATAGTTATGGGGATAGTGATAGGAGAATTATGTTTTTGAATCGATAGATTTTATCATTCCGCAATTACTAATATAGTTTGTTTAATATTTATGCTTCGGAACGCACCTCGGTTTTTTGTTGCGCGGATCGACCGCGAGTGATCGGAACATCACTAGCTAGCTGTCACTTGCATAGCAAAAAAAATGTCACTTTGCACGTGGAAAAATTTTCGGCGTCAAGCATCGGGGCTTTGGCAGAATGTTATTTATAATAACCTCGTAATAATCGTCAAGAAATAAGTAGATTTCACGTCATCGTAGTGAGTGCTTCGTGCTGTGAAAGGTTGAAGTGATTCGGTCACCAATTCGTCGCGTTCTGATAGCGACCCTTGTAGTCGGCAGCATCACGACAGCACCAGCAGCGGGCTACGACACGAGTAAGATTCGACTCCCAACACCCCCCACCCTTGTGTTCCTCATCCCGTACTCCTGCCTCGAATCTGAACTTTCGCATACCAGTCGACGGCGTCAAGGTCAGTACTACTTCGTGACATTCCACTGTAAAACAACCCTTCACAGACTTCCACCCTTTCGGTTGAGGCGTGGATTTAACATAGTTAATGTAATAATATAGTTATTTTATTGCTCATAATACGTAAGTTTATTGTTAGTTATTCCAATGATTGCCAAACAGGCAGCTTAGATTTTAAGTTTGTTTATCTACACACGTATCATAAACCCTCTACTGCGTTCAAAAACCGCACGTTACGATCAGCATTATGTTAAACTACTTGGTAAAAACTCGTTTCGTATCTGGAAAACTACACATAATGGTCATTATGTGTAGTTTTTCTACATATAATGACATTCAAATTTCGAACGCCGACGCCCACCCGCGTGCCGTCCCTAGTTTGTCGGTGAAGTTGGTACTGACATTCAAATTTCGAACGCCGACGCCCGCCTGCGTGAAGTTGGTACTAAAGAACAAGCTAAACAATTGCAGAACCACAATGCCGGTCAAACATGCGGTTCCTGAACACATCAAAGAGAGCTTATGATATGTGTATAGATAAACTAGTGTATGTAACTGTTGTCGTGTAGCGACAAGAACCTACCAGAACCTAACAAGAAACAACCAGGATAAAATTTAGAAATGACAGTTTATTATGGGTATTTACAGTGACTGTTTAGAAAAATGATAGGAAGATGAGGGTGGATGAAGTGAGACAGGTTTTATAAAAAATACAGGTGTCAGATAAAAAAAAAGGAAGCGGAGGACACGTAGAGTAGGAGCAGAAGGAGCAGCAGACGTCCTGCGAACCGGTCAGTGGAGGCACTGGTGGGCGATGTAGCCGTTGCAGATGGAGAGCGTGGCCGGCGGCCAATCGGTCATCAGTGCCCTGGAGACACCGACGGGCAGCAGAAGTAGTGGCCCTGGTAGCGAAGCGCCGGCCAGGGTAGAGGCCCGCAACGTGTCGGCCTGAAGTCACCGACGGGCAGGTGAAGCAGAGAACGGGCAGGTGAAGTGGAGACCCACGAAGCGCCGGCCAGGGTAGAGGCTCGCCGAGACAGGAGGCGTAGTAGTAGAGGCTCGCAGGATCCCGGGGCAGTGCGGCCCCGGGATAAGGCCTTTAGGTGATGCTTCTTGCTTGAAAGCTGAAGTGAGACTCCAGAATTTCAGAAATGAAATTCTCTTATACCCTTTTTGGAGAGTTCTAAAAATTATTTAAATTAAAAGCAATTTTTGTGAATGGCCAAGAGGAAAAAAGTATTTTCGTAAAAGTATTGAAGTAAACATATCAGACCGCTAACGAGTTTGAATGGACATTGCCATGACAACCAGATAAACAACAACAAAGTAAATGTCAGATTTTGGTTTCAGGCTCGTAATAGAAAAATCAACAAGTTCACATAGCCAAAATTACATAACAGCGATAGATAAAAGGGTAGCGCACCAGCGCGCACGTAGCCCGAGATTGCAGAGTTTCGGAGAAAGCCAAATACAAGGTCACCAAAGGTAAACCCCTTCGCTATCGATTTAGAAGTGCTGATAGTGTGAAAATACGAAGTGAAAATGATTTCTTATTGTGTTCTTATGGTTTAAAACATTACAGGGTCCTATGAAAATAAAGGTGATACAAAATATACAGCTATACAGCTCAGCAAGTATCCAGCTGAACAGACTGGAAAATGGCATGTAAGTAGCATAACACTACACTGCACATAATTAGGCATTAAAACTCTCGAGTGATATTATTATGAAACTCGCTTTCGGCTCGTTTCATAAACCCACTCTCGAGTTTTAATGCTCTCCATTATGCAGCAGTCACATAAACTACTATTAAAACCTCGCCCGACGAAGGATAATGGGGTGTTATAAGTATTGATCGGAAATTCCGATGCTTTCAGTCAGGTCCGAAGAGTTCAAAGTTATTCTACCTTCAGAAACCTCTTTGCCTCTCTTTCTAGCTGTAAGGATTCTGTTGAAAAAAAGAAGAGAGGCAAAGGGGTCTCGTATGTCGTATGTCGTATAAATATGTCGTATTTACAAACAATTTTTTATTTATAGAACCAGGCATTGTATACGACTGTCTATACCAGTGTCTATAAATTATAATCGATCGATGATACACGCTGTCCTTGCATTGTCCCAACACTAGCTCGACTAGCTAGTATACCTGCGGTAGTGTAGGTGTGTTCGGACGATAGGTGCATGACATTGCACTGACCAATAAAAGCGGAGGGATTGATGTACGAGTGGTGTAAATGTATGCGTGTTCTTAGTTTTCGGCGACACTGGTTCCGATACAAGCTTAGCGCCAAGGGCCTATCTCTCGATATCTGTGGGCGCGGCGTTGTCGTGATGCCAAAGAGGGTGCCGGATTCGAAACTTCGGTCGCTTGTCTCACCAAACTGATAATACTGCTGGAGCACAAACTGTCACATACCACTTAGAATTTACTGTTATTTGATCCTATATGACCAGACTAGCAATATGACCGATCTTACAAAAAAAAACGTGGCGACCATTTGTTTCTGTGTGCTTCGCGCACGGCGACATTTTGCTGGTTTTGGTTCATTTTCCAAGCACATACATCAACATTTTGTTTTTCGCAATTTATATCGAGAATTTCCGTGACAAAAGTTCAAAACATTCTTGAGCTTTTAAACCTTTTAAAGACTTAAAAAGGAGGTTCTTAGTTTGACCCGTATGTTTATGTGTGTGTTTGTCCGCGATTATCTCGCGTTTGGCTGAACCGATTTCGATGCGGTTTTCAGAAAAGTAATGTACTTTTATGAAAACCGCATCAAATTCTGGAGAAGATTTTTCCCAACTATGAAGGCGGATCCGTTTTTAAAAAATATATTTGTAATCATAATAAATCATAGCGCGAAAATCACGTCGACAGAGTTGCAAGCGAATTCGCGCCAGATTCTCACAGAGAAAACATATAGTAATTAAAATAAAATAAACAAATAAATCCAAATATTTTACACTTTTTATTTTATTACTAATAAAACTAGGGTTTGCGATGGTGTAACAAGCCAGTATCAAATTTTTGCTTTTGGAATGCCCTTTGTAAGTCATATTAAATCAAAATTGAAAGACAAAAAGAAGATTTTGATGATGTTAATGGTGCAATGTCTTTAACCTTGAATTGGTTCACAGTTAATAATGTATTGTTAAACGCTGGTAAAGCCAAGTGTTTCAAATTCTCACTTCCAAATGTCAGGCAAGTTGAGACCAGTTTAGTGTTAGACAGCACAATGTTGGAAGTAGTAAATGCTAAAAAGTTTCTTGGAATTACTATTGATAGCAAATTGCAGTGGGGACCCCCCATAGATAAATTAGCTACTAGATTAAGTTCTGCGGCTTACGCTGTTAGGAACATCAGACAAAATACGCATGTGGCTACATCTAGGCTAGTATATTTTAGTTACTTTCATAGTGGCATGTCCTATGGTATCGTGTTGTGGGGGAAAGCAGCGGATATCCAAACTATTTTTATTTTACAGAAAAGAGATGTTCGAGCAATTTATAATTTAAAACGAACATACTCCTTAAGAGAGCTTTTTAAATAAATTGACATACTAACTGTAGCTAGTCAATTTATTTTCGAAAATATAATGTATGTTACATTATATTACAAAATTTTCCAAACTTAGCGATAGCTTTAATATTAACTTAAGAAATAATCACAGACTGGTTGCGCCCCGGTTTAGACTCGCGAAGGTTAGCAATTCTTTCAAGGGTCAGTGCATTCTCTACTACAATAAGATACCCGGAGATTTTGAAATTGCCATTTGAGCAATTTAAAAAGCATGTTAAAGCGACTTTGTCGAAAAAGGGATATTACAATGTTCAAGATTACTTAAATGATGGGACTGTATGGGTATAATCTAGCTCAACACAGTCCATGCTGTTAATAATTTTGTAATTATTTATTCCTGCTTATTAATTATAATAATTAATATTGCAATAATTAATATTATTTGTATTAGTTAAGCACAACCAATTTTAAAAAGGGGTCTAAAATCAATCTGTGGGAGTTTCTACGCCCTTCTTCTACAGTAATAAAGAACTTTGACTTTGACTTTGATTACCTCAATACTTCATTTTGCAGCATCTGCTTCCTAGCAGCGTTGCTCAGTTGTTTGCAGGCCGTCAGCCAGATTCTCACTTCGTTGAAGTCAGCCAACAACTGCACGGCAGCGTCTTTACTAGAAAGTTAGAAGTTTATATGCTAGTTGAAACAGACCATCTGCAGACCTAGCTACTGAAACCCGGTTGGAAACTGGTAACCAATCACGTAATGGAAACGAAGCCTACCGGTTTGAGACTGTTGGCCTTATTCTGCATCTCAATTGTAATTTACCTCTGGTATGTGTGGAGGATTTTTATCGCATCCCTGTATGTAGTTGTGTAGCCGCGCGGCGCGAATTCGGGGCGCGCGAATGTTATGACTTGAGATGATTGCTTGTTTATGGTTCGTTCATTCTCTACGTTCTTTATTCTAAAGTGCATTTTATACTCTATTTCAACAGTGTTAAACATTAAAATTGCATAAAAGAAGGCCGGGTACACAGCTTGGCGGGAGTCATGGATCCGTGATAACATATATAGATTATGTAAATAAAATAAATAAATAAATATAACAGAGGTGGACAAACAGACAAATCACGTCGCAGCTCGCGTCAAGAATCCGTGTTCTGATTGGTCACATTTGGTAAATTAAAAAGTATCGCAATTTATTTCGGAGATACACAATGAATGTCATTTTTGTGACTCGATTCCTTGGTTAACTGTCACCAACCAATTTCCAGTATTTGCGTGTGCAGTTAGACTTATTTTACTTTTTATTTTTTTTATTAATATAAGGCTTATTTTACTTAAATACAGACCTGAATTTGACTTTAGCCACATAAATGTGATGTAGCCAGGATTCGCCCATTATTCTGAGTATCATGTTAAGGGTTGTGATATCTTTCGTCGCATTTATCACTGGGTGTAACATTTTATCTGAAAATTAGAGTTGTATTGAATTTTATGATATTCTATACAGTATAGATAGGGGCTGTTCTTATTCCTAAGAAAAACAAAATCTTTAATGTCGCACCACATAATTTGATTACATATCATAAGAAACTATTTCAGTATTTTTTTAAATGACATTTAGGGGCCTCTACCAAGGTTTGATTTTAAATAAAAGCTCAAAATATGTAATAAAAATAAACTATCAAATAAATCTTGTTATTTTTGTTAACAGTTTTGTTCAGTTTTCTTTAATACTTCTGAACGTTTTTTCTTGTTTTTTTTTTTTTTAGAACCTGCCATTCTTATTAGTTTTTCAATTTTACTGATATGTTTTTTTTTTATTGAATTGGTATACTAGCTTTTTTCCATATATTTATCACTTCGCTTGCTTTTCTTTGCTGTTCTGCCTTTATTTTCTTCAAAAACAAACGCAATACTTCACCGATGGATGGCAAAAAAAAACTTTGACAGCTGGTAGCGACATCTAAATCTTAACAAAAAAAAAAAATTGATCATTTGATCATCTAAATAGATGCATATAATCAAATGACAAAGTGCCCCGAGGCATATTTCAAAAGTCGAAAAATAAAGACTACCCTAAATTATAGATGGATGTCTGTCTTTTATGAAAAACATATAAATATATCAACCTATTTCCAAACTTTCTGACGGTATTGTATCTAGTATTTATTTCGAGCGCTTCTGTGTTTAGGAATACCTTATTCTATATGATAGGAGTATGCTGTAGTTTCACGTTACAAATGATTACCAACCCCCTGAGCCAGTATGGAATAATATACAACAATACCCTAACCACCTAACCACTGTGCAAATTGTAGCACCTTACATCCGCTTATCGGTGTGAAAATTGAACTTTTGCCCGAGGACGAGCTATAAATACCTAAAAACTCGTGCACATAAGCGGAGTGCAACGGGTCAGGTGGGTTGGTCACTAGCCGCCACTCGTAGTTGGTCGGGAATATCATGGTCAGGTGCGCCAGGCTGGTGGTGGCGCAGACCGCTGATAGTACCGCTGTGATCTCCTCAGTCGCGTCCTGAAGTGAGAAACGTTCATACTACATTCCTCTACAATTTCCTCTCCCGCTCGCTCTCGCCCTCGGTCAGCCAGACAGTAACGGACGCTATGACGTCACCACAGCGAGGAGCCTAGTTAAATTTTGCGTGTAGTAGAAATCTTCCTGGGTCCTCTATCTCCGTGAAGAGCATAGGGTCTTAAACAACCTTCCAATTCTTACTTCCTTGCTACTACTACTACTACTACTACTGCCGGTCGTTAGCAACCTCAACGTCTTCTGGCCAGCAATTCTTAAAAAAATATTGATAAAAACCCGTCTTTTTTCTCATCGCCCGGAATTTGAACCCAGACCTCAACAGCTACACAACGGAAGTCGTCATCAGAAACGTCTACCATAACCGATCATTATAGTTTACAAATTGCTGGATACTTTCAATTCCGATAAGCCGTTTTTAGGGTTCCTTACCCGAAGGGTGCCAAACGGGACTCTATTACTCAGCCTCCACTATCCGTCTGTCAGTCTGTCAGCGGGCTCTATCTGATGAAGCGAAAAAGGTAGAGAGATGACTTTTTTACAGAATGTGTATTTCTGTTGCCGCTCAGCAACAAATATCATTATATTATAGTTCATACTACACGAAATTTTATTAATTAAAGGGGGTCCCTATACAAGAGATGTGTTTTAACACCAGCCGCGATATAACAAACCATAACATGATACAAATATGATCATATATTTTGCGACTTATCACATGGTTGTGGTGGCGCAATTGGTTAGATATCGGTTCCGCAAGCCTAAGGTTCTGGGATCCAATCCACTTTTGGACATAATATGATTCTCTTTTCGTTTTTGTTTTGTTATTTTTATTGGTTAAGTTTTCTTGTACGATGACGGAACCCTTCATATGCGAGTCCGACCCGCTCTTGACCGATTATTTTGGTTCACATGAAAACAACGATCCTCTCCTCCTGCTACTGTTAGAACCAGCACGTACCTTCAGTAACTGTGTGTTCGCTTTCACTTCGGATACAAGCTTCTCTCTCATTTTCGCGCATACATTATCGTGAACTCCAATTTTTCCTGCAATAAAACGTTGAGGATGAATGATGATGATGATAATAAATTAGAATGGAAAACATAATTTAACACACAACTCTTATATTACCCTATCTCAGAAAGTTTCAACGTAAGGTAGAATGCAACAGCAACAGCAATATCTTATTTTACAGATAACGAGACAGATTAAATATAACTTAAAATCGGCGATAGGTTCGCTTGAAGAAATCTCTCTTTAGAGATAAGCTCGTCTTTGCGTACAAACTTTCTTGTAACTGTTGCTATACATTTTCTGCTCAATAAAGAATATGATATGAAACTTATAGCCTGTTTCAAGAAGGCCCTATAAGCTCTGTTACAGATTCATCTATCACTTTGCATACATTATGATTTATATGTTCAATGGGGCTTATCGGTACTTCTTGAAACAGGCCTTTTCCCATACGGGGTGGCAGAGGCACAGTTGTGCCCACTTTAGCCAGTTATTCATTACCTACTCCACTTTTAAGTGAAAATGAGCTAGCCCATCGCCGACTATATATAACCATTTTATGATAAGTTTATTCATAATGCATGATTTCTTTATCGCACACAAATAATATACAGAAAACAAGACCTACACACAAATTGTGTACAAAGGTGAGCTTATCTCTTATAACATAAGAGATCTCTTCCAGCATACCAATTAGGTACTCAGGATGAGAAAGATCGATTGCTGAGCAGGGTAAGACTATGTGTAAGTACAACAATATAATTTAGCTAGTACATACTAAATAAATAATACAAAACAATATAAACTAAATATGCGAGCGCCTACATAAATATTATATGTACAATATACTCGTACATGCAAAACATAAATACTATATACATATATATACTTACTAATAAATATATACATGCAACGTATAATTCTAAAGAGAAAGGTAATGCTTCTTCACGCGACTTTCAAATATATCGAGAGTAAGACTATCCCTGATGGTGCAGGGGAGTGCATTCCACAATCATTTATTGCGGGTTCCCATCTCACCTGATTCAATTGTCACAGTGTGGTCAGCGAACCTCAGGTTGACCAGCTGCTCCATACACGCTTGCATGTCGTTGTGTGTTATCCGGAAGAAGTCGTCCATCTGCCAAGAGCTGGCCAACCTTCGCGTCTCGGCGAGGCACCAGAGACGGTATGTGTGGACTGAGTGATCTGCAGATATAGCCCCGGAAGCATGGCAGACAACTCAAAATTGGGAAGATTACGTAAAACTTTTTGGTAGGGGGCACTGTTTTTTTGTAACAGGCTTTTGTTTTACTAGTTTAATCCGTGATGACCTCAGATGAACGAAACTCTTTGCTCATTTACTTTGTTTTTTACAAACACTTAGCGCCTTCTACGTGGAAACAGTTTTCTTTCCTATTATACGACACTCAAAGTCGTGCTCGTGTCACTCGCTCGGGAAACGTCGTCAGCATTACATGCAGCATTTTATTTTAAAAACAGTCTGTATTCGGCCAAGAGTTTGCCATGGAGAGATAGAGAGAGTTGGCCCGACAGATGGAACGCGTGCTAACTCTATTCTCGGAATGTCTTTGACACCTACACACAAAATATGTAATTTTGTATGGAGTTGTCAAAGATACTCAGGGGACTTAATCCTTCAGTTCTTCATCTTACCTAATCTATGCAGTATAGGTATCTGCTCAACAATAGGTAAGTCTTCCAACGGTGCTCCAAGAATATACTCCCAAGTCACCTCACATTGGTTGTTCAAAGTTACTAATTCTTGTAGCATTAGTGCGAAATTCGCCCCCGACATCGTGCACTAAAACAAAGTTAACTTCATGGTTATTATTTGGTTCTTTGTTCGATTATACAGCTGTTTAAATAAACTGAAACATAAATGTTAGAATATAATATTGCATGCTTACTTCAGTTATGTAAACTGAGAGTTCAGGATGTGTTTGCAGAGAGGTCGCTTTCAGGTTTGTGGTAAGAATAGCTCTGCAAAGATAAATGCACATTTTTATTCAGGGGCGACATAAACTTGGATATAAGTTTAATAAATTCAGTGCCTTCTCCTTACCCAAAATTTTTATCCCAGGACGTTGAAGTAACATGGCAACCTAAAGCTTCTGCCAATATTCTAAGGGCAGCTAAAACCAGTTCGGGTGTGTCTGGAAAATAAGAACACTACAGTTTTAATGATATTTCCTTGTAGGTATCGAAGTAATATTACTACCGTTGTCTGCCACACAATCTACAAAAGAGAACATTCATACTAACTGTTGACATTGAACGTTAGAAACAACCATTCTCGCAGATTTTGACTTGTACTTGGTGATCTGAAAAAAAAAAACAAAAAATCTTACTGTAATAGTTCACTGACGAGTTTTAGTAATTATGAATTATATTACCTCGTAGCTAAAGGGCATCGAGACCACCACAACACTATGTGTTCCAAACAGCTTCCTACATCAGCCCAGAGTACATTTTGATAGTACTCGGTCACCTTCTTTGCAGCCTTCTTACTAGCTTGGACTCTACCTGAAAATTTGACGTACAACGTCAACATCGTATTTTCTATTTCCTGAGACATCATATCTCAGGCTGATTCAGGCATGGAAAGTAACTGACTCCAAATTCGAGGCAAGTCAGTACTGACCTGGGGGCTATCACACAAAACTTTACAGACGAAGATGCAATTTGTAAAGTCTCAACTAAATGAATAATCACAATAAAAACAAACTATTGTGATTGATTACTTTGTTGACACCTTACCAATTGTCGCGTGTTGTACGCCTTTAAAATTTTATCGATAGACCACCGATACTGACCTTGTGAAAATTTTGGAGTCAGTACTCGCCACGAATACTGACTGCATCTAAACAGTGTCAGAATCGGGACAGCACTTTCTTGCCCCGAACTCGGAGTCAGTTACTTACCCTGTCTAAATTCAGCCTTAGATATGTACTCGTAGATGTCTGTCTGACTGTAAAAAGAACGTTTAACTGATGCTCGAAGGCAAGTAGCTGTCTCTCAAAACAGTGCCAGTTAACTAGCTTGCCTTTATTTAAGCAACCACATGTGTATTTGGCCGAGAGATCACTTAGAACCTATTTTAACATACAACAAGATGAGGTACATATGCTTACCTGATTTTAGCTTCTTTACACCATTATTTCCGAGCAAAGAAGGAGCTAAGTTTGCAACAGTGTCAAGTAATATTTCTATATAGATTTCTTCACTTTGAAGGATTCCGTTAACATTCTCTGGAATAAGAAGACACGAACAGTTTTCTGGTTAAATTATCTTGTTAGAGATAAGGTCGCCTTTGTTTATTTCATCTTAATTGTTGCAGGATCATATTGAGTATAATTATGACGACAAATTTACCTTCGTTACTGTACTTCTCCATAATGCACTCATTCTGAAGAAGGGAAGTGTATGGTATCTCGCAGTCTGAGGTTTGTGCTAGCAGCTCGCTGATCTTTCTGAATTATCGAAAATATTACTCTAAACATGCATTTTAGTCAGACGTTTAGTTCTTTTGGGCGATTTATTTTAAGTTGTGGATGTCCATACGTCTTATGCGATAATGGGCACGAACACGACGCACTATTTATTCTGACGATAAATAAAATAATAATAAATGTAGCCCATTAATGTCCCCACCGAGGGGCACGGGTCTTTACTCGGAAACGAGTAAGATTGAGCCATACTCCGCCACGCTGGCTCAGTATGGGTTGATGGAGGGGTGTCGGGCTTGTGGCCAACTCGCTGCCGAAATTTATCAAGCTGCCCTATTAGAGCCTCTGACACAGCTTTACGACTACTACCACCGAGTAGCACTAGTAGCCGGGCGGGACCTACAGTTTAACGTGTCATCCGAAACACGGATGCGTCCGAAACAAATGCCGCAATGAACGGACACCCATCCAGTGCCCTTCTCGGCCAGATGTTGCTAGCCACACGATCTTTTCCGATGTGCGAATACCGCTAGGCCACGGACGCTTCTTCTTACTGACGATGCCTTCAAGATTATGCATCCAGCCGGCATAGGGGGAGGCATTTCACATCACTCTTTTCGGCCATTGAAACATGGATAAATATTGCCTAATTCATGCAATAACCAACCAAAATAATCCGATGGTCCTAACTGAAGCATTTGAAATTATTGTAGCTGTGAAAAACTTGAACTAGTGAGTCAACATACCTATCTGGGCCTCATCATTGATAAACATCTTAATTGGAGACCTCATGTAGAATACATATGTAACAAATTAAGATCACTTCGTGCTAAATTTTCTATCCTTAAATTCAAATTACCTTACAACATACTAAGAATGTTGTACTTATCATTAGGTGAATCAATAATAGGTTATGGACTCAGTAGTTATGGTCGAAAATATAAAACTAACATTGACTTAATATACAAACTTCATCTAAGCATACTTAAAACAATTATCCCAAAATATTTAATAACAAAATAAAAAGAAGATGAAATAGGGCTGTTGAAGCACTGCAGAATTATGTCAGCTTACAATAAAATTAATTATCAAATAGTAATTGAGGAATACCATCACATTGAGTCCCTAACTGCTAAGGTTAGGCATAGTAAACTGCGCAAACTAAACAGTACACCAATGTTTGTTCTACCTAAATATAATAATGAATATGGTAAAACGAAGTGGAAATATACGCTACCCAACATATTAAACAGGCTTCCGCATACATTGCAAAATAGTATCTTAAAGAACTACAAGACCTGTAAACATTTATTAAAAAAATACTATATATTGGGATCAAGTGAATGATGTGTCAATGTGAACCTTATAATAATGTAATGCGACTCATTCGTGCAAGCATAAACCTCAAATAGGTTTAAAGCGCGTCTAGTTTTTAACTTTATCATTTTTATGTTATGAACAAATAAAAAATAAAAATAAAAATTGAACAAAACGACAATGTTTCTTAAAAGTCTTATGTCGTGGTCCCAGATTTGTATTGAAATGATTTGAACACAAAGACAACGAATCATAGTCTTATGATAAGGTCACAAGATCTGTGCACTTAGATTCGTAACGTCATTACGGCTGTTTATTTATATTGCATTCCAGCATAGACAAATAATTTAAAGGAGTGTCCAGTCCATCGCCATACTAAGCACGGTACATCAAAAATAGTTCATTTGTAAAAACCTAGATGTCGCTCATAGTATTTTTAATAACTAAATTATAATTTCAATCTTTACCACAACCATCTCGAAGCTTTTATTGCCGAATGAAACAACGGATGTGTAACATTCGCCGCTCCTATCAGCAAGATTGGTGGCCGAGCGGTCTATCATCAGACTTTCAATTGGTTGATCGTGGCACAGGTTGATAAAAGAGATCGTGGTTCGATCTCAGTGCGGACAAATTACCTTTTGCTTGTGTTTTTATAAGGTTTTATTTACTGAGGCAATGTTTTTTTTATTATATATTTAATTTACTTCAAATAGTATGGCGATCAACTTTTTTAATTAACTTTCTAACACGTGTACGATGCTCCACGCGTATTTTTAAGGTTACCTTAAAAAGGAAAAATTATAAAAATTTATAGGTAACGCAAACAATCCCATTACACTGGCGGCGTTACCGCGCTGCACAGCGAGCGAGATCCTCCGGACCGGGAAAGCCCCAGAGCTATAGTTTAGAATTAGAGCTTTAGAATTAGAGTTTTCACAACCTCGGTCCCTCAAACGACGACTACCAATGTCCTTGTCCTTGTCCTTACTTAAATATTACAGGTAAACTATAGAGAGATATATGGTCTAAATAGAGGTGGCACAATTTCTTTCAATACCACATATGTACAACCTTGAAAATTACCTGATTACATATATACATGGAGCATGAAAGTAACCAATAACTTTGTAATTAACATTTTGTTATATTAAATCCAACCTATTCACTCCATACTATCCTTTCCATTGTGCGGTGGTAAGGAAACCTTCGTGCGGGAGTCCGACTCTCACTTGACCGTTTATTTTATTTGATGTAAGTACAAAAAAATAGATACAAATTTTATTGGAGAAGTTTTGTCGGAAAGTTTTAATAAAACAGGCTAAGTGTGGGTCGGACTCGCACACGAAGGTTTTCGTATTTACAAGAAAACTTATGCATTAAAAAAATAATTAAAAAAACTTGGTTTTGAACCCAGAACATAGAGATGTGATGTGCATTTGGTTTGATATCAGTTGCGCAACTGATATCAAACCAAATGCACATCACATCGTTACAATAAGTCGCGGAATTTACGATTATGTTTTGAATGATATTGAGGTGTAATGTGAGTCTGGTGGCGCTACTGTAATTTTATAAATCTCTGACGCCATCTAGGGCATTATAACGTACAACAAATAGGCATCAAACAGAACCGTGCCTGGGCAGAAATTTTTGTAATATAAGTCTATGGTTCCATCAAGGTACACAAGTAGGGATAATCATATATATTATGGCGCGCAAATGCCAATACAAATTACTCTTATGAATAATAACACAAGGTTCATTTCAAGGCGCGTGCCATGTTATCGTGGTGTATCTCCAATATGACCGTGTTCGTTGGTACGTACCTGTTCTGTTCGTTCTTCTTCTCGACAAGGCTCTGTGCTTGCTTCATCTTGCACTTCTTGTGCTCGATGAAGGCCTCTCGCCGCTTGTCTGTGGTTAGTTCTCGCGAGACGGTGGACGTGGGCGGGGTTATGTGCTTGGTTAAGGTACTGAGGAAAGTATATGTATTGTACCCGGTGGTAAATTATCTTTGTCAGGGTTTGTCAAGAGAAAATGAGATGACGTAATATTACAGATGTCGTTGGGTCTGGTAGATTTATACCTTAAGGTCCATTTTGACAACTTCCCATTATGATTAGGATCATGCTGACGTCTTCCCAATTCGACAACTTCCCAGTTGGACAACTTCCCAATTCGACATTTTTGACAGAATTTTACTTAGATTTAACCCTTGTAACTCGTGGGCCTCATAGAAGAGAGATAGATGGAAACGCCATGGTTCCAGGAGATTTGCACAAATATAGCTCTATACAAGTGTAATAGAAAGGTGAAGTCATATTTCAGGGTGCATATCTAGGTATTGTTGGGAATGTCCCTTCGTTAATATGAAGTCTGATATATGCATGTAGCAGCCGTAGTTTGACCTGAAAGTTTCAATCGTAATTGGACATCACAAAACAAGTCAGTTGTCGCGTCAATGACCCCATAAATTGTGTGGGGTGGTGCACTTTTCAAGATGAGTTTTCTTCTTTAAGTTGATGAAAAGTTGCCTAATCTTTTAGTGTCGCTGTGAGACAAAACAAACAGTAAAATTAAATTAAATTCATGAGTTTCACCGATCTGGTATGCAGAATATGAGGGCCATGGAGACTAGGTACATTCTTCCTACATGCTGCAAACACGCTCCTTGGATAAACACTGAAGTGCAGATGACCACTTTCCATTAGACTAACTCATCAAGTTGACGCATCTCAATTTATTTTTAACCTTCGTTAAAGGCGGCAGGCTTTTTATTACATTTGATACTTGCCGCGCTTCGACATGAGTTGTCTGAAAACGTGCCTAATCTTTTGGTGTCTCTGTGAGACAAACCAAAAAGTAAAAGTAAATCAAATTTCCGGCTTTCACTGATCTGGTACCTATGCAGAATTTGAACAACATGAAGCCTAGGTATCTTTTCCTTGCTGCAAACACGCACGTGGAATAATCACTGCAGATGTCCATAAAAGAGCTTCGTGCTCAAGTGGTTTCACAATCGCGTCTCACACAGGAGATGCGGGTTCGAATCCGGTGCTGACCATATACCAATTCGATAATCAATTTATCTTAAGTGGGTGCATTACGGACTTTCTCACTGTGATTGAAAACATCGTGAGGAAACCTTCAATCTACATAGCTGAGTATTGACTAACTGGTTAAAGTGGACACAACTGTACCTCTGCCAGCCCGTATGGGAAATGTATGCAGATGTATACCTTCCATTAGGTACTAACTCATAAAGTTGTCGCATCTCAGTTTATTCTTCATCTTCGTTAAAGGCAGCAGGATTTTTCCTTCGACACTTGCCGCGCTTTGCCTGCTAGACCGAGGTGAAAACGTCCCTGATGTTTTATTGTCTTTGTAAGACAAGTCAAAAAGGAAATGTGAATGATATTAATGACTTTCACCCATTGAACTACTATTACTTGATAGCTCAATGCTTTCACCGATCTGGAGGCCTAATACCAACTCTAATAGCAGGACCTAAACTGAACTGCCCTGCTTTTTCGTACTATGACCAACAATTAGCAGGCCTGCGGCAGGATTGTTTAAGTTGCCGCTCAAAAAGCGTTCACCTTTTCATATATAGGCTTTTCGTACTATGAAACTATATTTGACAACAGTTAAGGGACACTTAGCTCTTTTTTTTAGCTGTCTAGCGATTGTTTCGGTGGCCGGACTCTTATATTTAGAGGGTCCCCAAGGAGAATACATGACCCTTTCACTTATGCGAAGCGGGCAAATCGAAATAACAGCTAGGTGGCCCCTGAAAGAAATAAAGTGTCCCCTAAAAGATAGGGATCGTTGGTGAAATCGGCCATAAGTGTCTCATACTACAGAATACTTAACTCATACTTTGTACTGTGCCAGCACTGAGTAGGTGTGTGTACCTATGTATCTGATTGCATCTACCTGCATCTGAGAATTGATTAATGATTATGACAAAAAAATAAGTTTTAACCTGTTTTCTTTGGTTTTTTATTTTATTAAGCAGTCCCACAAACCAGTAGGACCAAGTTGGGTAAATTGGGAATTACATAGTTAATCTCTCTCAGTCATGCTCAAGATTACCGAGTCGGGAAATGAAAGTAAACGGTATTTTATCAGAGCAGAAGATGTGCATTCTGCTATCTGGCAGGTAGGTAGATTTGCGCACAAAGCTCTTTGAGCTTACGCAGGTGTCAGGTGTTCTTCGGACATTGACCTAATGTTGTGAAACTTTTATTTTCCAGAAGGATACAAGATAATGAATTTTGTATGAAAAAAACATAAAAGTAGTTTAAACAATTTTTTTTATTAAGACGTTCCCAATAATACCTAGTATTGCACCCTGTATATCCTATATAGCTTGATTGAAGTCGGTTTTTGTCAAATAACCACTACTGCTCGAAATAGCGCTTATTCCACAGTTAAAAGTAGTGAATTGTTAATTAACCGTAATTGGGTATTCGTCAGACTCGCAGCCGAAATGTTGTCATATTGGGAAGTGGTCGAATTGGGAAGTTGTCAACATGGGATCATGTCATTATACACCTTGTAATAATGCTAAATTTTCGAAATGGCACAAAAGTAAAATGCTGTCAAATTGGGGAGTTCTCAATATGGACCTAATCTGATTTCTACCGGCATGTTTTGACTTAAGTGATTAAATTCAAATAAAAATAATAGGCTCCAGAGAGAGTGGCACCTGTAATTTTATCAACATACTTAGTAACTTACTGATAAATCTCAAGGCTCTCAGAAGTGCTGGACGTAGACTCGTCGGAGTGTACCTCTGGTTTGTATATCCTTACTAAACTGTTGATTAGACGGTGGCAGTTCACTTCTACTCTACTTTTTGATAATACCTGAAATATGAAGTTTTTTACAGACCGTTATTTATAACCATTAGTTATTTATGAGAGTGCAATTATATTACGTTATAGTTGTATTTGCCTAGTAGCGTATTCAATATTTATATAGGTACTTACCTGAACAATTCTGGTCAAAGTAATAGGTTTCGTTTCGGTTATCGTGTTTGGGTAAGTGTTACTGCATATGTTGAATTTAGCTGCAAACCTCTTGAAACTCAGCCCTATCATTTGATTGTAAATTCCGACAAGTCTGAAAATAATCAGCCATTTCTTAATCGCAAGATTATAATTTATAACCTTTTAGGGCCTAATCAGAGTCGTGCGGGTTTCGTCGCGTACGCCGGTTTACATAACATAGCGACACGCCATTTCCCATACGGGGTGGCAGAAGCACAATTGTGCCCACTTTGAGCCAGTTATTCAATAGTCCATTTGCTTGACAGGGGGCTAGCCCATCGCCGCAGCTATGGAGTAATGAAGGTTTCCTCACGATGTTTTCCATCACCTTTAGAACGTCCGTATAATGTACTTAAGATAAATAAATTATCTCATTGGTACATGGTCAGGAATCGAACCTGCATCTCCTGTCTAAGAAGCAAGCGTGAAACCCATTAGACCACCGAGTCTTACTCGCGGGATATATTATGGGATTGGCCACGAACGCGGGTGCTGTCAGTATCGCGTCCCGCTTCCGGCATGACAAGTACGCACGACACTGATAGCGCACAAGCAAACTTTAGAAACTTTGACAAATAGTACTTCGTCTAAAAATCTATGAGTTAATATTAATTACACTCTTTCGCAAACATCAATGGGTTACTTGTTGGTATTACAGGTATTACTAGGACATTAAATAAGAAAAGAAGAAAAGGCAGCCATTTTCAAAATACGCATTGGACTTAATGGTAGCGGGTTCGCCACACAACCCTTATGTTGATACCTCGTCCGTGCAAAGGTCCCCGTTACTCTAGGCGGAAAGACCCGCAGTGTGAGAGGGACGGAATCGGTAAAAAATGAAAAAACGTAGCGCTAAACCCTACCCTAAACCCTAAACTAAAATAATTGTTTAAAAATAACCTACGCTATTTTGTTAAAAAGTATTTTAAGGAGATTTTGCGAATACATAATATCTACATTTTAAACGCAGAACCACAATGAAATTGGTTAGGATTTCAGAATTACAGGAAAAATTAAAACAATTTAGAGGTGTTTTCGTAATTAAATTCTATCGAGAAAACTTCATCCAATCGCGTTTTCTTTTAGTGAAAATCTTAATCAAATACTCAATTAACGTTAACCCAAAAATCAAATCTGTAGATGACTTCACGGTGGAGTAAATGGATTCGAAAAAAACCCTTTATTTTTTTTCGTAGCACCTTAATATGGGATAATGATGATTTTGAATCTGATGAAGAATAATTATTATACACATGATTCTAAATCTTCGTTAATTATAATTTATAACAAACTAGCTGGTTCCCGCGACTAAGTTCTCCTTGTTATTTTTTTAAACAAAATCAGTTCATCCAAAAAGTAGCCTATTTCGGACTGCAGGGTCTAATCTATCGCCATGCCAACATTTATTAAAATCGGTTCAGCCGTTATCGCGTGAAAGAGCAACATACGTCCATACAATACATAAATAGTATAGAATTATGGACATAAACACATTTGTAATATTAGTAGGATACTCTAAATAAATACTTCAAAACACTAAGAATCTGTTTTTTATTGATTATTAGCTATAAAATATTTTTGACCGGATTTATCATGCAAATACTCCTACGTGCAACGGGCGAATGTAATTTTCATTACCAAACGTATAATCGACAAGCCGTTTTCAATAACGGTTCTTGTAAATAAATCACAGAGGTTATTTGCATTTTTTTAAAAGAGCTGAGATAATCCCAGCTCTAACTACCATCCCGCAACCTTAGCGAAAAGGCTTGACGCTACGTTTCAGGTACAATATTCTTACCTTATGCAGGATTCAATCATCCTCCTCGCGTCCTCCCGATGCAGGCAATTGTTCAGGATAGTCTCAATAAGACCCTTGATCGCTTGCAGCATGATGAAGCGACGGCCGCACAGCCTCGCGAACACATGCTCGTGTTTGCTCGTAATCAGTCCGTTGTCCTTCTTTAGTCGGGCCAGGCGCGGGTTGAGTTTGTAAAGAGATTTTACTACTTTGGATAGGTATTCGATGATTTGATCTAGCACCTGGAATTTGGAGGTAAATTTTCTAGATCCACGGTCACAAAAAATACTTTATCTACACACGTATCATAAACCCTCTTTACAGCGTTCAAAAACCGCACGTTACGATCAGCCTTATGTTAAACTACTTGGTTAAAACTCGTTTCGTATCTGGAAAACTACACATAATGGTCATTATGTGTAGTTTTTCTACATATAATGACATTCAAATTTCGAAAGCCGACGCCCACCCGCGTGCCGTCCCTAGTTTGTCTGTGAAGTTGGTACTGACATTCAAATTTCGAACGCCGACGCCCGTCTGCGTGAAGTTGGTACTAAAGAACAAGCTAAACAATTACAGAACCACAATGCCGGTCAAACATGCGGTTCCTGAACACATCAAAGAGAGCTTATGATATGTGTGTAAACTAGTGTATGTAAACAGTTACATAATAATTAGGCATTATGCAGCAGTCACATAAACTACTATTAATTATATCAGACTAGATTAATAAATGCATATTTTACCTGAATATTAATCATCCCGATAATATAACTCTTGTTGGAAAACGATGCATTGTGACTCCCCACATGTGAGCCCCTCCACTTGTTATCCGCATCCAGTACGACTTTAGTTATCGCGTAACAAACATTATCAACCTCCATACAATAACTGAACAGCTCCACCTCTTCGCTACTTTCCTCACTAATCCATTTCTTGCTCACATTCGCGACTTTTGTCGTCATATTTGCGGAAAACTAAATAAGTATGTAAATAAACAAATGCAAGTCTGGTAACTTTGCTATCTACCGTGTTGTGCCATTTTCAACGAACGACTGGCTATAAGGTGACTGCAACGTTTTTGGTGCCTTAAATCAATATGTGGATGGAGTCGGAGGGACCCCGTGCATGACACCGCAAGGTTTTCAATGCTAGTCGAATTGTGGAGCAAGTTACGAATAGGTACCTATCATAAAAGTTTGTAGCTCAGCCTCGACCTTGGCTATGATAGCTTTATTGCACTTTGCTTGTTTATATAGTGCTTGGGAACATAGAAGGTGACGTAGGGAACTTTGGCAAAGAACGATTAAGAATGCCAATCAATATCCTTGAAATATAATAAAATGGCTGCAATTGCATTTTTTCCGAAGTCTGGACAAGGCATACGTTTATGTTTATACCATGTATTTTACCTATGTATTGTGTTTAACCCCTCGAAACCCGCTGGCTCCCTAGAGAGCCGCTTATTTTCAACCTTCTGGCTTGGTAAGAGTCCAAAAATAATGAAAACCGGATTTTGAGGGATTAATCGTAACTATTTCAAATATATAAAACAAAGTCAGGTTAGTTACACAACATATAACTCATGAACAGCTGGACGGATTTTTATGATCTCTTTTTTTTTGTCTTCGCCCCGAATAGCAGAATAACTATTAAATGTCGGAAAATTCACGGAAAAAAAATATATAGTGAATTAATTTAAAATTTAAAAATTAATCAGGTCAACTATACGTCTATAAAATAGAACATTGTTTTTGTGACCTTTGTATTGTGTTGTTTTTGTGACTGCATAAGTACAGTCAGTAGCACGTTAAGCTATTGTATTTTGATCTTTGAACAGTTCTTAGAGTTCTAGCAAATGCGAATGCGACGCAATAAACAACTCTAGTCGCATTCACGTCCCCTTCGCGTAAGGCCTTGTGTACATTGAAGAAGTGTGCAAATGGTGAGTTAATGACATGGCGATAAATGAACATTTCAGTAAATCTTCCGATTTTAGTGCAACTAGGGGCTTTTTTAAGACCCATCAACTCCCTCGCGTTACGCTCAAATCTTCAGATTTATTGAAATGTACACTTATCAGCATGTCATTAACTCACCATATCTTAAGTCTGACCCGCTCGAGTGAATCCCACGTCGCTAACGACGTGGATGCCCTAAGGCATCAAAAATTATAGCTAGTTGGAAAGCTCCGATTTATTGGAGTTGAGGTATTTCCCATCGAAATTGATGCGATATCAGCAATGAAAATCTCCAGTTTCGCTTTCAAGCAATGCAGCTAAGTGTAAAAGTGTTGGGAATGTAAGCGGATGCAATAGGATTTACTATTATGTTATCCCTTGTGGTTATCTTAAGCTGTCGCGCTCGAGTTACTCACGCAATACGTACTCAGCAAGTACATCAAATCAGTAAAACAATTAGTAAAAAAGCTATTCTTCTTTATTTAACAACATTTAACTAATTTAAACTTACGCCTAACTTTTCCGTCATAAACATTTAATTCTGATGATTATAAAGAATTCATTGTTTACCTAAAATGTATCACAGTACATAATTTATTTTGTTCTTTATATATACTGGACTTAATACAATGAGGAAAATAAAGTTAAACATAATAATCAGGAATTCTTAAAAAAAACTCAACTTAGTGCGTATACTTATTATAGCACCATTTAGAGCAATTTCACACAAGCAGGACAGGCGACGGCAGCAAGCTTCGCGCGTGGACGCGTATAATTTTGCTGTCGAAACGTGTTAAACCTGCTGTCGACTGCTGCCGACGCGCATGCTGCTCGTGAGAGCTCTTAGGTCACCCAATTTGATAAAAGATATATAATAAAGTTGGGTACAATTGCGAATTCGCGCATTTTAATTATTGGGCTCCAACATTCTAACAACTCAATACCGTTTTGGTCAGAGCAAGTTCACTTCTTAAACTTTTACTGCACCAATGAAATATTAGTTAAGGAGGACCAAATAATTATAAGTCAGTTAGCAGGCAAATCATTGCCTTGGAAGCAAGACACGTTTGCGCCTGTGTTTTGAAAGTACGGAAAACATGTTTGACTTAAATCAAAATAAGATAACGAACGCAGTAATTTAACATCAAGGAAATAACGTATTGTCACCGATAACCATCAACAGCTTCCAATAAACATTGAATATCAATAATATACACAACTGATTTGTCGCAGTGCACAAATCAACAGGGTAGGTCCTACAACTGATTTGTCGCAGTGCACAAATCAACAGGGTAGGTCCTACGCTTAGCTTAGGACACTATGTAATAACAACACCACACGAAATATATTTTTCCGCATTCTAACCTCAAAATAACTTCGACGCTTGATTTTGGGATCTCAGGCGGAAAAATTATATTCTTAACTCGTTCGAAAAGGCTTCTTTACGAACCTCGTAAACTTCTCGGTTCATAAATAAAAGCCTTAGCGAACTCGTAACAAATCTACTATTTCACTTCTCATGCTCAAAATTCTTTGTGCTAGATGGAGGCTGCATAAAATCGCATTTTAGGCACTCGTGCATAGTGTTGTCGTCATCTAGACCAAGATAATTGAGCCATTCAGCCTGACAGACGAGGTGACTGCAATAAATACATTTGTTATTCTAATACATTTACTTTAATTTATTTGCAAATCTAGACTAAGATAACTGAGCCATTCAGCCTGACAGACGAGGTGACTGCATTAAATAAATTTGTTATTTTAATACATTTACTTTAATTTATTTGCATTCTCTGTTGCATAGTAAAAAAAAGAAACTACGAAAAACGAATAAAACAAGTATAACTAACAAAAACATTAAAACATCCAAGTATGACTCGGGCAGTATCGCGTACGACCTAAGCTAAAAATGGCATGAAGAAAATTAAAAAAGCAAAAATTTAAAAAACAGAGGCGGGAAAGAGACTTGTTTTTGACTTTTATTTTGTTGTTTTCTTTGCGAAACTTGTTGTTTTACGAAAATTAATTAATATGTCGTCAAATGAAGAGTTAATAATGCTTACGCCTAACAAACTAATGGAAACAAAAGCAAAAGGAGTTATTGACCAGACGTTGCCGTCTAAATCCAAGCAAATTTATCTTAAAACGTTGAAAATTTCAAGCTCTGGAGAAGCGGCAAACAAGGCAATACATTCTCAGAAGGTATTTTTTACATTATCACTGTTTGATTTTCTCGCAATCGAAGTGAAAAGCAGGGCGTATAACTCGGTCATAAACCCTATTTTACCCTCGACTTAACTATCCACCCTTGCCTGCGGCTCGTGTGGATTTCAACGTCTCGGGTGAAATGGTGATTTTATGCCCTTGTTGTACAATATTCTATTCTACGCTTTTAACAAGTGATTAACATGATATGGCTGAAAATTTTCCTAAAATAATATTATGCATCTAATAAAATATCGATGCATCATAGGACCAATACCATTTATGCTATTTATTAAGCGAATAATAAAAAGAACAAAAGCCATTTTTTAACTACCACAAAATCAACAAAGAACAAATTTGTTTCTCTAATACCTTGAAACACCTTATAGCTTAAACATAGACAGAAATCTTAAATACATATTTCTAACATAGGTATATTATTAATTTTGGAAGAATCATAAAATCAACATGGGCGCTAAAATACCCTACTAAACGAACAACAACCTAATATTATGACAACTGTACACATTTACTATTCCAAGATCTAACACTTATGTTAAATAGTAGTTACATTCACACATTTAAGTCGACGTATTGATTCTTAACCAATTACAATAAAATAGGCGAAACAAAAGACTCTTTGCGAGGCAAAACCATAATATCTGTTTACTTAATGTCATGTTGCCAAAGGATATTCAAGGATACCAGTATTATGATAGCACCTGAGATAATCCAGAAATATTTACTTGGTGGTTTGACAGTCAGACTATGGCTAGTGGTGAATCCCCAGTCACAACTCCATACAACGGCACAGTGGTCTTAAAAGTCAGTAGTTCGTACGTACGTACTAACGTACGAGGAAAAAACCTCGGGTCTTGCGTCACTTTTTCTGGTTCCCAGGAGGGTAACCTAGGCACATGACTGTTTACAAAAGTTGGTGATTACGAATGAGCCATGCTTTATTTAATTACATAAGGCGTTGAAAATTTTCTGACCTCCCCCCGGTCAGATTTCGTGAGAGTTCCCCCCCCCCCCCCAATCTTACGCGAGAATTTTGAAAAGTTTTAACTTGTAAATAAATCTCACATTTGTTTTGAGACTAGTATTTAAGATTGGGTAGATCTTACTCTCCAGAGTAAGATCTACCTGTGATTCCAATCACAGAGATAAAATGTAACAATAAATGAAACTGATTTCTTCAATTTTTCTCGCAGTTTTACACTGTTGGGGGGGGGGGGGGGATACGTGAGATTTGGTTTGAACCCAAAACATCTCACATAATTAATTGACGCCCTCATATTTGTTTTGTTTGATAACGTTAATGACCGATAGCCGCTCAATCCGGCATGTCGATACTCACAATCGGCACGACAGGCTTCACCGCCTCGCCGCCCTTCTTCTCCTTGCCCTTCTCCTTGTGGAGCGGCGCGTCACTGTACGGCTCGGCTGGCGGCGGCGGAGTGTTGTAGGCGATGTTCGCGTACTCCTGCAGCAGCGGGCACACGGACAGGAGGAACTGGCAAAAGTCCGCGCGGATTCCGAACCACCCTTGGGATTTAAATTAAATTTTAATTTATTTGCTGTGTGTGTAGCTGTCGCCTCTCGCTGTCATCCCACCTTACACTCTTAGAAAAAGAGGTCGCCAAAGAAACATGGCGCGGCCTGTAGGTAGGGTGGAGATCTTGAAATTGCCATTTGAGCAATTTAAAAACCACGTTAAAGCGACTTTGTCGAAAAGATTACTTAAATGACGGCACTGTATGGGGTTAATCTGACTCAACACAGACCTTGCTGTTAATAATTTTGTAATTATTTATTCCTGCTTATTAATTATGACAATGATTTTATTATATTTGTATTAGTTAACCACAAGCAATTTTTAAAAGAGATCTAAAAATCAATCTGTGGGATTTTCTACGCCCTTCTTCTCCCACCTCCCACGGTGGTCCAATGTAGAGAAGTGGCAAAAAATGAGGATTGCTAAGTATATGTAAATATCCATAGTAATAAAGACATTTGGAATTTTCTTTTAGGTATGGTTTGAATTCAGCTCTGGATTAGTTATAATTTGAATCTCACGAGTACAACGCAGGAGCTCTGCCGCCTTATTCATACTTTCGTTGTTGTTCTGTCCTATAGATATGTACATACATCTGCGAAACGTAATGCACGTTAGCATGCGTTCCTGTTGGCCACAATGATTCCACAATAAACTTTGTTGGTGTTGCCTGCCACTTTAATCACTGGTGTTGCCAGGAACCTAGTGATCGAGATTGTCACTCACATCTGTTCCCGCCCTTGGAGCTGAACGACATCAGGATGAGCGTGGCGTAGCTCACGAACAGCGGACTCACGACCACTGAGTATGTCAGCTCTCTGTCGTCATCGTCCAGCTTGTTGGTGAGTAGCACCTGACACATGGCAGCAAAAAACAAGGTTTTGACAAGGTTTGACACGCAAAATTGGCCATTGAATAACTGACTAAACGATGGCAGATCTGTGCCTTTGCCATCACGTATGGGAAAAGCCGTGACGCTATCTTTGTTTGTCTGAATAGTATCCCAAATGTACCCAGGGCATATAAGGCGACCCATTAGACTAAACAGCCTTTTGTGAATCTCAAGTTACGTAAAATAGGAGTAATTAAAGCATATTTCTTTATTCAAGCTGTTTGATAATAATTGTCAGCTTGCATTCGTTAACGTATAAACGTAATTTGAATATTCATGCTCGATAGAGAAGTCTCCCGAAGTTATCACAAAATATGTCTCTCACAAAATTATTTACAATTTTGCACCGGATTTGAATTTATGTACTTGCTATTTATTAAAGCGTTACAAAAATATTAAGTTACGTTGCTCTGTTAGTCCTTTATAGATTGGCTAAGAGCCTTTTTAACATGTGAATTTCTATTCATCTAAAAGTAAGCTGAAGGTGAACTTCTAAGTTCCGCTGATGGGGGGTGTCCAGCCTTAACCTCGTCCGAGACTCGGCATTTTAGTAAGTTTTAACCAGAAATTCAACACTCTTTTTATACGACTTCCCACGATTTTAGTTTGCATAACAGGGGTTCATCGCCACCTCTTTGGAGTTACAATTCGATTAGCACACTTGATCAGGGGGAGTCTGATACTGACCTGGAACACCAATATCGGTACAACAGTGAATGTGTACGCGAGTGCAGAATTGAAACTCGTGCGTCGCTGCTGCAAGTTCACTTCCGGCGTGCGCAGCAGAATGCCGGCGAATATTATGCTGTACAGCACTCCTGGAATTAATGAAAATAACTAAATCTTTGCCGGTTTAGGCAATTTCTGAAGACTACCTTCGGGAGACGTAATAAAAGGCTTGGAATATTCACAATTACTATCTAACTTTATTATTATAAATACTTGGTTTATATACGAATTGATATGAGGTCTTACCACGTACCTAGATTAGGTACGTGGTATGATCAATCCATTATCTGTGATGGCTGACGCGTACCTGGGATAAAACTCAAATAATACGTGTGTATGTGAGGTATCGAATCAGCCGGCACAAAATCAAAATCGGTTCATCCATTTGAGAGATACAGATACAGTACCATAAGGACAACATATGCAATATAAAAGCGAGAGACGCTTCGCCGAGGTTTTTTTCTTTCAACATAGCGCTGTGGCGCGACAGCTCTAGCTTCTAGGCTAAGATGAAATTGTCTGGAACCATCGGTGAGTTGAGTTTGTTTAAAATGGGAGGTTACCGGCTTGTTTTGAGGTTGGATTTGTTTTGACAATGGAACATTATTTCAGCACCAGAAAAGAGACGAGATCTTGGAGAACCGCACGAAGAACGTCGGGGTGAGGCCAGGAATGTGAATACCTCAGCTACAGGGCTCAAGAGACCGGTGGTGAAGCCGACCTTTGTATGTATTTGGCGTCGATCGTGCAAGAAAAGCTTTGCAATACGGCATTCAGATTCTAATTCCAATCTTGTCAACAGCGTCTTGTCGGGCGGGGCATGCTGGTTGAGACAAGGCGAGGACTCTTCCCTGCAATTACCAGGTAAAGGATTTGCTTACTAAGTGAAACGTACGTAATCGCTGGTCCCCCGTGGGATGGGAAGTTGGAAACGCAAAACCCGCCTGAAACTCCAAAGTCTTCCGTGAAAGCATACCCTGTCAGTGACTGCCACCCTAAATAAGATTATCCTTGTATTTTGTGACGGGGTCCAACTGTAATTTGTGTATTTTACCTATGCAGACATAATCCAAGCCGTTAGGCTGAATTTGAGATTTAGATGCTGACCGCATGTGATATGTGTACATTCGAAATTCATCATTTTAGTAATCTGTGGAGGCGGGGCGATTTCTATAGATTAAATTGTTGACTGAGTTGTTGCATTGCGAGGAATATTAAGAATTATAACGTTTCTCTGTAGTAAGATTATAATTTTGTATGTAAAGATTAAGTAGATTCGCCGAACTAGCTACTTCAGCAATTCTGTTTAATTTTGAGCCAAGAAGCCCGTAAGACCCTGTCTTTTTGCATTTGTATGTTAGGACTGAAAGTCAAGTTGAATTGAAAGAGGTTGTAGGAGTAAATAGATGTTTATTGTACTAAAGTTTGGATAGAAGAGAGTCTAATTATCCGCAGTATAATCTTATATAGTCTTACAAATAAGGAGTCACACACACAGTCATACATGTCTATGTCGCTATGTCCGCACACTTCACCTCCCACGGAAAATTAAAAAAAAAAATACATGATTATATTTTTTTTTCTAAAACTAACTCTAAACATTTCATAATGCTTGTATGTACGGTTTCGTTCTATTTTTATGAACAATTTCAATTTTTCCATCTTTTACAATTTTTACATTGACATCTAAATCTTCAACAACCAAATATGGGCCTAAATAAATATTCTGTGTCTTATCACCCGAGGGGTTTCTTAACAATAACATACTGTCTTTCTTATAGTATACTGGATATACATTTTTATCATAATTTTCCTTCCTAATTACCTTACTTCTAATTAAGTTTTCCCTAGCATCCTTTTGGGAAACTTGTAACCTATACTTAAACTCTAACGGATAACTGTCATGATTATACAATGGGTCCACTATATTGTTACTTAAATTACTAGGAAGATTACATATTTTGCCAAACACTAATTCATGAGGCGTATATTTCGTTTCAGAATGAACTGTATTGTTATAGGCAAAGCACCAGTATGGCAACCAGTCACTCCACTGATCAGGCTGATTGTTTGACATGATTCTTAAATACGCACCCATAACTTTGTGGCTATTCTCTAATGCACCGATCGTCTCGTGATGATATGCCGTAGACGTCATCTGAGTTATATTCAAGAGCTTACATACCTCCTTCATTGTGCTCGATACAAACTCGGTACCACGATCCGTTGCTATTTCTCTCGGTATTCCGTATTTCAGCATGAATTTTTCCACGAATGCGCGTGCCACACTTACCGTATCCTTTGTTTCAAGAGGAAACGCCTCTACGTACTTTGACAGGTCACATTGCAAAGTCAATATATAAGCAAATTTATTCGCATCTTTGTTTATAGGTCCAACTATATCCAAAAACACCTTATCAAATGCACACTTAGCTGTAGTTGTTACTACCATAGGTTGTTTTGTGTTCACTGAATACTTTTGTTTTTGACATTTACTACATTTGGCTACAAAATCTCTAACATCTTTCTCTATCGTGTTCCAATAATAATATCTTTTGATGTTATTAGCCATTCTCCTAATGCCTGCGTGGCCACTTGTAGGCAATAAGTGAAAGTCATTTATTATGACACGTCTATCGTCGAGATTGTCTATTCTTTGTACTCCCCTTATTATACATACTCTTGGTCCGGACCATTTGGGAATACTTTTGATTTCTTGGGTTAACCCTTCTATAAATCTTTCATTTTCTTTACATTTCACTATGCATATTTCCTTTATATTCAATCTTTCACAAAATGATCCAAATTCTTTCACCATAACGGCTCGCGTTGATAATGATAAAGAAGATGGCTTTGTAAAGATAGTCGACGTGCTTTCTATATAAATAAAATATTTATTCTCTTCTGTCAAAAGTCTCTCTTTCTTCATTTTCTGTATATCTTTCTCTGTTCCTATCCGAAGTTCTGTGTAATTGTTCGGCTTTTTGAGTATATCCACAACTCTCGGATGATCTGTCCTCGAATCAGTGTCTATATCATCCACCGACAAATTATCACGTTCTTTATCCTTTTCTTCTTGCATTCTTCTCTTTTGTCCTCTTGTCATAACATTCATAACTTTTTCATTCATTTCCTTTAACTGTTCTGACGTAACAATCACGCGCGACAATGCATCTGCAGCTACATTGTTGCACCCTTTCACATATTCTACAGTAAAGTTATATTCTTCCAGACATAACCTAAATTTCAATAACCTACTTGATGGATCACGCATGTTGAAAAGATACACTAACGGTTTATGATCAGTCTGTATTTTGAATTTCCTTCCGAAAAGATATGGGCGAAAATACTTTACACTCCACACTATTGCCAAAAGTTCCTTTTCAATAGTGGGGTAATTTTTCTCTGCCTTATTTAAACTACGACTAGCATATGCTATCGGTCTGCCGTCACTATTGCTTAATACAGATCCTACTGCTATGCCGGACGCATCAGTTTGTAAAAGAAACTCATTTTCACTATTAAAATTTGGATATTGTAGAACTGGGTGATTCATCAATGCCTTTTTTAAATCATGGAATGCTTCTTCACATTCACTAGTCCATCTATATTCTGCATCCTTCTTCGACAGTTGATTCAAAGGATATGACACCTGAGCAAAATTTGGAATAAATTTTCTATAATAGTTTGCGAACGCCACAAATCTTTTCACTTCATCACATGTTTGTGGTCGTGGATAATTTTTCATAACCTCTATTTTTCCTGGATCAGGTAGAATACCTCTTTCTGAGACTACATGACCTAAATACAAAATTTCCTTTTTGAGAAATTCGCATTTGGTTGGATTCAATTTTAAATTAATTTTTCGTAGTCTGCTAAAAATATCAAGCAAGTTATGATTGTGCTGATCCAAATTTCTCCCAAATACTACCAAATCGTCAAGATATACCAAACATTTTTCATAATTTAGACCTGACATTGCTACAGTAATCATACGGGAAAAGGCTGATGGACTTGTTTTTAGTCCCATCGGTAGTCTCTTCATTTGGTACTGACTTTTCGAACTTGTGAAGGCTGTACATTTTCTGCTTTGTGGTTCTAATTCAACTTGATAATACCCCTGATAAAGATCTAAATGGCTGAAATACATTGCTCCTGAAAGTGAATCTAAAATATCGGTGATGTTGGGCAATGGGAATTTATCATCTTGAATTTGTTCATTGAGCTTCCTGTAATCTATTACTATACGCCATTTCTTTTCACCATTTGCATCAGACTTTTTCGGCACTAATAATAAAGGACTCGACCATTCACTACGAGTCTCTTCTATAATATCATCATTTAACATTTTCTGTATTTGGTTATCAATTTCAGATTTTTGTGCATGTGGAAGCCTATACTGCTTTGTGTAAACTGGACTACAATTTGATTTTAATTGAATTGTTTGCCGGTATATTCCGGTACAAGTTAATTTGTCTCCTTCTAAATGAAATACGTCCGGGTATTTTGCGCAAATATTTTCTATTGATATTTGTTCCTCTTTATTTAATCCATCAAGTTTCAAACACCTAAATAATGTCTTCACTCTATCAGAATTCATCACTGGTCTTTCGTACGCACACACGTCATATTCATTCAGACTACTCGTATTTATAGTAAAATAACTCAAACTCACACTTGTATCTCTTGTGTTCAAGATTTTTATTGGTAGCCTACCGTCACTTGGCCTTGATACCATACTAGCCAAAAACACACCCTCGCTCAACTCTTGTGCCAACAATACGCAATCATCATTCCTATCCGTTCGCACATAATGTATAGATTCGCTCCTAGGCGGCACTATTAAATAAGTATTCTGATGCCCCACTGTGGGCATATCAAACGTCAAAGTAATTTCTCTATTCGCGTCGCTTCGTAATCGCATTGTATTTATTTCAAAGTCCAAAACGCCATGGTATCGTTTTATAAAATCTGATCCCAGAATGCCGTCGGTTTTACACGGAAGATCCTGAAATACATAAAACTTATGACGAAATATTTCTCCTTTTGAAGTCAAATTTAGATATACATATCCGTCCGACTGTACATTTCCACCTATTCCTCTGACGCATAATTTATCCATATGTAAAGGAATGTTACCATGTTTAACTTTGTCGTACTTGATTGCCGAAAGTGAGGCGCCGGTATCAATTAACCAATCATGTTGATGTTCGCCTACACTAATTCGTACTTTGTTTATGCTATTGCACGAACAAATATAGCTAGGCATGAAAAAAATGATTCATTTCGTCGCTTGTCGAACTATCCCGATTTGTAGCGTCCGTTTCATGTTGCGTGGCGTTGATGCCTCCATTTATGTCCCTGTATGCTGATTGTCCCCTATTATGGTAAGAATTGTACCTGCCTCGATATCCACCGCGGAATGTTTGTCCTCTTTGGCCACCTCGATGATTCTGCCAATGATAATTTTGTCCGAGTTGATTCTGCGTATGCGAATTTTGTCCTCGACTGTACGTGTAGTTACCTCTGTAGGGCCTGTGTGAACCACGGTTTTGTCCTCTTACCTGGCTACCTCCGCTCTGTCCTCGTTGCGCGAAGTAGCTCGAGGCTGACCCTGACGTCGATGGGGGAGAAGCCAACTCTTCGTCCTTCGCCGCCCGAACTGCATCCTTCAGCGAGCTGTAATTACGGGCTGCGATAATGGTGCTAAGCCGGGGGTCGCGCAAACCATCTGCGAATCGTTGAATTGCCATACTCTCATTTAACGGTCTCAAAATATTATACACCTCCGGTTTACCGTCTGACTGGGAAATAGTAAGGTCGACAAACAATTTCTCTATGTTGGTGCCAAACTGGTCAATTGATTTGGAATTTTGTTTCAAATGTTGCAATTGATTTTGGAGTGATGGAGCCGACTTTTTAGTCAATAAATAGCATCTCATGTCCTGTGTAAGAGCTTTTACACTTCCATACTCCTGACTTAGCTTTATTTTGGCACTGTCCGACAAGCGTGACTTCAAAACAAAATTAATCAGAAACTTTTTGTCGTCCTCTTTTAACATCGTCTCATATAATTCAATGTTTGAAATCAAACTTTTGGTAACTTCTTCATCTCCTGTCATGGCTGGCAATAAACTACAAGCGGTCTTTAAATTAAAACCCTCCATGGTTTCTGATTTTTCACTCGTTAAACTACTAAAACTATCGCTATTGCTTGTTTCACTACAATCTTCACTTTCTATTTTCTCCTTAGCTTCTACTGGGCATAAAGACAATATTTCGTTGTATGTTTTTGTCCACTTTTTACATAAACTTTCAAATTTTAGTAGACTTTCTGGGCTTATATGGCCACTTTTTATTAATTCAGAAAAAGTTTCTATTCTACTATTATATTGATCTAATAATTCATTTGTTTTTCTTAACTCTTTCTCTATAAGAACCCCTTTCCTTCTCTTAGGACCTACTTTGACAAGATATTTCCTTATTTTTAATAACTCATCATATAAAATTTTAATTTCACTTGTCATTACAAAAGTAAAATAATTGTCAACAAATTATCTACCTGACTGTACATAGATAATAGTATCACATCACTTACCATATTTGACGGGACAGCAGAATACGGACGAATGCCATATTAAAATTTGTTTACATTACTATTAATAACTCACTTAACGTCCCTATGCACTTTTGATTCTTCGTTGTATTTGAGTACGATTCATGAGTTCGGTTTTAATGAATGTTCACATCACGGTTTTATGCACTTTTTAATTAAACACGCTGATTTTGGAGTACGATTGCTGCCGCATGGCCCTGAACACTTTTCCTGAAGCACTGTGTCACTTTTTTAATGATGAACCACGTCGCGGCTCCAGTGATGAGAATGATGAGGGCCATCAAACTATAACTTATCGACGGGATGTGCATATTGATGGTCTCAGCAATGGTAGCTGAGTTTGAGTAACCAACTTGGGTAATTATTTGTTGCTGGTCACTTGGCCCCTCTTTTGATTGTGGTTTGCCCATGTTGGGGATTATATGGTATACTGCACTGTCATGACCAACACCTCCAACCATGGGCCCAGGCAAAGGTCGCCATGAATTGAAAGAGGTTGTAGGAGTAAATAGATGTTTATTGTACTAAAGTTTGGATAGAAGAGAGTCTAATTATCCGCAGTATAATCTTATATAGTCTTACAAATAAGGAGTCACACACACAGTCATACATGTCTATGTCGCTATGTCCGCACACTTCAAAGTAGATCTTTCTCCTAATTCCAGTGTAAAATCTGGACTGGCGCCAGTTTGGTGTCGAACCTGATTGTGAAGTGCGTCGTCGCACTGCATAAACGAGCTACACACCGTTGGTGAAACAAGCGAGACTGTTGGGAGATAAGTTTAGAATAAAGAAACTTTTGTGTAGGTTAAGTTGATCGGCCGCCAGGAGAGAAAACCCCCAATTTTCTGTAATAAACCTTGTCCACCGAGTTCAATTGTTTCCTTGATGGGGGACCCCACCCCTCTGAGAGGGCCAACCAACCAACCCCAAGTAACAATTTTATTCACTGGTGGCAAACTTTCGCTCGTCGGAGGCCAACTTTGGCCAACTTGTAGCAACCAACAGAGACATCAAGGATAAAACCAACCACTCATAAAATAAAGAGGTTACAACCTTAGTCGAAATATGTGGCTTGGCCTTTTCTTTACCGTCACATGGGCGTAAGGAGAAAAATGTATTCACTGTTCGTTACTTTTATTTTATACAATAGTTCTTGTAGTAAAAATTAAATTTGTAAAAACGAAATAGATTTGTTCATTCGTTCCTTCAAGAACTATACTCGTTACTACAAGAACGGACTATATGAACAAATCTCGTTCTTGTAGTAGAACAGATTGAATGATTGGAAAATGAAAAAATAGGTTATAGTAAAAAATAATGTTGTAAAATTAAATAGATTTGTTTATTCGTACCTATCAGAACTATACTCCAAATCTATTGTATAACAGAAAAGTAATGAACAGTCAATTAATTTTTCACCTTACGCCCATGTGACGTAGCGAAACGGCCAAGCCACATATTTCGACTAAGGTGTAGAGTTTTGAAAGTTAGGGCTTGTAGAGGGGCTCTAAACCATCGGTGAGTTGAGTGTGTTTGAGATTGGGAGGTTACTGGCTTGTTTTGAGGTTGGATTTGTTTTGACAATGGAACTATTATTTCAGCATCAGAAAAGAGACTAGATCTTTGAGAACCGCACGAAGAACGTCGGGGTGAGGTCAGGAATGTGAATACCTCAGCTACATGGCTCAAGACACCGATGGTTGTAGAGTTAGAAGCTTGGCTCTACATGAGACCTGATAACTTTTTGACAGTGCGGGCCATGTGGTCTCGTCTTGCAACATTTTACATGAAAATGTTTTAGGTGAGATTATCATGTCTCGTATAGGCGGAGGTCCATCTACAGATCTGGACCTTTTATAAAATGAACTAAAGTTCCTTCAAACCACTACAAACGAATGTTGTTTAAGCTAATATCTACTAGCTTTTTCAAGATCGTGTAATTTGCTATAAAAGACGCGCAAAAAACAATTCGTTGCTGTCAAATATAGTTTCGATTTTGAGTGGCAACTTAAAAAGCCCTGCCGCAGGCCTGCTCATTGTTGTTCATAGTACGAAAAAGCAGGGCATTTGAGTTTAGTTCCTGCTTTAGGAGTTGGTATTAAGCCGTCAGATATGGGGGTGCCAAGGGAAAAGTATAAAACATCACGTTGACGCCGACTGGTCATCAGCTTCAAAATAATCAAAAATAAAAAAAAACATAAGTAGCCGGTGCCGCCCTCTTATCGACAAACTGACATTTATTTTGTACAGAATTAGAAACACGCCTGTGTCAAGTCCGTGGCTGCAGGCCTTTGTTTTTGTGTGTTTACCCATCGTTTCCAGGTTTGATTCTATTTTCGTCAATCTATACTGCGCCTAACCGATTTAGCCACTTACCAACTAAACTGAGACACATGAGTATCCACAGTGGCACGAACACTACCTCCCAGGACCAGTTGATGAACTCGTCCAGCTTCAGCGCCAGGAAGATGAACTGCAGGATGTTCACCGCACAGAAAAGCTCCAGCTGGCAATCAGAGATGAACGTCAATACGATATTCGGTTTAACATATGTACCATCAGGGGCCCGACATGAAAAGAACTAGAATAGGAGAACTGCAACATTTCCCGGTGATAGTCGTGAATAATCACACAAAATAATATCTGATGTATCGAGCAATGATAAATAATGAGAAAATTACAGGATAAACACAAAAAACAACTGAACTCACTATCATCAACTGAACAACAACAATAGCCTCGGCGGTTAGTAAAGTGGCATTATGTCTACTTAATGCTTCTACGGCAAGCTTCATGGGCGTCAATATCGTCTGAATTTTTCGTAGCACCGCAACATTGTCCTATTTCCATTTGCCCAGGAGATCCGAATCAGTCAGCCTTTTTATTGCAGTTTTTAATTTGAGAAAACGCCCAATCATCGTCAACATAGAGTTCCATCTGGTTCTGACGTCTAATAATAAGCATTGCTCTTGTCCAAACTCTTCTTTTACATATTTTTGCAGTGTTATTGGTTTGAGCGGACTCTTTCTAAACAATTTAACGACCGACTGTGTTTCTTTTAACATAGGCTCCATTTCATCAATGTGAAAATCCTCTCGTTCCTCTTCACCTCCAGACTCGTCTTCATCTACAATGCTGTTATCATCTGATTTACTAAGGCTATAATCGTTAGCAGGCATGATTGGAGTTTGCTTTTTTTCTTACAAAACGTATCTAGTACCGCCAAATGGATGGCATGATTGACACACAGGACCATTTCACAGGGGCGCTCTCTGCCAAACTTTTTTATCACATTTGGTCCATCGCTGGTAACTGCCACGATGTGATGCTCGAAGTTGACACCAAAGTGAGCTAGCTAACCGTTGCTCTACAATTTGTTGCATTTGCAAGGCTCCACATTTGCCAGCTCAAATAGTAGAATACTTCCATAAATATGTGGACACACGTGCTGAAATGGCGCCTGTTTCTTATACTTGTCCACTCGTCGATTGTAACGCTAAAGCGTTTTCCCGACGAACACATTTCTGTTCTGAAAGTTCCTTTATGATATCTTTCTCTCTTTCAGTGTATAGGGTCATTATGCTAGTTGGCGGCCGATTAGTGGAGTTCCCAACTTTACGCCAGAAAATTGAACAGACTATTCGTAATAAGGGATCACTGATATTTGCAGACATTGAGTACATTTTGTTTTTTATTATTTATTATAAACAAGAAAAAAATCAATTTACATTTACCACAGAAACCATGTACGTTTGTTCGTGGATCCGTGCTTACGCTAACTTAAATATTTCATATGAGTAAGTAGTACATAAATATTATTACACTAACTATTACAAAACTAAATAACACATGAACTATTTAAAAGTAAAGGCAGGGTTAGGGAGGGACTAGGGAGGAAAAGTAATTTTTAAGTCTATAATTAATATTTTTTGGTGAAAGTGAATTAATAACATCTGTGGGTAGACTATTTATTAATCGCGGAATCATGTAGGCGCGCGTCCAAGTGCCGTAGAAGTTATTTGCGCTTGTGGTGGTTATTTTACCTTGAATCATACGGCGTGTGGCATAGTAATTATACGAAATAAAAGATAATTAAATATTATGATACTTTATTTAAAAAAAAACCTAAAAACGAGAAATGCTGGTTTGCGGTCGCTTTTGTCAGTTTGCGACCACTTTTCAGGTAGATAGATTTTTTTTATGATAAACTCGTTTTTTAACACTTCTCTGGTAAACACTAATCTTTATCAAATAGCAGGTGAAGTAAAAGTTTTTAATTTTCTGTGGATATAATCTACTAATTACTACATGATTTTGATAACTTTTAAAATATCTACTATACGATTAAAATCATTTAAAGATTCGGCTTTTCTCGGATATAATCGCCTAAATCCGGAGACGGAAATGACACGAAATACATTACCGCGATTTCTTTTAGATAGCAACCGCGATTTCTTTTAGGTAGCATTCAATTTGAAGTATCATAAACGCAATGTATAGCACCTGCCAAGATTACATTACTAACAGGTAGACCTAAGAAATTTATTATGCAGAAGCGACATGAATTTGAACATTATCCATTTTTAAACGATATTTTTTGCCGGGCACTTCTTTGGATTGTTGATCTTTAGGTGATTGATCTGAGAGCTTGTCGTTTTCATTCAAAAAATTTAACACGCTGCTTTTCGAAACTCCGTATGCTTCACAAACCCTGTCCAAATTTTTTTGATGATATTTACTTTCTTCTTTTTTTAATAAAAAATAGTTACATACATTATTTACAATTTCACGAGATTGAGCAACAATTTTTTTACCACGCTAAGCCATGATACATAACTATTGTAAGTTAATTTTGATAAAATTTGATAGTATCCAATATTTAAACGAATTAAATTAGTAAAATAGTAATAGAAAATTTGTGTTTTTATTGACACTAAGAAGGCAGATTGTCAAAATAGTCAATTATTTTTCTTATTTCAATATAAATAATGGAAATTCAATATAAATGGGCAGGCCACATAGCGCGAAGATCGGATGGCCGGTGGGGCAAAAAGGTCCTTGAATGGAGACCACGTACTGGCAAGCGCAGTGTGGGTCGGCCACCTACGAGATAGACCGACGACCTGGTGCGGATCGCTGGATCTCGTTGGATGCAGGTGGCTACGGACCGGTCACGCTGGAGTGCGATTGGAGAGGCCTATGTTCAGCAGTGGACGTTAACAGGCTGAAATGATGATGAATATAAATAAAGGTTGTGTTAGTTTTGAGCTACAAAGGAGGTTTTGTTGCTCATATCGTTCTTGTATTGAATTCAATAAGACAACGAGTAATATAATTAAAGGTCATATCTGTAAATTGATAACTCTATGTGAGAGATGAGGGATTCACGACAATTTCCGAGGTTGGCCGAATCGTTAACTGATTTTAATCGTATTGTACCTACCTTACTTTAGCTATTAACTGTTATATTATAATAGGAGGAACTTTAAACGACATCGAGAATAAAAAAACGGCAAACCCGAGAATTTTCAAGTTCAAGGTCAATTGCCACAAGGTCAATGAATTTTGTATGAAATTTAACGTTAAAAAAAAGTTAAGCGTGGTCATACATTACAATCAGTGAGTGAACAATCAATCATCCCCTGTTTTCTTACCCTTAGGTTAGTACTCTTTATTATACTGTTCCTTAGGTTTGTTTTTTTTATCTTTTTATATGGGACCAACATCGGGTTATACCGTTTCCAATAAAAATATAATTATCAAAATCGGACTACACTGTAAAATTTATGCGTGGTCATACATAATAAATAATTTTTCTATGTGTGTTACTTATCATTACCTATGTTACCCCTTGGATACAACCGGCGCTACAAACGCCACTTTTCCGTTATAGGTTGTATATATTTAAATTTGATTACCATGGTTCCATTACCATAAGGTTCAAAATCGCGATCCTTCCCAACTTCCCTCGGTTTTTGAAAAGTTATATCTTATAAATTCTACCACGGTCTGCATGTATTCGACACCTTTTCCCCTGGGGCCGGCCGGAGGAATGTTAATCCAAATTAATATGGGATTTCTTTATAAAGGTCGATACTCTGGAACAACCAGTCAATTGCCATAGTTATGCTATCTATCTCTGAAAACGTTGCTCCATGTATAAAAAAGTCTCAACCACTCCTTCATTCAATCAAGCCTTGCTCGGTAGGACACCGTTTTGGGCGGTCGTATGTCACAATTCATAATGTAATCTCTCAGTTAAATCAGGATGTTCAATGGACACCGTCGCGGTGGAATATGTAATCTCAATGGTCAACTCATAGTGCGTGAGATTCAATGTTCATAATTGTACAGTGCAGTAAATAAAGTCATTATCATCAAACTAAAGTCAGCGTTTCAATCCGTCAACATCAACGATCATCAAGGCCCATTGAAGGGCAGCCGCATGGCGCGGCAGACAATTTCCTCTGTGATCGGAGGTGGAGGCCCAGCTATATCCTTCGGTCCTGTGCTGCCTGGTCTGGAGTTCAGGTCTGGCTGGCATAGGACCCTTCTTGCTTCCATTCTCACGCATGGCGTTGAGTAAAGGATGCTTAGTACTAAAGTCCTTTTAATTACCCTTTGGTTATAAAACTCTTTTAATGCGCCTCGCTGGTGGTGCGGACAATGTGTTGCATATGTAACTTCTTTGACTTTTAGAATCGCGATATCTCATGAATGAATGACCAGGGAGAATGTATAAGAAATATTTTTGTTGAGAATATCATGGATGCTTTAAAACTTTTACTTCACCTGCTATTTGATGAAGATTTGTGTTTACCAGAGAAGTGTTAAAAAAAGAGTTCATCATAAAAAAATATCTATCTACCTGAAAAGTGGTCGCAAACTGACAAAAGCGACCGCAAACCAGCATTTCTCGTTTTTAGGTTGTTTTTCAAATAAAGTATCATAATATTTAATTATCTTTTATTTCGTATAATTACTAAACCATGTACTCAATGTCTGCAAATATCAATGATCACATACTACGAATAGTCTACTCAATTTTCTGGCGTAAAGTTGGGAACTCCACTAATCGGCCGCCAACTAGCATAATGACCCTATACACTGAAAGAGAGAAAGATATCATAAAGGAACTTTCAGAACAGAAATGTGTTCGTCGGGAAAACGCTTTAGCGTTACAATCGACGAGTGGACAAGTATAAGAAACAGGCGCCATTTCAGCACGTGTGTCCACATATTATTCTACTATTTGAGCTGGCAAATGTGGAGCCTTGCAAATGCAACAAATTGTAGAGCAACGGTTAGCTAGCTCACTTTGGTGTCAACTTCGAGCATCACATCGTGGCAGTTACCAGCGATGGACCAAATGTGATAAAAAAGTTTGGCAGAGAGCGCCCCTGTGAAATGGTCCTGTGTGTCAATCATGCCATCCATTTGGCGGTACTAGATACGTTTTGTAAGAAAAAAAAGCAAACTCCAATAATGCCTGCTAACGATTATAGCCTTAGTAAATCAGATGATAACAGCATTGTAGATGACGACGAGTCTGGAGGTGAAGAGGAACGAGAGGATTTTCACATTGATGAAATGGAGCCTATGTTAAAAGAAACACGGTCGGTCGTTAAACTGTTTAGAAAGAGTCCGCTCAAATCAATAACACTGCAAAAATATGTAAAAGAAGAGTTTGGACAAGAGCAATGCTTATTACTAGACGTCAGAACCAGATGGAACTCTATGTTGACGATGATTGGGCGTTTTCTCAATTTAAAAACTGCAAAAAAAAAGGCTTTGACTGATTCGGATCTCCTGGGCAAATGGAAATAGGACAATGTTGCGGTGCTACGAAAAATTCAGACGATATTGACGCCCATGAAACTTGCCGTAGAAACATTAAGTAGACAGAATGCCACTTTACTAACCGCCGAGGCTATTATTGAAGTGTTGCTGAAAAAGCTAGAGGAACGAACACACTTTAACTCAAAAACCTTTAGCTTAAAAAAATTGTGACTCGCTGAAACTTAAAATTACAAATTGTCGAAATGGATCTTTTATATTATTGCTGAGCTTCCTGAACATCCCCGAAAATGTGGCGCGCAAGAAAATTGTATACTTCCAGAATACCAGCAAACCTCCATTAATGACTTTGGCAGATAATAATAATATAATAATAATAATAATAATACCTTGGACACTATTGACACACATTGATCTAGCCCCAAACTAGGATTCCCTGTATCTTGGGTACTAGACAACGATACAAATACTTATATAGATAAATATTATACTTAGATAGATAAACAACCATGACTAGGGTACAAACATCCGTTCTCGTCAAACAAATATTTGCCCCCACCGGGACTCGAACCCGGGACCCTTGGCTTCGTAGGCAGGGTCACTGCCATCTCGGCCATTCGGGTCGTCAAATGATGATTTGTTCAACCAATTGTACCCAGAAAAAGTTGCTGGAGACAAAACAGAGCCCCAGCGCCAGCCTCAAGGACAAGCAGATGACGAAGATTATCCTGCTGGGAGTTTGGATTTTGAGCACAAGTTGGAGTGAGCTATAAACGGCGTTTCATCATGTTCAAGCAGTGTAGATTCAGTAGCTTTGCCAAAGTCTGTGTTAAAGAAAGAATTCCAACTGTTTGACCAAACAAACAAAAGAACGGCAAATCTAGAAAAAATATATAATGCGACTATGACAGTAAAGCCTACATCCACAGAAAATGAAAGGGTGTTTTCTATGTCCGGGAATATCGTAAGCAAAATTAGGAACCGTCTTTCGGGTAATGCTATAAATGCCGTAGTATTTTTATAGGCCTACTTTATTAGGATTGCCTGCAGGTAATTCCAATAAAATAGGCCTAGAGCTGCAGAACCAGAACAGAACTGATTATTTTAAGACTTGGAAGACAGATTATATTGTGACGACAAGGAACCATGTCACCCCACAACGCCCTCCCTACCGCAACCACACCCCGCAGTCGCCACACACCGCCAGTACAGCACACTGCGCGCACCCGCCCCGCCCCGCCGCAACCGCACCCCGCAGGCGCCCGACCCCACCGCGCCACCCGGCCGCCGCGTCACCGAGCAGCGACGGTGTCGCAACACCACGGCCCCCACTCCGAGACGGCCGCCTTATAAGCTCGCGCACGGCTCAGTCGAGGCATCCTGGGCAGCGACGGCTTACCAAGATTCCGAGCCCAAGACCGTGCGGAGATCTTCGCCGAATGCCTCGAGAAGCAATTCAAGCCGAACCCAACGGATGATGTGGAGCACGTCGCAACAGTCGAGAGACACCTGCGAGAGTACTTCGCCACGCCGATAGCTCCCGAAGAGGACCCCATCGTCGTCACGCCCGGCCAGATTGTGCGCGCATTCCGACGTACCAAGCCCAGGAAAGCCCCGGGCGCAGACCGAATACCCAACACGGCGCTGTTACATTTGCCGCCACGCACTGTGGCGGCCGTTGCGCGCCTGTTTAACGGTATCTTGCGCACGGGTCACTTTCCAACCCAATGGAAGGAGGGCTTGGTTATCATGTTGCCCAAGCCGGGCAAGGACACCAAGCTGCCTGAGAGCTATCGGCCGATCACCCTACTGAGCACCATCTCAAAGGTGTTTGAGAAGCTCCTGTTAGCGAAGTTACTGCCCCACATCCAGCCGCGCCCGGAACAGTTCGGCTTCAGGCCCGAGCATTCTACGACGCTTCAGCTCACCAGAGTACTGAATGACATGACAGTTTGTTTGAACAAAAAAGAATACACTGTCGCAGTACTTCTGGATATGGAGAAGGCGTTCGACAGAGTATGGCACGAGGGGTTGCTGTACAAGCTGTCGACGTCCCCTACCCCAAGAAGAACGGTCAAGACAATCGCCTCTTTCCTGAAGAATCGCCGCTTCCGAGTGATGGTGGAAGACGCCGTCTCCGAGGAACATCCCGTCGCAGCCGGCGTCCCCCAGGCGGGAGACAGGCGGGAGACAGGCTCCTGCCTGTCTCCCGCCTGCTACGCCCGATACACGGACGACATCCCCGTCGGGCCGGGTGCCCAGCTGGCACTCTTCGCAGACGACGCAGCCTACTACGCGTCGTCGTTCCAGGCTCCGCACGCTGCCATCAAACTGCAGCGCACCCTGGACATCTTGCCCGACTGGCTCGCCAAGTGGCGACTGTCCGTCAATGTTGGGAAAACGCAGGCGCTCATCACAGGCCAGAGTCTCCTTCCACCATTGCTCCAGCTCCAAGGACAGCAAATCGAGTGGTCTTCGCAGGTGAAGTACCTGGGAGTGACCATTGATCGCCGGCTCACCATGAAGCAACACGTTGACAACGTCGTCAGCCAGGTCAAGGTGGCACGCGCCAAGCTGCGTCCACTTTTCGACTCCAGCCTCCCTCTGAGGGCGAAGCTCGGGATCTACAAGACCTACGTGAGATCCCGCCTCACCTACGCGGCTCCGGCATGGTACGCCCTGTGCTCGGAGACGAACAAACGGAGACTCCGAGCCCAAGAGAACCTCTCTCTGCGTACCATCGTCGGCGCCCCCCGCTACGTGAGGAACGCGACAATCCAGAGGGACCTAAGATGGGAAACCGTGGACCAGTTTGTCCAGAGGCTGGCGAAGGGCATGTTCGCGCGTGCGGATGCTTCACAACATCTGCATATCCGCAACATGGCACCGTACCACGCGCGCCCGCCCGACCGCCGCCGCCTGCCACGCGACCTGGTTGCCTAGCCGGCGATCATCCAAAGGAACACCCCAAGTGAGAAGATCTCCACCGCCCGCGAGGGCCCCCCGATGACCTGTCCATAGAAGTGGACAGAGGCGCTTCTTCAGGAAGAGATCCGATGATCTGACCCTGACTCCCCACGCCCCAGAATGGGTGCGTGAGAAGATTGCATGATTGAGTCGAGGCATAGTGGACGCTCCGGCCTCCGTCAGCTCCCGTCAGTGGTTCGGCTAGCCGAGTGCACGACGACTCCCCCCTATCCTCACCCATATCCACGTTAGCGCCCCTCCTCCGTTAAAGCCGCGTCCGTCAAGGGCCCGCTTGCCCTGCGACGGCCTACCAAGATTCCGAGCCCAAGACCGTGCGGAGATCTTCGCCGAATGCCTCGAGAAGCATTTCAAGCCGAACCCAACGGATGATGTGGAGATGTTCTGAGGCTTTTCAACAACTGTCTGGAAACCAAGAAGATCCCAAAAGAATGGCGCAAGGCCCGTGTCATCGCGCTACTCAAGCCGGGCAAACCAGTTGATGACCCCAAAAGTTTTCGCCCAATCTCCCTACTATGCCACCTATACAAGCTGTTCGAAAGGATCCTTTTTGGCCGTCTTACTTCACACATCGACGATAAACTGATCCCAGAACAGGCAGGTTTCCGACCCGGCAAGTCTTGCACATCGCAAGTTCTCAACCTGACCCATCACATTGAAGATGGATTTGAGAAAGGGAAAGTCACGGGTGTCGCTTACGTGGATTTATCGGCGGCCTATGACACTGTGAACACCAGCGTATTGATTAAAAAGCTGTATGAGATCACGGGCGATTATGACTTCTGCCAGATCGTGGGACAGCTCCTCAGTAACCGCCGGTTTCAAGTTAACCTGCAAACCCAGAAGAGCCGTTGGAGAAATCAGCGTAATGGATTGCCACAGGGTAGTGTCCTGGCGCCAAGTCTGTTCAACATATATACAAATGACCAGCCTAGGACACAGGATACCAGAAGCTTCATATACGCTGACGACCTAGCACTCACGGCTCAATCGGACACGGTGGAGGGAATAATTACCTCTTCCATGAACAAGCTTGGCGAATACTATGCTGCTAACGGTCTGAAGCCAAACCCAGCCAAAACCGAGGTCTGTGCATACCATCTCTGCAATAGGGATGCTAAAAGAGAACTTAACATCATATGGAGAGACGTAAAACTGTCCCACAACAGTTTCCCTAAGTACCTCGGCGTAACCCTAGACAGAAGCCTGACAATGAAGCAGCATTGCGCGAAGACCCAACAAAAAGTTTGCACGCAACAACCTGCTCAAGAGGCTGACCACGACATCCTGGGGAGCAAAGCCAACCGTCCTGCGCACCACAGCTCTGGCGCTGTGCTACTCTGCGGCTGAGTACGCCTGCCCTGTGTGGGAACGTTCAACGCACGCAAAGCTGGTCGACGTGGCATTGAACGAGTCATGTCGATTAATAACGGGCTGTCTGAAACCCAAACTAACCGACAAGCTTTACCAGCTAGCAGGAATAGCCCCCCCGGAGGCTCGGAGATCTGTCTCTAGCTCGGTTGAAAGGTCAAAACAGACACATGACAGACGGTATCCCCTGTTCAACCATGTACCAGCCAGGCCCAGGCTGCGTTCCAGAAAAAGTTTCCTGCACTCAGTGCAGCCGCTAAGTCAACCAGCTCAAACTACACGCCTCGCTAAGTGGCAGTCGCGACTGAACCCTACAGACCCAAGCAAATGCGTGAAAGAGAAACTTGCTGAAGGATACAAGCTCAGCTGGCCGATCTGGAAATCTCTCAACCGTGTGAGAGCTGGAGTGGGGAGGTCCAGAGCTAACCTGGCGAGGTGGGGCATCATTTCGGAACTAGACACGGCGTGCGTCTGTGGATACCCGAGACAAACGATTGCGCACATGACTGGGTGCCCTGCGTGCCCGACAACCTGCAAGGACGAGGAGCTGTATAAGGCTACCGAGCGAGCTATTGCGGTTGCGGCCTTTTGGGCCGCCCGTATCTGAGATGACCGTCGACTCGAAAAGAAGAAGATGTGGAGCACGTCGCAGCAGTCGAGAGACACCTGCGAGAGTACTTCGCCACGCCGATAGCGTCTTCGCAGGTGAAGTTCCTGGGAGTGACCATTGATCGCCGGCTCACCATGAAGCAGAACATCGACAACGTTGTCAGCTAGGTCAAGGTGGCACGCGCCAAGCTGCGTCCACTATTCGACTCCAGCCTCCCTCTGAGGGCGAAGCTCGGGATCTACAAAACCTACGTGAGATCCCGCCTCACCTACGCAGCCCCGGCATGGTACGCCCTGTGCTCGGAGACGAACAAACGGAGACTCCGAGCCCAAGAGAACCTCTCTCTGCGTATCATCGTCGGCGCCCCCCGCTACGTGAGGAACGCGACAATCCAAAGGGACCTAAGATGGGAAACCGTTGTCCAGAGGCTGGCGAAGGGCATGTTCGCGCGTGCGGATGCGTCACATCACCCGCACATCGCCGAACTGGCGCCGCACCACGCGCGCCCGCCCGACCGCCGCCGCCTGCCACGCGACCTGGTTGCCTAGCCGGCGATCACCCACTGCAAACCAGCGCCACAAGAAGACCACCGCCCGCAAGGGCCATCCGATGACCTGTCCACAGGAGTGGACAGAGGCGATTCTTCGGGAAGAGGTCCGTCGACCTGACCCCGACTCCCCACGCCCCAGAAGGGGTGAGTGAGATGACTGCGAAGAAGAAGCTTGCCCTGTAGCCTTTCCGGGACCCCTTATCTCCAGTTGGTACCCGCGTATCTTACCACCGTATAATTTAGGACCTAGTGCGGCGCACTAAGCGCCTAGTGTTGTTATTAGTTAAGCGTAAATAAATAAATGATTGTGTTATAGATATTGAGGTGATAGTTTTAACTTAGATAGGATCCCTAGACAGGTCCCTGAATAGGTACGCATATACATTGAGTCGAGAGTATAGGACAATTGCTAGGCCGAGCAACGTCTACGTGTGAACCGAGCTGAGCTACGAGGGGCTGATCCCCATTCCGCCGACTACGAGGGGCTGTTCCCCGCCACAACTGGGTTTAGGAGCCGCTCACCCGTCACACTGGCGCCCAACATTAAAAACCCACAGACTCAAAAGGGACCTCTAGGGTTAGGGACGTTACCGTAACGTCTAGGGATAAAATAAATACCGATTCAATATTACCGAAGAGAAAATAGACAAATAGAAGACTGAAGCTCCGCCGTTCCGTCAAAAAGTCCCCCGTACCAGAAGAAGTATATCCAGACCCAGATGACCTCCTGGGTGTATAAAAAGGAATAAGAAGAGCTCATAGAAGAACTGCAAGTTCGCGGTGTAGAAACAGAAGGCCTAACCGCGGACCAGCTGAGAAAAGCACTAACCGAAAAAGTAAAAGAGGAAGACAAGAAAAACCAGGAATTCCGGACACCAGAAGCACAACCAGGGACATCAAAGATGGGGAACGAGGGAGAGAACAAAGACATCTTCAAGAGAATTTCATCATGGAACATCAGCTTTGACGTAGACAACGACCCAGTCGAGTTCCTAGAGAGAACGGAGGAGATGCTAGAGGCCAATGACCTGAAACCAGACCAGCTACTGACGGCATTACCACGACTTCTCAAAGGACAAGCCCTTCGGTGGTGCCGCAACAATAAAAGCAGCTAGCACACCAGGACAGAGTTCACAGAGGATTTCAAGTTATATTACTTCCCGAGAAAATATGACGCCTCACTCCTGGAAAAAATCATTGCACTGAAACAGAGGTACAAACAACCATTCCTGGAGTACGTGACCGAACTGCAAACATTAACAAGAAGACACGGGAAATTGTCGACAACCGATATTTTAGACAGAATATATGAGAACATGGACGTGAATTATAAATTATACATCAAAAGAAACGAAATACAGAACTTAAAAGGAACTACTTCAAAAAGCGATGGACTTCGAAACACTAATGGAGGAACAATACCGGAATAGAAGTAAGTTCCAGGATAGACAGCCACCGCCAGGACAGTATAACCGGTCAGAAGCACACACAACGCACGGTCAAAACAATTATATAACTCAGCGATTCGAAGATACCAGACCGAGCACAAGCCTTTGCTTGGGAAGGGAGAAGAGAGAAAAGAAGGGAGAATCGAGCCCAGAAGACAAGAACCATATGTGAACAGGCAAAACAAACCACAATTGGAAAAAGCAATAACCAGACACACCTGAGGAACTTCAACCCGAAAACCTGCTGTTGGAACTGCGGCAAAAACGGACACGACAAGAGGGAATGCAGAGGAACCAGGATGATATTTTGCAGCATAGGCGGGAAATTAGGAGCGATGAGCATAAAATGCTGCAAATCAGAAGGAAGGCCAAGAAACGAAAAAACCTACACGATGGAAAACACAGAGAAAAACCGGTCAAGTGCGAGTCTAAATCGCGCACGAAGGGTTCCGTACCACCGTTCAATGGAAGCGATTGTGTGGAGTGAATAGTTTGGATTTTAGACAGCAAAATATTGTTTACAAAGTTATTGGTGCGGTTACTTTCACACTCCATGTACGTAACCAGGTGCATCCATAAGTTTGTATGTGGTATTGAAAGAATTGTTGTATGGGAGCCCCCTTAAATATTTCTTTTATCCTGTTTTTTAGTATTTGTTGTTATAGCGGCAACATAAATACATAATCTGTGAAAATTTCAACTCTCTAGCTAGCTAGGTTCTTGAGATACAGCCTGGTGACAGACGGACGGACGGACGGATGGACGGACAGCGGAGTCTTAGTAATAGGGTCCCGTTTGGAACCCTTCGGGTACGGAACCCTAAAAAGACAACCGGGAATTCGAAGAAATAAAAGTAAAAGGAAGAACATACAAGGCTTTGGTCGACACTGGATCCACGAGTTCATATGTGAAAGACGTCCTCCAGCATTACCTAGAAAAAGGGGCAAAAATTAAGGAAATAAAAACTAGAGTTTGGATAGCGGATGGCTCGAAAGCCGACGTATCACAGGCTATGGAGATAGCACTCCAATTAAGGAAAAAGTGTTCAAGCATCAAATAAAAATATTAAAATCAGCACCTTATATTATCCTCGGTATGGACGTGTTGCGAAGAGCGGGACTGAAAATTGACTGGGAAACCAAAAAAACAGCGCAAGAGTTTGAAGGCAAAAGTAGCGAGATAAATCAACCAAAAAAAGAATTCCAGGAAGAAACAATCAGCAGCGAACAATTCGTCCACCTAGAAAGAGTAATAGAAGAGGAATTTGAAAAATGCGAATATTCACCAAAAGGAACGGACTGGACAGAACACGAAATCAAGTTAAAGCATAACGAACCGATAAAACAACGATATTATCCGAGGAAGCCGAAACTTCAAGAAATAATCGACGAGCGCGAGGAAAAAATGCTGAAGGAAGACGTTATAGAAACATCAAAGAGCCCTTACAGTTCGCCGATAGTGCTCGCCAAGAAAGAAAATGGAGAATTCCGTTTTTGCATAGACTTTAGGAAGATCAACGAAATTTCAGTAAGAGAAGCATACACACTACCACAGATAGACGACACATTGGAAAAGCTAAACAAAGCGAACTATTTTTCAAAATTCGACTTGAAGAACGGGTATTGGAACGTAAAACTTAAACCAGAAAGCAAACAGATCACCGCGTTCACAGTACCAGGAAGAGGATTGTACCAATTCAAAGTGATGCCTTTCGGATTACACTCAAGTGGAGCGATGTTCCAAAGGCTACTAGACAGAGCCATCGGACCGGAACTAGAACCAAACGCATATGTCGATAGACATATGCGTTTGGTTCTAGTTATAGGAGATATCCTAAGAGGAAAAACTTATTTCCGGAAAATGGCAAAATGTGTTCCGTCCGATGCTATGGGACACAGGCTGGAATCTACAAATTAAAACGGCCAGCCACCAGTACGCCATACTACATTTGGCAAATTCGCCAGAGACGCGAGAAGACCCCCGGTCCGAGACCGCAGCCGCAATCAGATTTTATTTTATTTTTTAAATAGAGATTAGACAATACGAGGCCAATCAATTAGTAATTTAGTTTTGTAACCAAATGGGGAACAATTTGTTATTGCCAGGCCTTAATATGGTGATTTTTCAGATGGAAAAATCTCGTTAGGAAGAAGGGGAATGTGACGACATGGAACCATGTCGCCGAGCCGAGAACGTGAACCGAGCTGAGCTACGAGGGGCTGATCCCCATTCCGCCGACTATGAGGGGCTGTTCCCCGCCACACCTGGGTGTAGATGCCGCTCACCTGTCACAATATGATTACTTAAAGTATGTTCCCATTTTTTTCATTTTATGTATGTTGATTATTGCTTGAGAAGTCTAATTACCTATTTAATTGTTTGTATTTTTTATTTTATATAAGTACCTATGTTGATTTGTGATTGGAATTATTAAAAGATTTTTAACATTAATAAACAGTGGTATTTTTCTTCATAAAACCAAAGACCAGAATAACTTAGGTAAATCTGAATTTCCTGATTTGACATGAAAAAAAACAGTCAGAATTCTCGAGACACGAGAACTGAAAAACCTTGAGAATTTGAATTCTCTAGTATTGATTCCCGCAAAATCCCGGGAGTCTTAGTCATATTCACCTTTGATAGTTATCGCGCCCGTGACAAATCTCGGGAGCCTTAGTCATAACCACTTTTCATAGTAATCACTTTCGTCATTCCTATTCATCATTTATTTTTATATATTTAGACTCATGAAGAGAGTATACAAAATATAATTCATATTTAGACTCATGAAGACAGTATAAAAAAAGTTCACTGCCTTCAATTTTGGGGTCCTTTCCAAGCTAGTAATCCAAAAAAATCATATTATGGGATTGTTACTCTGTTCCTAATATATTAGGTACTCTGTAAATATTTAATTCATAATTATTTCATAATTCTTTATTGCACACACATATTCAATTTAAAAGATTACATTAGGAGAAATCATATGTACAAAGGCGAGCTTATCTCTAAAAAGAGATTTCTTCCAGCAAACCAAGGCATGAACGGGAAATGTATCATGAAAGGGTAGGCAGTGTACAATATCTAATATCTAATTTATACTAAAATACATATAATATAAAATACGGAAAATAAAATACTTATATACCAGACTACTAAATACAATACATACATATACCTGCAAATATAGTTTATATATTATTATTATACATAGTCAGGTCATAAGTTCTGTCACATGTGCAATATGAAATAATTTAGACATGTTTATTATTTATGTAAACATTTATATAGCGAAATGAACTTAATAAAACATAGATTCTTATGGTAATAAAGTTTATTCAAAATAACCCCCGCGATTTTGAATACAGGCCTTTATTCTGCGCGGCCAGTCGTCTATCGCAGCACGAACGAGGTCCATGTCAATATCGGCGGCTGCCTTAATCAAGGATGCCTTGAGTGACTCCAAATCAGGATGAGGCTTTGAGCAGGCCTTTTCCTCCAAGTGCTGCCATATGTTGTAATCTAACAGACTCAAATCTGGACTGGAGGAGGGCCAGTCTTCGTGCCGGATGAAGTCGATTTCACGCGCCGCCAGCCAGTCTTGTGTGCTTTTCGCTCTATGAGCTGGTGCAGAATCTTGTTGGAATACCCATTGCCTGTTATTAAACATGGTATGAGAAACAGGTTCCACAAGGTTCTTGAGGACTGTATTTTGATACACAACTGCATTCGTTTTTACGCCTTTCTCACAAAAATGTACCTCAGTTAAGCCCCAATAAGAGACTCCCAACCAAACCATGAGCGAGGATGGAAAATGACCTCGTTGGACACGCGGAATACGGTTGCTCGCTTCTTCACTGCGTACACTTTATCATTTTGTTTGTTGTAGCTCTCTTCCACGGTGAAAATTTTTTCATCCGAAAAAATAATTTCCCGATGCTTTTTTCCCGCGTACCGCTTCAACAAAGCGCGGCATCTCTTCAGTCTCAGGTCCGTTAAACAAGCGTCCAAACAATGACCTGTTTTTCTTCGATATGCCCTAAGCCCTTAGTCTTCATTTAACACCCTTTTCACCGTGGTCCTGCTTAACCCCATCTGAAGGGCCAACAGTTTCTGCTTACGTATGGGATTAATTTGAATTCGCGCCTTCACAGCTTTTATCACTGCTGGAGTCCTAACAGAGCGAGGGCGACCACTTCTTGACCTGTCATCTACACTAGAGTCTTCATTGTATCGTTTGATGGTACGATAAATGAATCTTCTGGTTATATTCAAATTTTTCGTTAAGTCGAAAATCTGAATTGGCGCGTAACCGCAACGATGCAACGCAATAACTGCGACACGGTCTTCTTTAAGTGTCCACTCCATATTTAAAAATGAGGAAAATTCTAAAAAGTACACATTTTTATTTTCATGAAAAATTCGAAATTCAAATTCAATAAACTTTTTTGTGGCCAGCGTTCTAAATTCAAAAGTTTTTATTGTGTGACAGAACTTATGACCTGACTGTGTATTTAATGTATTTGTAAAACAAATAAACACATTTTTGAGACATTTCTTTAAATCAAAACGGTAGTACAAAATTATTCGACTCCAGAAATCCCAGGAATTCTTAGTAAGGCAAGAAGTTGCTCGACTTCTCGGATTCCATTTTTTTTTTATTCTGACCAATAATTAATTGTAAGATTATTTCATGAAACATTTTGTAGTGAAAAAAATTGCAACATAAATCCTTGCTAATCCTTACCTCATAATTCCTATCATGTTTCACCGACCATATACAGATGGCTATTGATATGATGCTGATGAAGATTAGTGGGATAAACACCAGAATCCACACATGGTGTTTCGTGGTCAGCTGATCACACACAAGGAGTTCAAACATGAGCAAGATAAGGTGGATGGCGAGGCTTATTAGCATTGCCTTGTAGTGGATGTAGGCTTCGCCTTCTAATCTGAAAATAAGAACTTAGTGTTAAAATATGTGATATGAAAATATAGTTTGTGAGATATTGTTGCCTATTTTGGTTCATTTGCAAATAAGAGTGTGTCTTGCTTGTGCACATGCAAGGTATACTATGCATTTATGCCTTTCCCCATGTGTATGCATAGCCTAATCCATTTAGCTACTAAAAATTTAAATAGGTACCTGTATAAATGTTTAAAGTAGGTACAATTTATTTATATTTCATACACACCTGAAATGTGGGTATTGCCACCAGACATATGTACCAACTGCTGCACCCGTAACTACTAGGAATTTCCACACCCAGATCGGTGTAAAAACAGCCCAGTACGACCATGATATTGCATTGTCCAACTTCAAGGCTAGTAGAGCAGTGAAGAGCAGTAAACACGTATGGACCACGAATTTGCTGGAAACATCACCAACAGAATAATTATGTGGTGCCTATTAAAATTTGGGCTATGTTCAGGTAGAACGTAATTTCAACTCACCTAGGGTTGAAGTCTTGGAATAGAGTTTGTAAATTCATTTCCATACACATCAGTCCAAATAATATTTGATTTGCATTTCTGTTACTTCAAGCACACGAATTTCTGGTGCTAAAATTGAATGCTTGTAGTTTCCGTAGATGTTAATCATGAAGAATATGAGTAACAACGATTGGCAAGAGATTAATGTATGGAAATCGAGTAATAAATACTACACTACTACTACTGCATAAACCGTACAGACAACGCAAATATTTTTTAATTTCATTCAATGACGTTTTCTCAAGTTTAGCATTATTTTTTTTCGTCTTTATCCATAAGGAAAGGCAATGGCAATCAAAGCCGTACAGCCATGTCTTCAGTGTTTACATCTTTTTGTTAAGGCCGAAGCCAAGTTTTCCGTAATTTTGTTTCTTAAGGCCGAAGCCAAGTCTTCCGTGTTTTTGTTTCGGCCGAAGCCAAGTCTTTTGTATTTTGTTTCATAGGGCCGAAGCCAACTCTAATTTGAGGACTCTTGTCCCTGTATAATGTCATGTCCGATAAATTTCCTAATCCGTGTATTATTCCATGTCCGATAATTCTACCACTTCAGATATCTTCAATTGTTGAGCAGTTATATTCGTATATATGTTGATAATTTTAAAAATGCTTCTATAAGTTAAGAGTGGTACGCGGGATATCTTCTGATTTATAATGAGCAATAGTTTATCGATGAAGGCAAGGCGTTGAATAATATGGGCGGACAATCAAAATATATATGATCCAGTGTTTGATCAGCGGCATTACAAATTGCTGAAGATATAATTTGTATACAATGAAGATGTGATCTAAAGCCACAGTGACTAAGACTCAAACGTGTCATTATAACATAGAATTTCCTACTTTTCCACATGTTTGACTTAGAGAACCAGGCACGTCCAATTCTTCTACTAACGGATCCGTACCAGGACTTTCCTTTCCTTTAACTGCAAGAGATTGTTGCCAATAATTAATTCTTGTTTCAAATTCAGCTTGAGTTCGGTAATAAAATCGGAGCTTGGCATAGCTACAGTAGACTCAGGAGCATTACTTTCAACGATCGCCTTGGCAAGTAATTCGGCATTTTCGTATCCTATCACTCCAACAAAAGATGGAGTCCACATGAAGACAATATTTACATTTCATTGAAGTTGGGAGTAGCGATTCTTGATATCATAAATAGTATAGTTGGTGTTGCAATCCGGTTTGTTTGATTGAAGAGCTTTCAAAGTACTAATACTTTAGATATTATTAGCCATTTGTTTTCCGGGGAATGAGCTGGGTGCTCAGAAATATAAGTTAATGCATTTGATATAGCAAATGCAGACGCATTTGCTACATCAAATGCTTCTGCTGAGAAGATGCAAATTTCCTTGGGCAATTTCACTCCGTATCCACTCTTAATTTACGGTAGGTACGTAGCTGCAGCAACGCCGTCATCAGTTTTTGAACCAGAAAATAATTTAAGCCACACCTATTAAAAATGACTATAAAATCTAAAGTTATCACTTTAGATTTTTCATGACTGATGTCTTAATTTAAATATTTGAAATAATTTGAAAACGTAGAAAGCGAATAAGAGTGGGATTAAAATCTCACCTTGAAATACTCCCCTAAAAGATGATCGAGGACCGAGCAATAGATTATTAATCTTAACATAAACTTTTCGGTCGTGAAGAAAGGAAAAAATGAAATCAATAAATTCAATAGGAATTCCAATGGAAGCTAATTCCTTACACAAAATATGATGATTGACATTATTGAATGCACCAACAACATCAAAAAAGACTCCGGCAAACGATATATTTTTCTTCACAGATTGAAAGATGTCTGATTGCAGTGTTGAGCTATACGTAACTATTTAGTAATCTGTGGCTATACTATCTCTTGTGGATATCGACCTTGACGAAATCCAAACTGATTCATGGGTAGTGTATGATTGGATTAAACAAAAAACTCAAGCCTTTATTTGACAACTTGTTCAAAAATTTTACCAACCCAAGATGTGAGTGCTATCTATATACGTCAGGGCTTTCTCTTAATTTGGTTTTAATATTGGAAAAAGACAATCCGATTTCAAGTTATCAGTTTTGAGATCATAAAGAATTGAACACATTTAAAAGAACTGTTTTACATAAAAAATAATAGAAAGCATTTTTAACATTTTATCAGAAATCCCGTCAAGGCCAAAAGCTATATCTCTCCTAGATGAAATAGCTGACTGTAATTCTTGAAAACAAACTGGTTTAACCAGGAATTCGCTATTCTTAGCGTGCACTAAATTATCTAATTTCAATTTAGCCTCAACGGTATCAGGCGTATATATTTTAAGGAATTTGAAGATCTAACTTATGGTATTATTTGAGAAACTATGTACGAACCTTTTATTTAATTTTTCATCATAGTCCAAATATGCGAAATCGGTGTGGTTCTGTTGAAGGATTCACATAAAGCAACCCAACTTATTTGGTTTTCCCGCTTTAATGTAAGCCATAAAAGACCTTCATTTTTTGTTGGATCATTTTTGATTGATTGGTCTTTAGAGCATTCTACAACTTTACTGCATTTTTTATTCCACCATAGGAGAGGAATTCTCCTATTCCTAAATAAGCCTGATGATGAATTGAAATTACGAAAACTGAATACTAGTGAGGAATTCTGAGCAGCTTAAATTAAAATATCCATAGGTTTTTATAGCAATCTTTAGAATTTTAAGTATGTATATTGTATTCTTATAGAAGATTCCAATTAACAGGACGAAAGTTTAAATGAGTTTTCACAGCTGAACAGTCTAATAGAATGGAAGTGGAAGGTGAATTGTTGTGAATAAGAATTTTAATTATTACTGGAAGATGGTGACTCCCAGGGGTGTCAAACTTAGAAGAAAAATGTTGGAAACGAACCATTATAAAGATTCCCAATTACGAAGTACAGTACCGACCTTTGCTTTCTGTTAAAATAATATGTTTTTAATTTAGTCGCATTATAAAACATAAGTTCAAGATATGATATTCAGGTAGCGCTGGTAGCTATATAACTTATAGTAGTGCTTATGTTAAACGACAGATGTCGCTGAATAATTAGTAACAGCAATAACAACAGATGTCGCTTAACAGTTGGTTAAAGTCAGGATGCTATAGTGTTGCCATAGTAAGGATTTGTCCGAACAAGTACGGAATTTTAGCTTTCCATACCCATAAAGAAGGGAAATTTGTTCGGATTTTCTCTGGTATAGGGTGCCTCGCCCTTGTATGTAAAGCATACAGAAGTCTTTTGGATTGCTTCATTGATGACTCCCATTTGTCTCGTACTACTGACCTACAGAATGTTGATTACGTCAATCTACAAAAATTTAAGTCTATAGAAGAAAATTATGTTAGCACGAAAGTAGCAATTTCATTAGGATCAAAGGCGATTACGCGAAGGAGCATGGCAAATAAAAAATTAAATGAATTTATCTCACAATATCTATTTACAAAATTGACGGTCTTGGCTACTAAACTAGGTTATAACCTGTAAGCCAATCCCTTTCAATTATAATTGTTCACAAAACATGGTTAAAAATAAGTAAATTTCAAAAGTATAAAATAAAATGTCAATTTAATTTGGCTTGTAAATTAAATAATCGCACAGCATAAATACTGATTTTCACAGCAAAAAAGGATCAGCAAAAATACTTTTTATGTTTTAAGAGTATTTTTGTTGTTATTACATGTTCACCCTAATACGAAGGCTTCGCTTCACTTCGCTTCGCTTCGCTCACCCCCTTTACCTTTCACCTAAGCTACCGCAGTATTTTCCCTGATATTTGCTGTAAAAATCAGTATTATTGATGAGCAGTTTAATATTTCCCATTTAATTTTAAATATTTGTAATACATGCATGATCAATATTGATTATTGTTAAAGATGATTTTTAATAATGAATTAGAAACATACTGTTATTAATGAATGAATAAATGAATACTTATTATTTTAGTTTTAATGTACATACTGAAATACTGTTTATATTATATATCCATATAACAAAGAGAACATTCAGTTATTAGTTTATTACTTACTAGTGGATGACAAAGAGTACTTTTTTATTCAGTTACCGACAACACGTTTTCTGTTTCGTCATAGTTGAGGTTATAAAGCGAGTTGTATATATATTATTTTGATCTCATGGTTGCTACAGAGGACAACTGCAGAGGAGAATTTGGTGTTAAGTCGATGGGCTTTGTAGGTATGGGCAAATCTCGTTCTTACAAAAGGTTCGGGACAAATAAAGCGTCTCTTTATAGTTTGGACCACTGTTATGCTATAGGTACCTATGTTACCTGCGGTTTATAAGATGTTCTCTAACTAAAAACACTTAATCTCAGCGTAAAGTGAGTGTAGTAGTAGAGGACAGTGATTACAGTAATGGTATTTTATGAGGTGATGGGGAAAAATAAAGATCACCGTGTGGCAACACTAAAAGTTTGAGCCAAAACAAACGAAAAAATATGGCTGTTTGTTTCTTTGCGGTGTAAGAAATTTGTTTGTTTTTGCGTTCTTGTGTTGTGTTGGGTTGTTTTGAAATTGTTTGAAATTGTTTATTGTTTATTCTCCAACTTAAAACCTATGTAGTTAAACTCATGTACATCTCATTGCGGTATTACGTCTAGTGATAGGCATGAATCATTGAAGCATTGAACATCCAACTCCTAAACTAGTGTTACCTGTATCTTAGGAGTTGGGGCTCTCTTTTTTTGTAGGTACACATTATAAAACTAGACATGTGGCTAATTTAGTACAAATTATAAATAAGTTTAAATAGATAGATAGTTGTCGGGGAGGCAACATGAATTATGTAGAGTAAGTAGGTCCTCAAATTGTGAGTAATGAAATGAGTGAAAGGTGTGTATGTGTATGTGTGTGAGGGTGTGTGTGTGTGTGTGCATGTGTTTGGGTGTGTGATGGTATGAGCGTGTGTGCGTTTGAGGGTGAGTGTATCTTGAAGATATTGTATTTATGGTTTTTATTATGGGTTGCGTATCTCGTTGTGTTGTCTTTGCTCCCCCGGTTGATTTACTACTGCACATCCATGGTGACAAAACCGCAATAGGATTGAGATCGGACTCTTTATATTAGTATTTATTGTTGAGAAAAGACTATAAAAGTATTGGCAGTTAGTTGTAGAACAAAACAATATAAAATCTCATATTAATTTTTATTTTATTTTCATTTCCTGTAAGAAAACGCAGCTTATTCAGGCAGGTACTAGGTTATACTAGGTACTATACAAGTGTGTAGTGTACTAGGTATAATGTGTGATATCACAGAACACTATTGCTCTGACGTGTGATATACAATTACTTATGTATATGAACATGTTAATTCGAAATAAAAAACAGACGACGCTAGCTATGCACTTCCCATTTCTGGGTCAAAGATAAGTCTCTATTTCAGTATATAACAAGGTACTCTCAGTGTTACCAGATAAAAACTATAAACTACCGTGTTTATCTGTTAAAATTACGGTGTTTAAGACTTAAATTACCGTAGAATAATTTGGAAAATACTGTGTAAATTACCGTATAAAATGCAACCGAAACAACCTTGAATTTAAATGTTTTTCATATATGGCTGCCGTCATTTTTGATAACATGTTCTTAGTAGGTGTAAAATCAACACAGCTATGACCATTCCGGTGAATAGCTTGTTGAGCAATTATATTTCCCTTAATGGTTTTCGATATCAGCTTGTTCCTTTTCTTCGTTTTTATGTCGTCGATTTGAATGAATATTATTTCACACAAAAGTTAAAAAATATCATCGGATCTCTGCGGCCCGATGTCGGCCTATTGGCCTATCTTCTATTTCAAACTTTTATTGTGTGTGCTACTTCCCTACACGGTAGTTAATATCTAAGAATACCGTAGAAAAGGACACGGTAGTGGATCGCTACCGTAGACCGTGTATTAGCCAAAAATACCGTGGTTCTACGGTAATTACCGTGTACCTGGTAACACTGGGTACTCTGTGGTGACTCCCTAGCGAGTCGTCATATACTGACCAATCACAGTTTAGAGCCAGTGATGTAAAAATAAAAGATAGAATGAATGAAAGAAAAATAAAAGAGTTGGGCGCCTCATCCTACTGACTCTGCCCGTGACCTCTCCGTATCTGTCTAATTTTCCGTCCTGATAATGCCCTATATATTGTGATCAACATGAAAGATTAAAATGTGGCTTATTCAAAAACAGTAGAGATTAGAGATTTCAATATTATAAAAAAATATTATATATTTGCCACATATATTATCCTGATATTTATTCGTGATATGACATGTTTGTTTGTCCTGCTTAAATAAATAACATTTAGATATACTGACTAATTATAAGTAATTACCTACTAAATATTGATCATCAAATGTCTAATGACTATCATTCTGTGTAGTTATAAAACCTGTAATTTTTATTTATCGACCTAAAATCGTACATAAACCAACCAATCAGCTTTGGTTTAACCTAGGTTTAGCCGCTCAAAAACCGAAGCCGTATTTATTATTAAATACCTACTTTGAGCTTTAACCGAGGAACTTGAGCAACCAGTTAAACCTAGAGTAAAGCGCTTTTCGAGCTTTAGCCGTAACAAATAAATATCTTTCAGTCAAAGGAGAGATCCCCGAGCATGTCACAGAACCAAATTGGTTGCTATAGGTTACTTCTGTTTGAAAGAATTAAGACCAGTTTTTAGTGAAATCTAGTGTAATTGTGTTTTAAATTGTCTCTACAACTGAATGTGGTAACGAACATCGAGTGATCCCTTTGGAATATCGAGTTTCTTGATCACGTGAAATTTATTTACATTTTCGGCTAAATAAGAATGCCTATAAGTACTGTACAAATTCTATTATATTTCGTAGTTTCATTATCGATATAAATTAACAGGTAGTCCTTTGACCTACAAGGCAACATTCGCACGCTTTATTTATAAGGATTTAACTTTTATCGATTTGATAAACTCGATTCAAAGGTATCGATTTTTCAGTCCCATCCTTACGGCCGATCCCAATAACCTATCTTCTCATAATTCATAATTCATAATTTCTTTATTGCACACAAATCATACAAAAAACAAGAGTTACATAAAAAAAGTGTACAAAGGCGAGCTTATCTCTAATAAGAGATCTCTTCCAGCAAACCAGGCAAACAAGGGAAAAGTTGATGGTTGAGCAGGGGTAGACCTATGTGTACAATATATAAAGTAATAAATAAAATAAATTAAATAATAACTATAATAATATACTAAATACTTATTATATACAACAGATACTATTTTATACACTATACTAATACATACTTACATGCATACTACCTATAACTCTAAAGGGAGAGGTAATGTTTCTTCACACGACTTTTAAAGATATTCAGATTAGGACTGTCCCTGATGGTGCAGGGGAGTGCATTCCACAACCGAATGGCCCGGGCTCTAAACCCGTTCTCATAGTAAGCGGTGTTATGCTGTGGAGTTGTGAGCATGGAAACTGCGTGAGTTCTCCGAGGTCTGCTGGAAGAAAGAAATTGAAAACTGTCTCGTAAGAAAGTTGGGTAGCGTGGATTACGTAAAATGTTGTAGAGGAAATTGAGGATGTGTGAATCCCGACGAAGACGAATCGGCAGCCACTTCAACTCCCTGCGATGTTGTGACACATGGTCGTATTTGCGCAGCCCGAAGATAAACCGAATCCCGAGATTTTGAAGTCGTTCGAGTTTGTTCAGTAGTTCTTCGTTAGCACTGACCCAGCAGACATCAGCGTAATCGATGAGGGGTAGAATGAGAGATTGAGCAAGAGTGATTTTGGTATGTCGAGGCAAAAAGTACTGAAGTCTCCTGAGAGAGTGAAAGGTAGAAAATACTCGGCGACTTACCTCATTGACATGCGATGACCAGGACAACTGGTTGTCGAAGATTAGACCCAGGTTTTTTACTTTATCGCTATATACGATTGTGGTACCATTAAAAGTGACAGATGGAATGGGATGTTGCTGCAACAAGTTAAGAGAATGTCTAGTACCTATTATCATGGCCTGGGACTTGCTCGGGTTGACCAGGAGTCCGAAGGATGAAGCCCAACTTCTTATTCCCTCAAGATCAGCGTTGAGTGCCTCCACAGCAGAGTGTGCATCGTTGAGAGAGAAGTGGCGATAAATCTGGAGATCATCAGCGTAAAGATGATATGAGGAGGACAGGACGTCCGAGATGGTGTTGATAAAGATCGAGAATAGAAGAGGAGAAAGAATACCACCTTGAGGGACGCCTGTAGAGAGGTCACACCATTCAGTGGATATCTCTTCCGACCTGATACGCTGTTGCCGATCCCTCAAATAAGAGTCGAACCAGCTAGCAGAGAAGGAGGAGACGTTCAGAGATCTGAGAAGCTCAACGAGAATGTCAAAATCTACGCAGTTGAAGGCACTACTGAAGTCAAGTAAAGCAAGCACGGAAAGCTGTTTGTGGTCCATGGCTACCTGGATATCATCTGTGACTTTCATGAGAGCCGTGACGGTGCTATGACCCGGTCTGAATCCTGACTGGTACATGTTCAGCAGATTGTTTGAGAGAAGGTAAGAAGAGAGCTGGGTATGGACAATGGATTCAAGAACTTTGGAGAGGATGGGTAGGATTGAAATAGGTCGATACTCTTTAAAAGAGGTGGGACTGGAAGTTTTAGGGAGCGGGATGACTCATGCTTTTTTCCACATGGTGGGGAAGATGCCATTCGATAGGGAAAAATTTATAACATGTGTAATAGCTGGCAGTAGTTCATCCAGGATTGTTAAAAGCATTTTAAGGCAGATTTTATCATCACCTACGGCTTTCGAGCTCACCGCTAGTACCGCCTTCTTGACCGCATAGATTCCAACATTGCTCAAGTTGAATGGTGTGGTGTCGGGTAAGGACTTAGAGCGCAGGCTCTGAAGAGTGGCTTGTTTGACAATGGGATCCATCACAACAGGTGGGGCAGAAAGGAACTGGTTGAGACCGTTGAGATCTACATTACCAGCATGAAAGTCCTGAGTCTTACCTATGCCAAGTGTTTTTAGAAACTTCCACACCTGAGCTGGTGTATATCTTTCAATACTCTCGTGGATGTGCCGACGCTTAGCATCACGACAGAGACGGTTGCAGCGGTTGCGAAGACATTTGTAAGAAAGATAATTGTCATCTGTCGGATTCTTACGGTATTTACACTTGGCTCTGTTCCTCTTGGCCATTAGACGCTTAATAGTATATGTTAGCCAAGGGGCGGGTAGGTGTTTCACTCTCACTTTTTTTATAGGTGCATGCTTGTCGTAGAGACCTAGGACTATGATATTGAACTTGTTGATTTTCTCGTCCATGGTCTCGCTGGATATTACAGGGGACCAGTCGATCGACAAGGCATCCGACCTAAGAGACTCTAGGTTAATATCCCTAAAGTTACGAATATTAAGAAATTTTGCCCTGCTCTTGAGAGGCCTGATCTTATACGAAAGATAGATAAGGTCGTGAAACGAGAAAGGAGAGTTGAGTTGACCATGTACAGCGACCTTATCCAAGTTAGAGACGATCATAATATCGAGGAGAGAGGGAGAGCAGTGAGGTTGGAAATGCGTGGCATCAAGAGGCAGAATATGCAGATTGAAAGAGTTGACTATAAACTTGAGTTTGGTAGAACGGGAGTCGTTTTTGAGGAGACAGGTGTTGAAATCACCTAGAATGAGGGTATCGTTATACAGAGGTGAGAGTTCATTAAGGAGGGATTCTAATGTGTCGAAGTAGTCGATGCGAAGAGAGGGGCTATAAAGAACACCGAGGAGGACCTTACTATGGTGAAGAGTTATTTCGAGAAAGAGATGTTCAGCAGACTCGGAGTACTGGCTAGGGGACGCGCTGATCACCTTGCACGGGATTTCCACTCGCAGATAGATAGCGACGCCCCCATCGGCTTTCCCGACTCTGTCGTTCCTGTAAAGCCTGTATCCTGGAATGGAGTATGAAGAAGATGACAGCGATGGCTTTAGGAACGACTCAGAGACAAGAATGCCGTCCACGCATTGGTCACTAAAAGCCTCGAGCAGGTCCGGATAGCTGGAGTGAATACTTTGAGCATTGATATGCACGATGTTTAGGTTATCCTCCACACCACCGAAAACAGTCCTAATGTTAGCAGAAAGGGGTTCCTCCGAAGCGGGGATGTTGCTTTTTGCACTCACAAAATCGTCAACATCGTCGTTTGAAGAGCAGGAAAAGAAACTTTGATTGATAATATCAGGTAAATAATTCATATATATATATATATAACTAATTATAATACACTCTAAATATATATTTATATATAAATATTTATTCAATTAATATCTAGTTATCTAGCGTTATTAACTGGTTTGAATAAGCGCCTTACTTACACCTAGACCAACCATAAATGGAATGTTGATAGTGATATTTATCTTACAAAATTAACTCAATACATGTAGTATTGAGTTAATCTTATATATACATAGTCAGGTCATAAGTTCTGTCACATGTGCAATATGAAATAATTTAGACATGTTTATTATTTATGTAAACATTTATATAGCAAAATTAACTCAATAAAACATAGATTCTTAAGGTAATAAAGTTTATTCACAATGACCCCCGCGATTTTGAATACAGGCCTTTATTCTGCGCGGCCAGTCGTCTATCGCAGCACGAACGAGGTAACGAGGTCCATGTCAATATCGGCGGCTGCCTTAATCAAGAATGCCTTGAGTGACTCCAAATCAGGATGAGGCTTTGAGAAGGCCTTTTCCTCCAAGTGTTGCCATATCTTGTAATCTAACGGACTCAAATCTGGACTGGAGGAGGGCCAGTCTTCGTGCCGGATGAAGTCGATTTCACGCGCCGCCAGCCAGTCTTGTGTGCTTTTCGCTCTATGAGCTGGCGCAGAATCTTGTTGGAATACCCAGTGCCTGTTATTAAACATGGTATGAGAAACAGGTTCCACAAGGTTCTTGAGGACTGTATTTTGATACACAACTGCATTCGTTTTTGCGCCTTTCTCACAAAAATGTACCTCATTTAAGCCCCAATAAGAGACTCCCAACCAAAACATGCGCGAGGATGGAAAATGACCTCGTTGGACACGCGTAATACGGTTGCTCGCTTCTTCACTGCTGTGTACGTACACCTTTTCATTTTGTTTGTTGTAGCTCTCTTCCACGGTGAAAATTTTTTCATCCGAAAAAAGAATTTCCCGATGCTTTTTTCCCGCGTACCGCTTCAACAAAGCGCGACATCTCTTCAGTCTCAGGTCCATTAAACGAGCGTCCAAACGATGTCCTGTTTTTCTTCGATATGCCCTAAGCCCTAAGTCTTCATTTAACACCCTTTTCACCGTGGTCCTGCTTAACCCCATCTGAAGGGCCAACAGTTTCTGCTTACGTATGGGATTTCTTTGAATTCGCGCCTTCACAGCTTTTATCACTGCTGGAGTCCTAACAGAGCGAGGGCGACCACTTCTTGACCTGTCATCTACACTAGAGTCTTCATTGTATCGATTTATGGTACGATAAACAAATCTTTTGGTTTTATTCAAATTTTTCAGTAAGTTGAAAATCTGAATTGGCGCGTAACCGCAACGATGCAACGCAATAACTGCGACACGGTCTTCTTTAAGTGTCCACTCCATATTAAAAAAATGAGGAAAATTCTAATAAGTACACATTTTTATTTTCATGAAAAATTCGAAATTCGAATTCAATAAACTTTTTTGTGGCCAGCGTTCTAAATTCAAAAGTTTTTATTGTGTGACAGAACTTATGACCTGACTGTGTATATGTTATATTACATTAAAAGAACAAGCACAAACTAAAGACTGTAGTGCAAACATACGAATTCAAAGTGGTAAGGTGTGTACTTGGCACAAGTCAGATTGTATAAGCTAAATTCTTCTATCCATAATCTGCAGATTTGAGACTGCTAGTGTCAAATTTGACATAAATCCCATAGCGCAACTGTCAAATGTAACGCGTTATCTGCAGATCACGGATAGGGATAGGTTATTGGGATCGGCCGTTAGTCAACCCCGCCCGCCATCTACTCTACGGTTCATAGATGCTCGGAGACGAACAAACGGAGACTCCGAGCCCAAGAGAACCTCTCTTTGCGTACCATCGTCGACGCCCCCCGCTACGTGAGGAATGCGACGATCCAGAGGGACCTCAGATGGGAAACAGTGGACCAGTTTGTCCAGAGGCTGGCGAAGGGCATGTTCGCGCGTGCGGATACTTCACAACATCCGCATATCCGCAACATGGCACCGTACCACGCGCGCCCGCCCGACCGCCGCCGCCTGCCACGCGACCTGGTTGCCTAGCCAGCGATCATCCAAAGGAACACCCCAAGTGAGAAGATCTCCACCGCCCGCGAGGGCCCCCCGATGACCTGTCCATAGGAGTGGACAGAGGTGCTTCTTCAGGAAGAGATCCGATGATCTGACCCTCACTCCCCACGCCCCAGAATGGGTGCGTGAGATGATTTCTTGATTGATTGATCTACGGTTCATTCTTTGTTCGTTCGTGCGATGTAACGCGCGCACGTAAGTTTCTGTGCTTTCGGCAAAATGCCTAAAAGAGATATTTACAATTCCATTCCGTACAAGTCTGTTCGTAAATAGAAAGCCTTGCTACAGATAGATTCATATTAAGAACACGGCAAACAAATCAATATGCCATAGATTTGAATTTCGAACGCGGCAAAAAATATACTTATACATGATTGTTCTTTAGGTGACGAATCAGCGAGGGAACCAGCTGGTCCAGAACTAGATATGTCTTATGAAGGCCAAAACGATACAACGCCGCTGCAGTCCGCTGAGCCCGCGCCCCAGGCGAGCGCCGCCACACCGGCGCCAGCGCCGGCGCCGCCAGTGCCCGATCCGGTTCAAACCGAACCGAGTCTACCCGCCTTGGTCCTATCCGCTCTCGGCGATGCAACCGACCCTGCGCCCTTATTTGGTGACGACATTCATTATAATTTAAGCCAACTTTGGGATTCATTGCTGAAAAAAGAATCAAAGGACAAAGTATTGAAGAAGTACCTCGTTCCCAGCAACTGCACCTTGTTGCAAGCAACAAAGCTAAACATTGAGATATCAGCAGCTGTCCTTGAGATGGTGAAATTGCGCGACAAAAAAGTCGAAGCTACCCAACAACAGCTGAGTATCGGCATTACAGCCATCAGTAGGGCGTTGACGTCTCTGATGACAAGTGCTGACAAAATCGAAGCGATTAGAATGATTAGTGATGGTTTGTGTGATCTTCATCATTTGGATACCCAAACTCGAATTAAAATGATTACGCCAGGTTTGGCAAAATTATTTCTGAATGTCACCCAGGACTCTGAACGCGATGAGACACTGTTCGGCGTCAGTCTGCAGGAGAAAATTAAAGCTTCTAAAACCATCGAGAAGCAAGGACTGCAGATCAAGAAGCCTGCTCCACCTTCGAGGCCCAGTGCAGCCGCAGTGCAGCCTGCAGCATCAGCACCAGCCATGCCGTTCCAGGGAAACTGGATGGGACCCCCTCGGTACCCGACGAACAGGGGGGGGGCGAGGAGGTCGGGGCAGGTCTCTGCCGCCGCCGCGACGACCAGCACCGCCGGCGCCAGCTGCGACGACGCAGCAACGAGCCACTCAAGGCCGGTCACGTGTTCAAACACGTCACTAGTGAAGGTACATTCTGGCCGTGTCCAGTTTTACTTTGATTGTTGGCGGTGTATTACAAGTAATACTATTATTCTCGATTGGGTCAAAAATGGAGTAAATATCCAATTTACCAGTAAACCGTTACAATATTCACTCATCTGCTGAACAGCAAGACATGTCATCTGCTATTGAAAACTTGCTTAATTTGGTAGCGGTAACACAGGTTGAACCTAACCTTGATCAATTTATATCCAGTACATTTCTGTCTCCTAAGTCTAGTGGTGGTAAAAGATTTATTCTTAATCTAAAATCATTAAATCGTTATATCCCAAAGATGCATTTTAAAATGGAAGATTATAGGACTGTCTGTAAATTATTACAACCAAACTGGTTTATGGCGACAATAGATTGAAAAGAATCTTATTTGCTTATACCTATTCATGCCGAATACCGTAAATACCTCAGATTTCAATTCATAGAACCAGAATCGTTGGACACTCTGACTTATGAGTTTAATGCTATGCCGTATGGCTTAGCAACAGCCCCTAGGTGTTTCACAAAGATTGTTAGAGAAGTAGTTAGCTATCTACGAGTTCGCGGGTACAAGTCTGTCTGTTTCTGTTACTTTGCATAGGTAGTAGTTACGATGAATGTCCTAGCAATGTGCATGAAACAATAGTATTATTTCAATGTTTGGGGTTTGTGATAAATTTCGACAAGAGTACCTTGAAACCACAAAAAACGGCAAGTTTTTGGGGTTTATTTACAATACAATAAGTATGACATTGAATTTGCCCATCGATAAACGAAACCAATTTTTCATCCTAGTTCAGAAATTTTTAAGGCTACCCACAGTAACTATCCGAGAGTTTTCCCAATTGATAGTTCTAGTTTCAGCATGCCCCGCCGTACGTTACGGATGGTTGTATACTAAAATATTAGAGCGGCAAAAATACTTATTTTTAAAACAACATGGGTCATTTGATGCTAAAGTCAAACTTCCTATTACTATCTTAGCCGATCTTAACTGGTAGAATGAAAATATTTTCAAAGTAAGTAATCCAATAAAAACCCTTTTTATGTCATGGAGATCTACACCGATGCGTCACGTACTGGCTGGGGCGCGGTATGTAACGGGCACAGAACTAACGGTGCCTGGAAAGATACTATCGGTGTTTTTGGCGCTCAAATGTTTTGCTCGCGATAAATTCGACTGCGCCATCTTACTCCGCGTGAATAATACCACAGCGATTAGTTACATAAACCGAATGGGCGGTATACAATTCCCGCACCTAAGTCTACTCGCGCGTGACATATGGCAATTGTGTGAGCAGAGGAAACTCTGGATATTCGCTTCTTACATCAATACTAAAGAGAACATCGAGGCTGACGAAGAGTCGCGAACGGTCAACCGTAACGTGGAGTAGGAACTGTCGGATACGTATTCTAGGCAATAGTCAATAGTCAATAGTCAATAGTCAAAGTACTTTATTACTGTAGATATTTACATATACTTAGCAAACGTCATTTTTTGCCTCTTCTCTACATTGGACCACTGTGGGAGAAGAAGGGCGTAGAAACTCCCACAGATTTATTTTTAGATCTCTTTTAAAAATAGGTTGTGCTTAACTAATACAAATATGAAAAATTTAATTGTTATGAGATTAATAAGCAGGAATAAATAATTACAAAATTATTAACAGCAAGGTCTGTGTTGAGCCAGATTAACCCCATACAGTCCTGTCATTTAAGTAATCTTGAACATTGTAATATCCCTTTTTCGACAAAGTCGCTTTAACATGCTTTTTAAATTGCTCAAATGGCAATTTCAAAATCTCCAGAGGTATCTTATTGTAGTAGAGAATGCACTGACCCTTGAAAGAATTGCTAACTTTCGCGAGTCTAAAACGGGGCGCACATAGTCTGTGATTATTTCTTAGGTTAACATTACAGCTGTCGCTAAGTTTGGAAAATGTTGTAAGGTTCTTGCGTACATACATTATATTTTCGAAAATAAATTGACTAGCTACTGTTAGTATGTCAATTTCTTTACAAAGCTCTCTTAAGGAACCTGTTCGTTTTAAATTATAAATTGCTCGAATAGCTCTTATCTGTAAAATAAAAATAGTTTGAATATCCGCTGCTTTCCCCCACAACAAGATACCATAGGACATCACACAATGAAAGTAACTAAAATATACTAGCCTAGATGTAGCCACATCCGTGCTTTGTCTGATGTTCCTAACAGCGTAAGCCGCAGAACTTAATTTACCAGCCAGTTTATCTATGTGGGGTCCCCACTGCAATTTGCTATCAATGGTTATTCCAAGAAACTTCGTATCATTTACCAATTCTAACGTGCTGTTGTCTAACACCAAACTGGTCTCAACTTGCCTGACATTTGGAAGTGAGAATTTGATGCACTTGGTTTTACCAGCGTTTAACAATAAATTATTAACTGTGAACCAATTCAAGGTTAAAGACAATACACCATTAACATCATCAAAATCTCCTTTTTGTCTTTCAATTTTGAAGACCATTGAAGTATCATCAGCAAACAACACTATGTCAGTTAATTTCTCCACCATGAAAGGCAGATCATTAATATATACCAGGAATAAGAAAGGGCCTAATATGGAACCTTGTGGAACGCCAATTTTAACACCCGATCCATCAGATTTTACGCCGTTAACTTCTGCCTTTTGAATTCTATTGCTTAGGTATGATCTTAGTAGATCCAACGCTTTATTTCTAACTCCGTAATGATTTAATTTAATTAATAGCGTATTATGATCAACACAATCAAACGCCTTCGACAGGTCGCAAAAAACTCCGATAGCATCCTGTGCGGCCTCCCATGCAGAATAAATATGAGATACAAGGGTAATACCTGCATCCGTAGTCGATTTACCCCTAGTGAAACCATATTGTTTAGCGTGGAGTTGTTTTATACGGTTGAAGTGTGAGAGCATTTGATTGAGTATAATCTTTTCAAATATTTTACTTAGTGTTGGAAGAACAGATATTGGTCTGAAATTTGAAGGATCGCCCTTATCTCCCGATTTGAACAGCGGTATAAGTTTACTGTGTTTCATGACGTCTGGAAAAGCCCCATCGTCAACACATTTATTGAATATATAAGCTAATTGTGGGGCTATAACTAGAATTACTGAACCAATGACTTTGACTGATATACCCCACAGGTCTTCCATATTTTTTAAGTTAAGTAATTTAAACGTTTTGACAATGTCCTGGGGATATACATGATGAAATTTTAAATATACATTACTGACGCTAGTGTTATTTTTTAATAAAGTCTCTGCTTCAAATGGAGATGAATTTAGACGGTCCGTTGTGAGTACGGGTACATTGGTGAAGAATGTTTCAAAAGCTCGAGCAACATCAGCGTTGGATTTAACAACATCATCACCTATCTTTAGGCAGAAATCACTGTCCCTTGGTATAACTTTGCCAGTTTCGCGGTTTATTATTTGCCAAACTGTTTTCATTCTATTATTTGAATTTTGAATTTTTCTATTAATGTGTAAAGTTTTTGCTGTTCTACAAACCAACTTGAAAGTTTTGGAATATTTTTTAACATAGTCATGAAATTTTCGATCAAAGTTATAGGTTTTTTGATCATAAAGGTCATACAAGATAACTCTACTTTTACGAATTCCAAACGTTGCCCAGTCATTAAATTTAGATTTACCGTTGTAGTCACTGACTTTCTTTAATTTGAAAACTTTATTGAATTCTGTCTGAATAATGTTGAAGAAGTCTGAGTAGATTTTGTTTGGGTTCTGTTCATTAAAATCCGGTACTGGCAAATTTATATCTAAGTTTTTCGTATATGTCTCTAGTCTATGGGATGTAATAGGCCTATAAAATGATGGACCAGTCTTATCCTTAATAGTAATTGGGAATGAAACTGTTTGACCACTGTGATCGGAGGGTAAATAGTTAATTACACTTTTACTTGTGAATGCACAGTCACAAAAAACGTTATCTAAGCAAGTTTGGCTGGTAAGTGTAATTCTAGTCGGCTCTAGAAATACATGACATAAATTAAATGATTTGAACAGAGTTATTAATCGTCGCTTCAGTGATGTATCTACAAGCAGATCTACATTAAGATCGCCACAAATAATTAACTTTTTTCTGTTATTACAAAGTTTAATGAGGGCTTCCTCCATAATTTTCTCAAATATTTCGAAATTGCCATGGCCTTTTTCATCCCTCGGTGGCCTGTAGAAACAAACAATAATATGGCTATCTAACTCAACACAGGATACCTCTATTTGTCTTTCAACAGTAAGTGCAAGAATATATTTCCGTTGTTTCACCTTAATATTATTTTTCACTAAGATTAAAGAACCACCTCTATCAGCAGTCTTTCTATTGTAACAACTGACAATTTTGTAATTATTTATGTTAAAAGACATCATATTTTCCTTCAACCAGTGTTCAGTAACACAAATAATATCAATGTCAGAATTTTTTAGAAATAATTCTAATACAAGTTCTTTGCCAGGTAGCCCCTGGATGTTTTGATGGGCAATATTTAACTGGGGCTTACATTTTGACATATTTAGTGGCTCTTGTATGCTAGAGATTTCCTCTATTGTCTTATGAACTAATTTAAATTACTTGGAACAGATTCCAATGTTGCATGCAAAGTATAATTAACAGGTGAATTCCCAATAGGGGTGCATGTCATATTACTCTTAAAATAAGCTGATGTCAAGTTGAACTTAGTTAAACCAACTATAGCTGCGTCGCATATATTATAAGCTAACAATGTAGCAACTAATTTTCTATATTTATTAGACAGGTACAATGTATCCCGTGTCAGAGTAAAGTTATGAATAAAATTATTCATGTCGAAATATAAAATAGCATCGCTGTGATGACATATTAAATAAAATAAATGAATATTCATTCTATGCACAGATTTGTTCTGTAGTTCTGTCAAATTACAGGCATATGGAAAATTGCATAGTATAAATTTGCATTTCATCCTACTATGTAAGTCTAGAAGTGTTTCAACACTTTTATTCAAATCATTCCGACTAATGTTTGAATGATTTCCTACCATAATTACAATAGTGCTGTACTCATCATAGATACCGCGACTAATCATCTTCACTAGATCTACAAATGAACTATTTGGACAGCAAATGTTCGTTACTTTTTGGTTAAGCCGGTTATGTAATAGAGTCCCAAATCCTGCACCTACTTTGTCGGAGAACAACAGAGTTTTTCTCTGAGCACATATTTTGGTAGCTGGCGGTACACGAGTGGAGGTGAGTGGCGGGACACACGTGTTGGAGTGCGGTTTGATGCACGTGGTGGCGGTTGGCGCGGCATTCGCGGCAGCGAGCGTCGCAACGTGCGCAACGGCGAACGGCGCGGCCCTCGGGGCAGCTTGCGGCATGACACACGCCTCAGCAGGGACAGCGAGCGGCGCGGTGCTCGCGCTGTTGAGCTGCGAGGTGTCTCCTCGTCGACGACGGCGACGCTGTTTTTTGGTTGGGGCACTTAGCGTTAGTACGAGATGCAAATAAATCAATCTCTGGTTGACCCAAGTGTTCGACAATATAACTAAATGCTTCTTATTTAGTTATATTGTCGAACACTTGGGTCAACCAGAGATTGATTTATTTGCATCTCGTACTAACGCTAAGTGCCTAGAATACGTATCCTGGAAACCGGATCCAGATTCCATAGCTGTTGATGCGTTTACGATCAATTGGAATACAAAAAAAAAACTATGCCTTCCCGCCATTTTCTCCATGTTCGCCATGTTACTCAATTGTATACAAAAGATTATTCAAGACGAGGCTACTGGCATCGTAGTATTTCCCTTGTGGCCAGCCCAGGCCTGGTACCCACAATTGATGGAGATATCAGTCACAGATATAGTTACTCTAAAGCCGCGTCCAAACCTTGTGATATCGCATTCCAGACATCAACACCCACTCCACTGGACGCTTGCCCTGGTAGCAGCGCTTCTCCGGCGCGCGTTCCAACTCCGCGGCACGCCACCAGCCGCGCTACACCTAATGCTAGCCTCTCTGTCCAACAGCACTTTACAGCAGTGTGGGGTTTGTTACAAGCTCTGGTGGCAGTATTGTCATGAGATTAAACATTATTATTTTAAGCAATCCATTCCACATGTAACCACATTTTTGAGTCAACAATTTGAGAAGGGTGCGTCCTATGGTACGCTGAATAGTCATCGCTCAGCCCTGTCCTTACTCCTCGGAAACATTTTAGCTTCGAACGACAATGTAAAACGACTCTTAAAAGGAGCGTTTAGGTTAAGGCCATCGTTACCTAAATACACAAGCACTTGGGACCCTCAGTAGTTTTACGACATATTGCTAAGTGGGTTCCCAACAATGAATTAAGTCTAGAACAACAAAATTGGTCGTCTTGTTAGCTTTGTGTACTGCACATAGGGTACAAACATTTTCTTTAATTAAAATGTATAATATTAATATTAAAACATCTGGCGTTGATATCATCATAACAGACATTATTAAAACTTCTGGAATCGGACGGGCTCAGCCAGTATTGTTTTTACCATATTTCTTAGAAAATCTTTCTATTTGTCCGGCTACGACTCTCACAGAAAAGACCTCAGACCCTCGGATACCGACCACCTCTTAATAACTGTGAAGCGCCCTCACAAGCGCGCGACAGCTCAGTCATAAAACAAACATTGTGCGCAAGCAGCGTGGCGTCGATGTCGCGGTGTATGGTGCACACAGTGCACGACATGCCGCGACGTCGGCGGTGCTAGTGGCCGGGATCAGCATCGACCTCATCCGGTAGACTGCTGGCTGGTCCGCGTCCTTACAAGCTTTTGCTCAATTTTACAGTCGGCCTGTTATCGATCATTCTCACTTCGCTACATCTGTTTGTTTACAAAGTAATTTAAAATGAATATAGATAGATGAATCAAATGTTGAAAAGATATATAGTATCTACTTGACCAAAATAAGGTTTATTTTAATGTTTAACAGAAAGATAGTTTAATTTGGTTTTAGTGTAATTATTAAATTAATTATTGTGTAAGGGCACAATAAAAGCTGGTATTTTGTCGTAACTTCATTCCCGTGTTTCATTTGCAGCTTATCCATTTACCATGTCACTTAAACAAATGGTTACAAAACTCAATCTTTGAACTACCTGTTAATTTATATCGAAAATGAAACCACAAAATATAATATAAGATCAAACGAACTTCTTGAAGTGAAGTTCGATCGATATTATATGAGTGGTTTCATTTGAAGATATAAATTACCCAACCCACCCAATACCCAGTTTTGTAAAAACACGTGAAGAAGTGTGCTACAGCAAGTTGTTATCTACTATACAAAGAATGAACCGTAGATGGCGGGCGGGGTTGACTATGGATGGGAGTGAAAAATCGATACTTTTGAATCGAGTTTATCAAATCGATAAAATTTAAATCCTTATAAATAAAGCGTGCGAATGTTGCCTTGTAGGTCAAAGGACTACCTGTTAATTTATATCTTCAAATGAAACCACTCATATAATATCGATCGAACTTCACTTCAAGAAGTTCGTTTGATCTTATATAATATCGAGTACTGAAATGCTGATTTGGTTTGAGCCAAGTTTCACAAATACATAATTGCTACGTGAATTACATTCTCCTTCAGGAAATGTGTTAAAACAAGTCTATTTCTAATTAAACTTGGGTCTTACCACAAAAAATAAACTCCTGTTTAGCACTTGTTTAAAAACAAAAATGTATAGGATTTGACGTTTGACATTAAACTATGTGCAGCATTTTTTGTAGAAACACACGGTGTGATTTAATTAACCCTTAAAAAAACTCTTAGTTACTGTTTCAAGATGGTTTTAATGTTTTGTGAATTAAGTGAAAGTTAATTTGTTTTGTTCTGTGTTAGTAACTTAGTTACTGAGCCTACTAAAATATTCATTATATGTTCTGGATTGAGCATTACGGCTAGCTGATCAGAAGAACTTTTAGATTTTAGTGGAGCAAATGATTTTTCCAGGGTCTTAGCAAATATTTTTTTGTCTAATTTAAATTTGTTTTGAATAATTTTCTCCTTTATTATAGGGCACTCAGGTGAGATGGCGATATGATTGCCTTTCCAATGACAGCAACAAGAGGCATCCGCTACATCAACTGTGTAAGACTTGAATTTGTGACTGCCTGAGCAGGTAGAGCACTTCTCTGCGTTTTTACAAAATTTAGCTATGTATCCACCTCCTATGTACCTCAGACACCACAGACACAGCTTCACTGGAGCGACGTACGGGCAGACCTCCAAGCGCCAGCTGTTCAGATCCACACTGCTGTGGGTTATGATGATGGTTGTGGTGATTCGGCGCCAGTAAAACAAAGTACTTACTGGTTTAGTCCATGTAATCCGTAAGACACATCAGGTTATCCACGTATGTTTCAAGACAGAAGGCACAAAAGAATAGGAAGCACAAGCACAGAGTCATAGTCTAGTATAGGCAGGAGAAAAACACAGCACTTATATTATATTATCAGCGATAGGAAAGCAAATCTATATACAATTAACATCAAACATGAAGCAAAGCGTAAGCATGGAGCGATGGCGGCGAGCGTGCGTTCCGCGTTATGTTTCATAGGTGACTGATTGGTTTGGTTGACTTCTGTCCGGCGATGCCGATCACGCGTTATCATCGTGGAACAGGTCGCCGCGGAGGGCTAGGGAGTTCGGACATTCGATAGAATCGAACGGGCATTATCGATGTATCGACCAGTCGATAATAAGTTGGTAAGTATGCTACTTATATATCTATATTATATATACATGTATTTAGTTATATATGTTATTTATATATATATATATATTTGTAGTCAGTATTTTTGTGTAGTTTGATTAAGTATGTAAGTATAAATATTAATAGTTTTAAGTTGTAATTGTTTGTGTGTAAGTATGGAGTATGTGTAGATAAATAGGCTACACCACTCCCCTCCAGAGACCGTTAAGGGCGATAATAATCTGGAAACCTGACCTGGCGGCCAGAACGAGTGACATAGTTCCTTGGAGCAGGAACTGGATTAGAGACAATAGGTATAGGGAGACTTTTTTGTATGTCTACATCGTCAGGTAGTGTGAAAGCGGGTTTAAGTCTGTCTATAGACACTGTCTTCACCTTATTATTTACAACAATTTTGAATACCTTGTCTCCTCTGGAAAGTACTTTATGTGGCCCGGAGTAAGCTGGCTGAAGAGAACCTCGCGATGCGTCTTCACGAAGGAACACGTGATCACAGGTAGTAAGCTCCTTGTAAATAAATACTTTAGGCTTACTATGACGGGCAGCTGGCACGGGTTTCAACTTTTCAGCAAAGAGTCGCAGCCTAGTAGAGAACTCCGATATGTCGGTTGTTCCGCTCGTGCTAGGGTTGAAAAACTCTCCAGGGAGTCTCAGTGGCTCCCCGTATACCAGTTCTGCTGAAGAGCTCTGCAAGTCCTCTTTAAATGCAGTCCTGATGCCTAACAAAACCCAGGGCAATGATTCGGTCCACCTTTCATTCGCGTGGCACACTATTGCGGCTTTGAGCTGCCTATGGAATCGCTCAACGAGACCGTTACAGGCAGGATGGTATGCCGTTGTACGCCTATGCTCAAAACCTGCTAGCTTAGACAGACATTGAAATAATGCCGACTCGAACTGGCTTCCGCGGTCCGTTGTTATGTCTGTTGGACAGCCAAATCGGGCTATCCACGTTGATAGCAGCGTTTTTGCTACGGTCTCAGCTGTGATGTCCTCTATCGGTATTGCTTCAGGCCAGCGGGTAAACCTATCCACAGCGGTTAAGCAATACCGATAGCCGCGTGATAAGGGAAGCGGGCCGACCAAGTCAAGATGGATATTTTTAAAGCGGGCTTGTGGTAGTTTAAAGGTGCCAAGGGGGGCGGTAACGTGGCGATTTACCTTGGCGCGTTGACACTGAAGACAAGTGCGCGTCCACTCCCTGCAGTCCTTCCGTATGCCAGGCCAGACAAACCTGTCGGCGACTAACTTTGCGGAAGCGTTAGCACCTGGGTGACTGAGGGAGTGTAGGCTCTCGTAGACTTGTCTACGATGGATCCTCGGGACATAAGGCCGGGAAGTCGGCGTGCTGACGTCGCAGTACAGAGGTGATCGACTATTGGGAACGTGAAGTTTCTGCAACTGCAAGGATGAGCCATTGCGTAACAGCTCTTGCAGCTCTTGGTCTGACTCCTGTGTATCGGCTAGTGTTTCGAGGTTAACTGGAGCTCCCAGTTCTTCTATACGTGATAAAGCATCAGCGACAACATTATCTCTACCAGATATATGCCGGATATCAGTAGTAAACTGCGAGATAAAGTCTAGGTGCCTATACTGCCTTGGCGAACAGTTTTTCTTTCTTTCGTGAAATGCAAAACTGATCGGCTTGTGGTCGGTATACACAACGAAATGCCTGGCCTCGAGCATATGCCGAAAATATTTTATAGCCTCGTAAATGGCCAGTAATTCCCTGTCATAGGGAGAATACTTAGTCTGGGATGGTGTCAGCTTGCGAGAAAAGAAGGCAAGAGGCTCCCATGCGCCGTCTTTCAGCTGCTGGAGAACAGCTCCGATGGCCTTGTCGGATGCGTCGGGGTCACCAGTGTGGGTTATGATGATGGTTGTGGTGATTCGGCGCCAGTAAAACAAAGTACTTACTGGTTTAGTCCATGTAATCCGTAAGACACATCAGGTTATCCACGTATGTTTCAAGACAGAAGGCACAAAAGAATAGGAAGCACAAGCACAGAGTCATAGTCTAGTATAGGCAGGAGAAAAACACAGCACTTATATTATATTATCAGCGATAGGAAAGCAAATCTATATACAATTAACATCAAACATGAAGCAAAGCGTAAGCATGGAGCGATGGCGGCGAGCGTGCGTTCCGCGTTATGTTTCATAGGTGACTGATTGGTTTGGTTGACTTCTGTCCGGCGATGCCGATCACGCGTTATCATCGTGGAACAGGTCGCCGCGGAGGGCTAGGGAGTTCGGACATTCGATAGAATCGAACGGGCATTATCGATGTATCGACCAGTCGATAATAAGTTGGTAAGTATGCTACTTATATATCTATATTATATATACATGTATTTAGTTATATATGTTATTTATATATATATATATATTTGTAGTCAGTATTTTTGTGTAGTTTGATTAAGTATGTAAGTATAAATATTAATAGTTTTAAGTTGTAATTGTTTGTGTGTAAGTATGGAGTATGTGTAGATAAATAGGCTACACTGCCAGGCAGGGATGGGTAGAAGAATGTTATTGAGACTGTCTTCAAAGGCTGGAACTCAATAATGTTATTGTTGTTTGTTCGTTTCATTCGTACAGATATAATTTTTGGAGCAAGAAATGTTTGAATATATCTGCTCATTCTATAAGTCAAGTGGTAAATGATGTATGACTCTTGTCACTTCAGTAGCCGCAGCAGGAATACTAGTGCCTTTAGTTTGAAAGAATCTAGAAACTTTTTGTTGCTTAAGCCGCATCGGCGAGCCCTGGCCGCTCAAACACAACGCCAATATTTTATTTGTCGATGCGTCGTAACTGTTTTGTGCCTTTATTAATTTGCCGACAGAGTGGCAACCGACGGGAGACGGAATAAAAGGCTTGGAATATGCACAATTAGTATCTAAGTTAATTATTATAAATACTTGGTTTATATACAAATTGATATGAGATCTTACCACGTACCTAGATTAGGTACGTGGTATGACAAATCCATTATCTGTGATGGCTGACGCGTGCTTGGGATAAAACTCAAATAATACGTGTGTACGTGAGCTACCGAATCAGCCGGCACAGATACTCTCCCCTTTATAAAAATGTAAAACAAGTTAATTACATATCACAAATTAATAAAAAAAATATACATAGTGAATAACAAACATCGGTCAAACAGGATTGGCGACCGAAATTCCCCTTTTACATAAATTTCAACATACAAAAAACAAAACAAAAAATAATATATTCTACAAGACGTGATGCTATTCGATATAGACACTGCGAGCGTTTTATGCGAGTTCAGTAGTTGCATTTTATGCTTCTTAGACAATGTCAGCCCAGTTGCTTACTATTGAAATCACATTTCTTGCGTGCAAGGTCAGGAACGTAGTTATGATGTCTTGACTTTGCGCTCCTCACTCGATGATTTATGTCCAAAGTTGTTCTTCTAGGGGTTTGGGGCTATTTTGTTCTATATTTATCATGGATGCGAGGTCGATTGCCTGGTGCTTGCTCCATCTACTGCTCCTCGTATGGAGTTGATGTTGCACGTGCCGTTGTATGATATTCTCAATCTCATCTCTTTTTTCATAGACTGGGGAGGAGGGTCAGCGGTCATGGATAGGCCTCTCCATGTACAAGTCACTGTACTCTGTCATGACGAAGTGCTCGATGAGATGACTGATGATGATGATGATGATTGCTTCTGGCTGTGGAACGTTTGTCTGTTCCGGAACGATGGAACAAAGCGTTGCTTGTTCTTTACTCTTCTCTATTCTTGGCTATATCACCGTAATTTTTGATATTATGTGGTGAGGTGTCTTCATAACTCGCTATCAACCGATCATTGACCTGCGGTTCACAGTTGAGCTTATGAGGTTGCTGGTGGGCTGCGTATTTTCCACTGCTGCTTCGTTGGCTTAGGATATGCGACCGAAGGCAGGAACTATTTCACCGATATCTCGGCAACTTGATGATGCAGTCCTCTTGGCGCCTGAGACTCCATTGCGGAAACATTTTGAAAGGCGAATCAAGCTTATTTCTTCA